>CM070726.1:11602178-12831304 GCA_036346275.1 Otatea glauca
AATTTTCAGAATTAATTAAAAGAGAGAAAAAATTAAGTTTACACATTTGTTTGCACTGTTAGTGCGCTCGATCTTTCGTAGTACTACTATAGTCAATCTTTAAATAAAAACTAGAACTAGTAGTATTATTTGAATGCACTGGACAGCAAAGAAACCAGCAAACCGTCTGGTTTCAGTGGTTGCCATCCTTCCATTAACTGCAATAGCATGACTTTTTGTCCATGTAAAGCGTGTGAATTAAAATAATATAGTCAAGACTGTAGAACTCATTCTCCATTCCTCGCTATTCTCCTCTCTCCCACCCACAAGCAACGAGAGATACAAACGCGAAGAAAGGCTCAGAGGATGGAGCTGATTTTGTCTGCAATTGCAGGTGACCTAGTTAATCGATTCATATCCAGAGGCTGCAACATCTCCTGCTTAGAGTTCACATGATCGTTGAAGAGGCTGAGGGGCGGCACATCGCCAACTCCAAGATACTACTGCAGCTCAAGAAGCTTCTGGGGGCTATGTACCACGGATACCATGTCCTAGACACCATCAAGTATAGGAGGAACCTTTGCAGCTCAAGGGTTGAAGACGAGGTTTGTAGCTCCAATACCTTGTCAACTACCGATTATACTAATCGCTTTCATGCCGCAAAGAGCTCTTCCAGTAGTCATGAGCATGAAAGTACATTGGATAATTTAGAAACCATTGTTTCCAACATGACAGAGTTTGTGCTTCTTCTAGGCGGATGCGAACACTTCACATAGCATTGTTCAAAATTATATGCAATAAACTTCACACAAATTCAAATTTCAATTTCGCTCAAAGGTCGGCACTATCGCCCCCTAGGACCGGTACTGCCGCTCGGCCGGCACTACCACTCCCACATGGCCGGTAGTGCCGCTCTCATGAAAAACCAGTGAACACCTCTCTCTGGAATATAAATACTGGACCCCTGCTCGGTACTGCCGCCCCTAGACCGGCAGTACCGCCTCCACATGACCGGTACTGCCGCTTGGCCGGCACTACCGCGCCCACATGGCCGGTAGTGCCGCTCCTGGCAGAGACAACTCATATTCCTTCATTTTGAAAATCCATTTCAAATCAAACTCATATTCAAGCAAACCTAGCTCAAACACAATCAATAACTTATCACCAACAAGGATAGACCTCCACATGGTCTTTCACCAAGATGCTAGTTCAGCTTAGAATATCATCGAAGCCATGTACCAAGGTTACTGTTGGAGAACAGGTAGGCTGCTTAAGCGAAAAATCAAAAAAATTCTACCTCATAATTAAAGAAACACTGCAAGTTATATATCTCAGAATTACTACTAGACGCGCAGACCCGTAGCGAAAATAGAGTCGATGCAGCGCGGTGATGCAGATGTAGTCGTACTACCTTCGCGCCTCTTCCAACAACTTTTTGTGAGCGTCGTAGGTTGCGCATCATCCTAACGTTGAAGCTTCTCAGCAACGTTTCCAATGTATCCACACGTACGGAGTAGGAATACCACGCACCAAAGTGAAAGCACTGGCTGCGCGGTTCTGGATAGAGGAGGGGTGACGGCTAGGGTTTTGGGAATTTCAAATTCCTATTGTGTCTTCCTCCAAAGTCAGCACCCCTTTAAATAGACGCTTCATAATGGACTCTACATTAGAGGCCCATTAGAAACAAAAAACCTATTAGAATTTAGATCACTATTTGAATTAAGTCACTGCCCTTTAAACGTACAACCCTATAGGTTCACGTAAACCTAGACATAGCCCGTGTACTTTTACTTAACCATTAATCGGTAGCGGTCCCTAGCAGGACTTGCCGACTCCCAAGGATATGTAGAGATCACATCGGATGAACCTAAACAATGCTTAGATATATGCATTTCCCTTTGCCTTATGATGCCGGTCAAAGTTAAAGCAGATTTTCAGAAATTGTCCTCAGTTGGAATAGGTGGTTGGTGAGTTTCTGTTGCTCTAAAATTTTTGGGAATTTTTGTACCTGTGAACAGTAGAGTCGTAAAACACTCCACCAAAAATCACCTCAGAAAGCTTTGTATAATAGGAATTAAAAATCAAGCAATATAGAAGGTCAGGAACTTCGACCAGAAAGTTTGAGGCTCGGTTTTCACTTCATAGATCTCAAAAGGTGCAACCAGTGGACTCAAGAAATTTTATACAGATGTATATATGAGTCCTGCACCTTCTCCAAAAAGAATCACTTAAAAATAATTTTTATATATTTTTATAACAATCAAATACTAACTGCTGCGTGAAGAACAAGTTCTGGACAGATTTGCAAATTGATAAAAAAACTTGATCTCTAGTCTATCCAAGGGTGTAAGAAAGATGTAAAACCAAATTAACACCCTTAATACATCCTAGAAGAACAGCATTTAGAAGGAGGGGAGGCAAATCCAAATTGCATAAATGTAAATTGCAAGAATGTAAGTGCTGAATTTAATTGCGGAATTTAAGTGCATAATGTAAATTGCGTAATTTAAATGCGTAATGTAAATGCACAAAGAAAAGAAATGATTTGAGCAAACATTTCATTTTCGGAAGGAGAGGTTACAAAGCCTCACATTCATGTGGGCCAAGCTCAAAGGAGCATCAAAAACCTCAAAACCTTCAAGGGGAGGAGGCTACCCCTCCACCCCTATTTATACTACTCTTGGGCCACCTACCAACCTTGGATGAGTCCCTCAACCATAGAGCACTCATCTAAGGGTTAGGATTAACCCACACACACAGCTATGCAAGGGCTAACCCAAAACCCACACACATACCGGGTTTTTTTTGCACGGTTTTCAAAGCATACTACCTAGACCCGCTAACCTATCAACTAGACCTCAATCCGACGGCCCTCATTGATCCATGCGGCATCTAGCTAGCATAATCTCCTTTCCTTGTCTTCTTGACTTGCCCGAACTCCATCTCCGATCATCTTCCGGCTATCTCCCAACCGTCTGGACCTCCGACGCTCCTCGCCTAGTCCCGGTCATCCTCTGCCTCACCATGACCTAGCACCGTCGCCCTGCAACCATCAAAGACAAGGAAAAACCTTTCATAGCAATGCCCGCAATGATATGCAATAAACCCATCCAACTCATCACTAACGCGCCCATACGGCCGGTACTGCCACTCCTGGCAGAGACAACTCAAATTGCTTCATTTTGAAAATCAATCCAAATCAAACTCAAACTTGAGCACACCTTGCTCAAATAAAGTCAAATACTCATCACAAACATGGATGGACCTCCACATGGTCCTTCAATCTCCCCCTTGATGGGTATATTGACAAACAACACAAAAGGCATAAATTTGAGTTTGAATGAGAGAAGAAGAAAGCAATTTGATTGCAAAGCCAAACTTGGTCTAGAGAGAAAGATATAAAATCATGACCAAGTTGGCAGAAAGAGTTTCGAGCAAGACCATGAAAAGAGCAAGTTTTCCACAAAAGCTCTAAAAACCAATCGTAAGTGCCAAATGTGATTATGATCCATAAAAAATAGCAAAGATTTACAAAGATCATAAGAACCAACAAGCTTTCACATTTTTATCTCTCTTTTTTTTAATGATGCCTTTTCTACATTTTCTCTCCCTCTTGGCAATATAGGCATCAAAATGGAATTTTCTCCCTCTTTTTATGTATGCAAGAAATGCAATCGAATGAGCTTTGAAGATTACCCAATTGATCAAAATGGAAGGATATTACACCAAGCTTGTCAATTTCAGAAGATGACTAAACTAAGACATGTCCAAGTACAAATACGAGCTTAGTTTTGAATATATCATTTTTAGCAAGATTTGACAAGTGCAACACTTAGCTTTAGTTTCAAAAATAGAAGAATAGCCACTCTAAGGATCAAAAGGAAAACCTAGAGTTCAACCTACTCAACACTTTGGGGAATCTAGAAGAGCATACAAGGTCCTTCGGGCTCATTTATCACTTAATGCAAATTTTGATTTATCATCATACAAGACATAGAGGGGTGCAAATGTTTGACATTATTTGCATTCTTTACCCACATATGTCTTTGTTTTTAATTTATTTGCATTTTCTTTTGACAACCAATTGACTCAAGCCGTATGCGACCATCTCAAGATGAACTCTTAAGAGGATGGTCTAAGTCAAACACGATGTATTCCAAGTTCATCCCAAGTGCAATGGGAAGCGGTCTTGTGAATGCAAGGTGTTGAGTCGTATGTGCACAAGAAGAGTCAATTTTGTTTAATTTTCATTTTTAGCACAATGATTCATGAGCAATTGAAGGACTCTAGCATGGATCAAACTAGTTTCACCCAAGTTGCTATAGGGACTCTAGAGAACTCCAAAATTTCTCAAATTATGGTACAAACCTCTAGAGAAGAAACCTAGCAAGTAAAAGCAACAGTTTCATCAAGTTTTCATTTAAAGCTTATTTCATTTTTAAGCTTAGCAAGTTAAATGAACTTGGACATACCTAAGCTAGTGATTTTCTTTAAATGATGTAGCATGGTGTATAGCATGAAGAAGAAATCAATTGCATAATAGAAAAAACTCATAAAACAGAAAATGCAGTCTAAATGCAATGCATGAACAGATTCCCAAACTCCCCCTCAACAAATGAATCAATTTTAAGCTCAAATATGGTTAAAGTTGAGTTATTATCAAGATTAGGCATAAAGAAAACCCGAATGAACTCAATAACAACCAGAAAAACAGAATGAGGAGAAGAAGTCGAGAAACTGCAAAACTGGATGGCTATAGAGCATAGAAAAGATATAAAAGACTCATTACGGCTTAGACTTGCTCTTATCTTCCCCAGTGACTGACATAGGGAAGCTGACTCTAGATCCCAACTAAGGAGTGCACACAGATCCTGTCTACCCAGGAGGCCAATACCTGCTAGACTTATAAGACTGTGAGGGAACTCAACTTAGAGAGAAGAGAGAACAGCTAATCACGCATGATAGCAACCTAAAGCACAAGATAAGAGGTCCATGCAAGGCATGCCAGAAGTCTAAGTGAGTGAACTCAACTCAAGAAAACAAGCCCAAAGTCACCCAGAAGAAACACAAAGAAAAGAAAAGCTGGAAGAAAACATATAATACATAATATACAAACCAGCTCCCCCTCACGAAAGGCCGTAAGGGCTGACGACTCCAAGCTCACTCCTCAAGGCAACAAATCTGGAGCTATCCAAAGGTTTGGTGAAGATATCGGCTAAATGATGGTCACTCTCTACGAACTGAAGCGCGATATCTCCCTTCTCCACATAGTCTCTAAGGAAGTGATATGTAATATCAATGTGTTTGGTCCGGGAATGCTGCACTGAGTTTTTAGCAATGCAAATAGCAGAAATATTGTCACAGAAAAGTGGCACACTCTGTATATCTAACCCAAAGTCCCGCAAGGTCGATCTCATCCAGAGAACTCAGCTCAAAGAATCGGTGCAAGACAACATACTCGGCCTCGTGCGGTGGATCAGTGCAACTCCGGACTGCTTCCTAGATGACCAAGAAACAAGAGAATTGCCAATGAATTGGCAAGTGCCAGAAGTGCTCTTCCTATCTATCCTACAGCCAGCAAAGTCGGCATCGGAAAAGGCTCTAACAGATAGACAAGAGGAAGAAGAGTACCAAATACCATAATCAGTGGTAGAACGAAGGTACCTGAAGATGCGCTTGACCGCCTGGCGGTGAGAGGCGCGAGGAGAAGCTTGAAATCGAGCACACAGACACACAGCGAAATGTATGTCCGATCTGGAAGCAGTGAGATATAGGAGAGAGCCAATCATGCTCCGGAACTCCTTCTGATCAGCAGGCTCACCATCCAAAGTAGGAATTCTTGAACTCCGTGCCATTATCACTGCGTATAGCTCGTAATGCACTTGGGAGCTCAATAGATAACCTACTGACTAAACCCCTGAAGTGAGAAAAAGTCTCATCCTTCGAGGCCATGAAAAACACCCAAGAATACCTCGAAAAATCATCAACAATAACAAGAACATACCACTTCCCACCACTAACTACACTCTAGCTGGACCAACAATGTCCATATGTAAAAGCTGTCCTAGTGCATCAGTCATCACTATGGTGCCTGGAGGATGAGAAGCAGTAACCATCTTGCCATGTCGGCAAGGAGAGCAAACTAAGTCTTTGACCATCTTGATTTTGGGCAAACCCCGAATGAGATCGTGGCTGCCAACTCGGGTCAAATTATCAAAACCAATGTGACCAAGTCTCCTATGCCAGAAGGAGAGATCACGGACTCGAAGCAATCAAACATCAAGAGAGTCTCCGCACGAAGCGGAAAAATCAGCACGAAAGACTCTCCCAAATCTAGAAATCCATAAACTAACCCTCCGATGAATCAAGGATTCTACAGCATTACTCTTGAAGCTTACCTCGAAAGAGTCATCGATAAGCCGAGAAACAGAGAGCGGTTGTATTGCACTTACTTACTAAGGCAACATCTTTAAGAATGAAATTTTGGTTAATGCAGATGGTACCTTTAGCAATGACTCTACCAAGAAGCATCCCCAAAGTGATCAACTCATCACCGGGGCTCGGACTAGGAAGAGAACCATCGAGAATCTCCGGTCATATGACGAGAACAACCGAGTCGACAATCCAAATATCTCTCTTCCCCATCCGATTTACTGATCAAGACATAAAGAGAAAGATGACTCGATCTCGGGATAGAGTGAAGACTTGGGAACCCAATCTTGAACCACACGACGCCTCAGTACCAACCACGTAAGAAGACGGACTCGAGTGTCTCTCTGTCGTTTAACCTTAACATGATCGGAGCAACTCTAGTAGATGATCTAGGAGCCGGGCTGGGTTAGCCGCCGTGGTGCAAAAGCTAGACCATCCCGGTGAAGCTTCCTAAATCTCCTACTGTAAAACACCTCACGCCACGATATATACCTCGATGGGAAAAACGAGGAATATCAAAAGGACGGCGGAAAGATCGACTACGAACAGCTCCAAGACTAAAACTCAAGAACCAAAGATGAAAACCGAGTCTGGACGCCCCCAAAACAGCGACTCTCTAACTGTCTAGAAGCGGTGTGTACCTTAGGAGCACTCAAAGTCTGGGATGACCACAATACCCTAAGAGCAGCAACACGCTCACGCCGAGTGATCTTGGCGCGCCTAAAGCAGAAATCTACTAGGTGACCATCCTATTTACAGAAGGTGCATGTGTACTTCGCCTTGCTAGAGACAGAAGCAACAGGAGCAACACCCTTTTGGTCAGAAGTCCTATGGACAACCCCAGCAGACCTAAACATGGTGGTGCTCACTCTAGGAGCAACCACAATCTCACCACTCTTGGAGCCGCGCACAATGGTAGGAGGATGCGCCCGAGCATGCTCTAAGGGATCAAATTCTAGACCTTGATTGAATCTACTAATCTTGGATTGGTCTAGAATAAGATTGAGCTTCTTCTTGCCTCCAACAAACTTCTCGAGAGTGCTCATAAGATACTGGCAATCTCGAAAGAAAGAAGCACAAGAAGAACAGGGGGAAGGAGAGGAAGAAGAAGAACCAGAAGAGAAAGAGAAGATCTCTCAAAGACGTGCTTTTGTTCCCTAGCACGGCTGCCTCAATCTTGAGGGCCTCATAAGAAACGCAAGGAGCATCTCTAATCCTAAGGGTTTGGTCTTTTAACTTCTTCCTAAGCTCGACATGGATTTGATCCACATCATCCTTAACCCCAACACACAGCAGGCAACCAGTTTTTGACTTAACTAGTAAGTCCTTAGAAAGTTGATCACACTTGACATTCAAAGCATCATTGTCAAGTTTTAGTTGCCTCTGACCCTCACATGAGTATTGGGTCCTTAGAAGCATGCAATTCAAGTTCATCATTTCTAGCAGAAAGCTTTCTAAGGTGTTCGCTCATGGCATCAATTTCGGCAAGCAATTTAGGGCAATTAGCACAAGAATGAGTAGAGTGAGCATGAAGAAAACTAGCATCTAGTGGAATAGCATCAACAGAATTATCGCTAGCATTCTTCAACTTAAGACTATCTAATTCAGTCAACACACTATCATGCATAGTCCTTAAGTTCCCCAACTCCACAAGAATAGCATCACACAAAGAGCAATCATCAGTGACTCGGCAGGAAGAAGATCTAAGAGAAGCTAACTCCCGAGTCAAGGTACCTATTTCCTTCTCAAGCTCCGTACACCTAGCTCTAGGTCTAGCATGAAATTTTCCTAGTTTACAGAAAGCTTCATTGAGCTGGTCATAGGAGGGTACCTCATCCGAGTCGCTGTAGAGCTCGGAGTCACTGATGCCGTTGGCGTCGGCCATGAAGCATATGCCGGAGAAGTCGTCGTCGCCCTTCTTCTCTTGCGGTTCATCCTCGCTCTCGTCGCTCCATGTCTCCGTGTCGGAGAGGTTGATGTCGTCAAGCGCGGCGAGGACGCGGTGGAAGAACTTCTTGTTCTTGGAGAAGTTGCGGTACTTCTTCTCACGCATCGGCTCACGAACTGGAGGCTTCTTGTTGCGGTTCTTGTCGATGTAGTCGTTCTTTGCGAACCGCCAGATCGGTCTTAGCCTTCTCCAGGTTTGGGCGGTTTGCTCGAATGTGGTTGGGGCCACCACACTCGAAACAGGTGATCATCCCACCTCTCTTCCTCTCTCTCACTCTCTTGTATGCATATGAAAATTTGCGAGCAAGAAGAGCAAGCTCATTTTTTGAAAATTTTTCCAGTTGGTCATCGCTTAGCTCACAAAGGGCGGAGAGAGAGAAACCAACAGAAGAATCAGAAAGAGAGGATCCAATGGGATCGGTGACCAAAGCCATCGACTGAGACTTCGTCTTCCACGAGACGACGTCGACCTCATGAGTCTTGAGGCGGGAATAAATCCCGTCAAGAGTCAAGGTCGACAGGTCAGTGGTGTCCTTGATGTTGGTCACCTTCATCTCCCAAATGCGCAAATCGAGTTCGGTCAAGAAATATCAAGCATTATCCGAGTCAGGGTATATACAACCAACTGCTCGAAGATCGCTCAAGATCTTGGTAAAACGACCGAAGCACTCATCAAGACTCTCACCAGCGTGTTGTTCAAACTTGTTGAACTCACGCTTGAACTGGTCTTGCCTCACGGTCTTGATTTGAGTAGTGCCCTCATGGTAAGCATCGAGGGTCACCCAAATATCGTGAGCGGAACGAAGGTGAGAAATCCTATCATACTCACTGCGGCTAAGACCCTGTTTGAGGATGTTCCTTGCCTTAGCGTTCGCCTCAACGTCAGCCATATTTTCGGCCGTGACGTTTTCATCAGCAGGAACCTCATACAGGAGTTTCACCTTCTGCCATATCAGGAAGCCATAGGTAGTGATGTATGACTCCATCTGCGATTTCCAAAACGAAAAATCAACTCCAGCAAAAATGGGAGGCTTGGTGGAATACTTGTCCATCGCCATGGCTCTTGAGACCGGTCAAGATCTATGGAAGAGCAAAACCGACTCTGATACCAATTGAAAGATCGAAATAGCGATCAGAGGGGGGGTTGAATGATCCCAAATAAAATTTCCCCCACTCAAAGTACTCCAAACACTCTTGCAATAAAAATCTAAAGCACCCAAATATTTTCGTTCAAACTGGTGCTTCTCATATTCGCACACCCTCCAAAACCCAGAACAATTAGACAACTATGTGTACCCCTAGCTTGCATGGATAAGAACTATGAATCATATGAGGGGTTTTTTTAATCACAATCCTGGTTGATAGAGTCGGAGTGCCCGATCTTTCGGTGAGAAGATAACTTTCGATTCTGGTGGAGGTGACTCTCGCGATCCGACTACAAACGAACAGGTCGTGTGCGCCTTAGCAATCGTTGAACCAACTCCGAAGGTTATTGACCTTCTTTGGTAGCACGATCAACTTTGAACACGAGGTTCAATTCTGCGAGCAATCAAAGAACTAGCAAGAATAAGATAGAGGCAACAATGAATCTGCAATAGTAATTTGATTCAACTCAAAAGTGGGGTTCTCAAAGGCTGTCTCGCAGGTGGTCGACTGACACAACTCAAGAGCAGAGTTTGCACAATGGCTAAACTAACACAAAGAAAAACCCGCCTTACAAGAGGAACTCGAACCCGACTAAATAGATGGAGGGAGAGGTCATTTCGGCCAGCACTATGGAAGGGGCGAAATCTCCTCCCATCCTTCCATAATCTGTCTGAAAATAGATTTATTACATGGGTCCAGCCCAAATGATGGGTGGCGTAGCACCCATTTTATTTGTTGCCATCTTCTTGACCTTCATTCTTTAGAAGAATCACACAGTTCAGTCCACGTGCACGGGATCGAGTCATCGGTCCTTGTATCATGTCTGGAGGTGTGGTAGCAGCAGGTGATGTGGTTGGAACCGAAGAAGTGGTGTCCTCATCATCCTCCCCTTCTTGAATCGAAGTCGACCTCGACGGGATCTGCTCTTCCTCACCTACATAGGGCTTCAAATCTGCAACATTGAAACTAGAAGAAACACCATAGTCTGCAGGAAGGTCAAGTATATATGCATTATCATTTATTTGTTTTAAAATCTTGAAGGGTCCATCAGCACGTGGCATCAATTTGGACTTGCATAAAGCAGGGAAACGGTCATTTCGCAAGTGTAACCAAACCAAATCACCAGGTTGAAAGGTAACATGTTGTCGTCCTTTACTACCTGCAATTTGGTTCTTTGCATTCATACGCGCAATGTTCTCCTTGGTCTGCTCATGCAATTGCAATATCAGATCTGCACGTTGGTTAGCATCATGATTCATGTCCTCAGAAAAGGCACAGAGATCAAATCAATTGGTGCACGAGGAATAAAGCCATAGACAATTTGGAAAGGGCACATCTTTGTGGTGGAATGGACAGAACGATTGTAAGCAAATTCAATATGTGGCAAACATTCCTCCCACATTTTCAGATTCTTCTTTAGAACAGTCCTAAGCATGGTAGACAAAGTTCTATTAACAACCTCAGTTTGACCATCTGTTTGAGGATGACATGTAGTGCTGAATAGTAACTTAGTGCCCAATTTGTTCCATAGAGTGCGCCAAAAATGACTAAGAAATTTTGTATCACGATCTGAGATTATTGTATTAGGAACACCATGCAAGCGAACAATTTCACGAAAGAATAAATCAGCAACATGAGTAGCATCATCACTCTTATGACACGGTATGAAGTGAGCCATTTTGGAAAAGAGATCCACAACCACAAAAATACTATCCCTCCCCTTCTTTGTTCGAGGCAATCCCAAAATAAAATCCATCGAGATATCCTCCCAAGGAGTGTTCGGAACAGGAAGGGGCATGTACAAACCGTGTGGGTTAAGTCTGGACTTAGCTCGTTGACATGTGGAGCAACGAGCAACAAATCTCTCCACATCGCGTCGCATCTTTGGCCAAAAGAAGTGATCGACAGATGTCCTCGGTCTTCTTGACACGAAGTGCCCCATAAGTCCGCCTCCATGTGCTTCTGTAATAGCAAAAGACGAATAGAACTAGCCGGAATGCACACTTGTTAGCACGGAACAAGAAACCATCATTCATGAAGAACTTGCCATATGTTCGCCCATCCTTACAATTCAATGACACGTCCTTGAAATCGGGATCAAGAGCGTCTCGCTCCTTCGATGTTTGTAGCCCAAAAATTTTAAAATCAAGTTGTGAGAGCATGGTGTAACGGCGAGACAAAGCATCAAGAATGACATTTTCTTTCCCTTTCTTGTGTTTGATGACATAGGAAATGACTCAATGAATTCTACTCATTTTGCATGCCGACGATTCAGATTAGTTTGGTTTCTAATATGCTTTAAAGATTCATGATCGAATGAATAATGAACTCTCTAGGCCACAAGTAATCTTGCCATGTTTCCAAAGTTCGAACTAATGCAAATAATTCTTTGTCATAAGTGGAATAGTTCAAACTAGGACCACTCAACTTCTCATCAAAATACGCAACCGGTTTGCCTTCTTGCGAAAGACGCCACCCAACCCAATTCCACTAGCATCGCATTCTAGTTCAAACATCTTTGTGAAATCGGAAGTCAAGTAAAGGAGCATGGGTTAACTTATCTTTCAAAATCGTGAAGGCCGTTTCTTGTTGCGCCCCCAAGAGAAGGGAACACCTTTTTTTGTGAGTTCGTTGAGCGGAGCAGCGATGGTTCCAAAATCACGCACAAATCTGCGATAGAAGCCAGCAAGCCCAAGAAAACTCCTAATCTGCGTATTTGTTGATGGAGTTGGCGAGTTATGTATTGCTTCAATCTTGGCTTGGTCCACTTCGATGCCCTGAGCTGTAACAACATAGCCAAGGAAAGACACACGATCTGTGCAGAAACTGCACTTATCCAGGTTGCCAAACAAACGTGCAGTACGTAAAGCATTAAAAACATCACGCAAATGATCGAGATGTTCCTCTAAAGACTTGCCGTAAATGAGTATGTCATCAAAATAGACAGCCACAAATTTGCCTATGAAGACACGCAAAACTTCGTTCATAAGTCTCATGAAAGTGCTAGGTGCATTAGTTAACCCAAAAGGCATAACTAACCACTCATACAACCCGAATTTAGTTTTGAAAGCTGTTTTCCATTCATCCCCTAGCTTCATACGAATCTGATGGTATCCACTACGCAAATCAATTTTGGAGAACAAACGAGCACCACTTAATTCATCAAGCATATCATCTAACCTGGGAATAGGATGACGATAGCGGATTGTAATGTTGTTAATGGCACGACAATCAACACACATACATCAGGACCCATCTTTCTTGGGCACGAGGAGCACAGGAACAGCACATGGGCTAAGAGATTCACGAACGTACCCCTTATCTATTAATGACTGGACTTGACGTTGAATTTCTTTTGTTTCCTCAGGATTGGTGCGGTACGGTGCGCGATTGGGCAATGATGCTCCTGGAATAAGGTCAATCTGATGTTCAATGCCCCGGATAGGTGGAAGTCCAGCCGGTACGTCTTGTGGGAAAACATCGGAATATTCCTGCAAAAGGTTAGTGACGGACAGGTGCAAAGAAGATGGAATATCATCCAACGAAAACAGAACCTGTGTGCACATGAGAGCAAAGCAGCCAGAAGCATGAGCAAGGCAATCATCCAATTCAGCTTGAGTAGCTAGCAACACAGGAGACTTCAATTTCAAATCAGATTGAGCAAATTGATATTGTGCGTTTTGTTGCAAGAATTCTGTAGCTACAACTTGATTTTCACTTAGAGTATACTTCTGGTTTTTCTCTCTAGTTGTCCTAGCAAGTTCATCTTTAACAATTTGTTCAGGAGTCATTGGGTGCAATACAATTTTCTTTCCTTTAAAGATGAGGGAATATTGATTAGTTCGACCATTATGCAAAGAATCAGTATCATATTGCCAAGGTCTACCTAGTAACATGGAACATGCTTGCATAGGCACAACATCACAATCAGCAAAATCATGGTACGAACCCATAGCAAAGTGAATGCGCACAGAACGTGTTACCTTCAATTTACCACTCGAATTGAGCCACTAGATGTGGTAGGGGTGGGGATGTTGTCGTGTAGGTAAAGCAAGCTTCTCCACCAAATCTGTACTAGCCAAGTTGTTGCAGCTTCCACCATCAATAATTATACGAACGGATCATTCCTTTACAACACCTTTGGTTTGGAAAAGATTGTGACGCTGATTGTGCTCTGCTGTAGCAATCTGAGTACTGAGTACACGTTGGACCACAATACTCAAATACTTGTCGGCATCGATGAGCGACAACATGTACTTCATGATCAAATGCGATGTCTTGTTCTCGCAACGTCGATGCAAGCATGGCATACGTTTCATCATCAAATCACTAGGTGAAGAATACTCACCATTATCACGTATAACCAAAGACTCGCTTGTTTGGACAATCACGCATGATATGTCCATGGCCCTTACAATGGTGGCACCGGGCGTCCTTGGTCCGTCTGTGAAGCAACAACGAAGCACCTTGTGTTGATCCACGGGGTGCAGCCACACTGCTGCGAAAGGCGTGATGTGGAGTCGGCGTCACGATGTGTTGTCTGTTGGTGGATGGAGACGGTGCGGCGAATGGGAGCCGGATGAAGGCGAAGCACTTGGAGTCAAGAGTGAGTGCGACTGCGAGAAAAGTTAGCTCGTGTTCTCGTTTGACGACCTGCACTTCTCGTTCACTTTGCATGCAATATGGAACAATCGAGTAATAGAATTGTAATCCTTGTAATCAAGAATGTCCTGTATCTCATGGTTCAACCCACCCAAAAACCGTGCCATAGCTGCATCCTCATTCTCAACTAAACCACAACGCAACATACCAATTTGCAAGTCCTGAAAGTACTACTCGACAGAATTGGTACCTTGACGTAAGCGTTGTAGTTTATTAAGCATGTCACGAGCATAGTATGAGGGAACAAATCGGTGTCGCATGAGTAGTTTCAAAGCTTCCCAGGTTGTGAGAATGTTATTCTGATGCGTGTGGCAGTGTTCTCTCCACCAAACAGATGCAAAGTCGGTGAATTCACTAGTGGCAGCCCTAACTTGGTTATGTGCAGGAAAAGCATGGCATGCAAACTTTTGATCAACAGCTAATTCACAGGTAAGATACGCATCCGGATCATATTTTCCATTAAATGCAGGAATGGTTATCTTGACCTTAGCAAATGAATCATCCTGAGCACGTACCTCACGGTGATGCTGCTGTCGGTACATACCATGTGGATGGGCACGTGGTTGTCGACGACCTCGAGCTGCGTTGTAGTCGTCACGCTCATCATACTCGGTATCACCTGCATAAACATCCTCAACTTGATCTGCAATGTCGTTGTGGGCAGCCTGGCCTTGAACAACAGTAGCAAGTGTGCGTGACAGCTCCTCAAGACGTGTCACTATTGTGGCCAGATTAGTGTTGGTGGCGCCTTGGGCGGTCCGCATTGCGTCCAGAGTTGTAGTTGTTTTGATCTGGACGTCCTCAAGTTGAGCAAGATGTGCATTTGTTTGTCGCATGTCCTCCTCAACGCCTTTCGTATGTAGGCGCATTTGACGTTCAAAGTGTTGAATAATGCCCCTAGTACGAGGAGAATGTGCTGTGGTGGATTACAATGCTCAAAGTTCCCGCCATTGTTAGCGAAAGAAAACAGGAAACAAGGGAAACACAAGTATATGTCGTGCAACTAATATGTTGTGGTTATGTCAAGTCACACCCTCACAAGCCAGTAATCGAACTCTTACCAATTCTTACCAAGTCACAGGGCTGATTGGCAACCAGCGGATGGAGATTGTATGGAGCGATTGCCAGGTGACACGAGTCTGTTCGCTGTAGAGAAGTGGAGCTTGGAAGGTTCAAATATGTAGCAAGGATTAGCAACAATTCAAATCAGCAATGCAAGTTGAAAATTCGTTCAAAGTACTAGTCAAAATTGCTGATCCTAGCCCAAACCGATGAAAAGCTAATCAATATCAGAAGCAAAAAAGCTTAGAAAGGGGGTGTGGCTACGAGGCAGTGGTGTACACAAATCCAGGACACAGGAGCAAAAAATTCTAGGCAAAACAGGAAAGGTTAAATTTTGCCGAACTTTCGGGGGCGTTTTGAGGCCCTAAACGATGTTTTTTTGGAGTCGAACGAATTTTTCGGAGCCACAGGAACTCAATTAGACCTGAACTTGTCAATTTTCGGTCAATTTTCGGATGTAACTTTTCGTTCCGGTCGTTTTGAGTACTCGAACAGCCCAATCGGACGTCGTATGCAAAAGTTATGGCAGTTTTCGTGCAGGGTGTCCGGAGGGGTTCCGAATCCACATCAAAAGGAAAGTTTGATTCAAAACCAGAGAGGCTGCAGTTTTTCCTTCTTAACCAAGCCAAGCCAAACCAAAAAATAGCTATACTTTCCCTATTCTTCCCTCTGATCCTTTCCAAACCAAAATCAAATCAATCTGGACTTTCCTTATCCCTCAAACCGAAACCAATATATGGAAGGTCTCTGCTCAGAATTTTCTCCTCTTTTTTTTCGTCTTCTTCTTCTGTATATTTTTTTTTCTTCTTCTTTTTCGCGATTGGCTTGTTGTGCGAGGCAGAAGGCGCTAGCAGCGTGGCATGGGGCGGTAGGGTCGGCAAAGGCGAAGATGATGAACCTGCAGCAGGTCAAGGTCGCAACGAAGATGCAAAGGCGATAGCAAGATGCAAAAGACAAGACGAACCAAACACCAATCTAAACTAAGACCAGCAACTCAACATGACGATGCAACTGAAAATTCAACAATGCAAAATACTGATAAGAAAGATGCAAGGCACAGATGGTTTTGGACAGCAGATGATCTACTACTATTTTTTTTGGCCTTTTCTGGACTTTAGGTTTGAAAAAGAAATGATCTACTAACTCTCACCGATGAACCTGAAATCTGATACCACTTGATAGAGTCGGAGTGATCTTTCGGTGAGAAGATAACTTTCGATTCTGCTGGAGGTGACTCTCGCGATCCGACTACAAACGAACAGGTCGTGTGCGCCTTAGCAATCGTTGAACCAACTCCAAAGGTTATTGACCTTGCTGGGTAGCACGATCAACCTGAACACGAGGTTCAATTCCTGCGAGCAATCAAAGAACTAGCAAGAATAAGATAGAGGCAACAATGAATCTGCAATAGTAATTTGATTCAACTCAAAAGTGGGGTTCTCAAAGGCTGTCTCGCAGGTGGTCGACTGACACAACTAAAGAGCAGAGTTTGCACAATGGCTAAACTAACACAAAGAAAAACCCGCCTTACAAGAGGAACTCGAACCCGACTAAATAGATGGAGGGGGAGGTAATTTCGGCCAGCACTATGGAAGGGGCGAAATCTCCTCCCATCCTTCCATAATCTGTCTGAAAATAGATTTATTACATGGGTCCAGCCCAAATGATGGGTGGCGCAGCACCCCTTTTATTTGTTGCCATCTTCTTGACCTTCATTCCTTAGGAGAATCACACAGTTCAGTCCACGTGCACGGGATCGAGTCATCGGTCCTTGTATCATGTCTGGAGGTGTGGTAGCAGCAGGTGATGTGGTTGGAAATGAAGAAGTGGTGTCCTCATCACTGGTTGTCAAGTGTCCAAACAAAAGAGGAATCAATTCAAAAGACTTCTTTTCTAAAAGAGATAAAGATAAAATACCAAAGTCTCTTTTCAGAAAAGTTAAAGCAGATTTTCAGAAATTGTCCTCAGTTGGAACAGGTGGTTGGTGAGTTTCTGTTGCTTTAAAATTTTTGGAATTTTTTGTTCCTATGACCAGTAGAGTCCTGAAACACTCCACCAAAAATCACCTCATAAAGCTTTGTATAATAAGAATGAAAAATCAAACAATACAGAACGTCAGGAACTTCGACCAGAAAGTTTGAGGCTCGGTTTTCACTTCATAGCTCTCAAACGGTGAAACCAGTGGACTCAAAACAATTTATACAGATTTATATATGAGTTATGCACCTTCTCCAAAAAGAATAACTTAAAAATGATTTTTATATATTTTTAGAAAAATCAAATACTGACTGCTGCGTGAAGAACAAGTTCTGGACAGATTTGAAAATTGATAAAAAAAACTTGATCTCTAGTCTATCTAAGGGTGTAAGAAAGATGTAAAACCAAATGAACACCCTTAATACATCCTAGAAGAACAGCATTTAGAAGGAGGGGAGGCAAATCCAAATTGCATAAATGTAAATTGCAAGAATGTAAGTGCTGAATTTAATTGCGGAATTTAAGTGCATAATGTAAATTGCGTAATTTAAATGCGAATTATAAATGCACAAAGAAAAGAAATGATTTGATGAAACATTTCATTTCTGAAAGGAGAGGTTAGAAAGCCTCATTTTCATGTGGGCAAAGCTCAAAGGAGCATCAAAAACCTCAAAACCTTCAAGGGGAGGAGGCTACCCCTCGACCCCTATTTATACTACTCTTGGGCCACCTACCACCCTTGGATGAGTCCCTCAACCCTAGAGCACTCATATAAGGGCTAGGATTAACCCACACACACAGCCTTGCAAGGACTAACCCAAAACCCACACACATACCGGGTTTTCTTGCACGGTTTGAAAGCATACTACCTAGACCCGCTATCCTATCAACTAGACCTCAATCCGACGGCTCTCATTGATCCACGCGGCATCTAGCTAGCATAGTCTCCTTTCCTTGTCTTCTTGACTTGCCCGAACTCCGTCTCCGATCATCTTCCGGCTATCTCCCAACCGTCTGGACCTCCGACGCTCCTCGCCTAGTCCCGGTCATCCTCCGCCTCACCATGACCTAGCACCGTCGCCCTGCAACCATCAAAGACAAGGAAAAACCTTTCATAGCAATGCCCGCAATGATATGCAATAAACTCATCCAACTCATCACTACCGTGCCCATACGGCCGGTACTGCCACTCCTGGCGGAGACAACTCAAATTGCCTCATTTTGAAAATCAATCCAAATCAAACTCAAACTTGAGCACACCTTGCTCAAATAAAGTCAAATACTCATCACAAACATGGATGGACCTCCACATGGTCCTTCAATGTCATCCTTGTTTAGTTAGCTCAACCACTCTTTCTCGACACGTGACTCGAAATCCCCAACTAGGTTAGTTCTTTAACCGCGAGTAGTATGACCATACATTTCTGGAATCCGACCACTCGAGAGGCCTAAAGATATCTCTCCCGTTGAATGGATGGGCAAATCCTATCTTGATCGACCATGCTTCGTAGCATGCTTCATGACAAACCCGAAAGCCACCTTTATAACTAACTTGTTACAGAATAGCGTTTGGCAACGCCTAAGTAAGTCATTACACATATCGAGTACATGCGTCAACCTCAAATATAAAGATATAGCATACACATTATATATGAGACCAACTGATGACAAAAAGATTACAACGTTCTCGCAGTGTCTCAAGTTGGGTCGATCGAACTCCATGTTCTCTAACATGTTTCCATATTGTTTGTTTGATATCTACATATCTATGACCTATGAAACATAATCATCAACCGATACATATGCCAGTCTATTCATATGTGTCCTCATATGTTTATCGACTAGGGATCACTTTAGAATAATCATCACAAAGTCAAATATAGAGTTTCACAAACAAGTCATATACTTGCTAATAAATAATAATGGTAATATTCAAGGAACAACTGCGTCGATGGATGCACTTTTGCTTCCAGCGACGGCTACGCATGAATGGAAACAGAGAAGGCAACAGAAAAAAGTAAGAAAAAGAAAGAGAGGTAAGGAGAAGAAAAAATTTAAGAGATTATTGGAGTGTTGTGTTTTAATGTAAAAGAATGTTAGTGTGAGTTCTGTATTTCTAATTTAAGAAATAAATTAATAAGTATGGATTCTGAGGTACTAGTTCTTGTTCTTCATGTTTTTGTACAATTGATTTTTAGTTTGTTTGTTTAATCTAGTTTTCTTCTATTGTTGTAAATCCATTATCCTAGATTGATTCTTTCATTTTAATCATTATTTTATAAATTTCTAGAATTAATTAAAATAGGAAAAAAATAGATTTACATATTTATTTGCCTCAATTTACTCTTCTCTTAGCGGTCGATCCTTTGTACTACTATAGTCAATCTTTAAATAAAAACTATAATTTTTAGTCCTATTTGGATGCGCTGGACACCAGAGAAACCAGTAAACCGCCATGGTTTCAGTGAATGCCATCTCTTCCGTTGACTGGAATAGCATGATTACTTGTCCATGTGAAGCGATAAGACTAGAGAACTCAATTCTCCATTCCTCCCTATTCTCCTCACACACACCCAAACAACGAGAGAAACACAAACGCGAAGAAAGGCTCGAGGATGGAGTTGGTTGTGTCTGCAATTGCAGGTGACCTAGTTAATCGATTCATATCCTTCTTGATCAGCCAGTACGAGAAGAAGAAAGAGAGGCTGCAACATCTCCAGGAGAATCAATACAATCCAGAGAAAAAGATGGAGAGGCTGCAACATCTCCTGCTTAGAGTTCACATGATCGTCGAAGAGGCTGAGGGGCGGCACATCACCAACTCCAAGATGCTACTGCAGCTCAAGAAGCTTCTGGGGGCTATGTACCACGGATACCATGTCCTAGACACCATCGAGTATAGGAGGAACCTTTGCAGCTCAAGGGTTGAAGACGAGGTTGGTAGGTCCAATACCTTGTCAATTACCAGTTCTACTAATCATTTTCATGCCGCACAGAGCGCTGTCAGTAATAATGAGCTTGAAAGTACATTGGATAATTTAGAAACCACTGTTTCCAACATGACAGAGTTTGTGCTTCTTCTAGGCGGATGCGAACGCATGTTTCGTCGCCCCTATGACACGTACCTCTACATTGATAAATTCATGTTTGGTCGTCACATAGAAAAGCAGCAAGTCATCAATATCTTACTGCAAGATAATCTTTCTCTGTTCGCTCCAACTGTTCTCCCGATCATTGGCACCACTAGAGTCGGTAAGAAAACTCTAGTGGCGCATGTGTGCAACAATGAGAAAGTCCGGTTGCACTTCTGTTCAATCATGCACTTGAATGGAGAAAACATTGGTAGAACGGAGCATGGAACTTTCATTCCAGGGAAGACTTTGGTGGTGGTTGAATTTACTTCAGATATGGACAATGAGGATTGGCAAAAGTTTTATTCTTCAGCCACACGTATGGGCAGAGGAAGCAAGATCATAATCATAAGTCGGATTGAGAAGCTAACAAGGTTCGGAACAGTAAGGCCGATTCGCTTAAACAGCTTGCCGCTTGAGGAGTATAGCTACCTCTTCAAGGCTCTCGCATTTGGAAGCACAAACCCAGAGGAGCACCCTCGGTTAGTATCAATAGCAAATGACTTAGCAGTGTTATTGGAAGGGTCACTCGTGAAGGCAAATGTGTTTGCCGATATCTTCAGAAAGAGTCAAAATGTAAACTTTTGGCTCCGCATCTTCAACAAATACAGAAATACGGTAGAGAACAACTTTTCGGTGTTCGGCAAACATCCAAAGCTTCTTTTGGATAAAGATCGCCACATAGATATAACCAAACTTGTATCATCATCTGTTCCACTTCGCCACATGCCCCGTCATAGCGATTCGAAGAGAGTTTTGCCCAAGGTGATGTATGGGGACCTGATAGCTGGCTCTGCTGCTCTACCAAAGGAGGACTTTGTGGTAGTCGCGTGGGAATCACGGATACGCCCTTACAAAAGGTTTGTCAACCTTGCTACGTACTGTGAAGAGGAGAATCTCTCTCAGCACGAGCATACAGCCTTAACCAGCAAGAAGCGCAAGAGATTAGATGAGTAACATGATATCCACCTCAACAGTGTACGTGGTTCCATGTCATCTCTGCTTGGAATGTACGTAGTCAATCAATATAACTTTCTATCGGTCATCACAGAAAGTCGAGCCAGTGAACTCTTGTAATTTTGTACTCATTAATGAAAGGTAGCAGTTTTCTTTGAAGGTAATTTTGTTGATTTTTCTAAAAAATGAGGTATTATTTTTGTAATATTATTTAAAATTTTATTATTTAAAAAATTAATAATTTTGTTACATGTGTAATAAAACTGCTTTCTAACTATTGAAGTTGTTTTCTAAACAGATTACTCTAAAAAAGAAAAAAAAGAAAAATACTGTTATGTAACACAATATTGGCAAACCGAAATAGAGATTCGTTGGGTTAGAGGCACTTGCATATTTTACTAGCATTCCTTAGATTGACAAAACAGTTAGAAGGAATGAAAAAGAGACGTTGGTTGTGAATATAACTTTTTCCTTTTTTTTTAGTTTATTTATTCGTCGGAATTTTATAAATTTTGTGTTTTTCAACATAAAAGTCAAATTGAACTTGAATTCTTATATGGAGTCGAGTTAATTGTGAAATACATTAGCATTTTTTCGGCAATGTTGGTGTACATGTAGTGCACAAGAAAAAATGGTCTGCACTAGATTTGTCCTCAGATCTATAATGACCACTGACAAAAGTGACAAATGACGGTCAAACTTAGTTCACTGACATTTTCTTCTACATGATATCTGTTTGACTCAATTGTGCGAAATATTTGCGTTGTAGTTGGTCTCTGTTGTTGTCTATAAAGTATGAAGTCCAAATTCAATGTCCTTCCAAGTGGAATACTCTTACAAGGCTACACACACAGTAATTTGGTGATATGAATTAGTTTTCCGTAGCCCCACAATCCACGATTGCACATCCTGCAAGTTGATGGTCACCATCATTCGGAAGTCCATTTTCAAAGTCAGCCTCCATACGTAGAAGGCCTTGTCCGTTTCTTAGCATGTATCTATCTATATCTATATACAAATGGGAGGCTTGTCCAGCACCCTACCTTTTAATCCTATGTGCTAAAAAATAAAAAAAAAATCACGTTAATCAGAGAAAATGAGAAATATGAGCCCTACGTTTTAACCTTGGTGGTAAAAAAATAAGAAATTTCTGCATTAATCAAGGAAAAAGAGAAATCTATACCCCTTTATAATGCACCTAAGCAAATTTTCCTACGTCCACCCTAAATAATGCACCTCATTAGAGATGGCCCAATGTTCGTGCACCCAGCAAAACGTCCCCAAAAACTTGCATTCATCAAAATGAACGTCTCAGATCTTTCCTCAGTTTTACTCACCCACATCCGATGGTCATTATTTAGTGTGTCTAATCATCCCTGGGGCCCACAACAGACCTCCCCCACCTACATATTTGGAAGGAGAGCGAATCAAACAAGGAAATAAATAAGGAGGATCCGCATGCAAGGAAACCAGATTTGAATTTTTATGGCCAAAATTATGCGTACTACATATTTGGAAGGAGGTGAATCAAACAAGGAAATAAACAGGAGGATCCGCATGCAAGGAAATAAGATTTGAATTTTTATTGTCCCGGCATTGTGATCGTATTTTTTTCCGAATATGACCCTTCTCGAGACTTTTTACGGATCTTGCCCCATAAAGCCTAATTTCAAATATACGAGAGCGCTGAATTTTTGTTTTCATTTTTATTTAAGGAACCAAGCTGTCTGTGAGTGCTACTTAATTTTTTCAATTTTTCTCGCGGAACCAAGAAATTGCGAGCACCTCGTTTAATTTTTATCTTTTTTCCTTGCGGATCCAAATGGTGGTGAGCGCAGCTTTATTTTTCATATTTTTCCGAAATCATCCATGTGGCCCACAGACCTTCCTCACCTCCAAATCAACAAGGAAAAGGAAACAAACGTCCGGAATCAAGGAAAAGAAAACAAACGTCTGGAAAAGGAAAGGACCATACATTACGTCTTTGGGAAAAGGAAACCGGAAGATGGGGCAGCGGCGGAGAACGCAGTCCGCAATGACTCCACGGTCGTCATCGGTGGCTTTAGCCGATCTGGCGAGGTTGCTTGGTCGACAACCTCGCGACACCGTCGTCCTCGGCAAATTTATAATTTATTTTTTTGAAAATAATTTTATTAAGTACAAAATAATCGAAAGTTTTTTTGAGAATTTTTCTAGAATTTTTTAACCTAATGTGCTATCTTTTCAAAAATCCTTCTATATTTAAAAAAAAATGAAGGCAACTCACCTGTAGCTTCTTTTAGCTGCAGCCCAGACCAGAGAAGCTTCTTCTCTTCCCTCCCTCCATTAAAGCAAGAAAGAAGCTCCAAAGCTCTATCAATCCCGCACCAAATCTCCTCTTTTCATCTATGGTGTTAATTCCCCAAATTTCGTGCTCTATTGCCAAAATTTCCTCCCAATCTGATTTGATCCAAAATTATAGTTTCCATAAATATGCTTGTTTCGGTGCTATAAAAGCCGGTGAGCTCTCCTCCACCCCATCGCATTGCGTAAATCCCCAAGTGCTCCCTCTTGTAAAGATCGCCGGATTTTGGAGGTAACCCAAGCCATCACCGTCATCTTTCCCGGTGAAATTCACCGCAACCGTGACTCCTCCTCCGCGGGCGTCGGTGCTGGCGATCTCGCCGCACGATCTTGACCTCTCATGACCGTGCGCCACCCCGGCCTTCCTCCCTTTGCCTGGCCAAGCCCAGAGAGCACACTGTGCTCTCTGTGGAAGCTGCAAAAAAAATAATCTAAGATCAGAAAATTCTTTTTCCTTTCTCTTTCTTGATTTAAAATCTTTTTGGAGCCCGTTTTCGCCTATTCGATCTCCATTTAGTTCCGTTTTTCTTTCTAAATTCATTTAAAATTCTAAATTTCTCTTTTATTATTAAGTGTTGTATTCATACTTATCTTCTCATTTAATTGATAAACGGGTGTACTGCCTTCGTAGCGTTAGCACAGGCACTATACTAGTATCTAGAAATTCCCACAATAATAGAAGGAAAAAAACTTAAGCATCTAATTTTTCTTCAGATTATTATAATTTATGGCATGAATTCAATATAGACATATATATAGCAACCACGTCTTTTAAGATCCAGAAAAGAGTTTTAGAAGAATACTAGACACAATCATTAATTGCGGGGATGGACTAGGTAAAGAAATGCAATGAACCTGGCAGATACGATATGTGGGCCCTATTGGAGTAGTCTGAGACTATACACTTGAAACGAAAAATATCATGTACAAAAGGATTCAACGGAACGCTGGAAGCTTGCAGACAAAAGCATTCAGTAGGCTGGGAGCTGGCGTGCATGAAATGAAAGCACTGTGCATGCATGCAGGGGATAACTATCTGGACTCCCTCTAGAAAATATTTAGTTAGGATCTGATTAATTTTGTTTTTATAGCATAGGTATGATCAAGGTTTGAAAATTCGGTTTCAGAATAAATTTTGTCCCTGGCCGGATCGCGAAATTTCGACGATTCGGAAATATTTCGGACGAAATTTGAATTTAAAAATTCAAATCCGGTTCAATTCGGAAAAAAAAATCCGAAATTCGGCGAAAAAACCCTAAATTTTGGGTTTTTTTGCACCGGCTGAAAAGCGGTCTAAACGTTAACGAAAAATTTTGAAATTGTTTTTGGAGGTTCCTGACACATTGTTGATATTCTCACAAAAATTTCAACTGATCATCACATCTGAGGAATTTTTAAAATTTGGAGAGTGGTACTAGCCTGATAAAACACTGACCAACAAGTTTGATCTGAATGGAAAATGGTACAAATCAAGTTATAAATTATTGAAATTTTTTGTGCATGGTTATGATCCATAACTAATGTTCTCACAAAAATTTCAGCTGATTATCACATGTGAGGAATTTGTAAAAATTCGGAGAGTGGTAGTGTCCTCATAGAACATTGACTGACAAGTTTGATCCGAATGGAAAATGGTACAAATCAAGTTAGAAACTGTTGAATTTTTTTTTCATGGTTATGATGTATCTATAATTCTCTCATAAACTTTTCAGATGACGATAAAACTGTATGAAGTTTTAAAAATTCAAACAGTACTACTGCCCTGTTAAAAGGCTTACCGGCAAACTTGAACGAAATGAAAAATTATGTAAACCACGTTAAAAACTTTTGAAAATTTTTTAGGATGGTCCTGATGTAACATTAATGTTTCTTTAAAATTTTTAGGTGATGATCATTCTCAAATAATGTTTAAAAATTCATACAGTGCTACGTCCTGATAAAAGTCTTCTCATCAATACATAGATTTGCTTTAGCAATAAAAAAAAGTTTAAATTTTTTTAAAATTTTACATAATGGTGATAAGTAATTTATTAATATCCCATAAATTTTTGATTCATTATAACACTCCAGTAAATTTATAAAATTCTTACAAGGCACAGTACCATTTATGTTCTTTTCTTTTTGATTTTTGAAATATAATATAACAAACGAAGTTCAATGCTTACATAGATTTGATTGACGAAACAAAAAAAATTTAATTTTTTAAAAAAAATTTATATAATGGTACTGAGTGGATTATTAATCTCTCACAAAAAATTTAGATCATAATCACACTCAAGAAAATTTATAAAATTCTGACAATATAACTATCCCAATTATGTTCATTTTGTTTTTGATTTTTTAAAGATAACAAATAGTTCTTAAATTATTTTTAAATTTTTTATGTATGATCCTAAACTACTAAGTATAGTACCATAAAATTTCCAGCTTATTATCAAGTTTGTACAATTTTATAAAAATTTGATAGTGTTTCTGCCAAAATTTTAAAATGTTTAAAAAAATTCGTTTTTTCAACAAATTTTCATAGGAGATGACTTTCCTAAGGGTTATTGGACCAAATCCAGCCAAAAAAAACACGAAAGTTTGGCGAAATTTCGCCGGGAAAAACTGAAAATTCGGGGTTACGGTAGCAATTTCAATTTTTATAAAAAAAATTTCCGGCCGGTACTTTAGATTTCGTGGTGGTTCGAAATCCGAAATTTCGCCGAAATTTCGCCGAAATTTGGAACCCTGGGTATGACACATGCACTCAACACATACAATACTGAAGCAATATATGTGTATGCAAATTACGTTTAGGTCCTTCTCGGAAAAAATGTTACGGTTACGTCCTTTTTTTGAGAAAGAAAAATATATTACGCTTATGTCCTTTTTGCGTTTTTAAGCGTTGCGCTCAGGTCCTTCTTCGGAAAATCAAAATTACGTTTAGGTCCTTTTTGGAAAAAAAAACACGGTTAAGACTTTTTTTATGGAAAAAATATATATACTACGTATAGGTCCTTTTTTCAGTTTTTTAGCGTTCTATTTAAGTCCTTTTTGGGGGAAAAAACCCGTTTAGGTCCTTTTTCGCCGAATAAATGCGGAAAAAACGCGATTACGTTTTGTATCTTTTCAGTCGTTTCGCGTGTTTCCTCGATTTTCTCGCGTGGGAAGAGGCAATCGCACATTTTCTCTATTTTGTCGTGTGGGGAGCGACGGTCACGACGTGACACGCCGCGGTCAATTATCTAGTATTTAGAATTTGTCGGAAACACTTAAGGCCTTACAGAGCACAACCACGATCTTTCCCACCATACGCACAGCGCACAGGTGTATCTCTACTACTTCTAATTAGGAGTTGGTGGCAGTGGTCCGTTCTTCTCTAGAGTATCTGATTCGTTGGATCTGACATGAATGGCTGAGATAGAAGAGGATTTAATCATATCTTAGATGGAAGGATTTTATCATATCTTTTTTGAATAGAAATATTATTTTAGCATATCTCTATTCACATGTTCTTACTATGGAAGGATGTTATTCATATATCTTATAAATGGAAGGATTTTCTCATCATGTCCTGCATGGATAGAAGGATATACTCACCATATCCCATAATACGGGAATTCTATCTCATCATATCTGGAAATTGTAACACCCTAATTTTTGCTCTAATTTAAAAGTTTGAAGTATTTTTGATTTTTGAGAAATTTTGGAAATTTATTTAAATTTAATTGGATTTATTCAAATAGGGCTTTTCAGGAAAAAAAATTGAATAATGGAAAAGTTTTTGCAAAGTTTTATTGAAAATATTTTAATTGAGTTCCAAATATCTCAAAGGAATTTCTGGAATTTTTCTAGAATTTTTCTGCTATTTTAAAAGCCCCAAATGATTTAATTGAATTTCTGGAATTATTTTAAATGTGAAATGTTTTAAAATCACATGAGCGAATGGGCCGAGCCCATTCTTGTGTGTGTCGCACGCCTTGCCAAACCCTAGCGCCGCTTAGCCCAAGCCATCCGATCCGGATCGCACGCCCGTGCGTGTGCCACGTCGCCAGCGCGCGTGAGCCTTCGGATCGTCGCTGCACGAACGCACAGGATCGCGCCACGTCGCTTCGTCCCCGAGATCATCGAAGAGACGTGGCGTTGATGGCGTGACTTTCGCGGCCGTTTCACGCACGCGTCGAGGCAGCCCTTAAGTTCCGTTGAAGGCGTCGTGCGAGGCTTTCCTCCACATCTTTGACTCCTCGCACGCCGCCGAGACTCCTCTAGCGCCCGTCTGAGCTCGCCGTGGTTGCTTCTTTGTGCCGCCGCTGTTTTTTCGTCGTTTGCTTCGCCGGTTTCTCTCGCCGTCGCCAAGGTCACCGGAGTAATCCTTCCGCCACGCCGCGTCGAGCGAGCCACTTCATCCCGCCGAGAAGCCTCAGCGCCGTGGGCGCGTCATCTTCCTCGACTCGTGACCTTTTCTTCTGCGCCGCCATCACCTTCACCGAAGCTTCGTCGTCCGTCCGATCTTCATCGCACGCTCGGTTCATCCACGTCACCCTTCTTTGTGTTCTTCTATAGTAGATCATGCACTGTTAGATCCGGATTGAGCGGCTTGGATTAGATCTAGTTTCGCGTTGTGTTTTGTCTTAGCCGTTGGATCGTTAGTGAACGCGTGAGATTGTGCCGCGTGGCGGTGAATAGTAAACACTCGGTACCGTGGGCCGTTGGATTTAGATCTGAGCGGTGGTCGTGAGTAGATCGGTGGCGCGCGGATCCGTCGCCGTTCAAATTTGAGCGTCTGTGGAGATGACGCCGCACTTCATCGAATCATGTGCGGACGCTGCGTGTGGCGTTGATGATGGTGAGACCGGATCGACCGTTGAGTTCGGGCGCACCATTGGATGCGTGACGCGTGGGGCGTGGAGTCGCGGCGTCGCCGAACAGCGGGGTGAGATCCGGCCGCTGGATGGCGAAGCGATGCGGATCTTGCCGCGTGTCGCGTCGGGATTGGTCGCGCATCGTCGCCGACGCCACGGCTGCGTCACCGGTGCATGAGCACAGTCTTGCCGATCCACGGTGGACGAGCCAACCGTGGACCCACCCATGAATCAAGCAACGTGGCGGCACTAGAGGCTGCCACGTGTCGTGCTGACGTCATCGCTGACGTCATAAATATGTTTTATATAAAAATATTTTGACCGAAATTCATTTCTGTGCTGACGTCGTCATGACGCGATGCTGACGTCATATATGCGAATTTCCAGTATAAAAATAATTCAGAAAAATCGGATTTTCTTAATTTCTGTATTTTCAGATTTTATTCAAACTTCAAATGACTATAACTTTTGCATTTTAACTCGGATTTGGGTGATTCAAATTTCTAAAAATTCATAAAATTATGAGATATTTAATGGTGAATTTTATTTGAATTTTTGAGGTCATCTAGTATTCTGTATTAGCTATTTATTGCATATTTTGTTTGTACGCGTAGACGCAAATTTGCCGGAAAGTTTCGAGGAAGAATTGTCGCTCAAGACCAAGCTTGAACACGACCAGCAACTCTTTGAAGGCAAGTGATGATTTGATCATTTTGATCCCAGATTTTAAAATGTAATTTATGCTTTGAAACTATGCATGCTAATTATTTAAAATGAATTTAAATTAATTTGGGATAATGTAGTTAATCAACCCATTTTGTTATGCCACCTTGAATTATTAACTGTATGCCCTAAATCATTGTCACCCTAAGTTTAATTATATTAGTTGGATGTTAATATTGTGCCAACACGGGAGGCTAGATCGCGAGTAAATGCTTAGCCTTGCAACGAATCATGAGTGTTCTTTCGGAAAAATGCTACAATATTGATTAAAGACATATTGAATGTATTTTGAAAAGTGGTGTGATGATGCCACATGATGAGATTGAGGTACCGCGACTGTGTGGTGCCGTCATCGATGTTGAGTTATTGCTGCATGTGTTGCACAATAATCAATGGGGTGGGAAATGATTTAGATCGGGGCAAGTGGCAAGAGGTGTGTGCCGTGTGGGCTGTGTGGCATTGGGTTGATGAGTGTTGTGAGTCTGTGTGCCATCGTTGAGTGTTGGAAGTCTTGCCTTGGTCGATTAAGGACTTCACCTTGCAAGCCTTTGATCCGAGTCACCCGTACAACCACATGTCCGATATGGTGCAGACCTAGTTGACTAGGGTTACGATATCTTTCCTCGATACCTCGGGGTGACAAGATACAGGGGTGTATCTGTATGGGGAGCGTACTGTGCTACGGCTTGGTGCCCATCCAACGGTGATTGGCGGTCCTATACTTGGCTCTGTGAGGGAAGTGATAGCGAAGGCAATCTGGAGAGGTTCTTTGGTTAAGGTAGAGGTTCTGAAAAGCTTTGTTGCGGACAATCACACTGTGGTGGCGGTGTATCTTGTGGGTAAAGTGTACAACCTCTGCAGAGTGTCAAAACTATTGAATAGCCGTGCTCACGGTATTGAGCATTGCTCGGGATTACTGATCAAGGGGTAGATTTTCATAAACAAAACATGGAAGGGGTGGTGTGTGCCAAGTGTTAAAATGAACTATTAAGGTGTGTCGAGAATCCTCGAGGAAAAGCCATTTGAAATTATTATTACGTATAATTGTTCCATTGCTTTAATCTAACTAAGATATTGGTTAAAAATGCTGCTTGATCCAAAAGAACCATTTAAGCCAATCCTTTGGAATAAGCTCGCATATAGTAATAGCGCATTCATGCATTACTTGTTGAGTGCCTTGTGTACTCACCCCACCTTGCTTATCAACCCCAACATCGATGGATGAGACTACACCGGCTTGGGAGGAGGAGTACATCGAGGACACGATGAACTAGGGGCAAGCCAGTCGGTTGCTGTGGCAAGATGAAGGCTTCCACGACTTTTACTTATGTTCATTGCTATTTCTTTACTTTGATTAATGTAAGCCTGTGTGGCTAACTTATCTGTAAGGAGACCATAAGGTCGTATAACTTCGGTTTATATACATGTTTGCACTATTTATTCTTATATCCTTGTGTTTATGCATGATGTGCAACCACAGTATGCTGTGTGTGCTAAGCGTGATCTGGGATCGCACAGAATACACGAGAGGGTCCGGATTTGCGGTTCGGGGCCCGGCAGAGGTGGTATCGAGCAGGTTGGTCAGAGGACTTGACCCTAGTTTGGTTGTGCCTAGGAGGGTAAAACTATTTTCTAAAGAGCTAATCAACTTGAGCAAGAATATCAATGAAATCTCGACTTATCTCTTCTCCCTTATTCATACGCCATGGAGTTATGGCGTATGATGCGATTCTTCGGAGGTTTTGACGGACCACATGCATCGAGGACTTGGTGGTACGGAAGGACTTGGCGTCGCTGGGATGTCAAGATCACAGATGTATGCTCGGGAAAGGACGAGGCGAGCCGTCCTATCTACATTTCGGTCGAGGGTCTTCTTTTGAGGCGGAATCCAGAGACGGCGCGACGAGCGATCGCGGCAAATTGCCCGCACTTACTCCGCAGAGTGGAGGGCACCGTCTTCGTCACCATCCGCGTCGAGACAATCATTTTGACAGGATGGAGCTTGTGGAGGAGGACGCCACTATCACCCACTGGCGAGGTACGTCATCGCCAGAGGACGCCTTGGGCGAGACGGTCCGGGAGTTGCGAGAGGACCCGCGCCGAGGTCACGAGGCGAGATCCACCGCGGGAGGGCTTAGCCCACTCCATGCGAAGATCCAGGAGTTGGAGATGGCTTTATGCGGACCCGAGCCCGAGCGATCCCCGAGTTACACGATCGAGATCCAGAGGAGCGAGCAGAGGCACCAGTCTGCGAGCGAGCAACCGGGACCAGCGGAGTCGATAGGGTCTTTTGCACCACCGCAGAGGTCTTGAGATCGGTTGCCCGATGCGAGCACCCACTCATGTATGCTCCGGGAGCCGCACCGGGTTGGCTCGATGAGTGATCGAGTCTAGTAGAGTATAGTGTCGAGACTCGAAGGTTGAGTCGCGTCTTTTTCTTCAGAGTCACCATTAGGTGTGAGTCGTCATAGAGTCCTATGTTTGCTTACTTGTTTTGGTTGTGAGTGCCCCGTATGCGTTGCATTGCCCTTAGGCACTTGTGAGCAACCATACAGCTTTATATTATATCAATAAAGTGGCTAAATAAATTAAGTTACACCTGTTAGATGGTGAGGACACGTGAAAATGTTGGAGCCAGCAGAAGTGGAGCTAACCAGGCGGATAACCAGAATGAAGAGCCGATTCCTCAACCGCCGCAGGTCGATATGCAGAACCTGGGAGCCTTCTTGACTGCCCAGACTCAACTTATGAACACGATGGTTCAAACCATGCAGCAGATATCCAACCAAGCTGCTGCGAATGTTCAACCTGGGGGTAACCATGGACCACACCCCTACTCCAGGTTGTCGGAGTTTATGAGAACCCGTCCACCTACTTTCTCAGGTAACGCCAATCCACTGGAAGCGGACGATTGGCTAAGGACAATTGAAAGGAAGCTGCACATTACCCAGTGTGTAGGACATGAGAGGGTACTCTATGCCTCTCATCAACTCGAAGGGACTGCCGCAGAATGGTGGGAAAACTTCTGTGCAGCTCATGAGGACCCACAGTATCACGTGGGAGGAATTCACCTCGACTTTCGCCCGATTACCATGTACCCGAGGGTATCATGGATCTCAAAAGGAGGAATTTGGAGCCTCAAGCAAGGGGCGATCGGTGGCGATTACGAACAAATTCACCCAACCGCACGCTACGCACGGAGGGGCGTGGCTACGGATAAGGCCGGACAATCCCGCTTCATGAAGGGATTAAATGCGGAGGTTGCAGTGGGGTGATCACCCACATTCCACGACTTCCAAGAGCTAGTTAACAAAGCTCTTATATTAGAGGACAAGCGCCGAGAGTTGGATGACAGAGAAGCGCAGAATGGCGCAACAAGGAGGTCGTCGGGGCGCAGAGAGGAAGAGGACGGCACCTCAACAGTTCATCCGGTACCAGCCGGAGGAAATGATAGGGTACCACTACCGCAAATCGCCCGATGGGTCGAATGTTCGAGACTCGGCCAGAATCGTAGCGCGATCGAGGAACCTCTCGAGCGATGGGAAGGCGTTGCTATCATTGCAATGAAATGGGGCATTTTGCCAATAATTGCCCTAAGAAGGAGGTGTCACCCGGTCCGCTTTAACACAGGGAACACACGGCAAGGACTCCGCGCCAATCGTGAACCGCGGGGCATCAACAAAGAACAACTCCATCCCAAGGAACTCGCACGAGGCCGAATCAACCACATTACAATGGATGAAGTCGAACGCCACGGATGTTGTCTTGGGTAAGTTCCTAGTAAACTCGATGCTGACTCTTCGCTTTATTTGATTAGGAGCTTCGCATTCTTTTATTTCCGAGATTTTGCTGTTCAAAATGATATGGAAATAGTGAATCTTAAATGTGTGCTCATAGTCAATCCTGGATCGAACTCCGATCTAAAGTAGGATGTTCTGGGGTAAGACTAATAATTAATGGAGTTGAGTTCCTAGCGAACTTAATCGTCCTTAATACCCAAACCTTGGATGTTATCCTGGGAATGGATTGGTTAACCAATCACAAGGCGATCTTGGATCATGAAAAAGAGTCATATCGATCGAAAGCCCGGATGGAAAGAAGATTGAGTTTGAAGTAAAATCAGTGCGGGATGGACAATTGATGGTCAACAGCGTGAAGATTGTCAGCTTAGAGGAAGTGCCCATAGTCAATGAATATCCGGATGTTTTCCTAAGATTTACAGAATGCCGCGGATAGAGATATCGAGTTCGTGATAGAGTGGTTCGGGACAGCTCCATAGCTAAGAGACCTTACAGGATGTCCACAGAGGAATTGGTGGAAATGAAGAAGCAAATTGAAGAGTCTGCTGAAAAGGGATTTATAAGACCTTGTTCATCGCCATGGGGAGCACTGTCTTATTCGTCAAGAAGAAGGGCGGGAGTTTTAGGATGTGTATAGACTATCGTGCACTCAATGATGTGACGATAAAGAATAAGTATCCGCTACCGGGATCGATGATTTGTTTGACCGATTGAGAGGAGCGGAGTATTCTCCAAAATTGATCTCGATCAAGATACCATCAATCAAGATCCGATCGGAGGATATCTCAAAGATCGCATTTTCGTCAAGATATGGACACCACGAGTTTACTGAGTGATGTCTTTTGGTTTGACAAATGCACCAAAGCATATTTTATGAACTTAATGAATAAGGTTTTATGGAATACTTGGACAAGTTAGTAAATCGTATTCATAGATGATATCCTTATCTATTCCAAGGCGAGAAGAGAGCACGCCGAGCATGTGAGGCTAGTCCTTGAAAAGTTGAGAGAGCAAATGCGATTGTTTGCGAAATTTAGCAAATGTGATTTGGAAGAATAAGGTTGAATTTCTTGGACACATAATGACAAAGAAGAAGAGTTGCGGTAGATCCAAAGAAAGCGGAGACGGTTCTACATTGGGAGCAACCCAAGTCGGTAACCCAAATCCGTAGTTTCCTTGGAATGGCGGGGTATTACCGTCGATTCATCGAAGGATTCTCTACGATTGCGAGACCTCTTACGCAATTGTTGAAAAAGGAAAGGAAATTCTTATGAACGCCTGAGTGTGAGAAGAGTTTTCAGGAGTTGAAGAGGAGATTAACATCGGCTTTGTACTAGTTTTACAGCGTTCATCAAGACTTGACATTTATTGTGATGCATCGCGTCGGGATTGGGATGCGTGTTGATGCCAAATAGGAAGGTAATTGCCTATGCATCGAGGCAATTGAGACCACATGAGGAGAACTATCCGACTCATGATTTGGAATTAGCTGCCGTGGTGCATGCACTAAAAATATGGCGTCATCATCTCATCGGAAATAGATGTGAAGTGTATTCAGATCATAAAAGTCTTAAGTATATCTTCACATAAGTGACCTAAATATGAGGCAAAGAAGATGGTTAGAGTTAATCAAGGATTATAATATAGGAATTCACTACCACCACTGTAAAGCCAGCGTGGTGGCGACGCCTTGAGCGAAAGAACCACAATGTAAATATCTTGATGGAAGCAGTCGAGATGAATTGTGTAAGGAATTCCAGAAATTAGAACTGGAAATAGTACCAGAAGGATTCCTAGCAACCTTGGAAGTAAGACCTACCCTGGAAGATCAGATCAAGGAAGGGCAGAAAGATGATGATAAGATCAAAAGAATTAAGGGCAAAATGGATGAAGGCAAAGCAAAAGATTTCAAACTGGATGAACAAGGTACTATGTGGTTTAAAGGGCGCATTTGTGTACCGAACAAAAAGGAGTTGAAGCAGTTAATTCTGGAGGAGGCTCATGACTCCAGATACTCAATTCATCCAGGAAGTGCGAAAATGTACCAAGATTTAAAGGAAAGATTTTGGTGGCCAAGCATGAAACGAGAAGTCGCCGAATATGTTGCATTATGTGACACATGCCAAAGAGTCAAAGCTATGCACCAAAGACCAGCAGGGCTATTACAACCCTTAAAGATACCTGAATGGAAATGGGAAGAAATTGGTATGGATTTCATAACCGGATTGCCCAGAACACAAAGTGGATATGATTCCATATGGGTCATAGTGGATCGCTTAACCAAGGTGGCACATTTCATACCAGTAAAGACCACTTATTCCGGAGACCGGTTAGCAGAACTTTATATGGCACGGATCGTCTGCTTGCATGGAGTACCGAAAAAGATAGTGTCAGACAGAGGTACCCAATTTACCTCCAGATTTTGGGGTAAGCTACATGAGGCAATGGGGACTCGTTTGAACTTGAAGATGACCTACCATCCATGACGGATGGTCAAACCGAGAGGGTTAACGGATATTGGAAGATATGTTGAGAGCTGCGCTTTAGCATATTCCACCTCATGGGACAAGTGTTTGCCTTATGCTTTGAGTTTAGCTACAACAACGATTATCGAGCGAGTTCTGAGATGTCTCCATTTGAAGCTTTGTATGGTCGGTCTGTCGAACACCATTGAATTGGAATGAGACAGTAACGACATGTTTTTGGACCGACATTCTTCAAGAAGCGGAAGAACAGACGTCATACGATCGGGGAAAGATTGAAGATTGCACAATCAAGGCGTAAGAGTTATCTTGACAACCGTCGCAGGAAACGAGCTTTGAACCCAAGATTTTGTGTACCTTAGAGTCACACCTCTCAAAGGAGTCGGAGGTTCCATGCAAAGGGAAACTCGCACCGGATATATCGGACCATTCAAGATCTTGAGCCGCAGAGGTGAAGTTGCTTATCGCTTGGAGTTACCACAGTCTTTGACAGAGTGCATGATGTATTTCATGTATCACAACCAAGAAGTGTCTTGAGCACCGGAGGAGCAAACACCTTTGGAGGCAATTGATCCGCAAGAAGATCGACTTACAAAGAACATCCGATGAAGATTCGGGCGTAATGGACGGAGAGACAAGGAACAAGTCAACACGTTCTGCAGAATTCAATGGAGTAACCATTCGGAAAGTGAAGCCACGTGGGAGCATAAAGAAGACTCAAGAAGGAGTTTCCTAACCTATTTACGTAGATACTACGAATCTCGGGACGAGATTACATTAAGGGGGAGGTTTGTAACACCTAATTTTTGCTCTAATTTAAAAGTTTGAAGTATTTTTGATTTTGAGAAATTTTGGAAATTTATTTAAATTTAATTGGATTTATTCAAATAGGGCTTTTCTTGAAAAAAATTGAATAATGGAAAAGTTTTTGCAAAGTTTTATTGAAAATATTTTAATTGAGTTCCAAATATCTCAAAGGAATTTCTGGAATTTTTCTAGAATTTTTCGCTATTTTAAAAGCCCCAAATGATTTAATTGAATTTCGGAATTATTTTAAATGTGAAATGTTTTAAAATCACATGAACGATAATGGACCGAGCCCATTCTCGTGCGTGTCGCAGCCCGCCCGCCAAAACCCTAGCGCCGCTTAGCCCAAGCCATCCGATCCGGATCGCACGCTGTCGTGTGCCACGTCGCCCGTAGCGCGATCCTTCGGATCGTCGCGCGACGAACGCACGAGATCGCGCCACGTCGCCGTCCCGCGAGATCATCGGAGATGTGGGCGTTGATGGCGTGACTTCCGCCGCCGTTCACGCACGCCGAGGCAGCCCTTAAGTTCCGTTGAAGGCGTCGTGCGAGGCTTTCACTCCGCATCTTTGACTCCTCGCGCGCGCCGAGACTCCTCTAGCGCCTGTCTGAGCTCGCCGTGGTTGCTTCTTTGTGCCGCCGTTGTTTTTCGCCGTTTGCTTCGCCGGTTTCTCTCCGCCGTCGCCAAGGTCACCGGAGTAATCCTTCCGCCACGCCGCGTCGAACGAGCCACTTCATCACGCCGGAGAAGCCCTGTAGCGCCGTGGGCTGCGTCATCTTCCTCGACTCCGGCAGCCTTTTCTTCTGCACCGCCATCGCCTTCACCGAGCTTCGTCGTCCGTCCGATCTTCATCGCACGCTTCTGGTTCGTCCACGTCACCCTTCTGTGTGTTCTTCTAGAGTAGATCTGTACCGTTAGATCTGGATTGAACGGCTTGGATTAGATCTAGTTTCTGCGTTGTGTTTTTGTCTTAGCCGTTGGATCGTTAGTGAACGCGTGAGATTGTGCCGCGTGGCGGCTGAATAATAAACACTCGGTACCGTGGGCGTTGGATTTAGATCCGAACGGCGGCCGTGAGTAGATCGGTGGCGCGCGGATCCGTGCCATTCAAATTTGAGCGTCACGGCGGAGATGGCGCCGCAGCCCCATCGAATCACGCGCGGACGCGCGTGTGGCGTTGATCGAGGTGAGACCGGATCGACCGTTGAGTTCGGCGCACCGCTGGATGCGTGACGCGTGGGGCGTGGAGTCGGCGTCGCCGAATCACGGCGGGGTGAGATCCGGCCGCTGGATGAGCGAGCGATGCGATCTTGCCGCGTGTCGCGTCGGGATTGGCTGCGCATCGTCGCCGACGCCACGGCTGCGTCACCCGGCATGATGAGCACGATCTTTGCCATCCACGGTGGACCGTGAGCCGAACCGTGGACCCGGCCCATGAATCAAAACAGCGTGGCGGCACTAGAGGTCGCCACGTGTCGTCCGACGTCATCGGACGCCATAAATATGTTTTATATAAAATATTTTGACCGAAATTCATTTCTGTGCTGACGTCATCATGACGCGATGTCGACGTCATATATGCGAATTTCAAAGATAAAAATAATTCAGAAAAATCGGATTTTCTTAATTTCGTATTTTGATTTTATTCAAACTTCAAATGACTATAACTTTTGCATTTTAACTCGGATTTGGGTGATTCAAATTTCTAAAAATTCATAAAATTATGAGATATTTAATGGTGAATTTTATTTGAATTTTTGAGGTCATCTAGTATTCTGTATTAGCTATTTATTGCATATTTTGTTTGTACGCGTAGACGCAAATTTGCCGGAAAGTTTCGAGGAAGAATTCGTCGCTCAAGACCAAGCTTCGGAACACGACTAGCAACTCTTTGAAGGCAAGTGATGCTTTGATCATTTTGATCCCAGATTTTAAAATGTAATTTATGCTTTGAAACTATGCATGCTAATTATTTAAAATGAATTTAAATTAATTTGGGATAATGTAGTTAATCAACCCATTTTGTTATGCCACCTTGAATTATTAACTGTATGCCCTAAATAATTGTCACCCTAAGTTTAATTATATTAGTTGGATGTTAATATTGTGCCAACACGGGAGGCTAGATCGCGAGTAAATGCTTAGCCTTGCAACGAATCATGAGTGTTCTTTCGGAAAAATGCTACAATATTGATTAAAGACATATTGAATGTATTTTGAAAAGTGGTGTGATGATGCCACATGATGAGATTGAGGTACCGCGACTGTGTGGTTCCGCATCGATGTTGAGTTATTGCCGGCATGTGTTGCACAATAATCAATGGGGTGGGAAATGATTTAGACTGGGGCAAGTGGCAAGAGGCTGTGTGCCAGTGGGCCTGTGTGGCATTGGGTTGATGAGTGTTGTGAGTCTGTGTGCCACTGTTGAGTGTTGGAAGTCTTGCCTTGGTCAGTTAAGGACTTCACCTTGCAAGCCTTTGATCTGAGTCACCCGTACAACCACATGTCTGATATGTTACAGACCTAGTTGACTAGGGTTCTGATATCTTTCCTCCGATACCTCGGGGTGACAGTACACAGGGGTGTATCTGTATGGGGGAGCGTACCTGTGTTACGGCTTGGTGCCCATCCAACGGTGATTGGCCGGTCCTATACTTCGGCTCTGTGTGAGGGAAGTGATAGCGAAGGCAATACCGGAGAGGTTCTTTGGTTAAGGTAGAGGTTCCTGAAAAGCTTTGTTGCGGACAATCACCTGTGTGGTGAGCGGCTGTATCTTGTGGGTAAAGTGTACAACCTCTGCAGAGTGTCAAAACTATTCGAATAGTCGTGCTCACGGTATTGAGCATTGCTCGGGGATTACAGTCAAGGGGTAGATTTTCATAAACAAAACATGGAAGGGGTGGCTGTGTGCCAAGTGTTAAAAATGAACTGTTAAGGCTGTGTGCCGAGAATCCTCAGGGAAAAGCCATTTGAAATTATTATTACGTATAATTGTTCCACTGCTTTAATCTAACTAAGATATTGGTTAAAAATGCTGCTTGATGCAAAAGAACCATTTAAGCCAATCCTTTGGAATAAGCTCTGCATATAGTAATAGCGCATTTCGTGCATTACTTGTTGAGTGCCTTGTGTACTCACCCCACCTTGCTTATCAACCCCAACATCAGTGGATGAGACTACACCAGCTTGGGAGGAGGAGTACATCGAGGACACGATGAACTAGGGGGCAAGCCCAATCGGTTGCCTGTGGCAAGATGAAGGCTTCCACGACTTTTACTTATGTTCCGCTGCTATTTCTTTACTTTGATTAATGTAAGCCCTGTGTGGCTAACTTATCTGTAAGGAGACCATAAGGTCGTACAACTCGGTTTATATACATGTTTGCACTATTTATTCTTATATCCTTGTGTTTGTCTGTGATGTGCAACCCTGTATGCCTGTGTGTGCTAGCGTGATCCTGGACTGGCACAGAATACACAGAGGGTCCGGATTTGCAGATTCGAGGCCCGACAGAAATGCATAGATTAAAAGGAAAGAATCACGCAACCAAATCACGTGCCAATCACGAAGATGTCGGGGTGACTTGTCTTCCATCCGCCTGTGTACGCTGCCTTCTGCTTTCATCCACTCCCTATTAGAGGGCACCCACTCTCATCTCTAGGAGGACAGGCCGGTCGGTAGTGGAGACACACGCACGAAGAGAAAGAAGAGAAGAGAAAGGCTGCGTGCAAGAAGCAAGAAGATTTCCTGCAAGATGAAGGCAACAACTTTCTCCTCCTTCAATGGTAAGGATTGATATCTCTCTGCTAATTCTAATTAAGAGTTGGTGACGATCGTCCATTCTCCTTCAGAGTACTTGATTCGTTGAATCTAATATGAACGGTTAAGATGGAAGAGGATTTAACCCGATAGTCAAATCTCTTCGGAGGAACAAGCTTTTCCTACTATTGAAACATAACTGAAGTTAGTGTTCTTTGTAAATAATTTTTCTGTCACAAATTGAGTTTTCGTTGCAACGCACGGGCACATGACTAGTATACTTCTAAAATTAGGCACTAATGTCAAGTCTAATAATTGAACCTAGTTAGCTGGGCACCCACCCACCCACTTAGCCATATGGCCATAGGCCAGCTTTCAAGTTCTAATTAAATATTATGTGCTATAATTAACTATATACATTAAAAAGTCAGTGCTTGGCATGTTAGTCCAAATCCCCGGATGCGCTACTTAAAATATTATGTACTAGTTAAATATTAGATGCTATGATTAAATAAATATGAGTAAATTTAACAAAACAAGAAATTTATTGTATAAACTATCAGAAAATTACAGGTTTTAGCTTCTATTTCACAAAACTACATATTTTAAAAGAACTTGTATAACAAACTACATGCTTTAAAATTGACCGTTTCTTGTAACATGTCTGACAGTGTGGGCCCACATGATAACCTCCCGCGCCACCATTTCCCATTTTGTTCAAGCGCCATGTCAGGTTCCACACGGGTAGCGACGTGTCTTTGCCAACGTGGCGAGACTTCCTTAGGCACTATAACATAGGTAAAGACACGTCATAGGGGGCAAGGGACATCCAAGCCAATGTGGTAGCTGACGTGGTGCCAAGAAAAACATAAAATAAGGCATGTGAGGTTGCCATATGGCTCACACTGTTAGACATATTACAAGAAATAGTTAATTCTTAGATATGTAAATTTTGTGATACAAGTTCTCTTGAAATCTATAGTTTTATGAACTATGAGCTAAAATATGTAGTTTTTTATAGTTTATAAAAAAAACCTATAGTTTTGTGAAATTTACTCAACAAATATATATGACAAAATATTAAAAGTTAGTGGTTTGCATATTAATTTAAGAAATAATGCTAGAGTTTCAAAAATAGTGCATACGTTTATCCATAAAAAATAGGAAGCCATTTTACAAAGCTAGATATACACGCAGTATCCAAATTAAACCAAATTAAAGCACAACTTGGTCAGCAAGGGAGAAAAAAAATAGGTGCACACTGCATGCATTTGGAAGAATAAAATACAGAGATCTGATTTGAAATTTTTGTTGTTGATCAAAGGAATTTCATTTGTATATCGAAAGTGGGAGCTACTTCTATGTACTCTATCATATGAACTTGACAAGCTAGGATTGTCTACTATTCCTTTGAAAAGATGGTTAGAAATTTGAAAAATTTATAAAGTCTTAACAAGCCCTAATAAATCTATCTTTGAAAGACTGTTTTATACATCCAAATATATATTAATAAATTTTTTTATTTAATATGATAACTTAATGTATGTATATTTCAAAATTCGGTTGCTTAACTGTGATTAAAAAATGAAAAAATTGAAATGTTTTAATTTGTGAAATTTAAAGCATCCAACATTTCGTATTTAAATTCCTCAAAAGTGTTTTACTATCTAAATTTGATGACTACTTTCTTAAATTCGGTGTGCTTTACAGGGATTGCATTAGTTTCTACCTACGACAATGGATGTTTCAATAACATAGACATCATCATGAACATAATTCATTTCAAAGTTTTCATAATAAATTTGCAGATTCACTAGTGTGCCAAGAACTTGTTTGTGAAGAATTTTAAGAAAGGTGACCCTAAGCCAAATCTATATCTATATATTTATATAAGTCTATATTCGCAGAGAGGTACGGCCGGCCTTGCCGCCGCGCGCCACACACCCAATTTTACTGCAGTTTCTACAGTACATGCTGATGTGACCACGTCCTGTCGGCCAAGAGCGAATACGACAATTAGCCGATGGAGGTGTCTGATGTGTTTTCTGATCTTCCTTCAGGTATGATAACTACTTGTCAATCCATCGGTCAAAGAGCGTCTGCGACAGTTTAGCTGATGAATAGACAAGCCGATTTGGTGAAGTCTCGATGAGACAACTTCAAGGGTTTCAGAACAAACTGTTGAACTCAGAAACCTTGCAATCGCCTGCTTCAACTCCGATAGATCTTACTTACGAAATCGTGAACAAAAATAAGAACCAGATAGTTGCAATCTCTCTTTATTGCGAATTTCTGATGAAGTTTACACGGTGAAGTTTTGAAACTCAATACGGCCGCTGGAACCTAGTCAAGCGCAAGAGAAAATCTAAGTCGATGCCTATAGATATAATCTAATCAAAACCCGAGAAATTCCTGAGACCTAGTGCCTTTATTTATAGAAGGACTAACCCTTACCCGCTCCGAGTCGATTACAAGTCCCTTTGTAAATTTAAGGAAACTAATCTAAGCGAGTTTGAGTTGAAGTCAAACTCAATGTCTTCTAAGTCATCCAGGGTCGATCTTCTTTGGCGTCGTGACTGAGTTGGATTCGTGTAACCTTGGCTGATTCCGAGTCGAATTCGAAGTTGTGTCTGAGTTGGAGTCCTTTGGTCGATACCGAGTGGAGTTCTTGGTCGATGGTCGATGGGTCATGCCCGAGCAACCTTAGTCGGCTTTTTGAGATTTCAGTTTAGCCGATCGTTCATACCTGAGTAGAAGGAAGTCATGAAAATTATTAGGCAGCATCCAATTCTGGCCAATATCAAATGGAATAGTTAGAAATGAACTCACCAAGTGATTTATCTATCGTACTCGAGCTCTAGTTATTGGTCCTTGGTAATCATCGGCTATGGATGGATTAATGGTTGGGATGTCCTCATATCCTCCCCTTCTTGCAGTTGAGTCGTCCTGGACTCAAACTTGTCGATTTCTCCCAGGTATGGCTTTAAGTCAGCAACGTTGAACGTCGGACTAACGCCATAATCGTCTGGCAGGTCAAGCTTGTAGGCGTTATCATTAACTTTCTCAAGAACTTTGAAAGGTCCGTCGGCTCTTGGCATAAGTTTGGATTTTCTCTGATCAGGAAACCTTTCTTTTCTTAAATGTAACCAAACTAAGTCCCCAGGTTGAAAAAGAACCTCTTGTCTGCCTTGACTGCCAATTAGTCGATTCCTTTCGTTGGTGTTCCCCATGTTATCCTTGACAATCTTGTGCGTCCTGAGCACAAGTTCTGATTTCTTCTTGGCATCGAAGTTAGGCTTGTCCGATGTTGGCAGTGCAAGTAAGTCGATGGGTGCTCGAGGATTGAGCCCATAGACTACTTCAAAAGGACTTAACTTTGTCGTCGCGTGTTTGGTTCGATTGTAAGAGAACTCGACATGTGGTAAACAGTCTTCCCATATCCTCAAATTCTTCTTCAAGACGGCGCGTAGCATGGTCGATAAAGTTCTGTTGACAACTTCTGTCTGGTCGTCTGTTTGTGGATGGCAGGTCGAAAATAGCAGCTCTCTTCCTAATCGATTCCATAAGCTTCTCCAAAAGTATCTAAGGAACTTCGCATATCGATCAGACATAATGGTCGTCGGCAATCCATGAAGTCGAACAACTTCCTTGAAAAACAAATCAGCAACGTGTGTAGCATCACCGCTTTTTCGACAAGGAATAAAATGAGCCATTTTACTAAATCAGTCTACAACTACAAATATATTGTCCCTCCCCTTCTTTGTTCTAGGTAATCCTAAAACAAAGTCCATCGAAATATCTTCCCAAGGAGCAACCCATTTTGCATGTCTTTTGTTGAGTTTAGCCTGACTCTTAATGTGTTTCAAAGATTCATGGTCCGAGTGTATGACAAATTCTTTTGGCTAGAGGTAATGTTGCCAAGTTTCGAGTACTCTTACCAAAGCATAAAGTTCTTTGTCATATGTTGAGTAGTTCAAGCTAGGACCACTTAACTTTTCACTGAAGTATGCAATCGGCTTACCTTCCTGAATAAGCACTCCAATGCCAATTCCACTAGCATCACATTCAAGTTCGAAAGTCTTACCGAAATCAGGCAATTGAAGTAAAGGAGTGTTGGTGAGTTTCTCTTTTAGCCGATTGAAAGCAGTTTTGTGAGCCGATCCCTAGTGGAATGCAATTCCCTTCTTGGTCAGCTCATTCATGGGTGCAGCAATTGTACTGAAGTCCTTGATGAATCGTCGATAAAAACCTGCAAGACCAAGGAAACTTCGTACCTGTGTAACAGTGGTTGGTGTCGGCCATTGCTTTATGGCTTTGACTTTGGCTTTGTTGACTTCAACTCCCTGAGAGATCACTACAAAACCAAGAAAAGATACTCGAACGGTGCAAAAGTTGCACTTCTCAAGGCTACCAAATAATCTCGACTCTCGTAGAGTTGCAAAAAACAAGTCTCAAATGGTTGATATGATCATTAGCCGATTTGCTATAGATAAGAATATCATCAAAGTACACAACAACTAATCAGCCAATGTATGATCTTAAGACTTTGTTCATGAGTTGCATGAAGGTTCTGGGTGCATTAGTCAAACCGAAGGGCATAACTAACCACTCATATAAACTGAACTTAGTCTTAAAAGCAGTCTTCCATTCGTCCCCAAGTTTCATACGAATCTGATGATACCCACTCCTCAAATCGACCTTTGAGAAGATGGTTGATCCGCTCAATTCATCTAACATGTCATCTAAGTGAGGGATTGGATATCGATACCTGATGGTGATGTTGTTGATGGCGCGACAGTCGACACACATCCTCCAACTTCAATCTTTCTTTGGGACGAGCAGTACAGGAACAACGCATGGACTTAAACTTTCGCGAACATAAGCTTTGCCCAAAAAGTTCTTGAACCTGATGTTGAATCTCTTTCATCTCTTCTGGGTTTGTCCGATAGGCTGCTTGATTAGATAGAGATGCTCCAGTCATCAGATCGATTTGGTGTTCGATGCCTCTGATTGGTGGTAATTCAAGAGGTATCTCTTTAGGGAACACATCATGAAACTCCTACAAGAGGTTAGTAATAGCCGATGGAAAAGAACGAGGCAATTGTTCAAGTGAAAACAATGCATCCTTGTAGACTAAAGCATAACATAAATTCTGGCCAGCTAAAACTTCGTTAAGATCGAGTTTGTTAGCAAGCATTACAGGATGTCTCAGTCTAATCTCTGATCGAGCGAGTGGCAAAGTAGCCGATGGTGTCTTAGTCGATGGTTGATTAGCCAATGGGCTAGGCATTGTAACTGGTCGATTTTCTAGATCTTTCCCTTTTCTTACTCGATCAACGACTTCTTTATCATATTTGATTATTTCGTTTGGTGTTTATGGAAGCAAGGTGATCTTTTTCCCTTTGTGCATGAAGGTGTATCGGTTTGTTCGACCATAGTGCACAGCATCTTTATTGAATTCCCATGGACATCCTAACAATAGCGAACATGTTTGCATCGGCACAACATCAAAGTCTAATTCATTCTTATATGAGCTAATTGAAAGTTGTACTCGAGTAATTTGACTTACCTTAATCTTACCTCTGTTGTTGAACCATTGCACGTAGTAGGGTGCGGGTGATCTCGTGTAGTCAAACAAAGCTCCTTGACCATGTCAGCATTGATTAGGTTGTTGCAGCTTCCACTGTCGATGATCGTCCGTACTTTGTAATTCTGCACAATGAAGAAACAGTGAAATAAATTGTGGTGCTGGATCTTGTTGGCTTGTTTTGTTTGGACACTCAAGACTCTTTTGACAATGTAGGTGCCAAAAGTATCAATGTCGTCGGCTCCAATGACTTCTTCACTATCTTCTGGTTCTTCGGTGTTGTCGGCTAACAATGCATATTCTTCAACATCACTTGTACTGATGTAACCTTCTTCAGTAGCAATATAAGCCTTCCGACTTAGGCAATCTTTCTAAATATGGCCCATGCCTTTGCATCGATGGCATATGATAGCGGAAGTTTTTCCAGTTGATGCAACTGATGATGAGCTTTGTGCTGGAGCAGAAGCATTAGCCGATTTCGTTTTCTGCTTGATAGTCGATTGGCTACCTATTTGAGTCCCTGGCATGGCCGATCTAGTGGTCTAAGCTGGTGTTACAGATCGCTGCCAGCCATCCGAAGGAGTAGCAATCTTGCCAGTGGCCGATGTGGCTTGGCGAACTTGAAGTCTTTGGCGCAGATGAACTTGTAAATTTCTTCTGTGGTCGGCCTTCGAGTTCCTTTTCTACTAGCATGGCTAGGTGGAATAGCCGATTAAAAGTGGTATATTCCTTGTAGTCGATTATGTCTTGTATTTCTCGGCGTAATCCTCCATAGAACCTTGCCATCTTGTCTTCTTCATCTTCTTCGACCTCAGCATGTAACAAGCCAATCTGTTTCTCCTGATAGTATTCTTGAACTGATTTGGTTCCTTGGTTGAACCTCTAGAGCTTCTTTCTGAGATCTCTTTTGAATGAAGGAGAGATGAACCGATGGCGCATAGCACGCTTCAATACTTCCCATGTGTTGGCTTGAGTACCAGGTTTAATCAATTTGTTCCGCCACATGAGTGCAAAGCCTGTGAACTCACATGTGGCGAGTCGAACTTGGTGTCGATCAGCAACCATGTGTGCGCTGAATTTTTGCTCGACGACCATCTCCAAGTTGAGGTAGGCGTCGACGTCATAGGCTCCGTCGAAGGAAGGGATTGAAAATTTGACCTTGTTGAAAGGATCATCTTCTCGCTGTGGTCGATCTCTTCCCATCCCTTGCCGATTGTGATTTAGCTGATGTCGAAACCGATCTTGAACAGTATCTTCCTCTTCATCACCATTGGATGCTTCTTGCTGATCAGCTCGAGGGTTGGGTAGTCTTATCTCCATGATGTTGATCTTGGCAGCCAGATCATCGAGTCTTGTCAATGTCTGTTGGCCGATGTTGTTCTGCTCATGTTTGAAATTTGTGAGTTCTTCTTTGGTGACACACTCATTGAAGTCCGATAGTTCTCCTATCATGGTTAGATGCAGAAAATATTCCTATCGACTAAAAATATGTGGAATTGTATACTATCAACCTCACAAACAACTTACCGATAGTTCTTACAAGTGTTCACAATTGCAATGGGAGTACAAGTCGATTGCCAGGTTGGTTTCAATGCCGATCATAAATATTTGTAGAGTTTGGACAAGTCTCTTTGATAGCAAGGAATAGCAATAATTTGTAAACAGTAGCAAAGTTAAATAAGAATCCAAAGTACTTAGTCGATGTTGCTGGATCTAAACGTATCTAGACCTAGTAGAGGTGAAATCAAAGGACAAGTACAAGGATTGCAAAAAGGGCGATATAGAACTTTGCTAATGAAACTAGATGATGTGATTTACAAAATCAGATGATACAAAACTTTATGATTTTTGTTGATCTGTCTTTGATCTACTTTGAATTTTGACAAGTCGACTAGATCTTCTCTTTGCTCCTTTGGCACTTCTTTTTCTTTTCTTGAGCCGATTTTGTACCTTAGCTCTTTCTTTGATCTTTTTGATCTCTCTCTTCTTCTTCTTTTTTTATAATCGAGTCGACTTGTTGCTGCTTCAGATCTTGAATCGATAGATAGACTTATGCAAATTCTAAGGTAGCTACAAATCAACTAGATGGTATGATAGGTTTGCGGATGAACAATGGATGGTTGCGGTGCAGGGCGATTGACACAAGTCGGCTTGCGCGGAACTATGGCTTGCGTAGCGAGAATTGACACAAGGCGGCTAGCGAGGGCAAGTTGATTGATGCGGTGGATCGACTTGTAGTTTGGATATCGGTGGAGATAGGTATGCGGTGGAAGATAACTTGCACGGTGTGTCGTCTAGATCAAGACACAACTAGACCAGCAACACAACATGACAAAGGACTCAAACTTAACAATGCGGAACTGAAAACAAAAATTGCGATGGCACAAAGTGGTTTGGTCGATGGAAACAAAGATTTTTGTGTGGCAATTTTCTGGACTCTAGGTGTGGAATAAAACAATGGATGGAAACAAAGGAATATACCTAAAGGTCAACCTTGAGCTCTGATACCAGATGATGCGACCACGTCCCATCAGCCAAGAGCGAATACGACAGTTAGCCGATGGAGGTGTCTGATGTGTTTTTCGATCTTCCTTCAGGTATGATAACTACTTGTCAATTCTTCGGTCAAAGAGTGACTGCGACAGTTTAGCCGATGAATAGACAAGCCGATTTGGTGAAGTCTCGACGAGACAATTCAAGGGTTTCTGAACAGACTACTGAACTAAGAAACCTTGCAATCGTCTGCTTTAACTTCGATTGATCTTACTTGCAAAATCATGAACACAAGCAAGAACCAGATAGTTGCAATCTCTCTTTATTGCGAATTTCTGATGAAGTTTACACGGTGGAGTTTTGAAACTCAATACGATCGCTAGAACCCAGTCAGGCGCAAAAGGAAATCTAAGTCGACGACTATAGATATAATCTAATCAAAACCTGAGAAATTCTTGAGGCCTAGTGCCTTTATTTATAGGAGGACTAACCCTTACCCGCTCCGAGTCGGTTACAAGTCCCTTTGTAAATTTAAGGAAACTAATCAAAGCGAGTTTGAGTTGGAGTCAAACTCAATGTCTTTTAAGTCATCCAGGGTCGATCTCCTTTGGCGTCGTGATTGAGTTGGATTCGTGTAGCCTTTGCCGATTTTGAGTAGAAATCGAAGTTGTGTTTAAGTCAGAGTCTTTTGGTCTATACCGAGTGGAGTTCTTGGTCAATGGTCGATAGGTCATGCCCGAGCAACCTTGGTCGGCTTCTTAAGATTTCGGTTTAGCCGATTCTTCATACCTGAGTAGAAGTAAGTCATGGAAATTATTAGGCAACATCCAATTTTGACCAATATCAAATGGAATAGTTAGAAATGAACTCACAAAGTGATTTATCTGTCGTACTCGAGCTCTAGTTATTGGTCCTTGGTAAGCATCGGCTATGGATGGATTAATGATTGGGATGTCCTCATCACATGCTACCTCAGCTCATAAATTTATTCCAGATCAAATTTCACAAACACTGTTCAAATCACGTGGCAAAGGCGTTGCTGCATGAGCGTGAGGTCTCGGATTCGAGCCCCGTGACAAGTGCTTTTTTCGGATTTTTTGCATCAACTTCTCTCATTTGATTGGTCCATCGAACCATGTTGTAAATTTTTGAAACTTTTTGAGAAGGGTCCTTAGAGCATAAATAACCTACCATAAAAATTTAGATTGTGATCTAACAAGTACGATTTTTAAAAATTTTGAAAATGCCGCTGATATATTTAAAGCAACTTTATTGATTCTCATTTAAGTGGGCCATTAAATCATGTTGTAAAGTTTTGAAACATTTTGAGAAGAGTCTTCAGAGCATGCCTAACCTACCATAATAAAATTTAGATCATGATCGAAATTGCAAGGTTTTTAGAAATTCTGACAATGGTATGAATACATTTGAAGCAAATTTACTAATTTAATTAAGCTACTAAATTAGAAAATTCTTGAAATTTTTTGAGAAGGTCCTGAGAGCAAACCTAAGATACCATAAATATTTCAAATCATGATCAGACTTTTGCGGTTTTTAAAAGCTAACAATGCTGCTAATTCATTTAAAGCAACTTTAATGATTCTCATTTAATTGGGCTAGTAAATCATGTTGTAAATTTTTGGAACTTTTTGAGAAGGGTCCTTAGTGCATGCCTAACTTATCATAAGAAATTCAGATCATGATAAAACTTGTACGGTTTTTAAAAATTCTATCAATTCTACTAATACATTCAAAGCAACTTGACCGATTTAATTAAGCTACTAAATTTGCAAATTTTCAAGAAGGGTCCTGAGGGCATGTCTATGCTACTATAAAAATTTTAAATCATGATCAAACTTTTCGATTTTTAAAAAATCTGGCAATACTGCTAATGCATTTAAAGCAACTCCACTGATTTAATTGAGCTACTAAATTTGTAATTATTTTAAAATTTGTGTCAAGGGTCCTAGGAGCATGCCTAAGCTACCTAAAAAAACTAGATTTCTGTATTTTTAAAACCTTTTAAAGGGATATCTTTTAAAAAAAATTCAAAAAAATATTTTTGTAAAAATCCTTACTTTTTGTTTCTTCTTTTTTGAGATTTTCCTGAAAATTTTTACTCTCTAGTAAAATCTCTACCTGTCTCGGCATTTCTTTTCACTCACAGCAACGCGTGGGATCGCGGAGCAGCTAGTATCGTCATGTTTTCAGTTTTCAGTAGTGTACCTCAAGTCAGATTCACTATTGTACTTTAACGTCCGGCTAAGCAGAAATCAGAAAATCTGAAACGATTCTTCTTCCCATCGTTGCTTCTGCCGTTCAGCCCTTCAAGAGGGACATGCTGAAGTGATACAGCAAACTCTGTTCCTATCCTCTTCTCTTTTTTTTTCATTACAGTTTTCAGTAACAGTGTGTGAAAGCAATAATCTTGACTTGTCGAATTGTAGTCAATTTTCACTGTCATTCTAGAAAGTCCAAGTTCAAAGTCAACCTGATCAGTACAAATTCTTGTGACCTTGCAGCTTCTCGAAGTTAAACGTAGTGGATTTGTGGAACATTTTCCATGTATTTTAGGCTTTTAGCACCCTCCACCTACCCCCCCCTCCCTCTTGTGTCCCTACTCCTCGGCTGTAAAGGAGAGCAAGGGTCACACACACTCACTCGCAAATACTGTGCTTCCTTTCTTTTGGAGGAAAGAACATAGCATGGAGTTTGCGCTCTCTGCAATCACAGGTGATCTAATTAGCCGATTCATGTCCTTTCTAGCCAAGAAGTGCACAGATAGATCATCTCCTGAAGAGAAGCTAGAAAGGTTGCAGCATCTCCTGCTACGACTTCACACAGTGGTTGAGGAGGCCGATGGGCGATACATCACCAACTCCAAGATGCTAGTTCAGCTTAGAATGATCATCGAAGCCATGTACCGAGGTTACCATGTGCTGGACAACTTCAAGTACAAGCCCTTTCAACAGATTCAGGCAGAAGAGCAGGTGAGCAGTTCACATTCCTTGTTTTCTATCACCCCCACGAAACGTTTTCATACAACTAAGAGCATAATCATTAGAGAAGACATACAAAGCGTATTGGTGGATTTGGAGACTACTCTTGATAATATGACAGAATTTGTCGTCCTTCTGGGGGGATGCGAACGCATGTGCCAGGGACCCTATGACACCTATCTTTACATTGACAATTTCATGTTTGGCCGTGTAGTCGAAAAGCAAAAGATCATAAACGTCTTACTGCAAGACAGTCCTCCAAATGTTGCTCCGGTTGTGCTTTCAATTATCGGCGGTCGTCGAGTCAGAAAGAAAACACTAGTTGGGTGTGCTTGCAATGATAATAAGATCCGTTCCTACTTTTCTTCAATTTTGCACGTCAAAGGAGACGAGATTTGGAGAATGAATCTCGGAATGTCTAGGTGCATGAAGACTTTGGTTGTTATCGAGTTTATTTGGATATAATCGACGAGGATTGGGCGAATGTCTATTCATCAATGGCAGGATGGGTAAAGGAAGCAAGATCATAATTATAAGTAGATTTGAGAAGTTTTCAAGGTTTGGAACAGTGAGAGCCAATTCATCTCAAGAGCTTGTCACCCACGAGTACATTTACCTCTTCAAGGTGCTCGCAATTGGAAGTGCAACTCCGAAGATTACCCTCAACGGCAATAATAGGGCACGAGTTAGGGACTTTGTTGGGAGGGCTACTATCGTCTCGCAAACATTCTTTCGACATGTTAAGAAAGAATCTGGATCTTCGCTTTGGCTCCACATATTGAAAAGGTGCAGAAAGTGGTAGAGAATAACTTCTCTGTGTTTGGCTCGCATCCAAGAGCTCTTCATGAGAAAGATCATCCGGTAGACATCACTAAATTTGTGTCGACCATGTCTTCACTGCGTATCATGTCTCCGTGCAGTGAAACTGACATATGCAGAACGGAACTGTCCAGTGTGACATTTGGGGACCTAGTGGCAGGTTCTTATTCTGTTCTACCTCGGGACAAGTTTCAGATTATGGTGTGGGAATCACAGATACCTCCCTTCACAAAGTTTCTCGCAAATTGTGTTGAAGAGAAGGTTCAATATACAGCTTTAACCAGCAAAAAGCGTCAGAAATTAGATGGTTAGAAATTTAGATGGTGTATCAATATTTAAGTTATTGTACAAGAAAAGCTGTTGTTAGACTATATCCTATATTATCTTGTATAGAGATTGCTAGTATCCTAGATTGCCTTGTATAGAAATTGCTAGTATTCTGTATTGCCTTATATAGATATTGACTTATATGGGCTTTTCTTTTGTACATGCATGTGCATGTATATATTTTTTCCTATTGGTCTTATGATGAATATAAGTACTATTTATATTGCACTTGTGCCATCTAGCGCCTTCTCTTTGTTGGTTGGCCACCGCCACTCTTTTTACGGCTCTTTCCGCTATCGTACCAGTTTTCATTCACCCCTCGGATCTACTCCTACGTCCCGACGACTGCTCTGCCGGCCTCCACTAATGTCTTCTTTACTGAAGTTCAACCCCACCCCCATGCCAAAACGCCGTATGTGACGCTCCAGTCAACCGCTTGCCACCTGTCTCTAGCTGCCTACCACTCATCGATGGCTCCTCCTGGCACCGTTTCTATTCTTGATGCCTGGTTATCTTCGATAGTCCCAATAATCGAGACTGGGTTTTACATATACACCTTCACATGTATGGTCAGCGCCTTTGGAAGTTTTTCATCGACGAGCTACCTTATCTGTCTCATCCTGCTCCCCCTGCTATGCCAATTATTCTCATGAAGGGTGATGCTTTTGCTCGATAGGAGGCATCTGATGTTCATGTTGCTATTGTGGAATCTTTTCAGACTCAGTTTGCTGCTTGCAAGATGTCGATTGGTGAGGATTCTTGGTTCCTAGCATGGAGGTGCATCTCATTGGAGACGTGGTTGCTTTGTCTTGAGCACAGTTGATGTAAGCACATCTTTGTGACCACTATAAGTCTGTTGTCGATTCTTTGTACCTAGCTGTTGTAAAACAGGAACAGTCACTGCAACATGATGATTATACCATAGATAAGTTCTATAGACATCTATCCTTAGTGTGGCATCAGCTTGATTCTCTTAGACCGAAGGTTTGCTGCACTTAGGGTTGAAAACGGAACGGAAAGTTTCCGACCGTTCTGGAGAAAACACAAAAACGAAGGTGTTTTTTTGAAAATGAAAAATGTCGGTATGAAAACGAAAACAATTTTTTTTTCAGAAACGGAAACGGGAGAGTTAGTTCTGATAGAAATAAAAACGGAACAGAAGCTCCTAATAGATGAAATCAGAAATTCTGACAGACTTGACCCACTACTTGGCCCAACAGGTGTCCTCTCTACTTGGCCCATGAACCCATCATCCCCACCGCGTCCTCCTCTCTCCACAAAACCCTAGCCCTCATGACTTCCTCCTTCCTCACCACGGCGGCGTCGGCAGACAAGATGGCGACCTCGACGGCGTGTACGGTAAAGGACGTCAACCACCACGAGTTCATCAAGGCCTACTCCGTGCACCTCAAGCTCTCTAGCAAGGTAACTCACTAGCTCGTTAGATACCAACCATGCTAGGGTAGATTAGTAGCCCGCCTTTGCGAGGATCTTGGTGGCATCATGTCGGTTTTTTATTCACATAACATGTACTCGTTGTGGATGCAAATGATTTCAGTGGCAAGCGTCTAATCTGTAGATTCTGAATTCCGGTTGCAACCACCGCTCGGTGCAGGGAAATTTCTGTGTCGTAGCGGTTGGTTCGGAGTGTTGGTTGCAAGTCTAAATTGTGAGGAATTACTGTTGACTACTGTGCATGTACTTGTGCTGCCTGTTGTCTTATGAAAAATTAATTATTCGAGTGATCCAGTAAGGCTGTCCCCCTTGAGATATCATGCTTATAAGAGCTGGTTCTCAGTTGGTTTGTCAAGTGACCACTGGTGCCAGTTTGTTATTTAGCTCTTAGTTCTTGTTGTTGGTGAATTTTCCGTTGCAATGCTATTTTTGTTCTAAGCTCGGAATCAACCCAGAAAACCAATTATCTCTATTAGTTCCGAGTTAGAAACCGATAGAGATAATTAGGAATTTGTGAAAACGATAGAGATTGCTAATTATCTCTATCGGTTTTGACACCCGAAACCGATATAGATAAATCCTAGGTATCACCTTCATAGTATATTCACACTCACAGATTGACAAATTTACAGTCTATTCACATTCATAGTATACTCACAGATCGACAAATTCATAGTATATTCACACTTACTGTACTGTTGACAGTATACATACTCAATGCAGAAATCAGTAGCGCAATCCTCTAACGTAACTCTCCTCAGGCAGCCCCTACGTCTCAATAGAAGTTTCTTTGCCCCTAAGGAATTGCATCTAGAGTACCACAGAAATTGTCCACTGAACATACTTAATGCAGGAATTAGTGACACAATCCTCTAGCAGCCTTTTCCTTGTAGAACTTCTTAGCACAAGAGCAGTCTTTCGTATCGTTTTTATAACCAACTTTTATCTGAAGTATTTCCTGTTATCTTACAAGGATACAATAAATTAGTTAAAATATTAACAAGCATACATTGGGAAACAACATTATTTGATAGAGCAAGACATGGAGACCTTAGTGCTTTACCATATCTGCCATTATATGTGCCACAGCTTCGACAACAGAGACTTTTTAGTTCTCCTTATAGTTCCACTACTCTGACATAGTACTCATTTGTTTGACACTAATAACTGATTGGCTTTTAGTCATATCTTTTAATCCCTACAAAAACAATCATTTTATTGGGAAAATAGGTTGTCTTGGTATATTATCAGTTACCACGTTGAACTAAATACTAGAAACCTTTATATTACCTCTATAAGTTCAGCTTTGGCTTCCTCAACCTCTGCATTATCCCTGCGCCCCTTAATGATAAGTACATTGTTAAGAGATTCAATATCTTATGATTTGTCATCTATTTCTTTCAGTTTTTATTTCATGTCATAAATATTTCCTGTTAACTCATACTTTCCCTTTAATTATTCTATCTCTACCTCTAGTTTTTGTTTAGCATTCAACAGTTTTTTCATGTCGTCTATCTTGTTTGTAGGCTTTATTTTATATGTGTGTGCAATTTGCAGTCAATGAGACATAATGTACACAATTAAAAGCTTGCAGAAATGACATACGCATTGAACTAAACAAATAAGGCTTTGAAATAGAGCAAGCTAAGCAATCATAATCAATATACATATTCAGCAATAATCAAATGGGTATGAAACTAGATCTGAATATGATAATTAAGCTCAAAGATAGTGAAACAAAAATAATAATTTCTATCATTAACAGGAAGCAACTCTAGTTTAAGGCCACAACCGGCAACAATACAACCGACTAAGCAAATTATGAACAGTTCGGCTAAGCATACATCAACAACTGACTACTCAGAGGCAATGAACAGAGCAAGATAAGCCATCATAATCAGTATATTCAGCAATAATCAAATGAGTATCTAACTGGATACTGAATATGATGATCAAGCTCAAAGACATTGAAATAAAAGCAATGCAGCGGAGGGCGGCCGGTGGGTAGGGTTGGTGTGGTGACTGGATGTGATGACAACGAAGTTGATGGTTGGATCTGGTGCTCCACCCAGTGAAACCTTCCTTGTCGTCAGGATTGGGCGTGCCACGGGAGGCCAAGGGGCGACACACGCGAGGCAAGACGGAGGGGCCACGAGAAGCAGAGGGGCGATGCGGGCATCGAATAGGCAAAGAGGCGGAGGGGTGATACGGGTGGAGAGGAGTAAGCTCCATCTTTTAAAGAATGGAGGGGAAGCCAAGAGATCAAGCGTGAGGTGGACGCCTCGGTTTTTGTTACTCGAATGGATCGAGAGGAGAAGCTGAGAGGTTGAGGCATTTGGTATTTGGTACTATCACGATTGATTCTAACCTCAGAACCGATAGTGATACAAATATGATACATATAATATCGACCTCAGAATCGATAGTTACAATTTGCACCATATTTCGCGTCCACGCCAAATCATCTATCACTCGGGTTTTTTCCTGAAAAGTTGGGGACTGACTATGTAGTTGTAGTTTTTTATTTGTAATAGGAGATACAACTTAGCTATGCACGATGCACACAAACTATAGGTCAGGGAGCATCTGTGCAGGAGGCGTGTGTCCTGAGAGCATCATATAAATGCAGCGAGACAGGATGCAAAGAGGTCCATGTGGACGAGGCATTGTAGCGGCCAGCAAGTTGTGCAGCCGAGCGAATCGCGTGAGAACGATAAGTGGACCGTGTGCGTGCATCTGTATGCATTAGGCTATGTGTATACATATATGAAAATGGCCGTGTGTACTTGGGCATCTATGTTTACATCCATGCATCTAGATAACTAGGAATAGGTTATTAGGGTTAGGAGAAAAAGTTGTTCGGCTGGGAGTTGTTCTGCGTGCGGCTGCTGCATAAAATATGGAACCAGTGCGGTTGGGAGTCATGGGGGACGCCAATTATAGGGAGTCCAACAGGCATACGAAGGGCAGGGAGTCCAACAGGAGTGCAGAGCATAGGTGACGTGCGGCGATGGATGCACTTTTGCTTCCAGCACAGCGACGCATGAATGGAAACAGAGAAGGAAAGAGAAAAAAAAAGGAAAAGAAAGAGAGGCAAGGAGAGAAGAAAAAAGAAGAAGAGATTATTGGAGTGTTTTGTTTTAATGTAAAAGAATGTTAGGGTGAGTTCTGTATTTGTAATTTAAGAAATAAATTAGTAAGTATGAATTCCGAGGTACTAGTACTTCATGTTTTTGTACGATTGATTTTTAGTTTGCTTATTTAATCCAGTTTTCTTCTACGGTCGTCAATCCATTATCTAGATTGGTCCTTTCATTTTAATCAATATTTTATAAATTTTTAGAATTCATTAAAATAGGAAAAAATAGATTTACATATTTATTTGCCTCAATTTACTCTTCTCTTAGCGCTCGATTCTTCGTATTACTATAGTCAATCTTTAAATAAAAACTAGAATTTTTAGTCCAATTTGAATGTGCTGGACACCAGAGAAACCAGCAAACCGCCATGGTTTCAGTGGTAAGCATCTCTTCCGTTGACTGCAACAGCATGATTACTTGTGATGCGATAAGACACCCAAACAACGAGAGAAACACAAACACGAAGAAAGGCTCGAGGATGGAGATGGTTGTGTCTGCAATTGCAGGTGACCTGGTTAATCGATTCATATCCTTCTTGATCAACAAGTACGAGAGTCAAGACAATATAGAGAAGAAGAAGGAGAGGCTGCAACGTCTCCTGCTTAGAGTCCACATGATCGTCGAAGAGGCTGAGGGGCGGCACATCACCAACTCCAAAATGCTACTGCAGCTCAAGAAGCTTCTGGGGGCTATGTACCACGGATACCATGTCCTAGATACCATCAAGTATAGGAACCTTTGCAGCTCAAGTGTTGAAGAGCAGGTTGGTGGTTCCAATACCTTGTCAATTACCAGTTCTACTAATCGCTTTCATGCCGCACAGAGCTCTTCCAGAAGTCATGAGCTTGAAAGTACGTTGGATAATTTAGAAACCATTGTTTCCAACATGACAGAGTTTGTGTTTCTTCTAGGCGGATGCGAACGCATGTTTCGCAGCCCCTATGACACGTACCTCTACATTGATAACTTCATGTTTGGCCGTCACATAGAAAAGCAGCAAGTCATCAATGTCTTACTGCAAGATAATCTTCCTCCTTTCGCTCCAACTGTTCTCCCAATCATTGGTGACAGTAGAGTCGGTAAGAAAACTCTAGTGGCGCATGTATGCAACAATGAGAAAGTCCGGTCACACTTCTGTTCAATCATGCACTTGACTGGAGAAAACATTGGGAAAACGAAGCATGGAACTTACATTCCAGGGAAGACTTTGTTGGTGGTTGAATTTACTTCAGATATGGACGATGAGGATTGGCAAAAGTTTTATGCATCAGCCACACGTATGGGCAGGGGAAGCAAGATCATAATCATAAGTCGGATTGAGAAGCTAACAAGGTTCGGAACAGTAAGGCCGATTCGCTTAAACAGCTTGCCGCTTGAGGAGTATAGCTACCTCTTCAAGGCTCTCGCATTTGGAAGCACAAATCCGGAGGAGCACCCTCGGTTAGTATCAATAGCAAATAAGCTAGCAGTGTGGTTGGGTGGGTCATTCATGGCGGCAAATGTGTTTGCCGATATCTTCAGAAAGAATCAAAATGTAAACCTTTGGCTCCACATCTTTAACAAATACAGAAATGTGGTAGAGAACAACTTTTTGGTGTTCGGCGAACATCCAAAGCTTCTTTTTGACAAAAATCGCCACATAGATATAACCAAACTTGCATCATCGTCTACTCCACTTCGCCTCATGCCTCCTCGTAGGGAAGACGGCGATTCGAAGAGAGTTTTGCCCAAGGTGATGTCCGGGGACCTGATAGCTAGCTCTGCTGCTCTACCAAAGGAGGATTTTGAGTTTGTCGCGTGGGAATCACGGATACCCCCTTACAAAATGTTTGTCCACCTTGCTACATACTGTGAAGAGGAGAATATCTCTCAGCATAAGCATACAGCCTTACCTAGCAAGAAGCGCAGGAGATTAGATAAGTAACATGGTATCAATCTCAATGGCGTGTGTCGTTCCATGTCACCTCTGCTTGCAATGTATTAAATCAAAGTAGCATTCTATCAGTCATCACAGAAAAGTCAAGGCAATGAATGAGCTCATGTAATTTTGTACTCGTAATGAAAGGGAGCAGTTTCCTTTGAAGTAGTAATTTTGTTACATGTGTTCTAACTTTTGAAGTTACTCTCTCCTTTTATAAGGCGTATTTTGATTTTGCACAATGATGAAGATTACATAGAAATTGAGAAAGATATGATTTTGATTTTGATCTTGGAAAATGAAAGATATACTTTGTGTGAGTGGTAATGAATAAATATATATGGTTGAGAGAGAATAAATAGGGTTATAGAAAAAGGTCTTATTAAATCTATATGCAAACTTTATATTTATGAAGAAGATCATTAAAGAAATAAGTCTTATAAAAATGAACGGAGGGAATATTTTGTTAACAGATTACTCAAAAAAATATTCCTCCACTTCCATGATTCCATTTCTTCCAGCTAGCCCGGGAGAAGGAGGTAGAGGTGGCGCAAATCTCATGAAAAGGAGATGCAAATATTACTACCGTACTACTTACTCACTATGTGGTAAATTAAATTCAACTACAGGCGACCGAAGTAAACGCCGACGGGGCGTGCAGCAGGAGGCGGATCACAGGGAGTCCAACAGGCATACGACTCTGAAAGAACCTAAGATCGGACTAATACATAAGCATGATCCACTAGCCTAAGCATAATCACAATAATAATACGAAAATTAGATCATTAGATACTAACCCGGATATAAAGAAGAAGCTATTAGCTTTGGTCGGTGGTTATTGAATTGTCGGTGAAGAAGAGGACAATAGATTCACGAAGAAGAAAGAAAGAGCACCGAGATCCTCTCGGTGCTAGTAGGGGTCTTCGGTAGCCTTTGTGAGGACCCGCCATTCAAGAACGAAAGGCCTACATGTGCCCACGGTGCTAGTCTTATGATCAGTGGCTAGCACGCACATGTCCACAACTTTGGTACCACATCTACACACATATTATATTACAGATGACATTAAGAGTCTTAGAGTTCTTACAAACAATATTACATAACAGCGGAAGATAATACAAAAACCTATATCCCTGCGGTTAGCCCATCCAAACCCGTAGACAACTGACACTACGCCAAAACCTGCAATAGGTGACGGTCTATTTGTGACGGTTTTTTTTTCGAACCGCCACAAATATAATTATCAGTGGCGGTTCTATATTTAAAATGTCGGGAAGAATATCAGTGGCGGTTATATCCTCGAACCGCCACTGATAATTCATTATCAGTGGCGGTTCGAGGATAGAACCGCCACTGATAACTAGGTTATCAGTGGCGGCGCTATCCTCGAACCACTACTGATACTATTGGATTATCTGTGGCAGTTCTATCCTCGAACCGTCACGGATAATTTTATCAGTGGCGGTTCTAGTTAACAACCGCCACTGATAATATTGCCTATAAATAGGTGGTCAGTAGCAGCACTGGTCTTCTTCCTCCCGAGAGCAAAACAAAACTTCTAATTTTCAGATTTCGTTTTCTCCAATTCTTGTGCTTGTACTTCCTCTAGTTGTTCCTTGGTGAGTTATTTTTTCTCCTCTCTTGATTTGTGTTAATCTTGTTGCAATTTAATTGTTAAACCTAGTTTAATTAAGGTTTATATGTAGATGAGATGAAAAGTTTAGATTTTGTTTATTTTTATTTACCTACCATTTTGTAGTTGATGAATTTATTTCCTAGCTAGGTTCATTAGATGATGTTGTGTTCTTTTTATAGATGATGAATTATGATGAAGCATATATTTAATATAAATTGCATTTTAAGTTAATTTGGTAGATGATGAATTTATTATCTAGCTTCTTTAGATGATAAGTAATTAGATTAGTTTTTTAATTACTATTAATTTGGTTCCATTAGTGAACGGACATATACATCTTGCATATATTAAATTTATTTATTTAAGATTATTGGATATTAATATACATGAAATTTTAGTTAATTTGGTAGGTAGGTGCTCATCATTTTTAGATGATGAATTTATTATCTAGCTCCTTTAGATGATAAGTAATTAGATTAGTTTTTTAATTACTATTAATTTGGTTCCATTAGTGTGGACATATAATATACATCTTGCATATGTTAAATTTATTTAATTAAGATTATTGGATATGAATATACATGAAATTCTAGTTAATTTGGTAGGTGGGTGCTCATCATTTTTAGATGATGAATTTATTATCTAACTCCTTTAGATGATAAGTAATTAGATTAGTTTTTTAATTACTATTAATTTATTTCCATTAGTGTGGACATATAATATACATCTTGCATATATTAAATTTATTTATTTAAGATTAGTGGATATTAATATACATAAAATTTTAGTTAATTTGGTAGGTGCTCATCATTTTTAGATGATGAATTTATTATCTAGCTCCTTTAGATGATAAGTAATTAGATTAGATTTTTAATCAATTTTTATATGTTAATTAATTTTAGATGGACCGGAGATGGATGTACAATGCGAACCGTTACAGCCGAGATTACATCGATGGGGTATCTGCTTTTCTAAGAGCCGCTGAGGAGAACAAGTTGCACAAGAAGACATAGTACATACATTGTTCATGCATTGATTGCAAGAATGAGAAAATATTTTCTGACAAAGAGCACATCCACTTGCACTTGATTCGAAGGGGTTTTGTACTTGGCTATACATGTTGGACAAGTCACGGTGAAGAGGAAAACATACATAAAGGTGATAACATATTGGATGATGGAGAAGGCATTATGGCAGCTGGCATCGGTTATGGATCTGATGAGGATAGGTTGGACATTGATGACGATAATAATCTTGCTCAGATGTTGCACGATGTAGAAGGGAACTACACTAGTCAGAGAGAGTTTAATCAATTCAAGGGTTTGTTGGACGACTCGGACACACCTTTGTTCCCGGGTTGCAAGGAGGAATATACAAAGTTGCACACCGTGCTTTCACTTCTGAAATTGAAGGCAGCAATGGTTGGTCTGATAAGAGTTTCACGGCGCTATTACATCTCTTAGCGGACATACTTCCAGATGGAAACGTATTGTCGATAACCACTTATTTAGCTAAGAAGGTTCTATGTCCATTGAGATTGGAAGTAGAAAGAATACATACATGTCCAAACGATTGTATACTCTATCGCAAAGAGTATACAGACATGCATATATGTCCGGTGTGCAAATCATCGCGATACAAGCGTAAAGGCCATGACAGCGAGGGCACCGTGGTGAAGAAAGGAGCTCCCGCTAAAGTGGTTTGGTATTTACCAGTAATACCTCGGTTGAAGCGTTTATTTGGAAACAAAAAGCATGCCCAATTGATGCGATGGCACTCAGAAGAGCGTAAAAAGGATAGAAAGCTGAGACACCCTGCTGATTCTGCCCAGTGGAGAACCATCGATAGGCTCTTTGGGAAGGACTTCGAGAATGAACCGAGGAATATAAGGTTTGGGTTGAGTACGGATGGAATGAATCCTTTCGGTACCATGAGTAGTATTCATAGCACTTGGCCCGTGACTCTCTGTATCTACAACCTTCCTCCTTGGTTGTGTATGAAACGAAAGTATATTATGATGTCGCTGCTTATCCAAGGGCCGAGACAACCTGGCAATGATATTGATGTATACCTACAACCATTGGTGGAAGATCTTGTGGTACTATGGAACGAAGGTGTACAGGTATGGGATGAGTACAAGCGAGAGTACTTCATCCTACGCGCATTGTTGTTTTGCACCATCGATGATTTCCCTGCCCTTGGTAACCTATCCGGTCGTACTGTAAAAGGGGCCAAAACATGCCCCTAGTGCATGGATGAAACCACTAGTGTGTGGCTCAATAACTCGAGGAAAACTGTGTGCATGCATAACCATAGGTTCCTTCGCAGGAATCACCCCTACCGCAATATGAAGAAACAATTCGACGGGACAAAAGAGGATGGTATAGCTCCAAGGCCTCATCGTGGGGAAGAGGTATATGACATGGTTAAGGATATAAATGTCGTACTTGGAAAGGGAGATAGTAATAATAAATCGAGGTCTCGTACTGAGAAGACCACGTGGAAGAAGAGATCGATATTTTGGAACTTGCCCTTTGGAAGGTCTTAGAAGTTCGACACTGCATAGACGTCATGCACGTAGAGAAAAATGTATGTGACAGCTTGATTGGTTTTTTGCTGAACATTCCTAACAAAACTAAGGACGGACTGAAGGCACGAAGGGACCCGGAAGATATAAAAATCAGAGCTGAGCTACATCCTCAAGACACCGGGAAAGGGCGACTTTACCTTCCCCTAGCTTGCTACACTCTATCCAAGAAAGAGAGAATGACCTCTGCAAATGCTTGCATGGTGTGAAAGTTCCGTCCTAGCATTACTCAAGCAGCATCAAACCGGTCTCAATTAAAGATTTGAAGTTAACTGGCATGAAGTCTCATGATTGTCATATGATGATGACACAAATGCTTCCTATTGCAATTAAAGGTATTTTGCCTGAGAGGCAATCATGAGGTTGTGTTTCTTCTTCAACATGATTTCACAGAAGGTCATCGATCACATCGGACTTTCTGAATTGCAGAATGATGTGGTCAAGACACTAAGCCAGCTAGAGATGTATTTCCCTCCATCATTTTTTGATATAATGGTTCATCTCATTGTTCACCTTGTGAATGATATAAATGTATGTGGCCCCGTATTCCTGCATCAGATGTACCCATTCGAAAGGTATATGGGTATCCTGAAGAAGTATGTACGCAATCGATCTCGGCTGGAGGGCTGCATTGTGGAAGGTTATGCAACTGAGGAGGTTATCGAGTTTTGCGTGGATTACATGGAGGGGGTGGAACCGGTAGGAGTGCCTATATCTCGCCATGAGGGTAGGCTAGCTGGGAAAGGGACGATTGGAAGGAAATCAAGAAATTCTTACGATCATGGATTGTTCGAAAAAGCTCATTTCACAGTCTTGCAACAGTCAGTTGAGGTGTCCTTGTATATGGACATGCACAAGGATAAGCTACGAGAGGAAAATCGTGGACGATCAGAGGTTTGGGTAACAAAAGAGCATAACCGTTTGTTCAATCATTGGTTCAAAGTGCATATGACTGAGAAAGAAACAAGTGTTATGTTGAGGTGGTTGGCAAAAGGGCCATCAGGTACAATCTTGACATGGCAAGGATACGACATAAATGGATATACCTTTTACACGAGATCTCAGCATAGCAAAAGCACTTACCAAAATAGTGGTATCCGCATAGATGCCTATGACAACACAGACAGTAAAAAGAGTAGCTTCTATGGGTTCATAGAAGAGATTTGGGAGCTCGACTATTGTATTTGTAAGATCCCGATGTTTCGGTGTCGTTGGGTACAACTCCCAAAGGGTGTCAAGGTGGACAAGTACGGCTTCACTCATCAGGACATCGAACATGTCGGATCAGAGATTTAACCATTCGTACTTGCGAAGCAAGTAGCACAAGTCTTCTATGTAATCGACCCGGTAGATAAGAAGTACCATGTAGTTCTTCAGGGAAAAAGAAGGATCGTCGGAGTTGAGAATGTCGTGGATGAGGAAGAGTACAACCAGTTTGATGAGTTGCCACCTTTCGTAGATGGCAACATCAGGCTCGAGGAAGAAACCACTCAGGAAGCTACCTATCATCGCGACGATCATGAAGAAGGGCAAATTGTGAAAGAAAATAATTAGCTATATACGAGTAATGGCATTGTGATGTAAACAATATGCATTTGTATGTGATGTAAACAATATGCATTTGTATGTAAATTAGTATTATATAGGGTATATTACTATATTAGGATTATATATGGTAATTAATATATTAGGATAATTATATCAGTGGAGGTTCTTCACAAGAACCGCCACTGATAAACTTATCTGTGGCGGTTCGTATAAAGAACCGCCACAGATAATATATGTATTAGTGGCAGTTTTTTATACGAACTACCACAGATAAGCGTATCAGTGGCGGTTCTTAACCGCCACTGATAATATGCTCCGTATATAAAATGGATACAGTCACTCTTCTCACCGAGTGCCCTAAACGCTAAACTCCCGCAGCTTCTGACGCGCCCTAAACCCCTAAACTCCCGTCGCGCCCGATGTCGCCATGGTCACCGCCGACGCTGCCGCGCTCGACGCCACCCTCCCCGACGCCGCCGCCCCGTCGACGCCGCCACGATCACCTCCCGACGCGCGCGCCGCGCGCCGCGCCACCCGACGCCGCCGCCACGGTCGCCGCCGACGCGCGCGCGCCGCGCGCCCTCCCTCGCCGCCGCCCGACCGACGCGTCGCCACGGTCGCCGCCCCCGACGCAGATAGGCAAAAAAAGGATCATAGGTTTGTGCTGACTTATTCTCGAATTTTGCTAGCATTTTACCCAAACAGGATTAAGAAAGTCTAAAGAGATTCATGAGGCATAACAAAAATTTAGAAAATAGCAACAGCAAAATATACAAGAAATCATGTCTTGTTGATTGGAATATAATATTGTAAAAACATCTACCTGAACTTGAAGCTCCTGGTATTGTTGATTCTGGTAATTTTTATCATCGAAACACATCTGTTTGTGCCTAGTATATCAAATACAAACAACATGACGATAGATACAGAACTCACGGACAAAATACACAACTAGCTATCGTGTGAATTCTTTGGAACAGTATGATGTTCTTCTAAAATCTGCTACAAAAAAATACTCTTGCTAGCATGTATTCCCCAATTCTGGTGTGTTTCATGCGAGAACTAAAATAATATGCAGCACACATTTCCCAATCTGAATTCATTTTTTCCCTTTTTTAATTTGTGTATGTGCAACTTGTGTATTTACATTTTCGTCATCATATATGTTACATGTAATTCTTAACTCTGCTAAACATACTTTTGTGATACTCGTTGGATGCCTGTTGCAACTTGCAAGAAAACCAAACCTCTGTTAAGTAAATTGGGAGAAACTTTAAGCATAGGGATTTGATAATTGAATTTTGAAGATGCTTCGTATGGTTTTTTTTCCCGATTTTCCATTTGGTTTTGGAGTTCAGCTGCATGTGCTTCTTTAGTTTTGATTGAAACAGTGTTTAGGCTCCTAAGAAAAGGAGGCGCCTTCCTTTTAGCCTTACCATTATATCGTCATTTCAAGCTATTCTCATGCACAACTAGGTATTTAGTTCTTCATTGTTCTAATGGCCTTTTCATGTAAAGAAGTCAAAACAATCCCTCATGTTAGTTAGCGGTTTCCCTGCACCATCTTCTGTCGGGAAAACTTAAATGTTCGAATGACTTTTCAGTTTTTCATCTACATAGCTAATTTCATAATCTCAGTGTAGTCCTTTCTTCAATCAAGTGTAAGAGGAGCTAGGTCTTGATGGACAACTAAACTATCATCTGACTTATGACATTGTAGGCGGACTCCTCAGCTATATAACTATTGTTCATGACATGTGTTAAGATTTTTCAGCTTTAGGTCCCATAAGCAAGGATTCTTGCCAAATGAAAATGTAGCTATATAGGTAGCCAGCGTGTTTGTCACCGTAAAATAGAAGCACAATGTAATTGTGAATCTTTCATCAACAATTGGATGTGGTCATCTTTGAGAAGTTTTATGTTCACAGCTAGACAAGCCATTAGTAATGTTATGAAATAGGTTTAATTTTTATATAATACAAGCTGTGAAATTCTTCATAAGTTCAGCGATATTTGTTTACCTGGCTATTGTTAGGTTTAGGTGCACAGAAATTTATATCTATAGTAAAAGGCTTTATCTTGTTTGTGATGCAGTGTTTCCATATTGCTCTTATAGAGTTGGGTTGTCGTGTACTTGTCATGGAAATGGATCTATGTGGTATGCAATTCTAGGCTGTAGCCATCATCCATACACATTTTGGTTGCACAGTGAATTTAACAGGAAGTCTCAGTATTTAAAATTAACCTCTACCCAAATCAGACCTTAACACATACTCCTGACTCGTCCCAGCTATGGTTTCACATAATAACCTCTACCCAAATCAGACCTTAAAACTATAGGATAAGTTTGCAACTGGGCCTCATAGAATCGAGATCATAAGCTATCAAACACAAAGCTCAAAACTGATTCTATAGTTTTGTTCTGAGCTAATTAAGTCTCTTGCTCTTGCAAAATCATTTTTATCTTAGCACCACACAATATTACACACAAGACAGTACATCTGTACATTGAAATTCCATGAGATGATTCTGTAATAATTGACTAAAATTATGTTTCAGGTCGAATTGTAGTTCTAATGGAGCCCGAAACCGAGCCTATAACGGAGGAGAGCCCGAGCAGGTACCTTACCCTCCACCCAACCAACGAAGGTGCCAAGGCTTCCATCGCTGTTGCAGATGATGCTCCTGTTGCAAGACGCCGAGGATGAGGGAAAAATAAGAAGCCTGAAGGCCGGTACACCATCTCAAAGGTCAGTGATACTGGGGCCCCTGTTGCACCAAGAAAATCAGCAGCAAAATACAGGTCAACATGCGGGTACATTGTAAGGGATAAAGTGACAATCACCTATTCGGATTGGCATAAAGTGCCCCGAGCCACCAAAGAGGATCTGTGGACAGAGCTCAGAGAAACCTTCAAATTCCCCGAAGGAGCCGAAGAACGCGTGCGTCGAGACGCATTGATGACCATGGATGCGGCGTGGAGAAACTTCAAGGCGAGGTTAAACATAAATTATGTGAAGCAAAACCGGTCAGCCATCAGAGAGTACCCAAGATTAGAGCCATATTGGGATGAGTTTGTGGCGATGAAGCAATCTGAAGCAGCAATGAAGTCCAGTGAGGACCACATTAGCATCGCAAGAAGGAATACTCACCCCACGCACTTGGCACGAGTGGAGTACGCGGTAAAATTGCTCAATGGGAGAGGCAGAATTAGAAGCGATCCAATTGGTCGGCACAAGTCCCTTGATCGGACTACTGATCGAGTGAAGCACTAAGTGCTAGCGAGGATGATATCTTGTTCATCGGGGTTTATCATTCAAGATCAGCGAAGACGAAGCAATGATGCAAAGAGTTCATGAGTTTTACGCCCAGTTCACCCAAGGATCTTTTCACCCAGACAGGGAGAAAGACAAGCTAACAGCGGCCCTAGGAAACAAAGAGCACCTCGGTCGGACACGAGACGTCGGGGTCAAGGTTCCATGGAAGAGTGGATTCCCTGAGCACGGAGACTCTTATATGAGTCAGAAGAGAGCTAAAGAAGAGCGGGCTGAGCAGGAAATGGAAATGATGAAGGAAAGGGTTTGCGAGAAATACAAGGCACCATTGAAGAACAAGTTGAACGACAAGTACAACAAGCCTTAAGCCAGTCGCAGGCCCACAACGTTCTCTCCAGCCCTACAGGTCGTCGCAGTAGTTGCGCATCCACGCCATTGGCAGAAGCGGACAACAACCATTATCCTGTGGACGACATACAAGACCCCACACCCTGTTAGCTCAACGTGCCCGTGATGAACATATTTGTATAGGCTGCTACAGGGGTAGTTGAAGGACCATGTGGAGGTCCATCCATGTTTGTGATGAGTATTTGACTTTATTTGAGCAAGGTGTGCTCAAGTTTGAGTTTGATTTGGATTGATTTTCAAAATGAAGCAATTTGAGTTGTCTCTGCCAGAGTGGCGATCTACCGTATGGGCGCAGTAGTGATGAGTTGGATGGTTTATTGCATATCATTGTGGGCATTGCTATGTGATGTGTTTCCTTGTCTTTGATGGTTGCAGGGCGACGGTGCTAGGTCATGGTGAGGCGGAGGATGACCGGGACTAGGCGAGGAGCGTTGGAGGTCCAGACGGTTGGGAGATCGCCGAAAGATGATCGGAGACGGAGTCCGGGCAAGTCAAGAAGACAAGGAAAGGAGATGATGCTAGCTAGATGCCGCGTGGATTAATGAGGGCCGTCGGATTGAGGTCTAGTTGATAGGTTAGCGGGTCTAGGTAGTATGCTTTGAAAACCGTGCAAGAAAACCCGGTATGTGTGTGGGTTTTGGGTTAGCCCTTGCATGGCTGTGTGTGTGGGTTAATCCTAGCCCTTAGATGAGTGCTCTAGAGTTGAGGGACTCATCCAAGGGTGGTAGGTGGCCCAAGAGTAGTATAAATAGGGGTGGAGGGGTAGCCTCCTTCCCTTGAAGGTTTTGAGGTTTGTGAATGCTCCTTTGAGCTTTGCCCACATGAAAGTGAGGCTTTGTAACCTCTCCTTCCAGAAATGAAAGTTTTATCCATCCACCTCTGAATTTATTTTATGATTTACATTATGTCTTTACTTTACGCAATTTAAATTCAGCATTTACTTTCCCGCAATTACATTCTCGCAATTTACTTTCATGTAATTTGGATTTGCCTCCCCTCCTTCTAAATGTTGCTGATCTTGGATGTTTTGAGTGTGTTCATATGGTTTTACATCTCGTTTGCACTCTTGGATTGAGTAGAGAACATCTTTTCTTTCAAGTTCCAACTTTGTTCAGAACTTGTTCTTCGCACAACAGTCAGTGTTTGATTTCTATAAAAAATCTAAAAAATCTTTTTCAACTTATTCTTGTTGGAGGAGGTGCGGGACTCTGACATCCACTTGCAGAAAATTTTTTGAGTTCACTTGTTTCACCGTTTGGGTGCCATGAGGTGAAAACAGAGCCCCAAACTTTCTGCTCGATGTTCTTAACCAGACTGTGTTCTTAGATTTTTCCTGTTTTGTCTGTATGGATTTTTGAGAAGAAATTTGGTGGAGTTCTTCACGACTCCGATGCTCATAGGAAGAAAAACTCTCAAAATTTTGTGAGCTGCAGAAACCCACCAACCTCCTGTGCAAGTTGAGGACAAGTTCAGGAAATTCTGCTTTTGCTTTTCTGACAGCGACTTTTGTGATTTGAATTGATGTCCTTTCTAAAAGCAAGAGTTTGAATTGATTCCTCTTTATCTTGGACACTAGACAACCAGTATTGTGACTCAAAAATCCCCACTTATTTTATGGTACTTATCCATGCAAGCTTGGGGTACACATAGTTGTCTAGTTTTTCATGTTTTTCATGATTACCTTTGAGCGATCTTGTCGAGGTTTTTGTTGGAGTATTTTGGGAGAAATTTTATTTGCGACCATTCACCCCCCTCTGTTCGCCATCTCGGTCCTTCAATTGGTATCAGAGCCGGTTCTACTCTTTCTAGATCTTGACCGGTCTCAAGAGCCATGGCGACGGACAAATATTCCACCAAGCCTCCCATCTTTAATGGAGTTGATTTTCCTTTTTGGAAGTCTCGGATGGAGTCATACATCACTGCCCAGGGCTACCTGATATGGCAGAAGGTGAAACTCCCGTATCAGGTTCCTGTTGATGAAAATGTCACGGCCATCAATATAGTTCACGTTGAGGCGAATGCTTTAGCAAGGAACATTCTCATACAGGGTCTTAGCCGCGGTGAGTATGATAGGATTTCTCACCTTCGCTCCGCTCACGAGATTTGGGTAACCCTCGATGCTTACCATGAGAGCTCTACTCAAATCAAGACTGTGAGGCAGGACCAGTTCAAGCGCGAGTACAACAAATTTGATCAACACGCTGGTGAGAGTCTCGACGAGTGTTTTGGTCGGTTTACAAAGATTTTGATCGACCTCCGAGCAGTTGGTTGCATATACCCTAACTCAGACAATGCTCGATATTTTTTGACCGCACTCGACCTTCGGGTTTGGGAGATGAAGGTGACCACCATCAAGAACACCACCGACTTATCGACTCTGACTCTTGACGGGCTTTATTCCCGCCTCAAGACTCATGAGATCGATGTCGTCTCTCGGAAGATGAAATCTCAGTCGATGGCTTTGGTCACCGATCCCATTGGATCTTCTTTTTCTGATCCTTCTATTGGTTTCTCTCTTTCCGCCCTTTGCAAGCTAAGCGATGACCAACTGGAAAAATTTCTAGAAAATGAGCTTGCTCTTCTCGCTCGCAAGTTTCCTCATGCATACAAGAGGGTGAGAGAGAGGAAGAGAGGTGGCATGATCACCGCTTGAGTGTGGTGGCCCCAACCACATTCGCGAATCGTCCCAAGCCGAGAAGGGCAAGAACGACGTTGGCGGTTCGGGCAAGAACGACAACACCGACAAGAATCGCAACAAGAAGCCTCCAGTTCGTGAACCGGCACACGAGAAGAAGTACCGCAACTTCTCCAAGAACAAGAAGCTCTTCCACCGCGTCCTCGCCGGGCTTGACGACATCAACCTCTCCGACACGGAGACATGGAGCGACGAGGCGAGGATGATCCGCAAGAGAAGAAGGGCGACGACGACTTCTCGGCATGTGCTTCATGGCCGACACCAACGACATCGACTCAGAGCTCTACAAATGACTCGGATGAGGTATCCTCCTATGACCACTCAACGAAGCTTTACGCAAATTAAGAAAATTTCATGCTAGAGCTAGAGCTAGGTGTACGGAGCTTGAGAAGGAAGTAGTACCTTGACTCGGAGTTAGCTTCACTTAGATCTTCTCCCTCCCGAGTCACTGATGATTGCTCTTTGTGTGATGCTATTCTTGTGGAGTTGGAGAACCTAAGGACCATACATGATAGTGTGCTTGCTGAACTTGATGGTCTTAGGTTGAAGAATGCTAGCACTAGTTCTGTTGATGCTATTCCACTAGATGCTAGTTTTCTTCATGCTCACTCTACTCCTTCTTGTGCTAATTGCCCTAAATTGCTTGCCGAAATTGATGCCATGAGCGATCACCTTAGGAAGCTTTCTTCTAGAAACGATGAACTTGAAACGCATGCTTCTAAGGACCCAGTCAGCTCATGTGAGGGCTGTAGGCAACTAAAACTTGACAATGAATCCTTAAATGTCAAGTGTGTTAAACTTGCTAAGGACTTACTAGATAAGTCACAAGAAAGTTGCTTGCGATGTTCTGTGATTGAGGGGGACTTGGATAAAATCCATGTCGAGCTTAGGAAGAAATTAGAAGACCAAGCTCATAAAATTAGAAATGCGTCTTGCATTTCTTGTGAGGCCCTCAAGATTGAGGCAGCCGTGCTGAGTGAGAAAAATGCACGTGCTGAGAGAGCTCATCTTTCTGGTTCTTCTTCTTCTTCCCCCTGCTCTTCTTGTGCATCTTTCTTTCGAGATTGCCAGTATCTTATTAGCACTCTCGAGAAGTTTGTTGGAGGCAAGAAGAAGCTCAATCTTATTCTAGACCAATCCAAGATTAGTAGATTCAATCAAGGTCTAAGATTTGATCTCTTGGAGCACGCTCGGGCGCATCCTCCCACCATTGTGCGCGGCTCCAAGAGTGGTGAAATTGTGGTAGCTCCCAGAGTGACTACCACCGTGTTTAGGTCTGTTGGGGTTGTCCATAGGACTTCTAACCAGAAGGGTGTTACTCCTATTGCTTCTGCCTCTAGCAAGGCGAAGTACACATACACCTTCTATAAGAAGGATGGTCACCTAGTAGATTTCTGCTTCAGGCGCGCCAAGATCACTCGGCGTGAGCGTGTTGTTGCTCTTAGAGGTATTCAGGGTCATCCCCAGACTTTGAGTGCTCTTAAGACACGCACTGCTTCTAGACAGGTTAGAGAGTCGCCTGTTTTTGGGTAGCGTCCAGGACTCGGTTTTCATGCTAGTTCTTTGAGTTTTAGTCCTAGAGCTGTTCGTAGTCAGTCTTTCCGCCGTCCTCTTGATATTCCTCGTTTTTCCCATCGAGGTAGATATCAGCGGCGTGAGGTGTTTTCTGGTAGGAGATCCAGGCGGCCTTACTGGGCTGGTCCGGCTTTTGCACCACGGCGTGCCAACCCAGTTCCAGCTCCTAGATCATCTACTAGAGTTACTACTGATCTTGTTAGAGTTGAGCATCAGAGAGACACTCGAGTCCAGTCTTCTTCTGTGGCTGGTACTCTGAGGTGTCGTATGGTTCAGTATTGGGTTCCTAAGTCTTCACTCTATCCCAGTACTGAGTCATCTTTCTCTCTTGTTTCTTGATCAGGTTCGTCGGATGGGGAAGGGCGATGTTCTCAGCTTATCGAAGACTCTTTCGAGGTAAGCTTCAAGAGTAATGCCTGTAGAATTCTTGATTCATCAGGAGGGTTAGTTTGCGGGATTTCTAGATTTGGGAGAGACTTTCGTGCTGATTTTTCCGCTTCTTTTGGAGACTCTCTTCGATGTTTGATTGCTTCTGAGTCCCGTGATCTCTCCTTCTGGCATAGGAGACTTGGTCACATTGGTTTTGATCATTTGACCCGAGTTAGCGGACCACGATCTCATTCGGGTTTGCCCAAACTCAAGATGGTCAAAGACTTAGTTTGCTCTCCTTGCCGACATGGCAAGATAGTTACTGCTTCTCATCCTCCAGTCACCGTAGTGATGACTGATGCACCAGGACAGCTTTTACATATGGACACTGTTGGTCCAGCTAGAGTGCAGTCAGCAGGAGGGAAGTGGTATGTTCTTGTCATCGTTGATGATTTTTCTAGATACTCTTGGGTATTCTTCATGGCCTCGAAGGATGAAACTTTTCTCACTTCAGGGTTTGGTCAAGAGGTTGTCTATTGAGCTCCTGTGTGCATTACGAGCTATAATGCAAAGGATAATGGTACGGAGTTCAAGAATTCCTACTTTGAGAGTTTCTATGTGGAGTCTGATTTAGAGCATCAGTTCTCTTCTCCCTACGCCCCTCAGCAGAATGGCGTAGTGGAAAGGAAGAACAGGACCTTGGTTGAGATGGCCAGGACGATGCTAGACGAGTACAGTACTCCTAGGAAGTTTTGGGCTGAGGCTATAGCTACTGCTTGCCATGTTTCTAATCGGGTGTTTTTGAGAGCACATCTGCATCGCACTTCTTATGAGTTGAGGTATGGGCGAAAGCCCAGTGTGTCTCATTTTCGCGTTTTCGGTTGCAAGTGTTTTATCTTGAAGTCTGGTAACCTAGATAAGTTTGAGTCTCGCTCTTCTGATGGTATCTTTCTAGGTTACTCGACTTCTTCTCGTAGCTATAGGGTCTGGAGTGTTGATGCGCATAGGATCATAGAGACCTTTGATGTGACCTTTGATGAGGCTAGCCCAGGAGCTAGACCTGATGTTTCAGGCTCTTCTTATCCCTCCGAGACTATCTTTGTAGAAGATGAGGATGATGGAGATGATGGTGTTCCACCGGATCCAGTTCCCTCTACAGCTAAGGTGCCTCCTATTTCCATTTCTGCACCTTAGGGAGATCAGCCCTTGCCTTCTGACTCTCCTTCAGCGAGTGGCTCTGCTCCTACCGCTTCTGTGCATGAGGTAGAGGCCACTTCTGCTTCTGGTCCTCCCTGACATATCCAGAAAGCTCATCCACCTGATCAGATCATTGGTGATCTATTTGAGCGGGTCACTCGCTCAAAATTAGGTTTGTCCAGTTTCTGCCTCCACTCTGCCTTCGTTGCCTCCTTTGAGCCGAAGGATGTTTCTCATGCATTATCCGATGAATCGTGGATTAATGCTATACATGAGGAACTTGAGAACTTTGAGAGGAACAAGGCATGGCAGCTTGTCGAGCCCCCATCTGGTCATAATGTCATTGGGATCAAGTGGGTGTTCAAAAACAAGCAGAGTGAGGATGGGGTTGTCATTCGCAACAAGGCTAGACTAGTTGCACAAGGCTTTTCTCAGGTTGAGAGTCTTGACTTTGAGGAGACCTTTGCCCCTGTAGCTAGGCTAGAGGCTATCTGAATACTGCTTGCATTTTCTGCATCCAAAGGCTTCAAGCTTTATCAAATGGATGTCAAGAGTGCATTCCTCAATGGCTATATTGAGGAAGAGGTTTATGTCAAGCAACCTCCAGGATTCGAGAACCCCAAGTTTCCGAGTCATGTATACAAGCTTTCCAAAGCTCTGTATGGACTCAAGCAAGCCCCCAGAGCATGGTATGAGAGGTTCAAGTCTTATCTTCTCAGCCATGACTTTAAAATAGGCATAGTAGACAAAACTCGCTCATCGACACCATGAGTCTCATTTTCTTCTCGCCCGTTTATGTGGACGATATCATTTTTGGTGGCTCGTCTCATTCGCTTGTGTCTCAGTTTTCTGAGGTGATGAGCACAGAGTTTGAGATGAGTATGATGGGCGAGTTGAGCTACTTTCTTGGATTCCAAATCAAGCAGACTCGGGAGGGTACTTTCTTGCATCAAGGAAAATATACCCGTGACCTTCTAAGGCGCTTCGATATGTCTGATGGGAAGCCGGTGATGACTCCTATGGCCACCACTGCTGTCCTCGAGCCCGATGAGGATGGTGAGCCTGCTGATCAAAAGTAGTTTCGGAGCATGATCGGCTCCCTCTTGTACCTCACCGCTTGAGGCCGACATACATTTATTTGTGTGTGCAGCGCTCGATTTCAAGCTTCTCTTCGCGCCTCTCACCGTCAGGTGGTCAAGCGCATCTTCAGGTACCTTCGTGCTACCACTGATTATGGTATTTGGTACTCTTCTTCTTCTTGTCTATCTCTTAGAGCTTTTTCCGATGCCGACTTTGCTGGCTGTAGGATAGATAGGAAGAGCACTTCTGGCACTTGCCAATTCATTGGCAATTCTCTTGTTTCTTGGTCATCTAGGAAGCAGTCTGGGGTTGCATAGTCCACCGCTGAGGCCGAGTATGTTGCTGCAGCCAGTTGCTGTAGCCAGGTGCTCTGGATGAGATTGACCTTACGGGACTATGGGTTAGAGATAGAGAGTGTGCCACTCTTCTGTGATAACACTTCAGCTATTTGCATTGCTAAAAACCCAGTGCAACATTCCCGGACCAAGCACATTGATATTAGATATCACTTCCTTAGAGACCATGTGGAGAAGGGAGATATCGCGCTTCAGTTCGTAGAGAGTGACCTTTAATTAACCGATATCTTCACCAAGCCTTTGGATAGCTCCAGATTTGTTGCCTTGAGGAGTGAGCTTGGAGTCGTGAGCCCTTACGGCCTTTCGTGAGGGGGAGCCAGTTTGTATATTATGTATTATATGTTTTCTTCCAGCTTTTCTTTTCTTTGTATTTCTTCTGGGTGACTTTGGGCTTGTTTTCTTGAGTTGAGTTCACTCACTTAGACTTCTGGCATGCCTTCCATGGACCTCTTATCTTGTGCTTTAGGTTGCTATCATGCGTGATTAGTGTTTCTCTCTCTCTCTAGGTTGAGTTCCCTCACGCCTTATAAGTCTAGCAGGTATTGGGCCTCCTGGGTAGACAAGGTCTCTGTGCACTCCTTAGTTGGGATCTAGAGTCAGCTTCCCTATGTCAGTCACTGGAAGATAAGAGCGAGTCTAAGCCGTAGTGAGTCTCTTATATCTTTTCTATGCTCTATAGCCATCCGCTTTTGCGCTTTCTCGACTTCTTCTCCTCATTCTGCTTTTTCGGGTTATTATTGAGTTCATTCGTTTTTTCTTTGTGCCTAATCTTGATAATAACTCAACTTTAACCAGATTTGAGCTTAAAATTGATTCATTTGTTGAGGGGGAGTTTGGGAATCTGTTCGTGCATTGCATATAGACTGCATTTCCTGTTTAATGAGCTTTGTCTATTATGCAATTGATTTCTTCTTCATGCTATACACCATGCTGCATCATATGGAGGAAATCACTAGCTCAGATATGTCCAAGTTCATTTAACTTGCTAAGCTTTAAAATGAAAAAAGTCTTAAATGAAAAACTTGATGAAACTTGTTGCTTTTACTTGCTAGGTTTCTTCTCTAGAGGTTTGTGCCATAATTTGAGAAATTTTGGAGTTCTCTAGAGTCCCTATAGCAACTTGGGTGAAACTAGTTTGATCCATGCTAGAGTCCTTCACTTGCTCATGAATCATTGTGCTAAAAATGAAAATTAAACAAAAAATTGACTCTTCTTGTGCACATACGACTCAACACCTTGCATTCACAAGACCGCTTCCCATTGCACCTGGGATGAACTTGGAATATATCGTGTTTGACCTAGACCATCCTCTTAAGAGTTCATCTTGAGATGGTCGCATACGGCTTGAGTCAATTGGTTGTCAAAAAAATGCAAATAAATTAAAAACAAAGACATATGTGGGTAAAGAATGCAAATAATGTCAAACATTTGCACCCCGCTATGTCTTATATGATGATGAATCAAAATTTGCATTAAGTGATAAATGAGCCCGAAAGACCTTGTATGCTCTTCTAGATTCCCCAAAGTGTTGAGTAGGTTGAACTCTAGGTTTTCCTTTTGATCCTTAGAGTGGCTATTCTTCTATTTTTGAAACTAAAGCTAAGTATTGCACTTGTCAAATCTTGCTAAAAATGATATATTCAAAACTAAGCTCGTATTTGCACTTGGACATGTCTTAGTTTAGTCATCTTCTGAAATTAACAAGCTTGGTGTAATATCCTTCCATTTTGATCAATTGGATAATCTTCAAAGCTCTTTCGATTGCATTTCTAGCATACATAAAAAGAGGGAGAAAATTCCATTTTGATGCTTATATTGCCAAAAGGGGGAGAAAATGTAGAAAAGGCATCATTTAAAAAAAGAGAGAGAGATAAAAATGTGAAAGCTTGTTGGTTCTTATGATCTTTGTAAATCTTTGCTATTTTTTTATGAATCATAATCACATTTGGCACTTACGATTGGTTTTTAGAGCTTTTGTGGAAAACTTGCTCTTTTCATGATCTTGCTCTAAATTCTTTCTGCCAACTTGGTCATGATTTTATATCTTTCTCTCTGGACCAAGTTTGGCTTTGCAATCAAATTGCTTTCTTCTTCTCTCATTCAAACTCAAATTTATGCCTTTTATGTGGTTTGTCAATATACTCATCAAGGGGGAGATTGAAGGACCATGTGGTCCATCCATGTTTGTGATGAGTATTTGACTTTATTTGAGCAAGATGTGCTCAAGTTTGAGTTTGATTTGGATTGATTTTCAAAATGAAGCAATTTGAGTTGTCTCTGCCAGGAGTGGCAGTACCGGCCGCATGGGCGCGGTAGTGATGAGTTGGATGGTTTATTGCATATCATTGTGGGCATTGCTATGTGATGTGTTTCCTTGTCTTTGATGGTTGCAGGGCGACGGTGCTAGGTCATGGTGAGGCGGAGGATGACCGGGACTAGGCGAGGAGCGTTGGAGGTCCAGACGGTTGGGAGATCGCCGAAAGATGATCGGAGACGGAGTCCGGGCAAGTCAAGAAGACAAGGAAAGGAGATGATGCTAGCTAGATGCCGCGTGGATTAATGAGGGCCGTCGGATTGAGGTCTAGTTGATAGGTTAGCGGGTCTAGGTAGTATGCTTTGAAAACCGTGCAAGAAAACCCGGTATGTGTGTGGGTTTTGGGTTAGCCCTTGCATGGCTGTGTGTGTGTGTTAATCCTAGCCCTTAGATGAGTGCTCTAGAGTTGAGGGACTCATCCAAGGGTGGTAGGTGGCCCAAGATTAGTATAAATAGGGGTGGAGGGGTAGCCTCCTTCCCTTGAAGGTTTTGAGGTTTGTGAATGCTCCTTTGAGCTTTGCCCACATGAAAGTGAGGCTTTGTAACCTCTCCTTCCAGAAATGAAAGTTTTATCCATCCACCTCTGAATTTATTTTGCGCATTTACATTATGTCTTTACTTTACGCAATTTAAATTCAGCATTTACTTTCCCGCAATTACATTCTCGCAATTTACTTTCATGTAATTTGGATTTGCCTCCCCTCCTTCTAAATGTTGCTGATCTTGGATGTTTTGAGTGTGTTCATATGGTTTTACATCTCTTTTGCACTCTTGGATTGAGTAGAGAACATCTTTTCTTTCAAGTTCCAACTTTGTTCAGAGCTTGTTCTTCGCGCAGCAGTCAGTTTTTAATTTCTATAAAAATCTAGACAAGTCTTTTTCAAGTGATTATTTTTGGAGAAGGTGCGGGACTCTGACATCCACTTGCAGAAAAAGATTTGAGTTCACTTGTTGCACCGTTTGGGCGCCATGAGGTGAAAACCGAGCCCCAAACTTTCTGGTCGAAGTTCTTGACCAGACTGTGTTCTTATATTTTTTTTCTGTAAGGATTTTTGAGGAGAAATTTGGTAGAGTTCTTCAAGACTCTGATGCTCATAGGGAGAAAAAGTCTCAAAATTTTGTGAGCTGCAGAAACCCTCCAACCTCCTGTGCAAGTTGAGGACAAGTTCTGGAAATTCTGCTTTTGCTTTTCTGACAGCGACTTTTGTGATTTGAATTGATGTCCTTTCTAAAAGCAAGAGTTTGAATTGATTCCTCTTTATCTTGGACACTAGACAACCAGTATTGTGACTCAAAAATCCCCACTTATTTTATGGTACTTATCCATGCAAGCTTGGGGTACACATAGTTGTCTAGTTTTTCATGTTTTTCATGATTACCTTTGAGCGATCTTGTCGAGGTTTTTGTTGGAGTATTTTGGGAGAAATTTTATTTGCGACCATTCACCCCCCTCTGTTCGCCATCTCGGTCCTTTAGTAGTTTATCCATGCCAAGAAGGGGGTGTCCTGCACAATACCCCGATAGCGCCAGGTTATGCAAAGGTCAATGTGGACACGGTACTTGCACAGTTTGCTGAGATCTGGCTAGGAAACCCGCCAATAGTGAGATAACAACTCTAGGAAGTTCCTTCCACTCATTCATCCAGTGGCGCAAGTGTGACATCGTCTTGGACTATGTTGTGCCAGCCTCTCCTGCAGTACAATCCTTGCATCCGTCACCAGCACCTGAGAGTGAAACGGTGAAGAAGCAAGATGAGGTAGAAAAGAAATCCATTGAGGACCCCATAAAGATGGCCACTGTTAGTACTCCAAAGCAGAAACCTATAACACCTGGTACTTCAAAGGACAAACCTAGAACCCCTGATCCCAAAAATTGGCACATTAGACAAGCCGTATCAGCCAGATCAGGCGAAGCCAGGACCGAGTATGATGTCATGCGACAAAAAAGTAAGGGCAAAGCGAAGTCTGATGACCAAGATAATTAACAAAGATTGAAATTCGAGGTAGGGAAGCCCTTAGTCACCGCTTCGAAGTTAAAAAATCTAACACCCACGATGCAGTGATTGCATGCATGGTACATGGATCGATCCAACCAAGATGTACTCCCGAAGGTGATCATTGCAACTTTCCGTGAGGAACATTTTCACCATGCGGGCTATGGCTACTTCTTAATAGAATTCGATAACTTGCACAACTTGTTCTATCACGACGCCCTCGACATATCTTTTTAGAGATGCTGGTCACTGTCTAATATATCAATCTTGGCCTACATTCACGTAATACCGATAAATGTCATGTCTAACTATTTCGTTATATAGATACGAGATGATTGGATTACAAAGAACCAAGGGGCCAGTGGGATTCCTCGACCCGGGAATGATTTGCCAATCTGAAATCATAAGAGCACCAAAGGAGGTCGAGGAGTACGTATATAAAGTTTTGATTAAACTACAAGACAAGGAGTTTATACTTTTACCATACCATTTTAAGTAAGTTCCTCACTAGCTTGTTAAATTACTCGTTTATTTTGTTATTTACTCTGATGTAAGGACTAATGACTATGGCATCATGTATGTGTATGTAGCTTCCATTGGATTCTCGTAATAATTCATCCAGAAAAGAGCAAGATGCTGATCATGGATCCATTGGATAAACCTAAAAAAGACTTTGAAGTGATGACACATTTAATAAATGAGGCGTTCAAAAGATATTGTCAGAAGAGCTCGAGATACGGCCCACACCACAAATCCCTTACAATCCGTACTAAGTTTCCTGTACGCACGCAAGGAATATTCTTATATCGTATTTCATAGTAAATAGCTCCTTCGACGACATCTTAGTTCATTCAATTTTTACAGTGTCACAAGTAGCCGCGAGGAACAAATTTATGTGGGTACTTCGTGTGCCAGTACATGCGCGAAATCTTATCATGCACAATAAAAGACAATGACGTAGAGGTCAGTCATGCTGACATGACACATTGATTCGCACCACTCAATTTCTATATACTCTCTTAATTTTGTTTTTATACTTATAGCGCCTCAAGTTGTCTACGTTAGGACCGCTTCTTCAAATCCAAGCCATTCAGTACAGCTCGCCTACTTCATCATGAAGGAAATAATCAACAAAAGGCTAGTTTTATGACGAAGACAACAACGATCCGACCATCCATACTCTTGTCTCACAAAGACGTGTCTCTAACCTCCAAGACCAGAGGCTTCTAGTTTACCTCCACTAGCTTAGGCTTTTGTTATTTCAATTCTGTTTCATTACAAAGTGTAAATAACTCTTTGTTCCTTTCAAATGGGAACCCCTTCTTTTGTCAATGCCACTTCTTTTGTCAGTGGTTGTGCTAGTGTAGCATGTACTTTTGTCTTCTTCAGGAAAACACACACATGTGAGTGACAGTTCTAAATATTTCATGTGTTTGCCTTACATGGTTATTTTTTCATATGAAGTTATTTCATGTGTTTGTAATAGTTTGATAAACTAACCAAGTGAAAAAAATTACTAAAGAAATGCGTGGTTTTCTGAGTGAATCATGCTTTTCTTGCTCATCATGCTGGTTTCCTGTTAGAAACAATTGCTCATCAGGATCAAGTGCTTCATACACAAAAATAAAGCTCAAAAACCAGAATAACTCTAGCATTGAGAAACTCATGGCTCAAAGAACAGAAGGACGCACTACTGATGGGCTTAGTGTCATGGTCATCGATGAAGATAAACATCATGCGAATTTAGCAAGGTCTATGCTCTGTAAACTCAACTTTTATGGTAAGCACCATCAATTCCTGCCAGCAATCCATGTTCTTTTTAAGAAGTGGATATTTTATTACTACTACTTTTTCCATCCTTCATAATATTCCTCAGTCACTGATTCTGACTTTGCAATGGTCTACATGCAGAAACTCTTTCTTTTATAGTTCTGAGAATTTTTTGTATTCAGAATAGACACTAAAAATTTTCCCTTTTCTTCAGTGATAGTGTATTCAAGTCCCATAGAGGCACTCCGATGTCTTGAGAATCATGCACAAGATGTTGATTTCATTTTGGCAGCGGTGCACACGGAAGAGTTGAGTGGTTTTCAGTTCCTTGAAGTTGCCAGAGAGTTGCATAAAAACCTTCAAGTGATTAGTAAGTAGATAGAATCTTAGCTATTTTTTGTTATCTCCAATTCTTCTATGCCCAACATCCCGTTTTTATCTCTCTTGTATCTGACAGTTTTTTAAAATGATTATGCTAATAAATCTTACATTTGAACTAGTGATGTCAATCAAACAACAATGTACATAATGATACCGCATGGCTAGCGCCGCTCGAGGCTAGCCACAAATGCCAGTTTTTTATTTTCGTGTGGGATTATCGCGACGGTTTTGGCCCAAAACCACTATCGACGTAATATCGCTGATTTGTTCTATCAAAAAACCGCCACTGATACTAGGCCCATCAGTGGCGGTTTTATATACAACCGCCACTGATAGTTGTATCAGTGACAGTTCTAGCCAAAAACCGCCACTGATACTAGGCCTATCAGTGGCGGTTTTATATACAACCGCTACTGATATTTGAGTATCAGTGGCGGTTCTATCAAAACACCGCCACTGATACTTGGATTATTAGTGGCGGTTTTTGGCTCGAACCGCCACTGACACCCGAATATCAGTGGCTGTTCTAGCCAAAAACCGCCACAAATACTATTATCTGTGGCGGTTCTAGAACCGCCACTGATAATCCTCGATTATCAGTGGCACTAAATCTGTGGCGGTTCAAAAACCGCCACTGATGGCAGTTATGAACCGCCACAAATGGCCTTTTTCAAGGTAGTGTGACAAGGTAAGCCCTAGAAGAAATCGTCGTCAATGTCCCCGCAACCTGCGTTGAATTATGAATCATTGGGGATTTCGTATTCTCCAACCCGGTGATGACAAATCCTTATTATGGCGGGAGAAACATTCACCACAAAAAACAACCAAGCAGATGCTCCTGCCCATATAGTTTCTCCCCATAACAAGGCGTACACCATTGTATCGGTATGGATTTACCCACACCTCGGTGTGGAAGCCCCTGCAAGCAAACCTAACCGAAGAGCCCGTACTATTTCATTCTTCCAATGCGCAAAGCAATACTTAAGCAGTTTAATAGGTTAAGGTTGTCCCATACCAGCACTTGTGGTTGTACGAATTTCTTATTATGAAAAAAAACCCATAGTTCGGTCTTTAAATTGACTCAGGCGATAACTCCCTCTATACTACGTGCAACCCACATGCACAACCAGCTATTGCCAATAATCGCCCGCGCCCGAACATAGTTTTATTTTCATTTTTAACAAAAATATTTGCAACCTTAAAAGGGTCTTATCCAACCTTGTTAAGATGTGAGGAATAATTAATTCTTATTCTAGGAATGGCTAAGCACGATTATTTTATGCTATCGAATATACCCATATCGACATTATGTATTGTCTAATTTACACTATGGTTACCAAGGTTCTCATAACAATATTTAGTAAGGAAGTTTCATGAGCTTTCTAGGTTAACTACCCATAATCCCAAACTAGTGGTTATACAAAAAATTACACACATGCATAGTAGTTTGGCAAAATCAACATAAAGTAGTTCAAATAATAGGTTCAATATGGTCAAGGGGGTGCTTGCCTTGCTCCTCATCATTAGAGATGTAATCGGGGTCGTTGATGAGGTCATCTTAACAACCTGGGAGACGTCGGAATCTACTCGTCGTGCAGTGGAAAACTGAAAGACTGAGATGGCGATCAGAGGGGGTTGAATTGTCGCAACTTGAAAACTTTCCCCCCAAAAATCATCTAAACAAGCACGCGAAGAAAACACACAAAAGTAGCCAATCAAAACGAGCACTTGCCCTATCTAGCCGGTGCTATTGCAGGAGGTCCGGCAGCACCAGAAACCGGTAGCACTGCTCCTGGAGCAGTAGCACCGGGCTCAAGAACAGTTCAAGAATAGTCTGAAAAATCAACACGACCACAAAACAAATTTCAATGAATTTTTTGATCGGCTAGACAAAAACTCACGAAACTTGGTAGATAAGGTCCTCGGGATGTCAGGAACTTATTTCAACCTTCAATCACAAGGATTGACGTCAAAGTTCCGACCTTTTAGCATGGGAAGGAAGAACGCACTAAGTTTTGAGCAAATCGAACAAACCTTGATTCAAGACTTGCTCGTGGGGTTTTGATGATCAAGATGATCTAGGATAAAATCCCATACGTCGCAGCAAGGAAAAGAACAAGTCTAAACACAAGGAACCGCAAGTTACAACATCAAACATTCAAGAACACAAAAACTCAACTTCTTGCAAGAAGAATGCACGGAATGCCTAGATGATTGAAATATAAATTCAAAAGAAGAATCATTCATCAAACATCAACCTCAGCAAAAGTTTGTAAGCATGTAGAAGGAGAGGAGGCAAATCCAAATTGCATAAATGTAAATTGCAAGAAAGTAAATGCGAAATTTAAATTGCGTAATTTAAATGCATAATGTAAATGCGTAAAGGAAATTGAATAGAGATGAAAACATTTTTATTTCTGGAAGGAGAGGTTTACAAAGCCTCACTTTCAAGTGGGCAAAGCTCAAAGGAGCACCAAACCTCAAAAACCTTCAATAGGAGGAAGGCCACCCCTCCCCCTCTATGTATACTACTCTTCGGCCACCTACCACCCTTGGATGAGTCCCTCAACCCTAGGGCACTCCATCAAGGGCTAGGATTCACCCACTCAACCAGCCATGCAAGAGCTAACCCAAAACCCACACACAAAGGGTTGTCTTGCACGCTTTTCAAAGCACACTAACTAGACCCGTTATCCTATCAACTAGACCGCGATCCGACGGTCCTCATCTATCCGATCAGCGTCCAGTTAGCATCTCATCCGTTCCTTGTCTTCTAGGCTTGCACGGACTCCGTCTCCGATCATCTTCTGGCGATCACTGACTGTCTGGACCTCCCACGCTCCTCGCCTAGTCCCGGTCATCCTCCGCCTCACCATGACCTAGCACCGTCGTCCTGCAACCATGAAAAACAAGGAAAATCCTCACATAGCAATGCCCACCAAGATATGCAAGAAATTCATCAAAATTCACACATTGAAATTCATCTTTGTTCGTTCAGGCCAGTGCTACCGCCCTTAGGCTAGTAGCACCGCCCATAGTGGACCGGTGCTACCGCCCTCAGGTGTAACATCCCAAAATTTGAAGTTTTGGAATATTTGAAATCAAAAAAAATAAACCAATTGCATTTTCTTGAATTAATTCCAGCTTAATTTGGATTTTCCTATTAATGAAAGGATTTAAATTTTTCTGTATTTTTGGGGATTTTTTTGAATTTATTTGCTATTTATTTGAATTTATTCGCTTTTATTTGAATTTCTGGATTTTTCTTAAATCGGAAAATGAGTTTTATTTCAAAAAGCCCATCTGGGCCGAATCTCCTTCTACCAAAGAAATTACCGCCGCCCAAAGAACCGCTCGCCCGCTTCCTTAACAAGGCCGCCCACCTCTCTCGCGCAAAGCACCACCACTAATTTGTGTCATCAAGACATGACAATCATGAGACTTCATGCCAACTAATTTCAAATCTTGCATCAAACAAGTCTCTTCATGTTAGAGGAGTAACCAGACGGAACTTTCACACCATGCAAGCACCGCACATTTCAGCCTTCTCTACTTAGACAAAGTGTAACAAGCTGTGTTCGCAATATGTTCGGCCAGATTCTGCCTCTTTCGGTGCTAACTCGTGTCTTATGCCCATATCGACTCAAGTCAAGGCGTGCATTGATACCGCTATTTGATTTGCCTTTAATATTCAATAAGAGACCAATCAAGCTATCACAGATATTCTTCTCCACGCATCACGCCGATGCAAAGGTCGAACTTCTAGGTGCTCCCAATAAGGTAGGTCCCAAAATATTGATCTCTTCTTCCACGTGCTCTTCTCACGGACCTCGATTTACGCCTTTCCAAACGCAACATCCAAGTTCTTAACCATATCATGGATATCTATCCCACTTAAAGGCTTTGGAGCTAAACTGTCTTCGCTCGCTCCATCAAATTGTTTTTTCATTTTATGTATGGGTGATTCCTCCAAGGAACCTACGGTGATGCATGTAAACAGCTTTACGTGAGTGATTCACCACACACTCTCGTATTGTCTAAGCAAAGGAGTGCAGGCTTTGGTCCCTTTTGTACTGCCCCGATAGGTTACCAAGGCGTGGTAATCATTTATGGTGCGTAACAAAAGGCAAAGTGAAGTTCTCTCGCTTGTACGCATCCCATACCTGCACTCCTGTGAACCCATAGTGTTTTCAGATCTTCCACCAATGGTGCTAGGTACACATCAATATTGTTCCCTGTGTTGTTTCGGTCCTTGGATAAGTACAGCATAACAAAATGTACTTTCGCTTCATACACAACCAAGGAGGAAGGTTGTAGATACAGAGATTCACTGCCAAGTGCTATGCCTGCCACTCATGTTACCGAAAGGATTCATTCCATCTGTACTAATCCAAACCTTATATTCCTGATCCTCACCGAATTCTTGAAACCTCGTATCGATGTTTCTCCATTGATGGAATCAGCAGGTGCCTTAGCATTCCATCGCTCTTACGCCCTCCGAAAGTGCCAACGCATGAGCTTTGCCTCATTTGGGTTCGCAAACAAACGCTTCAAACGAGGAATTATAGGCGATACCATGCCACCTTAGCAGAGGTCCTTTCATCACCGGGTGCCCTCACCGTCATCATCCGAATGACTTTTACGCTTGTACCGGGATGCGCTGCACACAGACATATGTGCTAGTTCGCGTACTTTGGCGACACAGATACAACTGTTCGACATGCATGTATTCTTTCTACATCCATTCCCAAGGGACAAAGAACCTTCTTAGCTTTGTAGGTGGTTGTCTGGCAACTCGCTTCCCTCGAAGCATGTCCGCCAATAAACGTAATGTCACTGTGAAACTCTTATTGACCAACCGCTGCTTGCTTTCAATTTCATAGCTCAAGCATGAATGACAACCTTGTGTATTTCGACTTGCACTGTGAACAAAGGTTTCTCCGAGTCCTCCATCAAGACCCGCACTTACCCATATTCTCTATCATCACGGCTGCCTTCTACATCACGCAAAGATCGATTCAGATTATCTTCCCGCAACCTATCCTCATCGGAACCACAATCGATATGATCATCCGACATATCATTGACTTCGTCGACCATGTTAATACCGCTTCCTCAGATCTCCCCGCTCTTCACCGTGACTAGTCCAACATGTATACCCCGTTTTGAAACCCCTCATAATCAAGTGTGCTTCGATCTGCGCAAAGTTTCGAAACATCTTCAGATTCTCATAGACAATGCACGGACAAGACATAAACTGCCCCCCTTATTAAATATATCCTCTTCTGCAGCTCTTCTAAAAGCGGAGACGCCATTCATGTAATCGGCACTCACACGGTTCTTAGTGTACATCCATCTTCGGTCCATCTACGCCAAGCAATACAACATTTAGTGTTAATGCAATTAAAACCCATTACTACCCTTACAAAGAAAGAACACATGAATATCTACAAGCTAAATCTAAAAAATCATCAAATTCCATTCTTAATAAGGTAGATCTTGAATATACTGCAATTAGACACCGTTACTAACCTTAGATCACCAAAATCAAATGGACCCTCAATCACCTTTCAAATCAACGGTCTTCTTTACCTAATCGCCTCACAACATACATGTACCGAGCCAAATGAAAATAGATCCCAAACCCTAAAATGCACCAAGTGGATCGGGCCTCGTATTTTATACAACCGATAGAAACCTCGACGGTTTTATAGAAAACCCGCCAATGATAAATATAGATATGCACGGGTTTTATAATAAAACCGCTCGTGATATATGATGACGGTTTTATTACAAAACCGCTCGGGATAATATGTGATATTATAGACGGTTTTATGAAAGAACCGTCTGTGATATATTCCTGCACGGTTTTTAATTAAACCCGCTCAGGACATGGATGTATATCATCGACGGTTTTGTAGAGTACCGTCTGTGATAATTTCACCGACGGTTAAAGTATAAAACCGCTGATATTATTTGTCATGCATTGCCTCGTAACCGCCTCGCGCCGAGGCGCCTAATATACATCCGCTGATGTTTGTAAACGTGACACAAGAGGGAGTGGACGCGCCGCCTTACGGCCTACGCCCAAGAGAGAAAGAGTAGACACAAGGGTTTATACAGTGTTCGGGCGCTTAGCAGCGCCTACTCCTGCTTGTGTTCCCTGGGGAGTAGGGAGGAGGCTCGGTCCAAGCTCCCGAGGGACACACCAAGAGTTTAGTTTTTGTATTCAATCCGAGTCCCCTCATGTATGGGTTACAAGGGGTTTTATAGCGCCACTGTTACACAAAATACTATCCTACCCCTATTGTAGTAGCTTATACAAGGGTATCTTGGTCATTCCTACGGGAGGTAGCGGATACCACGCCACCATCTTGCGGGGGCAAGCCTCAGACTCTGGGCCCCACAGGTGTCTCGTGGGCGCTCATGAGTTGGAAGGCACCGCCTGTAGACGCCTGCGGAGTTGGAGAGCACCGCCAGTAGGCGCCATGAGTTGGGGAGCGCCCCCGTAGGCACCAAGGGGTGGGAGGGCACCGCCCGTGGGTGCCTGCGCCCGAGACCCCGCGGGTAGGAGGGCACCTCCGTGAGGTAGGAGAGCGCCTCGACATCCGCGGGTAGGAGGGTACTCTCCGTGAGACACCATGGGGTGGGAGGGTACCTTCCAGAGAAGCCGCGAAGCAGGAGGGCGCCGTGGACGCCTCCTTTTCTCCAAAGATCAAGGGGGCTTGTCCTGTCCCGTGGCTGTGGACCCTTGACTAGTGCCTCGCAGCCGGGCCCTCTCTCGTGGCCCTCTATGCGGAGGCTTGTCAGTGCCCCGTGACTAGGGCCTCGGCCTTGGTCGAGGGATATGCTCGCGAGGGTATGAGGACTTCCCATCAACACCAAGGCCTTCCTCCGAACGCTGGTGTGTTGTTCCTCAACACTAGCCCCCGCCTGCTGAACCTCCTCCGGGTGTTCAAGGGGCGTGAAAGGATCGTGAGTAGCTTTACAGATGACTTACACGCCCTCCTCTTTGACTTTTGCGCCTTACACCAACCACGAAGGTGTGCCTTGGGGCTTTATGGTGGTTGCATCCTACTAGCCCGGATGCCATTAGAAACATCCGCCATAAGGACAAAGAAAGCTTGGCTTCTCTCATACCATAACTACTTGTTTTGGGGCAAACCTGTAGCGCTGCGGCACATCGCGCTCCAGAGACAAGCGATGGAAAACGTTCGCATGGGCTTGCGCCCGGTACGCGGCCGCACGTCCAAGGGGCTTGCGCTAGAAGGGGCGCAGGGGGTTTGCGCCCGATGGGTGACCGCACGACCGATGGGTCTTTTATTCGTACAGTATTTTGAGAAATCTCCTTGATGCTCTGCTCAGCCCACACGCCCTGAACGCCAGATGACTCATCTGGGACCTGAGGGGCGTTATATGACATCCCTAGCACCATTCCAGGTACGGCTTGAAAACGACTATTCGGGTGGCACGCTGTCGCAGAGCTGCGTGTTTGGGGACCGCCTAACCCCGCACTCGGCCCGACCGCCTCTTACGATCTTCGGCCCCGACCAAGGCGCAGGGCAATGCCCCTAGTATGGCGATGAGGCTAACGCCTGCTGGTGGCTCCTTCGGCGCGGCGATATGGGCAGCGCCGTGGCTTCAAGCGAGAGCTAGGCGGTGTGGGCGTCCAAGATCTCAAGGAAAGAGCGCGCGGGAGGAAGCGTGTCGGGCCCTTCAGACGAGGCGGTATGGCAGCGCCAGATCCCCAAAGCAAGAGCCGGGCGATGGGAGCAGCGCCGTGGTCCTTCGAGGCGCGTGGATCAGATGGACAGGTTCCTTAACCATCGCTTGGACTTTGGAGAGCAAACTCCCAGCAGCGGTCATCGCTGTGATCTGCCATCGTTTTCTGCTGGATGAAGACAAAGAAAAGCGCATGGGCCCTTTTTCCGGCGTTGGAGCTAGCGCCCAACGTTACTCTTCTTTGATGACATAAGTTCCGCCTCCCCACACCCGTGGGCGCTGGGGTAACGCCTAATCGATCTGGGGAGGCATCGTGGGGCATGTGCGCAGGCCTTGCTCTCGTTATGCGCCCCATTATAACTAGCCGAGCTAACAAGGTGACAAGGGCGCTTTCTTCCTTGCGACTTATCAAGTCACCGCAGAGGGGTTCAACCTCGCCAGCCGAGCGCACCGCCGCCGCCGCAGGTCGGTGCAACCGCCGTCGCCGAGCTAGCCCGCATCCGCCGCGGAGGGAAAAAAGGGGAAGCCTCGTGGTCGGCCGCCGCAGCTTGCCGGGCCGAGAAAATCCATCACTACCTCTCGCGGTCCAGAGGGCGCGGCCGCCACCGCTTGCCGCCAAGGAGGAGGCTAGGTCCCAAGGGCGACACGCCGCCGCCGCTGCCGCCGCCAGCACGCCCGCTCCGGCTGGCTCGCGTGTCTCGCCACGCGGAAGAAGAGAAGGGGGCACCGCTGCCCTTGGGGAGACGACCTGTCGCTAGCACTCCTCTGCGTCGGTAGCGCTGCCGCCACGGATAGAGCAGTTTCCGGGCGCCGGCCGGGCCGGTCCTATCCCGCGTCGCCGCCGCGTGGGCTTGTGGTCACGCCAGCGGGTCCCGCCGAAGACGGAGGGAAGGGTGCCGCCACTCCCTGAGTAGGCGCCGCCATTGGGGTGAGCGTGCCTCGCCGACTCTCGCGAACGCCGCTCTGCGCCGAGTTGAACCGAGAGCTATCACAAGCTTCAACTTCAGATCCGTACGCCGAGGTAATCCCTAGCTTTATTTCGTTCAACATGGTTTTGTGGTGTCGCTTGGGTTAATCATGGACTTAAACCCCAAAAGCGCTTGCGCAGGTATGTATAAAGGAGCTTGGCTAGTGCTTCCGAGCGCAGGGGTGAACCGGCCGACTTGCCGAGACGGCTTGGAGATGTGTTTGAGCGAGGCCTTCCATGCTTCCCGACTTCCCTTATTTCGTTAGCGGTAGTCGGGCCTTAGTTCCTGCACAAGGAGGGAGGAGGGCTGATCCTACTGGGACCTAGCTCTTATGGCGACGGCATCCGCACGCTTTCAAAAATGTCACCCTTGCACCACCGAAAGTTACACTTGACGCCAACGATACATTGATTTTGCAGCCACGGGGTGCCATTAGCTTAGCAACCACGCCACAGAGCTGGGGGCGACCTTCCATGGGTAAGGCTACGTGCACGATGATGTTACATGACTCTTTTTGTTGGTTGTTCGCGATAGACCATTTGCTATGGATGACTTCATTCTTGCTTGCAGGAGACCGCCCTCGCGACACCCTTACTAAGGGTAAGAGGAAAACGGATGAGACCGCCCCCGCCAAAGGGAAAGTCAAGAGCAAGCCCCTTCGCAGAGAGGACCACCATGCGGCAGACATGGACATGATGGGTCCTGTCGGTTCCGCCGCTGGCGCGGACCCGACAGGCGACGAAGGGTTTGCCTCAGAGGAAGCGAGGGTGGACCCTGGGCCGTCGGAGCTCACCGACGGGGATAAACTTTCTCTTATCCGAAGGGGGAGTCGCCTCACTCCTGGGGACGTGGAATTTCCCGCGCCGGGGGAGAGGCCTAACCCTCCGCCAGGGTACGTGGTGGCTCTCAAGGCTTGGGTGGACGTAGGCTTCGGGCTCCCGATGCACCCCTTCATCAAGAGGTATACTCAGGCGCTAGGAGTGGAGCTTTCTCACCTTAGCCCGAACCTCTTTGTTCGGCTGAGGATCTTCTTATGGCTATGTGAGACGGCCATCCCAGGGACGCCCATGGAGCCATCCGTCGCCTTGTTTGACTACTTCTTCCGCCTCGTGGGGACTCTGAGGGGCCCTTGGGGTCCGTCTTCACTTCCCCACGACATGATGACGAGTTCCCTGTGCATGCCTTGAAGGAGTGCTGGCCCTCCGCCACGAAGAAGTGGTTTTACCTGAAGGCTGAGGACTTCGTCTACACCGGATCTCACCCGCCCTTGACGACACCTGACGCACCCGAGATGGGTCGCCTCACCGATGACGATGGAAGCTACGCAACGCCATCCGGGAGGTACGTGCGAGGAAAGGCGCCCGTGACCTGATGGAGGAGATGACCCTCCTCAACCTCAGCACCCTCGTTCAGCGTGCTAGGTTGGGGTTCCACGGTGGCCTTCACCCTGGCATTGGGAAGGGTAAGGACCTTTGAGCTTTCTTTCTTTTCGACATTTTATCCCTTCACATCTCATGGTTTGCTTTCTATGTGCGCTTCGCTCCTTGAAGCAAAGCAAGAGAGGAGGCCGAGTCGATTCGGGAAGATGGTGCATGTCCGAGGCACAAGGTTATGAGGATGAGGCATCCTCCGAGGGAAGGAACTCGTGGTCGAGGCATTTGGCCTCGCCCCACGGGTGGCCCCGCCGCACCAAGCTAAAGGAAAGGGCCAGGCGCAGCCACGGGGAGGGGGCCTGACCTCCCGCTAAAGCACGTGCCAAGAGAGCCGGGGCGCTGCGTGTTGGTGGCACTCACAGCAGGCGCCGCCTCGCTCCGCGCCACGGCGAGAGGGGCCTCTCGGGCAGAGCCTCAAGGCCTCCGCCATCTCCCCGCCCCTAAGGGCAAAGGCGCTAGGGGTCTTGATAGGAAGGGGGCGTCCATCGGGGAGGGCACTGGCCCAACAGCAGCGAAAGGCAAAGGCTCACCTTCACCTTCCCGCCCATGACATCCAGCTCCTCCAACGAGCCTCGCTTGACATCGAGCCGTGGAGCTCACGGCGCTCCCAAAGAGCTCGCCCGGAGATTGAGGGGCTTCGGCGCTGAGACAGAGGGCCCGATCACTTCTCGGCTAAGGCCGGGTAGGGAGGAAGTTGATATGCCTATCTCGGCGACATCGAGTCTTTCTTTCGCTTCCAGGAGGTATGTGTCCATGATCTTTGTAAGTTGTCACGGGCTTGGACGTTCTCTTAACAACTCTAACTTGCTCTCCTTCTCTTTTGTAGAACCAAGTGGAGCACGAGACGCCACCCACTGGAGCCCCATGCCTCTTCGCCTCCCCGGCTCCAATGGATAATGCGGCTACCCCATGCTCTCCCATGCAAGCGGCCCCATCGCAAGGCGGTCGTATGCGGTTCCTCTAGTGCCCTTCCCGAGCACGCCATACCTCATACGCTAGATGCGGAGGCGATCGAGACGACTCGCCTCTTGGTGACGGAGCGGGTGCAAAGGTACATGGCGGACTTGGTGCCTGATGATCCCGGGAGGTTCTTGGAGGTGTTGAGGGAGAAGCTAGCGACCACAGTGACCCTCCAGTACCAGGTACCGTGAACCTTTATTTTTAAACGTGTTTCCCCAAGCTCAGGATTCTCATGCATGGCTTGCTTTGAGACTTCTTGCTTACACCTTTTTGCAGGCTACCGCGATGAGCAGTGTTCTCTTCGACAGAGTCCCGAGAATAGTCAGGGAGATGCTAGCAGTCACCCCACCACGTCGTCTCGAGGAAGACCCAGAGGCCTCAAGCGGGCCTTTGCCGCAGCCCAAGAGGGCCGAGAGGCGCGGAGGCCGAGCCGAGAAATCCCGACAGCGAATCAAGGACTTGGAGGCTGACTTGGAGAGGTCTCACGTGGTGATACGGGCCGTGGGGGCGGACCGCGACGCCCATGAACAAAGGTATGAAGCGGACCGGAAGACTATGGCTATATCTCTCATGAATCTTGCCGTGCTGGTCCAGGTCACTTTGAAGGAGCTTGGGGCCAGGGTGGAGGATCTCCCACCTCCCTCTGAGGATTGGGAGGAGTGGGCTGGCATCTTACGGGGCCGCGTCAGTCTCCTTGCCAGAGCCGGCGATGACAAGGGCAAGGCCTTTGCCAAAATCGCCTTGGCCGCGGGGGTTGCAGCCATCTCCCGCCTCTCGACATCAAGGCAAGGAAACCATCCTTATCAAGGCTCGAGGGTTGTACACCCGTGAGGTGCGTCGAGCGCTCGTGAGGGTAGCTATACTTGGGGATCCCTTGTGGGAGGCTTCGTGGACAGCCTCACTAGGGTTCCCCGAAGGTTCGGACCCCGGGCGACAGGAGAGGGCCCGAGCTCGGAGCATGTATGACTTCCTCTGGAGCGTGCTTGGTGTATTTTGCTAAGTAGCTAGGTGACTCATGCCACTGCACTAGAACCCTTAACTTGTAAGGTGTAGCACTCCTTTAAGCGATAGACGCATCTTCACTCGTAGCATTCATGATGGTCGGCTGGGACATGCTCCCTTTAGTTTGTATGAACTTATTTTGATGTTATGACATGAATGACTTATGACTTTTGCCATGCTTTGTTTTAGGATGTGCCCTGGATGGCAGTTGGTATTCGCTATAAACGAAGTGCTCAAAGGGCTCGGGCGCCACGCCGATTATGCCCGCCAAAGAAGGCTTGTCGCAAGACCGGCGACTTCATGGGGCATGATCGTGCCTTGGGTCCGGAGGGCCCAAGGTGCGGGCGCCTACCGAGGGCCATTTAGTTACTTCTCCCCAAAGAGGGGGAAGCAACTCTCACAGCTATGCGTGAAGGGGCGAGCCCCGCGTCTTTAGACAAGCAAGGAGTGTTTCCTCCTCGCCTGGTCGGGGGACTCAGCCCCTCGTCGCCTTTGGGCGAATTTAGCTTTGTCTTGGCCCTAGGGCCACTTATGGACATCGGTATATAAGGCCTTGCTTAGGAGGCCAGCGCCTAGCTTATAGCATAGCTCACTTAGGAGCGCCGCGAGTTGTTAACTCCGCCTCCTAAGGGGCTCGTGTATGTGCCCACCGGAAGGGGATGTCTCCCGCAACGCTTTTGCAATAAGAAAGGTTCCTATTGTTTCCGTGGAGAGTACTTTAACGGTGACCGGGGTCGCTTTGGCTTAGCGCCAGGTCCATGGAGGACTAAGCCATGGAGCACCCTATGACTTAGGCAAGACGCCTGTCGCCGCCCGCCTCCCTGGTCCAAAGCAGGAGAGGGCCGCCGAGGGGATACGGAATGTCCAGCCGCCGGGGCTTTTTTGTGTGGTAGGCCTCTGAGGCCATGCGCCTTTAACTCGGCCCCAAGAGGGGCACGAGGTTCTAGCCTATCCCCCGCAGCTACGTGAGGGGGATGGGTTCTTAAAGACTACCACACAAGCGATAGAAGACATGCAAAACTTAACTTGATACTTCATTGATGACCTTAGGAGGGTTTACATCAATATGAGGTAAGTGCCGATACGGCTTACAAAAAGCTTAAATGTAAAACTTCTTGAGCTTGTCAAGGCATTCCATGCATGCTTGAGTGTCTTGTCTTCCATAGTAGAGAGGTGGTAAGCCCCTGAGCCCAAGACCGCTGAGACGCGGTAGGGTCCCTCCCACTTGGGGTGGAGCTTGCCCCGACTCTCCCGTCCTGACCTTTTAGCACCAAGTCCCCAGAGGAAGGTCCTCTCGCACCCGCTTGTTGTAGAAACGAGCGACCTCTCGCTCAGACGCGGGCGGCTTGACGAGTGCGCGATCACGGATTTCCTCCGCAAATCCACTTCCATCTTGTGATTGTCTTCGCTCATCATGAAGTTGATGGGTAGGGCTTCGAGAGCATCTCTACTGGAGGAGCGGTGGCGATTCTGGGGAGGACGGCTTCACTCGCACACCAATGAGAAGGGTGTTCGCCTGTGGAGCGGCTAGGAGAAAAGCGATCCCCACAGACACCGAGGAGTTCTTCCGCCCATAGCCCGTGCTTGAGAGTGCTTTTTCGAGTCGACGGGACGCCTTTGGAGGATTAGGCCATTGGCCCTTTCGACCGCCCCATTGGATTTAGGTGAGCCACTGCGAAACAGAGAGTCTGTCCCGATTGAATCACAAAGTCCTCGAAAGAGGAGGCATCGAACTGGGTTCCGCTGTCCACAATGAGCTCTTCGACTCCCGGGCGCACACAATGTTCTTCCAGAAAAACTTTTGCACCACCCGGGATGTGATTGTTAGCAGCGGCTCCGCTTCAACCCACTTAGTGAAGTAGTCCACCGCCACCACCGCATGCTTGTAGCCCCCCTTGGCCGGCGGGAATGGCCCGAACAGGTGTCCATGCCCCACCGGGCAAAAGGCCAAGTTATCGGAATCTGGTGCAGAGGTGCAGCGGGGGAGTGGTGAGCCGATGCCATCCTTTGGCAGCCTTCACATGTCTTGAGGGTTTCCATGGCGTCTTGTATCATTGTAGGCCAATAGAAGCCCTGCCGTAGTGCCTTTGCCGCAGTTGCTCTAGGCGCAAGGTGTGAGCCACAGAGACCTTCATGCACCTCCCGCAGAAGTGAGATCCCCTCTTCTTTTGGGAGGCACCTGAGCAGTGCGGAAGCCCCTTTTTTGTATAGTATCCCATCGAGGAGTACATAGGTTTTGGCTTTCGCAAAGAGTCTTCGGTCTTCAGCGCTATCCTCCATTTCTGTTTTTCCTTGGATGCACTCTTGGATTGGGGTCATCCACGTTGTGGGTGGTGTTGGGATCTCTCCAACCATCGGAGTTGTTCAGACCTTCTTTCCCATTAGGTCTTCCTTGATGGATGGTGTGTCAAGCACCTCAAGGAAGACCTCCGGTGGGAGTGGCTCTTGGGAACTTGCTGCTCGGGCCAATCGGTCCGCCCGGTGATTGTCTCCACGGGGGATGCGGCGAGCTTCCATCCCCAAGAAGTATCGTTCCATTCTACGTACTTCGTTGAGGTAGCCGGCCATCTTGGAGTCAAGGCATTGATAGGACTTGTCCATCTGATTGACAACTAGTTGGGAGTCTCCCAGGATTAGGAGGCGTCGGACCCCCATAGCCTTTGCGAGGCGGAGCCCTGTAGGAGAGCCTCAGACTCGCCATGTTGTTGGTGGGATTGAAAGAGAGGCGCGCGGCGTATTCCAGTGCCTTCCCCTCAGGGCTCACGAGAACAACCCCGGCCCCTCCACTATTTAGGCGTTTGGAGCCATCAAAGTAGAGGGTCCAGTGGGGGTCAGACGGAGTGGTGCGCTCCGCTACCTCTTCTGGGACTTGGGGGTTTGTCCATTCCGCCACAAAGTCTGCGAGGACTTGGGACTTGATGGCGGTCCTTCCAACAAGCTTGAGGGAGAAAGGCGCTAGCTCGGTTGCCCACTTGGCTATTCTTCCGGTTGCCTCTTTGTTGCCCATTACTTCGGCTAGCGGATAGCCAGTAGGGACCATGATGGAGTGCCCGAGGAAGTAGTGCCGGAGCTTCCGTGACGCCATGAGGAGTGCGTAGCATATCTTCTCCACTTCCGTGTATCTTGTCTTTGCGCCTGTGAAGGCCTCGCTGACGTAGTACACGGCCGGACCCCGCCCCTCTCCTCGACTAGGATCAGGCTCATGGCGACCGGGTCGCGACAGGTACAAGAGGAGGGGTTCCCTGTACGGGCTTGTCAGAGTGGGGCGAGCTGGTATGACTTGAGATCCTCAAAGGCTTTTGGGCCTCCGGGTCCAACGGAAACCTTCTAGCCCGCAGAGAATTTTGAAGAAAGGTAGTCCTTTCTCTACGATCGTGACATAAAACGCCCAAGAGCGCTCACGACCCATAAGACGCTGGACCTCCTTAATGGATCGTGGCGGCTCCATTTCCGTGATAGCCCTGATCTTCTGCAGGTTGGCCTCAATTCGATGGGAGACGAGGAAGCCCGTGCTTGCCTCCTTTGACCCCAAAATGCATTTTTCGTGGTTTAACTTGAGGTCGAACTGCGAAGGTTCTCGGTTTCACGAAGATCCTCCGGATGCGTTGAGGCCACAGAGCTTTTCACTACGGCGTCGTCGACATATACCTCCACGTTCCGACCCAGCTGGTCCTTCAGAATGAGACATACAAGGCGTTGGAAAGTGGCCCCCGCATTCTTCAACCCGAAAGGCATGCGCAGGTAGCAGTAAGTGCCCACCGGGGTGATGAAGCTCGTCTTCTCCTCATCTTCCACGGCCATGCGGACTTGGTGGTAGCCCGAGTATGCGTCCAGGAAGCTCATTAACTCGCACCCGGAGGTGGAGTCGACTAACTGGTCGATGCGAGGGAGCGGGTAGTCGCCCTCGCATGCTTTGTTAAGGTCAAGAAAGTCGACGCGACACGCGCCACTTACCGCTGGACTTCTTGACCAAGACAGATTTGCGAGCCACTCGTGCCCGACCTCCGGATGAGGCCAGACTTAAGAGCTTTTCAATTTCCACCTTGATAGCTTGACATCGCCGAGGAGAGCTTGCGAGCTTTGCCTCACCGAAGACGCCGGGCCTCACGGCGAGGTGGTCTTGAATCACCTCGCGGGGGCGCCTTTCATGTCCGACGGACCTGCGAAGACATCCGTGCTGGTCCTTAGGAACTCGAGGAGCTCCTCTTCCACCCTTTCTGGGAGCTCAGCTCCGACCCGGACGGAGCGCTCGTCGCCCGGGCCAAAGAGCCTTATCACCTTTGGCTCCCCTTCAGGGCGAGGCTTCAGGGGGTAGTTTTCCAGCAGAGACTTGTCTTTGGCTATCTCCATCAGGGGTGATAAGGACGCGTCCCCTTTCGAGCCCCCCACTTCGAGCATGTGGACTTCATCGGAGTCGGTGGCCGCCTTATGATAGAGACGGCGGGCCAAGTCTTGGTCGCCTCTTATGGAGATTACTCCGTGAGGCCCCGGTATCTTGAGGCATAGGTAGTTTTGGTGTATTGCTGCATTGAAACGGTTGAGTGTTACCCTTCCCATGATGGCATTGAAAGGCGACTCGACGTCAACGACGTCAAATCTAACTGCTTCCGTGCGATGGTTCTCCCGTGAACCAAATGTCATGAGGAGCTCAATTCTTCCCAGAGGTTGGATAGATTTTCCTGGGACAAAGCCCGTGAGAGGGCGGTCGGACGGGAGCAAGATGCCTTGGTGGTAGCCCCCCCGCGATTCCCATAGCTCCTTGAGTGTGCGAAGATAAAGTATGTTCCTGAGCTGCCCCATCAACAAGAATACGGGAGACTTCACAGTTGGATATGGTGGCGGTTACCAAAAGGGCGTCGTCATGGGGGAACCTTAGGCCTCTAGCGTCCTCCTCTGTGAAGCTTAGTGGGATGTTCGCCCATTTGGGGGGAGCACTTCGAAGGTTCACCCCCACCACATTGATTTCCCGCACGTACTCCTTCCTTTGGCGCTTGGACTCATGCCCATAGGCTGAGCCCCCCAGTATGACATTCACCTGTTTATGCGGCACTTGGAAAGGGAGCTCTTGTTCAAGATTCATGAGGTTCCACCGGAGAGGCCCACCGAGGCGGTCAAAGAGCACCGGGTGGATTGCTTGAGAGGCATGGCCTCCGCGGCCTGTGGCGGGGTGGAGACCCGGCCGTGGCTCGGGACCACGCTTGAGGATCCCGCCACTTCGGCGTCTCGCGGCACTCACTTGTGTCGTGCCTGCTCATTTTGTGATACGCACACCAGCGGCCGCCTCCTTGATCTTGATACCCTTTTTCCCGGGGCCTTCACACGAGCTCGAGGAGCCTTAGGCTTTGGACCCTTCTTTGGTCCTTTGAAGCACTGCCTCAGGGTGGCGCGTCGATCCACATGAGAACTTTGAGTCGCGACCTCACTGGTGCGGTCCCTCCGATCCTTGTTGTTTTTCCCGAGGAGCCCTTTAGCCTTCTCCTGGGAGTCTCCCACCTTGGAGGAGCCCCGCTTTACCAAGTCATCCTCCTCCTCACGGCATACTTCTCAACGACCTCGAAGAGCTGTTGGGTGGTTTTGGGATCCTCCCGGCCGCCTGGCTTAGCTCGCCGGGAGAAGTCCTTCTTGCACGCGTTAATGACCGTGGAGTCAGGGCGTCTCGCCACTTGGCTCCGCACCGGAGAAACGCTGAGGAAGTCTCGTGGACTCGCCCTTTTGTTGCTTGACCGTGAAGAGTCGATTGGGAAGCATGGGGCGCTTGTAGCTCCCCGAAGTTCGTGACCGAACTCTTCGTAGCTGGCCCCAAGAGTGGATGGAGCCCTCTTACGGTTGAAGAACCAAGACCGAGCGGTTCACGAGAGGAAGAGCGGAGGCGCTTGCACATCTCCGCCTCCCCCTCCTCCCGCTCGGATAGCCGTGGCATAGACCTCCATGAACTGATTGGGATCTAATCCCCATCGTATGGTGCGATGTTCGGTTGGCGAAACTTGGGCCGAACGGTGTCTCCGAGATACCTCGAGCGAGAGGGTTCCGGTCCCCGGGCCATCTCCATCTTCACGCCGGGAGAAGGCGACCTCGAACGACGGCGAGCGACGACGAGAGACCTCGAATCGGAGGAGCTAGAAGCTCGGGACGACGACGGCGCCAAGGCTCGGAGAGTCGGGCGCTCTCGCCGACGCTGACCGACTGGGGCCCGCGAGACCCAGACTCGACCTCCTCTCCCGGCAGTGGTTACGACGACCGGAGAGGCAAGAGCCCGCCTGGCTGGTGGCGAACGATGACTTCTCCTTCGGCTTGACTCACCGGGCTAGATGATGACCACTGAGCCTCGTGGCGTCCGAGGGTGGCTGCGAACTGATTCCCTGCTCCCGGTAGCGCCCTTGGAGGAACGGGTGCCTTCGATCTCGGAGGTTCTCCTCCGCCCGGCCACGCCGCTCCTCGAGGGTGAGAGTCGGCCCACCGAGGGAGTTGATCCACCATCTCCGGGTAGGCGATCCTGCCCGGGAGGAGGAGCTTATGGGAGGTCCCGGGCCCTCGCGGACACGGCGCAAACCCGGCCTCGGGGCCGCGGTGGAGGTACGAATTGCCACGCGCAGTAGGTGCTCCTCCAAAACTCGAGCTCGGTGCGCCTGACAAGGGCCGGAGCGAGCCCGCTAGTGACCACCGCATGAGTATGGGGAGGGGATTGTAGAGATTACCTCCTGCCACTCCCGAGGGCGGCGGTCGGGCCCCACGCGCCTTGGATCGGTGGCGATTTGGACCGAGGGTGGCGGTAGGAGCGCGAAAGGTGCGGGAGGACCCCTTGGGGACGGTAGGAGGCCATCATGTAATCCATGCGCCTCGTGAGCGGCTTCCACTGTGAGCACGCCATTGGGACAAGTCCAAAGGCTCGGGAGCGAGGGTCGGCTCAGGGTCCCAACCTGCGGCGCGACGGGCGATGTCTCGGGATTGTTGCCCAAGGCCCGAGGTAGCCAGAGCGAGGGGGGAGGAAGTGTTCTCAGGGCCCGGGGCTTGAAGGACGTTGTCCACCCCGGGGTGGACGGCTCCGATTTCAGAGGGAGGCGCTCGCCTAGAGGTCCGGCGAGGAGGAGGATCGTCGACTTGCTCCTTGCGCTTCAGGGCTTGAGGAGGCTTGGTGTGCTTCTTAGTAGGAGCCATAGCCTTTGAAGTTAGCTACGAGTCTCCCCACGGACGGCGCCAAATGTCGTATGTTTGTAAACGTGACACAAGAGGGAGTGGACGCGGGCCGTCTTACGGGCCTACGTCCAAGAGAGAAAGAGTAGACACAAGGGTTTATACAGGTTCGGGCGCTTAAGCAGGCGCCCTACTCCTGTCGGTGTGTTCCCCGGGGGGAGTAGGGAGGAGGCTCCTGGTCCAAGCTCCCGAGGGACACACCAGTAGTTTAGTTTTTTTGTATTCAATCCGAGTCCCCCTCATGTATGGGTTACAAGGGGGTTTTATAGGCGCCTGACTGTTACACAAAATACTATCCTACCCCTATTGTAGTAGCTTATACAAGGGTATCTTGGTCATTCCTACGGGAGGTAGCGATACCACGTCACCATCTTGCGGGCAAGCCTCGGACCTCTGGGCCCCACAGGTGTCTCTCGTGGCGCCATGAGTTGGAAGGCACCGCCCGACGCGCCGGAGTTGGAGAGCACCGCCCGTAGGCGCCGCGAGTTGGGGAGCGCCCCGTAGGCACTCATGGGTGGGAGGGCACCGCCTGTGGTGCCCGCGCCCGTCAGACCTCGCGGGTAGGAGGGCACCTCCGTGAGGTAGGAGAGCGCCCGACATCCGCGGGTAGGAGGGTACCTCCCAGACACCATGCGGGTGGGAGGGTACCTTCCGTAGAAGCCCGCGAAGTAGGAGGGCGCTTCTCGTGGACGCCCTCCTTTTCTCCAAAGATCAAGCGGGGCTTGTCCTGTCCTCGTGGCTGGGACCCTTGACTAGTGCCCTGCAGCCGGGGCCCTCTCTCAGGGCCCTCTATGCGGGAGGCTTGTCAGGTGCCCTGTGACTAGGGCCCTGGCCTTGGTCAGAGGGATATGCCTGCGAGGGTATGAGGGGACTTCCCATCAACACCAAGGCCTTCCCTCCGAACGTTGGTGTGTTGTTCCCCAACAATACCCCTTTCTATAGTAGTGTTTATTTAATAATAAATTGATTCTTCTTAGTTAATTCGTTGTATGGGATGGTATTTCATTTATGTTTCCACTGTGTGCACTAGCGTGATCCTGGACTAGTGCAGTATACACAGAGGGTTTCGGATTTGCAAATCTGGGTCCCGACATCAGGCCGGTAGCACCGCTCTGCACAAACACCAGAAAACACCCTCTTCTAGAATTTTCACACCGATCCAAGTGCCGGTTCTACTGCTCGCCCAGTAGCTCTGGGCTACCATGGCCGGTAGCACCGCCCGACCAGAACCCCAAAAAACACCCTCTCTGGTTTTTCCATACCGCTCTGAGGTTGTGGGCACCCGGAAATACGAATCGATCCTCGCTCGTGCGTTGGACTCAGAGGTGACACCCATACTCCACTTAAGTGTATGATCACTGTCACCCAAAAGTCTCGTGCATGGAGTACTAACCAAATGGCCCCCACTCAAGCAAATATGAGCCACCTAGTTGCACCGTACACACTTACGCAACCAAGGCAGTTTCGATTCCATTTCAAACGACCATACCGGGATTGAAAGCAACTCATCCAAGCATAGCACTCGCCGCCCGTCTCAGAACCTTGGTATCGCCCACACTCACCAAGGAGAGTGCGAGTAATAGCCAAAGAACGACGACCGCTCGAGATTATGCATTAGATGGTTGAAAACAATTCCAGTTACCCGGATATGTGTCTAGTGCTAGTTCCCAAGATCAACGCCTAGCACACACATATCCCGCATTCGAGATGTATCGCAACACATACACACAAGACTAAGCAGTTGGAATAGCATAAACATAACCTACAACAATTACAACTACTTGCTATTACAAATAATGGCCCACCGGCCAAATATTACAAATCCAAAAATAAATTGCAGCGGAGAACAAACATATACCAAAATGTGGACAGCGGTATGCCCATCCGATAACCCATAGGCAACCGACTTGGAAAAAGCCCAAGTTCATCCATCAACATATTCGTCGGACCCCGGAGTAAAGCACGAGTTGTCAGGGTGTTATTCCATACCGTCGTCTATATTGTTTAGAACAAGCAACCGTGAGTACACGTATGTACTCGCAAGACTTAGTGTATGGAAACAAAGTAAATGCAAGGCTAGAACAAGGATAACAAGCTTCTACACTAGTCTCATTTTCAGCATAAAGCAGATTTTGTTTAACAAGTGAATGTTGCATAAAACGGTAACAGAATTGTAAAGAGCATTTAATAAAAAAGCTAATAACAGTAAGTACAGTTCATATCCATCATTCCACAGCCCTCCTTGGCTGCGAATAGCGAGTAAAACAGCCACCCTTGGCTCCTAAAGTTTTCCATACCAACCCAACACCGTTTCCAAACGTTTTGGCAAAAACAAAGACTATACTTGACATTATTTTCCCAAGTTGCTCATGACCGCGAGCACAAATAATTAATTAGATTTTATTCTCTACAGAGAGTGTACACTTTACCCACAATACATGACTGACTCTTTATGCAATCGATATTAGCACACTTCCTTTGGTGTGCCGCAGAGAGTCATGACATAACCGTTACATTACATAGACCTAACTTTGCACCAGCCATAGTGATGTTAAACCCTTGCCATAGTTCAGGAGATCCTGAACCGATGATGCCCCATCGTGAACTCTCCCCATGGCAAGGCATGCACCGTTGTATTAGAATGCTTGGGCCCCGACACCTCGGTGAAGGGAGCACCTAGAACGACACCAGTCCATCGGATCGTTCATACTACTTCGGCCTACCAATGTGCAAAGCTAAATCTACATAACTTAATAGGTTAAGGCTGTCCCATACCAGCACTTGTGGTTGCATAAAAACACTTAGGTGATAGCATCAAGTTCGGTCCTTAACTGACCCGAGCGAGAATCTCCCCTAACTACGCGTGAGGTCCTTTTCACGCCTCAAGTTTAACCATAACTCGCTCGCGTCTAAATCATAAGTTTTAAGTTGGAATTTTACCAAATTACACGGAAACCATACCTCGGTTCTGTACATTTAAACAAAGTTGCTCCAGCTAGTTTGAAATGTGTCCCATCATTTAAAAGTTGTTCTAGTGAGCAAGTCTAAGCAAGTTCATAAGTTATTTCGCAAGTATTACCCAATTGAAATTTTGTAATGTCTACACCAATACTAGGTTACAATGGCAGGTAATCAATTGACAAGGTAAAGGAAATGCATACAATTGGAATTAGCTACCATCACCCACAATATAGCAAGTTTAAAACATACACGCATGCATATAGTTTGATAAAACAACATAACTTTGCAAATATGGGATCAAAATGGTCAAAGGAGGGTGCTTGCCTGGTTGCTCTTCTTCTGGAATATAACCCGGATCATAGTCGATGTCGTTAATAACCGAATCCGAATTATCGTCGTCTATGCGTTGAATAATAATAAAAACCGAGACAAAAGCAAATAACACCATATCAAATGGGAGAAAAAGAAATCAAATGTAAATACCAAATAAAGAGTTACCAAGAAGAACATGGTGATTGTGAGTTCTTGATTTATCACTTGCATAATGATTTCATTAGCATTTTGCTTATGTGAGGCCTTTTCTTGAATGAGTTACTTTCATCCTCTATTATAAGAAGCTAAGGTTATAGTCATAGCTAAGGCTATTTACGAATTCAAGAGGCTAAAATTATGTATCTTTGCATGTATAACTTCGAATTATAGATGCTAAAATTATTTGGATTAATAGAAGTAACGTTAGTTAAAAGGTTTTTCTTGTTTGGAATTTAGCTTCAAGTGCTCATGCATGGGAATTATTTCTATGTGTTGGATCTGAAATTTTAAGTTATTTGCTGGTACTACTTGGTTATGCGATGATTTCTTGCATTGCCGATGATTTGGTTTAAGCCTTCCGATTTCATTCATCCACTCAAGTGATTTTAACAACGTTATCACTTAGGATTTTTGCTCTAGCAAGTTTTATATGATGAGTAAGTTGAAATTAAAATGTTTTCCATATTTTGGTTGTCCATATACTGGTTTACGATTCTGGGTCAATTCCCCCAAAATTCAGGTTTAGCCGAGTTGTTTTTGAAGCTGTTGAATGTGCTTAAGTGTTAGTCTTAGTCCAGTTTGCAGTCTTTGAAGGGTTTTGCTTTAGTAGGATCTAGATGCAAAGCAACTTATAATTAAGATATTTTTGTGAATATGGTAGCTTATATTCTAAACTCTGATTCTGAACAATTTTCCTTTAATTTGTCATTTGGATGAGATACTTTACGGATTGCTGAAAAGGCTTAAGCATTATAGTTTTGGTGCAGTTTGTAGTTATTTAAGGTGTTTGCGGCGACAAGTTTTATATGCTACGCAGGTTATGTATGAAATATTTTTCCATTATGGTAGCATAAATGCTATAGGATACTACTGAGCTATTCTTTCATTGTTTTCCATTTATGCAAGATATTTTACGGGTTGCCGAAAAGCTTATACGATTATGCCGATCGCGCGGTTACGGTCCAGTTTTCATACTTCGATTGCGACCGCACCTCATGTGATAATCTAACCATTTTTCAGACATTAGTAGGGGATATCCCTAAAAGTGTTTTAAAGTTGGTTTCATAATATTTCGCATTTATTTGTGATGTTTTTCACCTACATGATCTTTAGGGCTTAATATGGCCTAACCCAAAATTATTCACAATGATGCCATTTCTATACAGAAAGTTAGTATATGTTATTTTAAGGTTATAGAATTTGGTTTCGTCAAATTTGGGGTTTGTTTGCTAGAGTTATGAACATTTGATCATTTTTCCGATTGAATGTTTGAGAACTAGTAAATAGATTAATCTAAAGCAAAGTCTAAATGTTTTTGACCATTCATAATCTATGCAATGCCAGGAATGTATCCAAATTGGTTTCATCTAATTTTGAGCTCATATGGACATTATTCTAACCACTTGAAACTTGAATGTTATTTAGGTCTTTAAACCAACAATATTTGATTCCAAATACATTCAAATTTAAATGTTTTGCAGAAATGGAGTGCATAGGGTTGCAGTGTCTCATGGTATTTATTTCATGATTTATGGATCAAGATAAAACATACTTTCTTCATAACACTTATTTAGGGCCTAGCATTCAAACTCTAATAAAAATATTTTTATGCAAGCAACATATAACTTTTTATTTCAGATTCTAATTCATCATTTCAAAAATTAAATTTACAAACTGATTTTACTTTATTTGGACAATCCTAGCAAAAGATATGGAAGTTTGAATGCAAGAGGCAAAAATAAAAATGGCTTGAGGGGCATTCGAACTCAGGTCGCCTCGGATCAGAAGTCACATCTTAACCACTGAGCTAAAATGCTTCTTGTGATAATAGGGCGTGGACAAATATTTGAGGTTACCTCGTCTCCTCTAACCCTAGAGCTGGAAGCTCTGACCTTTGACAAAGAATGGCGCAATGGGCTAGTAGAGAAGCGCTTGGGGAAGTGGACCGCAGGAGGAGGCTTGGTGGGGCGGTCCTTGGCGGAGGCGAGGTCATCAATCTGGCGCCAGACCGGCGAGGAGTTGCTTAGCTCACTGGAAGCTTGCGCGAGGAGGACGCCAGGACTTGGCCGGCTTGCATGCGAAATGGAGAGAAGAGGTTAGGGACTAGAGAGCTACGAGCAGCGGAAGAGCTGCGCAGAGCTCACCGGCTGACCGGCGTGGCTGGCCGAGCTCGGCACAGCAGCAGCTCTACTGGGAGAAGACAAGAGCTGCGGCAATGGCGAGAGCAATCGGCAGAGAGCAAAGAAGAAAGGAGAGAGCTCGGCCGGCTTTATGGCGGTCAAAGGAGGTAGCCGGCTGTGGTATGGGCATGGAGAGGAGGGCGCTGGAGCTCGCGAGGCCGGCTGAGACAACCAAGCGGGCGCAAGTTTCTCATGAGGGAGCGTGCTGTGGCAGGCTGCTCGGCTGTGCGAGGAAGAGAGAGGAGAGAAGGAGGAGGAGAGGAGAGGAGAGATGGGGGCTGACCTGTGGGTCCAGGGCTACGTGGAACCCACTGCCAGAGAGAGAAACCAAGTTTCATAGCTTGCATCGAATGACTTTTGGCAGATGGAAGCAAATAAAGATTCATTTCGGTGTTGCATTTGGGCAGGCTTGCCGAGAGTTCTAGATTGCTTCGAAAATTTCGAAACTTTTTGTCTAGGTAGAAAAAGGAGTCTAGTTTCCATTTTCTTTAGTTTCACTTAATTATCTCTTATAGTTTAAGAACAGTAATTTATCAAATTTGACTGATTTGAAATTGTTTTTTAATTTTTGAGCTATTTATATGAGGAGCAAAAATTATGGAAAAATTATATTTATACATATAATGTGCTCTCATATTTTATAAAATTATTTTAGATAGTATGTTGCTTGAGATTTTCATGAGTTTCTATAATGTGCTTGGTTAGACCTTCAAAAGACTTTATCTGCTCACTACTGTTTTTATTTTTCTTGAGGATGAAATTAATTCATAAATTTTTGGAACTTTTTGAGGGACTTTAATATGGGATATTATTTATTTTGAAAATTTTTCAGATCAATATATTATATATTTATTTTCTATTAATTCTGACATTGCAGATTTCAGATTTTCATGGTTTCGGTTTTTGAATTTTAGAAGGCACTAAAATTAATTATTAATGTTTGATTTTTTTACCAAGAGTCAATGCCACTATTATTAATACTTGGTAAAATTCTCAATCAGAGATAATCTACAGTTATGTTTGTAAAATTCTATCATGCCACTATTTTTGAAGTTAAATCACATCCCTTCACTATTTAATTTTTTTTACGTAACTTATTAAAAATCTTTTTACAGCTGAAAAGATGTGATGGGGCTTTACAAAGAATTAATATTATTTTTTCTGGATTTTACTTTCATCTTTTTACCTTTTTACTTTTACACTTTTACTAATTTCATTAACTATTTTTTTTTAAATCCAAAAATCTAAGAATAGTTTAATAAGGTTGGAAATGTTTCAGAAAATATGAGAAATTAAAATAGGATTAGACTTTCAACTTATTTTTTTTATTTGAAGTTTATTTATTTTGCGTGAAAAGTTTTAATGTGCCACTTGTTCTTTTCTTTTGGGTTAAAATACTAGAAAATGAAGTAAAAGATGACATTTTAAAATGAAAATCTTAGTCTTATTTGAAACTTTTATTCAACTCCATTTTCAAATTTCAAATTTTTATTTTTCTTCGTTTTAAAATTTTTGGGGTGTTACAGAGGTCCGGTGCTACCACTCGACCGGTAGCACTGCGCTACCAAGGCTGGTAGCACCGCCCGGCCAGAATCCCTAAAAACACCTTCTCTGGAAATATTACACGTACTGTTTGGTCTGGTGCTACCGCTCGCCCGGTAGCACCGCGCCACCGCTCGCCCGGTAGCACTGTGCTACTATGGCCGGTAGCACCGGGAAAACAGAGAAGACTCAAATTGCTTCCAATTTAAAAATCCAATTCAAATCAAACTCAAACCAGAGCAAACTAAGCTCAAATTTAGTCAAATACTCATCACAAACCTGAGTAGACCTCCACATGGTCCTTCAATCACCCCCTTGATGAGTATATTGACAAACACCCAAAAAGGCATAAGTTTTGAGTTTGAGAAAATGAAGAAGAAAGCAATTTTAGTTGCAGAATCAAACTTGGTCCAAAGATAAGAATTGAGATCATGACCAAGTTGATGAAGGGGACTTTGAAGCTAAAGCTAAACTCAAGAAGGTTTGGATTTTTGGAGTTAAATTTAAGAAAAACAAGTTTTCCACAAAAACACTAAAATCCAACCATACATGTCAAATGTGATTATGTGATTATCATCCATAAGAAGTAGCAAAGATTTACAAAGATCATGAGAACCAAATAAGCATTCACATTTTTATCTTTTTAATGAAGTCTTTTCTATATTTTCTCCCCCTTTTGGAAATATAGGCATCAAGATTTCTCCCTTTTTATGTATGCATGAAATGCAATCTAAAGAGTTTTGAAGATTATCCAATTGATCATAATGACAAGATATGACACCAAACTCGTCAATTTCAGAATATGACTAAACTAAGACATGTCCAAGAACAAATACATTTTGTTAACAAACTTAGTTTACAATAGTTCATTTTAGCAAGATTTGACAAGTGTAAAACTTAGCAAAAGTTTTAAAGCTAGAAGCAAAACCACTCATAGGATCAAATGGAAAACCGAGAGTTCAAACTATTCAACACTTTGGGGAATCTTGAAATGCATATAAGGTCCATCAACCTCATTTTTTAATTAATGCAAAAAAAATTAACACTTTGAAAAACATAGCGGGGTGAAAATGTTTGACATTATTTGCATTCTTTACCCACTTATGTTTTTGTTATTTGCATTTTTTTAAAAGATTGACTTAAGCCATTTTCGATCATCTCAAGAGTAACTCTTAAGAGAATGATCTTGGTCATACACAATATATTCCAAGTTCATCCCAAGTGCAATGGGAGGCAATCTCATGAATATAAAGTGTTGAGATCAATTTTGCACAAAAGAGTAAAAAAAATTGATATCATTTTAGCACATATGAGCAATTTTGAAGGACTAAAATATGGATCAAACAAGTTTCACCCAAGTTGCTATAGGGACCCTAGAGAACTCCAAAATTTTGCAAATCATGGTAAATACTGCTAGAGAAGAAACTTAGCAAGAAAAAGCAACATGTTTCATTAAGTTTTCATTTAAAGCTTTCAATTTTCAAATTTTAACAAGCTTAGCATGATAAATGAACTTGGGCATATCTAAGCTAGTGATTTTCTTCAAAGGATGTAGCATGATGTATTACATGAAGATTAAATCATTTGCATAATAGACAAAGCTCATAAAACAGAAAATGTAGTCTATATTCAATGCATGAACCGATTGTCAAACTCCCCCTCAACAAGTGAATCAATTTTAAGCTCAAATTTGGTTAAAGTTGAGTTATTAGCAAAATTAGGCATAAGGAAAACCCAAATGAACTCAATAACAACTAGAAAGACATAATGAGGAGAAGAAGTCAAGAAACTGCAAGCTGGGTGGCTATAGAGCATAGAAAAGATAGTAGAGAACACTATGGCTCAGACTCGCTCTCATCTTCCCCAATAACTGACATAAGGAAGCTGACTCTAGATCCCAAACTAGGGAGTGCACACAGACCCTGTCTACCCAGAAGACCCAACACCTGCTAGACATATAAGACTATGAGGGAACTCAACCTAGAGAGAAGAGAGAATAGCTAATTGTGCATGATAGCAACCTAAAGCACAAGATGAGAGATCCATGTAAAGCATACCAGAAGTCTAAGTGAAGAGAACTCAACTCAAGAAAATAAGCGCATAAACACCCAGAAGAAGCAAAAGAAAAGAAAAGAAAAGCTAGAAGAGAACATATTATACATAATATACATACCAGCTCCCCCTCACAATAAGCCGTAAGGGCACACAACTCCAAGCTCACTCCTCAGGGCAACAAACCTGGAGCTATCCAAAGTCTTACTAAAGATATCGGCTAACTGAAGGTCACTCTCTACAAACCGAAGCGCAATATCACCCTTCTCCACATGGTCTCTAAGGAAGTGATATCTAATATCAATGTGCTTGGTCCGGGAATGCTGCACTGGGTTATTAGCAATGCAAATAGCAGAAGTGTTGTCACAGAAAAGTGGCACACTCTCTATCTCTAACCCAAAGTCTCGCATGGTCGATCTCATCCAGAGCACCTGGCTACAGCAACTGGCTGCAGCAACATACTCAGCCTCAGCGGTGGACTCTGCAACTCCGGACTACTTCCTAGATGACCAAGAAACAAGAGAAGTGCCAATGAATTGGCAAGCGCCAGACGTGCTCTTCCTATCTATCCTACAGCCAGCAAAGTCTGCATCGAAAAAGGCTCGAAGGGTTAGACAAGAAGAAGAAGAGTACTAAATACCATAATCAATGGTAGCACGAAGGTACCTGAAGATGTGCTTCACCGCCTGATGGTGAGAGGTGCGAGGAGAAGCCTGGAATCGAGCGCACAGACACACAGTAAAATGTATGTCTGGCCTCGAGGCAGTGAGGTACAAGAGGGAGCCGATCATGCTTCGAAACTCCTTTTGATCAGCAGGGTCACCATCCTCATCAGGCTCGAGGACAGCAGTGGTGGCCGTAGGAGTCATCACAGGCTTCCCTTGAGACATATCAAACCGTCTCAGGAGGTCCCGAGTGTACTTGACTTAATGCAAGAAGGTGCCCTCCTGAGTCTGCTTGATCTAGAAGCCAAGGAATTAGCTTAACTCGCCCATCATACTCATCTCAAACTCTGTGCTCATTACTTCAGAAAACTAAGACACAAGCGAATGAGACGAGCCACCAAAGATGATATCATCACATAAATCTGGACGAGAAGAAAATGGGACTCATGGTGTCTGATGAACAGAGTCTTGTCTACTATACCTATTTTGAAGTCATGGCTGAGAAGATAAGACTTGAACCTCTCATACCATACTCTGGGGGCCTGCTTGAGTTCGTACAAAGCTTTGCAAAGCTTGTGTACATGACTCAAAAACTTGGGGTTCTCAAATCGTAGAGGTTGTTTGACATAAACCTCTTCCTCAATATAGCCATTAAGGAATGCTCTCTTGACATCCATTTGATAGAGCTTGAAGCCCTGGGATGCAGAGAAATCAAGCAGGATCCTAATAGCCTCTAGTCTAGCTACAGGAGCAAAGGTCTCCTCAAAGTCAAGACCCTCAATCTAAGAAAAGCCTTGTGTAACTAGCCTAGCCTTGTTGCGAATGACAACCCCATCCTCACTCTGCTTGTTCTTGAACACCCACTTGGTCCCAATGAAATTATGACCAGATGGATGTTCTAAAAGCTGCCAAACTTTGTTCCTCTCGAAGTTTTCAAGTTCCTCATGCATAGTATTAATCCAAGATTCGTCAGGTAATACATGAGTAACATCCTTCAGCTCAAACGAGGCAACAAAGGCAGAGTGATGGCAGAAACTGAACAAACCTGATTTTGAGCGAGTGACCCACTCAAACAGATCACCGATGATCTGATCAGGTGGATGAGAATGTTGAATATGACGAGAAGGTCCAGAAGCAGAAGTGGCCTCTACCTCATGCACAGAATAGGTAGGAGTAGAGCCACTAGCTGCATGAGAGTTAGAAGGCAAGGGCTGGCCTTCCTAAGATGCAGAAATGGAAACAGGAGGCATCTCTGGTGTAGAAGGTACTGGATCAGGTGAAACACCATCATCTCGTCATCCTCATCCTCTACAAAGATGGTCTCGGAGGTGGAAGAAGAGCTTGAAATGTCAGGTCTAGCTCCTAGGCTAGCCTCATCAAAGGTCACCTCACAGGTCTCTATGATCCTATGCGCATCGCAATTCCAAACCCTATAGCCACGAGAAGAAGTCGAATAACCCAAAAAAAACTCATAAGAAGAATGAGACACAAACTTATCTAGGTTACTAGACTTCAAAATGAAACACTTGCAACCAAACACACGAAAATGAGAAACACTGGGCTTTCGCCCATACCTCAACTCGCAAGAAGTGCGGTGCAAATGTGCTCTCAAGAATACGCGATTAGAAATATGGCAAGCAGTAGCTACAGCCTCAGCCCAAAACTTTCTACGAGTGATGTACTCGTCTAGCATCGTCTTGGCCATCTTTACCAGGGTCATGTTCTTCCTTTCCACTATGCCATTTTGCTGAGGGACGTAGGGAGAGGAGAACTGATGCTCTAAACCAGACTCCACACAGAAACTCTCAAAATAGGAGTTCTTGAACTCCGTACCATTGTCACTGCGAATAGCTCGTAGGGCACCAGGGAGTTCAAGAGACAACCTATGAACCAAACCCCTAAAATGGGTAAAAGATTCATCCTTCGAGGCCATAAAAAATACCCAATAGTACCTCGAAAAATCATCAACAATGACAAGAACATACCATTTCTCACCCACTGACTGCACTCTAGCTGGACCAACAATGTCCATATGTAATAGCTGTCCTGGTGCATCAGTCATCACAACAGTGACTGGGGGATGAGAAGTAGCGACCATCTTGCCATGTCGGCAAGGAAAACAAACTAAGTCTTTGACCATTTTGAGTTTAGGCAAACCACGAATGAGGTCGTGACTACTAACTCGGGTCCAATGATCAAATCCAATGTGACCAAGTCTCTTATACCAGAAGGAGAGATCACGGGACTCTGAAGCAATCAAACAGTGAGAGAGTCTTCAGAAGAAGCATAAAAATCAGCACGAAAGAATCCTATATCTAGAAATCCCGCAAACTAACCCTCCCGAAGAATCGAGGATTCTACAGGCACTACTCTTAAAACTTACCTCGAAAGAGTCATCGATAAGCTGAGAGATAGAAAGCAAATTATACTGCAGCTTACTAACTAAGGCAACATCCTTAATAATATAATTCTGATTAATGCAAATGGTGCCCTTAGACATGACTCTACCTGAAGAAGCATCCCCGAAAGTGATCAACTCATCACCGGGGGCTCGGACAAGGGAAGAGAACCAACGAGAGTCTCTGGTCATATGGCGAGAACAACCGGAATCGACAATCCAAACCTCTCCGTTCCCCATCCGACAAACCTGATCAAGTCATAGAAGAAAGAGATGACTCAGTACTGGGATAAAGTGAAGACTTGGGAACCCAATACTGAACCACACAACGCCTCAGAATACCAGCCAAAGAAAAAGACTGGACTCGAGTGTCTCTCTTACGCTCAACCCTAACAAGATCAGTAACACCTCTAGTAGATGATCTAGGAGCTGGAACTGGGTTGGCCCGCCATGGAGCAAAAACCGGACCATCCCAGTAAGGGTGCCGGGATCTCCTACCAGAAAACATCTCACGCCGCTGATATCTACCTCAATGGGAAAAATGAGAAATATCAAGAGAATGATGGAAAGACTGACCACGAACAGCTCCAGAACTAAAACTCGAAGAAAAAGCATAAAAACCGAGTCCTGAACGCTACCCAAAAACAAACGACTCTCTAACCTGTCTAGAAGCAGTGTGTGCCTTAGGAGCACTCAAAGTCTGGGGATGACCCTAAATACCCCTAAGAGCAGCAACACGCTCACGCCGAGTAATCTTGGCACGCCTGAAACAGAAATCTACTAGGTGACCATCCTTCTTATAGAAGGTGCATATGTACTTCGCCTTGCTAGAGGCAGAAACAACAGGAGCAACAACCTTCTGGTCAGAAGTCCTATGGACAACCCCAGCAGACCTAAGCACAGTGGTACTCACTCTGGGAGCTACCACAATCTCACCACTCTTGGAGCCACTCACAATGGAGGGAGGATGCGCCTGAGCATGCTCCAAGTAGTCAAATCCTAGACCCTGATTAAATCGACTAATCTTGGATTGGTCTAGAATGAGATTGAGCTTCTTCTTGTCTCCAACAAACTTCTCGAGAGTGCTCATGAGATACTCACACTCCCGGAAGAAAGAGGCACAAGAAGAACAGGTGAGAAAAGAAGAAGAAGAACCAGAAAGAGAAGAACTACAAGCACGTGCATTTTTCTCCCTCAGCACGGCTGCCTCAATCTTGAGGGCCTCACAAGAAAGGCAAGGGGTATTTCGAATCCTAAGGGCTTGGTCTTTTAACTCCTTCCTAAGTTCGACATGGATTTTATCCAAGTCCCCCTCAATCTCAGCACATCGCAAGCAATTTTCTTGTGACTTAGCTGGTAAGTCCTTAGCAAGAGTAGCACACTTGACATTTAAAGATTCATTGTCAAGTTTTAGTTGCCTACAGCCCTCACATGAGCTGACTTGGTCCTTAGAAGCATGCATTTCAAGTTCATCATTTCTAGAAGAAAACTTCCTAAGGTGATCGCTCATGGCATCAATTTCAGCAAGCAATTTAGGGCAATTAGTACAAGAAGGAGTAGAGTCAGCATGAAGAAAACTAGTATCTATAGACATGGCATCAATAGATTCATTGCTAGCATTCGTCAACCTAAGACTACCTAGTTCAGACAACACACTATCATGCATAGTCCTTAGGTTCTCCAACTCCACAAGAAGTGCATCACATAAAGAACAGTCATAAGTGACTCGGGAGGGAGAAGATCTAAGAGAAGCTAACTCCCGAGTCAAGGTACCTACTTCCTTCTCAAGCTCCATACACCTAGCTCTAGCTCTAGCATGAAATTTTTCTAGTTTGCAGAAAGCTTCATTGAGCTGGTCATAGGAAGGTACCTCGTCCGAGTCACTATAGAGCTCGGAGTCACTAATGTCGTTAGTATCTGCCATGAAGCACATGCCGGTGAAGTCGTCGCCGCCTTTCTTCTCTTGTAGTTCATCCTCGCCCTCGTCGCTCCATGTCTCTGTGTCGGAGAGGTTGATATCGTCAAGCACGGCGAGGACATGGTGGAAGAGCTTCTTGTTCTTTGAGAAGTTGCGGTACTTCTTCTCACGCGTCGGCTCGCGAACTGGAGGCTTCTTGTTGCCGTTCTTGTTGATGTAGTCGTTCTTTGTTGAACTGCCGGTATCGTCCTTGGCCTTCTCAATTTTGGGACAATTTCCCCGAATGTGGTTGGGGCCACCACACTCGAAGCAGGTGATCATACCACCTCTCTTCCTCTCTCTCACCCTCTTGTATACATTAGAGAATTTGTGAGCCAAAAGAGCAAGCTCATTTTCTGGAAAAATTTTCAGTTGGTCATCACTTAGCTCGCAAAGGGCGGAGAGGGAGAAACCAGCAGAAAGATCAAAGGAAGATCTAGCGGAATCAGTGACCAAGGCCATCGACCGAGATTTTGTCTTGCGAGAGATGACGTCGATCTCATGAGTCTTGAGACAGGAATAAAGCCCGTCAAGAGTCAGAGTCGACAAGTCGGTAGTGTCCTTGATGGTGGTCACTTTCATCTCCCAAACTCGAAGATCGAGTGTGGTCAAGAAATATCGAGCATTATCCGAGTCAGGGTATATGCAACCGACTGCTTGGAGGTCGCTCAAAATCTTCGTAAAACAACCAAAGCTCTCGTCAAGACTCTCACCGGCTGTTGTTCAAATTTGTTGAACTCACGCTTGAATTGGTCTTGTCTTACCGTCTTTATTTGGGTAGTGTCCTCATGATAAGCATCGAGGGTCACCCAAATCTGATGAGCAGAACGAAGGTGAGAAATCCTAACATACTCACTGCGACTAAGAACCTGTATGAGGATGTTCCTTGCCTTAGCGTTTGCCTCAACGTCAGCCATATTGCCGGTCGTGACGTTTTCATCAGCAGGAACCTCATACGGGAGTTTCACCTTCTGCCATATCAGGAAGCCCTAGGCAGTGATGTATGACTCCATTCGCGACTTCCAAAATGGAAAATCAACTCCAGAGAAAATTGGAGGCTTGGTGGAATATTTGTCCATAGCCATGGCTCTTGAGACCGGTCAAGATGTATGAAAGAGCAAAACCGGTTCTGATACCAATTGAAAGACCGAGATGGCGATCAGAGGGGGGTGAATGGTCGCAACTCGAAAATTTTCCCCCAAAAATCATCCAAACAAGCCTGCGAAGAAAACACACAAAAGGAGCCGATCAAAACGAGCACTTGCCCTGTCTGGCCAGTGCTACCGCAGGAGGTACGATAGCACCGCTCCTGGAGCGGGAGCACCAGGCTCAAGAACAATTCAAGAACCGCCTGAAAAATTAGCACGACCACAAAACAAATTTCAATGAATCTTTTGATCGGCTGGACAAAAACTCACGAAACTTGGTAGATAAGGTCCTCGGGATGTTCGGAACTTATTTCAACCTTCAATCACAAGGATTGACGTCAAAGATCCGACCTTTTTGTCCGGGAAGGAAGAACGCACCAAGTTTTGAGCAAATCGAACAAAACTTGATTCAAGACTTGCTCGTGGGGTTTTGATGATCAAGATGATCTTGGATAGAATCCCACACATCACAGCAAGCAAAAAAACAAGTCTAAACACAAGGAAATGCAAGTTACAACATCAAACATACAAGAACACAAAAACTCGACTTCTTGTAAGAACAACGCACGGATTGCCTAGATGATTGAAACATAAATTCAAGAGAAGAATCATTCATCAAACATCAACCTCAGCAAAATATTCGTAAGCATGTAGAAGGAGAGGAGGCAAATCCAAATTGCGTAAATGTAAATTGCAAGAAAGTAAATGTGGAATTTAAATTGGGTAATTTAAATGCGTAATGTAAGTGCGTAAAATAAATTGAATAGAGATGAAACATTTTCATTTCTGTAAGGAGAGGTTTACAAAGCCTCACTTTCAAGTGGGCAAAGCTCAAAGCAGCACAAAACCTCAAAAACCTTGAAGAGGAGGAAGGCCACCCCTCCCCCTCTATTTATATTACTCTTGGGCCACCTACCACTCTTGGATGAGTCCCTCACCCTAGGGCACCCCATCAAGAGCTAGGATTCACCCACTCAACCAGTCATGCAAGGGCTAACCCAAAACCCACACACAAAGGGTTTTCTTTCACGATTTTAAAGCACACTAACTAGACCCGCTATCCTATCAACTACACCGCAATTCGACGTCCCTCATCGATCTGAGCAGTGTCTAGCTAGCATCTCATCCGTTCCTTGTCTTCTAGGCTTGCACGGACTCCGTCTCCGATCATTTTCCGGCGATCACCGCCCGTCTGAAACTCCGACGCTCATCGCCTAGTCCCGGTCATCCTCTGCCTCGCCATGACCTAGCATCGTCGTCCTGCAACCATAAAAAACAAGGAAACTCCTCACATAGCAATGCCCACGAAGATATGCAAGAAATTCATCAAAATCCACACTTTGAAATTCATCTTTGTTCGTTCAGGCCGGTGCTACCGCTCTCAGGCCGATAGCATGGCTCTGCACAAATACTAGAAAACACCCTCTTCTGGAATTTTCACACCGCTCCAAGGGCCGGTGCTATCACTCCCTTGGTAGCATTGGGCTACCATGGCCGGTAGCACAGCCCATCCAGAACCCCGAAAAACACCATCTCTGGTTTTTCCATACCGCTCTGATGTCCAGTGCTACCACTCGACCGGTAGCACCACGCTACCAAGGCGAGTAGCATCGCCCGGCCAGAATCCCTAAAAACGCCTTCTCTGGAAATATTGCACCGGCTGTTTGGTCCGGTGCGGCTGCTCGCCCGGTAGCACCGCGCTATCATGGCCGGTAGCACCGGGAAAACAGAGAAGACCCAAATTGCTTCCAATTTTAAAATCCAATTCAAATCAAACTCAAACCAGAGCAAACCAAACTCAAATTTAGTCAAATACTCATGAGAAACCTGGGTAGACCTCCACATGATCCTTCAAAAACACAACAAATAAACAAAACCCAATAAGGTAAAAAGAAGACAGACAGATAGTAAATAAAGATTCGCTATCATAACAAACAAAGATTCCTAACAGATTATCTATTCTTGATTTATGAAGTGAAAAGACAAAATTCATACATTCTTCATATTAACCAATTAAAGAGATTAACATTATTTATTTAAGCATTTAGTTGACAACCAACTATACAGTCTATCACCGATACACTCTATGGCTCACCCTAATTATTTTTGCACATTTGGGTAGATTACTTACTAAATGACTTAAAGAAATTGGCTACATTCAAATTGAAGTTTATTTCATTAAATTATAATTATTTGAGGGTTTAATATGTTAAAAACAACCCTTATGACAAAAGGTTCAAAAACAATTTTAAATTCAAATTTTGTTACATATTTGAACTCCTTGGGACTAGAGGATTCAAACAAAATTGGTTTCATCAATCTTTAAGTTTATTTGCAAAATTCCTATACAAGGTTTATTCTAGTCTCTTTCTTTCAATTTTTTTTTAAAATTTAAACTGAGTTCATTTTCAAAATACCTATCCATATTCAAAAATTTCCAGATTTTAGAAGAATTTATAAATTTAGTTTACCTCATTTGGATTTAGAATGCACAAGATATGAGCTAATGAATGCTCTAAGTTTAGAAAATACTAAAAATAAGAAATTTGCTATATTCGAAAAGTGCGCTTTCTAACAGAGGAAACGGGTTTCCTTTTTCGGCTGACTCAAAAACCAGACTGACTGACGGGCCCTAGTGGCAGTAAGTTGGGTGGCTTGCGAGCGGCTAACGACAGGACCCCACTCATCAGAGGGAGAAAACAGACAGTGGAGAGGCTGTCGACTAGGGCAGCTTGCCGCTGGTGAGGATGTGGCGGAGCCGGCCGGCCGAGAGCATGGCTAGGACCAGGGAGACAGTGCACATTCGCTAGGGGCTGCATCGCTGTCGGCGAAGCCCGACGTGCTCTACTACCGTGGCCGTACGGCGGTGCCATGGCTGAGTGGCGACGAGCTCGCGAATCGGCACAATCTCAGTGGGCAAGAGGTGATTAAGCACCAGTGAACCTCCACAGTCCCCGTTTTACCTAGAAACGAGGCCAAAGAATCACCGAGTTGCCCTGCCAACTAGCGTCGATCGAGGAGAAGGAAGATGGTGGAGCAGAGACGACTCGATCGAGAAAAGCTGCATCCAAAGCGGACTTTGAGTTTTTAAGATCTCATAGAAGCCATAAAACACAAGATTTTGTGTACATTTTACCTGAACAATGGAATTTGTCGGGACCGAATTTCCGAATCCGAACCCTCTGTGTATAACCTGTGCTAGTCCAGGAAAAGCTAGCACACAAAGTGGAAACAGTGATGACAAAACATCCATATCACGAAGCACATAATATTAATTAAGCAAAAGAGTATTAGCCTTATGGCCAATTATTACAAATAAGCAGCATCATAGCTTGAGTTCAATAAGAAACAGCGAAAACGAAATAACAATAGTAGGATAAGCCCATCCATTTGCCCAACAGGCAATCGACTGGGGTTCGCATCCTAGCATTTTGGATCGCCTTCATCGTAACCACAAGCATAGAACTCGTAATCACATTCAGCTTCTGTGAACTCCTCTGTGGAAAGTTGGGGATGATGCAAGGGTGAGCACAAAATGTACTCCGCAAGTCTTGGAAACATAATGCATAATAACTATATGCAAGGCTAAACAATTGAAGGCATAATATGGCTCTTTTAGTATAAAGCAAAGTTTAACTGTAAATACCAATAGTAATTTCATAAAGCATCATTTGATCAAAATGTAATTGAATAGTAAATGAATTTGATATGACAACTAAAGCAGGTTCTAGCTACCTGATTGGCTCCATCTGCCAAAACATAACCCGAGAGTTCCATCTACTCACAGATTCCCAAACCATCATTTTCCTTTAAAACAAAACCATGAAATCTACAATATGCAAGCGTACCTCGCCCGCCCTTGACCGTGGGCACAGCTACTTAAGTAGTTTTAACTCTGTAGAGTGTGTACAGCTTTATCCACAAGACATGATCGACTCTTGTTGCCATGCAATTAACACACTTCCTTTGGTGTGTCGGCAGAGAGATCATGACAAGGCATTTACAAGGTACAACCCCATTATTAACCTCACCCACTAAGGTTTCACCGCTATTAGGGTTCTAGTTGCCTAGTGCAGAAGCCCCCTCTTGCGCCTGCCAACATCTATCACTCACCAACTGGCGAAGCTAATAATGAGACGCACAAATTATTTAGCCAGGTCGTACCCTATAGACTTGTGGTTGTACAGTAGTGCAATTGGTCCATGATAACACATGCTTCGGTCCTTAATTAACTAGCGGAACATTCACATTCTAAGGTCTCGTGCTTTTTGCACCCGCCAAACATCCATCCACCCTGGTCTAAACCATATTTTTCACTTTACTTCATTCAAATAACAGCAGCAACACCAATTGCCGCGACTTTACAAATAAGATTCAACAATGTTTGAAATGATTCCCATACTGGCATAATACCGAAGTTTAAGCTGGACTAAACAATTCTACCGTCCCATGCTAATATACTGGTTATCACCAAATAAAATAGCTAGTATTACTTAGGGTGACAAAGGTTCGACATGATCATTACTAATGAGGGTATAACAAATTCTGGTATTTAGCTATACTCTAGACTATATTTAAAGTACATTGCATAAAAGTAAGCATGCATAATTTAAAACAATATAGGCATTTTGTAAATTTGGGATCAATATGTTCAAGGAAGACTTGCCTTCGCTGCCTCCTACTAGTTCTACCTCTGGCTGTTGATTCGCTTGAGTTTCGACTATGTCGTCTACACGCGAAACGAGAGCAAATAAATAAAAAAATTCAAAAAAAAATAAAAAAAAATTGAAAAGAATGGTACTGCAAGATAGATCATGAATTTAGATAAATTTAGAAATTTGAATCACTGGAATCGGAGCTCGAACAAAGGAGAACGGGCTCCTGGAAGTTCCTCGGATCAGAAATTCAGAAAAATCAGAAAGTTTGACACGTGGCAAGATCTGATTGGTTGGAATTTTGGATTTTCTGGAAAATCAGAAAAGGAAAAAGAAATGCCGACTGACACGTGGGACCCACGCGTCAGTGGCTCGGTCCACGGTGAACCGGGTTCACCGAGAAGGGGAGATGCCGACGTGGCGGACCACGTGGTGGCTAAGGCTGATGTGGCAGCCACGCGGCTACCACACGGCGGCTAATGCGGCGCGGGCTCTGGAACCGAGGCGGCGCTGAAGCGGCGGAGGCGAGGCGACGCTGCTCGATCGGGCCCATCCACGCGGCGCGCATCCGGCGACCGAGGCGGATCGAACAGCTAAGACGCGGCGGGAGGCGTCGGCAAGCACGGCGGCGGCGCGGCGAAGCGGCAACGCCGGAGGCGGAGAAGAAGGCAACGCCGACGAAGTAAAACACTACGAGATGAGGCGGGATTAGGGGCAAAAGGGAGAGGGAGTCGCGGGGAGTTCAAGGTGACCAAAATAAGCGGTGGAGGCTCACCGGAGAAGAAAAAAGACGGCGGAGAAGCGCTCGGGAAGGCGGCGGAACTTCGGCGAGCTCGTGCGCGAAGACGATGGCGCCTCGGGCAGCAAGGGTTAGGGCAAAAGAGGCGGCACAAGGAAGCGAACCTCGGGCGGGGGTCCTCGGGGCTTTAAATAGCCTCAGGAGGCGGGCGCGGCACGGACGCCGAAATTGGCGCGGACGTGGCGGCGACGCAGTTAGGGTTTCAGGCTACGGCGGCGCGGGGTGACGTGGCTGCATCGCAGTCGCACACGTGGCGCGCATCGGACGGTCGACGCGACGCGGGCTGGGCTCGGGTGAGCGGGCCGGGCGAGGCGCGAGGGAGATGGGCCACGTGGGAGACGAAACGGGCCGTGGAAGGAATTCGACCCAGAAGATTTCGGAATAAAATCATTTTCCGAATTAATATAATTTTAGAAATTCAAATAAAAGCAAATAAATAGCAAATAAATTCAGAAAAAAAACTTCAAACATACAGAACAGTTCCTTGAGGCATAATGAACTCAACTAAAACTGAAAATCTTTTGTTTGATTAATAGTTTAATCAAATTAAATCCTTTCATAAATATAAAATTCAAATTAAGCTTTGATTAATCTGGAAAAAATGCAAATGGTTCATTTTCAAATTCAAACATTCCAAAAACTCCAATTTTAGTATGTTACAGAATTCGTCTTATACTGTTCTTCGGTCTTTGGGGAGGGAATTCAGCGGCGCTTGCACTAGGGCGGTTGGGGCCTGGATTTGGGGAAGTCTAATAGGAGTGAGTGGTTCACCGAGAGAGTATGGTACCCAATTTATAGCGGAGGTGAGGCGGACAGCAAGACGAGCCTTCGTGACAGAGAAGGAAGACAGGATGTGAGCTCGCAAAATCATGGCTAGGTCGATATGGTCTCGCTGCAGTGGGGAAGGTAGGGTATGGTGAGCCATTTCATCTCCTTGAATGTCCAATGCAATGCTTGGTGCCACGGTCCTGAACTGGTCACTTCGGAGCAACTGCCGTGGCAATCGAATCATAGCCACCTGCTTGCCGTGGCAAAAGAAAAGTCTCTACCGCGGTAGGTGCGCAGAGAGGAGGGCAGGATGAGCGGAGGGACGCGTGGAGGCAGGGAAATGGAGGCGCGACGTGGTGCCATTGATGAAGCATTGTGCAGTCAGCAACCAGGTCATTTGATTGCACGGATGGCTGTGGAATAGGAACAGTGAGCGAAGCTGACGACATCGAGAGAGGATTGAGCTCAATAGGCTAGAGAAAAAACACAGAGGCAAGAAAGAATTTGGCTGACAGGTGGGTCCGAGGCCCACCGGCAGAGATGGAAGAAGGGAACCAATTCTTCAGTGAAAGGTGCACAGAGAAAGGGGTCCCACATGCTGGTGAAATGGGAAAAAGGAGTATTGAGGTGGAGACTTCGGTATGGCATGGTCTTCATTTATTGGGCTATCATTTCAAACTAAATATTTTTGAAACTTATTGAATGTTGACCTGAGGTAAGTATGGGTCTCCAGAAAAAATTTAAGGTTAAAATATGTTGAAGAAAAATCACAGAAATTCTGATAGTGCTAAGTGCCATTTTTTGCTTTTTTTTCTATTTTTATTTTTTTAGGTGGAAAATGAAGTCAAAATTTATGAAAATTTTTACTAAGATCTCTCATGATCTTAGGACTTTTAGGTAAAAATTTCAGATTAAGATCACACATAATTAGTTTGTATAAGACATTGCAGGATTCATATTTTCTTACTTTCTGATTTTAAATTTTAAAAGGCATTAAATTCATTTTTAAATTCTTGATATTTTTACCAAAGATTGATATTGAAATTAGGATAACTTGGAAAAAATTTCAGAAAAAGGTGAGCTTTGGATATTTTTATAAAATCCTGACACTCCATTAGTTAGAGTTCAAAGTGAGTTATTTCACCTTTCTATTTATCATTAATGCATTAAAATCCTTCTGGTTTCAATAATATATATATATATTTTATTATATTTATTTTTTACCAACTTTCCAGATATCACAGAAAACCAGAGAATTTTAGAAATAAACATTCCGAGATACCAAGTTTATTATCTCCTTGTATCAAGCGGGCTGTGTCTGGAATGGAGGATTGCAACTCATGTGCTAGTCCTGTGGAAAACCAACTCAAGCTGAGTAAGAATACTTCAGATCCTATTGTTGAAGCAACAAGGTATCGAAGTCTTGTAGGGAGTCTCAGATACCAGGTAAATACAAGGCCAGATATAGCATTTGCAGTGGGCATTGTTAGTAGATATATGGAGGTGCCAACCATCCATCATCTAGCTGCGGTAAAACATATTAGGAGGTATGTAAAAGGAACTCTCAGTTTTGGATGTTGTTATAAGAAACAAGGCAATGAGGAGGCCAAGCTGGTAGGATTTTGTGATAGCGATCTCGCTAGAGATATAGATGATAGTAAAAGCACAATGGGAGCAGCATTTTTTCCTGGCTCAAATGTAGTCACATGGGTGTCACAAAAGCAAAAAATAGTGGTGCTTTCATCATGTGAAGCTGAATATATTGCAACCATAACGGCAGCTTGTCAAGCAATTTGGTTGATCCAGTTGTTGGCAGATTTGAAGAGGAAGGCTGGGAAAGTCAAGTTGCTAATTGATAATAAGTCGGCCATTGCTCTTAGTAAGAATCATGTTTATCACAAACGAAGTGAACACGTCAATACGAGATATCATTTTATATGTGAGTGTATTGAAGAAGGGAAGATAGATGTGGAACATGTGTGTTCTGAAAAACAGTTGGCCAACATCTTAACAAAATCGCTGGGCCGAATCAAGTTTCTGGAACTGCGTCGCGAGCTTGGAGTAATAGATGTGAAAAACTACACAACAAGATTAGAGGGGTGATTTGTTAGTTATAATTTTTTTGTCAGTTTAGATATTAACTTTGTTAGAAGTAGCAGTTTCGGTTGTTTCAGTTTAGCGCTTTCGTATCGAGTCAGGACTTCAAAATGTTTAAGATAAAAGTCGTTTTTGAATTGTAATCGGTTTCTTGTAACAAACAGAGTTTGATCTGTTTTCTGACTATAAATGAAAGACAGAAAAGGCTGGTGGTTGTTGCTCCAGGCAAAAGGAAAACCGGAGAGTAGTTTCTTGGTTTTGCTCTGCGGAAGATTACCGGAGTAGTTACTGTTCATCTTCCGGCAATACTAATTGCTTCTTACCTTTTGTCATTAGCCTGTGCGGTGATCTGTTTTCAGCGCTGCTGCTGCAGAACAGATTGCTGGATTTCGGATATCAGCACAGGTTCCGCTGAAGCATTGGCGATTGATCAAGTGCATTCCTGGGTTAGATCCAACAGACATGAATAGCAAGCAATGCAAGATGCGCACAGGGGCATGTTAGTACAAATGCTTTACCGTGAGCAGACCAGAATTGCCAGGGAAACTCTCTGTGAGTGGAATTTCTTCTCTCGATGGAAGTAGTCCATGCTTCTCAACCCACTGACGAGCAACATCAACAAGATTTCCACTGCTAACTGTTCTACCATCCTTTGGAGCAATGTCCACTTTGTTAGAAATAACTAGGTAAGGAACAGGAAGTTCTCCTGGACCACCAGATCCAAGGGGAGCTGAAAAGGTCCCAGATTCAGCAACCTCCACTGCCCACTTGTTCAAATTTGTCTGTCTTCCTCTGAGACGTGTCATAAAAAAATATGACATCTGAAAACAATTTTGGAAAAGGTGAATACAGGATCTGTAATATCTACTTGCTAAACAATACGTGAGCTCAAAACAGTTAGAAGGAATAAAAAAGAGACGTTGGTTGTGTACAGAAACTTTTTCCTTTTTTCTAATTTTTTTTCATTTGTTAGAATTTTATAAATTTTGTGTTTTCCAACATAAATGTCAAATTGAACCTGAATTCTTATTTGGAGTCGAGTTAATCGCTAAATGCATTCTCATTTTTTTTTTGGAAATGTTGGTGTATATATATGTAGTGCACAAGCAAAAATAGTCTGCATAGATTTGTCCTCGGATCTATATGACCACTGACAAAAGTGGCAAATGACGTTCAAACTTAGTTCACTAACATTTTCTTCTAGATGGTTTCTGTTGTCGTCTATAAAGTATGAAGTCCAAACCAAAGTCCTACCAAGTGGAATACTCTTACAAGGGCTATACTACACACACGTAGTAATTTGGTGGTATGGATTAGTTTTATGTGGCCCCACGATCCACGGTTGCACTTCCTGCAAGTTGATGGTCACCGTCATTCCAGAAAGTCCATGTTCAAAGTCAGTCGATCCGTTGCATAGCATCTATCTATCTATATCTATATTAATTTAAGGCTTGTCTAGATGTCCTACCTCTTAATCCTAGGTGGTAAAAAAAAAAAAAAAATCATGTTAATTAGAGTAAAAGAGCTCCACATTTTAATCCCGTGGTAAAAAAATAAGAAATTTTCACATTAATCAGAGAAAAAATCAAAAAATTCCAACAATAATACAAGGAAAAGAAAAAAAATTAGGTGCTATAATTAACTATATACGTTAGAAAGTCAGTGCTTGGCAAGTTTGTCCAAATCCCCGACAATGCGCTACTTAAAATATTATGTACTAATTAAATATTAGGTGTTATGATTAAATAAATATGAGTAAATTTAACAAAAATATAAATTTATTGTATAAATTATCAGAAAAATACATATTTTAGCTTCTATTTCACAAAACTACATATTTTAAAAGAACTTGTATAACATTTCCCATTTCGCTTAAGCGCCATGACGCACTACTACAGAAATGGTCATCTGGGTCGGCTCTTTTTCATCATTTGGGTCGGTTTTGGTGGTGATACAAAGTCCTTAAATAGTGATGATGAGCAACTATCACGGTCGGTTTTCGTCCGATAGAGATATACCGTTATCTGGGACTGTTCTGAGGTCGGAACCGACCCAAAAGACCTATTATCTCTATCAGTTTTGAGCTAGAAACCGATAGAGATAATTAGGAATTTGAATCGGTTTCACAATCAAAACCGATAGAAAAGTACTTATGATCTCTATCGGTTCTTAGCGTGGAATCGATAGAGATTAGTGAATTATCTCTATCGGTTCCACACTCTGAACAGATAAAGCTTGCACATCTCTATCGATTATAAGCATAGAACTGATAGAGATAAATCCTAGGTAGATCACCTTCACATTCACAGTATATGAATACATTCACAGTATATTCACATTAACAATATATTCACACACAGAGATTAATAAATTCACACTATATTCACAGATTGACAGTATATGCACAATTGACAAATTCACAATATATTTACATTCACAGTATACTCACAGATCGACTAATTCACAGTATATTCACATTCACTGTATTTTTAATAGTATATATACTCAATACAGAAATTAGTAGCACAATCCTCTAACGTAACTCTCCTCAAGCAGCCCCGACGTCCCAGTAGAAGGCTATTTACCCCAAGCTATTGCATCTAGAGTACCACATTGATTGTCCATTGAATATACTCAATGCAGAAATTAGTGGCACAATCCTCTAGCAGCCTTTTCTTTGCAAAATTTCTTGGCACAAGAGCAGCCTTTCGTATCGTCTTTATAGCCAACTTTTATCTGAAGTATTTCCTATTATGTTACAAGGTTATAATAAACTAGTTCAAATATTAACAAGCATACAGTGAGAAGCAACATTATTTGATAGATCAAGACAAGAAGACCTTAGGGCTTTTTTATGTCTGCCATCATATGTGTCACAGCTTTCGCAATAGAGGCTTTTTGGTTCTCCTTGTAGTTCCACAGCTCCAGCATAGTGCCCATTTGTTTGACATAACAGATTTACTTTCAGTCATATCTCTTAATCCCTGCAAAAGCGATCATTTTGTTGTGAAAATAGTCTTCTTGGTATATTATCAGTTATCACGTCGAATTAAATAAAAAAATCTTTATGTTACCTTTATAAGCTTAGCTTTGGCTTCTTCAAGCTCTGTATTATCCCCGCGCTCTATAATGATGAGTGCATTGTTAAGAGATTCAGTATCTTATGATTTGTTATCTATGTCTTTCAGTTTTTGTTGCATGCCATAAATCTTTTTTGTTAACTCATAATTTCCCTTCGATTGTTCTATCTCCACCTTTAGTTTTCGTTTAGCATCCAACAGCTTTTCCATGTCATCTATCTTGTCTGTAGGCTCCATTTTATATCTGTGTGCAATTTGCAGTCACTAAGACATATTGTGCACAATTCAATGCTGGCAAAAACGATATAAGCAATTAACTAAGCAAATAAGGCCTTGAACAAATTATAAACAGTTTGGCCAAGTAGGTATATCAACAAATAACTAAACAGAGTCTATGAATAGAGCAAGCTAAGCAATCATAATTAGTATATTCAGTAGTAATCAAATGAGTATCAAACTAGATACTAAATATGATGATCAAGCAAAAAGATTGGGAAATAAAAGCAATACTTTCTAAGCATACAGGTCGGTCTAAGCAAGTTGACAAGACAAAAGACAGCAATATGCAATGATAAACTACCTTTTGACCCATCTAAGATACAAACTGTTAAGCTTTTCATCAACAATTTACAGTGACCCGGATTAATGCATGAAGCGAACAAATCGAAATGTAGGACAAAAATATAGATTTTAGATTATGAATAGTTCGGCCAAGCAGATATATCAACAACTACATATTGAATATGATGATCAAGCTCAAAGATAGTGAGATATACGTAATACAGCGAAGGGCAGCCGGTGGGTAGGGGCGGTGCCTTGGCAAGATGTGACGATGATGACATTAATGGCCAGATCTGGTGCTCCACCATAACACCGACACCTTCCTTGTCGCCTTGATTGGTTGCACCATGGGAGGCCGAGGGGCGACGCGGGCGAGGGGAGGCAGAGGGGCCACGGGGAGCAAAGGGGCGATGCGGGTGTCAAACAGGCAGAGAGAGGCAATGCGGGCGAAGAGGAGTAACCTCCATCTTTTATAGAATGGAGGGGAAGACGAAAGGTCAAGCGCGAGGTGGATGCCTCGGCTTTTGGTATTTGAATGGATCGAGAAGAGAAGCCGAGAGGTCGAGGCGTTTGGTATTTGGCTATCACGATCGGGTCTAACCTCATCACCAATAGTGATACATATAACATCACTATCGGTTCCGACGTAAGCACCGATAGTGACACTATCAGTTTCGTCCTAAGAACCGATTGTGATGAATATGGTATCACTATTGGTCCATCACTATCGGTTCTAAGGTCAGACCGATAGTGATAATTTGCACCATATTTCGCGCTCACGCCGTATCACGTATCACTATCGGTTTTTGGCAGCAGACGTGGCGCTAAGAGAAATGGGAAATAGCGGACATGAGGATGATACACCTACACTGTCAGACCTATTACAAGAAATTGTTAACTCTAAAATATTTAGTTTTGTGATATAAGTTCTCCTGAAATCTGTAGTTTTGTGAACTAGGAGATAAAACATGTAGTTTTTTATAGTTTATACAAAAATATGTTGTTTTGTGAAATTTACTCAACAAATATATATGAGAAAAATATTAAAAAGTTAGTGGTTTGCGTATTAATTTAAGAAATAATGCTAGAGTTTCAAAACAGTGCATATATTTATCCATAAAAATAGGAATCCATCTTACAAAGCTAGATATATACGAAGCATCCAAATTAAAGGGCAACTCGGTCAGCAAGGAAGAAAAAAAAATAGGTGCACAATGCATGCATTTGGAAGAATAAAATAAAGAGATCTGAAAGGGCATTTTTGTTGTTGATCAAAGGAATTTCATTTGTATATCGAAAGTGGCAACTATTTCTATGTACTCTATCATATGAACTTGACAAGGATTGTCTACTTGTAACATCATGAAAAATGTAAAGTGAAAAAAAAATCAAATTTGAATTTTGGTTTTATTCTGGATTTTTTACTTTTTCTATGTTTTTCTTGGATTTTTGGTCCATAAAAAAATCATTTTCAGTATTGAATTGTTGATTTATAAGCCATGAAGACAAGAATCATATAAACATAAAACCTAAATAAATTATATTTAAATCTAGGAACATCTCTAGAACATCTCCAAAAAGTCTCAAAGATGTTTGAAAGAATATAATGATGATAGAAAATAAAAAATTGTATTTGATAACATTGAATATAGACATTGTTAGATATATTTAAAAATGTAAAAGCATTATGAACATCTTAAATTTTAATATTAATATCCAAAACATCAAATTTTCCCACAGGAAAAGTTTCAAAAATATTAAACCTTATTTAATGCTATTATAAAATGAAAAATTGTAGCAATTTAAAAATAGCAGTAACATTGTTAGAATTTGTATAAAATGTACATGATTGAACATCATTTGAAAATTTTGCAGTGACCTTTTTTAACCTTTAGGATGACATAGAAAATTTTTCAAGTAAATTAAACTTAATTTATTATCTCATAAAAATAAAAAATAGAAAACACAAATTTGAAACAGTGACCTTGTCAGAATTTTATAACATTTTACGCATATTATCTTGGTTTGAAACTTTTATATGAACATAATCATCATCCTGGATCATATACAAAAATTTCCAAAAATTTTAGACGTTGATTGGTAGCTCAATTAATGTTAAAACCCTTCTCTATCCAAAGTGGAATTTTGTTTCTTCTTTATTTCTCTGCCATGTGGGGCCCACATCCATTCTAGCCCAACTTGTAGTGCTTCTTTGGTTCCTTCTTCTTCTCTAGCCAGCCACCTCCATTTCCCTCTCCCTCTGCTCCGGTCAAGCCGTGAATTTTCGACCAATCCTATCGCACCGAAATAAGCCAAGCGTCTTATACAACGTCCCGACCAAGCCCTGCCACGGCACAACCCCCTCCATGCCCTGCGCTACCGTGGTAGTGGAATTTCCTTACCACTGAACTCACTCTGGCCTCGGTCAAAATAGCGGCACCACAATGATTCCCACATCACCTATAAGAACCGGTCAACCCTCTCATTGCCATTCCACACCTCCAATTCACTTTCTTGCCCAAGTCCAGCTCCAATTGGTCCTCGGTGCCGCCATTCTTAAGGAACATCAGGAAAGGGGGAAGTAGTGAATTGAACTCCTTCACTGATCCATTCATCAACTCACTTGCACCGCATCATCTTGGACGTGTATTGATCATTTCCACTCAATCAATTGCAGCAGTCGACGCCTGTAGCTCCGTCGCGACTATCCCCTTCATCTCCGAAGTTGGCTAATGACACAATCCCATCTAAAGCTTCTCCCTCTTGGTGAAGTGGCAAAATGGAATCCTTGGACCTCCCTCATGCAATTCCCCATGTTATTCCGGGCTTAGCTACCTTCTTCCTCCCTCTCGACCACCACCACCGCCATACGACACCTGTCGCTGCTGTGAGATCACCTTGCCATTACTCTATCACCAATGGCTGGTACCCTAGGTGCGCTATGGCCTGCCAGAGCTCCCTATGCCCACGGCTGGTCAGCACCACCCTCCACTCGCAGCCAGCGAGGCCCACAGCCACCTCCCCTATTCGGTGAAACTGATAGGTGGACCGGCTTGGTCAGCCTTTGCATGAAATTCAAATGGGCCAGCAAAATAAGAAAATAGTGAAACATTTCTTCGCTTTATAGAAAGCATATTTCCTATTTTCAGTAATTTTCAAAAACCTAAAGTATTCAAATGTTAATAACGTTTGCATCTTAAGTCCAAATTGAGTCAAACTAGTTTCTAAATTTATATAAAATCATGTTAATTCTAAATATGGAAAATATTTTAAATTTGACCTATGTGCAAGATTTGAATTCAAATTTAAGCAAAAACCTAGAATATGCCCTATTAAGAAAATTGTGCAAATTAACTTCAAATTGAGTGTGAAAACTTTCTCTGTGTTTCTGAGACTATGAGCATTCCAAATATATAAAAATATTTATATTTGGACTTAGTTTATATCAAATACATAAATAGGTTAATTTCAACACATTCAAAATTCAAATGCCTATAACTAGTGCAAATAAACTCTAAATTTAGTGAAACCACTTCCTATGCTCTGTAAAAATGATAATATATCTATTCATGCAAAAAAATATTTAGGGTTAGGCACTATTTGCACACAAGTATATCATATGATGATTTCTTCTTAGATTGAAAATCCTAATAATCAAAGCTTTTGTAAACAACCTTCAAGATTCATGAAATCAGAACCTAAAACTTTAAAAAAAAATCATGAAACCATGTTCTATAATAATAGATTAAACTCGAACCTTATTTACCCTCAAATACCAATAAAAATAAAGCAGTTCTTGATTAAAATTTGAATAATCAAACAACCATAAATGACATATGATAATCATAAGACAAACCCCTAACCCTAGCAAAACCTAAAGTATTCCTGTTTTTATAGTTGATCTCAAGTTTGATGATATTTTACTTCTTTTTGCCTCTTATTGTTATTACTATTTTGCCTTAATTCACAACAAACGACGTGTAGACACCGACGTATAAAATACCATCACCGACAACCTCAACCCCGCTCCAGAATTCACTGAGCAAGGCAAGCACCTCCTTTGATCATGTTGATCCTACTATTTCAATTAGTGTATGTTGTTTTTGTTAAATCTGTTATACATGCGAGTATTTTCAATAAATTGCTATACTGTGGTATTGGTAAATATATCCCTTAACTCATAGAACTTCCTTAATAAATATTGACATGTGAACCTGATAACCCTAAGATAAGTTTAGACATTATAGAAATGTCATTTGGGTATAAACAAAAATATATGTGCACCACTTAGTTATGCTTTAGATCTAGGCGAACAAATGGTCGGTTATGCTATTTGTTCGAAGGATAATGATTTTGGACATGTTGGGAATTGTGGCTATTAGTATTTTAGTAAAAATGAAAATAAAACTATGATTTGATGAGGGCGAGTTATGGCAATAGCCAAATGTGCATGTGACTTGCATGTAGATAGGGGGAGTATTCTCGTTCAGGTCGACTAAGGAGCGAACTATTGTATTGTTTTCAAGCCAAGACATCCGTACAACCACAAGTGCTGGTGTGAGATATCCTTAACCTATTAAGTTGCTTACATCTAGCTTTTCACATTGGAAGGCCATAGTAGCACGGGTTTTTTGAGATAAATTGCTCATAGGGGTGTCCACAGAGAAGGTGTGGGTGAAACACATACCAATGCAACAGTGTATGCATTACTATATGGAGAAATGGGGACTCAACAGGAGTGAACTGTTAAGAGTACAGTGATTATACAAATATCTTTTGCCACCATAGCAAGGGTTTGTCGTCACTGAGCTGGTGCAAAGTTAGGGCTAAGGGTGAAAACGGGTTGGATACGGGTGAATAGTGCTCTTCTCGTATCCTGATCCATATTTTTTTCCCGAAATCGAAACTGAATACAGGCTAGCCGGATACAAATACGAATCTAGGTTATTTGGGATACAGACACGGGACGGATACGTCAAGGATTCGGATCGGGAAAGGATAAAGATATACGGATAATGTACACATATGTAGAGTAATAACTTATAAATAACCCACTTTTCAAAACTGTTTTATTACTAATCATTCATCACACAACATATAAAAGGGAAATAAGCAGCATACCTCGACAATCTGGGCCACATCTTGGGTGGATGTAGCCCGATGATTATCTGTTGTTTCAGTTGGAACCTCACCTCAATAGTTCTAACAAAGAAGTCAACTAGAGCAAGTTTAGAAGGTTGTCCTTCCTTTTCAAACCTAATCAAACAATCAAAAAGCTTTTTAGATTCAAAACTTTGACAAGATAGGCAAAGCATTTCTCTTGATTTTGACGTTGAACCAACCTTAGTGACAAACGATCAAGGTAAGTCTCTCTCTCAATGGGAAGCCATTTTGGGAATTGATCAAGAATCCAAGACATGGCAAACCAATTTCATAGATTACAGATATGAGCCATAAAGCAAATGCATCATTCACTGGATGCATCACTCATTAGTGGAAGAACCCCAAAACCACCAACCGAATAATGATAATCATCCTATAAGGTTTAATTCGGCTTGAAGGAATTGGGATTTTTCTGGACAATGGCTGTCGAGCTTCATCAATTATGTTCAAAAAATGTAACAAACATTTTACAACTATATAGTCTAGCATTTACTTTTGTAAAGGAAAGTACAAATGTTTCCTTAACAAAATACTTCAGCAAAAAGTTGTTCCTTGTATTAAATATTAGGAATTAAAGATAAAACATCAACAATGCCATGCAAATTAGTATGACATACACGGTATTTGTTTTCTGGCGTCTATTAGAGAATGTTCTGGTGTGCATCATCTAGCAAGCAACAACTATAGAGTTGCCCCCAAATTTTGGAATTTTCATGATTAAACACAGCAACCTCTTTTCAATATACCATAAAATGAGACTAAATATCACCTTATCTGTTTTTACTATTTATCTAGAGATTAGCAATTTAAGAAAGCATAGCATTAAACTACCAGCAGATTATGAGACCTTTAGTGCTAGCAATTAGCATCAGCTAATTTCTAAAACTACCAATTCTAGCACACTAATAACACATCGAACTAACTGAAGAATGTAGGAGCTCCAAAACTAACACTGGTCAATCAAACTTCGAGCACATACAGTGGCATATCTGCATCACCGTCACCGTTCCAATTACAGCCACCATCGCTCCGAAGTTGCTGTGACCTCTCCTGCTTCTACTTCCATCCCTCCATGCGCTCCTTCTAAGCCATGCTCCTGTAGCTGTAGGCGGCCAGATCCTTGGATTGTCCATGGATCTCAGTTACATTGTAGCACCAAGACAACCATCAGCACACACGCCACCAACACAAGCAAATCAACACTAACAGACTCCAACCCAAAACACCCACCAGGAAGGCTCAGATCAACTAAAGGGAGAGAGTGGAGGAGACACCGCCGTTCCGGGGTGGAGGGAGACACCACCGTGCCAGGGTGGAGAGAGACACCGCCATTCCTCGAGGGGTTGTCGGACCCGAATTTGCAAATCCGAAACCTTCTGTGTATACTGCACTAGTCCACGATCACGCTAGTTCACACAGTAGAAACATAGATGCAACTTCATTCCATACAACGAATCAACTAAGAAAGATGCAAATTATTATTAAATAAAGCAAATGACCTTAGGGTCAATGTTTACACCATTATGCCTTAAGGCTAAGAAACAAATAGCTATTGCAACGAAAAACATAACTTGAGCCATTCGACATGCCACAGGCAATCGTCTGGGGAACGCCTTCCTAATCCACGTAGTCTTCATAGAATTCCTCCTCATGATATTCAGCATTTCAAGATCCTTCCTCAGCAACTGATCAACAAAGGCGTATAGCCGCGAGTACAAAATTACTCAGCAAGCCGAAGGGAATTGATGCAATATATTCATGCACGGCTTGACAAAGATGGCCATATGGTTCATCTGCAGAAAGCAATAACTTGAATTCAAATACAAGAAATAGATTGAAAGCACATTTATGAAAAGATAAATACATAACTGATAGATCAATGGTAGACAACATGAACAGAATGGCGATGCATCACCCTACACCTTTTAAAACAGGTACCAACCAATAAATTCAACAGCATTACTTTAGACAACAAAACAACAGTGAACTCCCCGTTCACATCCGAACAATTCCACAATTCCACATTTCATGAAACACTCTATACCCAGTGTGAAATTCTCGGGCTTGTCCATGACCGTGGACACGACTATTCGAACAGTTTTACACTCTGCAGAGGTTGTACAACTTTACCCACAAGACATGAACATCTCTTTGTGCAAACGTTACTAACACACTTCCTTTGGTGTGTCGCAGAGATATCATGACAAAGCCTTTACAATGCCCTGTTTAACATCGGTACTGTCCGCTAAGGTTTTGCCCCTTAGGGCCCCCTCTTGCGCCTTGCGAATCTACCCGTCCATCCCGGAACATACACCACCAATTGGCAGTACTCAAGGCTAGACATTGCAAATTAATCAGCTAGGTCTATCCCATACCAGACATGTGGTAGTACGGTAAGGCCCAGTTCACTAGCGCACAAGATTAAGTCCTTAAGTTTTCTCAGGCAAGACATCCACATCCCAATGTGCTAGAAAGCACCCCCTTTACTGCACGATCACTTGCCCGAGGGAAAACAGTTCGTTCAACCAAGACCAATGGCAAACCCCGCCATGGTACAACAAATTTTACAATAGTGGCTAACGACCACGATTTAATATCTCATTAAGTCAAGATTAACATTATTCAACATGTGACATGAATCCCTTTGTACAGCTAAGCATGTCTAAGCATAGCTACGATAACCCATTGTTGGTATAACGATTATGTCCAACTAGTAATGTCCCAACCTATGTTAACAACGGATACATGGCTTCCCAATAATCAAGGTGGCATAATGTCAACTAGGTATATATTTACTCCCATGAAATGAACATTGATAAACAAAATAGCATGCAATTGTATAAAAGTATACTTTTGTAAACATAGGATCAATATGGTCAAGGGCTACGACTTGCCTTGCTGATCTAGTGCTGAGTCTTGGTCTTCGAAGTCTCCGTTCGCACCCTCAGAATTAGCGTCTTCTGGAAGATAGATCATGATTTTATAAAAATTTAGAAACTTGAATCGCCTCAATCGGAGTTCGTATGAGCGAGAATGGGCCTTCGAAAGATTAAATTCAGAGAAAAAGGCTGAAAATCAGAAAATCCGAATTTTCCAATTTATTTTTCTAATGGAAAATTGATTTATTGCGCAATTGCTGATGTCATCCAGAATTGGATGGACTGGGTCCACGGCCTTGTCCGATTCACCGTGCACCCGGTGCACGGCTGACGTCGGCACTTGCGTCAACCTTAGTGCTGAGGTGGCGGCTGACGAGATGCTGACGAGGCGGCCACGCAGACGCTGATGAGGCCGAACACGCATCACGTATCTGCCGTGTGCGATCGGATCGGACGACGGAAAGTGAGGGCGCGGGCAGCGGCGACGCGGCGCGATCTGGGGCATCCGTAGAAGATCGGATGGCCAGAATTTTGCGACGGGGACCAACGGTGAGGAGGTGGCACTATTCCGCCACAGCCGAGGGAGACGACAAGGAACTCAGCGAAGGATGACTGGATCGGGCGCGAGACTTGGCGGATCGGGGAGGGGACGACACGGCAAACTCGATGACACAAGAAGCAACATCGGAGACGGACCAGCGACGGAGATCCACTCGAGGAAGAGCTCGATCTCGACGGCGCACTCCGGCGAGCGAGTTCCTGACGATGGCGGCAGCTCGGGCAGCAAAAGATGGGGCAAAAGAAGCAGCGGCGCGATGGGAACCTCAAGAGGGGTACGGCGAGATTTTTTATACCCTAGGGAGGCGTACGCGGTGCGGACTCCAAGAATAGCGCCGACACGGAGTCGGCGACGACGGCAGCTAGTGTTCGCGGCGCAGCGCCATGGAGTCCGGGCATGGGTGGTGAGCAAAGCGGGCAGGCGGGCGGTGGTCGGCGAGGCGAAGCGGGCCGATGGGCCAAGGCGACGGGCTGGGGAAGTGGGCTGGCGGAAGAAACGGCCCGGAAGATTTTAGAAATAAAATCATTTTCCGAATAAAGAAAATTCTAGAAATTCGGATAAGTGCAAATAAATTCAAATAAATAGCAAATAAATTCAAAAAAATCTCCAAAAATACATAAAAAATTCCTTGGAGCACAATGAACCTAACTAAAACTGAAAATCTTTTGTTTGATGAATAGATTAATCAAATTAAATCCTTCCATTAATAGAAAATTCAAATTAAGCTGGGATTAATTCAAGAAAAATGTAAATGTTTATTTTCAAATTCCAACATTCCAAAACTCAAATTTTGGGATGCTACAAACCTCCCCTTAAATGGAATCTCGACCCCGAGATTCTGGATGGCAAGAGAATAGGTGGGGAAACTTGGACTTCAGATCCTCATCTCGCTCCCAAGTTGCTTCCTCTTCTGAATGATTGCTTCACTGGACCTTGCAAAAACGGATGATCTTGTTCCTCGTGATATGCTCTGCTATATCCAAAATTTTCACTGGTTGCTCCTTGTAGGTAAGATGCTCTTGCAAATCAATGGCTTCCAATGGCATCTGTTCCTTTGGCACACGCAGGCATTTCTTCAACTGCGATACATGGAACACATGATGGATTTCGGCAAAAGACTGAGGTAATTCTAACTTGTAGGCAACCTCTCCTCTTCGTTCCAAGATTTTGAACGGTCCCACATATCTAGCGGCAAGCTTTCCTTTTACTTGAAATCTCTTAACTCTTTTGAGAGGGGTGACTCTGAGATAAACATAATCATTAGGCTCGAAACTCAAATCTCGACGACGATTATCTATATAACTCTTTTGTCTGCTTTGAGCAATCTTCAATCTTTCTCGAATTAATTAGACTTGCTCTTTGGCTTCTTGTAGTATGGCAGGCCAAACAATTGTCTTTCTCCCATCTCCTTCCAGTTGAGAGGGGTTCTGCACTTTCTTCCATATAAGGCTTCAAAAGGCGATATTTGTAGATTGGCTTGATAACTATTGTTGTACGAAAACTCGGCATAGGGCAAACATTTGTCCCACTTAACACCATAAGTTAAGGCACAAGCTCTTAACATATCCTCAAGAATCTGATTCACACACTCAGTTTGTCCATCGGTTTGAGGGTGATAGGCAGTACTAAACCTAAGATGAGTTCCCATGGCTTCATGCAGACTTTGCCAAAAATGAGAGGTAAACTGGGTTCCTCTATCAGACACTATCTTCTTAAGCACTCCGTGAAGACTTACGATCCTTGACATATATAATTCTGCTAATTTATCTCCTGCATAGGTAGTCTTAACTGGGATGAAGTGAGCTATCTTAGTCAATCGATCCACTATTACCCAGATCGAGTCATAACCTGCTTGGGTCTTAGGAAATCTGGTAATGAAATCCATACCAATTTCTTCCAACTTTCATTCTAAAATCTTCAATGGCTGTAGCAATCCTGCTGGCCTCTGATGTTCTGCGTTGACCTTCTGACATACATCACAATGTGAAACATACTCTGCAATCTCATGCTTCATGTTGGGCCACCAATACCTTTCCTTAAGGTCTTGATACATCTTGGTACTTCCAGGATGAATGGAGTATAAAGTCTCATGCGCTTCTTTGAGAATCAACCCCTTAAGCTCTTTCTGATCTGGTACGCAAATGCGCTTCTCATACCAAATAGTTCCTTGTTCATCTTCAATGAAACCTAGGATTTTTCCTTTCCTCATATTGCTCTTAATCTGCTTGACATCAGCATCATCTACCTGTGCTTCCCGAATCTGATCTTCCAACATAGGGCGTACTTCCAGAGTAGCTAAATACCCTTCCGGAACCAATTCGAAACTAAGCTTCTGAAATTCCTTATAAAGTGCTGGCTGACTTTCCTCAATCATCAGAGTATTGCAGTAGCTCTTTCTACTGAAAGCATTAGCTACGACATTGGCTTTGCCTGGATGATAATGAATCCCAATGTCATAGTCCTTGATCAACTCCAACCATCTTCTTTTTATCATATTGAGATCGGCTTGAGTAAAAATATACTTCAAACTCTTGTGATCAGTATAAACCTCACAACGATTACCAATGAGATAGTGACGTCAAATCTTCAAAGCATGCACTACGGCTGCCAATTCTAAATCATAGGTAGGATAGTTAACTTCATGTGGCCTTAGTTGTCGCGAAGCATACGCTACAACCTTCTTATCTTGTATTAGCACACAACCGAGTCCTTGTCGGGATGCATCACAAAATTTCTCAAAATCATTCCTATTATCTGGCAGGATAAGCACTGGGACAATTGTTAAACACTTCTTTAGTTCTTGAAAACTTTGCTCACACTCTGGCGTCCAAATAAATTTCTTCTCCTTCTTTTAGAGTTGTGTGAGCGGTCTAGCTTTTCTAGAAAACCCTTCTATGAAACGGCGATAATATCCCGCCATTCCAAGAAAACTTCGGATTTGGGGTACCGTCTTCGGTGACTCCCAACTTAGCACATCTCGTACCTTACCAGGGTCAACAACGACTCCTTCTGCTGATCCGACATGTCCTAGGAAAGCAACTTCTTTCATCTAGAACTCACATTTACTGAACTTTACATAAAGCTGGTTTTCTCTTAGCTTCGTTAAAACTTGGCGCGAGTGATCCTCATGTTCTTCCTCACTTTTGGAGTAGATCAGAATGTCATCAATGAAAACAACAACAAACTTATCCAAATATTCCATGAATACTTTATTCATCAAGGTCATGAAGTAGGCAGGGGCATTGGTGAAGGACCATGTGGAGGTACATCCATGTTTGTGATGAGTATTTGACTTTATTTGAGCAAGGTGTGCTCAAGTTTGAGTTTGATTTGGATTGTTTTTCGAGCTAGAGCAATTTGAGTTACTGGTTGGAGACCAGTCGTTCGACCCCGAGTGGTCGAGTCGTCCGACCTGAGTGGTCGGGGCTTTGGCTGTGTTGCAGACAAGTCGTCCGACCCCGAGTGGTTGGGTCGTCCGACTCCGAGTGGTTGAGACCCCGAGTGGTTGGGTCATCCGACTCCGAGTGATTGAGACCCCGAGTGGTTGGGTCGTCCGACTAGTGGTCAGACCTCGAGTGGTCGGGATGGAGACCAGTGGTCAGACCATGGTTGGTCGGGATGGAGACCAGTGGTCAGACCATGGGTGGTCGGAATGGAGACTAGTGGTCAGACCTCGAGTGGTCGGGATGGAGACCAGTGGTTTGACCATGGTTGGTCGGGATGGAGACCAGTGAACAGACCTCGAGTGGTCGGGATGGAGACCAGTGGTCAGACCATGGGTGGTCGGAATGGAGACTAGTGGTAAGACCTCGAGTGGTCGGGATGGAGACCAGTGGTCAGACCATGGTTGGTCGGGATGGAGACCAGTGAACAGACCTCGAGTGGTCGGGATGGAGACTAGTGATCAGACCACGTGTGGTCGAGGTTTTTGCTGGTCAGCATAGTGTATATCTTTCTGTTGAGATGGATATGTGTTGTTGGTCATTGCTAGGTGATGTGGTTTCCTTGTCTATGATGGTTGCAGGACTTTGGAGCTAGGTCATGGTGAGGCGAAGGGGATCGTGACTAGGCCGAGAGCCGAGGTCCGGATGATCAAGGTGTCGCCAAAGATGACCGAGGCCAGGAGTAGCCGCAAGCCGAGAAGACAAAGGAATGGATGAGATGCTAACTTGGAGCCGCTCGATCTAGGAGGACCGTTGGATCGCGGTCGGGAAGATAGAGTAGCGGTCAAGTTAGTGTGAGTTGAAAAGCATGCAAAACCCGTTGGGTTGTTGGGTTTGGTGAGCCCATGCATAGCTTTGTGAGTGGGTAAAATCTCAGCCCTTGATGGAGTGCTCTAGGGTTTAGAGGCTCATCCAAGGGTGGTAGGTGTTCCAAGCACGCTATGAATAGACAGGGAGAGGGTGTCTCCTTGGGGGTGGCGGTGAGGAAAGTCTACGTGAGTAGTTGAGAGTTGTTGAGAGTGATGGTGTAAGGATCAAATCCGGCTCTTGGATGTTGGCTTAGGATTGAAGCAGGACATCCAAAGGTGGGAATTGATCCCATGTCACTATAAATAGAGGGGTAGGGGCAGCCTCCCCTTGAGGAGAAGGTTGTGAAGGTTCTGAGGTTTTTGCTGCTCATTTGAGCTTTGTCCACTTTGTTGTGAGGCTTTGTAAACCTCCCTTCCAGAAATGAAATGTCCTTCATTTATATTCTTGTTTCATTTCTCTTACGTATTTACATTACGCACTTGAATTCTGTTATCTAAATTCCGCATTTACTTACTTGCAATTTACTTTACGTAATTTGGATTTGCCTCATCTCCTTCTACATGCTATTGAGTCTTTGTTGAAATTCATGATTGATGAACTCTTCTCTGGACTTGGTGCTTTCAATCATCTAGGCAATCCTTGCATTCTTGTTGCAAGTTAGTAAATCTGTGTGTTCTTAAAGTGCGTAAACGTGTGACTTGAAGTCTTTAGTCTTGATTGGCTTCTGGTTCTTGTTGCCAAGGATGAAAGATTGCTGGATGAATCTTCTATAGATCATATCCCAATCATCTAGGCAATCTACAACCTCTTCTATTCAGTTTTGCAAGAAACCAATTTCTGTGCCTAGTTTTCAGATAGTGTTTCTATTTGTTTGAAGGGTTGTTTCTTCGTGTACTTACTTGCTATGATTTGTGGAGAGTCATCCAAGGACTTCTGACCATCAACTCCCATCAGCAAGTTAGGGGTGAAGTCTATGTTCGTGACTCTGTTTTTAGTGTTGCATTTGTTAAACTGAAAAGGACGGAACCTTGGTATTAACTCCTTCGATTGTTGATTAAAATAGGTTCCTGACATCCTTTGGGAGGTGCACACCAATTTTCACTTGCTTTTGGATCACCGATCAAAAGCTACATCGATTGCTTTTTTGAGATCGTGATGATTTTACTTGTCACCCGAACACTATCCACCGATCTTCGTTCATCCGACCACTTCGGTCGGGAGTACTGCTCATTCATCCGACCGGCCTTTGGTCGACTCGCTCACCCAAACACTATTCATTCCGAGTCTCGCTCATCCGACCTCAGAGGTCGGGGTACTGCTCATCCGACTGAAATACCCGACCGGTCGCTTTCTTTACGGTTTTTGGTGGTTTGAATTTTAGGGAGAGTTTATTCGAAAATTTTATTTGGCTCCTATTCACCCCCTCTAGTCGCCTTTTTCGATCTTTCAATTGGTATCGAGCAGTTCTCGCTCTTTCTAGATCTTGACCGGTCTCAAGAGCCATGGCGATGGACAAGTATTCCACCAAGCCTCCCATTTTTGCTGGAGTTGATTTTCCGTTTTGAAAATCGCGGATGGAGTCATACATCACGCCGTGGCTTTACGATATGGCAGAAGGTGAAACTCCCGTATGAGGTTCCTGCTGATGAAAACGTCACGGTCGGAAATATGGCTGACGTTGAGGCGAACGCTAAAGCAAGGAACATCCTCATACGGGGTCTTAGCCGCAGTGAGTATGATAGGATTTCTCACCTTCGTTCTGCTCATGAGATTTGGGTGACCCTCGATGCTTACCATGAGGGCACTACCCAAATCAAGACGGTTCGACAGGACCAATTCAAGCGTGAGTTCAACAAGTTTGAACAACGACGGTGAGAGTCTTGACGAGTGCTTTGGTCGGTTTACGAAGATTTTGAGCGACCTCCGGCGATCGGTTGCATATACCCTGACTCGGATAATGCTCGACATTTCTTGACCGCACTTGATCTTCGTGTTTGGGAGATGAAGGTGACCACCATCAAGGACACCACCGACCTGTCGACCTTGACTCTTGACGGGCTTTATTCCGCCTCAAGACTCATGAGATCGACGTCGTCTCGCGAAGACGAAATCTCGATCGATGGCTTTGGTCACCGATCCCATTGGATCCTCTCTGCGATTCTTCGTTGATTTCTCTCTCTCGCCCTTTGCGAGCTAGCGATGACCAACTGGAAAAATTTCGAAAAATGAGCTTGCTCTTCTTGCTCGCAAATTTTCATATGCATACAAGAGAGTGAGAGAGAGGAAGAGAGGTGGGATGATCACTGTTTGAGTGTGGTGGCCCCAACCACATTCGAGCAAACTGTCCCAAGCCGGAGAAAGGCAAAACGAACAAGGCGGTTCGGGCAAGAACGACTACACCGACAAGAACCATAACAAGAAGACCCACTCGTGAGCCGCGAAGAAGAAGTACCACAACTTTGCCAAGAACAAGAAACTCTTTCATCGGGTCCTCGCCGCTAGATGATATCGAGCTCTCCGACTCGGAGACATGGAGCGGCGAGGCGAGGATGAACCGCAAGTGAAGAAGAGCGGCGACGACTTCTCGGCAAAGATGTGCTTCATGGCGGCGCCATTGAAGCAAGCGACTCCGAGTGTCAAATGACTCGGACGAGGTACCCACCTACGACGAATTAAATGTCGCCTTCGTAAATTGGGCAAGTTTCATGCTAAGGCTAGGTCGAGGTGTTCGAGTTAGAAAAGGAAGTAGGTACCTTGACTCGGAGTTAGCTTCACTTAGATCTTCTCCTCCCGAGTCACCGATGATCTGACTTTGTGTGATGCTTTGCTTGTGGAGTTAGAGAACCTAAGGACTATGCATGATAGTGTGTTGTCCGAACTAGATAGTCTTAGGTTGAAGAATGCTAGCAATGAATCTGTTGATACTCATTCAGTAGATGCTAGTTTTCTTCCCGCTCACTCTACTCCTTCTTGTGCTAATTGCCCTAAATTGCTTGCGAAATTGATGCCATGAGCGATCACCTTAGGAAGCTTTCTTCTAGAAACGATGAACTTGAAATGCATGCTTCTAAGGAACCAATACTCATGTGAGGGTCAGAGGCAACTAAAACTTGACAATGAATCCTTAAATGTCAAGTGTGCTAAACTTGCTAAGGACTTACTAGATAAGTCACAAGAAAGTTGCTTGCGATGTTCGTGATTGAGGGGGACTTGGATAAAATCCATGTCGAGCTTAGGAAGAAATTAGAAGACCAAGCCAATAGAATTAGAAATGCGTCTTGCGTTTTTGTGAGACCCTCAAGATTGAGGCGATCGTCTTTGAGGAGAAAAATGCACGTGCTGAGAGAGCTCATCTTTCTGGTTCTTCTTCTTCTTCTTCTTCTCCCTGTTCTTCTTGTGCTTCTTTCTTTCGAGATTGCCAGTATCTTATGAGCACTCTTGAGAAGTTTGTTGGAGGCAAGAAGAAGCTCAATCTTATTCTAGACCAATCCAAGATTAGTAGATTCAATCAAGGTCTAGGATTTGATCCCTTGGAGCACGCTCGGGCGCATCCTCCCACCATTGTGCGCGGCTCCAAGAATGGTGAGATTGTGGTAGCTCCCAGAGTGAGCACCACCAAGTTTAGGTCTGCTGGGTTTGTCCATAGAACTTCTGACTAGAAGGATGTTACTCTTGTTGCTTCTGTCTCTAGCAAGGCGAAGTACACATGCACCTTTTGTAAGAAGGATGGTCACCTAGTAGATTTCTGCTTCAGGCACGCCAAGATCACTCGGCGTGAGCGTGTTGCTGCTCTTAGGGGTATTCAGGGTCATCCCCAGACTTTGAGTGCTCCTAAGGCACACACTGCTTCTAAACAGATTAGAAAGTCGCCTGTTTTTGGGCAGCGTCCAGGACTCGGTTTTCATCTTTGGTTCTTCGAGTTTTAGTCTTGGAGCTGTTCAGTAGTCGGCCTTTCCGCCGTCCTTTTGATATTCCTCGTTTTCCCATCGAGGTAGATATCGGCGTGAGGTGTTTTCTGTAGGAGATTTAGGAAGCCTCAATGGGGTGGCTCGGCTTTTGCACCACGGCGTGCCAACCCGCTTTGACTCCTAGATTATCTACGAGTTGCTCTAATCATGTGAGAGTTGAGCGTCGAGAGACACTCGAGTCGATCTTCTTCGTGGGATGGTACTGAGGCGTCGTGTGGTTCATATTGGGTTCCCAAGTCTTCACTCTATCCCATCTTGAGTCATCTCTCTCTCTTGTGTCTTGATCGGTTAAATCGGATGGGAAGGGAGATGTTTGGATTGTCGACTCGGTTGTTCTCGTCATATGACCGGAGATTCTCGATGGTTCTCTTCCTAGTCCGAGCCCCTGGTGATGAGTTGATCACTTTGGGGATGCTTCTTCGTAGAGTCATAGCTAAAGGTACATCCGCATTAACCAAAATTTCATTCTTAAAGATGTTGCCTTAGTAAGTAGTGCAATACAATCGCTCTCTGTTTCTCGACTTATTGATGACTCTTTCGAGGTAAGCTTCAAGAGTAATGCCTGTAGAATCCTTGATTCATCGGAGAGGGTTAGTTTATGGATTTCTAGATTTGGGAGAGTCTTTCGTGCTGATTTTTCTGCTTCTTCTGGAGACTCTCTTCGATGTTTGATTGCTTCTGAGTCCCGTGATCTCTCCTTCTGGCATAGGAGACTTGGTCACATTGGTTTTGATCATTTGACCCGAGTTAGCAGCCACGATCTCATTCGGGGTTTGCCCAAACTCAAGATGGTCAAAGACTTAGTTTGCTCTCCTTGCCGACATGGCAAGATGGTTACTGCTTCTCATCCTCTTGTGACCGTAGTGATGACTGATGCACCAGGACAGCTTTTACATATGGACACTGTTGGTCCAAATAGAGTGCGATCGGCAGGAGGGAAGTGGTATGTTCTTGTCATCGTTGATGATTTTCTAGATTCTCTTGGGTATTCTTCATGGCCTCGAAGGATGAGACTTTTCTCACTTGGGGGTTTGGTCAATGAGGTTGTCTATTGAGCTCCCGTGTGCATTCTGAGCTATCTGCAGTGATAATGGCACTGAGTTCAAGAATTCCTACTTTGAGAGTTTTTGTGTGGAGTCTGGTTTAGAGCATCGTTCTCTTCTCCCTCGCGCCTCAAAGAGAATGGCATAGTGGAAAGGAAGAACAGGACCACGGTTAAGATGGCTAGGGCGATGCTAGATGAGTACAAGATACTCTAGGAAGTTTTGGGTGAGGCTATAGCTCTTGCTTGTCATGTTTCTAATCGCGTGTTTTGAGAGCACATTTGCATCGCACTTCTTATGAGTTGAGGTATGGGCGAAAGCCCAAAGTGTCTCATTTTCGCGTTTTGGTTGCAAGTGTTTTATCTTGAAGTCCGTAACCTAGATAAGTTTGAGTCTCGCTCTTACGATGGTATCTTTCTAGGTTACTCGTCTTCTTCTCGTAGCTATAAGTGCAGGTGTTGATGCGCATAGGATCATAGAGACTGTGATGTGACCTTTGATGAGGCTAGCCCAGAGCTAGACACGATGTTTGAGCTCTTCTTATCCCTCCGAGACCATCTTTGAAGAAGATAAGGATGATGGAGATGATGGTGTTCCACCGGATCCAGTCCCTCTTCACACGAGGTGCCTCCTGTTTCCATTTACGCACCTCGGGAGACCAACCCTTGCTTTTCGACTCTCCTTCAAATAGTGGCTCTGTTCCTACCTCTTCTTCTCAAGAGGTAGAGGCCACTACTTCTGCTGGACCTCCCGTCATATTCGAGACGTCATCCTTCTGATCAGATGATTGGCGATTTGTTCGAGCGTGTCACCCGCTCAAGAACGGTCATCCTCTTTCTCGCCTCCACTCTGCCTTCGTTGCCTCCTTTGAGCCGAAGGATGTTTCTCATGCATTATCCAATGAGTCGTGGATTAATGCTATGCATGAGGAACTTGAGAACTTTGAGAGGAACAAGGTATGGCAGCTTGTCAAGCCCCATCCGGTCATAATGTCATTGGGACCAAGTGGGTGTTCAAAAACAAGCAGAGTGAGGATGGGGTTGTAATTAGAAACAAGGCTAGACTAGTTGCATAGGGCTTTTCTCAGGTTGAGGGTCTTGACTTTGAGGAGACCTTTGCTCCTGTAGCTAGGCTAGAGGCTATCCGAATCCTGCTTGCATTTTCTGCATCCAAAGGCTTCAAGCTTTATCAAATGGATGTCAAGAGTGCATTCCTCAATGGCTATATTGAGGAAGAGGTTTATGTCAAGCAACCTCCAGAATTCGATAACCCCAAGTTTTCGAGTCATGTATACAAGCTTTCCAAAGCTCAGATGGACTCAAGCAGCCCCAGAGCATGGTATGAGAGGCTCAAGTCTTATCTTCTCACCATGACTTTAAAATGGGCATAGTAGACAAAACTTTGTTCATCGACACCATGAGTCTCATTTTCTTCTTGTCCGTTTATGTGGGCGATATCATTTTGGTGGCTCGTCTCATTCTCTTGTCTCTCGGTTTTACGATGTGATGAGTACAGAGTTTGAGATGAGTATGATGGGCGAGTTGAGCTACTTTCTTGGCTTCCAAATCAAGCAGACTCGGGAGGGTACTTTCTTGCATCAAGGCAAATATACCCGTGACCTCCTGAGGCGCTTCGACATGTCGATGGGGGAAGCGGTGATGACTCCTATGGCCACCACCGCTGTCCTCGAGCCCGATGAGGATGGTGAGCTGCCGATCAAAAGGAGTTTGAGCATGATCGGCTCCTCTTGTACCTCACCGCTTGAGGCCGGACATACATTTCATTTGTGTGTGCATGCGCTCGATTTCAAGCTTCTCCTCGCGCCTCTCACCGCCAGGCGGTCAAGCGCATCTTCAGGTACCTTCGTGCTACCATTGATTATGGTATTTGGTACTCTTCTTCTTCTTGTCTATCTCTTAGAGCCTTTTCCGATGCCGACTTTGCTGGCTGTAGGATAGATAGGAAGAGCACTTCTGGCACTTGCCAATTCATTGGCACTTCTCTTGTTTCTTGGTCATCTAGGAAGCGATGCAGGTTGCACACCACTGCTTGAGGCCGAGTATATTCTTGTTGTAGCAGTGCTCGATGAGATCGACCTTGCGGGACTATGGGTTAGAAATAGAGAGTGTGCCACTTTTACGTGACAACACTTCAGCTATTTGCATTGCTAAAAACCCAAAGCAACATTCCCGACCAAGCACATTGATATTAGATATCACTTCCTTAGAGACCATGTGGAGAAGGGAGATATCGCGCTTCAGGTTCATAGAGAGTGACCTTGATTAGCGATATCTTTACCAAGCCTTTGGATAGCTCCAGTTTGTTGCCTTGAGGAGTGAGCTTGGAGTCGTGAGCCCTTACGGCTTTTCGTGAGGGGAGCTGGTTTGTATATTATGTACTATATATTTTCTTCCAAAGATTTCCTTTTTTCTTACGGATGACTTTGGGCTTGTTTTCTTAAGTTGAGTTCACTCACTTAGACTTACGCATGCCTCGCATGGACCTCTTATCTTGTGCTTTAGGTTGCTATCATGCGTGATTAGCTGTTCTCTCTTCTCTCTAGGTTGAGTTCCCTCACAGTCTTTTAAGTCTAGCAGGTTTTGGACCTCCTAGGTAGACAGGGTCTGTGTGCACTCCTTAGTTGGGATCTAGAGTCAGCTTCCCTATGTCAGTCATTTGGGAAGAGCGAGTCTAAGCTGTAGTGAGTTTCTTATATCTTTTCTATGCTCTATAGCCATCCAGTTTTGCAGTTTCTCGACTTCTTCTCCTCATTCTGTTTTTCTGGTTATTATTGAGTTCATTCGGGTTTTCTTTATGCCTAATCTTGATAATAACCCAACTTTAACCAGATTTGAGCTTAAAATTGATTCAATTATTGAGGGGGAGTTTGGGAATATGTTCATGCATTGCATTTAGACTGCATTTTCCGTTCTATGAGCTTTGTCTATTATGCATTTGACTCAATCTTCGTGAAATACATCATGCTATATCTTTGAAGAAAATCACTAGCTTAGATATGTCCAAGTTCTTTATCAAGCTAATGTTCATTGAAATCTGAAAAACTTAAAAGCTTTAAATGAAAACTTGATGAAACATGTTGCTTTTACTTACTAAGTTTCTTCTCTAAGAGCTTTTACCATGAATTGTGAAATTTTGGAATTCTCTAGAGTCCGTATAGCAACTTGGGTGAAATTTGCTTGATCCATATTTGAGTCCTTGAAATTGCTTATATGTGCTAAATTGAAAATTAAAAAATTGACTCTTTTGTGCAAAATTGATCTCAGACTTTATATTCTCGAGACGCCTCCCATTGCATTTGGGATGAACTTGGAATATATTGTGTATGACCAAGATCATTCTCTTAAGAGTTACTCTTGAGATGATCGAAAATGGCTTGAGTCAATCAACAAAAAAATTGCAAATATCAAACACATAAGTGGGTAAAGAATGCAAATAATGTCAAACATTTGCACCCCGCTATGTTTTTCGAAGTCTTAAAGAAAATTTGCATAAATTGAAAAATGGGCTCGAAGGACCTTATATGCACTTCAAAATTCCCCAAAGTGTTGAGTAGGTTGAACTCTAGGTTTTCCATTTGATCCCTGAGTGGTTTTGCTTCTAGTTTTGAAACTTTGCTAAGTTTTGCACTTGTCAAATCTTGCTAAAAATGATACATTTTCAAAACTTCGCTTATGAGCAAAATTTGTTATTTGCACTTGGACATGTCTTAGTTTGGTTATAATCTGAGATTAATAAGCTTGGTGTCATATCTTGTCATTATGATCATTTGGATAATCTTCAAAGCTCCCTTAGGTTGCATTTCATGCATACATAAAAGAGGGAGAAAATTATATTTTGATGCCTATATTGCCAAAAGGGGGAGAAAATGTAGAAAAAGGCATCATTTAAAATATAGAAAAGGAGGAGATAGAAATGTGAAAGCTTGTTGGTTCTTATGATTTTTGTAAATCTTTGCTATCTCTTATGGATCATAATCACATTTGACACTTATGATTGGTTTTAGAGCTTTTGTTGAAAACTTGCTCTTTTCATGGTTTTGCTCTAAATTCTTTACGCCAACTTGGTCATAATTTTATATCTTTCTCTCTGGACCAAGTTTGGCTTTGCAATCAAATTGCTTTCTTCTTCTCTCATTCAAACTCAAATTTATGCCTTTTGTGTGGTTTGTCAATATACTCATCAAGGGGGAGATTGAAGGACCATGTGGAGGTCCATCCATGTTTGTGATGAGTATTTGACTTTATTTGAGCAAGGTGTGCTCAAGTTTGAGTTTGATTTGGATTGTTTTTCGAGCTAGAGCAATTTGAGTTCTTGGTTGGAGACCGATCGTCCGACCCCGAGTGGTCGGGTCGTCTGACCTGAGTGGTCGGGGCTTTGGCTGTGTTGCAGACAAGTCGTCCGACCCCGAGTGGTTGGGTCGTCCGACTCCGAGTGGTTGAGACCCCGAGTGGTTGGGTCGTCCGACTCCGAGTGGTTGGGTCGTCCGACTAGTGGTAAGACCATGGTTGGTCGGGATGGAGACCGGTGGTCAGACCATGGGTGGTCGGAATGGAGACTAGTGGTCAGACCTCGAGTGGTCGGGATGGAGACCAGTGGTCAGACCATGGTTGGTCGGGATGGAGACCAGTGAACAGACCTCGAGTGGTCGGGATGGAGACCAGTGGTCAGACCATGGGTGGTCGGAATGGAGACTAGTGGTAAGACCTCGAGTGGTCGGGATGGAGACCAGTGGTCAGACCATGGTTGGTCGGGATGGAGACCAGTGAACAGACCTCGAGTGGTCGGGATGGAGACCAGTGGTCAGACCACGTGTGGTCGGGTTTTCTTGGTCGAGATAGTGTATATCTTCTGTTGAGATGGATATGTGTTGTTGGACATTGCTAGGTGATGTGGTTTCCTTGTCTATGATGGTTGCAGGACTTTGGAGCTAGGTCATGGTGAGGCGAAGGGGATCAGGACTAGGCTGGGAGAGCTGAGGTCCAGATGATCAAGGTGTCGCCAAAGATGACTGAGGCCAGGGAGTAGCTGCAAGCCGAGAAGACAAAGGAATGGATGAGATGCTAACTTGGAGCTGCTCTGATCTAGGAGGACCGTTGGATCGCGGTCAGGAAGATAGAGTAGCGGGTCAAGTTAGTGTGAGTTGAAAAGCATGCAAAACCCGTTGGGTTGTTGGGTTTCGGGTGAGCCCATGCATAGCTTTGTGAGTGGGTAAAATCTCAGCCCTTGATGGAGTGCTCTAGGGTTTAGAGGCTCATCCAAGGGTGGTAGGTGTTCCAAGCCTGCTATGAATAGACAGGGAGAGGGGTGTCTCCTTGGGGTGAGCGGTGAGGAAAGTCTACGTGAGTAGTTGAGAGTTGTTGAGAGTGACAGTGTAAGGATCAAATCCTGGCTCTTGGATGTTGGCTTAGGATTGAAGCAGGACATCCAAAGGTGGGAATTGATCCCATGTCACTATAAATAGAGGGGTAGGGGCAGCCTCCCCTTGAGGAGAAGGTTGTGAAGGTTCTGAGGTTTTTGCTGCTCATTTGAGCTTTGTCCACTTTGTTGTGAGGCTTTGTAAACCTCCCTTCCAGAAATGAAATGTCCTTCATTTATATTCTTGTTTCATTTCTCTTACGTATTTACATTACGCACTTGAATTACATTATCTAAATTCGCATTTACTTACTTGCAATTTACTTTACGTAATTTGGATTTGCCTCATCTCCTTCTACATGCTATTGAGTCTTTGTTGAAATTCATGATTGATGAACTCTTCTCTGGACTTGGTGCTTTCAATCATCTAGGCAATCCTTGCATTCTTGTTGCAAGTTAGTAAATCTGTGTGTTCTTAAAGTGCGTAAGCGTGTGACTTGAAGTCTTTAGTCTTGATTGGCTTCGTTCTTGTTGCCAAGGATGAAAGATTGCTTTGGATGAATCTTCTATAGATCATATCCCAATCATCTAGGCAATCTACAACCTCTTCTATTCAGTTTTGCAAGAAACCAATTTACGTGCCTAGTTTTGATAGTGTTTCTATTTGTTTGAAGGGTTGTTTCTTCATGTACTTACTTGCTATGATTTGTGGAGAGTCATCCAAGGACTTCTGACCATCAACTCCCATCAGCAAGTTAGGGGTGAAGTCTGTGTTCGTGACTCTGTTTTTGGTGTTGCATTTGTTAAACTGAAAAGGACGGAACCTTGGTATTAACTCCTTCGATTGTTGATTAAAATAGGTTCCTGACATCCTTTGGGAGGTGCACACCAATTTTCACTGTTTTTGGATCAGCCGATCAAAAGCTACATCGATTTCTGTTTTTGAGATCGTGCTGATTTTACTGTTCACCCGAACACTATCCACCCGAGTACTGTTCATCCGACCACTTCAGGTCGAGAGTACTGTTCATCCGAACACTTCAGGTCGGGAGTACTGTTCATCCGACCCGTGCTGGATGGGGTACTGTTCACCCGAACACTATTCATTTCGAGTACTGTTCATCCGACCTCTGTAGGTCGGGGGTACTGTTCATCCGACCAGAAATACCCGACAAGTGCAGTTTCTTTCTGGTTTTTTGGTGGTTTGAATTTTAGGGGGAGAGTTTATTCGAAAATTTTATTTGGCTCCTATTCACCCCCCTCTAGTCGCCTTTTTTCGATCTTTCAATTGGTCAATCCAAAAGACATCACGGTATACTCATACTGTCCATACCGAGTAACAAAAGTTATTTTGGGTATATTCTCTTGACGAATCTTCAACTGGTGATATCCTGGTCTCAGGTCAATCTTCGAGAACACTTCGGCTCCTTGAAGTTGGTCAAACAAATCATCGATTCTTGGCAGAGGGTACTTATTCTTGATGGTGACCTCATTGAGTGAGCGACAATCTACACACGTTCTCTGAGTTCTATCTTTCTTTTCAAATAAAGAACTGGCGCTCCCCATGGCGAAGAACTTGGTCGAACAAAACCTTGATCTTGCAGCTCTTTAATCTGTCTCTTTACTTCCGCTAACTCATTAGCAGGCAATCTATAAGGTCTCTTATAAATGGGTGGTGTTCCAGGAACTAGCTCGATCAGAAATTCTATATCTCGTTCCGGTGGCATCCCAGGCAACTCATCTGGAAACACATCAGGAAATTTGCTGGTGACTGACACATCTTCCAAACTTATTCCTTTGGCACTACAAAATTTTATTCCTTCAGACTTCTCGGCGGCGGCTTGAAATTTTAACTTAGCTCTGTCTGGACTGGTTAAGGTGATCTCTCTATTCCCACAATCCAAAACTACTTGGCTCTTGGAGAGCCAATCCATTCCTAGGATCACATCTAGGGACTTGGTGTCTAGGACAATAAGGTTGGCTAGAAATTCTACCCCTCCAATTAATATCTTAACTTCGGGGCAGCCTTGGTTCGTACTCAAATCAGAACCAGGTGACTGCACTAATAAAATAGTTTTAAGAGGCTTTGTCTTTAATTGATGATTTGCAGCAAAACTTCGAGAAACAAACGAATGCATAGCTCTAGAATCAAACAAAACCATGGCAGATGCTGAGTTGACTAGAAGCTTACCTAGTATGACAACTGGTGCAGACTGGGCGTCCTCAGTGGTGACGTGATTCACACGACCTCTTCCAGCAGGCGGCGGAGTCCTGATGACTTGGTTAGGAGTTTGGGGCACTCCACGTCCTGATCCTGGTGCGGGGGTCTTGGCTAGCGTAGATCCCAAATTGAAACAGACTGGCGTCACAACTTGCTTCCTTGGGCAATTGTTGGCATAATGACCAAGTTCATGAAAGTTGAAACATGTGACTCTTGCAGCTGGATTATTGTTCCTCTGAGGTGGATTGCTGTTGGTGCTGAGGTTGCGATTGCACGAAGGAGCTGGGCAGGGTGCTGGTGCAGGGGTCCTGAATGCATTTGGAGGAGTGAAACGAGCAGGCTGTTGAGCATTGGTTCTGACTCTCTGCTGGTGATTCTGCTGAGCTCCATGCTGCATCATCTTTCTTTTATGGGATTCCTCCAATTCACGGCAAGATTCCTCAATAAGCATAGCTTTATCTACCAGATGTTGGAAATCTGCATAGTCCTTGCCAATGACTTGCACCTTTAGTCCTAGATTGAGTCCACGCTTGAACTTCTTTTGGCGAGCATCATCTGTGGCTACATCCTCTGGAGCGTAGCGAGCAAGTTGAGTGAACTTGTTGAGGTATTCACTCACTAACATCCCTTCTTGCTTAAGTTCTCAGAACTCATTGTTCTTCATTTCAACCTTGCCATCTGGAATATGAGAGTGCGAAAAGCAGTGGAAAACTCTGCCCAAGTGATAGTCTGGGGGTCATCATGGGCGGCACTGTAGTTCTCCCACCATTCAGCGGCGGTGCCCTCCAGCTGATGAGCGGCATAGAGAACCTTCTCACGATCTGTGCACTGAGCAGTTGCAAGCTTCTTCTCAATGGAGCGAATCCAATCATCGGCGTCCAATGGTTCTGAAGTGTTGGAGAAAGTTGGCGGGCGAGTCCTCATAAATTCTGCTAGCTTGGACTAGAAATGAGCTTGAGGGGGTGCAGCGGCAGCTTGGTTCTACTGGTTCAACAGATTAGCTAGGGCAACTGCAGTCTGGTTCTGTTGATTCATCATGTTGTTCATATTTTGCATCATGGTGTTCATTAGCTGAGTCTGAGCTACCAGAAAATGTCCCATGTTCTGATCTGTCACTGCTAGTGGAGGCAGTGGTTCATTGGAATTGGGGTTGGTGTTGGCACTAGCACTGGCATCCATTGGCGAACTGCGACCGGCCCCAAAATGAGTGTCAACCATCTGAGATGCAGCACAAGGGTTTGATAGGTAAGAGGGAAAAGCAGTAGACGAGTGGTAACATCATCTAGGGGAGAAGGTAATACCTAGGGACAAAAGGACACAGCCGAAAAGGCTATAAATTAAAGAGACAATTATAGCTTTTTCAACTAAAGGTATGGTTGCAACACCGTGCTTGGGGCAAATGTACAACATACCAGGCATACAAGCAATAAAAATCCTAGTATGCGCGGACTAAACGTTACTAAATTGAAGGGGAAAACATGCTCCAGCACCGCTGAGCACCAAAAACCTATCTTATATGGTAGTCTTCTCGGATATGTCTTTGATGGCTTGATCGTCGTCTCCCTTGATTTGATTCCTTGCAGAAGACTCGAGGCTTTGAGAAGTTTCATGAGATAATATCAATTTAAATTTCAAATCAATGTTTCAGCAAAGGAGAGGAATAAGAACCTAAGAATAAGACGAGAGGAGACGAAAACTATTAAGTACCAATTTGTTGGTTTGATTTAGGAAATAATTTTGAAGATCATGCTAACTAGGATAGCGACCTACAGTCGATATGGCTCTGATACCATCTCTGTCGGGACCCGGATTTGCAAATCCAAAACCCTCTGTATATACTACACTAGTCTAGCATCACGCTAGCGCGCACAGTGGAAACATTGATGCAATATCATTCCATACAACGAATGAACTAAGAAAGATGCAAATTATTATTAAATAAAGCAAACGATCTTAGTGTCAATGTTTACACCATTATGCCTTAAGGGCTTAAGAAACAAATAACTATTGCAGCAGAAAAGATAACTTGAGCCATTCGACATGCCACAGGCAATCGTCTGGGGAACGCCTTCCTAATCCACGTAGTCTACATAGAATTCCTCCTCATGATATTCAGCATTTCATGATCCTTCCTCAGCAACTGATAAACAAAGGCGTCTAGCCGTGAGTAAAAAATTACTCAGCAAGCCGAAGGGAATTGATGCAATATATTCATGCACGGCTTGACAAAGATGGCCATATGGTTCATTTGCAGAAAGCAATAACTTGAATTGAAATACAATAAATAGATTGAAAGCACATTTATGAAAAGATAAATACATAACTGATAGATCAATGGTAGACAACATGAACAGAATGGCGAGGCATCACCCTACACCTTCTAAAACAGGTATCAACCAATAGATTCAACAGCATTACTTTAGACAACAAAACAACAGTGAACTCCCCATTCACATCCCAACAATTCCACATTTCCACATTTCATGATACACTCTATACCCAGTGTGAAATTCCCGGGCTTGTCCATGACCGTGGACACGGCTATTCGAATAGTTTTACACTCTGCAGAGGTTGTACAACTTTACCCACAAGACATGAACATCTCTTTGTGCAAACGTTACTAACACACTTCCTTTGGTGTGTCGCAGAGATATCATGACAAAGCCTTTACAATGCCCTGTCTAACCTCAGTACTGCCCGCTAAGTTTTCGCCCCTTAGGGCCCCCTCTTGTGCCTTGCGAATCTACCCATCTATCCCGAAACCCACACCACCAATTGGCAGTACTCAAGGCTAGATATTGCAAATTAATCAGCTAGGTCCATCCCATACCAGACATGTGGTAGTACGGTAAGGCCCAGTTCAATGGCGCACAAGATTAAGTCCTTAAGTTGTCTCAGGCAAGACATCCACATCCCAATGTGCTAGAAAGCACCCCCTTTACTGCACGTTCACTTGCCCGAGGGAAAACAATTCGTCAACCAAGACCAATGGCAAACCCCGCCATGGTATAACAAATTTTATAACAGTGGCTAATGGCCATGATTTAGTATCTCATTAAGTCAAGATTAACATTATTCAACATGTGACATGAATCCCTTTGTATAGCTAAGCATGTCTAAGCATAGCTACGATAACCCAATGTTGGTATAACAATTATGTCCAACTAGTAATGTCCCAACCTATGTTTAACAACGGATACATGGCATCCCAATAATCAAGGTGGCATAATGTCAACTAGGTATATATTTACTCCCATGAAATGATCATTGATACACAAAATAGCATGCAATTGTATAAAAGTAAAGTACTTTTGTAAACATAGGATCAATATGGTCAAGGGCTACGACATGCCTTGCTGATCTAGTGCTGAGTCTTGGTCTTCGAAGTCTTCGTTCGCTCCCTCGGAATTAGCGTCTACCGGAAAAGAAAGCAACGAATATAATTAAATACCAAACAGAGACTCAAACAATCTCACAACTGAAAATAAATGGCTCTGGAAGATAGAGCTTGATTTTATAAAAATTTAGAAACTTGAATCGCCTCAATCGGAGTTCGTATGAGCGAGAACGGGCCTCCGAAAGATTAAATTCAGAGAAAAATGCTGAAAATCAGAAAATCCGAATTTTCCATTTTTTTCTAATGGAAAATCGATTTATTGCACAATCGCTGACATCATCCGGAATTGGATGGACTCGGTCCACAGCATTGTCCGGTTCACCTTGCACCCAGTGCACGGCTGACGTCAGCGCTTTCGTCACCCTTAGGGCTAAGGTTGCAGCTGACGACGTGCTGACGAGGCGGCCAAGTAGACGCTGATGAGGCAGGACACCCGTCGCGTATTCGGCATCTGCGATCGGATCGGACGACGGAAAGCGAGGGCGCGGGCAGGTGCGACGTAGCGCGATCTGGGGCATCTGTATAAGATCGGACGGCCAGAATTTTGCGACGGGGACCGACGGTGAGGAGGTGGCGCTATCCCGCCGGAGCCAAGGGACACGACAAGGAACACGACGAAGGATGACTGGATCGGGTTCGAGACTTGGCGGATCGGGGAGGGGACGACCGGCAAATTCGATGACACAAGAAGCAACGTCAGAGACGGACCGGCGACGGAGATCCAAGCGGAGGAAGAGCTCGGTCTCGATGGCGCACTACGGCGAACGAGTTCCTAATGATGGCGGTAGCTCAGGTAGGAAGAGAGGGGGCAAAAGAAGCGGCGGCGTGAGGGGAACCTCGAAAGGGTGCGGCGCGGGTTTTTATAGCCTAGGGAGGCATGTGCGGTTAGGACTCCAAGAACGGCGCCGACACGGACTCAGCGATGGCGACGGCTAGGGTTCACAGGCGCGTGGGAGCTGGGCCGCGGGGCGAGCAAAGCGGGCCGTGGTGGAGCGGCTGGGCTGGCGAGGCGAAGCGGGCCGATGGGCCAAGGCGGCGCGGGCTGGGGAAGTGGGCCGGCGGAAGAAACGACCCAGAAGATTTTAGAAATAAAATCATTTTCCGAATTAAGAAAATTCCAGAAATTCGAATAAGTGCAAATAAATTCAAATGAATAGCAAATAAATTCAGAAAAAATACAAAAATACAAAAAAATTCCTTGGAGCACAATGAACCCAACTAAAACTTAAAATCTTTTATTTGATGAATAGATTAATTAAATTAAATCCTTTTATTAATAGAAAATTCAAATTAAGCTGGGATTAATTCAAGAAAAATGCAAATGGTTTATTTTCAAATTCTAACATTCCAAAACTCAAATTTTGGGATGTTACAGGGGTGGAGGGAGACACCACTGTGCCAGGGTGGAGGGAGACGTCGCCGTTCGTCGAGGGGTGGGGTGAGCCGAGATGCTGCCAGGGGTGAGCGTGCTGGCTTGCTGGGGTGGGGAATAGCCAAAGTTGCTGAATGGGGATCAGGCCATGGCCATTAGGGCATGAGGCACTCTTCACTTAGGCCGCCAAGTCGCTAGGAGTTTATGGGCTGGGCCGGCTGGTAGGGGTCAAAACTAGATGTCCGAATGGGTCATTATCTGATATCTGGGTTCCTACCCATATTTCTCGGATACTTCATGCTTCGAATCTGATCTAGTATACAGATCCAAATCTGACCAGATATCTAAAATCTATCCTGAATCCAGTCTCAACCGGATCTGGATTTGGATCGAGCATATAAAATTCGACCCGTTTTCACCCCTAGTTAGGGCTAGGCAATGTAGTTCTGTTATGATCTCTTAAATTCATACCAAAAAAAGTGTGTTAATAGTAAAAAGAATTGGTCATGTCTTGTGGGTAAAGCTGTAGGCTTCTACAGAGTATAAATCTTTTCAAAAAGCCGTCCCCGCAGTCAAGGGCTACTTGGTAAAGTCATCCCTTAGTTAGAGTTTTGATATTTTCATAAAATGGATTGAATTGGGAATATTTGTAAGAAAATTCTTTTTTTGAGATTTTACGCCATGAGTTGGCAGGAAATTGTTCGAATTGTTGCTCATATTCATAGAGGACCGTGAGCTGTTACATTTATGTTATTTAAACTTGTTATTTATATACCCATCAAAGTGCTCTTATAAATTCCGTTTGTAATCTACAATTTAGTATTTACAATTCAACATTGCTTTTTGCAAAATAACCCTAGAAGACTTTCTATTGACATAGCCTACATTTATTATATATTTGTGATACAATACAAGTCTTGCGTAGTACGAAATGTACTCAAACCTTGCTGCTCTTGATATTCTTTAGGTGAAGAATCAGAAAACCCTGAAGACACATTCCATAATGTAGGTTATGGGGAATATTATGACGAAATTTCGGAGGGTTTATTCCTTGTTAATTGTCTGAGGGTTCAATAGGCATACTACAAGACTTTTGAATTTTCGTTGCAGTTTATTTTGGCTTGTAAGACCTTGTTGTATAATTATCTTCTGCTATTGTATGAATAATATTGTGTATGGATACGATATCAATGTTGTAAATATGCATACTAACCACTGATCATGGGACTAGTACTGTATACACATGGAATCTTCCTTGGTATTCCAAGCCAAAAAGGGTAGGTTCTCACACTACTATTCCTTTGAAAAGATGGTTACAAATTTGCAAAATTTATAAAATCTTAACAAACCCTAATAAATCTATCTTTGGAAGACTGTTTTATACATCCAAATATATATTAATAAAAAAATTGTATTTAATATATTTTAATGTATGTAAATTCCAAAATTCAATCACTCAACTGTGATTAAATAATGAAAAGAATTGATATTTTTTAATTTGTGAAATTTAAGGCATCCAACATTTCATATTTAAATTCCTGAAAAGTGTTTTGCTATTTAAATTTGATGGCTAGTTTCTTAAATTCGGTGTGCTTTACAGCGACTGCATTAGTTTCTACTTGCGACAATGGATGTTTCAATAACATAAACATCATCATGAACATAATTCATTTCATAGTTTTCATAATGAATTGGCCAATTCACTAGTGTGCCAAGAACTAAATTGTTTGTAAAGAATTTTAAGAAAGGTGACCCTAATCCAAATATCATCATGTTCTTTGTTTTCAGTAGTGTACCTTAAGCCAAATTCTCTACTGTACCTTAACGTCTGGCTAAGCAGAAATTAGCAAATCTGAAACGATTCTTCTCCCCATCGTTGCATCTGCGGTTCAGTCCTTCAACTGGAACGTGCTTCAGTGATACAGCACAAACTCTGTTCGCATTGTTAGGACTTTGATACCACTGGTTAGAGTTAGTACGGCACACGAAAACTGAAGAAAAAGATTTAACGTGAAAAAACCCTTGCGAAAAAATTCACGGAAAACAATCCACTATAATACTTCAAAGATTACAAGTATAAGGGTTGGCTTATATAACCAAAGAGTCCTAGTTGTAGACGACTTAGACTAACAAACTATTTAGATATAACAAAAAAATAAGCTAAGTTGAGATATTGAGTTATCTCCAACACCTATCTCCTTTTTTTTTCAGTTCAGTTTTCGGTAACAGCATGTGTGAAAAATAATAACATACTTGTGGAATTGTAGTCGATTGTCACTGCCATTCTAGAAAGTCGAAGTTCAAAGTCAACCTAATCTGTACAAATTCTTGTGACCTGCAGCTTCTCTATGTTAAATGCACACACTCGAAAATACTATGCATCCTTTCTTTTTGGAGGAAAGAACCTAGCATGGAGTTTGCGCTCTCTGCAATCACAGGTGATCTAATTAGCCGATTCATGTCCTTTCTAGTAAAGAAGTGCACAGATAGATCATCTCCTGAAGAGAAGCTAGAAAGGTTGCAGCATCTCCTGCTACGACTTCACACAGTGGTTGAGGAGGCCGATGGGCGATACATCACCAACTCCAAGATGCTAGTTCAGCTTAGAATGATCATCGAAGCCATGTACCGAGGTTACCATGTGCTAGACAACATCAAGTACAAGCCCTTTCAACAGATTCAAGCAGAAGAGCAGGTGAGCAGTTCACATTCCTTGTTTTCGATCACCCCCACGAAACGTTTTCATACAACAAAGAGCATAATCATTAGTGAAGACATACAAAGCATATTGGTGGATTTGGAGACTACTCTTGATAATATGACAGAATTTGTCGTCCTTCTGGGGGCATGCGAAAGCATGTGCCAGAGACCCTATGACACCTATCTTTACATTGACAATTTCATGTTTGGCCGTGTTGTCGAAAAGCAAAAGATCATAAACGTCTTACTGCAAGACAAGCCTCCAAATGTTGCTCCGGTTGTGCTTCCAATTATCGGCGGTTGTCGAGTCGGAAAGAAAACACTAGTTGGGTGTGCTTGCAATGATAATAAGATCCGTTCCTACTTTTCTTCAATTTTGCACGTCAAAGGAGACGAGATTTGGAGAATGAATCTCGGAATGTCTAGGTGCATGAAGACTTTGGTTGTTATTGAGTTTATTTCAGATATAACTGACGAGGATTGGGCAAATTTCTATTCATCAACGGCAGGGATGGGTAAAGGAAGCAAGATCATAATTATAAGTAGATATGAGAAGTTTTCAAGGTTTGGAACAGTAGAGCCAATCCATACCAGTAGCATGTCACCCGACGAATACATTTATCTCTTCAAGGTGCTCGCATTCGGAAGTGCAAATCCAGAAGATTACCCTCAATTGGCAATAATAGGGCAGGAGGTAGGGACTTTGTTGAGAGGGCTACTACTGTCTGCAAACGTTCTTGCTGACATGTTCAGAAAGAATTTGGATCTTCAGTTTTGGCTCCACATATTGACAAGGCTCAGGAAAGTGGTAGAGAATAACTTCTCAGTGTTTGGCGCGCATCCAGTAGCTCTTTTTGACAAAGATCATCCCGTAGACATCACCAAATTTGTGTCGAAGATGTCTTCTCCACTGCGTATCATGTCTCTGTGCAGTGAAACTGACATATGTAGAACGAAACTGTCCAGTGTGACATTTGGGGACCTAGTGGCTGGTTCTTGTGCCGTTCTACCTCGCGACAAGTATCAGATTATGGTGTGGCAATCACGGATACCTCCCTTCACTAAGTATGTCGCAACTTGTGTTGAAGAGAAGGTTCAATATACAGCTTTAACCAGCAAAAAGCGTCAGAAATTAGATGGTTAGAAATTTAGATGGTGTATCAATATTTAAGTTATTGTACAAGAAAAGCTATTGTTAGACAGTATCCTATATTGTTTTGTATAGAGATTGCTAGTGTCTTAGATTGCCTTGTATAGAGATTGCTAGTATCTCGTATTGCCTTATATAGACTTTCCTTTTGTACCCGCATATATGTGTATATATTCTTGCCTATTGGCCTTATGATGAATACAAGTACAATTTATAACTTGGTATCATAGCCAATTTAGGGTTATGTGCAGTTACGCCATCTAGCACCTTCTCTTTGTTGGTCGGCCGTCGCTGCTCTTTCTGCGGCTCTTCCCGCTGCTGTATCATTTTTCTTTCACCCTCAGATCCGCTCCTATGCCCCAGTGATTGCTCTGATCCGCTCCTATGCCCCAGTGACTGCTCTGCCGGCCTCCACTACTACCTTCTATACCGGAGTTTGCCCCCACCCCCTATGCCAAAATGCTATACACGACGCTGCGGTCGGCCGCCTGCCATCTATCTCCAGCCACCTGCCACTCATTGATGGCTCCTCCCAGCACCATTTCTGTTTCTAGATGCCCTTTGAAGGGCACCTTAAAGGACTTCTGCTAGTTCTAACTCCACTCAAGAGATTCTCACGCTGCTACGTCTTATGGTTGCCTTTGCACTGACAGGTTTTGCTAGTTCTGCTACTCAGTCTTCTAGTGAGAAATCACCTTACACATCTCCTTCAGGTATCTCACTATGGATTCTTGACTTTGATGCTTCTTTTCATATGACATTTGATCCTAATAGTCTTAATTCTATTAGTACTCTCACTCCTCCTATCACTGTTTGGACCACAGTAGTACCTCTTTTTCTGTTGCAAGACGAGACACTATTTTATCTTTCACTTTTCATGTTCCTGCTATTTCTCATGTTTTCAAACTAACCATATAGCTTATATGCACTGACCAGCTCACTGATTATGGCTGCCTTGTTATCCTCGCTTCTGACTCTTTTTGTGTTCAGGATCACCGTAGAGGGTTTCTAGTTGGTACTTGCCCTCGCTGCCGTGACTCATACCATCTCTAAGAGCTTGACTGGTTTTGTCTTCCTTCAGCTACCCCTGTCAATCTCTCTATCTCCTCCACTGCTTTCGCCTCTGTTGCATCTTCCACCATGTTATTTGCTTAGTGGCATCATCGTTTGGGATATCTTTGTGGTTCACATCTGTCTTGTTTAGTTCGTCATGGTCCTCTAGTGTCTATGTCCGGTAATGCCTCTTTGGATTGTGCTATATGTAAGCTTGGCAAGCAACTACAACTTCTCTATCCTTCCAGAAAGTCCGTGTCACATCTTTTGATTTTATTCATTCTAATGTTCGGGGTTTGGCTTCGTTTATTTCAAAAGGGGATCATAGATATTATATTCTTTTTATAGATGATTTCTCTCACCACACCTGGATATATTTATATCTTCTTATAGTGAGATTTTACCCATCTATAAGACTTTTGCCACTATGATCCGTACTCAATTTGATTCTCCTATTTAAGTTCTTCGTGCTGACTCGGTAAGGGAGTATCTGTTAGGAGATCTTCATGTTTTTGTTGTTGAGCAAGGCTTTCTTTCTCAATTTTTCTATCATAGTACTCATGTTCAAAATGGTATAGCTGAGCACAAGCATCATCTTCTTGAAATAGCTCATGCTCTTTTGTTTGTTTCTACTATTCCACCTCACTTCTAGGCTAAGACTATTTTCACTACCTTACTTGATTAATATTCAGCCTTCTACTATTCAACATGGGATTTCAATGGACGTTTTTGTGGCATGACTTCCGATTATTCTAGTCTTCGCCTCTTTGGGTGTGTGCTATGTTCTATCTCTCACCGTTTTTTCTTTCCACGCTCTAGCTCCTTACAGCTTTAGGCATATTTTGATGCTACCTACGCTAGTGATTACCTTAATCGTCGATCTCTTTCTGCCTAATGTATTTTTCTTTATGGTTCTATCATTGCTTGGAAGACTGAGAAGCAAACAATAGTTTCTCGTTCGAGTGCTGAGTTGCGAGCTATGGCTCTTTTGACAGCAAAGGCTACTTGAGAATTTTGGTGTTTCTGTTTCTGCATCGACTCCTCTTTTATCTGATAGCACAAGTGCTATTAGCATTGTTCGAGACTTAGTGAAACATAAGCTCACCAAGCATATCGGTGTTGATGCTTCCTACATGCGGTCACATGTGCAGGATTAGGTCATGGCTCTTCAGTATGTGCCTTCAGAGCTTTAGTTGGCAGACTTCTTCATGAAAGTACAGACTCAAGCTCAATATAACTTTTATCTATCCAAACTCGGTGTTGTTGATCCACCATGATTTTTAGGGGATGTTAGACAGTATCCTATATTGTCTTGTATAGAGAATACTAGTATCCTAGATCGCTTTGTATAGAGATTGCTAGTATTCTGTATTGCCTTGTATAGAAACTGCTTTATATAGGCTTTCCTTTTGTACCGCATATATATGTATATATGCTGGCTTATTGGCCTCATGATGAATACAAGTGCTATTCATAACATAATATTGTCTATACCAGATAGTAATTTCCTACAACCGGTTGAGTCACTTGAATTAAGGTCCCAATCTTCCCTGTAGTTTCTCACCTACAGATGAAATTCACCAAAACTTGGGTATAAAAGAGACTACATGGTTCTCACTATTTCCCCTAAAAGCATGGTTTCGGAAGTTCTTTGGTGCATGGTCCCGAGTGTCTTTGGACGCGAGATTCAAATTATGTGTGAATATTTATCCTTATTTATGTTGTCTTGATTTCTTATCGTAGGATATGTTGTTGTAGGTTTTAAATTTGGGAGATGATGCTAAAATTGTTAGTAATAATGTTTTAAATTTAGAGTGAAAAGTGTAGTGATTGCATCGTCTTCCATTGATCATACTATGTTCTCATTGAAAAATAAACTTAATCTATCTTACAAACTCTATATTATTGTAACAGTACAGACAAGATCAGAAATTTTTACTCTTGTAGCTCGGTTATAAATTTTTATTTCGCGATTAGCCTCCGATCGAAAAAAATTGCAAAAATAGCCTAACACACAGTTTAATCCAATGATTCTGCAGTGCGTATTTTTAATTTTTTCAGCAGCGAATCAATGGACGGCGTCCCGCCGAAATTTTTATTAAAAATCCCAGATGAACCGAGTTCAGCGGTTCCAAACCGCTGGAACTCGGGGTGGGCCCAGGGCTGGGGTGGGGTGGGTGCGGGTGGGGTGGGTGCGCGAACAGAAAAAATATTTATAGGACTGTAACGACTTTGAAAAATTATGAAATTTTTTGTGGAGGTTTTTGACACATCAGTGATATTTTCATAAAAATTTGAGAAGATTATCACATATGAGGAATTTTTAAAAATTCAAACATTACAACTGTCTTAATGAAACACTGACCAGTAAATTTGAAGCGAATGAAAAATGAAACAAACCACCTTAATAAATTCTGAAATTTTTTGTGCAGGTTTTTTACACATCAATTATATTTCCATAAAAATTTGAGGAGATTATCACATATGAGGAATTTTTAAAAATTCAAACATTACAACTGTCTTTATGAAACACTGACTAGTAAGTTTGAAGTGAACAAAAAATGAAACAAACCATCTTGATAAATTCTGAAATTTGTTTTGCAGGTTTTTGACACATCAATTATATTTCCATAAAAATTTGAGGAGATTATCACGTATAAGAAATTTTTAAAAATTCAAACAGTACAACTGTTTTTATGAAACACCGACCAAGATAAGTTTAGGCGAACAAAAATGAAAAAAACCACCTTGATAAATTCGAACTTTTTGTGCAGTTTTTGACACATCAATTATATTTCTATAAAAATTTGAGGAGATTATCACGTATGAGAATTTTTGAAAATTCAAACATTACAATCGTCTTTATGAAACAACGACGATAAGTTTGAAGCGAGCGAAAAATTAAACAAACCACCTTGATAAATTCTAAAAAAATTTGCAGGTTTTTATCAAGGTGGTTTGTTTCATTTTTCGCTCGCTTCAAACTTATCGTCGTTGTTTCATAAAACATTTGTAATGCTTAAATTTTCAAAATTCTCATACGCGATAATCTCCTCAAATTTTTATAAAATATAATTGATGTGTCAAAACCTGCACAAAAATATTTAGAAGTTATCAAGGTGGTTTGTTTTATTTTTGTTCATTTGAAACTTATCGGTCGTTGTTTCATAAAGACAGCTTGTAATATTTGAATTTTTAAAAATTTCTAATACGTGATAATCTCTTCAAATTTTTATGAAATATAATTGATGTGTCAAAACCTGCACAAAAATTTCAGAATTTATGAAGGTGGTTTGTTTCATTTTTCGCTCGCTTCAAACTTATCGTCGTTGTTTTATTAAGACAGTTGTAATTTTTGAATTTTTAAAATTCTCATATGTGATAATCTTCTCAAATTTTATGAAAATATCACTGATGTGTCAAAACCTCCACAAAAATTTCATAATTTTTCAAAGTCACATACCCTATAAATATTTTTTCTGTTCGCGCACCCACCCCACCCGCACCCACCCCACCCCACTGGCTCACCTCGAGTTCCAGCGGTTTGGAACCACTGAACTTGGTTCCGACTGGGATTTTTAATAAAAAATTTCCAGTGACGGCGTCCATTGGATTCGCCTGAAATTTTTTAAAAAAATACATGACTAGAAATCATTGGATTAAACTGTGCAGAGGCTATTTTTGTAATTTTTTTCGATCGGAGGCTAATTCCGAAATAAAAATTTATAACCCAGCTACAAGAGTAAAAATTTCACAAGATCACTGGAGGTCGCCATGTGGCTCTTTTGAACTGTAGAAACTACAGTTCATCTACAGTATTTCTTTTACAATTTTTTGGAAAAAAAATCTCTCTATTTGATCAAGGTAAACTACGATATTTTTTTATTTTATTTTGTTTCAAAAAAATTTATTCCTCTTTATTAAAATTGAGACATAGTTCACAACGCGCGGCGGGATTTTAGTAGCATCTATAGAGGAGGAATGGGGGACATTCAGCGTTGGAGGCAGACAGGCGGCACCAGCTAGCTTCACCATACCTAGAGCTTGAGGTGATGATGTTATCGGTGCATGAATCTCAGAGCAAATCTGACAGTGACAAATTTGACAAAAAAAACCAAAAAAACATGAGGCAAGTATTGTCTTGCAAATACATTAAAAAGAACATTCCTCCACTTCCACGATTCCATTTCTTCCAGCTAGCCCGGGAGAATGAGGGAGGGGTTGCGCAAATCTCACGAAAAGGAAAAGCAAATATTACCACCGTACTCACTATGTGGTGAATTAAATTCAACTACAGTCTTATAAATGTCGCTAGAAAACTCTGTATTACTTTTGTCTAAAAATGCTGCAAGAATCACTTTCGAATTTTTTTTAAATAATACATTTTTTAAAAGTAATTGCAACATTAATACATGGATTAAAAAATTTGCAAAAATAATAATACGTCGCCGTACCGTTTGGCGAAAATGAGGTAGTCGCCAGATGGTTCGGTAAAAATGGTATTTTCGCCAAACGGTGTGGTGAAAATAGCCTAATTGCGCAATTAAGAACGTCTGACATTTTGTTTGGCCGGGATACCCTATTTTCGCCAAATGGTGTGGCGAAAATAGGGGTCAACTGCAGCTTCGTTCCATTCTCGCGCGGAGGGAAAGAAAGCAGGCTAGGTTAGCGATATTAGATATGTACTTTAATGTTGTAGTATCCGTAGCGAGATAGTTAATTAATGTTCTTTAATTTAGGTTGGTGAGATTACATGTTAGTGGTGATCTAAAAATTTATTTTGTATATATGGTCACAGTGATGTCGGATCCAGTGAAATTCAGGGTATATCATGGCGATGGTGAAATAAAAAGTACGCAGAATGGTATTTGTGGAATATAAGAACCCGGGTACCCTCATGACAGGCCCAAGAGGGAGGCCCAGAAGATACTCCCCGCGTCAGGCCCCGCTGTTGTACGCAAGGGGATATATCCTAAAGGAAGTCGAACTTATATTTAGATATGATAGATATAAGTTGTAATCCGAGTCGTTAATAGGGTAGATAAAGATGTAAACTCTACCCTATAACCGACTAGAATCTTGTAACCGATCGGAATCTCTTAACCGATCAGGACTCTGTAAGCCGCCCCACCCCCACTATATAAGGGAGAGGGCGGGCAGCAACATAGGGATCCGATTATCCAAGCATAGAGCAATCAAGCCATAGAGCATAGAACACCTCATATAGCCCAGAGCACGTAGCGCTTTGAGCATCCTCAGATCCAGGAGATCCATATAATCCCAGCACACAGGATTAGGGTATTACCTCAATCGCTGAGGGCCTAAACCTGTATAATTCCCTGTCTTGTGTGACCTTTGAGTTTGAGATCGAGCGCCTACCCCATAATTTCATTTCCGACTACAAAAGTTGACAGTTGGCGCGCCAGGTAGGGGCAGCGCTATAATCTTTCCTACAGACTTGATGGCAGCAATTAGCGGAATCACCACCACCTTCATCTCCGGCCAGGCTTTCCACTTCGGGAGCCTGGACTTCGTCGTAGATGCGCGCGGAGAACTTGTCCGCCTAGACTTGAACCAGATCAAATCTGGTAAAGATTAGGCTGACTAATTTCAAGTATGTCACTTTGACTTGGCCGGCAAACCAGTCGGCGTTGCAAGGAATTGCTGCAATCTTCGTGGCGTCTTCACGATAGAAGAGCAGAAGACCGATCTCCAACGCCAACAAGAAGAACAAGAAGCTGCGGGGGAAGATCGTCTTTGTAAGGGTAAGGAGGTGCAAGTGCGATCGCTTCGATCTCGCTACCGCAATGTCCGCGAGGACATCCTGCAATCCAGGTTGGGAGATCAAGCCGTCTTCCACAGGCCAATGCAGAACGTCGTCGCCTCCAAGACGCTTCTCGACAAACTGGGCCCAATGATTGCATCGGATAGCCCGGCGGCCCCGATCGTGGCCCAGATCAAGGCCATGGTGACGGTGGCCGCAATTCAACAAAATCAGGAAAAGCCTGTAGGAGAAGCGCACTCGCACTCCCACGCGGCTTTCGGCACGGCCACGAGCCACGCCTGCGCCCCGAGCGCCACGTTCGGCACGGCCATGAGCCACACCTGCACCCCGAGCGCCACGTTCGGCACGGCCACGAGCCTACGCCTGCGCCCTGAGAGCCACCTTCGGCACGGTCACGAGCCAGCCTGCGCCCCGAGCGCAAGGTTCGCGACGCCACGAGCCTCGCTGCGCCCGAAGCGCCACCTTCGGCGACGGCCACGAGCCACGCTTGTGCCTCGAGCGCCACCTTTGCACGGCCACGAGCCTCGCTGCGCCGAAGCGCCACCTTCGGCGACGACCACGAGCCACGCCTGCGCCCCGAGCGCCACCTTCGGCACGGCCACGAGCCACGCCTACGCCCCGAGTGCCACCTTCGGCACGGCCACGAGCCACGCCTGCGCCCTGAGCGCCGCCTACAGCTCATCTACAAGCCTACGCTTGCGCCACGAGCAAAGACGGCATGATCGTCAGCAACACATGGAGCATAAGGCAGCTAAGTCGCTTTTTACTCAATTATGTCATTATAAATAAAATTGTTGACTTTCCTGACTTGCTACTTACTTGGCCCACAACTAAGCAGTAAGTCGGGGGCTACACCTAATAGTGTGCGCATGCGCACATCTTTTTCTAAGTTGTATTTTTCTTCTTTTGCTTAACGATTGCAAGTGAATCCGAGTGCAATAACTCCGAGTTGTGAAGCTCTGACCCCATGAACGGCGAACTTTAGTCACCCAAAACACGTGCCTGGGAAAAAGAGCCATGAGCCGACTCCCAACGCTCAGGGGCTAGACTAGTCGGGCAGAGTGCTTAAACAAAAAGAGTCAAACCACTCGGATGAATTCAAAATCAATAAGAAAAAAGAGTAAAAAAACTCTAAAATTATATATACACCAGTCGGACATCACATCCGAGTGAATTGTTTTTACATTGCCTAAGTTCTGCATATACATGATTTCAGGGCTACTAAATTTGGATGCGACGTGTGTGAGCCAAAGCTTCAAAGATGACATCAGCAACTTCGACGCCGAATGAATTTAAAGGGAGCGACGCTGAATTTTGCCTTAAGCAAGAAAAGTGTTTTGACTTCTGCATATCGTTTGGGATACGGTGTGTCCCAAGATGAGCCGACTGCCAGAATTCCAATAATGGGGCTAGGAACCACTCGGAAAGTTTAACGCGTGGAGCTCTATTGAGTCCTTCACGATCTCTTTGCCTACAACAGGGCACTCGGCTGTAAAGGAAAACTAATCAGGAAGCTGCATCAAGAACTGGAAGCACTCGGCATGAAGCATGACTCAGTTGGGCTGCAACCAGGAAGGCGGCAACTCGATCGCAAAGGACTCGGGGGCTACTATGGAATATAAGAACCCGGGTACCCTCATGACAGGCCCAAGAGGGAGGCCCATAAGATACTCCCCGCGTCAGGCCCCGCTGCCATACGCAAGGGGACATATCCTAAAGGAAGTTGAACTTATATTTAGATACGGTAGATATAAGTTGTAATCCGAGTTGTTAATAGGGTAGATAAAGATGTAAACTCTACCGTATAACCGACTAGAATCTTGTAACTGATCGGAATCTCTTAACCGATCAGGACTCTGTAAGCCGCCCCACCCCCACTATATAAGGGAGAGGGCGGGCAGCAACGTAGGGATCCGATCATCCAAGCATAGAGCAATCAAGCCATAGAGCATAGAACACCTCATATAGCCCAGAGCACGTAGCGCTTTGAGCATCCTCAGTTCTAGGAGATCCATATAATCCCAGCACACAGGATTAGGGTATACCTCCATCGCTGAGGGCCTGAACCTGTATAATTCCCTGTCTTGTGTGACCTTCGAGTTTGAGATCGAGCGCCTACCCCATAATTTCATTGCTGACTACAATAGTCGACAGTGTTGATTTAAGCAACTTTCCAGTCACCATGATTGAGTACTTGTTCCCCGAAATTGTTAGCATTCGTGATATACAAATTTGGTTGATCCAATATTTTTCCCTGGATCCAAGTGTTTACTCTGTTACCATTCAAATTCTATTCACGCGTAGCAAGAGTGATCCGGCTATTTGGGAGTTAAAGAAAATAGATTGAACATATTTGTGGCAGAAATGGTTAAGGTGGTGTAAGGGATCTCTCCTTGAATGTGTGATGCTGGTGCAGTCTTGCCCTAGAGAAGAGGTGCATATTAGTGATATGGTCGAGAGTAGTACATCGGTTAGAGCTGAACAAGTTCAGGAAGTGGTGCCGATGGAGGTAGCAGCAGGGGATGATAATAGGGATACAACAAATGCCGAAGGTCGGGCCGATGAAGGGGAGGAGATCGAGCAACACGTTGATCATTTGGAGTTAGTGAACCGTATGGCGGCAAAAGATGAAACTGAAATGTTGGAATGTGATAATGACATCAGCGAAGATGACAAGGGGAGGATGAGGATGATAATGAAATGCATGATAGTACTGGGGTAGTGGATATACCCATCCCTGACTAATGGAACAAGCAAAATAAATGTGGTATGAAAGTTTTGTGGGGCCATGAGTCGCGTTGGGAATATGGTACCAATGCCATTCGGCTGAATCAAATATTCTCGAACAATTCTGAATTGAAGTTAGCAGTGAGGCTTTGGGCATTATCGTAGTAGAGAGAGTTCCGGGTTGTCTTGTCCAGGCCAGATAGGTACACAGTGAAGTGCAAAACCGTTGGATGTGAATTCTGAGTTCATGCATACAAGCCGAAATGTGAGACGTATTGGATTTCATCATGAGTAGAGGAGCACACATGCAGACTAGAAAATATTCTGGTGAAACACCGCAACCTAAATACAGCTGTAATTGCTAGCGTGATGTTTAATGAAATCATTGAGAAGTGGGATATTAAGTGTTTGTATATTTAGAAAGCAATCTTAAGAACATTTAAGTACCAGATAAGCTACACGATGGCCTAACGTGCGAAGCAAAAAGCATTAGAGAAGAGGTTTGGTACATATGACGCTTCATATTACAACCTACCTCGTGTGCTTGATGTCCTCAAGCAAACCAACCCTGGCACATACACCGCTTTCAAATAAAGTGAAGCAGATGGTAATGAGATCTGCACATTTCGTCATGCGTTTTTTTCATTGGGTCCTTGCATTGCGTCATTTAGGTATTGTCGTCCATTGCTTTGTGTTGATGGTACATTTCTGACTGGAAAATATAAGGGACAGATTCTAACGGCCATTGCAGTTGATGCGAACAACCACATACTTCCATTGGCCTTTGCTTTTGTTGAGGATGAGAATTGGGATAGCTGGCTGTGGTTTTTCAGACATGTGAATTTCGGGGTAGTTGGTAAACGGCCCAGGGTGTGCATCATTCATGATCGTCACAAAGGTATTCTTTCAGCAATTAAGACTCTACAGGAGGACCCTGATGAGCCATTCCCATGGCGTGACTTGCAGAACAGGTGGTGCATGAGATATTTATGAGCAAATTTCTTCAGGCAGTTCAGAAATAAGAAACTGATGAACTTATTTAAGATGTTATGCAAGCAGAATCTGGCACGTAAGTGAAGGACCATGTGGAGGTCCATCCATGTTTGTGATGAGTATTTGACTTTATTTGAGCAAGGTGTACTCAAGTTTGAGTTTGATTTGGATTGATTTTCAAAATGAAGCAATTTGAGTTGTCTCTCCAGGAGTGGCAGTACCGGTCGTATGGACGCGGTAGTGATGAGTTGGATGGTTTAATGAATATCATTGTGAGCATTGCTATGTGATGTGTTTCTTTGTCTTTGATGGTTGCAAGGCGACGGTGCTAGGTCATGGTGAGGCGGAGGATGACCAGGACTAGGCGAGGAGCGTCGGAGGTCTAGACGGTTGGGAGATCGTCAGAAGATGATCGGAGACGGAGTCCGGGTAAGTCAAGAAGACAAGGAAAGGAGATGATGCTAGCTAGATGCCACGTGGATCAATGAGGGCCATCGGATTGAGGTCTAGTTGATAGGTTAGCGGGTCTAGGTAGTATGCTTTGAAAACCGTGCAAGAAAACCCGGTATGTGTGTGGGTTTTGGGTTAGCCCTTGCATGACTGTGTGTGTGGGTTAATCCTAGCCCTTAGATGAGTGCTCTAGGGTTGAGGGACTCATCCAAGGGTGGTAGGTGGCCCAAAAGTAGTATAAATAGGGGTGGAGGGGTAGCCTCCTTCCCTTGAAGGTTTTGAGGTTTGTGAATGCTCCTTTGAGCTTTGCCCACATGAAAGTTAGGCTTTGTAACCTCTCCTTCCAGAAATGAAAGTTTTATCCATCCACCTCTGAATTTATTTTGCGCATTTGCATTATGCCTTTACTTTACGCAATTTAAATTCAGCATTTACTTTCCCGCAATTACTTTCTGGCAATTTACTTTTATGTAATTTGGATTTTCCTCCCCTCCTTCTAAATGCTGCTGATCTTGGATGTTTTGAGTGTGTTCATATGGGTTTACATCTCTTTTCCACTCTTGGATTAAGTATAGAACATCTTTTCTTTCAAGTTCCAACTTTGTTCAGAACTTGTTCTTCGCGCAGCAGTCAGTGTTTGATTTCTATCAAAATCTAGCAAAATCTTTTTCAAGTGATTCTTGTTGGAATAGGTGCGGGACTCAGATATCCACTTGCAGAAAAATTTTGGAGTTCACTTGTTGCACCATTTGGGCGCCATCAGGTGAAAACCGAGCCCCAAACTTTCTGCTCGAAGTTCTTGAATAGACTTTGTTCTTAGATTTTTCATATTTTTTCTGTAAGGCTTTTTGAGTATAAATTTGATGGAGTTCTTCATGACTCTGATTCTCATAGGGAGAAAAATTATCAAAATTATGTGAGCTGCAGAAACCCACCAACTTCCTGTGCAAATTGAGGACAAGTTCTGGAAATTCTGCTTTTGCTTTTCTGAAAGTGACTTTTGTGATTTGAATTGATGTCCTTTCTAAAAGCAAGAGTTTGAATTGATTCCTCTTTATCTTGGACACTAGACAACCAGGATTGTGTCTGAAAAATCCCCACATATTTTATGGTACTTATCCTTGCAAACTTGGGGTACACATAGTTGTCTAGTTTTTCGGGTTTTTCACAATTTCCTTTGAGCGATCTTGTAGAGGTTTTTGTTGGAGTATTTTGGGGGAAAATTTATTTGCGACCATTCACCCCCCTTTGTTCGCCATCTCGGTCCTTCAATTGGTATCAGAGCCGGTTCTGTTCTTTCTAGATCTTGACCTATCTCAAGAGCCATGGCGACGGACAAATATTCCACCAAGTCTCCCATCTTTAATGGAGTTGATTTTCCTTTTTGGAAGTCCCGGATGGAGTCATACATCACTGCCTAGGGCTACCTGATATGGCAGAAGGTGAAACTCCCGTATGAGGTTCCTGCTGATGAAAATATCACGGCCATCAATATGGTTGACGTTGAGGCGAATGCTAAGGCAAGGAACATTCTCATACAGGGTCTTAGCCGTGGTGAGTATGATAGGATTTCTCACCTTCGCTTTGCTCACGAGATTTGGGTAACCCTCGATGCTTACCATGAGGGCTCTACTCAAATCAAGACTGTGAGGCAGGACCAGTTCAAGCGCGAGTACAACAAGTTTGATCAACACGCTGGTGAGAGTCTCGACGAGTGTTTTGGTCGGTTTACAAAGATTTTGATCGACCTCTGAGCAGTTGGTTGCATATACCTTGACTCGGACAATGCTCGACATTTCTTGACCGCACTCAATTTGCGTGTTTGGGAGATGAAGGTGACCACCATCTAGGACACCACTGACTTATCAACTCTGACTCTTGACGGGCTTTATTCCCGCCTCAAGACTCAAGAGATCGATGTCGTCTCACGGAAGACGAAATCTCAGTCTATTGCCTTGGTCACCGATCCCATTGGATCTTCTTCTTCTGATCCTTCTATTGGTTTCTCTCTTTCCGCCCTTTGTGAGCTAAGCGATGACCAACTGGAAAAATTTCCAGAAAATGAGCTTGCTCTTCTCGCTCGCAAGTTTTCTCATGCATACAAGAGGGAAAGAAAGAGGAAGAGAGGTGGCATGATCACCTGCTTCGAGTATGGTGGCCCCAACCACATTCGGGCGAACTGTCCCAAGCTGGAGAAGGGCACACCTGCTTCGAGTGTGGTGGCCCCAACCACATTCGGGCGAACTGTCGCAAGCTGGAGAAGGGCAAGAACGACGTTGGCGGTTCGGGCAAGAATGACTACACCGACAAGAACCGCAACATGAAGCCTCCAGTTCGTGAACCGGAGCACGAGAAGAAGTACCGCAACTTCTCTAAGAACAAGAAGCTCTTCCACCGCGTCCTCGCCGCGCTTGACGACATCATCCTCTCCCACATGGAGACATGGAGCGACGAGGGCGAGGATGATCCGCAAGAGAAGAAGGGCGACGACGACTTCTCCGGCATGTGCTTTATGGCCGACACCAACGACATCAGCGACTCCGAGCTCTACAGTGACTCGGATGAGGTACCCTCCTATGACCAGCTCAACGAAGCTTTCTGCAAATTAGGAAAATTTCATGCTAGAGCTAGAGCTAGGTGTACGGAGCTTGAGAAGGAAGTAGGTACCTTGACTCGGGAGTTAGTTTCACTTAGATCTTCTCCCTCCCGAGTCACTGATGATTGCTCTTTGTGTGATGCTATTCTTGTGGAGTTGGAGAACCTAAGGACCATACATGATAGTGTGCTTGCTGAACTTGATGGTCTTAGGTTGAAGAATGCTAGCACTAGTTACATTGATGCTATTCTGTTGAGGCTAGTTTTCTTCATGCTCACTCCACTCCATCATGTGCTAGTTGCCCTAAATTGCTTGCCGAAATTGATGCCATGAGCGAACACCTTAGAAAGCTTTCTGCTAGAAATGATGAACTTGAATTGCATGCTTCTAAGGACCCAGTCATCTCATGTGAGGGCTGTAGGCAACTAAAACTTGACAATGATGCTTTGAATATCAAGTGTGATCAACTTGCTAAGGACTTACTAGTTAAGTCAAAAACTGGTTGCTTGCTGTGTGTTGGGGTTAAGGATGATGTGGATGAAATCCATGTCGAGCTTAAGAAGAAGTTAAAAGACCAAACCCTTAGGATTAGAGATGCTCCTTGCGTTTCTTGTGAGGCCCTCAAGATTGAGGCAGCCGTGCTAAGGGAACAAAAAGCACGTGCTGAGAGATCTTCTCTTTCTGGTTCTTCTTCCTCTCCTTCCCCCTATTCTTCTTGTGCTTCTTTCTTCCGAGATTGCCAGTATCTTATGAGCACCCTCGAGAAGTTTGTTGGAGGCAAGAAGAAGCTCAATCTTATTCTAGACCAATCCAAGATTAGTAGATTCAATGAAGGTCTAGGATTTGATCCCTTGGAGCACGCTCGGGCGCATCCTCCCACCATTGTGCGCGGCTCCAAGAGTGGTGAGATTGTGGTAGCTCCCAGAGTAAGTACCACCGTGTTTAGGTCCGCTGGGGTTGTCCATAGGACTTCTGACCAGAAGGGTGTCCATAGGCCCACGAATTTAATTAAAAACGTGCGTTTTGTTCAAACCGACGAATTTATTTAAATAAATTCGTGAGTTTTTTTTTGGGCCCACGAATTTAAAAAACCCACGAATTTTTCCCTGATTCTTGTAGTGTACCCCTATTGCTTCTGCCTCTAGCAAGGCGAAGTACACATGCACCTTCTGTAAGAAGGATGGTCACCTAGTAGATTTCTGCTTCAGACACGCCAAGATCACTCGGCGTGAGCGTGTTGCTGCTCTTAGGGGTATTCAGGGTCATACCCAGACTTTGAGTGCTCCTAAGACATACACTGCTTCTAGACAGGTTAGAGAGTCGCCTGTTTTTGGGCAGCGTCCAGGACTTGGTTTTCATGCTAGTTCTTCAAGTTTTAGTCCTGTAGCTGTTCGTAGTCAGTCTTTCCGCCATCCTCTTGATATTCCTCGTTTTTCCCATCGAGGTAGATATCAGCGGCGTGAGGTGTTTTCTCGGTAGGAGATTGAGCAGCCTTCTTCGGGATGGTCTGGCTTTTGCACCACGGCGTGCTAACCCAGTTCCAGCTCCTAGATCATCTACTAGAGTTACTACTGATCTTGTTAGAGTTGAGCGTTAGAGAGACACTCGAGTCCAGTCTTCTTCTGTGGCTGGTACTCTGAGGTGTCGTATGGTTCAGTATTGGGTTCCTAAGTCTTCACTCTATCCCAGTACTGAGTCATCTTTCTCTCTTGTGTCTTGATCAGATTCGTCGGATGGGGAAGGGCGATGTTTGGATTGTTGACTCCGGTTGTTCTCGTCATATGACCGGAGATTCTCGTTGGTTCTCTTCTCTAGTCCGAGTCCCCCGGTGATGAGTTAATCTCTTTTGGGGATGCATCTTCAGGTAGAGTCATTGCTAAAGGTACCATCTGCATTAACCAAAATTTCATTCTGAAAGATGTTGCCTTAGTAAGTGTAGTGCAATACAATCGCTCTCTGTTTCTCGACTTATCAATGACTCTTTCGAGGTAAGCTTCAAGAGTAATGCCTGTAGAATTCTTGATTCATCAGGAGGGTTAGTTTGCGGGATTTCTAGATTTGGGAGAATCTTTCGTGCTGATTTTTCTGCTTCTTCCGAGACTCTCTTGATGTTTGATTGCTTTTGAGTCCCGTGATCTCTCCTTCTAGCATAGGAGACTTGGTCACATTGGTTTTGATCATTTGACCCGAGTTTGCAGCCACGATCTCATTCGGGGTTTGCCTAAACTCAAGATGGTCAAAGACTTAGTTTGCTCTCCTTGCCGATATGGCAAGATGGTTCTCGCTTCCCATCCTCCGATCCACCGTAGTGATGATGATGCACCAGACGCTTTTACATATGGACACTTTGTTGGTCCAAATAGAGTGCGATCGGCGGGAGGGAAGTGGTATGTTCTTGTCATCGTTGATGATTTTTCTAGATACTCTTGGGTATTCTTCATGGCCTCGAATGATGAGACTTTTCTCACTTGAGGGTTTGGTCATGGGTTGTCTATTGAGCTCCCAGGTGCATTACGAGCTATACGCAGTGATAATGGCACGGAGTTCAAGAATTCCTACTTTGAGAGTTTTTGTGTGGAGCTGGTTTAGAGCATCAGTTCTCTTCTCCCTAGGCCCCTCCGCAGAATGGCGTAGTGAAAAGGAAGAACAGGACCCTGGTCGAGATGGACAGGACGATGCTAGACGAGTACAGTACTCCTAGGAAGTTTTGGGCTAAGGCTATAGCTACTGCTTGCCATGTTTCTAATCGCGTGTTTTTAAGAGCACATTTGCATCGCACTTCTTATGAGTTGAGGTATGGGCGAAAGCCCAGTGTGTCTCATTTTCGCGTTTTCGGTTGCAAGTGTTTTATCTTGAAGTCTGGTAACCTAGATAAGTTTGAGTCTCGTTCTTCCGATGGTATCTTTCTAGGTTACTCGACTTTTCTCGTAGCTATAAGTGCAGGTGTTGATGCGCATAGGATCATAGAGACTGTGATGTGACATTTGATGAGGCTAGCCAGAGCTAGACACGATATTTCGAGCTCTTCTTATCCTTCCGAGACCATCTTTGTAGAAGATGAGGATGATGGAGATGATGGTGTTCCCGGATCCAGTCCCTCTACACCGAGGTGTCTCTGTTTCCATTTACGCACCTCGGAGAGACCACCCTTGCCTTCCGACTCTCCTTGATGAGTGGCTCTGCTCCTACCTCTTACATGCATGAGGTAGAGGCCACTACGCTCAGTCCTCCCGACATATCGAGCTCATCCACCGATCGGATCATTGGTGATCTGTTTGAGCGGTCACTCGCTCAAAATCAGGTTTGTCCGATTCTGCCTCCACTCTGCCTTCGTTGCCTCCTTTGAGCCGAAGGATGTTTCTCATGCATTATCCGATGAATCGTGGATTAATGCTATGCATGAGAACTTGAGAACTTTGAGAGGAACAATGTATGGCGACTTGTCGAGCCCCATCCGGTCATAATGTCATTGGGACCAAGTGGGTGTTCAAAAACAAGCAGTGAGGATGGGGTTGTCATTCGCAACAAGGCTAGGCTAGTTGCACAGGGGCTTTTCTCAGTTGAGGGTCTTGACTTTGAGGAGACCTTTGCCCTGTAGCTAGACTAGAGGCTATTAGGATCCCGCTTGCATTCTCTGCATCCCAGGCTTCAAGCTCTATCAAATGGATGTCAAGAGTGCATTCCTAAATGGCTATATTGAGGAAGAGGTTTATGTCAAACAACCTCTAGGATTTGAGAACCCCAAGTTTCTGAGTCATGTATACAAGCTCTCCAAAGCTTTGTTTGGACTCAAGCAGGCCCCCAGAGCATGGTATGAGAGGCTCAAGTCTTATCTTCTCAGCCATGACTTCAAAATGGGCATAGTAGACAAAACTCTGTTCATCAGACACCATGAGTCTCATTTTCTTCTTGTCGAGATTTATGTGGACGATATCATTTTTGGTGGCTCATCTCATTCGCTTGTGCCTCAGTTTTCTGAGGTGATGAGCAAAGAGTTTGAGATGAGTATGATGGGCAAGTTGAGCTACTTTCTTTGCATCCAAATCAAGAAGACTCGGGAGGGTACTTTCTTGCATCAAGGCAAGTATACCCGTGACCTCCTGAGGCGCTTTGATATGTCTGATGGGAAGCCGGTGATGACTCCTATTGCCACCACTGTTGTCCTCGAGCCCGATGAGGATGGTGAGCCTGTTGATCAAAAGGAGTTTTGGAGTATGATCGGCTCCCTCTTGTACCTCACTACATCGAGGCCGGACATATATTTCGCTGTGTGTCTGTGCGCTCGATTTCAAGCTTCTCCTCACGCCTCTCACCGCCAGGCGGTCAAGCGCATCTTTAGGTGCCTTCGTGCTACCACTGATTATGGTATTTGGTACTCTTCTTCTTTTTGTCTATCTCTTAGAGCCTTTTCCGATCTTGACTTTGTTTGGTCAGAGGATAGATAGGAAGAGCACTTCCGCACTTGCCAATTCATGGGCACTTCTCTTGTTTCTTGGTCATCTAGGAAGCGATGCAGGGTTGCATACCACACGAGGCCGAGTATGTTCTCGCAACCGATTGTTGTAGCCAGTGCTCTGGATGAGATCGACCTTACGGGACTATGGGTTAGAGATATAGAGTGTGCCACTTTTCTATGACAACACTTCAGCTATTTGTATTGCTAAAAACCCAGTGCAACATTCCCGGACCAAGCACATTGATATTTGATATCACTTCCTTAGAGACCATGTGGAGAAGGGAGATATCGCGCTCGATTCGTGAGAGCTACCTTGATTAGCCGATATCTTCACCAAGCCTTTGGATAGCTCCAGATTTGTTGCCTTGAGGAGCGAGCTTGGAGTCGTGAGCCCTTACGGCCTTTCGTGAGGTGGAGCTGGTTTGTATATTATGTATTATATGTTTTCTTCCAGCTTTTCTTTTCCTTGTGTTTCTTTTGGGTGACTTTGGGCTTGTTTTCTTGAGTTGAGTTCACTCACTTAGTCTTCTGGCATGCCTCGCATGGACCTCTTATCTTGTGCTTTAGGTTGCTATCATGCGTGATTAGCTGTTCTCTCTTCTCTCTAGGTTGAGTTCCCTCACAGTCTTATAAGTCTAGCAGGTATTGGGCCTCTTGGGTAGACAGGGTCTGTGTGCACTCCTTAGTTGGGATCTAGAGTCGCCTTCCTATGTCATCATTTGGGAAGATAAGAGCGAGTCTGAGCCGTAGTGAGTCTCTTCTATCTTATCTATGCTCAATAGCCATCCAGTTTTGCAGTCTCTCGACTTCTTCTCCTCATTCTGTTTTTTTCTCGTTGTTATTGAGTTCATTTGGGTCTTCTTTATGCCTAATCTTGGCAATAACTCAACTTTAACCAGATTTGATCTTAAAATTGATTCATTTGTTGAGGGGGAGTTTGGGAATCTATTCGTGCATTGCATATAGACTGTATTTCTTGTTTAATGAGCTTTGTCTCTTATGCAATTGATTTCGTCTTCATGCTATACACCATGCTACATCATTTGAAGAAAATCACTAGCTTAGGTATGTCCAAGTTCATTTAACTTGCTAAGCTTAAAAATGAAATAAGCCTTAAATGAAAAACTTGATGAAACTTGTTGCTTTTTCTTGCTAGGTTTCTTCTCTAGAGGTTTGTGCCATAATTTGAGAAATTTAGGAGTTCTCTAGAGTCCCTATAGCAACTTGGGAGAAACTAGTTTGATCCATGCTAGAGTCCTTCAATTGCTCATGAATCGTTGTGCTAAAAATGAAAATTAAACAAAATTGACTCTTCTTATGCACATACGACTCAACACCTTGCATTCACAAGACCGCTTCCCATTGCACTTGGGATAAACTTGGAATACATCGTGTTTGACCTAGACCATCCTCTTAAGAGTTCATCTTGAGATGGTCGCATACGGCTTGAGTCAATTGGTTGTCAAAAGAAAATGCAAATAAATTAAAAACAATGACATATGTGGGTAAAGAATGCAAATAATGTCAAACATTTGCACCCCGCTATGTCTTGTATGATGATAAATCACAATTTGCATTAAGTGATAAATGAGCCCGAAGGACCTTGTATGCTCTTCTAGATTCCCCAAAGTGTTGAGTAGGTTGAAATCTAGGTTTTCCTTTTGATCCTTAGAGTGGCTATTCTTCTATTTTTGAAACTAAAGCTAAGTGCTGCACTTGTCAAATCTTGCTAAAAATGAAATATTCAAAACTAAACTCGTATTTGCACTTGGACATGTCTTAGTTTAGTCATCTTCTGAAATTGACAAGCTTGGTGTAATATCCTTCCATTTTGATCAATTGGATAATCTTCAAAGCTCTTTCGATTGCATTTCATGCATACATATAAAAAAAATTGATGCCTATATTGCCAAAAGGGGGAGAGAACGTAGAAAAGGCATCACTAAAAAGATAAAAATGTGAATGCTTATTTGGTTATTATGATCTTTGTAAAACTATGCTACTACTTCTGTTGGATCATAATCTCATAATCACATTTGACATGTTTAGTTGGATTTTAGAGTTTTTTGTTGGAAACTTGCTCTTTCTTAAATTTAACTCTAAAATCTAAATTCCTCTTCAACAACTTGGTCATGGTTCTAATTTCTATCTTTGGACCAAGTTTGACTTTGCAACTAAAAATTGCTTTCTTCTTCATTTTCTTCAAACTCAAATTTATGCCTTTTGTGTGGTTTGTCAATATACTCATCAAGGGGGAGATTGAAGGACCATGTGGAGGTCCATCCATATTTGTGATGAGTATTTGACTTTATTTGAGCAAGGTGTACTCAAGTTTGAGTTTGATTTGGATTGATTTTCGAAATGAAGCAATTTGAGTTGTCTCTGCCAGGAGTGGCAGTACCGGTCGTATGGACGCGGTAGTGATGAGTTGGATGGTTTATTGCATATCATTGTGAGCATTGCAATGTGATGTGTTTCCTTGTCTTTGATGGTTGCAGCGCGACGGTGCTAGGTCATGGTGAGGCGGAGGATGACCAGGACTAGGCGAGGAGCGTCGGAGGTCCAGACGGTTGGGAGATCGCCGGAAGATGATCGGAGACGGAGTCCGGGCAAGTCAAGAAGACAAGGAAAGGAGATGATGCTAGCTAGATGCCGCGTGGATCAATGAGGGCCGTCGGATTGAGGTCTAGTTGATAGGTTAGCGGGTCTAGGTAGTATGATTTGAAAACCGTGCAAGAAAACCCGGTATGTGTGTGGGTTTTGGGTTAGCCTTGCATGGCTGTGTGTGTGGGTTAATCCTAGCCCTTAGATGAGTGCTCTAGGGTTGAGGGACTCATCCAAGGGTGGTAGGTGGCCCAAGAGTAGTATAAATAGGGGTGGAGGGGTAGCCTCCCTCCCTTGAAGGTTTTGAGGTTTGTGAATGCTCCTTTGAGCTTTGCCCACATGAAAGTGAGGCTTTGTAACCTCTCCTTTCAGAAATGAAAGTTTTATCCATCCACCTCTGAATTTATTTTGCGCATTTGCATTATGTCTTTACTTTACGCAATTTAAATTCAGCATTTACTTTCCCGCAATTACTTTCTTGCAATTTAAATTCATGTAATTTGGATATGCCTCCCCTCCTTCTAAATGCTGCTGATCTTGGATGTTTTGAGTGTGTTCATATGGTTTTACATCTCTTTTGCACTCTTGGATTAAGTAGAGAACATCTTTTCTTTCAAGTTCCAACTTTGTTCAGAACTTGTTCTTCGCACAGCAGGCAGTGTTTGATTTCTATAAAAATATAGAGAAATATTTTTCAAGTGATGCTTGTTGGAGGAGATGCGGGACTCAGATATCCACTTACAGAAAAATTTTGGAGTTCACTTTTTGCACTGTTTGGGCGCCATGAGGTGAAAACTGAGCCCCAAACTTTCTGCTCGAAGTTCTTGAACAGACTGTGTTCTTAGATTTTTTATGTTTTTTCTGTAAGGCTTTTTGAGGAGAAATTTGGTGGAGTTATTTAAGACTCTGATTCTCATAGGGAGAAAAATTCTCAAAATTATGTCAGCTGCAGAAACCCACCAACCTCCTGTGTAAATTGAGGAAAAGTTCTGGAAATTCTGCTTTTGCTTTTCTGAAAGTGACTTTTGTGATTTGAATTGATGTCCTTTCTAAAAGCAAGAGTTTGAATTGATTCATCTTTATCTTGGACACTAGACAACCAGGATTGTGACTCAAAAATCCCCACATATTTATGGTACTTATCCATGCAAGCTTGGGGTACACATAGTTGTCTAGTTTTTCGGGTTTTTCACAATTTCCTTTGAGCGATCTTGTAGAGGTTTTTGTTGGAGTATTTTGGGGGAAAATTTATTTGCGACCATTCACCCCCCCTCTGTTCGCCATCTTGGTACTTCAGTAAGTTCAACGTGCTATTGGCTGAGTTGGATAAGCACACTAGTGCACGTATCGAAGAGATGAAGAAGCAACCACCTATGCCGAACGATTGCCCACCCAAAAGGCTAGCACCACTCGGGGAGCTCGATCCTCCTAATATGAGGAGGCGATCGTCAAGGAATATAAAGTGTTTCTCGCACTGGATAGAGGCGGAGCCTCTAGAGAAGTGGGCATTGCTCCATGACAATGGGGGTGCCAGGTTAGCATAGTAAATTATGATATTTATGATGGTTGAACAAATGGAGTTGTTGTACTAATCGATATGTGCTGATCAGGTTTGGTGTTATGACAACAAATATAGCCGAGGTTTACAATTGGGTCATAAGAGGCCTCCGTCCGCTACCACTTGTGGCCATCTTGGAAGGCAGTTGCACAGCATCGTTGCCTATTTCCAAAAAAGGCATGCGAAGGCTGTTCTTCATGCCACGACATTGCAAACAATGTATTGTTGGCGGATGATGACCTACATGGAGGAACGAACCATTCAAGCTCAGCAACATTTAGTGCGTAGCTTCGGAATTACTGAGTACAGCTTTGAAGTGACTCTTCAGTGCAAAGGGGGATTGGGAATCAATATACCGGTTATTACACACGAGGTTAATCTAGGCCAAGGGGCCACTGGATGGTGTGAATGCACCTGCAACAAACCAAGACTTCTTCATATTCCTTGCTCACATGTGATGGCTGCTTTTGGGAAAATTGGGATGAATACGTCGCAATACGTGTCCCCTTTCTACTTGAAGGATCATGTTGTCCATACCTGGTCCGGTGAGTTCTGTGGTTTCCATACACAAGGTGATTTCACTGTGATTAACATAGATGAGCGCATCTGTCTATCGGATCCAACCTTACAGAGGTGTGCGGAAGGGCAGCCTGGTTGTCCATAGAGTAGGCGCATTCGCAATGACATGGATGAATCTGAAGTGGGTGGCTTTGTTAGGAGGTGTTCAGAGTGCGGTGAGTATGGGCACAAGACAAAGCAATGCCGGTAGCATGTGTGATGGGTCGAATCCACCAACTCGTCGTGGTTATGCTATGTGATGTGTGTCGAAGTAATGTGTACTGTCAGTTATGTATCAAATTATGTAATCTTATTTATGTAATCTTATTCATGTTTGTGGGATTTGTGTAATATTATTTAAGTTGGACGCTTATTTCTTTCGATAGATATATATAGTGTTTGTCATATGTTTTGTAGTATTATTTATGTTGTACGCTTCTGTCCTTTGATTTATATATATATATCATGTTTATTATATATCTTGTGTAATAAATGTGTAACATCCCAAAAATTTGAGTTTTGGAATGTTGGAATTCAAAATTTAACCATTTGCATTTTCTTGAATTAACTCCAGCTTAATTTGAATTTCTAAATAATAAAAGGATTTAATTTGACTAAACTATTCATCAAATTAAAGAATTTCAGTTTTTGTGGGATTCCTTGTGCTCCAAGGAATTTTTCTGTATTTTTGGGGATTTTTCTGAATTTATTTGATATTTATTTGAATTTATTTGAAATTCTGGATTTTTCTTAAATCGGAAAATGTTTTCTATTTTCAAAAGCCTCTTGGGCGAATCCTCTGCGGCCGTTCTCCCGCTTCGCTTCACCCGCCCCGCGCTGGCCCACCTCTCGCAGCTGTGCCCGCTCGGCTCGCCTCGCCTGACCCGATCGCGTCGGCCGTCCGTCGACGCCACGTGTCTGCGGTGGGATCGCGCCCATGAAACCCTAGCCGCCGACTCGAGTCCGCCGCCACGACGCCGCCATCTCGAGTCCGCGTCGTTGCGCGTTCCCGAGGCTATAAAGCCGTGCCGCACGCCGCCGAGGTTCCTCCTCCGCGCTTCTTTTTTGCCCTTCGCCGCCGAGACGTCGCGATCCTTCGCGTGAGCTCGCCGAGTCCGCCGCCTTTGCCGAGATCTTCCACCGCTTTTCTTCGTCTCGGTGCCGTTTCGCCGTCCCGCTTGCATCTCCGAAGGTTGCCGCGTCGTCCCCTCCCGGTTCGCCTTGCCCCGCGCCCGATCCGGCTCTCCTCCGCCGCTGCCTCGTCTTCTTCCGTCTCGGTAAAACCTCGCCGCCGTTCTTCTTCGCCTAACCTCGCCATCCGATCGCTGTAGGCGTCTCGAGATGCGCCACGTCTCTGTCGGCCGAGCTCTTGCGTCCCCGCCGTCCGATCGCCCGATCGACGCACGGATCGTGCGGCGCGCCTCCGGCCACGCGCCACTCCTCTGCCGTCGGATCTTGCGTCGCGTCGGATCGCGCCAGCGTGGCGCTATGCATCGCTGCTGCGTCGGTAGAGCGGCTGCGTCGTGGCCACGTCACAGGTGCACCGGCGCGACGGTGAACCCAGCCGCGCCGTGGACCGAGTTCACCGTGAACTGGTGGACGCCGGCGTTGCGCAATAAATTCCTTTTCAAGACAAAAATAAATCCGAAAATTCGATTTTCGATTTTCTGTATTTTCTCTGAATTTAATCTTTGGAGGCCCGCTCTCGCTCATACGAACTCCGATTGAGGCGATTCAAGTTTCTAAAATTTTCTAAAATCAAGATCTATCTTCCAGAGCCATTTATTTTCAGTTTTGAGCTTGTTTGAGTCTCTGTTTTGTATTTATTTGGTTTCATCGCTTTCTTTTCCTAGACGCTAATTCCGAGGAGCAAACGAATACTTCAAGACCAAGATTCAGCACTAGATCAGCAAGGCAAGTCGTAACCTTTGATCATATTGATCCTATGTTTGCAAAGTAATTTATTTTATACACTTGCATGCTATTTACGTATCAATGTTTATTTAATGGGAGTAGATGTATGCCTAGTTGACATTATGCCACCTTGATTCGTTGTATGCCATGTATCCATTGTTAAACCTAGGTTGGGACATTACTAGTTGGACATAATCATAATACCAACATTGGGTTATCGTAGCTATGCTTAGACATGCTTACATATACGTTGGGATTCATGTCACATGTTGAATAATGTTAATCTTGACTTAATGAGATATTGAATCGTGGCCGTTAGCCACTGTTGTAAAATTTGTTGTACCATGGCGGGTTTGCCATTGGTCTTGGTTGAACGAATTGTTTTCCCTCGGGCAAGTGATCGTGCAGTAAAGGGGGTGCTTTCTAGCACGTTGGGATGTGGATGTCTTGCCTGAGACAACTTAAGGACTTAATCTTGTGCGCCATTGAACTGGGTCTAATCGTACTACCACATGTCCGGAATGGGACAGACCTAGGTGATTAATTTGTAATGTCTAGTCTTGAGTACTGCCAATGGTGGTGTGGGTTCCGGGATGGACGGGTAGATTCACATGGCGCAAGAGGGGGCCTTATGGGCGAAACCTTAGCGGGCAGTACCGAGTTTAGACAATGCATTGTAAAGGCTCACATGATATCTCTGCGACACACCAAAGGAAGTGTGTTAGTAACGTTTGCACAAAGAGATGTTCATGTCTTGTGGGTAAAGTTGTACAACCTCTGCAGAGTGTAAAACTATTCGGATAGCGCGTCATGATCATGGACAAAGCCCGGAATTTCACACGGGTATAAAGTGTTTCATAAAATGTGGAATGTGGAATCATGGGATGTGAACGGGAGTTCATCGTTGTTTTGTTGTCTATCATTGATCTATCGCTTATTTATTTATGTTTTCATAAATATGCTTTCAATCTATTTATTGTATTTCCATTCAAGTTATTGCTTTACGCAAAATAAACTATATAGCCATCCTTGTCAAGCCGTGCATAAATATATTGCATCAATTCCCTACGGCTTCTCGAGTACCTTTGTACTCACGGCTTTATGCCCTTGTTGATCGATTCTTTGAAGGAGATAATGAATCTCATGAAGAGGAATTCTATGAAGACTACGTGGATTAGGAAGGCGTTCCCAGACGATTGCCCGTGGCATGTCGAATGGTTCAAGTTATCTTTTCATTTGCAATAGTATTTGTTTCTTAAGCCCTTAAGGCACAATGGTGTAAACATTGACCATAAGGTCGTTTGCTTTATTTAATAATAATTTGCTTCTTCTTAGTTAATTCGTTGTATGGAATGATATTACATCTGTGTTTCCACTGTGTGCACTAGCGTGATCCTGGACTAGTGCAGTATACACAGAGGGTTTCGGATTTGTAAATCCGGGTCCCGACAAAATGTTTCATTATTTACTTGCAGGGATGGAGCAGCCCGACTCACTTTTGGACTCTGCCTTGGACCGGCGGCACCGTGCGTTCGTCCACACAACAGTAGGCAATGACAAGGTGCATCTGCTGCGGATCCGAGTGCCTAAGAAGGCATGGTGCGTTGACCCATGCTTCCACACTAGGTGAGTTGCACTACGTTTACATGTTCTATTGTTCACATAATTTTAGGTTGTATGACTTATGTTTAAATAATGCAACTGTTTTGTTTGCATCCGTAGGTTGGCACGTGTTGTCTTGCTTCCTCTTGTTCGCATGGTTGAGGGGTCAGCTGAGGACGGAGGTGTGCCCGATGAACAGGGCGAGGGTGAGGATGGTCTAGAGCGGTCGTGACGTTTTCCGTTCGACCATTCCCTACTGACATGTTTGGTCGACTGTTGGAGGCCAGAGACGCACACTTTTCACCTTCCATTCGGCGAGGTGACGGTGACCCTGCAGGATGTCACCATGCTTACTAGGTTGCCGATCGCTGGGACACCGATCGGACCCTCGGTGACTCCAGCCGGGTGGGTGGCGGACTTGGAGGAGATGATCGCCGGAGTGGTGACCCTTGATCCAGAAATAAGGATCGGCAAGAGGCACGGCCCATCGAGGAGGTGGTTGGCCCAATTTGAGGTTAGTACTTGTACATAAATATATTATTCTAGTTTTATGTAACATTAACCTAATATTACACAATTTTAATTGTCACAGGTGCAACGGATGGCGGCGATGCTCACGAACTACCAGGTTGCACGGCACCTTGAGGCCTATCTGCATTGGTTGTTCGGGTGCGTGATGTTCACGTCCACACATGGCAACAGTGTCGACGTGCGTTGGATAGCCTATGCATGGGCTATTGCTGATGCTGAGCTCGACGGCGTACAACAGGTATCCTGGGGTTCGGCGGTTCTTGCTACCACGTACCGCGCCCTTTGAGACGCGTGCGTGAAGAAAAGCAAGTCTGCCAATCTCGCTAGGATGCCTCTTCTTCTTCAGCTCTGGTCGTTCGAGCCCTTCCCTGTGGGTCGACCCTATGTTGAGCCTTGACACTACACTGCCGACATGTACGGAGGTGATGCGATCGACCGTCCGACGTTGGGCTCCCTTTGGACTAGGCGATGGGAACGTCCTTGTGGGTATTTATCCAGTTTTAATTGCAATCGCATTTTATTACTGATTTTTTTGTACTGCAACCACAATGGGCAGGACTGCAGGTACTTTAGCGTACCACTCTTTCACAGAGGCTTTTGACCACCTTAGTGCGGAGTAGGTGATCTGGGGCCCCTACAGCGACCGTCGTGTAGTAGAGAGAGCCATGGCAGGGGGGTCTCGGCACTATGCTACAGGGACCAGGCTTACTGGCTTACCAGGAGGAAGCTCATCTTCGACGTCTTCATGGAGGACTACGCGCCGTAGCGAGTTATGAGGCAATTTGGACTTCGCCAGCTGGTCCCTGTTCCTTCAGGGGATCGTGTGCCAGAGAGAGTGCACTCGTGAGTTACTTGCCCACTACAATTATAATAAATGCTTACATTATATTTGTAATAATGTGGATTTCTCTTCAGGTTTGCCACCCAGGGACCTCAGAAGACCATGGCAACCTTGGCTCGGAGGATGGAATTGTGGCTCGCCCAGTGGGATGGGGCACTAGAGGATGTCGTTGACGAGGACACGCCATACGACTACTCCTACTAGTATTATCTAGCCTGATACGTGCCACGGATGCGTACTCATCTCATACTTGTGGAGGAGCCACCCACCCACACGTATGCTCTGAGAGTGGCGGACTTGTACCCGAGCCAGGCATGAGCACCCATGCACGTGATGGTAAGTCTTACATTGTAAGTTATATCATCTGTTCGTTACGCTATGTCGTTGTGTTTATGATTTGTTCGTACGTGGCACGTGGACCACGCCAGGGACTTGCACCAACATGGCCACAGCATTTTGAGTAGGCTGCGGGACGGAGTCGCTGTCACACTGGACGATATGACAGAAGCATGGAGACGCGTGGTGGCCGGGACTCAACGGATCGTGGAGCTCGGTTCTTGTCGGTAGGTGGACGCGATTGACCATGGTACCTCATCCAGGCCGCCACATGTGCGTTCTTACCACACATCGGCCCCAGCTCCTCCTACGCAATGGAGGTAGTGTCCAGCTTCCACACCCCTGTCCCTCCGGCCCCAGACGTGCCTGGAGGGTCCAGTTGACAGGCACCATGCAGTCCCACCATGGTCCTCACACCAGGTAAGTCGAGTAATATTCAATTGTTGACAATTGGTATAAGTATCACCTGATTATGACTACATGTTACTACCTGAAATGCAGGTTGCCCACAGGTTGGAGGACAGTTCTCTTTGTCGCCTCACTCGTCAGGGCACGCCGCTGATCAGTCCTCTTGGGTGGATCAGTTCTTCTCTGGCGCGCAGTTCACGTAGGCCCCTCCAGTGACACAGTCCACGCAGCCCCCTCCAGCGACACAAATGACGCAGCAGGACTACGGCACCTCCTATGGGTACACGTTGCCTCCCCATGAGCGTCGCCCGGTGCAGCGGTACAGCCCTTCAGATTATGGGCAGGCACGACCGTCCCAGGAGCTTCACACATGACCTCTAGATGATGCACCGGCTTCAGCACGTAGGGCAAAGAGAGGTCGTCGTAGGGATAGGGGTGCTCAGGGGGGTGGTTAGAGGTAGTACCTTACTTTGTTGTCATCACACACATGTTTTATACTTCCTCACTTAATGTATGATTTACTATTTCACACCATTTATTTTGTTCTTCTTGCATTTTATTTCATTCATCGTAATCTGTTTCCTAGTAGAACCGTATCATCGCCCTACGAACAAGCGTTTCCACTAGGCGTTTCGAAGTATGATAAGGTTCCCGGATCCACGTTGTATGAAAAAGGCGTTATGCATATTTTTCATCCCTTTTCTCACATCGGCCTGAAAAAAGGCTCTGAGGCCGACTAGACAAGTCACTGGTATCATCCATCACCTTTTGCAGTGACAAGTTACAACACTACCCAATGCTTCTTACTTTTTCAGGCCGATTTTACAACAATACACCATCACTTTTGCCAGACTGATTTGACAACACGCTACCATCAGCTTTTCAGTCCTAACACATTGCATGCACGACTACCTTTTTAGCCTGACTTACAACACACTCCAGTATTTTTCTATCCCTCTGTACATTTCAATCTTACATTCCAATACTTAGTCCATACACCACCACTTCGAGTCTATAAAAGGCCAAACCGCAGGTACACAACTGCAGCTCCCACTCATACTTCTTCACCATGGCTAGATCCTCTAGTAGAGCATTTCCATGGACACCCAATATGAGCAGTGTAGCTCTCAATTACACGTTGAAGATTACGCATGGTGGGATGGACGATCCATTCAAGGAGGAGAATCTAAGTAAAGTGGTGTCCAAATTGCAAGAGTGGCGCCCGATATTACGGAGGCATAACTTGACAACCTCTAGCCTGAACCTTGTGACCTCCGACGACCTGAAGGCGCACTTGCAATGGTGGCGTCAAAGATATTTTAGGGTGTGCGAACTAGCCGACCACCCTTCTGCTACATGTTTCTCTAGAAGAAATTACAAGGTACTGATGCTGCCCGATCGGTATGTAGAGCATATTAAGGTTAGTTATTTTATATTTGTTCATCTTACTAATCTTTTTACCATTATACATGAGTTCACTATTTCGTATGCTCGTCTTGTGTGTTAGTCATTCCCAGAGGATGAAGAGTTGCTGAACAAAGATATCTCAGAATTCTTAGCAATGTATATGCTCTTCGACGGGGGTGTGATGCCTGGTTCGCGTAGAAGATACATAACGGATCTAACTGGAGGGGTACAGATCGATATAGTACTTATGCAGCATCAAGTTCAAGAGGTCATTCAACCACCAACGGAGGGGGGCTTGCTCCTAACTATGCAAATGACGATGACGATGAGGATGATGATTTCGTATCACCTCCACCTCGACGTTCAAGCACTTCCACAGCAGGCCATTCAAGAAACAATGCAAGAGAACGTTCAACCAGCACTAGAGGCGGGCTAGTTCCCAATCATACAAATGACAATGACGATGATGATGACGATTTTATATCACCTCCACGTTGACGTTCAAGCACTTTCACCAATAGATGACTTTTATCTTTGTCAACATGCCCTATACCAAAGACTACGGCCATACAATGTATGGTTTTGTGACTTATGTTGTATCCCAGTTTTATCAATTCTCTAAGGCATGTATGTATCTATGTTGTATCGCAGTTTTATGAATATCAATATCGAGTTTTATTTGTCATCAAATTTGTCGCACATCGAAAGACGAAAAACAAAAATTGGTTTTTTCCAGGAAATAATTAACTAACAAATAATTTTGTAAAGCACTACATTAATTAGCATCGACACATACAATTAATTTTTCCAAATTAATTGACTCTACTTTGAACTATACAATTCTATGACCCGTCAAAATAACACTGACGATTTTTCTCGTACATTAAATTTCCTCTAATAAAATTTTGATCGAATTTATAATTTTTTCGAGCGACTTCTTCCTATCGTCCTATGGTTGGGCGACTGAGGTGTATTCTTGCAATTTTTTTAGCTTAAGATATATTTCCGCAATTTTAATAAAAAAATTGTTTCACTTACAAAAAAAAATTCCTACATGAATTATCACCGAAAAATGTTAATTTTTCTTCATTTATTTACCCTACTTTTAACTACATGAATTATCATTAACAAATTTATTATTTGAAAATATTTCGTATTTGTTTTAAAAAATCAACCTATTTTCGCCAAATGGTATGGCGAAAATAGGTTGTCGCCATAGCGTGTGGTGACACCCCTATTTTCGCCATACCATTTGACGAAAATAGGGTGTCCCGGTGTCGACTTTTGTAGTCGGTAGTAAATTTATGAGGCAGGCGCTAGATCTCAAACTCGAAGGTCATACAAGACAAGGGTTTAGACAGGTTCAGGCCCTCGACAGTGGAGGTAACACCCTAATCCTATGTGCTGGGATTATATGGATCTCTTGGATCTAAGGTTGCTCAAAGCGCAATGTGCTCTGGGCGATATGTGGTGTGTGTTCTATAGCTCGATGCCTCTGTTATTGCCCGTCCTCTCCCTTATATAATGGGGGTGGCGCGGCTTACAGAGTCCTGATCGGTGTAAAAGATTCCAATCGGTTATAGGATTCTAGTCAGTTACAGGATAGAGTTTACATCTTTATCTACCCTATTGATGACTCAGATTACAACCGTATCTTTTATATCTAAATACATATTCAACTGTCTATAGGATGTACCCTCTTCCGTACGGCAGCAAGGCTTGGCGCGGGGCTTATCCTTTGGGCCTTCTACTTGGGCCTGTCTTCTCCTCAAGGGATGCTAGGCTGGTCATGAAGATACCTGGTTTCATATATTCCACAGTAGCCCCCGAGTGTTTCATGATCTGATTGCTGCATTTCTATCTGGGCCTTGATTTTGGATCAACATTTCTAGCTTCCGGCGTAAACCTCCGACTGATTTTTTTTTATTTGAGCGCTTTTCTTTGCAGCAAGATGATTATGAAGGACTCAAATATAACTCCCGTTTTTTATTATAATCTTCGGTCTGACAGGTTTATTGTAGGCGACTTCATGAATCTGACCCATATTTCAGATGTGGATTAGATACCTCTTCCCGCTCGAAGCGGAACCTTTATATCTTTTCTCTTTGCGGATCAATACTGGACAGTCTTCAAGGCTGCTTTGGTTTTCTGTGTATACCCAATTTCCGAAAACCTCTTTGGCTTCTGAAACAATATTAACTCCAAGTCTTCTCGGCTTCTGATGCATTTACTTCATCATTGCCGTATCGGCTATAAAAGGCGAACCAGGGCTTTTAGAATTTATCCTCTCGCGCTTCGTTCTCCATTTTCTTACACCAAACTTCATCTTCTTTACGAGGGATTGCATGGCCAGCCAGAGTCCTACGTTTGCTGAATTATGGGCGCTCTTCGACATTGCCATGGCGGAGCGGGCGGAAGATAAGGTTGTCGCCCTCGACCGCGTCACCGTCGACACCTTCCTGGAGATCTTCCCCGTCCTTTACAGAGCTAGGGAGGCTCTTGTGGAGGCGCTCGGCCGCGTGCGTCGGGGAGAAGTTTAGGGCCCTGTAAATGTAATACTTTCCCAGGCATAATGCCTAGTGAACTTTATATATAAATAAAGAAGTACCTTTTCCAAGCATTTTTCCATGATTGTCGTTTAGACGTAGCTTGAACCCAACTTGGGGCATATCGAAGCTTGCATGGTTCCTTGGTCAAGTGATATTCGCATCCATCCATCGTAGGATACATCTTTTGTCCGACTTGGGACATGTTAGGATTTGCACGGCTCTTGTCCGAACGATACTTACATCCGATTGCTGTAGGATATAGCTCCGACCGACTTAGGACATATCATGCTCACGTGGCTCTTGGCCGAGTGATTCCCATATCCAACTGCTGCAGGATATAGCTTAGGATTGACTAGGAGCGTATCAGACTTTTCTTGGCTCTTGGCAGAGTGATACCTATATCCGACTGGTGTAGGATATAGCCTAGGCTCGACTTGGAGCGTATCATATTTGCGTGGCTCTTGGCCGAGTGATACCTATATCCGACTGGTGTAGGATATAGCTCTTGAAAGATCGAAATGGCGATCAGAGGGGGGGTGAATGATCCCAAATAAAATTTTTCCCCACTCAAAATACTACAAACAATCTCACAATAAAAATCTGAAACACCCAAAGATTTTCCTTTAAAATGGTGTTTCTCAGATTCACACACCCTCCAAAAATCCGAACAATTAGAAAACTATGTGTACCCCTAGCTTGCATGGATGAGAACCATGAATCATGTGAGGGAATTTTTAATCACAATCCTGGTTGTCAAGTGTCCAAACAAAGAGGAATCAACTCAAAGACTACTTTTCTAAAAGAGATAAAGCTAAAGCACCAAAGTCTCTTTCAGAAAAGTAAAAGCAGATTTTCCAGGAATTATCCTCAATTGGAGCAGGTGGTTGGTGAGTTTCTGTTACTCTACAATTTTTGGGAATTTTTATCCCTATGAGCAGTTAGGTGGTGCAACACTCCACCAAAAATCACCTCAAAAATATTTGTAGAATAAACATGAAAAATCAAGAAATGCAGATAGTCAGGAACTTCGACTAGAAAGTTTGAGGCTCGGTTTTTACTTCGTAGTGCTCAAACGGTGCAACCAGTGGACTCACCAATTTTTCTACAGATGGATAAAAGAGTCGTGCACCTTATAAAGTAAGAATCACTGAAAAATGATTTTTCTATATTTTTATAAAAATCAAAGACTGACTGCTGCGCGAAGAACAAGTTCTGGACAGATTTGCAATTCAATAAGAACTTGACCTCTAGTCTATCCTAGTGTGCAAGAAAGATGTAAAACCATATGAACACCCTTAAGACATCCTAGAAGAACAGCATTTAGAAGGAGGGGAGGCAAATCCAAATTGCGATAAAGTAAATTGCGAGACTGTAAATGCGGGAAATTAAATGCTGAATTTAAATTGCGTAATTTAAATGCGTAATGTAAATGCGTAAAGGAAATGAAACATGAACATAAACGAAGAACATTTCATTTTTGGAAGGAGAGGTTATAGAGCCTCACATTTCATGTGGCAAAGCTCAAAGGAGCATAAAAAACCTCAAAATCTTCAAGGGGGGAAGGCTACCCGTCCACCCCTATTTATACAACTCTTGGGCCACCTACCACCCTTGGATGAGCCTCTAAACCCTAGAGCATCCATCAAGGGCTAGGATTTACCCACTCAACCAGCCAAGCAAGGGTTCACCCAAAACCCATAACACATAATGGGGTTTTCTTGCATGGTTCTCAAAGCACACTAACTAGACCCGCTATCCTATCAACTAGACCGCAATCCGACGGCCCTCATCGATCCGAGCAGCATCTAGCTAGCATCACATCCATTCCTTGTCTTCACGGCTTGCACGGACTCCGTCTCCGATCATCTTCCCGTGATCCTCGACCGTCTGGACCTCCGACGCTCCTCGCCTAGTCCCGGCCATCCTTCGCCTCACTATGACCTAGCACCGTCGTCCTGCAACCATCAAAAATAAGGAAACTCCTCACATAGCAATGCCCACAAAGATGTGCAATAAATCCATCAAAGTACACTCATTAAAATTCATTTTTCCTCGTTCTGGCCGGTAGCACCAGGAAAACAGAGAAGACCTCAAATTGCTTCCAATTGAAAATCCATTTCAAATCAAACTCAAACATGAGCAACCAAGGCTTAAATTTAGTCAAATACTCATCACAAATTTGGATAGACCTCCACATGGTGCTTCAATCTCCCCCTTGATGAGAATATTGACAAACACAACAAAAGGCATATGATTTGAGTTTGAACAGGATGAAGAAGAAAACAATTTTTTAGTTGCAAAATCAAACTTGGTCCAAAGATAGAAATTGGAACCATGACCAAGTTGACGAAGAGCAAGTTTTCAACAAAAACTCTAAAATCCAACTAAACATGTCAAATGTGATTATGAGATTATGATCCAATAGAAGTAGTAGCATAGTTTTACAAAGATCATAATAACAAAATAAGCATTCACATTTTTATCTTTTTAGTGATGCCTTTTCTATGTTTTCTCCCCCTTTTGGCAATATAGGCATCAATTTTTTTATGTATGCATTAAAAGCAATCGAAAGAGCATTGAAGATTATCCAATTGATCAAAATGGTAAGATATTACACCAAGTTTGTCAATTTCAGAATATGACTAAACTAAGACATGTCCAAGACCAATACATTTTATGAAAAAGCTTAGTTTTACAATATTTCATTTTAGCATGATTTGACAAGTGCAAAACATAGCAAAGTTTCAAAGCTAGAAGCAAAACCACTCAAGGATCAAATGGAAAACCTAGAGTTCAACCTACTCAACACTTTGGGGAATTTTGAAGTGCATATAAGGTCCTTCAAGCTCATTTTTCAATTTATGCAAATTTTCTTTAAGACTTTAAAAAACATAGCGGGGTGCAAATGTTTGACATTATTTGCATTCTTTACCCACTTATGTGTTTGATATTAGCATTTTTTTATTGACTCAAGCCATTTTCGATCATCTCAAAAGTAACTCTTAAGAGAACGATCTTGGTCATACACAATATATTCCAAGTTCATCCCAAGTGCAATGGGAAGCAATCTCGTGCATATAAAGTTTTGAGAGCAATTTTGCGCAAAAGAGACATTTTTTTTAATTTTCAATTTAGCACATATGAGCAATTCTGAAGGACTCAAATATGGATCAAACAAATTTCACCCAAGTTGCTATAGGGGCTCTAGAGAAATCCAAAATTTCACAATTCATGGTAAAAGCCTCTAGAGAAGAAACTTAGTAAGTAAAAGCAACATGTTTCGTCAAGTTTTCATTTAAACCTTTCAAATTTTTCAGATTTTAATAAGCTTAGCATGATAAATGGACTTGGACATATCTAAGCTAGTGATTTTCTTCAAGAGATATAGCATGATGTATTTCATGAAGAATGAGTCAATTGCATAATAGACAAAGCTCATAAACAGAAAATGCAGTCTAAATGCAATGCATCAACAGATTCCTAAACTCCCCCTCAACAAATGAATCAATTTTAAGCTCAAATCTGGTTAAAGTTGAGTTATTATCGATATTAGGCATAAGGACAACCCAAATAAACTCAATAACAACCAGAAAAACAGAATGAGGAGAAGAAGTCGAGAAACTGTAAAACTGGATGGCTATTGAGCATAGATAAGAAAGAAGAGACTCACTACGGCTCAGACTCGCTCTTATCTTCCCCAGTGACTGACATAGGGAAGCTGACTCTAGATCCCAACTAAGGAGTGCACACAAACCCTGTGTACCCAAGAGGCCCAATACCTGCTAGACTTATAAGACTGAGGGAACTCAACCTAGAGAGAAGAGAGAATAGCTAAGCACGCATGATAGCAACCTAAAGCACAAGATAAGAGGTCCATGCAAGGCATGCCAGAAGTCTAAGTGAGTGAACTCAACTCAAGAAAATAAGCCCAAAATCACCCAGAATAACACAAAGAAGAGAAAAACTGGAAGAGAATATATTATACATAATATACAAACCAGCTCCCCCCCACGAAAGGTCGTAAGGGCTCATGACTCCAAGCTCACTCCTCAAGGCAACAAATCTGAAGCTATCCAAAGGCTTGGTGAAGATATCAGCTAACTGGAGGTCATTTTCTACAAACTGAAGCACGATATCTCCCTTCTCCACATGGTCTCTGAAGGACCGAGATGGCGAACAGAGGGGGGTGAATGGTCGCAAATAAATTTTCCCCCAAAATACTCCAACAAAAACCTCTACAAGATCGCTCAAAGGAAATTGTGAAAAACCCGAAAAACTAAACAACTATGTGTACCCCAAGCTTGCATGGATAAGTACCATAAAATATGTAGGGATTTTTGAGTCACAGTCCTGGTTGTCTAGCGTCCAAGATAAAGAGGAATTAATTCAAACTCTTGCTTTTAGAAAGGACATCAATTCAAATCACAAAAGTCACTTTCTGAAAACCAAAAGCAGAATTTCCAGAACTTGTCCTCAATTTGCACAGGAGGTTGGTGGGTTTCTGCAGCTCATAAAATTTTGATAATTTTTCTCCCTATGACCATCAGAGTCGTTATGAACTCCACCAAATTTCTCCTCAAAAAGCTTTACAGAAAAAACAGGAAAAATCTAAGAACATAGTCTATTCAAGAACATCGAGCAGAAAGTTTGGGGCTCGGTTTTCACCTCATGGCGCCCAAACGGTGCAACAAGTGAACTCCAAAATTTTTCTACAAGTGGATATCAGAGTCCCGCACCTCCTCCAACAATAATCACTTGAAAAAGAGTTTTCTAGATTTTTATAGAAATCAAACACTGACTGCTGCGCGAAGAACAAGTTCTGAACAAAGTTGGAACTTGAAAGAAAAGATGTTCTCTACTTAATCCAAGAGTGCAAAAGAGATGTAAAACCATATGAACACACTCAAAACATCCAAGATCAGCAGCATTTAGAAGGAGGGGAGGCAAATCCAAATTACATGAAAGTAAATTGCGAGAAAGTAATTGCGGGAAAGTAAATGCTGAATTTAAATTGCGTAAAGTAAAGACATATTGTAAATGCGCAAAATAAATTCAGAGGTGGATGGATGAAACTTTCATTTCTGGAAGGAGATGTTACAAAGCCTCACTTTCATGTGGGCAAAGCTCAAAGGAGCATTCACAAACCTCAAAACCTTCAACGGAAGGAGGCTACCCCTCCACCCCTATTTATACTACTCTTGGGCCGCCTACCACCCTTGGATGAGTCCCTCAACCCTAGAGCACTCATCTAAGGGATAGGATTAACCCACACACACAGCCATGCAAGGGCTAACCCAAAACCCACACACATACCGGGTTTTCTTACACGGTTTTCAAAGCAGCCGCTAACCTATCAACTAGACCTCAATCCGACGGCCCTCATTGATCCACGCGGCATCTAGCTAGCATCATCTCCTTTCCTTGTCTTCTTGACTTGCCCGGACTCCATGTCCGATCATCTTCCAGCGATCTCCCAACCGTCTGGACCTCCGACGCTCCTCGCCTAGTACCGATCATCCTTCGCCTCACCATGACTTAGCATCGTCGTCCTGCAACCATCAAAGACAAGGAAACACATCACATAGCAATGACCACAATGATATGAAATAAACCATCCAACTCATCACTACCGCGTCCATACGATCGGTACTGCCACTCCTGGCAGAGACAACTCAAATTGTTTCATTTTGAAAATCAATCCAAATGAAACTCAAACTTGAGCACACCTTGCTCAAATAAAGTCAAATACTCATCAAAAACATGGATGGACCTCCACATGGTCCTTCAGTCTCTAAGGAAGTGATATCTAATATCAATGTGCTTGGTACGACAATGTTGCACTGGGTTTTTAGCAATGCAAATAGCAGAAATGTTGTCACAGAAAAGTGGCACACTCTCTATCTCTAACCCATAATCCCGCAAGGTCGATCTCATCCAGCGCACCTGGCTACAACAACAGGCTGCAGCAACATACTCGGCCTCAGCGGTGGACTATGCAACTCCTGACTGCTTCCTAGATGACCAAGAAACAAGAGAAGTGCCAATGAATTGGCAAGTGCCAGAAGTGCTCTTCCTATCTATCCTACAGCCAGCAAAGTCGGCATCGGAAAAGGCTCTGAGAGATAGACAAGAAGAAGAAGAGTACCAAACACCATAATCAGTGGTAGCACGAAGATACCTGAAGATGCGCTTGACCGCCTGGTGGTGAGAGGTACGAGGAGAAGCTTGAAATCGAGCGCACAGACACACAGCAAAATGTATATCCGGCCTCGAAACAGTGAGGTACAAGAGGGAGCCGATTATGCTCAGAAACTCCTTTTGATCAGCAGGCTCACCATCCTCATCGGGCTCGAGGACAGCAGTGGTGGCCATAGGAGTCATCACCGGCTTTTCATCAGACATATCGAAGCGCCTCAGGAGGTCACGGGTATACTTAACTTGATGCAAGAAAGTACCCTCCCGAGTGTGCTTGATTTGGAAGCAAAGAAAGTAGCTCAACTCGCCCATCATACTCATATCAAACTCTGTGCTCATCACTTCAAAAAACTGAGACACAAGCGAATGAGATGAGCCACCAAAAATGATATGGTCCACATAAATCTAGACAAGAAGAAAATGCGACTCATCGTGTGTGATGAACAGAGTCTTGTCTACTACGCCTATTTTGACGTCATGGCTGAGAAGATAAGACTTGAGCGTCTCATACCATGCTCTGGGGGCCTACTTGAGTCCTTACAGAGCTTTGGAAAGCTTGTATATATGACTCGGAAACTTGGGGTTCTCAAATCCTGGAGGTTGCTTGACATAAACCTCTTCCTCAATATAGCCATTGAGGAATGCACTCTTGACATCCATTTGATAGAGCTTGATGTCCCGGGATGCAGAGAATGCAAGCAGGATCCTAATAGCCTCTAGTCTAGCTACAGGGGCAATGGTCTCCTCAAAGTCAAGACTCTCACTACTACAGAATGGTACATCACTATCGCTTCATCTGTGTCGGTTCTTAAGTTTTTTGGAAGGAATGATTGTGATAGATGACTTAGGAGAGGCATTAATCATAATCACTATCGGTTCTCAGGTTAGAAGTGATAGTGATGTAGCACTGGGAACATTACAATCGGTTCTTATGCGAGAAGTGATAGTGATGTGCATTATCATCACTATCGGTTTTCATATAAGAAGCGATAGTGATGAGCATCGCACACATCACTATCGGTTCTTATTTAAGAAGCGATAGTGATGATAATGCACATCACTATCGCTTCTCACAAAAGAACCGATAGTGATGAGCACGCGCTTATCACTATCGGTTCTTTTGTGAGAAGCGATAGTGATGTGCGATATCATCACTATCGCTTAAATAAGAACCGATAGTGATGTGTACGCGCTCATCACTATCGCTTTTATGTGGAACCGATTGTGATGACTATGATAATCACTATCGCTTGTCTTGTAAGAACCGATCGTGATGTGTATGATCACATCACTATCGCTTTTATATGAGAACCGATAGTGATGTACCTCGTTAGGTTATTTATACCACTCGAACTGAACTCTTCTCTGTTATTGTTCCAGAGGAGGTTTCTCCGCCGCCACCAGAAAAAATAGCTCATATTCTGTGGTTGGAAACAATACTTGGGTGAGAAAATTTGAAATCCTCAAGGGTGGGTGTTAAGAGGGTAAATTTGAAGCCCTAACTTGAGGAGATTTCCCCTCATTTTGCATAATTTGTGGTTTTCTTCAAAATGTGAGCATTCCTTCAAACCCCTTTAATTTTGCTTTATGTAATTTTGATATGTCACGAAGAAAGTTTAGATTGCACTGGTATTGTGTATATCCTATCAGATTTCACACCCTTTATTCACAAGCATGTACAAATGTATTTAATTATCTTAATTTGTAGTGCTTTGATGTTAATATGGAATTATTATTGTCACACCGATGAATGCTAGAGTTTAGGGTGCGGAACCTACGCCTCCCGCTCGAGGATGCTTGTTTATAAATATACCAAACTAAATGGCATATTTATAAGCGAGTAGTCTCGAATTGTCCACGTTCTTTGGACAGTTCGAGGATATGTGCTTCGTGCAAGTTCCTGAGCTGTGTTGTACAACTGCAGAGTAGAGATTTCGGTAGCGTCTCCCTGGTATTCTCCAGATACACACCCCTCTTGACCTGTTATCGAGACGTGTATATGGAGAATAGCGAGATGCTGCCGAAATTTTCTAGAGTTGTACAACGGCTTAGGAACTTGTCGGAACCACATATCCTCGAATGGGATTAGGACCAAACCTATTTAGAGATTGGGAGTCATCGTTGGTACCCTTGTATTGTTTCGTTGTAGTCAAAAGATCTGTAGGCTACTTGCACTATATAATTAGATTGTTTGATATCATTGTTCATGTTAAAAATGTATGTCTCTTATCTAGGAAATTGGAAGCTCTAAACTAGGGAAGAATCTAGGTATCGATCGGAGTACATATTTCATATATGTTGCGTGAAATTGTCATCTATTTTGCAAAGGTAATATTAATCAAATGATGTCTCAATATTTCAAATAACTAGCTTGTTTGTCGCTCCAGTTTGTGCATAATTTATTGGGTGAAGTTTAATTGCGATGAACCGTAAGGAATGGATGTATGCAAAAGTCGTGTGAGTGTTGAATTTCGAGGGTGTTAAGGAGTTCAAAAAATTGCCAAGAGGACATGGTGAGGAGGGTGTAAACTTCATATATTGTACTTGCATTGATTGCACCAATTTGAGAAGATTTAACAACTCACCAAATTGAGGACCACCGATTCGACGTGGCTTCGTGAGGAATTACACATGTTGGATCCATCACGGGAGACAGTAGTACCTCTTTGGTATGCAATGAAGACACGTGGAACCGGATGATGAGTTGCAATTTGATATGTTTGAGGAGGAGAATTTGGAGCAAATGTTGCGGATGTGGAGGGTAATTACACGTAAAGAGAGTTTGGAAAGTTTAAAAGCTCGATGGAAGACGATGCGAAACCACTGCTCACAAAGTTGCAAAGCGAATACACTAAGTTAGGTTCGGTCCTTACATTGTTCGAATCAAGGCAAAACACCGTTGGATGATACAAGTTTTAATACACTTCTAGTTCTTCTATCGGATCCGCTTGGAGGGAAACGAGTTGCCAACAAGCATTTATGAAGCGAAGAAGCTACTATGTCCCATGGGAATGGAAATAGAAAGGATACATGCATGTCCAAATGATTGCATCTTGTACCGTAACGCACATCGAGCTGCACATTTGGCCGCTTGCGGTGTGCCTCGGTACAAACAAAAGGAGAAGCGTAACGACAAGAAGCGTAAGAGCCGAGCAACGAGGGTGAAGAGGTCACTAAAGGTGCACCGCCAAGGTATTGTGGTACTTGCCCATCATCCCGTCTGAAAGGTTGTTTGCAAATCCTAGAGAAGCAAAATTGTTGCGCTGGCATTATGAGTCTCGAAGGAAGATGGCAAGTCGAGACACCTGCGATTCGGCTCAATGGAGAAACATCGATTGGAAACATGAGGAGTTTGGTGCCAAATGAGGAACATAAGATTTGGATTGAGTACCGATGGAATGAATCCGCTTGGTAACATGAGCGCTTGTCACAAAGACGTGGCGCTTCATTGTGTATCTACAACCTCCTCCTTGGTTGTGCATGAAGCGGAAGTATATCATGATGTCGCTATAATCTCGGGACCAAAACAACCGGAAATGATATTGATGTGTTCCTCGCCCATTGATCGAGGATTTGGTAAAATTGTGGAATGACGGGTCATTGTGTGGGATGCGTCTGAAGAGAGCATTTCACCCTACGGCTATGGTATTTTGCACCATAAATGATTTCCCGGCTCTTGGTAATTTGGCGGGCTACAGTACGAAAGGAGCAAAAGCGTGTCCTATTTGTGAAGAGGAGACCGAGAGCCTATGGCTGCCGAATTCTAAGAAAACTGTGTATATGGGTCACCGTAGGTTTCTACCTCGAAGTCATCGATACCGTAAGATGGATGACAAATTTGATGGGAAGAGGGAAGTCCGTTCGGCACCGCAGCCTATGTGTGGAAGGCAAGTATATTCACGTGTAGAGGATATCGATGTTCAGTACGGAAAGAGCCGTAAATCTGTTTGTTCTAGGACCATTTGGAAGAAGAGGTCAATAATTTGGGACTTACCGTACTGGAAGGAGTTAGATGTTCGGCATTGTATTGATGTCATGCACGTTGAGAAGAATGTCTGCGACAATTTGGTTGGTATCCTGCTGAACATACCTGGAAAGACAAAGGATGGTGTGAATACTCGTCACGACATGGCGTACATGGGAATCAGGCCCAGGCTTGCAGTGATAGAGGAGGATGGAAAAGGTCCGTATATGCCCGCTGCATGCTATACCCTGTCCAAGAAGGAGAAAGAGGACCTTTGCAAATGTCTCCATGGTATTAAAGTTCCATCTGGCTACTCCGCGAACATTAAGAAGCTTGTGTCTTTGGGTGATTTGAAGTTGTTGGGCATGAAGTCCCACGATTGCCATGTCTTGATGACCCAAATGCTCCTGGTTGTAATAAGAAATATTCGCCAGAGGATGTCAGTTTGCAATCACGGTTGTGTTACTTCTTCAATGCGATCTCCGCAGTTATTGACCCGACGTGCTAGACAACTTGCAGAGTGAGGTGGTGCAGCTCTATGTCGCCTTGAGATGCATTTCCCACCGTCGTTCTTCGATGTCATGGTCCACCTTGTTGTTCACCTCGTTAGAGAGATTAAGATATGTGGACCGGCATTCCTACGTTATATGTACCCGCTCGAGAGGTACATGGGTATATTAAAATCCTACGTGAGGAATCGGTCAAGCCCGAGGGTAGTATTGTGGAAGGTTATGGCATCAAGAGGTTATTGAGTTCTCGCGTGGACTATCTCGGAAAAGACAAGCAATCGGTGTTCCTCTATCTCGCCATGAGGGCGGATTTGTCGCAAAGGAACCGTTGGATCAAACTAACGAGGCCACGGTTTGATATGTATTGCAAAGCGATCCGATCTTGCAGAGCGCGAAGTTGCGAGGTACATCGAGCAAAGACAAGTCGATATTACGGAAGAGAATCCACAAATGGATGAGCTTTCCATCATGCGAGAACACAACGATAGATTTCTCACATGGTTCAAACAAAGGGCGAGGTCTCATTAGTGAGACTATCAAATGGTTGGTCGACGGACCTAGATTTAATGTACGCATATGGCAGGGTACGATATTAATGGGTACACCTTTTACAATCGAAAGTCGATGCTAAGAGTAATCTTGTCAAAAGCAAGGGTGTAAGCATAGATGCTTTTTCCGATGAACATCACTCAAAGGAGGATCCTCAATGGCAATGAACTCTTACTTGGGTGATCAAGAAATTTGGGAGCTCGATTATGGAATATACCAAATTCCATTGTTCGATGTAAGTGGGTGGGACTCTACATGGAGTGAAGGTCGACAAGAGAGGTTTTACTCTTGTGGATCTCAACAGACTCGCCTATAAAGATGACCCATTCGCATTTGCGGCAAGCAAATCAGTCTTCTATGTGCGTGATCCGCCAATCCGAGGTTGCATGTCGTCCTTCATGGCAAGCGCGGATCGTTGGAGTCGAAAATGTCATAGATGAAGAAGAATACGACCAATTTGATGAAATACCTCCGCTTGCGGATGGGGCTGTCTTAGTGGCGGCGATGACACACATGGAAGAAATTACATGCGTGTAGATCATCGTGAAGGGTTGTATTGTAAATAAAAGGAGTACGTCATTGTATCGGTTGCTATGTGTTTGAAATGTTTGTATTGTACATAATCGTAGTTTCGTGTTTGCAAAGGTTACGTGTACGTATGAAACTTGAAGCAAATTTTTCAATGGATTGTGGTATGTATCATCTACTTGAAGCAAGAAAAGAAGGCACTCCACACCAAATCATTTCTCGCAATTTTCAAAATACTTGGACTTCATTTGAGAAAGATTTGACTTTGAGACTCTTTCAACAAAGTGACTTTGGGCTTCTTTTTTCAATGCTAACTCTTTTTCCGTAATCCTTTTGGAATAGTTTTGTAGTATCACAAAGTACGTTCCTGCAAAATTTCAAAAAATTCCAACTATGTTTGCAAAATTTATGGCCTTTTCACTCTTTGATCAGATATTTCTGCAAGTTCAGAATTCATGGTTTGTTAGGAAAGCAAATAGTGCTTTGAACACATTTGTGTCGATTTTAGTAAAACACTGATAGTGATGTCTCCTTTTTTGTGTCGGTTTTTGAAAAAAAACCGATAGTAATATTATCTTTTTTGTGTCGGTTTTATCGAAAAACCGATAGTAAAATTTGTGTCGGTTTTGTGTCGGTTTTATGAAAAAAATGATAGTAATATTTTTTTTTGTCAGGTTTGGTCCAAAAACTGTAGTGATGTTTATTTTTTTGTGTCGGTTTTTTTAAAAAAACCGATAGTACTATTAACTCTTTTGTGTCGGTTTTTTAAAAACACCGATAGTAATATTAAGTTTTTTGTGTCGGTTTTATCAAAAAAACGATAGTAATATGTATTTTTTTGCCAGGTTTTATCCAAAAAAAAGGTAGTGATGTTTATTTTTTTGTGTCGGTTTTTTGAAAAAAAACCGATAGTAATACTATATTTTTTGTGTCGATTTTATTGAAAAACCGATAGTAATTTAAGTTTTTTGTGTCGGTTTTTTAAAAAAACCGATAGTAATATTAACTTTTTTGTGTCGGTTTTATCAAAAAAACGATAGTAATATATATTTTTTTGTCATGTTTGATCCAAAAACGGTAGTGATGTTTATTTTTTTGTGTCGGTTTTTTGAAAAAAACCGATAGTAATATTATATTTTTTGTGTCGGTTTTATCGAAAAACCGATAGTAATTTAAGTTTTTTGTGTTGGTTTTTTTTAAAAAAACCGATAGTAATATTAACTTTTTTGTGTCGGTTTTATCAAAAAAACGATAGTAATATATATTTTTTTTGTCATGTTTAATCCAAAAACGGTAGTGATGTTTATTTTTTTGTGTCGGTTTTTGAAAAACCGATAGTAATATTATATTTTTGTGTCGGTTTTATCAAAAACCGATAGTAATTAAGTTTTTGTGTCGCTTTTTTAAAAACCGATAGTAATATGAAGTTTTTGTGTCGGTTTTATCAAAAACGATAGTAATATATATTTTTTTGTCGTTTGATCCAAAACGGAGTGATGTTTATTTCTTGTGTCGGTTTTCTAAAAACCGATAGTAATATTATATTTTTGTGTCGGTTTTGTCGACAAACCGATATTAATGGAAAATTATTCACGGTTTTTAAAAAACCGATAGGAATAGAAATTTGTTGTGTCGGTTTTCTTGGAAACCGATAGTAGTATATAATACTTTGTGTCGGTTTAATGAAAAACCGATAGTAATATTATAGGTATCGTATTTTTGTGTCGCCCTCACTAAGCCCGACTCCACGCCGCCTAACTCCCACTCCCGACCGATTCACCCCAACCCCGCCACTCCGGCCTTCGCCCCGCGCGACGCACCCCGTCGCCCACCCATCCGCCGCCGACGCCACCCCGCCCCCTCCGCCGACGCCCCGCCCCTACTCCACCTCACGCCCCCTACCCGCCCTCGGCTGCGCCCGACTCCACCCCGCCCACCCCGCCGCCTCCCCTACTCCACCTCCCACACCTACTCCACCCCGCCCCCCCCCCTACCCACCCCGCCCACCCCGCCGCCTCCCCTACTCCACCTCGCCCCTACTCCACCCCGCCGCCCCCGCCCCCTGGCCTCCGCCCGACCACACCTCGCCCCTCCCCCACTTCACCGACGCCCTCCACCTCGCGCGACGCCCGCCCCACTTCACCGACGCCCCCCACGCCCGACCCACCGCCCACCCGCCGCCTCCCTACTCCACCTCGCCGCTTCTACTCCACCCTGCCGCCTACCCGCCGCCTCCGCCCCCACGCCCCGGCCCGCCTCACGCCCGGCCTCCGCCCAGGTGAGTGTTCTGCCCATGCTACAATGATTGTCAGTTTGAGCTTGTCATTACGGTGAAGAAAAGGCGCTGCCTTGGTCGGTGTGTGCATATTTGGTATGGGTATCATGCTTGCCATAGAGAACTGTGAACTGCCAAATGCAAATTTGGTATGGGTGTGTGCAATGGGACATCGCTGCAATGAAATAGATAACTTTGATGTAAATGGTGCAAACTGCAATAGTGTATTGGAATTGAAGTGGACTAGATTGTCAGTTGTGTGCACATTATAGTGAAATATTGACTACATGATGCTAATCTTTCGAGGTGATAATACGGCAAAAGTATCCCGCGTTCTGGCTACCTTCTTCTTTTTTAAAAAAAGGACAAGGGCACTCTTTTCTTGGTATGAATTAGCTGGTTGCGGTTGTAGTTTCTTCTTTTGAGAGAGGGAGAGGGTTTAGGATGTTCGGTACATTCAACTTGTTATGAGAAAGAATTGTCGACTTAGTGGGGGTTCTCATGACCGAGTGGGGGTTCTGCATGCCCCGTGCTTGCTTTTGATGGGTTGCCCTCATATCTAAACCCAAATAACAAGAATTATAGATTGATCTATTTATCACATAGAAATCTCATCATCCTGTTTCCATTATATATTCAATTGATGGGTTGCCCTCTACATTCAATTATTCATGATATACATGTTCCCTCATCCTGTTTCCATGAATGTTACGATGCTTTTTCATTACTTTCTCATATGTGCTTCAGACTCAGATATGTTAAGAGTTTAGGTTATGTGAACCTCGCCTCCCTGCTCGAGAGTGCTTATTTATAAATATGCCATAATGACATATTTATAAGCAAGCGATCTCGAATTGTCCACGTTTTGATAGCTGAGGATATGGGTTCTTGCAAGTTCCTTAGGCGTTGTACAACTCACGAGTAGATTTCGTAGCGCTCCCTAGTGTTCTCCTGATGCACACCCTCTTGACCAGCTTGTCGAGACGTGTATCCGGAGAACAATGAGATGTCACCAAATTTTCTCCGAGTTGTACAACACCTCAGGAACTTGCCCGAACCACATATCCTCGAATGGGATTAGGACCAAACCTATGTAGAGATTAGGAGTTATCGTTCGTACGTATTTAGAACAATGATTTATTATCAAGTTCACATAATAGCTACGAAATTTTCTCTGCCGAACTTTTCTTGAAGATCATTCTTTCCTCTGTTAATGTACTGCAATATACTAGAACAGTGATTTATTATCAAGTTCACATAATAGCTACGAATTGCTTTCTCTCATGTCAAATATTTCTCCATGGTAGATAGGAAAACTCAAAATGTCGCAATTAGAGAGCATCGGCTCATCGCCAGAAAGAGAAGAAGGTGCTCCTGAGGGGCGCAGCCAACTTCCAAGTGTCGAGCCGACCCAGGTTCGAAATGTCGAGGGGCCGAGTAAGGTGAGGAAGGCCCGAGGACCGAGCAAAGGGGCCATGGGGAGAACGCCGCAAATTCTCCACTTCAATGCGACCGGCGTTTGCACGGGTCCTCTCAAGTGTAAGGGGCGATACCGCTCATTCCTCGGGCAACTGGTGAGGGAGAGAGTTCCCATAACGGTTAAGGATTGGAGAAAGGAGGTCAGCGTCGAGCAGAAGAACCGGTTGTGGGATGAGGTTAAGGGAAAATGGATTATAGAAGAGGAGGATGAAAACAATGCCAGGCGATACGCCTTGAAGAGGATGGGTGTGGCTCTGAGGCACTTCAGGGTCTACATGCACAGTGAATACGTGCTGAAAGGCCGTACACCATTCGAGAGGTATCCGTTCGTGACTCCCGATGTTTGGGAGGAGTTCACGAGGATCAAGAGTACACCCGAGGCGCAGGAGCCGAGACGTAAGAACGTTGCTACCTGCAGGTCGAACACGCATGCGCACCACCTCGGTTCAGCGGCTACGAAGGAAGAAAGCGTAATGGGCACGACTAGCCGAGGAGTGCGCCAACTCCGAGACAATGATGCCTTACTCGCACATATGTGAGGAGCGGCACGGATCGGGTATTAGCGAGGACAAAGAAAACCACGGATTGGCAAATGGTAGTACCAAACCCCACTCATCAAGCAAGTCGCTCCACCATCGTAAGATATCAAACTTACTACATTGCAGAGACCATTCCTACCAGATTTCAGATCTAATTGCACTCGCTTCTTGCGGGAGGAGGTAAGCCGAGGAAAGAGCAGGGACCTTTCTTAGCCAAGGGTCAAATGACATCCTATCCATCGCGATCGGAAGCTCGACCATAAGGGCCGGGTGCTTGCCGCAGGTCGGGCATACGAAGAAGTCCTACTTCCAAGATGTCGCTTGAGTACCGGATCAAGAACATGGGAGGCACGTATGAGCGCTCAAGGACACGCTTAGGGAGCAATGAGGAGGAGATCTCGGAGGAGATGAGGGAGGAGATGAGGGTGCAGATGATGGCACGTGAGGAGGAGATGAGGGTGGAGATGATGGCACGTGAGGAGCGCCTAAGGGCCGAGATGATGGCGATGATCTCCCAGAGTCAGAGCCAGATGCCCCCGCCTACTGTAGAGAAACCTGTGCCCCCACCAAGTAGCTCCGGTTCCAAAAATGATAAGTCCGGTCCCCAGCTGAATCCGGTTCCAAAAATGATAAGTCCGGTCCCCAGCTGAAGGTAGTAATTAATTTTGCCTTACTTAATGGTGCGAGGGTAACTCTTCATATGTTTTCTCTCAAGTTGCGCACTTTTTGCAGGCGCCTACCAAGTGCCAGCTCACCCTGACGGAAGACGGATTTCCTGTTGAGGCTGCACGCGGGGTTGCATTTCCATGCAAGGAGACCGACACGGTGCATGGTTAGCCTTTGGGGAAGGGCTACATGAGGGTTCAGGTGGACTACGTCCACGAAGCCTTCTTATCACTTGTGCTCGAGTTCCCCCCTAACGAAGACATCACCACTCTCGGGCTAGCGCGGATGTCGTTCATCAAGTGGCCCACGACAAGCGTCAGATCGGGTCAAGGTAAACATACCTCACGCCTTTTGTACCATTCCAAAGTATTGCAACAAGTTACTTAATTATGCGCGTGCTTTGTAGGTTCCTACCGCACTGCGCCGCTCCCACGATCGCGGACGAGCCCCGCACAAAGTACAGAGCTGGTGCATAAAAGGATTAGCACGACAACCACGTAACCACTAGAGGCCTCTGCTAAAAGGCTAGGCTCACAAAGGCCACAGCGCCCTCGTACATGAAAAGCCTGATCGCCCGGCCTCGAGACTCCTTCGCCCAGAAGGAGAGCCGCACAGACCACGCTGAAGCCTTATGAATTTAAGGCCTACGACATGGAAAGCCCTTCGCCTCCCAAAGAAATTGAACGCTCTAGGCATATGGACTCGATACCCATGGATGGTACATTGACAAAGCGAAAGAGAGCGAGCGTGTCGACTTCAATGTTAGATACGAAAGGGACATTTCCACCGCGAGGAGGATGGGACATTCGCTAGTTTTGAGGATCTGTTCGTCTGCACTAACCGATAGCCATCGATATTTCTATCAGACGATCCTCGACGCCGTGAGTATCGCACCACGCTGTACCCACCTTATGACTTCAATAGGATTTTGCATTACGCTTTTTAACATTCAATGCGAAGTTGCGTGGCGATGAGGCAATGGGTCGTGACGAATCGACAACTAGATGGGTTCGCCGACCACGAGCTTGTGTCCGCGACGATGGCTAGGCTTCAACCGAATGGGTTGCGGCTACATCAAGAGGGCATTGCAAGTCGAGTCAAGAAGGGCTTCATTCTATTCCCGCACTCACGAGGAGTAAGTACTACTTCACTGCTCAATTACTTCTACACACCAAACCATATGTGAACTTATTTTCTTCACTGCATATCATTTAATAAGCAACCATTGGTTCTACTCGTGCTCTTCCGAGCGACAACAAAGTGTACACTTTAATTCGCTTGATAAGAGACCGATGGCCTACGCGATCAAGCCTCCTTTGGAGCAAGAAGTGCACCACTCTTATCTAACATTTTCTCGATTTAACTACATTCATTATTTTTTACTCAACGACATCTTTCCAATGTATATAGGGTTTCAAGGAATACGTCAAGCGGAGGGACACACGACAACAAAAAGGGCTCCAAGTCGAGTATGTCAAGATCAAGGTACAAGTGGCTATCATATATAAGATTTAGATTTTCGACATATTTTCTTTGTCTCTTAATTTATTTTTCTTTCTTCACGTTGTCATCAACAGGCAATGACGATCACTGTGGTTTGTATGTCATGCAACACATGGTGATCTTGATTGTCGGCTCGACTGCTTCCCTAAGGTAGTACATGCATATACAATTAGTCTTTCACATGAAAATTTGAAAACTCAAATTAGAGCACTCGCTTTCTATCTTGTAGCATACTGTTATCCCCGTAAGAGTGTAGACAAGACCTTGCACTCAACAAGATATGAGACCACTTATGCCAGTGGTACTGGATAGAATGCTTATCGGAGGACGGATGGTTTAGAGATCCCAAAAGCTCCTACTAGACCAGATGTGAACAAATATTACATATCTGAATGCGATTGCATGTGTACTTATGGTTAAGCATGTTTACGTTCTATTATGTTAACGAATGTGATATGTGTTTGTTGTAACAAAGTGTTCATGTTTTTTGAATGTGATATGTTGTCTGTAATTTCTGTGTGAATGTGATATGTGCATATTGTGTGGAATATGTGCTGATTAGAATGTGATAGCACACCACACCCCTTCATCTCTGTCGGTTCTCACAAGAAAATGATAGAGATGTGATGGTCATCTCTATCGGTTCTTTGAAAGAATCGATAGGGATGATGAACTCATCTCTATCGGTTCTTTATAAGAAGTGATAGAGATGAGTATATTCATCTCTATCGGTTCTTTCAAAGAAGTGATAGAGATGATTAGATTATCTCTATCGGTTCTTTTTAAGAAGCGATAGAGATGATACAGTCATCTCTATCGGTTCTTTATAAGAAGCGATAGAGATGATGGTATTATCTCTATCGGTTCTTTGAAAAAAGCAATAGAGATGGTATATTCATCTCTATCGGTTCTTTATAAGAAGTGATAGAGATGATGGTCTTATCTCTATCGGTTCTTACAAAGAACCGATAGAGATGACTGTATCATCTCTAACGCTTCTTACAAAGAACCGATAGAGATATGACTATCATCTCTATCGCTTCTTATAAAGAACCGATAGAGATGACCATATCATCTCTATCGGGCAAGAACCGACTGTAATAATGCCCGCCTCATCTCTGTCTCATGACTTTGTGTCACCACTAGAACCGACTGTGATGACGAAAAAGAACCGATTGTGATGTATATTTGTGTAGTAGTGTCTCAACCTGAGAAAAGCCCTATACAACTAGCCTAGCCTTGTTGCGAATGACAACCCCATCCTTACTCTACTTGTTTTTGAACACCCACTTGGTCCCAATGACATTATGACCAGATGGATGTTCTACAAGCTGCCAGACTTTGTTCCTCTCGAAGTTTTCAAGTTCCTCATGCATAGCATTAGTCCATGACTCAGTCAGATAATGCATGAGTCACATCCTTCGGCTCAAACGAGGCAACAAAGGCAGAGTGAAGGCAGAAACTGGACAAACCTGATTTTGAGCGAGTGACTCACTCAAACTGATCGCCGATGATCTGATCAGGTGGATGAGAATGCTGAATATGACAGGGAGGTCCAGAAGAAAAAGTGGCCTCTACCTCATGCATAGAAGAGGTAGGAGCAGAGCCACTAGCTGAATGAGAGTCAGAAGGCAAGGGCTGGCCTTCCTGAGGTGCAGAAATGGAAACAGGAGGCACCTTAGGTGTAGAGGGGACTGGATCAGGTGGAACATCATCATCTCCATCATCCTCATCCTCTACAAAGATGGTCTCGGAGGAAGAAGAAGTGCCTGAAATATCGGGTCTAGCCCCTGGGCTAGCCTCATCAAAGGTCACTTCACAGGTCTCTATGATCCTATGCGCATCGTAACTCCAGACCTTATAGCTATGAGAAGAAGTCAAATAACCCAAAAAGATACCATCAGAAGAGCGAGACTCAAACTTATCCAGGTTACCAGACTTCAAAATGAAACACTTGCAACCAAACACACAAAAATGAGAAACACTAGGCTTTCGCCCATACCTCAACCCGTAAGAAGTGCGGTGCAAATGTGCTCTCAAGAATACACGATTAGAAACATGGGAAGCAGTAGCTATAGCCTCAGCCCAAAAATTTCTAGGAGTACTTTACTCGTCTAGCATCGTCCTGGCCATCTCTACTAGGGTCCTGTTCTTCCTTTACACTACCCCATTTTGTTGAGGGACATAGGGAGAGGAGAACTGATGCTCTATACCAGACTCCACACATAAACTCTCAAAATAGGAGTTCTTCAACTCCGTGCCATTGTCACTGTGTATAGCTCGTAGGGCACCAGGGAACTCAAAAGACAACCTATGAACCAAACCTCTAAAATGGGTAAAAGTCTCATCCTTCGAGGACATGAAATACACCCAAGAATACCTCGAAAAATCATCAACAATGATAAGAACATACCATATTCCACCCACTGACTGCACTCTAGCTGGACCAACAGTGTCCATATGTAAAAGCAAACCTGGTGCATCGGTCATCGCAACAGTGACTAGGGGATGAGAAGTAGCAACCATCTTGCCATGTCGGCAGGGAGAGCAAACTAAGTCTTTGACTATTTTGACTTTGGGCAAACCACGAATGAGATTATGGCTGCTAACTCGAGTCAAATGATCAAATCCAATGTGACCAAGTCTCCAATGCCAGAAGTAGAGATCACGGGACTCTGAATCAATCAAACAACGGAGGGTGTCTCCAGAAGAAGCACAAAAATCAGCACAAAAGACTCTCCCATATCTAGAAATCCCGCAAACTAACCCTCCTGAAGAATCGAGGATTCTACAGGCACTACTCTTAAAACTCACCTCGAAAGAGTCATCAATAAGCTGAGAAACAGAAAGCAAATTATATTGCAGCTTACTTACTAAGGCAATATCTTTAAGAATGAAATTATCATTAATGCAAATGGTACCTTTAGCAATGACTCTAACTGAAGAAGCATCCCCAAAAGTGATCAACTCATCACCGGGGGCTCGGACTAGGGAAGAGAATCATCGAGAATCTCCGGTCATATGATGAGAACAACCGGAGTCCACAATCCAAACATCTCCCTTCCCCATCCGACGAACCTGATCAACACACAAGAGAGGAAGATGACTCAGTACTGGGATAGAGTGAAGACTTAGGAACCCAATACTGAATCATACAACACCTCAAAGTACCAGTCACAGAAGAAGATTGGACTCGAGTGTCTCTCTGACGTTTAACCCTAACAAGATTAGTAACAACTCTAGTAGATGATCTAGGAGCTGAAACTGGGTTGGCCTGCCGTGGTGCAAAAGCCGAACCACCCCAGTCAAGCTGGCTAAAACTCCTACAAGAAAACACCTCACGCCACTGATATCTACCTCGATGAGAAAAATGAGGAATATCAAGAGGACGGTGGAAAGACTGACTACGAACAGCTCTAGGACTAAAACTCGAAGAACTAGCATGAAATCTGAGTCCTGTACGCTGCCCAAAAACAGGCGACTCTCTAACCTGTCTAGAAGTAGTGTGTGCCTTAGGAGCACTCAAAGTCTGGGGATGACCCTGAATACCCCTAAGAGCAGCAACACGCTCACACCGAGTGATCTTAGCGCGCCTGAAGCAGAAATCTACTAGGTGACCATCCTTCTTACAGAATGTGCATGTGTACTTCGCCTTGCTAGAGACAGAAGCAACAGGAGTAACACCATTCTGGTCAGAAGTCCTATGGACAACCCCAGCAGAGCTAAACACGGTGGTACTCACTCTGGGAGCTACCACAATCTCACCACTCTTGGAGCCGCGCACAATGGTGGGAGGATGCGCCCGAGCATGCTCCAAGGGATCAAATCCTAGACCTTGATTGAATGTACTAATCTTGGATTGGTCTCGAATAAGATTGAGCTTCTTCTTGCCTCCAACAAACTTCTCAAGTGTGCTCATAAGATACTGGCAATCTCGAAAGAAAGAGGCACAAGAAGAACAGGGGGAAGAAGAAGAAGAAGAACCAGAAAGATGAGCTCTCTCAGCACGTGCATTTTTCTCCCTCAGCACGGCTACCTCAATCTTGAGGTCCTCACAAGAAACGCAAGACGCATTTCTAATTCTATGGGCTTGGTCTTCTAATTTCTTCCTAAGCTCGACATGGATTTTATCCAAGTCCCCCTCAATCACAGAACATCGCAAGCAACTTTCTTGTGATTTATCTAGTAAGTCCTTAGCAAGTTTAGCACACTTGACATTTAAGGATTCATTGTCAAGTTTTAGTTGCTTACAGCCCTCACATGAGCCGACTGGGTCCTTAGAATCATGCATTTCAAGTTCATCATTTCTAGAAGAAAGCTTCCTATGGTGATCGCTCATGGTATCAATTTTGGCAAGCAATTTAGGGCAATTTGAACATAAAGGAGTAGAGTGATCATGAAGAAAACTAGCCTCAACAAGAATAGCATCAACAGAACTAGTGCTAGCATTCTTCAACCTAAGACCATCAAGTTCAACAAGCACACTATCATGTATGGTCCTTAGTTTCTCTAACTCCTCAAGCACGGCATCACACAAAGAACAATCATCAGTGACTTGAGAGGGAGAAGTTCTAAGAGAAGCTAACTCCCGAGTGAAGGTACCTACTTCCTTCTCTAGCTCCATACACCTAGCTCTAGCTCTAACATGAAATTTTCCTAATTAGCAGAAAGCTTCATTGAGCTGGTCATAGGAGGGTACCTCGTCCGAGTCGCTGTAGAGCTCGGAGTTGCTGATGCCGTTGGCGTTGGCCATGAAGCACATACCGGAGAAGTCATCGCCGCCTTTCTTCTCTTGCGGATCATCCTCGCCCTCATCGCTCCATGTCTCCGTGTCGGAGAGGTTGATGTCATCAAGCGCGGAGAGGACGCGGTGGAAGAGCTTCTTGTTCTTGGAGAATTTGTGGTACTTCTTCTCACGCGCCAGCTCACAAACTGGAGGCTTCTTGTTGTGGTTCTTGTTGATGTAGTCGTTCTTTGCCGAACTGCTGGTGTCGTTCTTTATATTCTCTAGTTTGGGGCAATTAGCCCGAATGTGGTTGGGGCCACCACACTCGAAGCATGTGATCATGCCACCTCTCTTCCTCTCTCTCATCCTCTTGTATGCATGAGACAACTTGCGAGCAAGAAGGGCAAACTCATTTTCTGGAAATTTTTCTAGTTGGTCATCGCTTAGCTCGCAAAGGGCGGAAAGAGAGAAACCAGCAGAAAAATCAAGGGAAGATCCAGTGGGATCAGTGACCAAGGCCATCGACTGTGATTTCGTCTTGCGAGAGACGACATCGATCTCATGAGTCTTGAGATGGGAGTAAAGCCCATCAAGAGTCAAGGTCGACAAGTCGGTAGTGTCCTTGATGGTGGTCATTTTCATTTCCCAAACACGAAGATCGAGTGCGGTCAAGAAATATCGAGCATTATCCGAGTCAGGGTATATGCAACCGACTGCTCGAAGGTGCTCAAAATCTTTGTAAACTGACCAAAGCACTCATCAAGACTCTCACCATCATGTTGTTCAAACTTGTTGAACTCACGCTTGAACTGGTCCTGTCTCACGGTCTTGATTTGAGTTGTGCCCTCATGGTAAGCATCGAGGGTCACCCAAATCTCGTGAGCGGAACGGAGGTGAGAAATCCTATCATACTCACTGTGGCTAAAACCATGTATGAGAATGTTCCTTGTCTTAGCGTTCGCCTCAATGTCAGCCATATTTCCGGCCGTGACGTTTTCATCAGCAGGAACCTCATACGGGAGTTTCACCTTCTGCCATATCAGGAAGCCCTGGGCAATGATGTATGACTCCATCCGCAATTTCCAGAAAGGAAAATCAACTCCAGCAAAAATAGGAGGCTTGGTGGAATACTTGTCCATCGCTATGGCTCTTGAGACCGGTCAAGATCTATGAAAGAGCAAAACCGGCTCTGATACCAATTGAAAGATTGAAATGGCGATCAGAGGGGGGGTGAATGATCCCAAATAAAATTTTCCCCACTCAAAGTACTCCAAACAATCTTGCAATAAAAATCTGAAACAACCAAAGATTTTCTTTTAAAATGGTATTTCTCAGATTCGCACACCCTCCAAAAACCTGAACAATTAGACAACTATGTGTACCCCTAGCTTGCATTGATGAGAACCATGAATCATGTGAGGGGATTTTTAATCAAAATCCTGGTTGTCAAGTGTCCAAACAAAGAGCATCAACTCAAAGACTACTTTTCTAAAAGAGATAAAGCTAAAACACCAAAGTCTCTTTCAGAAAAGTAAAAGCAGATTTTCCAGGAATTGTCCTCAATTGGAGCAGGTGGTTGGTGAGTTTCTGTTAATCTAAAATTTGTGGAAATTTTTCTCCCTGTGACCAGTTGGGTCGTGAAACACTCCACCAAACATCACCTCAAAAATATTTGTAGAATAAACATGAAAAATCAAGCAATGCAGACAGTCAGGAACTACGACCAGAAAGTTTAAGGCTCGGTTTTCACTTCATAGAGCTCAAATGGTGCGACCAGTGGAATCTCAAATTTTTAAACCGATGGATATATGAGTTGTGCACCTTATAAAGTAAGAATCACTGAAAAATGATTTTTTTATATTTTTATAAAAATCAAAGACTGACTGCTGCGCGAAGAACAAGTTCTGGACAGATTTGCAATTCAATAAGAACTTGACCTCTAGTCTATCCTAGTGTGCAACAAAGATGTAAAACCATATGAACACCCTTAAGACATCCTAGAAGAACAGCATTTAGAAGGAGGGGAGGCAAATCCAAATTGCGATAAAGTAAATTGCGAAAATGTAAATGCGGGAAATTAAATGCTGAATTTAAATGCGTAATGTAAATGAGTAAAGGAAATGAAACATGAACATAAACGAAGAACATTTCATTTTTGGAAGGAGAGGTTACAGAGCCTCATATTTCATGTGGCAAAGCTCAAAGGAGCATAAAAAACCTCAAAATCTTCAAGGGGGGAAGGCTACCCGTCCACCCCTATTTATACAACTCTTGGGCCACCTACCACCCTTGGATGAGCCTCTAAACCCTAGAGCATCCATCAAGGGCTAGGATTTACCCACTCAACCAGCCAAGCAAGGGTTCACCCAAAACCCATAACACATAATGGGGTTTTCTTGCATGGTTCTCAAAGCACACTAACTAGACCCGCTATCCTATCAACTAGACCGCAATCCGACGGCCCTCATCGATCCGAGCAGCATCTAGCTAGCATCACATCCATTCCTTGTCTTCACGGCTTGCACGGACTCCGTCTCCGATCATCTTCCCGTGATCCTCGACCGCCCTGACCTCCGACGCTCCTCGCCTAGTCCCGGCCATCCTTCGCCTCACTATGACCTAGCACCGTCGTCCTGCAACCATCAAAAATAAGGAAACTCCTCACATAGCAATGCCCACAAAGATGTGCAATAAATCCATCAAAGTACACTCATTAAAATTCATTTTTCCTCGTTCTGGCCGGTAGCACCAGGAAAACAGAGAAGACCTCAAATTGCTTCCAATTGAAAATCCATTTCAAATCAAACTCAAACATGAGCAACCAAGGCTTAAATTTAGTCAAATACTCATCACAAATTTGGATAGACCTCCACATGGTGCTTCAATCTCCCCCTTGATGAGAATATTGACAAACACAACAAAAGGCATATGATTTGAGTTTGAACAGGATGAAAAAGAAAACAATTTTTTAGTTGCAAAATCAAACTTGGTCCAAAGATAGAAATTGGAACCATGACCAAGTTGACGAAGAGCAAGTTTTCAACAAAAACTCTAAAATCCAACTAAACATGTCAAATGTGATTATGAGATTATGATCCAATAGAAGTAGTAGCATAGTTTTACAAAGATCATAATAACAAAATAAGCATTCACATTTTTATCTTTTTAGTGATGCCTTTTCTATGTTTTCTCCCCCTTTTGGCAATATAGGCATCAATTTTTTTATGTATGCATGAAAAGCAATCGAAAGAGCATTGAAGATTATCCAATTGATAAAAATGGTAAGATATTACACCAAGTTTGTCAATTTCAGAATATGACTAAACTAAGACATGTCCAAGACCAATACATTTTATGAAAAAGCTTAGTTTTACAATATTTCATTTTAGCATGATTTGACAAGTGCAAAACATAGCAAAGTTTCAAAGCTAGAAGCAAAACCACTCAAGGATCAAATGGAAAACCTAGAGTTCAACCTACTCAACACTTTGGGGAATTTTGAAGTGCATATAAGGTCCTTCAAGCTCATTTTTCAATTTATGCAAATTTTCTTTAAGACTTTAAAAAACATAGCGGGGTGCAAATGCTTGACATTATTTGCATTCTTTACCCACTTATGTGTTTGATATTAGCATTTTTTTTATTGACTCAAGCCATTTTCGATCATCTCAAAAGTAACTCTTAAGAGAACGATCTTGGTCATACACAATATATTCCAAGTTCATCCCAAGTGCAATGGGAAGCAATCTCGTGCATATAAAGTTTTGAGAGCAATTTTGCACAAAAGAGACATTTTTTTTAATTTTCAATTTAGCACATATGAGCAATTCTGAAGGACTCAAATATGGATCAAACAAATTTCACCCAAGTTGCTATAGGGGCTCTAGAGAAATCCAAAATTTCACAATTCATGGTAAAAGCCTCTAGAGAAGAAACTTAGTAAGTAAAAGCAACATGTTTCGTCAAGTTTTCATTTAAACCTTTCAAATTTTTCAGATTTTAATAAGCTTAGCATGATAAATGGACTTGGACATATCTAATCTAGTGATTTTCTTCAAGAGATATAGCATGATGTATTTCATGAAGAATGAGTCAATTGCATAATAGACAAAGCTCATAAACAGAAAATGCAGTCTAAATGCAATGCATCAACAAATTCCTAAACTCCCCCTCAACAAATGAATCAATTTTAAGCTCAAATCTGGTTAAAGTTGTGTTATTATCGAGATTAGGCATAAGGACAACCCAAATAAACTCAATAACAACCAGAAAAACAGAATGAGGAGAAGAAGTCGAGAAACTGTAAAACTGGATGGCTATTGAGCATAGATAATAAGATAGAAGAGACTCACTACGGCTCAGACTCGCTCTTATCTTCCCCAGTGACTGACATAGGGAAGCTGACTCTAGATCCCAACTAAGGAGTGTACACAAACGCTGTCTACCCAAGAGGCCCAATACCTGCTAGACTTATAAGACTGAGGGAACTCAACCTAGAGAGAAGAGAGAATAGCTAAGCACGAATGATAGCAACCTAAAGCACAAGATAAGAGGTCCATGCAAGGCATGCCAGAAGTCTAAGTGAGTGAACTCAACTCAAGAAAATAAGCCCAAAATCACCCCGAAGAAACACAAAGAAGAGAAAAACTGGAAGAGAATATATTATACATAATATACAAACCAGCTCCCCCTCACGAAAGGCCGTAAGGGCTCACGACTCCAAGCTCACTCCTCAAGGTAACAAATCTGAAGCTATCCAAAGGCTTGGTGAAGATATCAGCTAACTGGAGGTCATTCTCTACAAACTGAAGCGCGATATCTCCCTTCTCCACATGGTCTCTGATGGACCGAGATGGCGAACAGAGGGGGTGAATGGTCGCAAATAAATTTTCCCCCAAAATACTCCAACAAAAACCTCTACAAGATCGCTCAAAGGAAATTGTGAAAAACCCGAAAAACTAAACAACTATGTGTACCCCAAGCTTGCATGGATAAGTACCATAAAATATGTGGGGATTTTTGAGTCACAGTCCTGGTTGTCTAGTGTCCAAGATAAAGAGGAATCAATTCAAACTCTTGCTTTTAGAAAGGACATCAATTCAAATCACAAAATTCACTTTCAGAAAAGCAAAAGCAGAATTTCCAGAACTTGTCCTCAATTTGCACAGGAGGTTGGTGGGTTTCTGCAGATCACAAAATTTTCATAATTTTTCTCCCTATGAGCATCAGAGTCGTGAAGAACTCCACCATATTTCTCGTCACAGAAAAAACAGGAAAAATCTAAGAACACAGTCTGTTCAAGAACTTCGAGCAGAAAGTTTGGGGCTCGGTTTTCACCTCATGGCGCCCAAACGGTGCAACAAGTGAACTCCAAAATTTTTTTACAAGTGGATATCAGAGTCCCGCACCTCCTCCAACAAGAATCACTTGAAAAAGATTTTTCTATATTTTTATAGAAATCAAACACTGACTGCTGCGCGAAGAACAAGTTCTGAACAAAGTTGGAACTTGAAAGAAAAGATGTTCTCTACTTAATCCAAGAGTGCAAAAGAGATGTAAAACCATATGAACACACTCAAAACATCCAAGATCAGCAACATTTACAAGGAGGGGAGGCAAATCCAAATTAAATGAAAGTAAATTGCGAGAAAGTAATTGCGGGAAAGTAAATGCTGAATTTAAATTGTGTAAAGTAAAGACATATTGTAAATGCGCAAAATAAATTCAGAGGTGGATGGATAAAACTTTCATTTCTGGAAGGAGATGTTACAAAGCCTCACTTTCATATGGGCAAAGCTCAAAGGAGTATAAAAAACCTCAAAACCTTCAACGGGGAAGGCTACCCCTCCACCCCTATTTATACAACCCTTGGGCCACCTACCTCCCTTGGATGAGCCTCTAAACCCTACAACATCCATCAAGGGCTAGGATTTACCCACTCAACCAGCCATGCAAGGGTTCACCCAAAACCCACAACACATAATGGGTTTTCTTGCACGGTTCTCAAAACACACTAACTAGTACCGCTATCCTATCAAACTAGACCGCAATTCGACGGCCCTCCTCGATCTGATCAGCATCTAGATAGCATCACATCCATTCCTTGTCTTCACGGCTTGCACGGACTTCGTCTTCGATCATCTTTCAACGATCCCCGACCGTCTGGACCTCCGACGCTCCTCGCCTAGTCCCGGCCATCCTTCGCCTCACCATGATCTAGCACCGTCGTCCTGTAACCATCAAAAACAAGGAAACTCCTCACATAGCAATGCCCACAAAGATGTGCAATAAATCCATCAAATTACACTCATTAAAATTCATTTTTCCTCGTTCTGGCCGGTAGCACCGGGAAAACAGAGAAGACCTCAAATTGCTTCCAATTGAAAATCCATTTGAAATCAAACTCAAACATGAGCAACCCAAGCTCAAATTTAGTAAAATACTCATCACAAATTTGGATAGACCTTCACATGGTCCTTTAGCTCTTGTACATCTTGGGACATATGAAGGATTTCTTGGCTCATGGCCGAGTGATGCCCATACCCGACTGATGTAGGATATGGCTCTGATCAGACTCGGGACACATCGAGGTATATCCGAATGATATCGGTACTCGTTTATTACGACGCACAGCTTCTCGACCCTCATAGGGCATACCATTTGATTCGTGCCCGTTTAGGCTCAACTCGTGATATATGATTTCGTCATGCGGTAACCACCTAGCGACCTAGCGTGGGGTATATCACGAGAAGATATTTTTAATCCACACTGGAGGATATCCACTTCCCGCTTAGCATGGTAAGTGGTGAAACATCCCATCGTAGGGAGCGACGTGTCCCGAATACAACTTGGTCAAGCCCTGACCGTCTCTGTATGTCAGAATGCTGGGCTAGCTAATCATCATAGAGCGCGGTCAATTTCTTTCCTGCCGATTTGGTGAAAACCTAATTTTCCCCCTTTAAAGACTAAGCCGACGGTTCATTTTTCCCATTGTGCATTCCTACCTCTTCTGCTTCCTTTGTCTCTCCACCTTCTCCGCCGCTAGGGTTAACTGCTGTTGCGATTGCATCCTTGCACCGCTGTTGATCTTTTCCTCCAAAAATGTCTTCTCATTCCTCCAAAGACACCTCCTCGCCACCTTCACCACAAGATTGGACCACTTCGATCACGACGGAGGAATGGCTGCAATTCATGGTGAAAGACGGGGTTCTTCCGGACCTCACTTTGATCTCTGCGTGACCGACTGCAGGTGGATCCACCCCAACCCCCCGTTCCGAAGAGGTCGTAGTTTTTGAATCCTTCTTCCAGCGCGGGCTGAGCCTTCCTGCCTGCGCCTTTCTTCGCGGCCTTCTCTTCTTCTACGATATCGAGTTGGTGAACTTGAATCCCAACTCCATCCTTCAAATCTCCCTTTTTGTTCATCTTTGCGAGGCCTTCTTGGGCATCCGCCCGCATTTCAGTCTTTTTCGTCATTTTTACCTTCTGAAGCCTTATCCCTCAAATAGCGACCCCAAGGTGATTGGGGGAGCCGGATTTCAGTTGCGGGAGGGGCTAAAGAAAAATTACTTCACCATTCCCTTCAAAACCTCCAACAAAGGTTGGTACCAAGAATGGTTCTATTGTGCCAACCTCAAACCTGCTCTTCCCTCCTTTGTCGGGCGTCGGCCCAAGGCATCGCTATCTTGGGTATCTACCCCCAATGTCGTCGACATGGACCAGGTGCATGATCTTTTGGAGTTGATTGAGAAGTTGAAAGAAGATGGCCTCATGGGAGTTGGTCTGGCCCTTCATTTTGTTGCTCGCTGAGTACAGCCTCTGAAGGAGCGAGTTCATCTGGGATACGCATATGAAGGAAAGGACGACCAGACCCAGGAACTGCCCGAAGCTTTGTCGAAGGAGCAGATATTTGCCCGGGTAGGCGACTTTTTCATCCCTAGCGTGGAGATGTCCAGCGTCAAATGCCTGAAGTCCTTCACTGCATCGAATCCTCCTCCTGAGGTAAGGAAATTTAGCTGATAGGTTTCCCCGTTGGCCTCTAATGGCCTTTAACTATTTTAACACTCCTTTCCAGGATCGATTGGCCTTTTTCAGCGACGCACCTCTCCCGGAGATGCCCGTACATAAGAGCGCTCCTTTTAAACGACCTGCGAGCTCCTCGGTCGGAGACCTCGTCGCCAAGAAGGGGGAAAAAGCTGTTGCCAAGGACCCTGCGCAGCCCCGGCGCCTGACTGGTGGTCCCAAGCTCTGGGATCCGTCAGCACAAGCCCCGATGCCTTCGGATCCCCTCCTCCATGAGCCCGTGGTGCAGTCAAGTCCAATTCCAAGAGACTCGGGTAGTCAGGAGGATCCCGGGGTTCCAGTTGGTAGCGCCCCAAGTGGTACCTCCAGGAGTGGCTCCGTTTCCCAAAAGAAGCCTACAATAAAAATAAAGAAGTCCGACAGGTTGGATATCCTATCGACTCTTTATTTTGACGCAATTTTGTCAGCTTATTCACCGGTCATTCTTCTTGTAGGAATCCTTCGTATGATGTTCCTGTTGCGACACCGTCCGGGCCCAAGAGGCCGGGCCCGGGACGCCTCTGCCTTGGTTGAGGGGCCTCGCCTCGGGACACAGGAGTGCCTCCGAGCCCCGGGCCGCCACACTCCTCATGCTTGCATCGGGCCTGCGCTGCTCAGAGCCCGCCTCCGCCCATCCCCGAGGTTGAAGAGATCTCCGGGTTCCGCGACTCGCCGCCTCACTCATAATGCAGGCTGTGTGGGTTGATGAGGAGGACGGTTTGAAGCTCCTGGACAACTCGGAGGAGGAGAGGGAGATGAATGACTTTTACAGTCATGCCACCGCTTGTGCACGCCCTCGGGTAAAATTTTCTCTACTCTCGCCGTCTTCTTGCTCATGTCAGTTAGCATTGTAGTCACCTTTTCGTGTGATGGTTACAGAAATTAGGAGAGCACTCTAAAAAGAAGTCTGAGTACATTCAGAAGATGCTCCCTGAGGTCCGAACGCGCCAGGAATATCTGGCCGAATTGGAGCAGATCAAGGCGGACATGCAACGAGCCATGAGCTCTTCGGTCGAGGTCCAGCGCTAAGGGAAGAGCAGAAATCTCTACGGCGGGAGAAGTTAGACATCGTTGGCTCCCTTCGAGGTAATTATTTCTTGGACCACCCCGAGTTTTCTTTTAATCGTCTAGTTTTTTATCTTCTTATCTTCGTGTCAGCTCAGGACTCTGCTATTGTAAAGCTCCAGGAGCAACTTAAAGCTTTGGAGGTCTCCAAATCGAAGTAGGAGAAGGAGCTAGAAGGTACGATCAGCAGCTTGGCCCTCCCATGCCTTCATTGCCTTCTTGGTGCTTCTTAATACTCTGTCTTGCAGATTATAAATTCAAGACGTGGGCGCAATACGCCATTTTTAACGAGAAGGTTGAAACCCTTGAGACGTCTTGCGCTAAGCTTCGTGAAGTCTCCGAGCCGTTGTTGAGCTTGCTTCATCCCGGAGGCGAGAGGCCACTCAACAGGACCAGTCATCTCGACCGAGGAAACCCCGAGGCGCTCAAGGGACTCTTGAAGGAGACAGCGACCAATGGTGCTAGCCAGGCTTTAGCGATCACCAAGTCGCTCTATCCCCGAGTGGATCTTGAAGCCGTTAAGGAAGGCTACGCTTGCAATGTAGATGAACATCGAGCCACCGAGCTCTGGGAGGAAGTCAAGGATACCTCTTCAGCTGTTGTAGAAACTCTGGAGCTGTAAACGAAATATATGAAAATGTTTCTTTGGTCCTGCAAGTTTTCTTTAAATATGTTGTTATGCTTAATGAGTCCATCCGAGTGGTTTTTGACGTATCATGTCCGATTAGTCCAGCCCTCAGGCTCTGAGACATGGTTCATGACGCATGTCTCAGAGTCTTAAAATTTATAGGAGCAAAGCACTCAGACGCATAGTTTTCGAGAAGATTATACGAGAACAACTTTAAGAGCAAACATTTATTCATAAAGAAACAAGTACAAAGTTCAAGCGAAAAAACGTCGTAGCTGTTCTATGTTCCAAGTGTTGCTGATAGTTGTGCCATTTTCACTCTTTAGCTTATAAGCCCCAGGGCGTATCACCTCATCGATGAAGTAAGGGCCTTCCCAGCTTGGGGAGAGCTTATGCTCGCACTTCTGATTCTTTCTAAGGACCAGATCTCCTTTGGAGAACACGCGGCTCCTTACATTGCGTCCGTGATAGCGACATAAGCCCTAAAGATATTTTGCTGACTGAATTATTGTGGCATCCCTGGCTTCTTCCGGTCGGTCGAGGTCTTCTAGTCGGCTCTCTTCTGAAGCGGCTTCTTCATAGCTCCGAACCCGCGGGGATCCAAATTCTAACTCGGTGGGGAGGACCACCTCTGATCCATAAACCAGGAAGAAAGGTGACTGCCCGGTTGCTCTGCTGGGGGTGGTTCGCAGTCCCCAGAGTGCCGAAGGCAATTCTTTGACCCACCGAGTGGCGTATGGTTTGAGACGATAAAAAATCCTTGCCTTTAGGCCTTGTAAAACCATGCCGTTGGCTCGCTCAACCTGCCCATTACATCGGGGGTGCGCTACTGATGTGAAGCAGATTTTTATGCCGAGTTCGCCGCACCAGTCTTGAAATATGCCGCCTCTGAATTGGGTGCCATTATCCGTGATGATCTGGTTTGGTACGCCGAATCTAACCATGATTTCATGGAAGAATTCTTTGGCCTTTGCAGTCGTGATTGTGGTGACTGGCTTGGCCTCAATCCATTTGGTAAATTTATCGAAGGCATGAAGAGATGAGAATAACCGCCTTGAGCCTTCTTCAAAGGTCCAACCATATCGAGCCCCAAGACCGCAAATGGCCAAGTGATTGGGATGGTTTGTAGTTCCTGTGCTGGTTTGTTCATCTGTCGCAGAAAGAACTGACATCCTTCGCATGTCCGGATGATGTCCTCTCAGATCGATGACAAATCAATGCCGTAAAAATCCTCGACGATAAGCCTTGCCAACTAGGGTTGATGACACCGCGTGATTCCCGCAGACTCTCGACTGGATCTCCTTGAGGAGATCTCTTCCTTCTTGTTCTGATATGCACCGTCGTAGTACACCAGAGGAGCTCTTGCGATAGAGTTCTTCCCTGATCACCACATAGCTCTTGCTTCGGCGCATTATTTGTTCGGCTTGCACGCGGTCTTCGGGTAGTTCGTCCTTCGTCAAATAGTCCAGATATGGAGCTGTCCAATCGGGGCTAATGACTAGGACTTCAGCTTCAACGTTCTTCTCCGCTGGGACATCCGACTTCGACCGAGTGCTAATCGTGGGCTTATGAATTTCTTCGACGAATACTTCCACGGGCACTGTAGACCGGTAGGATCCCATTTTTGCTAGCTCGTTGGCCGCTTCATTGTCCCGGCGAAGCACATGAACAAGTTCCAGGCCGTCGAAGTTACCTTCTAGCTTGCGTACCTCCTGGTAGTAGGCAGCCATGTTGTCTTCGATGCAGGACCATTTTTTTTGCACTTGATTGATCATGAGCATTGAATCTTCGTGGACCGCCAAACATCGGATACCGAGCGATATGGCGATACGGAGCCCACGGATGAGTGCCTTGTACTCAGCGGTGTTGTTTGATGTGGGAAAAAGTATTTGCAGGACGTACCTCAACCATTCTCCATTTGGTGATATGAGCACTATACTAGCCCCCGCGCCGCTGAGCATGAGGGAACCATCGAAGTACATCGTCCAATACTCGAGTTCCTTGATGACCGCCGGGTTTTGAAGTTCCGTCCACTCGATAGTGAAGTCGCCGAGTGCTTGAGACTTGATGGCGGTGCGAGGCTTAAATAGGATATCAAAAGCTCCCAGCTCGACTGTCCACATTGCAATTCTCTCGGTAGCCTCCTGATTGTGAAGTATATCTCCTATTGGGAAGGAGGTGACCACCGAAACAGTATGCTCTTGGAAGTAGTGCTTGAGCTTGCGAGATGTAAGAAGTACGGCGTATAGTAATTTCTGCACTTGTGGATACCGCACCTTAGATTCACTCAGGACCTCGCTGACGAAGTAGACCGGATGTTGGATATTCTGCATGTGGCCCGATTCTTCCCTTTCGACGATGATTGCAGCGCTGACTACATAAGTCGTTGCTGCGATGTAAAGTAACAGAGGTTCTTCTGGCATCAGAGAAACCCAGACCGAGGGCGTCGTTAAGAAGGTCTTCAAGTCTTCGAACGCTTGCTGTGCCTCAGGCGTCCATTGGAACTTGTCCTGCTTCTTGAGGAGTTTAAAGAAAGGCATACCTCACATATCCGTCGGAAAATAAACCTGCTGAGTGCGGCCATGCATCCCGTAAGCTTCTGGACGTCCTTTTGGCAAGTCGGCGGCTCCATATTTGATATGGCCCTGATCTTCTCTGGGTTGGCCTCAATGCCTCGTTGGGATACAATAAACCCGAGCAGTTTTCCCGAAGATACTCCGAAAACACACTTCTCGGGATTAAGCTTCATGCTAAAAGCCCTTAGACTCTCGAACGTCTCGGTCAGGTCAGCGATAAGGTCCTTCCTCTCCTGAGTTTTTACCACGACGTCGTCCACGTATGCCTCCACGTTGCATCCGAGTTGGGTGTGAAAACACCGCTGTATCGCGCGCTGATACGTTGCACCAGCATTTTTGAATCCAAACGCCATCGTGGTATAGCAAAAGGCCCCAAAGGGTGTAATGAATGAAGTTTTGATATGATCTTTCGTCTTTAGGCGAATTTAGTGGTACCCTGAGTAGGCATCAAGGAAACTCAGGATCTCGCACCCGGCGGTTGAATCAACCACTTGATCATTTCGAGGTAACCTGAAAGGATCCTTCGGACATGCCTTGTTGAGATCAGTATAGTCAACACACATGCGCCAAGTTTTATTCTTCTTTTGGACTAGTACAGGGTTTGCCAACCAATCGGGATGATACACTTCTTTAATAAAATCTGCAACTAAAAGTTTGGTGATCTCCTGCTTAATGGCGTTTCGGCGATCTGGAGCGAACCGCTGGAGTCTTTGCTTGATTGGCTTCGCCTTTTCATCGATGTGTAAGGAATACTCGATCACCTCCCTAGGAACACCCGGCATGTCAGATGGTTTCTAGGCAAAGATGTCCTTGTTAGCCCGGAGGAAGGTGACGAGCGCGCCTTCCTATTTACCCTCGAGCCCTATCTCGATCAGAGTCGTCTTGGATTGGTTGGTCGGGTCAAGAATAATCCTCTTGGTTCCTTCGTCGGGCTTCATCCCTAACGTGGCCTGCTTCTTGGACGGGATGTCGCCTTCTTCCTGCAATGTCACCGCCTCTGCTTGGATTTTCTTCCCCTCGCCGGTTGCCTCTTGCAGCTCAGCGAGTTCGTGGTTCTCTCGGTCGCATTCCAGAGATCGCTTGACGTCGCTGCGAACCGTGATGACGCTTCTGGGTCCCGGCATCTGCATCATTAAATAGGTGTAGTGCGGGACTACCATGAACCGAGCCAGGCCGGGTCTTCCCAAGATAGCGTGGTACGCTGTCTCGAAATCCGCTACCTCGAAATTTATATATTCGGTCCGATAGTTGTCTTTGGTACCGAAGGTGACGGGCAAAGCAATCTGCCCGAGTGGAAACGAAGACGCCCGGGATCACTTCGTGGAGCAGTGAGAGCTCGACCTTTAGCTTCGGGCGGGGATGTTCATATTGTCGAAGGTCTTGGAGAATAAAACGTTGAGTCCGCTCCCTCCATCGATCAAGATCTTCTTGAGCTTTATATTGCGAATAACAGGGTCGAGCACTAGAGGGTACTTACCCGGATGCAGAACCCGGTTGGGGTGATCCGAGCGGTCGAAGGTGATCGGGACCTCGGACCACTTCAGATACTGGGGGGTTGCAGGTTCCACCGCATTGATCTCCCGAGCGATAAGCTTTTGCTTTCATTTGGACTCGTATCCGATGGAGCCCTCGTATATGTAGTTCAGCTCGTGCTCGGGCTCCTGATAATCGTCCTCGTCTGGAAGGTCTTTCTTCTTGGCCGCCTCATCCTTCGCTGGAGCCGACTTCTTAATGCTTTCTCGCACAAAACGCTTCAGGGTGAAGCAGTCCTTGGCGACGTGCTTTCCCTTGGGGTGGAAAGGACAGATCGCCTCCATGATGTTACTATATTCGGGTGCCTCCCTCCGCGTGGCTCGGGGCCGACTGCGTTCAACTACTGCGACTAGCTCCTCGCCTTTCCGCTTCTTGTCTTTGTGCTTGGAGGATTCAGCCTTGTTGCCTTTGCTCTTCTGTTGTGGGCGATCTTCTTGGCGCTTGGCCAGGGCGTCTGAGGCCGTGGCATAGCGGTCAGCCAACACAAACATCTCCTTTACGGAGGCCGGAGGTTTCCTAGACATTTTCTTGATTAGATCAGGATCACTTACCCCTTTCTAAAAGGCTACCACCACCACAGCGTCAGATACGTCCCTGATGGTGTTCTTCTTCTGCATGAAATGCCGGATAAAATCTCTCAGTGTCCCATCCTTCTTTTGGTGAAGCTGGTATAGGTCCCACAGAGTGCCAGGTCTCTCGTAGGCTCCCTGGAAGTTCGCGATAAATTGATCACAAAGATCGCTCCAGGAATCCACCGAGTTCGCAGGAAGTCCCGTGAGCCATGCTTCAGTCGAGGGGGTGAGATTGACTAGCAGATAATTCGCCATCACATTCTGATTGCCCCCGGCCGCTTTAACCGCCAGGGCATAGACCTGCACCCAAGCTTCCGGATCTCGCTCCCCGTCAAACTTAACGATGCCCTTGGGGTTGAAACCTTCGGGCCATACCACTCGGCGTAGCCGAAGAGTGAACGCTCGGATTCCGTCAATGGATCTCTCATCATGATGAGGGGGAGACCGACGTAGCGAGCCTCTGGCTTGGCAATTGTCGTCAACGCGTCGGGGTGGAGTTTGGCGCGGCGAGTCCATGACTCGGCGATCGTCGTCGTTCCGACCCCAGCGATGATGGTCTCTATGGTCATCGTAGTCATCGTACCTTCGATCACTTCGTCGATCATGGCCGGTGCCGAAACGCTCGAAGTCGTTGCGGCGCCCACGTCGTTCTTCCTCGTCCCACTCTTGCCGTCTAGCGGTGATGTCTTGGAGAAGGTCGCAGTTGAGAATTCGGCGAGCGTCTCCGACTGGTGGTGTGAGGTGCCGACTACCGGTATTTCTACTGGTTGCAGTCCGACTGCTAGCGACACGAGTGGCCGCGTAGGAGCGTGAGTGCGCTTCCCCTATCGGCTTCTCCTGATTCTGCTGAATCACTGCAGCCGTCACCATGGCCTTGATCTGGGCCACGATCGGGGCTACCGGGCTATCAGATGAGATCATTGGATCCAGCGTATCGAGAAGCGTCTTGGAGGCGACGACGTTTTGCAGCGGTGTATGAAAGACAGCTTGGTCTCCCAACCTGGACTGCAAGATGTCCTCTCGGACATGGCGGCCGTGAGATCGAAGCGATCATGTCTGTGACTCCTTATTCTTGAGAAGTAGACGATCTTCTTCCGCAGCTTCTTGAACCTCTTGCTGGCGTTAGAGATCGGTCTTTTGCTCTTCTATGGCGAAGATGCCACGAAGATCGTAGCAATTCCTTATGACACCGACTAGTTTGCCAGCCAAGTCAAAGTGACATACCTGAGATGGGTCGACCTGATCTTTACCAGATTGGATCTGGTTCAGTCTAAGCGGACAAGTTCTCCGCGCATCGTGGATTTATTCCAAGCTTCCGGCGAAAAGCTCGGCGGAGATGAAGGTGGCGGTGATTCCGCCGATCGCCGCCATCAGTCAGTAGGAAAAGATTATAGCGCTTCCCTACCTAGCGCCAACCGCCGACTTTTGTAGTCGCGGTAAATTTATAGAAGCGAGCGCTAGATCTTAAACTCGAAGGTTACACAAGACAAGGGTTTAGACAGGTTCAGGCCCTCGACAGTGGAGGTAACACCCTAATCCTGTGTGCTGGGATTATATGGATCTCTTGGATCTAAGGTTGCTCAAAGCGCAATGTGCTCTGGGCGATATGTGGTGTGTGTTCTATAGCTCGATGCCTCTGTTGTTGCCCACCCTCTCCCTTATATAATGGGGGTGGCGTGGCTTACAGAGTCCTGATCGGTCTAAGAGATTCCGATCGATTACAGGATTCTAGTCGGTTACAGGATAGAGTTTACATCTTTATCTACTCTATTGACGACTCGGATTACAACCGTATCTTTTATATCTAAATACGTATTCAACTGTCTATAGGATGTACCCTCTTCCGTACGGTAGCAAGGCTAAGCGCGGGGTTTATCCTTTGGGCCTTCTACTTGGGCCTGTCTTCTCCTCATGCGATGCTGGGCTAGTAATGAAGATACCTGGATTCATATATTCCACAATTATCCTATTTTCGTCACACCATTTGGCGATGTAGTATTATTTTTACAAATTTTTTAATCCGCTTATTAAAGTCGCAATTACTTTTAAAAATGTATTATTTTAAAAAAATCAATCACTTCCATATGGACTGCCACATCATGCTTTCTTATTCTACTTAACACACGCAAACTGTGAGAATTAGTCTAAGGTCCTATAGCTAGCTGCCTCTCTCACACACGCTCACTAAGGAGAGTTTGAGATTGAAGCATACGACTCTTGATTGCAGAGCATAGGTGCCGTGCGGCGGGATGGCAGGCAGGTGACGCACGGCAATTTTGCTTCCAGCGACAGCGACGCATGAAAGGAAACAGAGAAAGCAAGAGAAAAAAGAAAGAAAGAAAGGGAGAAAAGGAGAAGAAAAAAATTGAGAGGTTATTTGACATAATTTAAGGAATAAATCAGTGAGTATGTATTTTGATTTACTAGTTCTTGTTTTTCATATTTCCGTACAATTGATAGTTTACTTGTTTAATCTAGTTTTCTTTTATGGTCTTAGATCCATTATCCCAGATTGATTCTTCCATTTTAATCATTATGTTGTAAATTTTCAGAATTAATTAAAACAGAAAAAAATTAGGTTTACACTAACTCACTCTTCTCTTAGTGCGCTTGATCTTTCGTAGTACTATAGTCATTCTTTAAATAAAAACATCAATCTTTACATGTGTAAGAAAGACTGCTTTCTAACTATTGAAGTTATTTTCTGAACAGATTACTAAAAAAACGTAAAACAAATTACAGCAATTTAACACAGCATCGGCAAACAGCTATACAGAGAGAATATGATGTGACAAATGCAGGTGAATACGGGCGTGGTTTTATCCAAACTATCCAATCATCGATGTATTCTGATAAATGATAATATAAGTAAGAAGAAAACACCAATCGTGCTGTTTCGGTCGTCAATGTCCCCGTCCATGTTTGTGTCACTATAGCCGATCAAGCGCTGAGCATCACCGACCTTACTGTAGTGGCACCCGTAGAGGCGTGTTCCAGCGATGTAGCATAGTAGATGCTTCACGACGCTCATATGCTCTGTGATCGGAGGCTCCATGAATCTGCTCACGTAACCAACGAGAAGGTGATGTCAGGCCGAGTGTGCACTAAGAGCCGCAAACTCCCCACGATACTTCAGTAGATCTTGGTGTCAACGGGAGGATTAGTGCTTGATTTTCTCAACTTAAGCCCTGCCACCATTGGCACGTGAACTGGATTACATCCTACCATACTAGCCTTCTCCAAAATCTTTTGTGCACAGGCTGCTTGGTTGAGGGTGATGTCATTTACATCCTAGTGCACCTCGATGCCAAGGTAATAACTGAGCAACCCGAGGTCAGTCATTTTGAAGAGCTGGTTCAACTCACCCTTGAATTTGTCGATCTCCAGCTTGTGCGTGCTGGTGATGATGAGATCATTGACAAACACCCCCACAAGCAGGTGTGAAGCTCCAGTGTTGTGCTTGTACACTGCATGATCGAAGTCACTTCGGTGAAACCCATGTAATAGTAAGCTGCTATCCAACTTGGCGTTCCACGCACACGGTGCTTGTCGATGGCCATACAGTGCTTTCCAGAACTTCAGTACTTGGTGCTCGTGGCCATCAATGACAAACCCGGGTGGCTGAGCGACGTAGACATCCTCCTCGAGATCACCGTTCAGGAAAGCCAATTGACGTCCATGTGGTGCACCTGCCACCTATGATGCGCCACGAGTGCGATCAATAGGCGCACCTAAGACGTGCTACTGGCGCAAACACAACATCAAAGTCCACATTAAGGCACTGCACATACCCCTTGGCAACCAGACATGCCTTACGCTTGATCACGGCATCATGCGAGTCTTTCTTCAATTTGTAGACCCACTTGAGTTAGATGGGACGATGGCTTGCAGGTAAATTAGTGAGGTGCCACGTACCATTTTCTTCAATGGACTCCATCTCATCAAGCATTGCGCAATGCCAGCACTGGTGTGGCTCTACCTCTGAGAAGTTCACGGGCTCCTCTTCCGCTATGAGATATAGCTCTTCGGTGTCAAGCTCATGTACCTTAGTGGTGTTGAGGATGTTCTGGACGGTCCAGTAGTGTCGTGGACCATCATCGCTGTCAGAAGGTGGGGTGGCCATCGTTAGTGGTGAGACGAACTCCATAGTCCCTCCTGACGAGCCTAGTGGTGGTGATGAGGGTTCTGCTGCAGATGACAGAGATGTAGGCGAACTCACCGGGGTCGATGCAGTGGTCGAATTGATACGCTCCACATCCGTGGGGACGACTGTGTACTCGACAGAGAAGGAGTCGCTGCCGTCATTGTTTGCTGCCACATCCCAGTTTCACATGGCCTCCTCGTCAAAGATTACATCACGTGTGACGCGTACGCATTTAGCAACTGGATCGTAGACCCTATACGCCTTGGATCCCTCTTCATAGCCAATGAACAACATCTGCTTGCTGCGATTGTCAAGTTTATTCGGATTGGGGTTGACAATCTTGACGTGCGCCACACACCCAAAGACACGTAGGAAGTTCACATTTGCCTTCTTGCCGTACCACATCTCATAAGGTACCTTGCTGTCAGGACTGTGTGTGGCCAATCGATTGAGAAGGAAGACCACAGCGCTGATTGCCTCACCCAAGAAGATCGACGGCACGTTCATGGCTTTCAATATACTTTGTGCCATTGCACCACCGTTTGGTTACAGCGCTCCACGACGCCGTTTCACTATGGAGAGTATGGTGTCGTGAGCTACCTTCTGACGCCACGATCAGCACAGTATGATGCGAACTCCATGGAGATGAACTCTCCAGCTTGATCTGTTTGGTGTGCACGTAGCTTGCGCTCAGTGTCGACCACAGTGCTTGCCTGGAAACGCTGGATGGCCGCCCGTGCCTCATCATTTGTGGCAAGGAGGATCAGCCACATGTAGCGGCTACAATCGTCGACGAGTAGCAAGAAGTAGTGTTTTCCACCCGGTGTCGGTGGTGACATCGGGCCGCACAGGTCATTGTGGATGAGATCAAGCAACTTTTCAGCATGATATTTTGCCTCCTTTAGGAATGGGCCTTGATGTTGCTTCCCAGCCAAGCACCCATCGCACAATTGATCCAACTGATCAATGTGCGGCAAACCTTGGACCATGACTCGGGATGTGAGCCTGCGTAGTGTGTGGAAGTTGAGATGCCCGTACCGGGAATGCCAGCACCATGCCGCGTCGCAGCGCCAGGCAAATAGGCATATAGGCTGCACGAGGTTGAGGTTAAGCACATAAAGCCAGCTCGTATTGCACTTTATCTCAGCGAGTAGTTGTTGACGATGATCTCAGATGCTCATGTAGTCACCCTTTATGTGCATCTCACATCCGCTTTCGTCCAGCTACCTGAGACTGATGATGTGGCTGCGGAGGCGAGGAATAAAGTAGACACCCGTTAGCGCACAGTGTTCACCATTGTGGCATGTGAACAGCACCGTGTCGCGGCTGTAGATGTCAACCACCGAGCCGTCGCCAAAACGGATAGTGTCCTTTACACCATCGTTGAGCTTGACAAATGCCATCTTATCGCCGGTCATATCATGGTGATCATCCTCGTGCCCAAGGAAGACATAGGCATGCTCCTCACGAAGGTGAACCTTGCCATTGGTATGCACATGTTCCTCGGACACAGTGTCCATATGCACCATGAGCAGCGTTGGTGCAGCATCGTCGACTTGCGTCAAGTACGCATCCTCATGCTTCTTCTTGCGGCAAAACTTGGCCCAATTGCCCAACTTACCGCAATAGCGGCACTTGTCCTTCGATACGTTGCGGCCGCTGTCCTGAAATTGCTTATAGTGTGAGTGATTGTCCTTATCACGGCCTCATCCATCATTTCAGCATCGGTTGCCATTCCCGCCTCCGTTGCCACTGTTGGACGAGCCATCCTGCTCGTGCTTCTGCATGCATGCAAGCCACTCTTCTTCGCACAACAACAAACGCCTGTCTGTTCTACCACCGACGTCGAGTCCAAAATATTCCTCAACAGCCTTTAGTTGCCCAGTCAACTCCTCAACAGAGAGCGTAGAGTGATCGATTAGCATCTCGATGAAATGTGCCACCTGAGTGTATCTAGGGGGAACAACGCATAGGATGGAGAGGTTGTTCATCATGCCAGTCAAGCGCATAGCAAAATCATCGATGGTCTCGCCATCGTTGAAATTGATCCCCTCGAACTCTTTGCAGAGCGATTGTGCCTTAGCTTTGCGCACCCGCTCGACGTTGAGGCGAATCATCTAAATTGAGTCCCAGGCTTCCTTCGCCATCTTCTTGATGGCAAGACTTGCTAAGAACTCCGTCGGCACGGTGCGGAGGATGGCCTCAAGCACCATGCGATCTTCCCAATAGTCAACATCGCCGGTGATGTTAGCGTCGGTCTCGACCACCGTCCACAGACCTCTCACCAGCAGGACGACCCTCATGAGCAGGGCTCAATCACCGTTGTTCGTCCTTGTCAACATCGGGTAGACGCTTGATCCTCCAATCTCCATTACCAACTGCAGTACCACCAGTTCATGACCAGCGTCGCTACCGCCCGTGCCGTTGTTGTCGTGGATCCTGGGATGCAGTGGTGACTCGGACTTGCAAGGAGATGCAAACTCGCCTTGTGACATTGTTGACACGGGCAGCTGAAGCTCTAGAAGTCTCTGATACCAATTGTTAGATTTCTCTTATTGATACTAGCAAAGAAGAAATTCTTTTAATTTGTGATGCTTCAAATTAATGCACCATTTTCTGATTTCTTGCTTTCAAAAGAATAGAAATCTCCTGCTTATATAGCAGAACTAATAATTGAATCAAACATCAGAACGGAAGCAACAAAATCGGCTGGAACTCAATCTTGCTATACATGCTATTGGCGTCAAAAACTTGAGGTGGGGTTTCTGACAACAGCACACCGATTTAACACCGAGTTGAGCGAGCGGTCGATTTTACATGGCAATCGACAAGGTAAAAAATATAAAATTCACACAAAGCCGATCAAGATCAAGGTAACAGGATAAGTCTAATTAGGCGATTAAGGCTAATCAGAAGATAAAGGTGGATCGATTCTGAAGAAGGCGATGCGCAACAAAATTAGAATAAATCAAACCTAGGGCGTAATTTGAAGGAGATCAACAATCGGTGATGCGCAACTTTATTGATCAAGATCGAATTACAAAGACTAAATTACAAGAGCTACTCCTAGTCGATAGGAAAAAGTAAGAAAGTAAAGGCTGGCTGATTGTATTGTGTTGGATCCCCTTGCAGCTTGCTTCAACCCTTCTTTTATACCCGTCGGCCGATCGTATCCTTTCACAACCAGTTTCCAAGTCCTGATCCGTATCGGCCTTATCTTGGACAGTTATTTCCTTAAAGATCTTGCTGTTACCAAATACCTTCAAATCTTTCCAACTCATCCGTTAGTCTCCGTATGTCTGACTTTATTTGCCGATTTTGACTTGCCAAATTTTGGTGCAAACATATGCCCCCCATTTTTGATAGATGACTTGTCATTTATCAAAAATCGCAATAATCGGCTTTTTCCATCGGCTAACTGTTGCACTTCGCTCAATAACTGCTACTTTATTTGCACCATAATTTTCTGACATGAGTGTAGTGCGCTTTAACTGCTCACGTCTTTTGAGATTCATTTCCCGCTGCTTCAGATTTTTACCTTGCTATAAAATACGGCCCCACTGCGGCCATTCTTCACGCGCTCAAGCTCTCGCACTATCCGCAATCGGCTTAAACCTCCTGTTTGACAGACTTTCGAGGCAACCCTTAGCTCATCCACCCTTCTTGATCAGCTGTAATGGATCCAAGCCAGGTACTTATTCTGATCCCGCAAAGTAACGACTAATATTTTTGGGGTCCTTTGGGGAATCTAGATGTCCACACCGTAACCAAGAAATTCCTCATTTACCTTTGTCGACTTCTGGTCACAATATAGAAGGTTGGAATAAAAGTTTTAGAGCCTAGCCGACAGCTCTCAAGGGATGGAGAAATTGGTTTATCAGAGTGGTAGCCCAAAAGAGGGGTGAATGGAAAAAAATGGGCATAGCCGAGTGTATTCCTCTTTCCCTAGCCGACCCAGAAGCCAATGAGCCCTTGGTGGCCACGGCTTGTTATTTTTGGTCGGATTTTTTTAATGCTTTCTTGTTCCGCACCGGTCCCATCGGCCCAACTCTTTTGGATGTTGCTCAGTTGTGCTGTCTTCGGCCAAATGGCGAACAAATATCGGCTTTTAGTGGAAAACCGAAATATAAACTTATTCGATCTAAGGGCGAAGGTTGGGCCAAATATATCGGAAATAATAATAAGATTAATGGCCTGGTATTGGACGAAGAGCATGTTGCCTTTCTGAATCTTTGGCTAGACCGTTTTTTATTTTGTGGAGCATCCCTTGGACCAACTCAAGTTTATCAAGTGATAGCAGAGTAGCTTGTTGAAGGTCGTCGGCTAGCACTAGGAAAAATATTCCTTGGCTCTGTGTATCAAATGCTTTATGTAATAAGGAGTCGGCTCTACACTGGTTTTGGGAAATTTACCGTCGGCAATGTAAGTGGTCCGATGTGGTTTATGCACATATGGTTATACTGCTTATTTAGCCGCTCTTTTAAACTGGACTTAGCCGACGGGACTCCTTTTCCAAGGGAAGACATACCAGAGGGAGCACATATCCAATTTAGAGAATGCCAATCCTTTGGTGAGAGATCCATAATGTGCTCGATGTGAGACAAGGATTTCACCATTGGTTGCGAAACTTCTTGTCTTTCTTTTGCAATTGGACCTTTGAAGATTTCAAGCGACAAGATTTCTTTAGTTATAAGCGCCACGTAGATTTTCCTTGGCCTTCATTTACGCACTTGGGCCCGATAGTTCTCGATGCCTCGGAGACCTTAGATCTCATATAAATTTTTATCTCTCCATGTATTTTTCATGTCGGCCTTCACACTAGAAATCGGACGTTCCAGCCTTCATATGAATTTTACCATCCTTCAGTCTATGCAAGACAGCTCGGCTTTGGCCAGGTGATTCCAAGTCTGCCACTTCTCGATCAACTTCAGCCTAGAGTGAGGGTTCGTAATGCCACATCGGCAGAGCTAGTCTTGGAATTACCCGATGAGCTTCAACTACGCAGTCTCCCACACTTCTATCTGAACGCTCGCCGGGCAGGAGGCTTCACAACATGGTGGTCGGCTATCGCAGAATGTATATACATGGAGAAAACTCCGTTGCTTATAATCAAGGAATTCTTTGTGGGCCTGCCAGAGCTATCTTTAGTGTCAAACAGCGATTCTAGCAGTGAAGCTAGCTCATCAGGTTACACTAACACAAGTCTTGTAGATATTGATAAGGTATCGGCTTGAATAACTTTCTCTATACGCTAGCTCTTCTACCAGACATATTTTCTGATCACCTTCATTGTCATATTGCAGACTAAGGTAGCCGGCAAGAAGCCCGTTTCTGGCCAATCGGGCAGTGGCCAAGCGAAAAGGCCACTCCAGTTGACCGGCCTAACAGGCTACACTTCGGGTACCCTAGGAATCTAGAGTCCATCCTTATCGGACATCGAAAAGAAACAACCCAGTAAGCAAAACACAATCGACTATTTTTTTTATTTTCCTTTTGCTCAACTGACCTTTAGCCGATTATATTATCAGAAAAGAAGAAAATAAAGTACACCAAGGCTCCTGCAAAAAGGGGATCCAAGCCCCAAGAGCAGAGCGGCGAAAGTTCGCCACATGCGTCGGCCACTGTGGAGGTAAATAATCGTACCTTTTAAGTAACTTATATCTTTCAATACGTTGGCTTACCCTTTTATTTTACTTCCTTTAGCCGACGCAATCAGCTCAAGTCGCGAAGATCTTGGCCGATCTTCCGAAGATTTCTTCTGCGCCACTCTCCACCATGGTCGACTCCAACAGCTCCAATCGCCGATCTGCCGGAGCTCTCTGACCTGACAAATCTGTTGGGCTTCTCCTTGGCCGATCTTGATGACCCGGAGATCATGGCCACTGATGACTACGATGCTGAGATTAGGAAAATCCTCGAAGTATTGAAGGAAGCGTCGGCTGTAGTCACCTCTACCCCAGGCACGAAAGAAAAACTCAACAAGCTTTTTGACCTGGTTACGAGGCCACAATCGGAGATCCTGTCAAACAACCAGCCGATCCGTGATGCTTTGGTGGCGGTTGAAGCCGATCTGCCTCCAGAGTCCATGGAAGCTCTCCTCAACGTCTGCCACCTGGACGAGAGGAAATCTGAAGTGGAGGTAGCTGAGGCAAGAATAGCTCGGCGTGAGGCTCAAGAAGCCGACCAGAAAATTTTTGATAAGCTTGTTGCTGACGCCAAGGCCAAGAAACAAAAATTTGATGCTGATATGGAGCTGATAAAGACCACGAAGAACTTCGGTCAGCTCGAATCGACTAAGAAGTTTCTTATGAAAGAATTGGCCAAGACGGAGAAACTAATCACAAAAGGCCAGCAAACCCTTAAGAAAACTTCATCGGCTATCAAGGATCAGAAGCTGGGACTCGCAGTGGTCATGGTCGGCGTGAAAAAGCAAATGACCAAAGTGGTGTCAGTGCCAAGGAGCGCAAAAGAAGACGATCGCATCATTAATGAAGTTCAATGTGTCATTGCAAAGGCTGCGGGTGCATTGTCGGCTTTAGGCGCAACTCTCCTAGGCTCAGGCATCCAACATTAATTCCTGAAATGTAAAACTTTGTCAAATATCATGAGACTTGTTTGGATATTTTGTAACTTTTGCTATAGTTATAATCGGCTGTTTAACCGATTTTAATTTCGCTTTCTAGTAAATGTATCTCTTCTGAGTCTGCATTCCTTTTAGCCGATTAATAGCATCGTGTTAACTTGGCCTTTTGAACGTGATCCTTGGTCTGCTAGGCTCCAATCCAAACGCTAGGATAGTACTTCTTTAAATATTTCCCATTAATAGCTTTAGGCAATACATACCCCTCCAGTGTTTCCAGTACAAACGAGTTTCCACTGACTAGCCGATTAACCTTGTATGGCCCTTCCCACGTAGGTAACCATTTTCCAAATCAGCTATCTTTCGAACCAACAGGTAGTATTGTTTTCCACACTAAATCGGCTTGATCAAAATATTTAGGCATGACCTTTTTATTATACGCCCTTGCAACCCTAATTTTATTCTTCTTAAGCCGATCAAGCGTGGACGGACGTAATTCTGCCAACTCATGCAAGTTGTCGATCATCGAATTGTCATAATCCTAAGCCGACAAACCATTTTGTCTGGCCACTCGTATAGATTCAATGTTGATCTCCACGGGTAAAACGGCTTCTTGACCATACACCAACCGGTAAGGTGAAAGCTTCGTTGCTCCATGATAAGCTAGCCGTCGCCCAGCGACTCGATAGAGTTGAGTGCCAATTCCTTGGTTTTTCATCAATCTTCCTTTTGATCAACTTGATTAACGTTTTGTTGGACGACTCAGCTTGTCCGTTAGCCTGAGCGTAGTATGGGGATGAATTCAACAATTTGATTTCCAGACTTGTCGCGTAACTCTGAAACTCGTTAGACATGAACACCTTGCCTTGATCGGTTGTGATTGTTTGCGGTATTCCAAACCGATGGACAATATGCTCATTAACAAAACCGATGGCTTCGACACTGATCACTTTCTTAAGTGGTATAGCTTCAACCCATTTAGAGAAATAATCGGTTGCGACCAAAATAAACTTGTGGCCTTTACTTGAAGCAGGAAATATTTGGCCGATTACATCTATCCCCCAGCCTCTGAATGGCCATGGCTTGATAATTGGGTGCAAGGCTGATGCTGGTGCTAGTTGTATGTTGCCAAACGATTGATAGGTCTAACATCCTTTATAATACTTGAAACAATCCTTTAGCATCGTCGGCCAAAAATAACCTGTCCGCCTAAGCATCCATTTCATCTTATGAGCCGATTGGTGAGAACCGCAAATGCCTTCATGTACTTCACCCATTGCCACTCGTGCTTCTTCGGCTCCAAGACATCTCAATAGCAATCCTTCCATCATCCGATAATACAACGTATCGTCCATAATAATGTATTTTAAAGCTTGTTGCCTAATCTTGTGTTCTGTCAGCTTAGATGGATCAATCAGATAATTCTTTAGAAAATGATGTAAATGAGCCGATGATCTCGAAGCATTGTTCCAAATATTTTAGCAGTACTTTGTCTCGACATTGGTATTCTCCTTTTATTTGCTGTACAATTAACATAGAATCCCCGTATGCCTCAACCGTACTTACTCCGATATTTTCTAATAATTGCAAACCCTTGAGCAACGCTTCGTACTCTGCTTGATTATTTGAGCATTGACTGTTTAATCGAAATGCAAATTCAAAATTATGCCCTTTAGGTGATATGAGCACTATACCGATTCCATCGCCTTCTCTGCATACAGACCCATCAAAAAACAATTGCCAAGGGGCTACGATACCAAGTCGGCAGCAGTGTCATGTCCTGTTATAAAATCGGCCAGAACTTGTCCCTTAACTGCTTTAGCCGATTCGTAAATCAGGTCGAACTCTATCAAGGCATAAGCCCATTTGCTAAGTTGACCTCGTAATATCGGAGCTGATAACGCATATTTTATAACATCGGTTTTACATATTACTTTACAAGCCGATGCTAAAATATAATGTCTTAGCTTTGTGCATGAGAAATATAAAGACAAGCATAATTTCTCGATGAAAGGGTACCTGACTTCAGCATCAAGAACGTGTCGGTTCAAATAAAAGATAACCCTTTCCTTTCCATCGATTTCTTGTGCTAAAACAGACCCGATAGTCTCCTCCTCAACCGATATATATAACCTGAAAGGAATCCCTTTTCGTGGCGCAGCCAAAACCGAAGGATTGACTAAATAGTCTTTGACGTCGTCGAAAGCCTTTTGTTGATCGATCCCCCACACAAATTCTTGATTATCCTTTAATTTCAAAAGCGGGGTAAAAGCACGGATCCGACCAGAGAGATTTGAGATAAACCTTCGGAGATAGTTAATTTTGCCGATCAACTTCTGCAATTCGTTTTTGCATGTTGGGGGCATTGTATTGACTATGGCTTTAGCTCTTGCTTGATTGACTTCAATACCTCTTTCATGCACCATAAAGCCCAAAAATTGCCGAGCCGATACGCTGAATGCGCATTTGAAAGGATTCATCTTCAACCCATGCGATCTTATGTTGGAAAACTTTTTCTAAATCGGCCAAATGTTGCAAGTCATGTGCATACTTTACTACGACATCATCGATATATATTTCAACGATATGGCCAATTAAGTCGTGAAAAATCAGATTCATGGCTCACTAATATGTTGCCCTAGCATTCTTTAAACCGAAAGTCATAACCGTCCACTCGAATAAACCTATGGCACCAGGACATCTGAAAGCTGTTTTTGGTATATCGGCTTCTGCCATGAATATCTGATTGTATCCGGCATTCCCGTCCAGAAAACTTATGATCTTATTCCCTAATGCAGCATCGATATGCATATCGGCTATTGGCATCAGGTATTCATCTTTTGGTGTCGCTTTGTTCAAATCTCTAAAGTTGACACATACTCGAAGTTTTTCATTTTTCTTCATGACCGGAACAATGTTGGAAACCCATTCCGCATATCGGCAAGGCCTTATAAATTTAGCTTCCAACAATCACTCTATTTCTTCTTTTATAATTTTATACAGGGCCAGATTAAAACGCCTAGGGTATTGTTTAAACGGCCGATAACCCAGTTTAATGGGTAGCCGATGTTCTACCAATTGTCGGCTTAAACCAGGCATCTCGTGATACTCCCAAGCAAAACAATCTTTATATTCTCTAAGAATTTTGATTAACTTTTCTTTATATTTTACATCTAATTTCGCGCTAATAAAAGTTGGTCTTTTTCTATCACCACTACCTATATCAACTTCTTCAAGCAGATCGGTGGACGTGAAACCTTGACCCAACTTTTCAATTTCTTGAAAGACTTCTATAGCCTCATAGCTATCTGTTTTTTGCCGATAGCTTTGCATTTTGTCTTGTAATGCCTTCACTGTTTTTCTTGTCCCCATCGACGTAATACTTCGTTTGCTCGATCAAACGTGCCTGGCCTAACACTGATCGGCACAAGTCCTGTTTTACTTATGCAGATAAAATCACAATCTTCTAGTGTTTTTCCCGATATGCATCTAGCTTCTTCATGTTGCCAATTCGCATCAGAATTGGCCATGGCAATATGAGCCAATGTATCGGCCGTGACAACTTCAACTTCCTCTCCATTCCACTGGACAAGCGCTTGATGCATAGTCGACGGGATGCAGCAGTTGGTGTGAATCCAATCTCTTCCAAGCAGAACATTATAATTTCTCTTGGCGTCAATGACAAAGAATACGGTCGGCAAAGTTTTACTGCCGACAGTCAGTTCTGTAACCATGACGCCTTTGGCCTCTGTGGGATCACCTGTGAAGTCGTTTAAAACCATGTTAGTTTTAATCAAGTCTTCATCGGACTTACCCAGTTTCTTGCAAGTCGTATAAGGCATCAGGTTCACCGTAGCTCCACCGTCTACCAGCATCCTTGATATCGGCTTTCCATTTATATACTCTTTCAGATACAATGGTTTCAGATGCCGATGATCGTCTCTTGGTTTCTCAAAGATTGCGTTTTGGACTCCCGAACATGATTGAGCAAAAGTTTATTTAGCCAACTCAGTTTTGATTTTGAATTCGGCTGGCAACGTGAACACCATATTGATATCCATTGGGGGTGTATCATCCCTAATCATGGGAGAATCTAGATCATCTGTCGACTCAAAATCTTCCTCGACCTGCTCCATTTTCTCCATTCTTTCTTAAAAATCTTGATCGGGCGAAGCTCATTGAAAGTGTCATCTCTCTGTTTTTCGGCGTCGGCTTCTCGGATATCTTGCGTCCTTAGCCTCTGAAGCCTTCTGCGCTGCGATCGGCTAAGGCCAGATGAACACTACCTAGGCTTGGGCTTTACTGGCTTTCGTATCTGGTCAGCCAAATCTTCCCGGTCTGAATTGGGCTTTTGTGTTTCGACCTGGTCTGGTGCCTGATCTGGTTTGGATATTCTTTCGTGAACAGGCCTTCTGTAACCTCTGCCTTGATCTCGAATTGGCCCAGACAGCCTATCTCTAGCCGATTGTCTTGTCCAATCGTCTTAGAGATAATGCTCCATCGAGCATGTATACGGAGATGGCAATGCTACTCCCCTTTCCCAACAAAACTGCCAAAAGGGACACCTTTTATGTGCCCTCTCCACATTTTCGGTGTGATATAAATTATTCAACCGGCGAGTAAGATATCGTGGTCGGCTATTCATCCTTTCATATTTCTCCATCAACTGAGAAAATGTTGGTCCCGGCTTTTTAGCTGACTGCCTTGATGTCGATTTTTCTGCTTTGTACCATTTACCCACCTGAGGATTTCCTTTGGGTTTAATGGTTCTCGAATTCTTTTCTTCATGATCGGCTTCTATTTGTAATGAGCCGATTGTAATTTTCAATGTCTGGCCGCCGTTTGAATTCGACTGAATGTTGACATGCCGATCCTTTTTTGGCTCATCATGCATCGGCTCTTTCCCTTTAGCCGAACATTGAACCATGTTAATTGGGAATGGATCAGCATCAACTTGTATGGTCGGCTCATCAACAAATTTTAGCCGACCATCCTCAATAGCCGACTGGATCTGTTGACGGAAAATATTGCAGTCATTAGTATTGTGAGAAAAAGAATGGTGCCACTTGCAATACCTGTGTTTCTTGATCTCGTCAGCCGATGGTATGACATGTCCCTCGGGCAACCGTATTATCTTTTCTTTTAATAATAAATCAAAAATGCGATCACACTTGGAAACATCAAAGGCATACTTAATGTCCGACTTATTTCTAGTCGGCTTTAGCCAAGAACAGACTAAGGACTTTTTAGACCCTTTTACCAATTCGGCTATATTTATTTCTGCTTCATCGTCTTCCGAAGAATCGCTAGGACAATAGTCGACCATGTTAACTTTAACTTTATCCTTTTCTTTATTGCCGTTATTTTTAAATCTATCTTTGAACACTTTATTATCTGAGAATCGGCTTTCTTGAGCCGACACAAGATGAAGCAAATGACTTAGATCTGTGAACTCTTGCCCTCCAAATTTCTCTCTAAGTGGTGGAATTAACCCATGAAAAGCCAAATCAGCAAGTTGGTTATCGTGCAATGTGACACTAAAACACCGGTTTCTGATTTCTCTTAATCTTTTAATATAATCAGTCATCGATTCTCCAAATCTCTGGCGAACAAAACTTAGGTCGGAAATCCTGAGTTCTAAACTACCTGACAAAAAGTATTCGTGGAATCGGCTTTCCAAATTATTCCATAAGTGGACTGAATTTGGAGGTAAACAGGTAAACCAAGTAAAGGCTGCCCCAGACAGTGACAACAGGAACAATCTTATTTTTAGCCCATCGGACTGAGCTGCTTCGCCGCATTGTGCGATAAAGCGTCCGATATACTCCAAGGTAGTAATTGAGTCATCACTAGAGAACTTCGCAAAATCTGGGACTCTGTAATTGTGGGGGTAAGGTATGCGATCTATGTAATCAGGATACGGCTTTCTGTAGCCGATAACCTTCCCCTTTGGTTGTATGCCGAACTGATCCCTTAAGACAGCGGAGATTTGATCGGCCCAATTTGCATTATCGGCCACTGGCATAGCAGGCCCTTGATAATGTTGGTCATGTTGGCATTCTGCCCCCCGAGTGCAAACTCGGGTTGCCAATTATACTGAGCCGACGGCATACGAGTGTACTGATCGTACCTGTTATGTCTGACTTGGGGTTCCGGTACTGGGATGAAAGGTTCTGAATAAGCTACTACCCAATGCGGACCTGGATTTCTAGGCAAAGCAGCCTCATGTGGGTATCTCTCAGGCCCAATCGGCTGTGAAACCGATTGCGAGAATGCATAAAACGGGACCGACGGTGGCAAATTTGCTGATGCATCTAATTTGGCAGCGTTGGTGTAGGCATGGTGATGGTTTACCCTACTTGGCCGAGGATCTCTAGGCAATATGATGGTGGGCTCAGTAGGCATCATGGTAGGGGGTGAGGTTATAGCCGATGGTTTAGGATCGGCCATTGTGCTCTGCGTATTTTGTGCTACTGAAAAAACAGGGTAATTTGGCAGAGCTTGCAATGGGTCGAGCAGACTACCTGACGAGGCTAACTCCTGGGCTATAGTTCTAACACTGTTTGCTATCATCGGCTTAAGCGTAGTAACAAGGGCCGATGATTGGTTTATTAAGGCGTCTTTGCGGGCGATTAATCATAGCGATAATTCGGCGAGCGGCGAATATCGGCTTACGGTTCTATGACACCGCATCTAATTGGCGGCGATCGGCGGGCGGATTTTTGAGTGATGCCTCGTCTAGTTTTCTGATAACAGCTTAGCATCATCTCTTCCAACGCAGTTTTCCGATCTTCAATCTCTTAACGTTGTTCTGCAGTCAAATCGTCCATTGTTGGGACGATAATAGCTTCTGTGTTGAGATTAGATGGCGGAATCGACTTTCCTGATGAAGACATGGTCCCACCGGGCGTGCCAAGAGTGTGTTGGCGTCAAAAGTTGAGTGGGGTTTACGACAACGACACACTAGGCGAACACACGGTTCGAGGCGTGTCGATCGATTTGACACATGTGACAAGATAAAAAATATAAAATTCACACAAAGCCGATCGCGAAGATCAATTGGCTTAGACTCAATCAGCTTGAAGCCGATCAAGATCAAGATAACAGGATAAGTCTAATTAGCCAATTAAGGCTAATCAGAAGATAAAGGTAGATCGATTCTGAAGAAGGCGATGCACAACAAAATCAAAATAAATCAAACCTGGGGCGTAATTTGAAGGAGATCAACAATCGGCGATGCGCAACTTTATTGATCAAGATCGAATTACAAAGACTAAATTACAAGAGTTACTCCTAGTCGACAGGAAAAAGTGAGAAAGTAAAGGCTTGTTGATTGTATTGTGTTGGATCCCCTTGCAGCTTGCTTCGACCCTTTTTTTATAACCGTCGGCCGATCGTATCCTTTCACAACACGTTTCCAAGTCCTGATCCGTATCGACCTTATCTCGAACAGTTATTTCCTTAAAGATCTTGTTGTTACCAAATATCTTGAAATCTTTCCAACTCATCCGTTAGTCTCCGTATGTCTGACTTTATTTGCCAATTTTGACTTGCCAAATTTTGGCGCAAACACATACAAACTACGTTTGGACGCAGACGCAACAGAGCAACATGATTACGTCTAACAGTCGCTAGAAAACTCTGTATTCCTCTTGTCTAAAAATGCTGCAAGAGAAACCAACAAATTATGGTAGTTCATGTGTCCATGGTTTCAATCAATCACTTTCATATTGACTGCCACATCATTCTTTCTTATTCTACTTAACACACGCAAACTGTGAGAATTAGTCTAAGGTCCTATAGCTCGCTGCCTCTCTCACACACGCTCACTAAGGAGGGTTTCAATCTCATACGACTCTTGATTGCAGAGCATAGGTGCCGTGCGGCGCGGGATGGCAGGCAAGTGACGCATGAAAGGAAACAGAGAAAGCATGAGAGAAAAATATAAGAAAGGGAGAAAAGAAGAAGATAAAAAATTAAGAGGTTATTTGAGTTAATTTGAGGAAAACATCAATGATTATGGATTCCGATTTATTGGTTCTTGTTTTTCATTTTTTTACAATTAATTTCTAGTTCACTTGTTTAATGATCTTAGATCCATTATCTAGATCGATTCTTTCATTTTGAACATTATTTTATAAATTTTCAGAATTAAGTAAAAGAGAAAAAAAAATAAGTTTACACATTTGTTTGCACTGTTAGTGCGCTCGATCTTTCGTAGTAGTACAATAGTCAATCTTTAAATAAAGAGCAATGCTTCAATGCTTTCCCTCTTAATACAGGTTACACAAATCTTAAAGCAAACGAAGGGGTAAGTAATCATCATCTACCTTTCATTCATGCTTTAATATTTGTGCAATTGTCAAAAAGGGAAGCATTGAAGCACCTCTATTTAAAACTAGAATTAGTAGTATTATTTGAATACACTGGACAGCAAAGAAACCAGCAAACCGTCAGGTTTCAGTGGTTGCCGTCCTTCCATTAACTGCAATAGCATGACTTTTTGTCCGTGTAAAGCGTATGATTTAAAATAATATAGTCGAGACATAGAACTCATTCTCTATTCCTCGCTATTCTCCTCTCTCCCACCCACAAACAACGAAAGACACAAACGAGAAGAAAGACTCGAGGATGGAGCTGGTTGTGTCTGCAATTGCAGGTGACCTAGTTAATCGATTCATATCCTTCTTGATCAGCAAGTACGAGAAGAAGAAGGAGAGGCTGCAACATCTCCTGGAGAGTCAAGACAATATAGAGAAGAGGATGGAGAGGCTGCAACATCTCCTGCTTAGAGTTCACATGATCGTCGAAGAGGCTGAGGGGCGGCACATCGCCAACTCCAAGATGCTACTGCAGCTCAAGAAGCTTCTGGGGGCTATGTACCACGGATACCATGTCCTAGACACCAAGTATAGGAGGAACCTTTGCAGCTCAAGGGTTGAAGAGGAGGTTGGTAGCTCCAATACCTTGTCAACTACCGATTCTACTAATCGCTTTCATGCCGCACAGAGCTCTTCAAGTAGTCATGAGCTTGAAAGTACATTGGATAATTTAGAAACCATTGTTTCCAACATGACAGAGTTTGTGCTTCTTCTAGGCGGATGCGAACGCATGTTTCGTCACCCCAATGACACGTACCTCTACATTGATAAATTCATGTTTGGTCGTCACATAGAAAAGCAGCTCCTTTCGCTCCAACTGTTCTCCCGATCATTGGCACCAGTAGAGTGGGTAAGAAAACTCTAGTGGCCCATGTGTGCAACAATGAGAAAGTCCAGTCAGACTTCTGTTCAATCTTGCACTTGAATGGAGAAAACATTGGGAAAACGGAGCATGAAACTTTCATTCCAGGGAGGACTTTGGTGGTGGTAGAATTTAATTTAGATATGGACGACGAGGATTGGCAAAAGTTTTATTCATCAGCCACACGTATGGGCAGAGGAAGCAAGATCATAATCATAAGTCGGATTGAGAAGCTAACAAGGTTCAGAACAGTAAGGCCGAATCGCTTAAACAGCTTGCCGCTTGAGGAGTATAGCTACCTCTTCAAGGCTCTAACATTTGGAAGCACAAACCCGGAGGGGGACCCTCAGTTAGCATCAGTAGCAAATGACCTAGCAGTGTTGTTGGGAGGGTCACTCGTGATGGCAAATGTGTTTGCCGATATCTTCATAAAGAATCAAAATGTAAACCTTTGGCTCCACATCTTTAACAAATTCAGAAATGTGGTAGAGAATAACTTTTCGGTGTTCGGCGAACATCCAAAGCTTCGTATGGACAAAGATCGCCACATAGATATAACCAAAATTGCATCATCGTCTACTCCACTTTGCCTTATGCCTCCTCATAGCGAAGACGATGATTTGAAGACGGAGTTGCCCAAGGTGACGTTTGGGGACCTGATTGCTGGCTCTGCTGCTCTACGAAAGGAGGAGTTTGAGGTAGTCATGTGGGACTCACGGATACTCCCTTACAAAAGGTTTGTCCACCTTGCTACATACAGTAAAGAGGAGAATTTCTCTCAGCATGAGCATACAGCCTTACCTAGCAAGAAGCGCAGGAGATTAGATAAGTAACATGGTATCAACCTCAATGGTGTATGTCGTTCCATGTCTTCTCTGCTAGCATTGTATTCAATCAAAGTAGCTTTCTATCAGTCACCACAGAAAAGTCAAGGCAATGAATGAGCTCTAGTAATTTTGTGCTCGTTAATGAATGGGAGCAGTTTTCTCTGAAGTTGTAATTTTGTACTCGTTAATGAAAGGGAGCAGTTTTCTTTGAAGTTGTAATTTTGTACTCGTTAATGAAAGGGAGCAGTTTTCTTTGAAGTTGTAATTTTGTTACATGTGTAAGAGAGACTGCTTTCTAACTTTTGAAGTTATTTTCTGAACAGATTACTAAAAAAACGTAAAAAAAATACAGCAATTTAACACAGCATCGGCAAACAGCTATACAGAGAGAATATGATGTGACAAATGCAGGTGAATATGGTCGTGGTTTTATCCAAACTATCCAATCATCGATGTATTCTGATAAATGATAATATAAGTAAGAAGAAAACAACAATCTTGCTCTTTCGGTCGTCGATGTCCCCGTCCATGTTTGTGTCACTATAGCCAATCAAGCGCTGAGCATCACCGACCTTACTGTAGTGGCACCCGTAGCGGCGTGTTCTAGCGATGTAGCATAGTAGATGCTTCACGACGCTCATATGCTCAGTGATCGGAGCCTCCATGAATCTGCTCACGTAACCCACCGAGAAGGTGATGTCAGGCCGAGTGTGCACTAAGTGGCGCAAACTCCCCACGATGCTTCTATAGATCTTGGTGTCAGTGGGAGGATTAGTGCTTGATTTGCTCAACTTGAGCCTTGCCTCCATTGGCACGTGAACTGGATTACATCCTTCCATACCAGCCTTCTCCAAAATCTTTTATACATAGGCTGCTTGGTTGAGGGTGATGTCGTTTACATCCTGGTACACCTCGATGCCAAGGTAATAACTGAGCAACCTGAGGTCGCTCATTTTGAAGAGCTGGTTCATCTCGCCCTTGAACTTGTCGATCTCCAGCTTGTGCGTGCTGGTGATGATGAGATCATTGACAAACACCCCCACAAGCAGGTGTGAAGCTCCAGTGTTGCGCATGTACACTGCGTGATCGGAGTCACTTCGGTGAAACCCAAGTAATAGTACGTTGCTATCCAACTTCGCGTTCCACGCACACGGTGCTTGTCGAAGGCCATATAGTGCTTTCCAAAACTTCAGTACTTGGTGCTCGTAGCTGTCAATGACAAACCCGGGTGGATGAGCGACGTAGACATCCTCCTCGAGATCACCGTTCAGGAAAGCTGACTTGACGTCCATGTGGTGCACCTGCCACCTATGATGCGCCACGAGTGCGATCAACAGGCGCACCTAAGACGTGCCATTGGCGCGAACACTTCGTCGAAGTCCACACTAAGGCGCTGCACGTACCCCTTGGTGACCATACATGCCTTATGCTTGATCACGGCATCATGCGAGTCTTTCTTCAATTTGTAGACCCACTTGAGTCAGATGGGACGATGGCTTGCAGGTAAATTAGTGAGTTGCCACGTACCATTTTCTTCGATGGACTCCATCTCATCAAGCATTGCGCGATGCTAGCACTGGTGTGGATCTGCCTCTGAAAAGTTCACGGGCTCCTCTTCCGCTATGAGATACAGCTCTTCGGTGTCGAGCTCATGTACCTTAGTGGTGTCAAGGATGTTCTGGACGGTCCAGTCGTGTCGTGGACCATCATCACTATCAGAAGGGGGGTGGCCATCGTTAGTGGCGAGACAAACTCCATAGTCCCTCCTGACGAGCATGGTGGTGGTGACAAGGGTTCTGCTGCAGATGATGGAGATGCAGGCGAACTCACCGGGGTCGATGCGGTGGTCGAATCGATACGATCCACATCCGTGGGGACGACTGTGTACTTGACAGAGAAGGAGTCGCCACCGTTGTTGTTTGCTACCACATCCCAGTTTCACATGGCCTCCTCGTCAAAGATTACATCACGTGTGACATGTACGCATTTAGCAACTGGATCGTAGACCCTTTACGCCTTGGATCCCTCTTCATAACCAATGAACAACATCGGCTTGCTGCGATCGTCGACTTTCTTCGGATTGGGCTTGACAATCTTGACGTGCGCCACACACCCAAAGACATGTAGGAAGTTCACATTTGGCTTCTTGCCGTACCACATCTCATAAGGTGTGTTGCCGTCAAGACTGTGTGTGGCCGATCGATTGAGAAGGAAGACCACAGCGCTGATTGCCTCACCCCAGAAGATCGACAGCACATTCATGGCTTTCAACATACTTCATGCCATTGCACCACCGTTTGGTTCCGGTGCTCCACGACGCCGTTATACTATGGAGAGTACGGTGTCGTGAGCTACCTTCTGACGCCATGATCAACACAGTATGATGCGAACTCCATGGAGACGAACTCTCCACCTTGATCTGTTCGGAGCGTGTGTAGCTTGCGCTTGGTGTCGACCTCAGTGCTTACTTGGAAACGCCGGATGGCTGTCGGTGCCTCATCCTTTGTGGCGAGGAGGATCAGCGTTGTGGTCTTCCTTCTCAATCGATCGGCCACACACAGTCTTGACGGCAAGTTGTCGACGAGTAGAAAGAAGTAGTGTTTTCCACCCGGTGTCGGTGGTGAGATCAGGCCACACAAGTCGTTGTGGACGAGATCGAACAACTTGTCAGCATGATATTTGGCCTCCTTCGGGAATGGGGCTCGACGTTGCTTCCCAGCCAAGCACCCATCACACAATTGATCCACCTGATCAATGTGCGGCAAACCTTGCACCATGCCTCGAGATGCAAGCTTGCGTATTGAGTGGAAGTTGAGATGCCCGTATCGGGAATGCCAGCACCATGCCGCGTCGCCGCACCAGGCAGATAGGCATATAGGTTGCGCGAGGTTGAGGTTAAGCACATAAAGCCAACTCGTATTGCACTTTATCTCAGCGAGTAGTTGTTGATGATGATCTTGGATGCTCATGTAGTCGCCCTTTATGTACATCTCGCATCCGCTTTCGTCCAGCTGCCTGAGACTGATGATGTGGCTGCAGAGGCGGAGAATAAAGTAGACACCCGTTAGCGCACAGCGTTCACCGTTGTGGCATGTGAATAGCACCGTGCCGTGGCTGTAGATGTTGACCACCGAGCCGTCGCCAAAACGGATAGTGTCCTTTACACCATCGTCCAGCTTGACAAATGCCATCTTGTCGCCGGTCATATGGTTACTCGCCCCAATATCAAGATACCAAACAATGTCGTGGTGATCATCCTCGCGCCCAAGCAAGACATGGGCATGCTCCTCATGAAGGTGAACCTCGCCAATGGCATGCACATGTTCCTCGGACACAGTGTCCATATGCACCATGAGCAGCGTTGGTGCACTATTGTCGACTTGCGTCAAGTGCGCCTCCTCGCGCTTCTTCTTGCGGCAAAACCTGGCCCAATGGCCCAACTTACCGCAGTAGCGGCACTTGTCCTTTGATACATCGTGGCCGCCATCCTGAAATTGCTTGTAGTGCGAGTGATTGTCCTTATCACGGCCTCATCCATCATTTCAGCGGCGGTTGCCATTCCCGCCTCCGTTGCCACTATTGGACGAGCCATCCTGCTCGCGCTTGCGCATACATGTGAGCCACTCTTCTTCGGACAGCAGCAAACGCCCGTCTGTTCTGCCACCGACGTTGAGTCCAAAATGTTCCTCAGCAGCCTTCAGTTGCCGAGTCAACTCCTCAACAGAGAGGGTAGAGAAATCGATTAGCAACTCGATGAAATGCGCCACCTGAGTGTATCTAGGGGGAACAACGCATAGGATGGAGAGGTTGTTCATCATGCCAGTCAAGCGCATGGCAAAATCACCGATGGTCTCGCCATCGTTGAAACTGATCCCCTCGAACTCTTTGCAGAGCGATTGTGCCTTAGCTTTGCGCACCTTCTCGACGTCGAGGCGAATCGTCTTAATTGAGTCCCAGGCTTCCTTCGCCATCTTCTTGACGCAAGACTTGCTAACATCTCCGTCGGCACGGTGCGGAGGATGGCCTCAAGCGCCATGCGATCTTCCCGATAATCAACTTCGTCGGTGATGTCAGCGTCGGTCTCGACCATCGTCCACAGACCTCTCGCCTGCAGGATGACCCTCATGAGCAAAGCCCAATCACCGTAGTTTGTCTTTGTCAACATCGGGTAGATGGTCAATCCTCCAACATCCATTACCACCCGCAGTACCACCAGTTCACGACCAGCACCGCTACCGCTCGTGCTGTTGTTGCCGTGGATCCTCGGATGCAGTGGTGACTCGGACTTGCAAGGAGATGCAAACTCGCCTTGTGACATTGTTGACACGGGCAGCTGAAGCTCCGGAAGTCTCTTATACCAATTGTTAGATTTCTCTTGTTGATACTAGCAAGGAAGAAATTCTTTTAATTTGTGGTGCTTTAAATTAATGCACCATTTTCTGATTTCTTGCTTTCAAAAGAATAGAAAGCTCCTGCTTATATAGCAGAACTAATAACCGAATCAAACATCAGAACGGAAGCAACAAAAACGGCTGGATCTCAGACTTGCTATGCATGCAAACTACATTCGGACGCGGACGCAACAGAGCAACATGATTACGTCTAACAGTCGCTAGAAAACTCTGTATTCCTTTTGTCTAAAAATGCTGCAAGAGAAACCAACAAATTGTGGTAGTTCATGTGTCCATGGTTTCCATCAATCACTTTCATATTGACTGCCACATCATGCTTTCTTATTCTACTTAACACACGCAAACTGTGAGAATTAGTCTAAGGTCCTATAGCTCGCTGCCTCTCTAGCTCACATACGCTCACTAAGGAGAGTTTGAGAATGAACACAAAGGACGAGTGAGTAATGAACTGTGTACGTGTATGTATAGACTATTTGTATGCATGTATTAAAATGACCGTGTGTACTTGGGCAGCTATGTATACATGCATGCCTCTAGATAATTTGGAATAGGTTACGAGGGTCAAGAGAAAAAGTTGTTCGGCTGGGAGATGTACTGCGTGCGGCTGCTGCATAAATATGGAACCGTGCTGCCGGAAGTCCAGGAGGGAAGCGCTGCAGCAGACGAAGCAGGGGGTTCCAGGCGGCGGCGGCCCAAGAAAACGCCGACGGGGCGTGAAGCAGGAGGCGGATCACAGGGAGTCCCGTGCGGCGCGGGATGGCAGGCAGGTGACGCACGGCAAAGAAACCAGCAAACCGTCTGGTTTCAGTGGTTGCCATCCTTCCATTGACTGCAATAGCATGACTTTTTGTCCATGTAAAGCGTGTGAATTAAAATAATATAGTCAAGACTGTACAACTCATTCTCCATTCCTCGCTATTCTCCTCTCTCCCACCCACAAGCAACGAGACACAAACGCGAAGAAAGGCTCGAGGATGGAGCTGGTTGTGTCTGCAATTGCAGGTGACCTAGTTAATCGATTCATATCCTTCTTGATCAGCAAGTACGAGAAGAAGAAGGAGAGGCTGCAACATCTCCTGGAGAGTCAAGACAATCTAGAGAAGAAGATGGAGAGGCTGCAACATCTCCTGCTTAGAGTTCACATGATCGTCGAAGAGGCCGAGGGGCGGCACATCGCCAACTCCAAGATGCTACTGCAGCTCAAGAAGCTTCTGAGGGCTATGTACCACGGATACCATGTCCTAGACACCATCAAGTATAGGAGGAACCTTCGAAGCTCAATGGTTGAAGAGGAGGTTGGTAGCTCCAATACCTTGTCAATTACCAATTCTACTAATCGCTTTCGTGCCGCACAGAGCTCTTCCAGTAGTCATGAGCTTGAAAGTATATTGGATAATTTAGAAACCATTGTTTCCAACATGACAGAGTTTGTGTTTCTTCTAGGCGGATGGGAACGCATGTTTTGCAGCCCCTATGACACGTACCTCTACATTGATAACTTCATGTTTGGCCGTCACATAGAAAAGCAGCAAGTCATCAATATCTTACTGCAAGATAATCTTTCTCCGTTCGCTCCAACTGTTCTCCCGATCATTGGCACCACTAGTGGCGCATGTGTGCAACAATGAGAAAGTCCGGTCGCACTTCTGTTCAATCATGCACTTGAATGGAGAAAACATTGGGAAAACGGAGCATGGAACTTTCATTCTAGGGAAGACTTTGGTGGTGGTTGAATTTACTTCAGATATGGACAACGAGGATTGGCAAACGTTTTATTCATCAGCCACACATATGGGCAAAGGAAGCAAGATCATAATCGTAAGTCGGATTGAGAAGCTAACAAGGTTCGGAACAGTAAAGCTGATTCGCTTAAACAGCTTGCCGCTTGAGGAGTATAGCTACCTCTTCAAGGTTCTTGCATTTGGAAGCACAAACCCGGAGGAGCACCCTCAGTTAGTATCGATAGCAAATGAGCTAGCAGTGTGGTTGGGAGGGTCATTCGTGCTGGCAAATGCGTTTGCCGATATCTTCAGAAACAATCAAAATGTAAACCTTTGGCTCCACATCTTTAAGAAATTCAGAAATATGGTAGAGAACAACTTTTCGGTGTTCAGCGAACATCCAAAGCTTCTTATGGAGAAAAATCGCCACATAGATATAACCAGATTTGCACCATCGTCTACTCCACTTCGCCTCATGCCTCCTCATAGAGAAGACAATGATTCGAAGGGAGTTTTGCCCGAGGTGATGTTTGGGGACCTGATAGCTGGCTTTGCTGCTATACCAAAGGAGGACTTCGTGGTAGTCGCGTGGGAATCACGGATACGCCCTTACAAAAGGTTTGTCAACCTTGCTACATATTGTGAAGAGGAGAATCTCTCTCAGCACGAGCATACAGCCTTAACTAGCAAGAAGCGCAAGAGATTAGATGAGTAACATGATATCCACCTCAACGGTGTACATGGTTCCATGTCATCTCTGCTTGGAATGTACGTAGTCAATCAATGTAGCTTTCTATCAGTCATCACAGAAAGTCGAGGCAGTGAAATCTTGTAATTTTGTACTCATTAATGAAAGCTAGCAGTTTTCTTTGAAGGTAATTTTGTTGGTTTTTTCTAAAAAATGTGGTATTATTTTTGTAAAATTATTTAAAAATTTTATTATTTAAAAAATTAATAATTTTGTTACATGTGTAATAAAACTGCTTACTAACTATTGAAGTTGTTTTCTAAACAGATTACTCTAAAAGAGTAAAAACTAAAAATACTGTTATGTGTTGGTAATGAATATAACTTTTTCCTTTTTTTTTTTTAGTTTATTCATTCTCGGAATTTTATAAATTTTGTGTTTTTCAACATAAAAGTCAAATTGAACTTGAATTCTTATATGGAGTCGAGTTAATTGTTAAATACATTAATATTTTTTCGGAAATGTTAGTGTACACGTAGTGCACAAGAAAAAATGGTCTGCACTAGATTTGTCCTCAGATCTATAATGACCACTGACAAAAGTGACAAATGACGGTCAAACTTAGTTCACTGACATTTTCTTCTAGATGATATCTGTTTGACTCAATTGTGCGAAATATTTGCGTTGTAGTTGGTCTCTGTTTTTGTCTATAAAGTATGAAGTCCAAATTCAAAGTCCTTCCAAGTGGAATACTCTTACAAGGCTACACACACAGTAATTTGGTGATATGAATTAGTTTTCTGTAGCCCCACAATCCACGGTTGCACATCCTGCAAGATCATGGTCACCATCGTTCTAGGAAGTCCATGTTCAAAGTAAGCCTCCATGAGTAGAAGGCCTTGTCCGTTGCGTAGCATCTATCTATTTATATCTTTACTATTTACTAATAGGAGGCTTGTCTAGATGCTCTACTTTTTAATCCTAGGTGGTAAAAAAAAAATCACGTTAATAGAGAAAAAGAGGAATATGAGCCCTACGTTTTAACCCTAGGTGGTAAAAAACAAGAAATTTCTGAATTAATAGAGAAAAAGAGAAATATCTAGAAATTCCCACGATAATAGAAGGAAAAGAAACAAACTTAAGCATCTAATGGTTTTCAAATTGTTATACTTTATGGCGTGAATTCAATGCAATGAACCTGGCAGATACGCTATGTGGGCCCTATTGGAGTAGTCTAAAACTATACACAGGGGAACGAAAAATATCATGTACAGAAGGATTCAACTGAGCGCTGGGTTGCTTGCAGACAAAAAGCATTCAGTCGGTCCATGCATGCAGGGGATAACTATCAGGACTCCCTCTGGAAAATATCAGTTAGGATCTAATTAATTTTTTTTATAGTATAGGTATGACACATACACTCAACACATTTTATACTTAAGCCATACATGTATACGGTCCTCTACACATGTTTGGAATTTGTCGGAAACACTCAAGACCTTACGGAGCACGACCACCGTATTTCCCACCAAACGCATTGGAGTATATACTTCTAAAATCCATAGACACTGACGTCAAGTCTAATACTTGAACCCTAGTTAGCTGGGCATGCACCCACCCACCTAGACATATGGCTAGGCCAGCTTTCAAGTTCTAATTAAATATTAGGTGCTATAATTAACCATATACATTAGAAAGTTAGTTCTTGGCATATTAGTCCAAATCCCCGGATGTGCTACTTAAAATATTATGTGCTAATTAAATATTAGATGCTATGATTAAATAAATATGAGTAACTTTAACAAAACAAGAAGTTTATTGTATAAACTATCAGAAAACTATATTTTTAGCTTTTATCTCACAAAACTATATATTTTAAAAGAACTTGTGTAATAAAACTATAGGTTTTAGAATTGACTATTTTTTATAAAATGTCTGGCAGTGTGGACCGACATGGTAACCTCCTGTGCCACCATTTCCCATTTCGTTCAGGCTTTATGTCAGCTACCACATGGACTTAGCTATCCCTTGCTCCCCTTTGACGTATCGTCGCCAACATGGCGAGTCTTCCTTATGTACTATAACATAGGTAAAGACGCATCATAGGGGCAATGAACATCCAAGCTAGTGTGACAGATGATGGGCACCAAGAGAAATGGGAAATAGGACATGTGAGGCTGCCATATGGCCTACACTATTAGACATGTAGAAGAAACGGTTAATTCTTAGATATGTAAATTTTGTGATACAACTTCTCCTAAAATTTATAGTTTTATGAATTATGAGCTAAAACATGTAGACTTTTATAGTTGTAAAAAAACTGTAATTTTGTGAAATTTACTCAACAAATATATATGAGAAAATATTATTAGTTAGTGGTTTGTATATTAATTTAAGAAATAATGCTAGAGTTTCAAAAACAGTGCATACATTTATCCCTAAAAACTAGGAAGCCATATTAGAAAGGTAGATATACTCGCAGTATCCAAATTAAAGCAAAACTTGGTCACCAGGGGATAAAAAAAATGGGTGCACACTGCATGCATTTGGAAAAATAAATACAGAGATGTGAAAGCACATTTTTGTTGTTGATCAAAGGAATTTCATTTGTATAGAGAAAGTCGCAACTACTTCTATGTACTCTATCATATGAACTTGAAAAGGATTGTCTACTATTCCTTTGAAAAGATGGTTAGAAATTTGCAAAATTTATAAAATCTTAACAAGCTCTAATAAATCTATATTTGAAAGACTGTTTTATACATCCAAATATATATTAATAAAAAATTATATTTAATATGGTATCTTAACGTATGTAAATTCCAAAATTCAGTCGCTCAACCTTGATTAAAAAATAAAAAAAATGAAAAATTTCAATTTGTGAAATTTAAAGAATCCAACATTTCGTATTTAAATTCCTCAAAAGTGTTTTACTATCTAAATTTGATGACTACTTTCTTAAATTCGGTGTGCTTTACAGGGATTGCATTAGTTTCTACCTGTGATAATGGACGTTCCGATAACATAGACATCATCATGAACATAATTCATTTTACAGTTTTCGTGATAAATCTAATGATTCACTAGTGTGCCAAGAACTTGTTTGTGAAGAATTTTAGGAAAGGTGAACCTAAGCCAAATCTATCTATATCTATCTATATTGTGGGAGAGGTACAGCTGGCCTCGCCGCCGCACCACGCACCCCATTTTACTGCAATTTCTACGGTATATGCTCCCTCAGCTCATAAATTTATTCCGGGTCAAATTTCACAAACACTGCTCAGTTCACGTGACAGAGGCATTGCTGTGCGAGCGTGAGATCTCGGTTGAGTACTGTGACAAGCGCTTTTTTGGATTTTTTGCATCAAATTTGCTCATTTGATTAGGCTATCAATTCATGTTGTAAATTTTTAAAACTTTTTTGAGAAGGGTCCTCAGAGCATGCCTAATATACCATAGAAAATTCAGATCATGATCGAACATGTATGATATTTAAAAAATCTGACAATGCCGCTGATCCATTTAAATCAACTTTACTGATTCTCATTTAATTGGGCTATTAAATGATGTTGTAAAGTTTTGAAACTTTTTGAGAAGATTCCTTAGAGCATGCCTAACCTACTATAAAAAATTTAGATCATGATCAACCTTACGTGGTTTTTAGAAATTCTGACAATAGTACTAATACATTTCAAGCAACTTTACTAATTTAGTTAAGCTACTAAATTCGAAAAATTTTGAGAAGGTCCTGAGGGCATGCCTAAGATACAATAAAATTTCAAATCCTGATCAGACTTTTGCAGTTTTTAAATCTAACAACACTGCTTGATCGGCTACAGCCCAGGGCTTGAGTCTCTAATGCTACTGCAGACATGCTGGTTTTAGAAATAGCCGATGAGCTTCAACTTCGCAGCTTTCCTCATTTCTTCATGAATGCCCGCCAGGCTGGTGATTTTACATCATAGTGGTCGGCTATTGCGGAGTCATTGTATATGGAAAAAACTCTATCAATCATAATCAAGGATTTCTTCCCAAACCTACCAGAGCCAACATTAGTGTCTAACAGCGATTCTAGTAGTGAAGCTAGTTCATCGGGTTACACTAACACAAGCTTCGAAAAAGTAACGAGCAAGGTATCGGCTTTTAATCAACTTCACCTTATTTGTCTTTTATTTTACCTAAGACAGTTTACTGACCGATCTTTGTTTGCTTCATAGATCAAGGCTGTTGGCAAGAAAACCATTGCTGGCCAATCGGGCAGTGGCCAACAAGGTAAAAGGCCACACCAATAGACTAGCCTCACCGGGTATACCTCGGGTACCCTGGGTATCCAAAGTCCGTTACTATAGGATATTGAGAGAAAACAACCCAGTAAATATACCATTATCGACTGTAATTTCTTTATACCCCTTTTGCAACTAATTCTTAGCCGATTATTACTTCAGAAAAGAAGAAAACCAAATACACCAAGGCTCCAGCAAAAAGGGGTTCGAAACCTCAGGAGCAAAGTGCTGAGAGCTCGCCACATGCGTCGGCTACTGTAGGGGTAAGTTTGTTCTTTTCGACCGTTTTTATGATGTATGCTCAAGAAATTAGCTTACCCTTTTTCTTCTTATACAGCCGACACCATCAGCATAGGTCGTAGCAGTCTTGGCCGACCTCCCTGCTACTTCCTTGGGATTTCTCTCTCCCTCTCTGCTGACGCCACCAGTCACGACGGCTGAAGCGCTTCTAGACTCTTCTGACCCAACCAATTTGTTGGGTTTTTCGTTGGTCGATCTTGACAATTCGGAGATCATGGCCACAGACGATTATGACGCAGAGATCAGGAAAATCCTTGAAGTATCAAAAGAAGCGTCGGCTGCAGTGACTTCAGCTTCGGGAATGCAAGAGAGGCTCAACAAACTCTTTGATCTAGTGATGAAACCACAATCGGAAATTCTGGCCAACAACCAACTGATCAGAGATGCCATAGCGGCAGTTGAAGCCGACCTGCCCCTAGAAGCAATGGAAGCAATACTGAACGTCTATCATTTGGATGAGAGAAAATCACAAGTGGAAGCAGCTCAGGCGAGAATAGCACAGCGCGAAGCTCAAGAAGCCGACAAGAAACTTTTGGATGAGCTGGTCGCTAATGCCAAAGTAAAAAAGCAGAAATTTGATGCCGATACTGAGCTACTCAAGACCACTAAAGAGTCCATTTCCAAGCTTGAATCGACCAAGAAGTTCCTCTTAGAAGAGTTAGCTAAGACCGAGAAGCAGATTCTAGAAAGCCAACAAACCCTTGAGAAAACTTCATCGGTAATCAAAGATCAAAAACTGGGCATTGCTATGGCCGTGGTCGGAGTGAAGAAGCAGATGGCCAAGGTGGTCCCTATACCAGGGGATCCCAAGGAAGACGACTGTATTATTGATGAATTCCAATGCATCGTAGCCAAAGCTGCAGGCGCTCTATCGACTTTAGGCGCTCGACTTCCTGGCTCCAGCATTCAATGCTAATCTCTTAAGATGTAAACTTTGTTGGATGTCTCTCTTCTGGAATACTTTTGTAATGCTTTAACTCTTATAATCGGCTATTTAACCGATTTTATATTTTGGCTTTACCATGCAATTTACTTTCTTTCTAGCCGATTAACAGCATCGAGTTAACTTGGCTTTTCAGAGCAATTCTTTTGTAGCCGACTAAGCCCCAATCCAGATGTTAGGATAGTATTTTTTCAAGTATTTCCCATTAATCGCTTTAGGCCAAATAGATCCTTCTAACGTCTCAAGTATGTATGAATTTCCATCAACTATCCGATTGATTTTATACGGTCCTTCCCACGTAGGCGACTATTTTCCAAATCGCTTATCTTTGGAATCAATAGGTAATATAGTCTTCCAAACCAAATCGGCTTCATCAAAAGACTTAGGCACCACCTTTTTATTATATTCCCTTGAAACTCTCATCTTATTCTTCTTAAGTCGATCCAGTGTAGACAAACATAACTCTGCTAATTCATCCAAGTTATCGATCATTAGATCGTTATAATTTTGAGCCGACAAACCATTCTGTCTGGCTATTCATATAGAATCAATGTTAATCTCTATGTAAAATAGCTTCTTGGCCATACACTAACTGATAAGGCGAAAGCTTTGTTGCTCCGTGATAAGCTAGCCGATATGCTCAAAGTGACTCCGATAGCGTTGAGTGCCAATTCCTTAGTTTTTCGTCGATTTTTTTTCTTTTGATTAATTTGATCGATATTTTATTAGATGACTCGGCTTGTCCATTAGCTTGAGCGTAATACGGGGATGAATTCAACAACTTGATCCCTAGGCTTTTCGCATAATTTTGAAACTCATTAGACATAAACACAGTACCTTGATCGGTCATGATAGTTTGTGGTATTCCAAAACGATGAATAATATATTCATTAACAAACCCGATCGCTTCAACACTTGTAACCCTTTTGAGCGGTATAGCTTAAACCCACTTAGAGAAATAATCGGTCGCGGCTAAAATGAACTTATGGCCTTTACTTGAAGTAGGAAATATTTGGTCGATTACATCTATCCCCCATCCTCTGAACGGCCATGGCTTGATAATCGGATGTAAAGCTGAAGCCGGTGCTAACCGTACGTTGCCAAACTTTTGACAAGTCTGACATCCTTTGTAATATCTGAAACAATCTTCTAACATTGTCGGCCAAAAATATCCCATTCGCCTAAGTATCCATTTCATCTTATGAGCCGATTGATGGGATCCGCAAATATCTTCATGCACTTCACCCATTGCCACTTGCGCCTCTTCGGCTCTGAGGTATCTTAACAGCATACCTTCCATGTCCGATAATACAAAATATCATCCAAGACAACGAACTTTAATGCCTACTGCCTCACCTTGCGCTCTGTCGGCTTAGATGGGTCAATCAAGTAATCTCTTATCTGCGTTCTCTAGTCTATAGCATTCGCACACATGACAACTTTGCCCACTAGCTCAGTCATCTGACATCAGCTAAAATCCTTGTACCCAGACGCCTGTTGAGCCAGTGCATTGGCTCTATCGTTCAATTCACGAGGAATGTGACCGATAGAAAATGAGGTAAATGAACCGATAATTTCGAAGTATTGTTCTAAATATTTAAGTAATACTTCATCACGGCATTGTTATTTGCCTTTTACTTGATGTACAATTAACATAGAGTCGCCGTATGCCTCAACAGTATCTACTCCAATATTTTCTAATAACTGTAATCCTTTGAGCAACGCTTCGTTTGTTTGAACATCGGCTATTTATCCGAAATGCGAATTCAAAATTATGACCCTTGGGCGATATGAGTACGATACCAATACCATCACCCTCTTGGCATACTGAACCATCAAAAAATAATTGCCAAGGGGCAACAGAAACTAGGTCGGCAGTGGTATCACGTCCTGTTATAAAATCGGCTATAACTTGTCCTTTAACTGCCTTAGCCGATTCATATGATAGGTCGAACTCTATTAAGGCATAAGCCCATTTACCAAGTCGACCTCGTAAAATTGGAGCTGACAACATATACTTTATAACATCGGTTTTGCAGACTACCTTACAAGCCGATGCTAAAATATAATGCCTTAGCTTTGTACAAGAGAAATATAAGGACAGACATAATTTTTCAACGAAAGGGTACCTGACCTCAGTATCCAGTAGACGTCACCTTAAATAAAAGATTACCCTTTCCTTACCATCGACTTCTTGTGCCAAACAGCTCCGATAGTTTCCTCCTCAGTCGATATATATAACTTGAAAGGAATTCCTTTTCGTGGCGCGGCTAGAACCAGTGGATTGGCCAGGTATTCCTTAATATCATCAAAAGCCTTTTGTTGGTTGACTTCCCAAACAAACTCTTGATTATCCTTCAACTTTAGCAGGGGTAAACGTATGAATCTGACCGGAAAGATTTGAAATAAATCATCGGAGATAGTTAATCTTACCAATCAGCTTCTACAATTTATTTTTACATGTCGGTGGCTTTGTTTTGGCTATAGCTTTGACCCTTTCTTGATTAACTTCGATTCCACTTTCATGTACCATAAAGCCCAAAAAATTGTCCAGCCGACACGCCGAACGCGCACTTGAAAGGATTCATTTTCAAACCATATAATCTTACATTCTGGAAGACCTTTTCTAAATCGGCAAAGTGCTGTAAGTAATTTTTAGACTTCACTACAACATCATCAATGTATATTTCAACAATGTGGCCGATTAAGTCATGAAAAATCATATTCATGGCTCGTTGGTAAGTTGCCCTAGCATTTTTCAAACCGAATGTCATAACCATCCATTCAAATAGCCCTATTGCACCAGGACACCTGAAGGACGTCTTAGTTATATCCACTTCTGCCATGAATATCTGATTATACCCGGCATTACCGTCTAAAAAACTTATGATTTTATTTCTTGATGCAGCATCGATAAGCATATCGACTATCGGCATCGGATACTCATCTTTTGGTGTAGCTTTATTTAAGTCTCTAAAGTCGACACACACCCTAAGTTTTCCGTTTTTCTTCATGACTGGAACGATATTGGAAACCCACTCTGCATATCGGCAAGGCCTAATGAACTTTGCTTCCAATAACCGTTTTATCTCTTCTTTTATAATATTATATAGGGCCGGATTAAAGCGTCTAGGATACTGTTTAAACGGTCAATATTATGGTTTAACAGGCAGCCGATGTTCAACTAGTTGTTGACTTAAACCAGGCATCTCATGATACTCCCAAGCAAAGCAATCTTTATAATCTTTGAGAATTTTGACCAACTTTTCTTTATATTTTACATCTAATTTTGCACTAATAAAAGTAGGTCTTTTCCTATCACCACCACCTGTATTGACTTCTTCAAGCAGATCAGTAGATGTGAAACCCTGGCCCAACTTCTCGATTTCTTAGAAATCCTCGATGTTCTCATAGCTATCTGTTATTTGCCGATAGTTTTGCATTTTGTCCTTTAGGGCCTTCATTGTTTTTCTTGTCCCTATCGGCGTAATACCTCATTTGCTCGATCAAACGTGCCTGGCTTGACACTGATCGGCATAAGTCCTGTTTTACTAACACAAATGAAGTCCCAATCATCTAGCGTTTTTCCTGATATACATCCAGCCTCTTCGTGTTGACAATTTGCATCTGAACTGGCTATAGCGATATGAGCCGATGTATCAGCTGTGACAACTTCAACTTCACCTCCATTCCATTGAACAAGCGCCCGATACATGGTCGACGGAATGCAGCAATTGGCATGAATCCAATCCCGACCAAGCAGCACGTTGTAATTGCCTTTGGTGTCAATGATGAAAAATGCGGTTGGCAGAGTTTTACTGCCAACAGTCAACTCTGTGATCATAACGCCTTTGGCTTTCGTGGGATCGCCTGTGAAGTCATTCAGAAACCACATCTTCATCAGATTGACGGTAGCTCCCCCATCCACCAGCATCATTGATATCGGCTTGCCATTTATATAACCTTTCAAATATAATGGCTTTAGATGCCGAGGTAATCTCATGATTTTTCAAAGATTGCATTTTGGGCACCTAAACATGATTGAGCAAAAGTTTCTTTGGCCGATTCAGTTTTAATTTTGAACTCGGCCGGCAATGTAAATACCATGTTGATGTCCATTGGAGGCGTATCATCTCTAATCATGGGAGAATCCAGATCGTCAACTGAATCAAAATCTTGTTCAACCTTCTCTTTCTTCCTCCATTCTTTCTTAGTAATTTTGATCGGCCGAAGTTCATCGAAGATTTGATCCCTCTGTTTCTCTGCATCAGCCTCCCTGATCTCCTGTGTTCTTAGCCTTTGCAAGCGTCTGCGTTGTGATCGGCTAGGACCGGGTGGACACCACCTTGGTTTGGGCTCCATTGGCTTACATATTTTACCAGCCAAATCTTCCCGATCAGCAGAATCCAACTCTTGTGTCTTAACCTGGTTTGGCACCTGATTTGGCTTGGAGATTCTTTCAAGAACCAGTCTCCTGTAGATTTTATTAGGACGATCCCGTATCGGCCCAAACAACTTGTCTTTGGCCGATCGGCTAGGCCAATCATCTTGGAGATAATGTTCCATTGGGCATGTATATGGAGATGGCAATGCTAGTCCCCTTTCCCAACAAAATTGCCAAAAGGGGCACCTCCGATGCGCTCTCTCTACGTTCTCAGTTTGATATAGGTTATCCGATCGATGAGGAGAGTACTGCGGTCGATTATTCATTCTTTTATACTTCTCCATCAACTAAGAAAATGTCGGCCCCAGCCTTCTTGCTAGTTGTTTTGGCAGAGATTTTTTTGCTTTATACCATCTGCCAACTTTGCGGGTCTCCCTTTGGTTTAATGGTCCTTGAATTTTTGCCTTCATGGTCGACTTCTATTTGTAATGAACCGATCATGATTTTCAATGTCTGATTACCACCCGAAGTTGACTGAATATCAGCTCGCCGATCCCTACTTGGCTTCTCGTTGTGCATCGGTTTTTTTCCTTTGCTCGAACATTGGACCATATTTATAGGGAACGGATCAACGTCAACTTGCACGATCGGCTCATCAGCAAATTTTAGCTCAATAGCTGATTGGATCTGCTGACGGAAAATATTGCAATCGTTAGTATTATGAGAAAAAGTATGATGCCACTTGCAATACCTGCGTTTCTTGATTTTATCAGCCGATAGTATAACGTGTCCTTCGGGCAATCGTATTATTTTTTCTTGTCAATAAAAAATCAAAAATACGATCACACAGAAGACATCAAAAGCGTATTTAACTTCTAACTTATTCCTAGTTAGCTTAAGCCAGGAACATAATAAAGATTTTGTAGAACCTTTTATCCATTCGGCTATATTTAACTCTACTTCATCGTCTTCTGAAGATTCGCTAGGGCAATAGTCGACCATATTAACTTTAGCTTTATCCTTTTCCTTATTATTGTCATTTGTTTTGAACCTATCCTTGAATACCCTATTATCCGGGAACCGGCTTTCTTGAGTTGACACACGATGAAGCAGGTTACTTAGATCGGTAAACTCTTGTCCTCTAAATTTTTCCCAGAGTGGTGGAATTAGCCCTTGGAAAGCCAAATCAGCGAGTTGATTGTCAGGTAACGTGACACTAAAACACCGATTTCTGATTTCCCTAAATCTTTTAATGTAATCGGTTACCGATTCTCCAAATTTCTGGCAGACAGAGCTTAGATGGGAGATCTTAAGTTCTAAACTACCAGAGAAAAAGTACTCATGTAATCGGCTTTCCAAATCGTTCCACAAATGAACCGAATTTGGAGGTAGACAAGTAAACCAAGTAAAAGTTGCTCCTGATAATGATAATGGGAATAGTTTGATTTTTAACTCGTCAGATTGAGCTGCTTCGCACATTATGCAATAAATCCGACGTGTTCTAATGTCGTAATCGAATCATCACCAGAGAATTTTGCAAAATCTGGGACATTGAAATTGTGTGGATAAAGCATACGATCTATGTAATCAGGATATAGTTTTCTATAGCCGATAACTTTCCCTTTTGGTTGTATGCCGAATTGATCCCTCAAGGTAGCGGAAATTTGATCGGCCCAATTCATATTATCGGCTAATGGAATGGTAGGTCCTTGATAATGTTGGTCATAATTGGCATTCTGCCCCCCGAGTGCAAACTCGGGTTGCCGACTAGGTAGAGCCGATGGCAGATGAGTGTATTGGTCGTACCTATTGTTTCTAGTTTGTGATTATGGTAATGGGACAAGGTTCTCAATAAGTCACTACCCTGTGCGGAACTAGATTTTTAGGCAGGACAGGTTCATGACGTTGTGGGTATCTGTCAGATTCAATCGGTTGTGGAACCGATTGTAGAAAGCGTAGAACGGAGTTGACGGTGGTAGATTTGCCGATGCATCTAACTTAGCAGCATCGGTGTAAGCCTGGTAATGGTTTACTCCACTCAGTCGAGGATCTCTAGGCAGTATAATAGTGGGTTGAGTGGGCATCATAGTTGGGGGTGAGGTTATAGCCGATGGTTTAGGATTGGCTAATGTGCTTTGCATGCTCTGTGCTATTGAGAAAATAGGGTAATTTGGCAGAGCTTGCATCAGGTCGAGCAGACTCCCTGATGAGACCAACTCCTGAGCGATAGTTTTAACATTATTTGCAATTATCGCTTAAGTGTTGTAACAAGAGCCGACGATTAGTTTATCAGAGCATGGTGTATAGATTGATTGATCATAGCCGATAGCTCGGCTTGAGCGGGCAGATATCGACTTACCGGTCCTTCTGTAACGCCTGCATCTCCCAGGGCAATGACCATCAGCAAAGCGTTTTTCTGAGTGACGCCACGCCTAGTCTTTTGATAACAATTTAGCATCATCTCTTCAAGAGCAGTTTTCCGATCTTCGATTTCTTTGCGCTGCTCTGGCATTAAATCGTCTATTGTCGGGACAATTATAGCTTCAGCGTTGAGACCAAATGGTGGTATCGACTTCCCTGATGAAGACATTGTTATCCCACCAGGCGTGCCAAGAGTGTGTTGACGTCAAAAACTTGAAGTAAGGTTTTTAACAACAGCACACCAGACGAACGCCTGGTTCAGAGCGTGCTAATCGATTTGACGTGTAATCCACAAGGTAAAGATATAAAATTCACTTAAAGCTGATCATGAAGATCAATCGGCTTAGATTCAATCAGCTCAAAGCCGATTAAATTGAGACAAAAGGGTAAGTCTAACTAGCCAATCAAGGCTAATCGGAGGATAAAGGTAGATCGATTCTGAAGAAGGCGATGCGCAGTAAAATCAGAATAAATCGAACCTGGGCGTAATTGAAGGAGATCAACAATCGACGATGTGCAACTTCATTGATCAAGATCGAATTATAAAGACTAAATTACAATAACTAGTCCTAGTCGACAGGAAAAAGAGAACTAAGTAAATTTGTAGGTTTGATTGTGTTGTTCTCCTTTGCAGCTCGCCATTATCCTCCTTTTATATCCATCGGCCGATCGTGTCCTATTACAATAAATTACAAAGTATGATCCGTATCGGTCTTAATCCAGATTGTTTTTCCTAAAAATCTTTATCGTTACCAAATATCTTCTAATCTTTTCAAATCGTCCGTTGGTTACTATATGTTTACTTTATCTTGCCGATTTTGACTATACCTGTTAAATTCTGGTGCAAATAATAGGTTACGTGGGTCAGGAGAAAGAGTTGTTCGGCTGGGAGTTGTACTGCGTGCGGCTGCTGCATAAATATGGAACCGTGCTGCGGGAAGTCCAGGGGGGGACGCGCTGCAGCAGACGCGCGAAGCAGCGAAGCAGGGGGTTCCAGGCGGCGGCCGAAGAAAAAGCCGACGGGGCGTGAAGCAGGAGGCGGATGACGGATCACATGGAGTCCAGATTGCAGAGCATAGGTGCCGTGCGGCGCGGGATGGCAGGCAGGTGACGCACGGCAACTTTACACATTTGTTTGCACTCTTAGTGCGCTCGACCTTTCGTAGTACTACTAGTCAATCTTTAAATAAAAACTAGAATTAGTAGTATTATTTGAATGCACTGGACAGCAAAGAAACCAGCAAACCGTCTGGTTTCAGTGGTTGCCATCCTTCCATTGACTGCAATAGCATGACTTTTTGTCCATGTAAAGCGTGTGAATTAAAATAATACAGTCAATACTGTAGAACTCATTCTCCATTCCTCGCTATTCTCCTCTCTCCCACCCACAAGCAACGAGACAAACGCGAAGAAAGGCTCGAGGATGGAGCTGGTTGTGTCTGCAATAGCAGGTGACCTAGTTAATCGATTCATATCCTTCTTGATCAGCAAGTACGAGAAGAAGAAGGAGAGGCTGCAACATCTCCTGCTTAGAGTTCACATGATCGTCGAAGAGGCTGAGGGGCGGCACATCGCCAACTCCAAGATGCTACTGCAGCTCAAGAAGCTTCTGGGGGCTTTGCAGCTCAAGGGTTGAAGAGGAGGTTGGTAGCTCCAATACCTTGTCAATTACCGATTCTACTGATCGCTTTCATGCCGCACAGAGCTCTTCCAGTAGTCATGAGCTTGAAAGTACATTCATAATTTAGAAACCATTGTTTCCAACATGACAGAGTTTGTGCTTCTTCTAGGCGGATGCGAACGCATGTTTCGTCGCCCCTATGACACTTACCTCTACATTGATAAATTCATGTTTGGCCGTCACATAGAAAAGCAGCAAGTCATCAATCTTGCTGCAAGATAATCTTCCTCCTTTCGCTCCAACTGTTCTCCCAATCATTGGCACTAGCCGAATCGGTAAGAAAACTCTAGTGGCGCATGTGTGCAACATTGAGAAAGTCTGGTCACACTTCTGTTCAATCTTGCACTTGAATGGAGAAAACATTGGGAAAATGGAGCATGAAACTTTCATTCCAGGGAGGACTTTGGTGGTGGTTGAATTTACTTCAGATATGGACGACGAGGATTGGCAAAAGTTTTATTCGTCAGCCACACGTATGGGCAGAGGAAGCAAGATCATAATCATAAGTCGGATTGAGAAGCTAACAAGGTTCGGAACAATAAGGCCAATTCGCTTAAACAGCTTGCCGCTTGACGAGTATAGCTACCTCTTCAAGGTTCTCGTATTTGGAAGCACAAACCCGGAGGAGCACCCTCGGTTAGTATCGATAGCAAATGAGCTAGCTGTGTTATTGGGAGGGTCATTCGTGCCGGCAAATGTATGTGCCGATATCTTCAGAAAGAATTAGAATGTAAAGTTTTGGCTCCGCATCTTGAACAAGTACAGAAATGTGGTCGAGAACAACTTTTCGGTGTTGGGCGAACATCCAAAGCTTCTTATGGAGAAAGATCGCCAGGTTGATATAACCAAACTTGCACAATCGTCTACTCCACTTCGCCTCATGCCTCCTCATAGCGAAGACGATGATTCGAAGAGGGAGTTGCCCAAGGTGACGTTTGGGGACCTGATAGCTGGTTCGGTTGTTCTACCAAAGGAGGAGTTTGAGTTAGTCGCGTGGGACTCACGGACAAGGTTCAAAATTTTGGCGAAATTTCGCCGAAATTTCGGATTTCGGACTACCCCGAAATCTCAAGTACCGGCCGGGAAAAAAATTAAAAAAATTCGAAATTGCTACAGTAAAATCCGAAATTTCGTGTTTTTTAGCCGGTTTTGAAAGTTTTAGGGCCGGATTTGGTCCAATAACCCTTAGGAAAGTCATCTCCTATGAAAATTTGTTGAAAAACCTAATTTTTAAATATTTTAAAATTTTGGCAGAAATACTGTCAGATTTTTATAAAATTGTACAAGCATGATAATAATCTGAACATTTTATGGTATTATCCTTAGTATATTATGATCATACATAAAAAATTTCAAAATAATTTAAATTAATTTGTTATCTTTAAAAAATCAAAAACAGAATGAACATAATTGGGACAGTTATATTGTCAGAATTTATAAATTTTCTTGAGTGTGATTATGATCTAAATTTTTTTTAGAGATTAATAATTGACTCAGTAGCATTATATAAATTTTTCAAAAAATTTAAACTTTGTTTGTTTGGTCAATCAAATCTATGTATGCATTGAACTTTGTTTGTTATATTATATTTCAAAAATCAAAAAGAAAAGAACATAAATGGTACTGTACCTTGTAAGAATTTTATAAATTCACTGGAGTGTGATAATGAATCAAAATGTTTATGGGACATTAAGAAATTCCTTATCACCATTCTTTAAAATTTTCAAAAAAATTTATGGTCTACATAATTTTTTATTTTGTTCAAGTTTGCCGGTAAGCCTTTTAACATGGCAGTAGTACTGTTCGAATTTTTAAAAATTCATAGAGTTTGATCATCATCTGAACATTTTATGAGAGCATTATAGATACATCATAACCATGCACAAAAAAATTCAACAGTTTCTAACTTCATTTGTATCATTTTCCATTAGGATCAAACTTGTCGGTCAGTGTTCTATCAGGACAGCGCCACTCTCCGAATTTTTAAAAATTCCTCACATGTGATAATCATCTAAAATTTTTATGAGAACATTATTTATGGATCATAACCATCCACAAAACATTTCAACAGTTTATAACTTGATTTGTACCATTTTCCATTCCGATCAAACTTGTCGGTCAGTGTTTTATCAGGACAGTACCACTCTCCGAATTTTTAAAAATTCCTCAGATGTGATAATCAGCTGAAATTTTTGTGAGAATATCAGCATTGTGTCAGGAACTTCTAAAACAAATTTCAAAATTTTTTGATAAAGTTTAGACCACTTTTCAGCCAGTGCAAAAAAACCCAAAAATTCGGATATTTCGCCCGAAATTTCGGGTTTTTTCGGCGAATTTCTGTTTTTTTTTCCGGATTGGACCGGATTTGAATTTTCAAATTCAAATTTTATCCGAAATAATTCCGAAATTTCAAAATTTCGCCGAAATTTCATTATCCGGCCCGGGGCGAAATTTATTCCGAAACCGAAATTTGAAACCTTGCTCACGGATACCTCCTTACAAAAGGTTTGTCTACCTTGCTACATACTGTGAAGAGGAGAATATCTCTCAGCATGAGCATACAGCCTTACCGAGCAAGAAGCGCAAGATATTAGATAAGTAACATGATATCAACCTCAATGGTGTATGTGGTTCCATGTCATCTGTGCTTTCTACCAGTCACCACGGAAAGCCAAGGCAGTGAGCTCTTATAATTTTGTCCTCATTAATGAAAGGGAACAGTTTCCTTTGAATTTGTATTTTTGTTGAATTTTTTAAATAATATATTTTCAAAATAATTAAAAAAATACTCTGAATTGTTCTCCAAAAATACCCCTCTATCGCCAGCCCGTCGACCAAGTGAATTCGCGACTAAACAATCTGTCCACCAATTCAATCAGCGATAAAACAAACATCTTGTTAGGACCGATTTCCAAATCCGAACCGTCTGTGTAAAACTATGCTAGTCCAGGAAAAGCTAGCACACACAGTGAAAACAACAATGATAACACGCCCACATCACAAATCAAATATTAATACTTAAACAAAAGGTATCGGCCTTATGGCCAACCATTACAAAATAAAAAGCCACATGGCTTGAGTTCAATAAAGTAGTAGCGGAAATAAAATAACAGCAGCAAGATAAGCCTATCCATTTGCCCAACAGACAATCGACTAGGTACGCATTCTAGTAATCCGGATCAACTTCGTCATAGCCACAAGCAAAGAACTCGTAGTCATCTTCTACTTCTGCACACTGCTCCGTGGAAAGTTGGGATATTACAAGGGTGAGTACAAAATGTAGTCCACAAGTCTTGAAAACATAATGCATAATAACTATATGCAACGCTAAACAATTGAAGGCTTAGTATGGCTCATTTAGCATAAAGCAATGTTTAACTTTAAATGCGACTAGCAATTTCATAAAGCATCATTTGACCAAATGTAGTTATAATAATTGAACTTGATATGACAACTAAAACAGGTTCCAACCATCTGACTGGCTACAACCGCCAAACCACAACCTGAGAATTCCATCCACTCATGGATTCCCAAACCGTCATTTCTAATTAAAACAAAACCATAAAAATTCTACAATATGAAAGAGTACCTCGCCCGCCCTTAACCGTGGGCACAGCTACTTAAGTAGTTTTAACTCTGCAGAGTGTGTACAGCTTTATCCACAAAACATGATCGTCTCTTTGTGCAAAAATTCATTAGCACACTCCCTTTGGTGTGCCGCAGAGAGATCATGACAAGGTCTTTACAATGTACAATCCCGCTATTAACCTCTCCCGCTAAGGTTTCACCGCTAAAGGGTTCCATCCACCTAGTCAGAAGCCCCCTCTTGCGTCGTGTGGGAAAACCTTTCTCCATCCAACACCCATATTCCACCAACTGGGAAAGCCAATAACAAGATGCACAAATTAATTAGTCAGGTCGTACCCATATAGACTTGTGGTTGTATAGTAGTGCTCGGTCCATGGTAACACACGCTTCGGTCATTAATTGACTAGGATGGAACATTCACTCTACAAAGTCTCGTGCTTCCTGCACCTACCAAACATTCCATCCACCCCAGTCTAAACCATTTTTCCACTTTATTTCATTTAAATAACAGCAGCAATACCAATTGCGGCAACTCCACAAATGAGTTTAAACAATGTTTGAAATGATTCCCATAATGACCTAATACCGAAACGTTTAAGCTTGGGCTAAGCAACTCCTACTGCACCATACTACTCTATGGTTATCACCAAATAAAATAGCTAGTATCATCTAGAGTGACAATTGTTCGACATGATTAATGCCAATGAGGGTATAACAATTCTGGAATTTAACTAGACTTTAAGACTATATTTAAAGTACATTGCATAAAAGTAAGCATGCAATAATTTAAAAAAATAAGTATTTTATAAATTTGGGATCAACATGGTCAAGGAAGACTTGCCTTCACTGCCCCCTGCTGGTTCTACCTCCTACTGTTGATTTGGTTGAGCTTCAACGATATCGTCTACATGCGAAATGAGAATAAATAAATAAAAGAAATCGCGTCCTTGCTACACTCGATGACATCAACCTCTCTAACACGGAGACCTGGAGCATCGAGGGCGATGATGATCCGCAAGAGAAGAACAAAGGTGGTGGCGACTTCACCGGGATGTGTTTCATGGTGGACGCCAATGACATCAGCGACTTTGAGCTCTATAGCGACTCGGATGAGATACCCTCCTATGACCAGCTTAATGAAGCTTTCTGCAAATTAGGAAAATTTCATGCTAGAGCTAGGTGTATGGAGTTTGAGATGAAAGTAGTTACCTTGACTCGGGAGTTAACTTCCCTTAGATCTTATTCCTCCCGAGAGTCTGCTGATTGTACTCTTTGCGATGCTTTGCTTGTGGAGCTTGAGAACCTAAGGACTATACATGATAGTGTGGTTTCTGAGCTTGAAAGTCTTAGGTCGAAGAATGATAGCACTAGTTCTATTGATGCTATTCCTGTAGATGCTAGTTTTCTTCATACTCACACTAGCGTATCGTGTGAAAATTACCCTAAATTGCTTGCTGAAATTGTAAGGACCCGAATCCACTGATTCGAACCCACTGTGTTTACCGCACTAGTCCCAGGATCAACGCTAGTGCACACAGCTTAACATTGGTACATATCACATCATACACAACGATAATAGAATAATAGTTCATTTATTGATATAGCTAAATGTATGATCTTATGACCAACTTACATTATTAAGCCACGCAGGGCAAGACTGAAAATATAAACTAGTAATTAAGCGTGGAAAGTAGGAAACGTAGTTAGCTCATCGATTCACCACAGGCAACCGACAAGGCTCGGACCCTAATGACTCGTGTCTTCTGGACTTCATCTTCCAACACAGTGTAGATTCTTCAACTGTTGATTATTGTTGTTTGGCAAGGGTGAGTACTTAAAGCACTCAACAAGTTGTGCATGAATGCAATTCTATGTATCTATATGTAAGGCTTATTCCAATGGATAGGCTATCATGGTTATTTTGCAATAAGCGACATTTATGAACAAATACAATAAATAGATTGTAAAGAATGTAAAACAAATAACAGATAATAAATTCAATATTTCTTAAGTAAACCAAGTTTCCAATCCTAAGTCAAATTCCATCTTCCATATGGCATCCCGCCATCCCAACCATGTTGTCCAATTAATTAAGCTAACCCTTAATCTGTAATTCCGAGCATTGCTCAATACCATGAGCACGGCTATCCGAATAGTTTTACACTCTGCGGAGGTTATGCACTTTACCCACGTGATACAACCAAACACCACCAAGGCGAGTGATTATAACAAAGCCTTTACAATGCTCGCTTAACCCGATACTACCCGCTAAGGTTTCAACACTGGTGGGACTGGTTACCACATCCGGGGCCCCTCTTGCGCCATGTGAATTACTCCATAACTCGGAACTCACACCGACCACGATAGTACCAAAATTAAGACATTGCGAATTACTCACTAGGTGGCCCATACGGACATGTGGTTGCACGATAGACTCAGTCAAAGGCTTGCAAGGTTAAGTCCTTAGTGTGATCAAGGCAAGACATCCACATACCCTCGCCCATCGGGCCCACCTTAGCATCCTCGCCCTTGTCACTTGCCCCAATCTAAGTTATTATCACCCGTTGATTACCAAGCACCACGTGCCATCAACAATTCAACATCGTTGCGTGACATGACTCGCCACAACAACTCAATCTCATCGTGTGATCCCACATGACACACAAGTTCATAATATTGTTCCATATTCCATTAATCAAGATTAATTATCAATGATTACGACACATGTGATGGCGTGGCAAGGCTAAGCAACTAATACGAACTAATCCTCCAATGTTGATCATAATTACTAATCAACTATATTAAACCAATCTAGGGTGACAATGGATCATGGCATACAATGACAAGGTAGGGTATAGATCAATCACGGTATATTAGCTACGCCCAATCTAATTTGAAACAATTGTATATTTGAAATATATGCAATAGGGTAAAACAAATATAGCAATTTTATAAACATGGGTTCAACATGATCAAGCACAACTTGCCTTGGAATAGGTCCTGATCTGGTTCTGGAACTTGCTCTTGAGTTGTTGGATCTTCCTCGAGCGTCGCACAATTCAACGTCTACGCGTACCGAAGAAGAAAAGCAAATAAATACCAAAACAGAGAGCAAATTAACTCCAAAAATCAATTAAAATTCACCATTAAATAGATCTCAATTTTACAAATTTTTATAAATTTGAATCACTCAAATCCGAGTTACGATGCAAAAGATATAGCCTTTTGAAGTTTGAATTAAATACTGAAATTGCAAAAATCAGAAATTCGAAATTAACAGATTTATTTTTAATCCGAAAACCGAATTATTGAGCAAGCGTGACATCCTGCTGACGCCACTGGCGCCACCAATCGAGCTTGACACGCGTCTCGGGCGTATGGACCCGGTCCACAGAACCTCCTCTGGTCCACCGTGAACCCGGCGCACGACACCTCGATACCCGCAGCGCCACGTGTCTTGATCCGATTGGTTGCAGCGCGGCCCCGCCGATGCACGACACGCGGCACGCATCTACGGTCCGATCCGATCGAACGGCGACAGACACCGTGGCGCGGTTCAATCTTCCCGTTCGCTCGATCCAACGGTCAAAACTCACCGAGACTAATGGCGGCGACGCGAAAAAACCACCGGAGATGAGGAAGAAACCTGGCGGCGGCGTTTGGCGTGTCCCGGCGTGAAGAAGTGGCGCGATCGACGCGGTGAGTTCAGATCTTGAACCAAAACGCCGAAAACGACGAACCGTGGCGCGACTTGAGCAAAAACGCGGCGACCGGCGCTCTACTCGGCGAGCTCCTCTGCGCTTTTCGACGATCCTCGCGAAACCCTTCCGACCAGAAGACGCGGCGCACAAGGATGAACCTCGGGGCCTACCCTGCCCCTATTTATAGCCTCGGCAAACGCGCTAGAACGGAAACCCTAGATCCTAACGACGGCGAAAACGTGCCGGCGGCGGTCTCCGAGTCCTTCGCGGAGACGACAACCAGACGCCGTCCGATCTGCTACCAACGGTCAGGATCACACGGTCTCGATCTAATCTTAACCGCCCGCGATTTCTTTCCAACGGCGATGATCCGCCCGAGTCCCGAACCAGTACGACAAGATCCCACCCGCACGATCTTGATCCAACGGCGGAGACGCGATTTCCGGCAGCCAAGCGGGCGCGCTTCTCCGAGCCACCAGCGCAAGATACGGGCCGAGCCCATTCTCGCTCAAGGTTTTCAAAGGTTTTCCAATTAAATTAATCACCGAAATTCATTTTATTTATTTTAGGCAATAAAATAATCGGTAAAAATCCAAGAAAAATCTCAAAAATACTTCGAGACATTCTGGATTTCAATAAAATATTTTTGGCAAAACTTTATTTTAACTTTGCACAGATTTAGATAGATTTGAATAAAAGGCAATAAACTTGATTTCAAATTAATTCAAATAAATCCAGAAAAATCCAAATAAATTCCAGAAAATCATAAATGCACAAATAAGAAATAAAAACTTAATTAAGCCAAATTTTGGGATGTTACAGAAATTGATGCTATAAGCACTCACCTTAGGAAGCTATCTACTATAAATAATGAACTTGAATTGCATGCTTCTAAGGACTCAGTCAGCTCATATGAGGGCTATAGGCAACTTAAACTTGACAATGAATCCTTAAATATCAAGTGTGTTGAACTTGCTAAGGACTTACTAGTTAAGTCACAAAAAAGTTGGTTGCGATGTTCTTAGATTGAGGGGGACTTGGATAAAATCCACCGAGCTTAGGAAGAAGCTTAAGACCCAGACCCTTAGGATTAGAAATGCCCCTTATGTTTCTTGTGAAACCATCAAGGTTGAGGCAGTCGTGCTAAGGGAAAAAAATGCACATGCTGGTAGTTCTTCCTTATCTGGTTCTTCATCTTCTTCCCCTTATTCTTCATGTGCCTCTCTCTTCCAAGAGTGTGAGTACCTCATGAGCACTCTTGAGAAGTTTGCAGGAGGCAAAAAAAAAGCTCAATCTCATCTTAGACCAGTATAAGATTAGTCGATTTAATCAAGGTCTAGGATTTAACTACTTGGAGCACGCTAGGGCTCATCCTCCCACTATTGTGCGTGGCTCCAAGAGTGGAGAGATTATGGTTGCTCCCAGGGTGAGCACTACTGTGTTTAGATCTATTAGGGTTGTCCATAAGATCTCTGACCAGAAGGTTACCCCTCTTGCTACTTCTTACTCTAGCAAGGCGAAGTACTCATGCACCTTCTATCAAAAGGATGGTCACCTAGTAGATTTCTTCTTCAGGTGTGCCAAGATCACGAGGCATGAGCGTGTTCGTTCCCTTAGAGGTATTCAGGGTCATCCCCAAACTCTGGGTGCTCCTAAAGCACACACTCTTGCTAGACAAGATAGAGTGTCGCCTGTTTCTGGGCAACGTTCAGGACTTGGATTTCATGTTGTTCATTCGAGTTTTCATCCTAGATCTACTCTTGGTTAGTCTCTTCACCGTCCTTTTGATATTCCTCATGTTGCTCCTCGAGGTAGATATCAACGGTGTGAGGCGTTTCCTGTTGGAGATTTAGGCAGCCTCACTGGGATGGTCCGGTCTTTGCACGACGGTGGGCCAACCCAACTCCAGCTCCCAGATCTTCTGCTAGGGCTGCTTCTAGTCTTGTGAGAGTAGAGCGTTAGAGAGACACTAGAGTCTAGTCTTTTGCTCCTGTGGCTGGTACTTTGAGACATCGTGTGGTTCAGTATTGGGTTCTTAGGTCTTCTCTTTGTCCCAGTACTGAGTCATCTCTCTCTCTTGTGTGTTGACCGGTTCGTAGAATAGGGAAGGGAGAGGTTTAGATTGTTGATTCCGGTTGTTCTTGTCATATGACCAGAGACTCTAGATGGTTCTCTTCTCTAGTCCGAGCTTCCAGTGATGAGTTGATCACTTTTGGGAACGCTTCATCAGGTAGAGTCATTGCAAAAGGTAACATCTGCATTAATGATAATTTCATTCTTAAGGACGTTGCCTTAGTGAGTAAGCTGTAATACAATTTGCTTTCTGTTTCTCAGTTTATCGATGACTCTTTCGAGGTAAGCATTAAGAGTAGCGCCTGTAGAATCCTTGATTCATCATGGGAGTTAGATTGTGGGATTTCTAGATTTAGGAGTCTTCCGTGCTGATTTTTTGCCTTTTCTGGAGACTCTCTTCGTTGTTTGATTGCTGCAAAGTCTCGTGATCTCTCCTTTTGGCATTGGAGATTAGGTCACATTGGCTTTGATCACTTGACCAGAGTTAGCAACCATTATCTCATTCGTGGTTTGCCTAAACTCAAAATGGTCAAAAAAATAGTTTGCTCTCCTTGACAACATGGCAAGATGGTTGCTGCTTCTCAGTCTCCAGTCACTATTGTGATAACTGATGCACTAGGATAGCTTTTACATATGGACACTATTGGTCCAGCTAGAGTGCAATCAGTGGGTCGGAAGTGATATGTTCTTGTCATTATTGATGATTTTTTGAGGTATTCTTGAGTATTTTTTGTAGCCTCGAATGATGAGTCTTTTACCCATTTCAGGGGTTTGGTCCGTAGGTTGTCTATTGAGCTCTGTGGTGCCTTACGAGCTATACGCAGTGACAATGGCACGGAGTTCAAGAACTCCTACTTTGAGAGCTTCTGTGAGGAGTTAGGCTTAGAGCATCAGTTTTCCTCTCCATACGTCTCTCAGCAAAATGGCATAGTGGAAAGGAAGAACAGGACCTTGGTCGAGATGGCCAGGACGATGCTAGACGAGTACAATACTCTTAGGAAGTTTTGTGCTGAGGCTATAGCTACTGCTTGTCATGTGTTTAATCGATTATTCTTAAGAGCACATTTGCACCGCACTTCTTACGAGTTGAGGTATGGGCGAAAGCCCAGTGTTTCTCATGTTCGTGTGTTTGGTTGCAAGTGTTTCATTTTAAAGTCTAGGAACCTAGATAAGTTTGAGTCTCTCTCTTCTGATGGCATCTTTCTAGGTTACTCGACTTCTTCTCGTAGATATAGGGTCTGGAGTTGTGATGCGAATAGGATTATAGAGACCTGTGAGGTGACTTTTGATGAGGCTAGCCTATGTGCTAGACCAAACATTTTAGGCTCTTCTTTTCTCTCCGAGTCATCTTTGTAGAGGATGAGAATGATAGAAATTATGGTGTTCCAACTGATCCAGTCTCCTCTACACTTGAGGTGCCTCCTGTTTCTATTTCTGCACCTCAGGGAGACCAGCTCTTACCTTCAGATTCTCCTTCAGCGAGTGGCTGTTCCTACCTCTTCTATTCATGAGGTAGACGTCACTTCTGCTTCTGAACCTCCCCACCATATTTAGATCATTGGCGATCTGTTTAAGTGAGTCACATGCTCAAAATCAGGTTTGTCCAGTTTTTGCCTACACTCAGCCTTTGTTGCCTCCTTTGAGCCAAAGGATGTTTCTCATGCATTATCCGATGAGTCATGGATTAATGTTAAGCATGAGGAACTTGATAACTTCGAGAGGAACAAAGTATGGCAGGTTGTCGAGCCCTCATCTGGTCATAATATCATTGGTACCAAGTGGGTGTTCAAGAACAAGCAGAGTGAGGATGGGGTTATCATTAGAAACAAGGCTAGGCTAGTTGCACAGGGCTTTTCTCAGATTGAGGGTCTTCACTTTGAGGAGACCTTTGCCCCTGTAACTAGGCTAGAGGCTATTAGGATCTAGCTTACATTTTCAGCATCCAAGGGCTTTAAGTTTTATCAAATGGATTGTCGGGACCCGAATATGCAAATCCGGACCCTCTGTGTATACCGCACTAGTCCAGGATCACGCTAGTGCACACAGGCTCAACATCAGTAAATATCACAATCATACATAGCAGAAATATTATGAAAGACATCATACGATATATACTACTAGTTGAATGACCTTATGGTCAACTTACATGACTATGCCTCGCAAGGCTGAATAACATATTAAACTGCAGCGGAATGAAAATGTAGACAACCCCTCAGTATACCACAGGCAACTGACAAGGCTTGCGCCCTAAACATTCGTCTCCTCCTGGAATCCTTCCTTCAGCATTGATGTAGACTCTTCAACTGGTGATGTTATTGTTGGCAAGGGTGAGTACTTAAAGCACTCAACAAGTTGTGCACAGAATGCAATTCTAACATAGCTATATGCAAAGCTTATTCCAAAGGATAGGCTATCATGGCTATTTTGCAATAAAGCAGCATTTGTGAATAAATACAATAAATAGATTGTAAAGACTGTAAAACAAATATCAGTAATAGATAGGTTCAACATTTCTCAATTAAACCAAGTTTCCAATCCTAAGTCAAGTTCCAACCTTTCACATGGCCATCCCGCCATCCCAACCAAGTTTTCCATTTAATTAAACTAACCCTTAACTGTAATTCTCGAGCATTTCTCAATACCGCGAGCACGGCTATTCGAGTAGTTTTACGCTCTGCAGAGGTTATGCACTTTACCCACACGACATGATCGTCTCTTGTTGCCATGCAATTAACACACTTCCTTTGGTGTGTCGGCGGAGAGATCACGACAAAGCCTTTACAGTGCTCTGGCTTAACCCGGTACCACCCGCTAAGGTTTCAACACTGGTGGGACTGGTTACCACATCTAGGGCCCCCCACTTGCGCCATGTGAATTACCCCATAACTCGGGAACTCACACCGACCAAGATAGTACCAAAGTTAAGACATTGCAAATTAATCAGCTAGGCTGGTCCATACCAGACATGTGGTTGCATGATTGACTCAGGTTAAAGGCTTGCAAGGTTAAGTCCTTAAAGTGATCAGGGCAAGACATCCACATACCCTCTGCCCATTGGGCCCACCTTGGCATACTCGCCCCTTGTCACTTGCCCCAATCTAAATGATTATCACCCAAGTTGATTACCAAGCACCACGTGCCGTCAACAATTCAACATCGTTGCGTGACATGACTCGTCACTACAACTCTATCTCATTGTACGACTTCACATGACGCACAAGTTCACATCATTGTTCCATATTCCATTAATCAAGATTAAATATCAATGATTCAAGTACATGTGATGACGTGGCATGGCTAAGCGACTAATACGGTCTAACCATCCCATGTTGATTATCATTACTAACCAACTTTAGTAGTCCAATCTAGGGTGACAATAGATCACAACACACAAATGACAAGGTAGGGTATATAGATCAAAATGGCATAATAGCTAAGTCCCAATTTAAATTGAAACAGTTGTATACTTGAAATAATATGCAATAAAGTAAAAACAATATAGTGTTTGTATAAACATGGGTTCAACATGATCAAAGCACAACTTGCCTTATAAAAGCCCTTATTCTTGTTCTGAACCTTGGTCTTGGGTCGATGAATCTTCCTTGGATGCATTGCACAATTTAACGTCTACGCGAATCGAGAGAGAACAACCAATAAACACCAAAACAGAGAGAAAAGAAACTCTAAAAATTAAATAAAATTCACCATTAAATAGATCTCAATTTTATAAATTTTCAGAAATTTGAATCACCTCAATCGGAACTCGTATGAAGGAGAACGGGCTCTCGGAAGATTCAAAAATCATAAATATCTGAAAATTGGAAAATACCGAATTAATCCAATTATTTTTATAAAGAAAAGCCAAATCTATGACGTCAGCGATCGCTTGGGCCAATACGGAGCCACCACGTGTCACTAGTGAATGCACCTAGTTCACCGCACTGTGCTGGCTCACGACGGACTCGGTGCATACGAGCAAGCGAAGCTGACATGTGGGTCCGCTTCTCTCGCTGACTCACCCGCTTGCTGGACTGCCACACAAGCGGACACGCTAGCGCACGAAACAACGTGGCAGCCACGCGTCGACGAAGCATCACGCCACGTTGCACGACGGCACGCGCGGTTCTAGGGTCATCGTCGGCGGTTACGGAGGTTACCTACGAGTTCGCCTCGACGAGCTGAACACGATGACTAGAGGGGTCTTGAGTTTTGCGCACGGGAACATTGGTGGCGACTTCTTCTTCTTCGGCGGCGGTGACGTCCATGGCTCCCCTCGGTTCCGACGATCCCTTGGCGAATCCGACGTGCGCACGAGATGCCTCTTGGTCGACGAACCCGAAGACACTCTTGATGGCTCGGATGGATCTTCACCCGCGATGAATTGACGACAAGCTCTCTTCGGCGACGCACGATCTAAGCCTCAAAATATGACGAAACGGCTCCACACCAGGGCTAAACAACCTAGCGGATGAACTCACCGGGTCGCGGCGCACTAGATGCACGCCTTAAATACCCGGAAGAGTCCTAGGTTCGGACGTCCATCCTTGGAGTCCGCGCTCCAGACGACAGCGGCGTGGGGCAGAGTCCCGCTCGGAGAAGACAACCCGGGAGCCACCACGCGTCCGCGATGGACGGTCTTGGTCACGAACGACGCGACGTCATCTCAGCCTTCAATGAAAACCCGATCCAACGGATAGAATTAGGACTAGGGTTTTCACTGCGAGATGGGCTGCGGTGGCCATTGGGCCGAATCGGGCCACACGGAAAATGGGCCGAGCTCAAACAGAATTGGGCTGCGGCCCGACACTATTCTGAGGAATTTTCTCGAGTTTTTCTTTTAAAATAACCCTGGAAATTAGTTTATTTACTTTTGGGCAATAATAATACCAGGACAAATCCAAGAAAATTCTCAAAAATAATTTGAGACATTTTGAACTCAAATAAAATATTTTTCGCGAAATTTTATTTTAACTTTGCATAAATTTAAATAGTTTTCAACAAAAGCACAGATATAAATATATTTAATAAATTCTAATAAAATCCGATAAAATCCAAATAAATTCCAAAAAATCTTAAAATGCACAAATAACCCATAAAATAATATTTAAGCAAATTTTGGGATGTTACATGGATGTCAAGAGTGCATTCCTCAATGGTTATATTGAGGAAGAGGTGTATGTCATGCAGCCTCCAGGATTCGAGAACCCCAAGTACCCAAACCATGTCTTCAAGCTTTTCAAAGCTTTATATGGACATAAGCAAGCCCCTAGAGCTTGGTATGAGAGGCTTAAGTCCTATCTTCTTAGTCATGGTTTTAAGATGGGTATAGTAGACAAGATTCTATTCATCAGACACCAGGATGCTTATTTTCTCCTCGTCCAAATTTATGTATATGATATTATCTTTGGTGACTCTACGCACTCTCTTGTGTCTCAGTTTTCAGAAGTGATGAGCATAGAGTTCGAGATGAGCATGATGGGCCAGTTGAGCTACTTCTTTGGCTCCCAAATCAAGCAGACTCGGGAGGGCACCTTCTTGCATCAAGGCAATTACACTCAAGACCATCTGAGACGCTTCGACATGTCTGATGAGAAGCGAGTGATGACTCCTATGGCCACCACTGCTGTCCTCGAACCTGATGAGGATGGTGAACCAGTTGATTAGAAGGAGTTCTAGAGCATGATCGGCTCCCTCTTGTACCTCATTGCTTCGAGGCCCGACATAAATTTTGTTGTATGTCTGTGCACTCGATTTCAAGCTTCTCCTCGCGCCTCTCACCGCCACATCTTCAGATACCTTCGAGCTACCATTGACTATGGTATTTGATACTCTTCCTCTTCTTGTCAGTCCCTTAGAGTCTTTTTCAATGCATACTTTGCTGGCTATAGGATAGATAGGAAGAGAACTTCTAGCACTTGCCATTTTATTAGCACTTCTCTTGTTTCTTGGTCATCTAGAAAGCAGTCTGGAGTTGCACAGTCCACTGCAGAGGCCGAGTACGTCGTTGCAGCTAGTTGTTGTAGTTAGGTGCTTTGGATGAGATCGACCTTACGGGACTTTGGGTTAGAGATAGAGAGTGTTACACTTTTTTGTGACAACACTTCTGCTATTTGCATTGCTAAAAATCCAGTGTAGCACATCAGGACCAAGCATATAGACATTAGGTATCACTTCCTTAGAAACCATATAGACAAGGGTGATATAGTGCTTCAGTTTGTTGAGAGTGACTACCAGATTACTGATATCTTTACCATGCGATTGGATTGCTCCAGGTTTGTATCCTTGAGAGGAGAGCTTCGAGGTGTGTGCCCTTACGGCATCTCTTGAGGGGAGCTAGGTTGTATACTATGTATTATATATGTTTGTTCCGGTATTTTCTTTCTTTTGCGTCTTTTGGGTGTTATTGGGCTTATTTTTAGAGTTCTAAGTTCACTTTACTTAGACATCTGGTATGCTTTGCATGGACCTCTCATCTTAGCTATAGGTTGCTATCATACACGATTAGCTGTTCTCTCTTCTCTCTACGTTAAGTTCTCACATTCTTATAAGTCTAGCAGGTGTTGGGCCCCCTGGGTAGACAGGGTCTGTGTGCACTCTCTAGCTTGGGATCTAGAGTCAGCTTCCCTATGTCAGTTATTAGAGAAGATGAGAGCGAATCTAAACCATAGTGTTCTCTACTATCTTTTCTATGCTCTATAGCCACCAAGGTTGTAGTTTCTCGACTTCTTCTCCTCACTCTGTGTTTCTAGTTTCGATTGAGTTCATTTGGACCTTCTTTGAGCTTAATTCTGCTAATAACTCAACTTGAACCAGATTTATGCTTAAAATTGATTCACTTGTTGAGGGGGAGTTTGAGAATCTATATCATGCATTGCATATAGACTTAATTTTCTATTTTTATGAGCTTTGTCTATTATGCAAATGAGCTATTATTCATGCTATGCACCCTGCTACTTTTATGAAGAAAAATGCTAGTTTAGATATGTCCAAGTTCATTTTCATTCATCTTGCTAAGCTTGTTAAAATTTAAAAATTAAACCTTTAAATGAAAACTTGATGAAACATATTGCTTTTACTTGCTATGTTTCCTCTCAAGGTGCATACGCCATTATTTATAGAGTTTTGGATTTCTACTAGAGTCCCTATAGCAACTTAGGTGAAGTTAGGTCAATCCATACTTGAAGTCCTTCACATGCTCATAAATCTATGTACTAAATGAAAAAAAATTGACACTTGGACATGTCTTAGTTTAGCATAATCTAAACTTGAGTAGCTTGGTGTCATACTAGATATATATGGTTACTTGGATAATTCTTAAAGCTCTTTTAGGATATATTTCATTCATGCATATTTCAATGGGGAAGAAAACGATGAAATTGTCTTCTTAACGCCTATATTGCCAAAAGGGGGAGAAAACGAAGAAAAGGCATCATCAATAGGTAAAAATGTGAATTCATCTTGGCTCTTATGATCTTGGTGAAGTCTTGCTAATTTGTAAAGATCATAAGCATATTTGAGCTTTTTTATTGGATTTTAGAGCTTTTGTGGAAAACTTGCTCTTTCTTTGGTTTTGCTCTAAAATCCTTCTCCCTAACTTGGTCATGAACTCATTTCCTCTTTTTTGGACCAAGTTTGGCTTTGTATTCAAATTGCTTCTTCTTTTCTCTTTCAAAACTCAAATTTTATGCCTCTCGGGTGTTTTTCAATATACTCATCATGGGGGAGATTGAAATACCATATGGAGGTCTACTCTTGATGGTGATGAGTTATTGACATCATTTAAGCATGTGAAGCTTGTCGGGACCTGAATATGCAAATCCGGACCCTCTGTGTATACTGCACTAGTCCAGGATCATGCTAGTGCACACAGGCTCAACATAAGTAAATATCACAATCATACATAGCGAAAACATTAGGAAAGACATCATATGATATATACTACTAGTTAAATGACCTCAAGGTCCACTTACATGACTATGCCTCGCAAGGCTGAATAATATATTAAATCGCAATGAATGAAAACGTAGACAACCCTCAAGATACCACAGTAATCGACAAGGCTTGCGCCCTAAACATTCGTCTCCTCTTGGAATCTTTCCTCCAAAGATTGATGTAGACTCTTCAACTGGTGAGGTTATTGTTGGCAAGGGTGAGTACTTAAAGCACTCAACAAGTTGTGCATGAATGCAATTCTATGTAACTATATGCAAGGCTTATTCCAAAGGATAGGCTATCATGGCTATTTTGCAACAGAGCAAAGATTTACTGAACAAATACAATAAATAGATTGTAAAGACGGTAAAACAAATAACAATAATGATAGATTCAACTTTTCTCAAGTAAACCAAGTTTCCAATCTTAAGTCAAATTCCATCTTCCATATGGCATTCGGCCATCCCAACCAAGTTGTTCATTTTAATTAAACTAACCCTTAATCAGAATTCCGAGCATTGCTCAATACCGCGAGCACGGCTATCCGAATAGTTTCACACTCTGCAGAGGTTATGCACTTTACCCACACGGCATGATATTCTCTTTGCGCCTGGCCATTAGCACACTTCCTTTGGTGTGCCGGCAGAGAAATCATGACAAAGCCTTTACAATGCTCTGGCTTAATCCAGTACTACCCGTTAAGGTTTCAACACTGGTGGGTCTGAAAACCACAACCAGGGCCCCCCTCTTGCGCCATGTGAATTACACCATAACTCGGGAACTCACACCACCAATGATAGTACCAGGTTAAGGCATTACAAATTAATCAGCTAGGCTGTCCCATTACAACATGTGGTTGCATGATTGACTCAGGTCAAAGGCTTGCAAGGTTAAGTCCTTAGTGTGATCAAGGCAAGACATCCACATACCCTCTGCCCATTGGGCCCACCTTGGCATACTCGCCCCTTGTCACTTGCCCCAATCTAAGTGATTATCACCCAGTTGATTACCAAGCACCACGTGCCATCAACAATTCAACATCGTTGCGTGACATGACTCGCCACAACAACTCAATCTCATCGTGTGATTCCACATGACACACAAGTTCATAACATTGTTCCATATTCCATTAATCAAGATTAATTATCAATGATTCTGACACATGTGATGACGTGGCATGGCTAAGCAACTAATACGGACTAATCCTCCAATGTTGATCATAATTATTAACCAACTATATTGAACCAATCTAGGGTGACAATGAATCATGGCATACAATGACAAGGTAGGGTGTAGATCAATCGGTATAATAGCTGAACCCAATCTAATTTGAAACAATTGTATACTTGAAATATATGCAATATTGTAAAACAAACATAGCAATTTTATAAACATGGGTTCAACATGATCAAAGCACAACTTGCCTTAGAATAGGTCCTGATCTTGATCTGAAGCTTGCTCTTGAGTTGCTTGATCTTCCTCCGAAGCGTCGCACAATTCAACGTCTCACGCGCATCAAGAAGAAAAGCAAATAAATACCAAAACAGAGAGCAATTGAACTCCAAAATCAAATAAAATTCACCATTAAATAGATCTCAATTTTACAAATTTTTAGAAACTGGAATCACTCAAATCCGAGTTACGATGCAAAAGATATAGCCTTTTGAAGTTTGAAATAAATATCAAATCGTAAAATCGTAAATTCGAATTAGCGATTTATTTTTATTCGAAAAGCGATTTATGATGTCAGCATGACATCAGCCCCGATTCGCACCAACCAACGCTGCCACGTGGCCTCGGTCCATGGACTTCGTCCCACGATCCGCTTTCGGGTCCACGGTGGATCCAGTTCACATGGTTTTGGGCCACTGACACGCGGGCCCGTGTCTTGGCTGACTCAGCGCCACCGCGATGCATACGTAGCTGCCACGCACAAACGACGCGGCTGCCACCTCGGACGAAAGCATGACTGGGCAGCCACGTGTCGACGAAGCAGCATGCCACGTTGAACGGCGGCGCGCGCGGCCCTATGGTCATCGCCGGCGGCTACAGAGGGTACCTACCGATTCGCCTTGATGAGATGAACACGATGACGCGAAGGTTCTTGGGTTTCGCCCACAGAAACAATAGCGGCGACTTCTTCTTCTCCGGCGGTGGTGACGCTTCACGGCTCCCTCGGTTCGGCGATGCTTGGTGACTCGGCGTGCGCACGAGGTGCTTCTTGAGACGGCGAACCCAAGAGGTAGACCACGACCGGCGATCACTTGCGCGCTAATCGGCGGTGAGAAGCTTGCGGCGATGCCCGACAAAACCTCGCGAATCCGCGACACGCAGCGAGACTCGGGTCTAAACCTTAGGGTTAAGGTTCTATGGCTCGGTGGGGTTCCGATGCGCGCGTTATATAGGTCGCGGGGTCCAATACCTGCACGGGAAGACCTCCGAGACCCCGGCGGACACGACGCGAACTCGGAGCAGAGTCCACCCCAACCACGCGAGAACGACGACCGTCGCGCCGCCACCTGTCCCGATCTGCGGCCACGATGACTTCGGCGTGGCACAATCCGAGCCGAAGGCGGCGATCAACGGTCCACACGCGCTAGGGTTCCTAACTACTCCCAGCCGCACACGCCTCATCCAACGGTCACGACTCGATCTTCCAGAAGCTGGGCCATGCACGCACGAAATAATGGGCTCACCACATCGAGATGGGCCACGCCCAATCTCGCTACGGTTTTCAAAAGTTTTTCAATTAAATTAATTCCAGAAATTCATTTAATTCGTTTTAGGCAATAAAATAATTAGGAAAAATCCAAGAAAAATCTCAAAAATACTTTGAGACATTCTGGACTTAAATAAAATATTTTTGGCAAAACTTTATTTTGACTTTGCACATATTTAAATACTTTTGAATAAAAAGCAATAAACTTGAAATAAGATTTAATTCAATTAAATCCAAAAATCCAAATAAATTCCGAAAATCACAAATGCACATTTAAGCAATAAAATAATATTTGGCAGATTTTTGGGATGTTACAAACCTCCCCCCCTTAATAGAATCTCGACCCGAGATTCAGGGCTAACTATATAGTAGGTTCGAATTTCGACTTTAAATCTTCTTCTCGCTCCCAAGTGGCTTCACTTTGAATGATTGCTCCATTGAACTCGCAAAGCGAATAGACTTGTTTCGGTCTTGCGCTTCCTAACATCCAAAATTACGATCGGTTGCTCTTTATAAGTCAAATCTTCTTGCAGCTCTATCGCATCCAACGGGTTTGCTCACTGGCACTCGAGACACTTCTTAAGCTGCGATACATGGAATACATCATGCACTCCTGCCAAGGATCGAGGCAACTCTAATCGATAAGCTACCTCTCTCGACGGCTCGTAATCTTGAACGGACCGACATATCTTGGCGCAAGCTTCCTTTAACATGAAATCTTTTAACGCCCTTAAGAGGGGTAACCACGAGATACACCGATCTTCGTTCAAAACTCAAATCTCGACGACGATTATCTGCGTAGCTCTTACGCCTTGACTGTGCTATCTTCAACCTCTCTCGATCATTGCAACTTGACTTTCGGCTTCCTCGAGAATATCCGCCCAAAACCAAACGTTCTCTGTCTCGCTCCAATTTAATGGGTACGACAAGCATGCCCATACAACGCCTCAAACGGTGACATCTGCAGGCTAGCTTGATAGCTGTTATTGTAACTGAATTCTGCATATGGCAAACTTTTATCCCATGACGTAGCATAAGCTAAAGCACAAGCTCTTAACATATCCTCTAAAATCCGATTTACTCTTTCACCGACCATCATGCTGCGGTGATATGTCAGATCAAATCCGCATAAGTCCCCATTGCTTCATGCAACTTGTTCCAACACCTTGAGGTGAATTGGGTACCTTTGTCCGACACAATCTTCTTGGGCACTCCATGCAAGCATACAATCCTTGACCTGTACAACTCCGCTAAACGATCTCCCAAGTAAGTGGGCTTTACTGGGCTAAAACGAGCGACCTTGGTTAGACGATCCACAATAACCCAACCGAATCGTAACCTTTACGAGTCTTAGGTAAACCGTGATAAAGTCCATTCCGATTCCTCCCACTTCTATTCCGAATTTTCAACTACCGCAATAAACCAATGGTCTTTGATGCATGGCTTTTACTCTCGACATACGTCGCATAAAGCAACATGCTCACTACTTCACGCTTCATATTAGGCCACCAAAATCCCTCTTTCAAATCCTGGTACATCTTAGCACTTCCTGGATGAATTGAATACTCGAATCATGAGCTTCTTCCAAAATCAACTGCTTTAATCTCTTTCTTATTCAATACATAGCTTTGACCTTTAAACGTGTGGTTCCTTGGTTATCCTCGTAAAATCCTCAGCTAAGCCTTCATCCTTCTGACCCACTTCGATCTGTTCTTCAAGCATTGGCTTAACTTTCAAAGCAGCTATAAATCCTTGTGAAACCACTTCTAATTTCAACTTTTGAAACTCTTTGCACAATTTCTATTGATCACTTGATATTGGTGTATTGGTACTATGGCCTTTACGACTTAAGATATCGGATACCATATTAGCCTTACCAGGATGGTAACAGATCCCAGCCTTATAATACTTAATCACTCCAACCATCCTCTTCGTTTTATATCAAGGTCTGCACTTCGAACTCTTATGGTCTGTACCTATCCCCAATAATATAGTGACGCAATGACTTCAAAGCATGCACTACGGTAGCAATTTCCAATTCATGCGTAGTATAGTTCTCTTCATGTGGCCTCAACTGTCCTGACGCATAGGCAACAACTTTACCTTTCTCGCATTAACACACATCCAAGATTTTGTCTTGAGGCATCATAGTATATATCACAATCTGCGTTTGCACATCCGACAACACTAAGACAAAGCTATCGTCAAACGCTTCTCAATCACGAAAAACTCTTTTTGCAATCGCGCGTCCATGCACACTTCTCCTACATGCCTAAGCGGTCTCGCTGCTCCCACGTAACATCGCTTTTGTTGGATCCACGATAACTCCTTTAGCGACATCTTCCGCAAGAAATTCAACTTTCTCCTTCCAAAAGTCACATTTGCTAAGCTTAGCATACAGCCATGGGTCTAGCCATCTTTCCAACACTAATCCCAACTGTTCTGCATACTTTCCTTTTGACTTGAAGCAACAAAGACATCCCACCTATACACCATAACAGCTCGACCAAATTCCCCATGGAACTCCATTCGTCATGTCCATAAATTCAGAATGGCATTGATCATTCTAGCGAACCTGCTCGTAACCTCATCTCGCCTATACTGCGTGAAAACTCGACCTAAGAACATTTTACGCATGTGTTTCGAACTAATGATAACTCGATCAAGATCTATTCTTGAGGACACTCCACTCCTTTTGACCGATCAAACAAATTACGATCCCGGCGGTGAATACTTACCCTTTTAATCATCACTTCATTAAATGCTCGACGGTCGATACACCTCCTTAAGCTCCCATCTTCAAGCAGAACAGGCGCTCCCCATGGTGACAACTGGCTCTAGCGAAGCATTTTTCTATGACTCTTCGATCTGCTTCTTTATCTCAACTAGCTCATCAAAAGGCATTCGATGAGGTCTCTTTACTTTTGGTGCTGTATCAGGCACTAACTCACTAACAAACTTGATCTCTCGATCCGATGGGATTCTTAGGAAACACATATGGATATTCCTAACAACCGCACATCTTCAAAGTCGACAACTTCCACGCTATTGACCTTCACGACCAACCCGAACCGTAGTCGCTTGAAATTCCATTTTCCCGCTTTCGTGGCTTTTAGTGACACACTTCTTTAACCAAACTCGGGACGACCTTTATGTCCGACGACCAATTCATTCCGTGAGTGGCATCTTAGGTCTGATATCCAATATCGTAGCTAGAAACTTTTCTCCAACTTAACTCCGTTACATTCTAGGTTAGATCAAGCAATAGTGTACTTTCTGACCATGATAAGTCCTCGAGCTGACAATCTTTACAACCACCACTGAACTGATCCTCGTTGCACACGCAACATCTTCAGGTGAACCGTCAACATAGGGGAATACTCAGGAACATCCTTTACCATTAATGCTTTTATTCCAACACTTCACATATCCACCTCTCAACCATCTTTACTTTATTTATTTAGGCACGAAAATCTTTACATGGACTTCACCTCTAGTCACTTTTCTTTTACAAACGAGGGTATGACACTTGCATCGGCTAAAATCATCGATCTAAACTTCCTCGATTGGTATTGGCGTCAAGTTTTTGATCGAACAAAATTGAGATTGGCTTGCATCGTGCGATCACTTTCTTATGAGGGCAATTGTTAGCAAAATGCCTAGGCTTGTTGCAGGTGTAACAAAGCTTAGGTCCACCTCTCTTCCTTGAGCATTTGTCGACTAAGGCAGTGTCTTCATTCAGATGCCTCTTCTTCAACCGATTCTCCGCACAAACTTCTCTTGCGACTTTATCGCCACTCTTGGCGTTATGAACTTGATCGAGGTAACTTCGGAAGGACCGCGTCTGTAGGAGACTCTAGATTCTTTCGCGGGCATTTCTTAACAAAATGGCCTTCCTCATGACAGTTATAACACACCCGTGTTCGCTGTTGTGCAGCTACAGGTACATTATTGTCTTCTTGTTGCGTCAGAACTGGTTGCTTCATAGGGCATTCACTAGCCCAATGGCCTTCTTCATCGCACAGGAAATATGCTGTTGGTGACTGCCAATTACTTCTTTCTTGATGAGGGTCAATAGGATTAAGGTATTGTGTCCTTAGCTCTTCGAGTGGCACCACTTTTGCAATCGACGCTCGCCTCTTCTTGACGACTCTGGAGCAACTACGGCTCAAGATTCTTTTGTCGATGCCGAATTACAGCGATGACTATTGGATTCAGAGGACATTGAGTGGACCATGATCTCGGCCTTCACAAAGGTAACATGTGATGTCACTCATAGGACATTCTCCCGAGAATGACTTCCTTCACACCGGAGCAATTAATCGCATGCTCGTCGGTATGTCCTATCTCTCCACAAATAATGCACGCACGATCTTCCGATTTGTTTGGTTGATGACACTTCGAGAGCAACTCTTAGATGTTGAACAAGGTGCAAGAATAGTATTCGCTCAGTATTTATCGTGACCATACTGTCTCTAGGTGAAGCAAAGAGATTACGAAAAGCAACAACAAATTCATTCCAAGTGATACTCGCGGGCTTCATGAGCAAGACAATATTTCTTCCACCATTCAAAGAATGATTCCTTGTAATCGATAAGAAGCATACAGACTTTCTCATCGTCTTCACACTCGAGCAATGAGCGACTTCCTCTCAATGGTCTTGAGCCAATCATCTTCTTCGAGAGTAACTCATTTCTGAAACGTCGGCGGACGAGTCCTTATGAATTCGATAACCTTAAGTAGGAACGGAAATCATTGGTAGCACTTGGGACACTTGGTTGACATTAGTTGGGTCACCATATTCTCATCTGCTTCATCATTGCATGCATCAACCGAGTCCGAGCAACAAGAACTCTCTCAAACTCGCGATATCCATCTCAGATCGACGGTTGAAGAACTAATCCACTAATGAGATTCTCCTTGGATTGATTTTCACGCCATCGATTATGTTGTTTCCACGAATCAACCATCCGCTTGATCGCTTCACTTGGGTTAGGAAGAGGGAATAGCATAGGTAAGAAGCAGGAATCCTAAAGCAGGGGAGATAGGTTTAACCCAATAACGTAAGCAAACAATATTAATAACTTGGTATGGTTGCTTATATAAGCCTAAAAGCTCGCAACACATACTTTACACTCAAAGAATCGAGGAAGAACCAATTCAACCTATACACACAAAACTACCGCCTACAAGGGTAACACTTCTATCTTAAGCGGACGCGACTCCCACACCTGAGTCCCAACTAACTACTCGAAGCATAGATCTTCTAGCTCTTGGAACGCTTCATGGATCTACTCCTTCCTTGAGAACGATGATCCCCTTCTTCATGATTTCCAGGGTTGACAGCAAGCACTTGATACTTTCTTCTATGATGTGGCACGTCAACTACCAAGACAACTTAGATAAGGTTTTTAACTCGATCCAAAGAAGGGAGAGAGAAAGAAATTCAAAGGGAAAAGAGAGAAATTTTGATTTAGGAAAGGAATAGAAGAATAAGACAAGTTAAGAACATATTATTCTTCCAAGTTAATTCTTTTCTTTAGAAAATAATTTTGAAGTTCCTATAGAGACGACTGGACTATCTAGGGTCAGCCTACAACAAGATGGCTCGATACCACTACATCGGGACTGAATATGCAAATCCGACCCTCCGTGTATATCTTGCACTAGTCCAGATCATGCTAGTGCACACAGCTCAACATAAGTAAATATCACAATCATACATAGCGAAAACATTAGGAAAGACATCATATGATATATACTACTAGTTAAATGACCTCAAGGTCCACTTACATGACTATGCCTGCAAGGTCAATAATATATTAAATCTGCAATGAATGAAAACGTAGACAACCCCTCAAGATACCACAGTAATCGACAAGGCTTGCGCCTAAACATTCGTCTCCTCTTGGAATCTTTCCTCCAAAGATTGATGTAGACTCTTCAACCGTGAGGTTATTGTTGGCAAGGGTGAGTACTTAAAGCACTCAACAAGTTGTGCATGTAATGCAATTCTATGTAACTATATGCAAGGCTTATTCCAAAGGATAGGCTATCATGGCTATTTTGCAACAGAGCAAAGATTTACGAACAAATACAATAAATAGATTGTAAAGACGGTAAAACAAATAACAATAATGATAGATTCAACTTTTCTCAAGTAAACCAAGTTTCCAATCTTAAGTCAAATTCCATCTTCCATATGGCATTCGCCATCCCAACCAAGTTGTTCATTTTAATTAAACTAACCCTTAATCAGTAATTCCGAGCATTGCTCAATACCGCGAGCACGGCTATCCGAATAGTTTCACACTCTGCAGAGGTTATGCACTTTACCCACACGGCATGATATTCTCTTTGCGCCTGGCCATTAGCACACTTCCTTTGGTGTGCCGGCAGAGAAATCATGACAAAGCCTTTACAATGCTCGCTTAATCCAAGATTACCCGTTAAGGTTTCAACACTGGTGGGTCCGAAACCACAACCAGGGCCCCTCTTGCGCCATGTGAATTACACCATAACTCGGGAACTCACACCACCAATGATAGTACCGTGTTAAGGCATTACAAATTAATCACCTAGGTTGTCCCATTACAACATGTGGTTGCATGATTGACTCAGGTCAAAGGCTTGCAAGGTTAAGTCCTAAGGTGATCAAGGCAAGACATCCACAAACCCTCTTGCCCATTGGGCCCACCTTGGCATACTCGCCCCTTGTCACTTGCCCCAATCTAAGTGATTATCACCCAGTTGATTACCAAGCACCACGTGCCATCAACAGTTCAACATCGTTGCGTGACATGACTCGCCACAACAACTCAATCTCATCGTGTGATTCCACATGACACACAAGTTCATAACATTGTTCCATATTCCATTAATCAAGATTAATTATCAATGATTCTGACACATGTGATGACGTGGCATGGCTAAGCAACTAATACGGACTAATCCTCCAATGTTGATCATAATTATTAACCAACTATATTGAACCAATCTAGGGTGACAATGAATCATGGCATACAATGACAAGGTAGGGTGTAGATCAATCTGGTATAATAGCTGAACCCAATCTAATTTGAAACAGTTGTATACTTGAAATATATGCAATATTGTAAAACAAACATAGCAATTTTATAAACATGGGTTCAACATGATCAAAGCACAACTTGCCTTAGAATAGGTCCTGATCTTGATCTGAAGCTTGCTCTTGAGTTGCTTGATCTTCCTCCAAGCGCCGCACAATTCAACGCTCACGCTGCATCAAGAAGAAAAGCAAATAAATACCAAAACAGAGAGCAATTGAACTCCAAAAATCAAATAAAATTCACCATTAAATAGATCTCAATTTTACAAATTTTTAGAAACTGGAATCACTCAAATCCGAGTTACGATGCAAAAGATATAGCCTTTTGAAGTTTGAAATAAATACTGAAATCAGAAAATCAGAAATTCAGAATTAGCAGATTTATTTTTATTCTGAAAAAGCGATTTATGATGTCAGCATGACATCAGCCCTGATTCAGACCAACCAAACGCTGCCACGTGGCCTCCGGTCCATGGACTTCGTCCACGATCTGCTCGGGTCCACGGTGGATCCAGTTCACATGGTTTTGGGCCACTGACACGCGGGCCCGTGTCTTGGCTGACTCAGCGCCACCGCGATGCATACGTAGCTGCCACGCACAAACGACGCGGCTGCCACCTCGGACGAAAGCATGACTGGGCAGCCACGTGTCGACGAAGCAGCATGCCACGTTGAACGGCGGCGCGCGCGGCCCTATGGTCATCGCCGGCGGCTACAGAGGGTACCTACCGATTCGCCTTGATGAGATGAACACGATGACGCGAAGGTTCTTGGGTTTCGCCACGTAAACAATAGCGCGACTTCTTCTTCTCCGGCGGTGGTGACGCTCACGGCTCCTCGGTTCCGCGATGCTTCGGTGACTCTGGCGTGCGCACGAGGTGCTTCTTGAGACGGCGAACCCGAAGAGGTAGACCACGACCCGAAGCGATCACTTGCGGCGGCTAATCGGCGGTGAGAAGCTTGCGGCGATGCCCGACAAAACCTCGCGAATCCGGCGACTACGCAGCGAGACTCGGGTCTAAACCTTAGGGTTAAGGTTCTATGGCTCGGTGGGGTTCCGATGCGCGCGTTATATAGGTCGCGGGGTCCAATACCTGCACGGGAAGACCTCCGAGACCCCGGCGGACACGACGCGAACTCGGAGCAGAGTCCACCCCAACCACGCGAGAACGACGACCGTCGCGCCGCCACCTGTCCCGATCTGCGGCCACGATGACTTCGGCGTGGCACAATCCGAGCCGAAGGCGGCGATCAACGGTCCACACGCGCTAGGGTTCCTAACTACTCCCAGCCGCACACGCCTCATCCAACGGTCACGACTCGATCTTCCGTGTCGGGCCATGCACGCACGAAATAATGGGCTCAGCCCGCCACTGAGATGGGCCACGGCCCAATACTGCTACGGGTTTTCAAAAAGTTTTTCAATTAAATTAATTCCAGAAATTCATTTAATTCGTTTTAGGCAATAAAATAATTAGGAAAAATCCAAGAAAAATCTCAAAAATACTTTGAGACATTCTGGACTTAAATAAAATATTTTTGGCAAAACTTTATTTTGACTTTTGCACATATTTAAATACTTTTGAATAAAAAGCAATAAACTTGAAATAAGATTTAATTCAATTAAATCTAGAAAAATCCAAATAAATTCCAGAAAATCACAAATGCACATTTAAGCAATAAAATAATATTTGGCAGATTTTTGGGATGTTACAAAGCTTAGGTTTGAGGTTGCTTTGAAGTCTATTTCAAATTTTGAAGCAATTTAAGAAGTACCTATATTTTGCGGTGCTACCACCTCTGAGGTCGGTAGCATCGGCCGGTGGTAGTACAGGCCTGAGGGTGGTAGCACTAGCCTAAGAGCAGTAGTACCGGCCCTCAGGGGGTGTGAGTTTTTCAGAGAGCTTGTTTTTGAGATTTTTGATGTGGGACGGTAAAATACATTAAAATTGTGATTTTGTGATGATTATTGAATATCTTTTTGGATATTACTATGTGATGGGTTTTTCTTGTCTTTGATGGTCGCAAGAAGATGATGCTAGGTCATGGTGAGATGGAGGATGACTAGGACTAGGCGAGGTGCGTCGAAGGTCCAGATGGTCGAGGATCGTCGGAAGATGATCGGAGACAGAATTGTTGCAAACCTAGAATACAAGGAATGTATGAGATTCTAACTTGAAGATACTTGGATCAAGGAGGACCGTTGGATCGCGGTCTAGGTGATAGAGTAGCGGGTCTAGTTAGTATGCTTTGAAAAGGGTGTAAAAACCTGGTATGGTTGTTGAGTTTCGGCTCAGCCAATGTATGGATGTGTGAGTGAGTCAATCCTAGCCCTTGAGATGTTCCTTAGGGTTGAAGGAACTCATCTAAGGGTGGAGGATGGCTCAAGAGTAGTAAATAGAGAGGTAGGGGTAGCTCTCTCCTCTTTGAAGGTTTTGAGGTTCTTTGCCCACTTTGTTATGTGACTTTGTAAACCTCCCTTCTAGAAATGAAAGTTTAATTTTCTCAAGTCTGAATTTACTTTCCGCATTTACATATGCCTTAAATTCAATATTTAAATTCCGCACTTCACATTTTTGCGATTTACTTTCCACACATTTGGATTTGCCTCCTCTCCTTCTAAATGCTTGTGGATTTTGTACCGAGGATGTATGATTGATGGATGAGTCTTCCTCAGAACATATCCAAATCATCTTGGCAAATCTTATGTTCTTCCTTGCAAGAAACCGATCTTTTGCTCTGATGTGGATCATTCTTGGAAGATCAGAGTTTTGTTGTCCTTGACTTGTGCTCTTGCTTTCTTTGATGTGTTGGAGGTTATCCAAGATCATCTTGATCATCAAAACCCCACGAGCAAGTCCAAGATCAAGTTTTTGAGTTTTTGCTCTTACTTGGTGCCTTCTTCCTTCGATTCGAAAAAGGTCAGAACTTTGACATCAATCTCTTGGATTGAAGGTTGGAATAGATTCCTGACCTCCATATAAAGGTGCATACCAAGTTTCATGAGTTTTGGACCAGCTGATCAAAAGTTGCATCATTTTTTATTTTGAGTTCGTGCTGAATTCTTTACTGATTTTTGAGGTCGGGTGCTATCGGCCCCCCAATGGTAACACCGGCCATACAAGGTTAATTGCTCCTTTTTTGATTGTTTCTTGTGAGGGCTTGGTTGAATCCTTTTGAGGGAAGGAAAGTTTTAATTTGGGATCATTCACCACCCCCCCCCCTCCCCTCTGATCGCCATCTCGATCCTTCAACTAGGAAGCAAACTTGGACTAGAAACTAAACAAAGACTGGGAACGAAACTACTCCTCAGACTCGGCAACCTTCTCTGCCTCAGATGGCCCTAGGTCTTCCTCCTCAGGCTCAGACATGTCCTTATTGGTGAGATGAGGACCAGCAGTAGTGGAAGTTCCTACTCCTGCAAGGGTGAAGAGACTACAGTACACTGGTGCAGTCATGCGGACCTCTGGTGGATAGAAGATCTTACGGGGAGTGGTGCAAAGACAAGAGTGTTGACTCTTCCTACTCTGGGTCGTCTCTACAGCAGCAGCCTGACTCTCCTTCAGCTGAGCAATCTCCTGCTGAGCTACTTGTAGCTTGTCATAGGTGTCCATCAGCTCCATGGCCACATGAACATAGGTATTATCCTACGCCTTGATGAGGGCTGCCATGTGGACCACAATGGTGTCCTCCTCTTCATCAACACTCCTGAACCGACTGAACGGCTCATTCTCCTCATGAGCGGGAAAGTAATGATAGGCTGTATGCTGAAGCTCATGGTGGAAGATGTACCCAAGACGAGCAATCGCTTCCCTGGCAGTCTCCTGGCATCCCAGCTTGTATGCCTCTCTATTCACAATGAAGCGATAAGGTCTATCGCCCCTCAAATGGCTCTCGGAGAAGATGGTGACCATGACCCTCCAAAACTCATGACCATCCTCCTCGACCGTAAACCCATGGTACTCTGAGCGATGAACATGTCCAAGCTCCTGAAGCATGAACCACAGCTGCTCACAGAATCCACCGTCCTTCTCAGCGCAAGAGTTGATAAACGTCATCTATAAATTTTGAAATAAGAGAAAGAAAATCAGCAAAATGATTTTTAAACAAAAGAACAAGAAGACAAGAGAAAGTGACTAAGAATGGTAAGGTAGTAGGAAAGAAACTTAATATTTTTATAAAAACTAAATTTTAATATAGTCCTTAATACTTGCCATTCTAACTAGATCGCAACCTACAGTCGATATGGCTCTAATACCACCTCTGTCGGGACTGAACTTCTAAATCTGAACCCTCTGTGTAAAACTGTGCTAGTCTAGGAAAAGCTAGCACACACAATGGAAACACATATCACGAATCAAATATTAATACTTAAACAAAAAGTATCGACCTTATGGCCAACCATAATAAAATAAACATCCACATGGTTTGAGTTCAATAAAGTAGCAGCGAAAAGGAAATAACAGCTACAGGATAAGCCCATTCGTTTGCCCAACAGGCAATCGACTGGGGTACGTGTCCTATTAATCCAGACCACCTTCGTTGTAACCACAAGCAAAGAACTCGTAGTCACCTTCTACTTCTGCAAACTCCTCTGCGGAAAGTTGGGATGTTACATGAGTGAGTACAAAATGTACTTTCGCAAGTCTTGAAAACATAATGCATAATAACTATATGCAAGGCTAAATAATTGAAGGCTTAGCATGGCTCATTTAGAATAAACCAATGTTTAAGTTTAAATACGACTATTAATTTCACAAAGCATCATTTGACCGAATGTAGTTGTAATAATTGAATTTGATATAACAACTAAAACAGATTCCAACCACCTGACTGGCTCCAACTGCTAAACCACAACCCGAGAGTTCCATCCACTCACGGATTCCCAAACCATCATTTCTAATTAAAACAAAACCATAAAAATTCTACAATGTGAAAGCGTACCTCACCCACCCATGACCGTAGGCACAACTATTTAAGTAGTTTTAACTCTGTAGAGTGTGTACAGCTTTACCCACATGACATGATCGTCTCTTTGTGCCATATCATTAGCACACATTCTTTTGTGTGTCGTAGAGAGATCATGACAAACCCTTTTACAATGTACACCGCGCTATTAACCTCGCCCGCTAAGGTTTCACCGCTGAAGGGTTCCATCCACCGAGTCAGAAGCCCCCTCTTGCGCCGTGTGGGAAAACTTGTCTTCATCTGACACCCACATTCCACCAACTGGCGAAGCCAATAACGAGACACATAAATTAATTAGCCAGGTCGTACCCATATAGACTTGTGGTTGTACGGTAGTGCTCGGTCCATGGTAACACACGCTTCAGTCCTTAATTGACTAGAGCGGAACATCCACATTACAAACTCTCGTGCTTCCTACACCCGCCAAACATTCCATCCGCACCGGTCTAAACCATTTTTCCACTTTATTTCATTTAAATAATAGCAGCAATACCAGTTGCTGCAACTTCACAAATTAGTTTAAACAATATTTGAAATGATTCCCATAATGGCATAATACCGAAACGTTTAAGCTAGACTAAGCAACTCCAACCGCATCATGCTACTCTACTGGTTATCACCAAATAAAATAGCTAGTATCATCTAGGGTGACAATGGTTCGACATGATTAATGCCAATGACGGTAAAACAATTCTACAATTTAACTCGACCTTAAGACTATATTTAAAGTACATTGCATGAAAGTAAGCATGCAATAATTTAAAACAACATAAATATTTTATAAATTTGGGATCAACATAGTCAAGGAAGACTTGCCTTCGCTGCCCCCTGCTGGTTCTACCTCCGACAGTTGATTTTGTTGAGCTTCGACGATGACGTCTACACGCGAAACGAGAATAAATGAATAAAAGAAATACATGAAAAATTAAAAAATTTAAAAAACTCATACTGGAAGGTAGATCTTGAATTTAGATGAATTTTGAATCAGTGGATTTGGAGCTCAAACGAAGGAGAATGGGCTCTCAGAAGTGGTTCAGATAAAAAGTCAGGGAATTTGAAAAATAAATGACACGTGGCACAATCTGATTGGCTGGGATTTTCAAGATTTTCTAGAAAAAGGAAAAAGAGTTTGGAAATCCACCGACACGTGGGGTCCACATGTCGGTGACTTGTTTCACGATGAACCGGGTGCACCGAGATGGCTAGGTGGGTGACGCGGTAGATTGGCTGAGGTGGACTCCACGTGGCTGCCAGCGCAATGGTAGAGCTGATGTGGCTACCACAGTGCAGCTGCCAGCGCGGCACTGGCGCAGCGAAGCCGACACAACCACCGCGTCAGATGCGGCGCGGATGTGGTGCCGAGGTGGCCGATGTATGGCGCCAAGGGGCGATGCATTGGCGATGACCAGCGTGTAGGCGGAGCGGCTCGGTGGCGACGCGGGCACATCGGGGCCGAGAAAAATGACACGGCCAAGCATGAAAACGTGACGAAACCGAGACGGCTTATGGGGCAAAAGAATGCGAGCGATACGAGAAACTCGATGGCACTGTCTACGGCGACCAATACTCACTGGCGGCGAAGATCAACGGCAGGGAAACTCAAAGGTCACGGCGGCTCTAGGGTTTGGACTTCGGGCGACAACTCGTGCAGAAAAACATGGAGAAAACAAAGAGGAAAAGACGCAGGGCTTAAATAGGCGTAGATTCCCAAGATCTCTATCTCGGATACGCACGGGCGGGTGCGGATTCGATAGTGACAGGCGCGGGGATGGACTACGTGCGAGAGACGGTGGGGACGACTGGCACGGTCGCTGATAGGTGGGTCCCGCCCGTTAGCGGGCGAGGCTGCATGAGCTGGGCCAAGGAACAGAGGCAGGCCAAAGGGAAGCGAAGCCGGGCCAGGAAGATAGGTTGAAAAAAAGGTAGGTCGATGACAGAATAGGAGTGGGCCGCGGGGAATGTGGCCACGTAGGATTTTTAGAGATTAAAAGGTTTTTCCTTTTATAAAATTCCAAAAAATTAGTAAATGGCGAAATAAATAGCAAATAAATGCAGAAAAAATCCAAAAAATTCTCAAGAATACTTTTAAGCATTTAAAACCTAGATAAATTGTTTTGAACTCGATTAGACTTTGAATTTTGTTTAAATTGATTTGCTTGCATTAGAAAGAAAGTTTTAAAATTCACCAAAAATATAGAAAATGAGGAAAATTTTAATTGGCTTAATTTTGGAATGTTACACATCTGTTGCTAATTAAATTGGCAACAAAAGCTCTATTGGTAAATAAAATGACGAAGGAGATGTCTTTTGTAATTTTTTTGGGTATTATTTTTGTAAAATCATTTTAAAATGTATTATTTAAAAAGATCTAATTTTGTTACATGTGTAAGAAAACTGCTTTCTAACTTTTGAAGTTGTTTTCCGAACAGGTTACTCAAAAAAAAATTTACTGCAATGTAACACAGCATTGGCAAACAGCTATACAGAGAATAAACATGATATGACGAAAGCAGGTGAACACGGACGCGGTTTTATACAACTACCCAGTCTTCGATGTATTCTGATAAATGACAATATAAGTACATAGCCCCTGGATATACTGCTTTCCAACCCAAATCTATTTGCCAATCCAACAAATTTATGAACTTGGCATTCAAAAGGATTCAGATAACTTTCTTTGAATTGCATATGCTGAAACCCAGTTGCAGTCCCAGAGCCCTAATCCAATTCTTCCAGATAACTTCAAGGAGTTGAACGCAACCTGATTCAAAATTGTCATTACACACATAACATCATTTCAGATAACACCACGCCACAACACATAGCCCTAAAATGCTCCTATTGATTTTATATAGCATGTGTGTCATCTTCATTACAATCACACAACTCAACAAACATAGAAGACATAAAAGAATCCCTCATTAGTGATCCCCCAGAGATGAACAATCAAAAAGCTGCACCTTATCAACAATCACATGTTGCAAGAACGGTAACACAAACTGGGATTCAAAAGCCCAGGCAGCATGTGCTTTGCACATTGCAGGTGGTAATGCACATGAGCACATGGATCATATATTGATGTCTTCTCGGCTTATTCTACCACTGCTTGCATCAGAAATTGCTGATGAGGAGAACCTGTGATATCTGTAGTTCTCTGAGGAAGAAGACATTGGCTGTTGCGGATAGAGAGTGGGGGGTGGAGTTAGGTTCCGCTGTGCAGGCAATGGGGCAACCCCACTGTATTTGTAGCTTTGACCGCCATAGCTGCACGTGGTTAAGAAATAAATGTGTGAACAATATGCTGCAAAAGTAACTAATAATGAAATGATTGCTATAGTTTCTCTCATATTTCCTGTTGGCATCAAGAATTTCAAATGACTACAAAGAGGATCTGGAATCTATAAAGTGCGCATGCATGTTGTCAGTAACAAAGAGGGAGACTCACCTTTTCCTTTGGAACAGGTCATCGTCATTCACAGTTTCTACAGGAAGAATAGTATCATCTCTGGGAGTGAGCGACCATGGACTAGGAACAGGAAGTTCATTCAAAAAATACCTTCTCCTTATCAACTGAAAGATGCACCTCAACAGCATTAACAAATAATAATGCATAACAAGACTTGTTAATCACATGGACAATGATTCTTTTGCACAAACCATGTGGAAGAACTTGACCAAGGCTTCTTTGTCATATCTTGCCTCTTTGGCAGACTGTATTCAAAGGTCAACATGTCATTCCAAAGTCCTAAAAGCCTCAATGTGTATAGACAAAGAGAGAAAACAATTGAGTAAACATTATTATCCACTAGTCAAACTGCCTATGGACCATCATAGTATAGATGAGTCAAAGGGTAAGACATGAATAGCAAGAAATGCAAGATGCGAGCAGGGGCATGTCAAAACAAATGCTTTACCGTGAGCAGTCCAGAATTGCCAGGGAAACTCTCTGCGAGGGGAAGTTCTTCGCACGATGGAAGTAGACCTTGCTTCTCAACCCACTGACGAGCAACATCAACAAGATTTCCACTGCTAACTCTTCTACCATCTCTTGGAGCAATGTCCACTTTGTTAGAAATCACTAGGTAAGGAACAGGAAGGCCTCCTGGACCACCAGACCGAAGGGGAGCTGAAAATGTCCCAGATTCAGCAACCTCCACTGCCCACTTGTTCAAATTTGTCTTTGTCTTCCTCTGAGAGAGGTCATAAACAAATATGACACCTGATAAATAATTTTGGAAAAGGTGAATATAGGATCTGTAATATCTACTTACTAACAAATACGTGAACTACATATCCAAGATTATTCAGACAATAGAATAGAATCATGGAAATTATTTCAAATTCAGAATGTGAAAATAGAACAAAAAACATATTTATTATGTGTACATATACAGATTTTTCTTGCTGAGAAAATAACTAAACTGGAAAAACAGGGCATGAATTAACTTAAGTCACAGAATTTCAAGAAGTTGTGCAAGTTATGAATTAAGCAACAATCAGTAGCAAATATGCACAATTCTAGAGGCAATTAACATTTGAAATGATCAAATCCATATTGTGCCAGATGTTAAGGGTAGTAGTGCACTAGTGTGTGTGTGTTAAGGGTATTTATGGCATTGTCGTGGTAGCCTAGGGTTGTCTCTTGTACTCTACACATATGCCCTTTGGGCTCTTGCAATACATCCAATTGAGTCGTGTCTTCCTCAAAAGTTTGACACCATACAGATTACAAAACAAGACTAGAGGGGAGAAAAAGACCTAAAATTTTAAAGAAATAAGCTTTACGATGGCTACAAAGATGACAGCACAAAGATTAGTATGTTAGTAAAGAAGAAGATACAGAACGTTAGTAAAGAAGAAGATACAGAACGCACATACCATTAATTTGCGAATAAAAAAGTGAACGACACTCTTTGTAGCGCTCATGTCCCGAAACATCCCAAAGCTCAACAAAGAAGTTCCTTTCAGCATCACCCTTGATGCTATTAGATGAATTCTCTGGACTTCCATAAGTAATATGCTGAAATAGTGAAACCTTGTGTGAGAATATTTTTCCAAATTACAAACAAGGCATGTCATGCATCCAATACTTACTTTAACATCAACTGTGCATCCAATAGTTTGGGCTGGTCGAGCAATTGCTGAACCTTTTAAAATGAGATGCACTAATGAAGATTTCCCCACACCTGAAAAAAAAGGGAAATAATCATCTCCCATGCAATTGAATGATAGCAGGTAAACTAATACATTATCTGCGCATCTCTACAAGTAGCTCCAAGATGTAAATCCTAATGTTTATTGGTCATTTCAACTAATACTTATCCACGATCATATCAAATCTAGTAGTCTGCAACATCCGTCATTGAAGGGCAATTGAAAATCCTGAATTGAGTACAGGAAACATATGAGACGTGCTTCAATGATATCCCAAAATGTGAAAACACGTTTTTAAAGGCAAATTGTGGGCTTGATGTGCAACCACACACTACTCTACTACTAACCGTACTACTTTAAGAATTGTGCACTTTATTTTTTGGTAGAGCATATGACTACTCAACAGGTTTCGATGCATAAACTGATATTAAGGGGTGCAGCAGAATTTGTTCCCAGACAATAAACAAGAGGTATATATAGTTCGTCAATTCTTGTAGAAAACTCATATTTTGGTGCGTTGTGTTATTAACAGGAGAATAAGCAAGCAGAACCATTAACGAAAATTTAAAATTGTTGGACTGATGTGTACGACAAGTTGAGAAAATAGCTTGGGTTCGCAAAGTTGAGATTCAAGCATATGAAAGAATATCCCCCAAATGAATCTTTTAACAGTTGGCAGGAACCTTTTTCTTTAACGAAGAAAGGACTGAAACAATAAAAAAGGTATAACGGTTGAAGAAACAGTTATCATGGGTACAACATAAATTCCTATAAAAGAAAAACACAAACAAATCAGAAGATTGATGAGACATTAAGAAATTGAGGTGTTATATTGACTGGAAGGTTAATAATTTTAAAAGGGAGTGGCTACACTCCACAAATGCAGACGTCATTTTATCGTCTGCACATTATCCAAGCTGTCCTAAAAAGAGATCCCCATAGTTGATGCAAATCCAATTCATTGTCCACAAAACTTTTTCCTGGCCATAGATATGTGGTATGTGAATTTTGCTGGTAAATAGATCAAGCACATATGATTCATGACCTCAGGTAGTCAGGTTACAAACACATAGGAAAATATGCAGTTCGACAATATGGCATCACAACATCTTCCTTTTTGAGTATTGCATTTTAATCTGAAGAGTGAAGATAGCTTATTACACATGCTGTTTACAAGTTGAGCTCATAACTAAACCGAATTGAGTATTAACAAGCAATCAGAAGGATCTGTAGACTATGTCACTGTTCAGCATAAAAGGGAAAGGGATCATCAAATTGAGGAGTGCAAGGATACAGAAGTCAAAATCTAAGCAAGAAATGGCGATGAAATTTGTCCGTAATTATTAACAGTTACAGGTGTGATTATCCTATTTGGAATCAGCAAGAAATGTTGTTCGCGAAGCCAATTTGTAGGTGAATATATGGAGAAGCAACCTTATGGACAACATATATTTACACAGCCCAGATCAAACAGAAGTTACTTAACTTGGGTCCCCAACAATAGAGTGCTTATTCTTGATTGGATATTTGGTTGACTATCATATGTAGCCCCACTCAAGTCTCCAAAGAGGCTAAGACGGATTAAAAGTTAAAACAGTGTTCCCACCATTGGGTGGTGAAGCATGTGTTTTGCTTGCCAACTCTCTAATCCTCCCTAAACCTATTGCTAACCATAACTTGTTTTGTTTACTAATGCCACAAATCTCACGCACATCGTAGTCAAGAAGAAAGGACGCGACATTTCGGGCTAACCCCTCGTCAACCTCACCGAATCCGGACAGGACTGGCTGACCTGAGTCGCCGACGACGAGGACGCGTACCTGGCCGCAGGGCGGCCCGCCGTTGAGGTCCCGTCCACTGCTGCTCGCGCCGCCGTCCCTCCAGAACCTCATCTCCGCCTCCTCCCCCGAATCAAACAGCAACAGCGACGGCTAGAGCGGCGGATCCGCCCGCGGGGCTAGCCGCATCGGGACGAGAAGGAAGGGAGGGTCCGAGGGATAGGAGCGGTTGGAATCTTGGAGGGAAGAGAGATTCCCGGGGCTCGCGTCGGATCTGCGATCTTGCAGCGGCTCGTGAGTTGGGCGGTCGGCTGCCTCCCCTTGCCTCCTCCTCCCTTGCTCCGCTGTTCTTGGCGTTGTTTCTGCTGCTTCAATTGCTGTGTTGATGGATGGGCTTTGCAACTCACTAGGATCCCCTGCAGTGCTGAGGCAACCGTTGGATCGAATAGAAGCGGTGGAGATTTGATATTGGAAGATGTCTCTCCACATTCTTAACGGCGAACTCTGGAAGCTAAAGCTAATGTACCCGTGCCGGATCTGGAAAAATTTCTATGCGGTTTGGATGTTTCGTATGTACAATTATATAGTCTTGTATAATAATTTTTTAATATTATAAATCTAACATATATTTAAAATTTGCTCGAAGTATAATACAAGTAGTTCTTACGGTCTTAAAATTTCAAATCACCAAAATCGAAACTAATTTAATCAACATATTTAACCTACTAAAAAGATGATTTTATAGTGTTTTTCAAATTTTGAGGGTGTAGAGGCATAGGCGGTACCCCTGGATCTGCCCCTGTACCGTCCCCGGAGCATCTTCAACTGCTAAGAATTGAAGATCACCAGCCAAAGCCAGCAGGAGCACATAGCGTGCAATTGACGTACAATCACTACTATGCTCCAACCATTTTAGGGCAACTAACTGATGAAGGGGGATTATCATCTACTTAGCCCCATTTTGCCCAATTATATCTTCAAGTTCCAGTCGCAAAAAATAAGGGACGGAAGGTTGCTACACTGGCCGTTTTCTAGCCGGTTCGAGCGACGAATTTACGGATATGGCTTTCTTCGCGCCGTTTTTTCACTTCTGGCTAGAGGTAGGCGTCGTGCCGTGCCGGGCCGGTCCGGTACGGGTCCATCGTGCTTCGGGCCTAAACCATGCCGGGCCGCGACGGCCCGTCGTGCCGTCGTGTCGGGCGGGGCGGCCCGTTGCCTTCTGATGAGCCCACCATGGCCCATTTGCGTTTCGTGCTCGCTTGTGCCGTCGGCTTTCGAGTCCACCCATTTACACTATTGCGATGAGAGGAAAGGACCAAGTAGCTTGTAGTAGTGTGCGGATACATTACTACAGATGCAATGAATGTATAGTCTAGTTGGCATTGATGTAGGAGATTATGGAAGACATCGACGAAATGCACGTTACTTAACATATATATAGTCAAAAATAAACAATGATTAGTGCATACTAAATGGCAATACATACACATTCCTATGCATGAGTACATTACACCATCACATGTATTGTCCTTGGCTCCCTCGTGATACTCTCTCTCCTTTTTCCTCGAGCCACCTAAGCCCACGGCCCACCTCCTCATCCCTCCGCCCGGCCCACCTCCTCCTCCGCCTTGTCTTCCCGCTCCGCCTCACCTCCCTACGGCCTCACCGCCTCTCTCTCTCCCACCGCAGACGGGTCGAGCACTCGAGCTCCTCCTCTACTCACCTGCCGAGGCGACGCGATGCCGCACGGGAGGCGAAGCTCGGACGCTTGTCGCGGGTTCGGCCGCGTCTTGCAGGCTGCCACCGGCTCTGCTGCGTGTTGCACGGCCGACGTGCGCCGCCGGACGTGCCGTGGCTCTCGCTGAACGGCTCGTTCGGCCGCGGCCGGCCGAGCACGCCCATCTTGTCGCCGCCGGGCCGCCGCCATCGTGCTCGATTAGCGGCGCAGCACGGCCGGACAACCGTACGGCCGCCCGGTCCTTTTGAAACGATGTCGTCACGGTCACGGGTCGTCTTGGGTCGGCGTGCCTCGCCGCCCAAAATAGCCCGCCCAAAGGCCCACCTCTACTCGCCCCATGTCGCGCGCAGCAGCCGCCGCAACGGAGGGGCGCTTCGCCAGCGCCATAACGGTGGCGACCGCGCGACGCGGCGGCACGCACGTAAAGAAACGGCGGTCACGACGCATGCAGACGGCGGTGCGGCAGCGGCCGCAGCGCCGAATGGCGCCCCGCGCGGAGGCTGCGCGACGGGCGCGCGGCAGCGGAGGAGAAACAGACGCCGGCACGCGATGGTGGCCCCAGACGCATGTCGCTTTGCGCCACGCCGCCACCAGAATGCGCTTCCGGTCCCCGTGTTTTTAGCAGGCACGAGTGAGCTCTCAAAAACAGCCCCGGGTAAAAGAAAATCTGATTTGACTTTACATCACGTCCGACTTTTCTTTACGTCACGTCCGACTTTTCTTTACGTCACATCCATCTATTTATGTCTGCGCGCCGATAGCATCAACCATTATTCTCTTTTTGTGCATATGGCCTCAATCCCCTGCTATAAATTAGGACCACTGCGATGGTTAATATGTGAGAGTAAGAAACAAGTTCGAGAGCGAGAGAGGTCAGGAGTTTTTGAGGTAGCCAAGAAAACAGAGAGCGCAAAGAGGGTGACAGAGAGAAGGGCCAGCAAAACAGAAGCGGAAAATAAATTTGTAAATCAGAAATCCAGAGGAATTTAGTCCGTGTTTATATTTTGCTTGCATTTATTTTTGGATTATCTTTGTTTCGTAGTAGTATTTGATTAGGAATTTTTATTTTGCAGGTATTGTCTACGAAGATTATTTTGTACGTTGTTCGGCCTTTAGTGATCTTCAGGATTATTTTGGGCATTGTTCGGGCTTTAGTCATCTTCAGCACTGCTTTACAAAGATTAGCATGAAATCTTCAAGAATGTTAGTATAATAAGTGTAATATTAGCAGAATTAGTACATAATTAATGTAGGTAGTAGTACATGAAATATTTGTATTATCAGAACGAGCTAGCATGTAATGACGGTAATTGTATAACTAGTATTATATGATAGGACAGTATTAGTGTAAGGAGTTAGCAGAAGAGATAGGACATGATCGGTGTAATGTTAGTTGAAGTTGTAGTGTAATAAATTACTATATTGATGTAATAAGTAATTCATGAAGTAATGGTAGAAGGCGTAAATATTGGTGTGTACTTTGAGTGATTTTATTGAAATTAGTAGTAAATGAAATAGTGGTATTCGTACATGTAATGGCAATAATAGTGTATATAGCAGCACGTAAAACAATTATACATGGCGTAAATAATGGTGTAATGTTAGCGCAATATTGTTACGGATATTGTAATGTTACTGTAGTACTAGCAGGATAATAATACCGAGATGCATGCAAAATACTAATAATGTTACGGTAATTAAATGCGCGTGCTTCATTTCATATGGTAGGTACTACATGGCAGATATCCTAGATTGAACAATTAAATGACGAAAAGTATTAATAAATAAGTTCATTCTGTTATATTTATATTAGCAAGGTTATTTCAAATATTTTAATGTAATTTTTTAATTTTAAATAATTTATAAAATCAGAATAGGCGTTTTAGAAAATAGGAATTAGGGTTCAAAAATTTATGAGAAGTAAAAAAAATCCTCGATCATTTTGAACTCTGTGTACCAAGTTGAAGTCATAAAACTTTCGTTTAGATAGTCACTGTATCAATTTGATAATAATACGGAGATGCATGCGAAATACTAATAATGTTACGGTAATTAAATGCGCGTGCTTCATTTCATATGGTAGGTACTACATGGCAGATATCCTGGATTAAACAATTAAAGGACGAAAAATATTAGTAAATAATTTCTTTCTGTTATTTATATATTAGCAAGGTTACTTGAAATATTTTAAAGTAATTTTTTAATTTTAAATAATTTATAAAATCAGAATAAGCGTTTTAGAAAATAAGAATTAGGATTCAAAAATTTATGAGAAGTAGAAAAAAAATCATCGATCATTTTGAACTCTGTGTACAAAGTTGAATTCATAAAAATTTATTTAGATAGTCACTGTATCAATTTGATAATAATACCGAGATGCATGCAAAATACTAATAATGTTACGGTAATTAAATGCGCGTGCTTCATTTCATATGGTAGGTACTACATGGCAGATATCCTAGATCTGGTCGTGTTTTATGGCGACGGCGTTGTTCGAGAAGGTCCATATGGGGTGGACCTTTCGAACTGCGAACGGAAGGTGATACGTGCTCCGGGTCTGACAGAGATGGACCTGGTCGAGCTCCGGAGATGCGTGCGGAGCGCATTTGACGAGCAGACCTCCCGAAAGAAGCTTGTCATCGAGGTCGTACATGCCAGAGGTGTGGGAGGTTCTACGGACTATTTGTGGACGCTATGCAAGATCGCGGGAAGCGCACAGTGGGGGGATTACATGCAAATTGTGATGAACCCTTTGGCGATGATACACCATCGTCCAATGTTGTATGTGCGCTTCCTGGATAGAGGAGAAACATCAAGACCTCGTGGTGGTGGTGGCGCCGCCGTCCAAGCATCCTCTGGGGGCATCCAGGAAGACGCTGGTGTGGATGAATTTCAGGCAAACGAAGATATTGGGCAATGGTGGTCCGCTCGCATTGACTGCCACGAGGACCTAGAAGCCATAGAGGGCGTACCAACGTCCGATGAATATGAGGACGTCGGCACAGATAGCAGTGGAGATGACGATGCAGGTCCCGTCGGTGACATTGTGTCCACTGATGTGGAGTACGTGTCTTCACGTCTCGATCATCTGGCGATGCCTTCCCTCGTGTTGCCAGACGAAGGCAGCCATGGCTGGGCGTTCGATCAGGACACTCTACTGGTAGGGCAACTCTTCCCTACGAAGAGTGCTGCCCAGCAGGCAATTGCGAGATATGCGGTGAACATCAGCCGCACGTACCGGGTGTACAGGTCCAACCCGGACACGTATGTTGTGAAGTGCGTGGATCCTAACTGTCCCAGCAAGATCCGTGCGCAGAAATTGAAGGGCACCAGTTCGAACTTTAGGATAACCATCTGCACGGATCACACCTGTGTGCTTGATGAGCCATTGCAGAAGCACAGAAATATGACGTCCTGATATGTGGCCAGCCTGATTTCTCATTTGGTCACAGCGGACGTGACCGTTTCACCGAAGCTACTGATGGCTGACGTGGTTAACATGGTGGGTTATCCTGTAAACTACGGCAAGGTGTGGCGAGCGAAGAAGAAAGTCATAGAGACGATGTATGGCTCATACGAAGAGGCGTACAACCTTGTTCCACGGATGCTTCACCAGATTGCTGAAGCCAATCAGGGTACCTACATCAACAAGATGGACAGACCCCACCCCACGAAGGGTCCGAACTGTTATATCCTGGACCGTGTGTTCTGGGCATTCGGACCTGCCATTCGGGGCTTTAAGTACTGCCGACCAGTGCTGACAATGGACGGCACGTTCATGTCTGGCAAGTACAAGGGCACCATACTGATGGCGGTTGCCGCAGACGCCAACGACCAGCTACTCCCGGTGGCCTATGCTATCGTTGAAAGCGAGAACACGGAGAGCTGGTTGTGGTTTCTAGCAAATGTCAAACAGGCAGTTGTCCAAGACCGCCCGAAGGTGTGCCTCATCACAGACAGGCATGCTGGGTTAATGTCCGCCATCAGCACCATGCAAGGAGGTACACAGCCACCATACCAGTGGAATGACGTTGTCAATCGATGGTGCATGAGGCATCTTGCCGAGAACCTGCATAGGCAGTTCCGCAGCAAAGAAATCATGAAGACATTCAAGAGGCTCTGCTTGCAGAACCAGAGACGGAAGTTTGAGGCAATATGGAGAGTGCTGGATGAGGCGACATGCAAGAACACGATGGAGGCAGTGGAGGGCCAGATCAATAACTTCTCACAGTGGGTGCAATTACATGCTCCAGAGCTGGAGAAGTGGTCCCTGCTCCATGACACCGACGGCGCAAGGTACGGCATAATGACGACCAACATGTCGGAGGTTTATAATGGTGTTTTGAAGGGGGTCTGATCCCTCCCAATCAGTGCTATCGTGGAGGAGACGTGGAATAGAACAGTTGGATATTTCGTCAATAGAGGAATGAATGCTAGGAGGCACCTGGATGAGGGAAGCAGTTCTTCGAACGTATGCATGCATATATAGAGAAGAAAATAGAGAAAGCTAGGTCACACGTTGCGCACACCATGGATGGAGTTAGGATGAAGTTCGAAGTACGTCTACGAGAGAAGTTCGTCGATGGGCATTGCAGGGGTTATCGTAAACAAGTGTGCACAATACGAGATGTAGCGACATGCACCTGCAACAAGCCGAAACTGCTGCACAAACCGTGCTCCCATGTATATGCGGCATGCGCGGTTCTCCGTCAGTCATCCGCACCATACATCTCTGAGTACTTCAGCGCTAATCATCTTTTCGGGACATGGAGTTCAGAGTTCAACTCCTACGGCCTGGACAATCATTACAGGGAGTTATGGCCGGGCCAAGTGACTTGGTTTCAGAATGACAGTCTGAAGAGGGCTGGGCGTGGACAGTGGCGGTCGCGACGAATCCGTAACGACATGGACGCAAGTCAGCGCGGAGATGCACCAGCTCCACGGAGGTGCCGGTTGTGTAGGGGAGTGGGCCATACAGTGAAGAACTTCCCAAATAGGGCAGGCTCGTCTAACTATCCATAGGAACATCGGACAATGTACTGTGACATGTGACTGCTGTAGCAGCATGCAATGTCACGTTATGTAATGTCATGTACTTTCATGTTTGTAATGTCATGTTATGTAATGCCATATTATGTAATATCATGTACTTTCATGTTATGTAATTCCATATTATGTAATATCATTTACTTTCATGTCATATAATGTCATGCTATGTAATATCATATTATGTAACTCTTCATTTCAACTTGTTCTTTTGTCTTCTTGCAGGACATGGCCGAACACGCCGAGACTCTGCTTGACCCATCCTATGATGGCAAGCATCGTAGCAGGGCCTGGTTGTCGGGGAATGGTCCACGACCATTCGCTCAGGGCCCGGCGACCACCGCCCTTGGACAGTAGTACGCTCTGTTCTACTACAGTGTGTCCGCTGCCGTTTGCACGGATGATGGACACTGGGCGTTGCTTCTCTTTGGACGGGGCTCTACTGTCCGCGCTAGTCGATCGTTGGCGACCTGAGACCTACACGTTCCACTTCCGCTGGGAGGAGATGACCGTCACCCTGCAGGACGTTGCTCTCATTACCGGTTTGCCTATCAGAGGCAGGCCGATAGTGCCACCACCGAAGTGGCCTGATTGGAGAGTTAGGTTGCAGGACAGGTTTGGCCATCCAGTCCCGAAGAATAGTCGAGGGGTTCCACAGTCCTGGCTTCGTCGCTACGTGCGATGTCCCCCTGATGCGCCGGAGTATGTAGTGAATTGTCACCTTGTGGCGTACATACTATTTTTGTTCGGCTGGGTATTGTTCCCCTCTATGCAGGAGATCAGTGTACCCACTTCATCCACATCGCAGGCATTGGCTGACGCCTAGGTGGGATGATGTGCCGCAGTTTAGTTTTGGATCGGCGGTGCTCTGTGCTACATACAAGGGATTGTGCAATGCATGCCTGAAGACAACAGGAGATGAGCCCGTGCTTGCAGTATGCTACTCTCTCCTTCAGATATGGTCCTGGGAGCACTTTCCTGTCGGGCGGCCATACTTCAAGGAGCCCGTTCACCCGTATTCCTTGCATCCTCGTTTCTACGGTGATGGTGGGGACCCGATCGACGGGCCTACCATGGGCATGCGGTGGACGGCCAGCCTTTTGGCATGGGCTAGGGAGAGGCCTCGTTGAGTGTACGCAGAGTTTCATAATTATTTCGAGACCCTACACGAGGACGATATCATATGGCAACCATGGACAGCGCAATTCTTGCTGACTACTGCGCCGAATGGATTATCAGAGCAATGCGGCCAGGATATGCACTACTGGCTGACTACATGCCACTTGGTGTTCTATCACATGGTAGAGCCGCATTGCCCAGGCCGAGTGATGCGCCAGTTCGAACTTCATCAGGAAATCCTCCCTCTAGTTGGCCCACCACTGCCACAACAAGTGCATAGGTAAGTGCAATTCGTATTGTTCAATTCTACACTATTCTACTGGAGTACTGTACATAATTTGAATTTGTAACTTGCTAATTTCTTTCATTGTAGGCAATCTCGGAAGGGCCAACAAAGCGACGATTGGCGCCAAACACAGTTACCGTGGACCACTGCCTGGGAGCAGTCTGCCACAGAGCAGGTAGTGGTAAAGGATCGACCATACGACTTGGAGTCGTACGTCCCGTACTTGGAGTGGTATGTGCCACGTACGCATGCTAGGCTTACGGGACCTGCTCCTCCGAGGCCCGAGGTGGTCACGCACGCTGACCAGTTGGGCCTCGGCCACCCTCTGCACCGCGCATCACAGCAAGATGACACGGTACGAGCACAACATACATTTCATTCATATTTTTATTCATGTATAGCCAAATTCTCGTGTTGGACGTGCAGTTCGACCGTGCAAACCGTATCGTCATTCAGGGTTCCGATGCACTACGACATGATAACCGCATGAGTCGGACTGGCCTCCTTGGGGTAATACGATCCCTCGTGGATGATGCGAAGGGCATCATCAAGACTGTTACATGCGGCCGTCATATCGACGTCGCTGTACCGGGTTCTCGCGGAGGCGCACGACCCCTCTCTCCTAGTTTGTCGATACCGAGTGCGTCCGAAAGACGATCGAGCTTTGCTCGCTCGTCTTTAGCTCAGCCTAGCCTCCACGATACACAGGTATGACATATATATTTCATTCCAATAATTCGTAGTACTTACACAATTTAATATTGTTGGCCATGCCATGTTCTTTTGCAGCGCGCACACAGGAATCGCTCTCTCCTACCATCATCATCTGGGCACCACGATGAATCACCCGCTTCGTCTCCCATAAACTGGCCCGCTCAGGACTTGCCTCCTACAGGTTCTTGCCGGGGTACGTCCGTGCCGGTACGTTTACCGCAGGATTTCAGATTCGGGCAGACGTACACCCCCCACGGCATGCACGGTTTCGGTGCAGGCACATCATCCACGCGGGTGCCACGTCCAGTACGTTCTCTTTTGTTGAAGTTATTACGTGCTATGCAATATATCTTTATCTAACATGCCTAACATTATCGTTCATACCATGTTATTCTGCAGGACGAGCATCGGGATCAAACTCTTCTTCCACAGCCGTCAAGAACAGCTGGTGAGGTCCACAGACACACCGACGTGGACACCCCCGATCAGGAATTCCCACCAGGAAGTTTGGCTTTGGGTACATTCGCGCAGGCACGCTTACAGCAGCACCCACCGCAGCAACCTTGGTTCGGCCATACCTACACCCCGTACTCCACGCATGATTATGGTGCAGGGTCATCATCTGTGCGTGCGCCTTGGCAGGTATGTATGTCCAGTTGAACTGATTACCAGCATGGAGCCGTGCTAACACTTCGTGTTCACAGGTTTCTAGGGACGAGTTCTCCGAGTGGGCACATGACTCCACGACCCCGCGGCCTGCTTCGGTGAGTGTTTAATGTGTTGTAATTTATTGATTCCATTCACTTTTGGTCATGGCACTAACAGTACAAACCAATTCAGCCGCAGGATTGGATGATTAACATATTGGGCAGTCAACACTTACAACCCAGCGAGCTTGATGAGGCCCGTCGTGCAACACAGGATACACAGTACGACTTGCGTAGCACGACGCACGCACCTGATCGGTTTACATACCCAGAAGACCAAGTCCGCCGTACGAGAAAGCGGCGACCAGATCAGAGTTGAGGTTTGCAGGACATGTGCCAGTTGTATTGTTGTAATGAAGTTCGTATGTGTAACATCCCAAATCTAAGCCCATAATAAAGTGGAAAATTTGAGTACACGGACGCCAAATTATAGAAAAATATCGAAATTAAAACTTGCTTATCATATAAAGTCCATTAGCACGAACATCGTAAATGATAATGTTACCAGGGCCATAATTTATGAAAACGACTTTCCAAGTCTATAACTAAAGTATCCATAATGCAAGAATCATCACATAAACATTTACTAACAGCAAATAACCGTCCAAAATTAGTGATCCAACATGTGAAAATTACTGCCATGCATGAACGATGCTTGTTGCTTTCTTAGACCGAATTGACAACTCCCGTGCACTAGCTTTTCCAAGGCAATTAGACAACTCACGGGCATGTAGCTTTGTCAGACCGATTAGACAACTCGCATTAATATTTTGATGATGGGTGACTGGTCGTGCAGCTTTAATGATGGGTGACAGGTCATGCAGCTTTGATGAATCACTATAAATAGCTTACTTATCCGGTGTGTCTCCATCAGACTCCCCAAACACCTCCCCAACTTTACAGGGACGGAGAGAGATTCCCCATCGCTTCTCCCTGCTCATTGCATACAAGTATCGTTGCCTCCCGCACCCGGGACGAGCCTGCAAGGAGGCAACAGCTCCAGCGCTTCGTCGCAAATCCGGCGTGGAGGCGTCGTCGGCTTCGTCGTCGATCAGACCCGCCTCGCCATCGACCTCTATGACCTCTGGTGCTGCGGGATCGACCAGATCCGCAAGGTATGAGCGCTAACTTGATTTGGATGTGAGGTTTAAACTCAGAATTGCAACGGAAAATAGCTTGCACGCTCGAACAAGCCCCTTCCGCTAGAGGTGAGGAAGGGTTTCATGCGTTGCATGTTCCCCTTTCTCCTAGGGGCCAACCTCTTGGTCCGAGGTCACCACCACCTCAACCCCGCAATCACTTTGTTGCCGTCTTCCACCTTAATCTTTATGCGACCTTGGTCTGCTGCTGATTTGTGCGAGGGGACTTGCGTCTTGCAAGCGATCTTGCTGACACGATTGTAGAAGCAAGCTTACTGTGTTGAAGAAATAGATACGCATGGCATGAAGTGCAAGCCTTGATGTTTGAGGTTCTTTTGTTGATCTTAAATGTAGAAATTCTAGTTATGCATGTCAGGTATGAAACCTATATGACAGCTAATCAGCACTTAGGTTTGTTAATTACACACTTGTAATACTTGTAGATAGACAAGGATCCGGAGAAGCTCAGTAAAGGATTGGCATGGACAGTGGAACAAATAGAGTGCATCGCATCTAACCTTAACAAAATTGCCCAAGACAATTTTAGTCCTGACACATGTCCATGTGGCAATGCACACAATGGTTTTGTGATTGATATCGAAGCTATAGCTCGCAGCCTTGAGCAAGTTGCCATACAGTCACGTGAATCGATGCAAAGAGATGAAGTAGAGCCGAAAGAGGATGCAGAGCCTGAAGAGGATGTAGACCCTGATCTGTGTCTTCCTTACGTCTACCAAAGCGATGACGAGGGTAAACGTGATGATTGGTAGTATTGTGAAGATGAGGGTATCGGCATTGATAGTGATGGTTCGGGAGTGTTCTAGTCCTGTTTTAATGTTAAGCCTTGTTAAGTTATTGTAATGCTGATGGATGTTGCTAAGACTTGTTAAGATATTGTAATATTGCTAAGACTTGTTAAGTTATTGTAATGCTGATGGATGTTGCTAAGACTTGCTAAGCCTCGTTAAGTTATTGTAATGTTGATGGATGTTGCTAAGACTTGTTAAGATATTGTAATGCTGATGGATTTTAGTGCTTATCTGAGGTATTGTATTCATTGCTGTTGTACAAAATCGGCAAACACATGAGTGTACGAATTACCTCATCACCCAAGGGTTTTACACTAATAGGATCTTGATGAACGGCAAGTTGTAAATAAAATATTTTTCTAGAATGCAGTAGTACATATCCAAAATATCATTTGTAAGCTATTTTGTATTAGGTTTGCATTTCGACGAGTTATTCTACATGCTGCCGAAAATGCTTCAATGTTTCTAATATTCAGAAAGCTTAACGCTTAGGGTTAATTTGAGAGCTAGTTTCATAACATTTAGTATTTAGACGAGTAATTATATATGTCGTTGAAAAGGCTTCAATGATCATACGGGGAACGTTACATTAGAATCTTTCTGCATATTATGGTAGTACATATGTCGAAGGATGTTTCGGGGCTATTACTTTATAATTTGTCATCTAAACATGTTATTTCACTGAGTGTTCGGTGTGGATAAAATATTAACTCCTAACATTTTGATGAAGATACTATCCATTAATAACAGAGTGATCGTCAAACTGGTGATGTTTTTGAAGTGCTTGATGGTTTCATATTCAAATATGGTCCAGAAATTTACTTCTGTATACGGTGCCCAAAATTCACAAAAATATACAAATTACAACTTGCTTATCATATAAAATCCATTAGCGCGAACACCCTAAATCATCACATAACTGTGTAGTAAGAGCGAATAACCGTCCAAAATTTCAGATCCAACGTGTCCAGATTACTGTCATGCATGAACGATGCTTGTCGCTTTCTTACACTGTATTGACAAATCCCGTGCACCTACTTTTTTCTTGGCGATTAGACAACTCATGGGCGTGTATATTTTTTTAAGATAGAAGTACATACATACATATTTCTAGGGGTGTATGTCCCATCGGTACACTCAGTACGCACTCACCGCACACCGCACAGTCCGAAATGACCACTCACTATTTACTTTTAACTCTGAAGTGAACCTTTAGTGCACAACATATTTGTTAGTACTGACACCTTGCATGCATGACTGTTTTTTCAGCCCGACTTGACTACACACTCCAGGCTTTTTCAGCCCGACTTGACTACACACTTCCAACACTAAGTCCATACACCACCCCGTCGAGTCTACAAAAGGCCAAACCCCAGGAACACATACACAGCTCCCACTTAGAATTCTCCATGGCTGGATCCTCTAGCAGAGCTTTCTCGTGGACACCTCAAATGAGCAGCGTAGCCCTACATTACACGTTGAAGGTTACGCATAATGGGAAGGATAATCCGTTCAAGGAGGAGAAGCTAAGTAAGGTGCTGTCCAAATTGCAAGAGTGCCATCCGACATTATCGAGGGATAACGTGACAACCTCGGCCCTTAACCTTGTGAACGTCGACGACCTCAAAGCGCACTTGCAAGAGTGGCGTCAAACATATTTCAGGGTGTGCGAACTAGCCGACCACCCTTCTACTCTTGGTTTCTCTACGAAACTTTACAGGGTAATGATGCTCTCCGATCAGTATGCAAAGCATATTAAGGTTAGATATTTTATATTTGTTGACCCAACAAATCTTTTTACCATTATCTCTAAGTTAACTAATTTGTATGCTCGTTTTGTGTGTTAGTCATTCCCGGAGGATAAAGATTTGCTGAACAAAGATATCCCAGAATTCTTTGCGATGTACATGCTCTTCGGCGGGGGTGTGATGCCTGGTTCGCGCAGAAGACGCAAAAGAGGATCTAACTTGAGGTCAAGAGGACGTTCAACCACCACCGCAGGGGGGCTTGCTCCTGACTATGCAAATGATGATGACGACGATTTCAGACGCCTAGACCTCGACGCTCAGAACTACCACAACAGTCGCTCAAGTGCTACTACAACAGTCGTTCAAGAAACAATGCAAGACGACGCTCAACCACCACCACAGGGGCTTGCTCTCGACTATGCAAATGATGATGACGATGATTTCGTATCACCTACACCTCGCCGCTCAAGAACTACCACAACAGCCGCTCAAGTGCTACTACAACAGTCGCTCAAGAAACAATGCAAGAGGACGTTCAACCACCACCGCAAGAGGTCTAGCTCAAAACCATATAAATGACGATGATGATGACGATTTCATGCCACCTAGCCCACGAACCTTACGTCCTCGGAGTCCTCCAAATCCTGAGGACAATATTCCATCAAGCCCTCTGGGTATCCATACGTAGTACCTCGTCTGCCACCAATATACGATTATCCTTGTTTTGAATGTCTATTTCGACAACCATGGCCATAAAATGAATGGATTTGTTACTTAGTCCTTTACCAGAGGCATATAACTATGAAATACGTTGTATCCTAGTTTTATGAATTTTCTAAGGCATGTATACCTGCGTTGTATCCTAGTTTTATGAGGCATGTACCTATATTGTATCCCTGCACTTCGTAATATTAATGTCGGGTTTTATTCAATAATTTACTATAATTTTTCGTCTAACTTGTCGCACACCGAAAAAAGAATGACAAACAACAAAATTTGATTTTTAATCAAATCTATTAACTAACAAAAAAATTTGTACAACACTATAAGAATTAAGATTATCACAGATAAATATGAATTTTTGAATTTACTTAATTCTAAAATTCTAGCAACCGACAAATAACTCTGGGTTGTAATAGTTCATGCTGTACATACATTTAACACTCACTTTTTACAATAAATCTTCGGATAAAGTCAATGCAGAATAGCGACTACCTGGTGATCGCGACAATCCTTTGCAGCGCCTGCCTTCGTCTTCGAAACGAGCCGCATGGTGGGGTTAGCGTAGAGGGAGCCGCACACCCGGCGAGCGGCAGGGCGGGCCACACCGCATGGCTCTGAAGGCGGCAGCCGCACCTCCAGCGAGCTGCACGGCGGGACCTCCAGCGAGCGGCACGGCGGGCCCCACCACGCACGCTACGAGCAAAGCTTCCAGAAGCGCAAGGTGGGCTCCGCGGAGGGAAAAATTCGAAAATTTTGTCGCGCCTCCACTGTGTGAATACGCGTGGGCCATGGGACTATTTCTGCAAATTCTTCGCTCCGGCGGCTAGTTTTAAAAATACAAATTAACATGGAGCCAATACAGTAAAAATTTCTTTTGTGGTGACCATCTATTTCTGGCAAAAATTATACGCAGTCTAACGCAAAATACATATATATTGTATAATATTTCAAACCTAAAAAAAACCGACCGAAAAAACCATATGCCAAACGACTTTTTTTTTCTTCGGTCTATTTTTGTTCTGTCGCCGTTTCCCTCCGTCCGCTCGCAGTTCTGCTACCGGGCGCGCACATGTGGCTGGCCCATCGCTGCGAGGCTCGAGGCGCCGCTCCCGTTCAAAGACTGGTGAGCGCCGCTCCGCTGCAGCCGCCGCCGACGTGACATGGGGCCAAAAGTGAAAAAACAGCGCGACGAAAGCCATATCCGTAAATTCGTCGCTCGAACCGGCGAGAAAACGAAAAATTTCGCGAAATGAGGCCTAATGGAGTAAGATAGGGAGGGCCACACGATACTAGGGCGGTTGGGCCAGCCAACTCTTTGAGCCGCACCGAATCCGCAATGGCGTCGTGACTCGCGAGATGACCCGCCGCCGCACCCGGCCATCAACGACGACCTTCTCTCCCAGACCATTCTCCGCCTCCCGCCGCTGTGACAAAATTTTTAATAATATGTACATTTTATACATACAACTCTATAATTTTAAACAATAATTCTGTAACATTATATATCCAATACATATATTTAAAATTTGCTAAAAATACAGTACAAATGGTTTTTCAAGGACTTAAAAATCTCAAACCATTAAAATCGAAATCGATTTTATTAACAAGTTCCTATTGAAGTATGGAAGAGATGAACTCATAGGTTTCTTAAATTTTTTTGGGTCGTTGCATCCTAAATCCGCCAACTCGCTGCAGCCATCCTCCCTTGTCTGCCAACGCTGGCGCTGCTCGTCTCTCACCTTGGCTTTCTCCGCCGCTTACGCGCCTACCACCAGAAACCTCCCCTCCTCATCATCTTCACGAATATATTGGGCGACCTCACCTTCACCCCCAGGCTGGATCCTCCGAACCACATCCCCGCCATTCATGTCTCCTTATAGCTCGACTATGACTACCACCTCCTCGACTACCGCCACGGCCTCGGCCTTGCCCTCGACCGAAAGCGGCTCCAGGTCCTGGTGTGGGACCCCATCACTGGCCACCAGCGCCGCGTGGCCGTCCCCCCACGTTTGATGGCAAGGAGAAGGCCATCTTAAACGTGGCAATGCTCTGCCCTTTACTGGTTGCTTATTGAGGGTGGGACTAGCATGCTTCAGTTTGATTTGGACAGGTAGAGCCAAGCTACGACAGATTTGCCACCGGGTGCATGTCAACTTGGCTACTCTGATTATGTATATACTATTGAATAAGCAAAGATGAACAATTAGGCAACATATATCTTTCCAAACAACAAGCACTAGCATTAGAACTCATCTCAAAGTATTCATGACAGGGCTTAAAAGACATCTTATGCACAACATGCAATTTCAATTCAGTAATATTATCACAAGTAATACATATTCGATAAACATGAAATTTTTTGTCTACACTATAATCTCCAATCAAATTAAATTTATAGGTGTAGGCATATGTACTAACTAGTGATTTTAGACATACAATTTCAGAGATCTTATCAATCACACTAGATAGCTCTTTTCATTTATTGAATATTATATAACACAAATTATCATTAAGGGATATTCTAGTAAGAACATCCTTATTAATAATCGATCATATATTATATAAATTAAGCACACTAAATTCAGAACATGGAATCATCAAAGAAAGACAAAAGTTCTCACTTTTACTTGCATCTTCGTGATGTTCTATTAACTTAACACCTTTATTGTTACCTTTAACATTCTCCTCAGTTGATATAGGTGTTGTTAGTAGTGTTTCTTCATAATCTAACAACAGAACAGTAAGCATTCCATCTCCAACCTTCGCTATCTCCTCATCATTCTCCTTAAGCGGTGCGGGTTGTTTATAGTTCAACTCCTCGTCTCCTTAGTCAGCCTATATATTATGGGAAACAACACTAGAAGTAGAGAGTAAGGGCCTGTTTGGTACGGCTCTAGCTCCACCAGATTCATGGATCTGGTGGAGCTGGGTATTTGTAGCTTCACAGATCCGTGAAGCTGGATCTGTGGGTATATTAAGAGTGTTTAGGTAGGTCATTTTATTTAATTTTAGACTAAAAATATAAACTTAATTCTATTTATTTTAGCCTACAAGATTCAGATCTGAGGTGGAGCCAGAATCTGGAGCTCTACCAAACAGGGTCTAAGTCGTTAGCTTTAAAAATAATCTCACTTTTGTTTTTATTTTCTTCTCTCATCTCTTTTGGTGTAACTCTCACACTCTTAGTTTCGATGTTGTTAAGCTCACATATGGTGAAATCACATAGCTCACTCTTTTCAATACCCTCACATATTTTGGTTATGTATATCTCATGAATTGATGCCTTAATATTAAACCTAGGTATACGATATTCTTTAAGTTTTCTTTCCTCCTTAATAGCACAATCCGCAAGATCAATTATACTACTAAAATACTTATGTTGAAGTACAGCGGCGATATCAAAATTCAAACCTCTCTTAGTGCACTAGTGATACCGGCACGTCACATTGCACATTTCAACTCAACGTAATAATCTTGGACATGTTTGCAACCTTGTGTAATGCTCTCCAAATGATAAAGTAGCTTTTTCTAGTAATAGCATGGTACAGACTCTATTCTCATGATCATCTTTAAACTTGACCAAGATGTAATGAAGCTTTTTTCAAAAAGTTGTTACCACCAACTATGAGCATAATTCTCAAACTCAATAGTGGCACGCATCACTTCTTTGGCTTTGGAAAGCTTCTAAAATTTGAATATCTTTTTTATTTGTTCTTCCCATGTGAGATACTACTCTGGATCATTACTTCCATAAAATGGAGGTTCCTCGTACTCGTGACCTGCCATGATTAGTAGCAAGAAAAAATAGCAACTATATAAAAAATATATGTGGAATCACTCATCCCCACCCTCTCCTTACCAACCGAAGTTTTTATAACCTCTTCTTTAGATTGAGGAATTGTATGCTCTCCGGTGACGATAGACAAGACAAAAGTGATTATTCAAGCGAATTCACTATTAAGGTGCTACATATGACAATGGCTAATATATGGAGCTTGGAGGGTTGGTATATATCCTATGCAATCTGAAAATTCTAGTTATTGTAATGATAAGTAATAACCCAAACTAGAATTCACAAGCCCTAGTTGCCGATTCACAAGCTCGTGTTGCATATGTTATGGAGAGACACTAGCTAATTGCTTCAAAAAATGTAAAAGGAACAAGATTTCTCACTAATTAATACAATTGCACAATCTGAAAGTAATGAACACAAATTAGAGTTTTGCTCAATGTAGTGCTACCAGCCACTTTTCTCTTTTTAATACTTTTTTTTGGCCTTTTGGCTCTTTCTTTCTTTTTTATTCTTTTGGTGACTTTTGGCCAACACTAGTATGAACAAAGTTTTGGAATCCCTAAATTGATGTTTCAAGATAGTATGATGATATGATAATTCAAGATTATGCAATGTATCAATATGAACAGCCCTAAGCAATATTAAATAGCTAGTCTCAATTGGGATCAACGTATTTGCAAACGATGAATTGGTTCCCAAAGGTATGTGTATTGATATTTTTGGGATTTTATTATTTGTGAATGCTACTGGTCTCAACCAACTCAAAGGAACAAGCTAAAACACAAATTGACGCAATATACCCTAATTCAGCCCAAACAGTGCAGCAAAATTGTCGCCACAATTAAAATGTGAAAATGACCAAATCTGGTTTGCTCACAATGTAATGAATTGAAGGTGATGCTCTAGGCTTTAAAACAAGTATACGAACACACAATTTGGAGCTCGTATGTAGAAGTTATAGCCAAAACACCGAGGTGCACAGATTTGACCTAAATTTAGCTTATCTGACCAAATCCGAATTTGAATCAAATTCGGTTTGAAAGAGTCCGAATCACAAAGTACACCCAAGAACGTTTTTGTAGGGACTCTCTAATGATTCATAAAAGTATAAAAACTTCCTAATCGGAGTTCGGATGTGAGAATTATGATCGAAATTTCGAACAAATCTGGATTGGATCTACAACTTGGTTCACCAACTTTGACGTCTAGATTAAACTGATCTAGAGGCCGAATTAGAGTTCGTGCCTAAATAGGTTTTTTAAGCTGATTCTAAGGTTTTAATAAAGTACAAGAACACTATAATCTGAGCTCATATGCAAAAGTTACAAGCAAAACAATACAGATTGAAAGAAAAACTGCGCGAAGGAAAAACTTTCAGTAACTAAAACAAGGACTCTAATGAATCAAAACATAACAAAACTCACTAAAATATAATATTAAAACTAAAGGTTGAATTTTTATGGAGCAATTTTCAATTTAGGATAGAAAAAATAATCTAAGGGTAAATAATCCTACCGTGTTAATCCGACGCTCTGATACCAAGATGATACAGAATGCCTGATCTTTACGACGTAGGATCAATGATAACTTTGGATCCATGAACCCCGACGAACACGATGGCGCCAACCACTGTCTCAATACAGCAACCTGTGACAAATGAATTCACCCAAGAACACGCTTATGATCCAAGTTTGCTCGACTACACAAGAAGTAGATGCACGGTTGCTGTAATCACATGAAGAAATCGCAAGAACAACGGAAGTATTCCCAAGAAAATTGCCCAATTCATAAAAGCCAGTGCGTAGCATAAACTCGAGAATAAGCAATATTAGCTATTTTGAAAATAACATGGTCTAAGTTTACAATAGTGGAAAACACAACTATATAAAAGATACTAAGGGGGCGTGCAACCTGGCCTAGGGCTGGCCAAGGTGAGTCCCACTCTTTTTAGACTCTATCTCTAACTCAAATTCTTAATCTAATTGGGCAAATCTGGAAGCTAATACTTGTTCGCCAATTTACAGATAGAAGGAGGTTGATTCTAACCGTCTCGTAATGGAGTCAAATAGATATGATGTTCCAAGCTTTCAAACAAGTACAAAAACGCCGTAATCCAATTCTGTATGTGAAAATTATGGTTTTTTTAAGTTCGACTGGTCTAGTATTCCGAATTAGAATCTTTTGCTTTCCAAATCTAATTTGACATTATCTCTTCCTTTACTTCCTTATCTTGTTTGAATCGGGCTTGGGCCTTATCTCCTTGCACCTTGGTAAAATGTTCTTGCTTCCCACTTGGGCCTATGAGCCTCACCGCTCGGCCAGTGGGCTTGGCCCATTAGGTGGCCTATGTTGCCTTGAAATCCTTCCATGTGGTTCCCATCCTCTCTTGTCTTTCCGCTAGGTTCCACCATGGTACATTGATGCAATTTGGCTTCAATTGACATTTGTGCAATCTTCATGCCTAACAACAAGCAAGGACCCGCTATTAGGTAATATATAATTCTCATGTAAATATAGAGAAGATTGCTTAAGGAAAAGATTCACTTGTTGATATTTGATACAACTTAGTAATTCTTTCCACTTAATTAATATATTAAATCGGAAAGTACTAGACGTATGCATATCTTCATCATACAACCTCTCTCCTAGCCCACCTAGCTTATTTATCCCACCGAGACATTAGGCTACACCCTCCCACCTAGCTTATTTATCACGTCTAGGTGGCCTCCTAGCCTGCCTAATCAATGATTAGGCGTTAGGTGCCGGTGTGTAGCTCGTCTAGTGACTAGGGGAACACTTCATTGTCAACTGACAAGTGATGTTATGTATCTCCCTGTCATGCACTAACCACCCTCCCTTCAGTAGCTTGATGCCTCTATGCATGACTTCTACTGGCATATGTCCGCGGTGTGGTATCAGCTTCACTCTTTAGAACTGGATGTCTGTCAGACTTGTCCCTACTACATGCGCCAGCGGGCTCACCTGGAGACTCACCGCCTCTACGAGTTCCTGATACATCTTTAGTCAGAGTTCGAGTTCGTGTGTTCTCAGCCACCGACTGGTCAGCCTCGTCCGTCTATGTTGGAGCCTCTCACCACTGTTCGCACTGAGGAGACATGCCTTCTTAGCGTGGGCCAACTACAGCCCGCCTCTATTTTGGCTGCTTGGGCATCTTCTTCTCCGACGCCTACAGTGGCTTTCTCTTGCCACTTCGATGGTAGCTGCTTCTACTACAGGTCTCCACCGCACCTATTGCAACCATGACGACTACACATTTTAGCAATGCTAAAAGCGAAAGAACCAGGGCCGCAAGGGCGGTCTTCCTCCGAAGGGTGCTGGAAGTTCTTCCTAGTCAGGCTCTCACAAGAGCTCGTATGTAGAGGTCTACTAGGAGATGCTCACTCTGCTTCGACGCCTTTCCACCTTAGCTCTGTCTGGTTCTGTTACTCAGTCTTTTAGTGCTCCATCACCACCTCCTCCCTTAGGTATAAAATTCCCTTGGATTTTGGATTCTGGTGTGCTTTTTCTATATGACACCAGATTCAACACATCTCACCTATGCGAGTCCTCTAGCTCTCCTCCCACGGTTCAAACTGCAGATGATACCTCCCTTCCTGTTGTAGAACGAAACACTCTTTTTACTTTTTCCTTTCTTGTTCCTGTAATATCTCATGTTCCCAAACTAGTTATGCAGCTTATGTATCCCAATCAAATCTCCGATCATGGTTTTCATATCATTCTTGAGTTTGACTCTTGTTGTGTATAGGATTGGCACATCGATACTTTGGTTGGGACTAGCCCTAGACGCCATGATTCAAAGTGCCTTTGGGAACTCGACTGGCTGTACCTTCCTTTTGCTACATCCACCAGCAAGTTGGTCACTTCCACCGACTTCGTTTTAGCTGCTTCTTCCACTATTATCTTCGTCCAGTGGCACTACCTTTTGGGTCATATTTGTGGTTCATGTCTTTCTTTGTTGGTAGGGAGTGGTGCCATTGGATCTGTTTTTGGTGACACCTATTTACACTGTATTGGTTATAAGCTTGGCAAGTAGCTGCAACTCCCATATCCCTCTAGTGATTCTGTGCCTCAACATCCTTTTGATCTTGCTCATTCTGGTTTTTGTTATCCAGCCCCCTTCATTTTGAAAGGGGGCCATCGATTCTATGTGATCTTCATTGATGATTATTCTCGATACACTTGATCTTTCGTATGTCTTGTGTTAGTCAGGTTCTTTCTATTTACCAGTCATTTGCCACTATGGTTTGCACCTAGTTTGACTTAGCCATTCATGTGTTTCGTGTTGACTCTGCTGGTGAGTACATGTTTGCTGTATTTCATCGTTTTCTTACTGATTAGGGTACTCTTCCTTAGTACTTCTTCCATAGTGCTCATACTCAGAATGATGTCTAAGTGTAACCATCGTCACCTACTTAAGATAGCTTGTGCTCTTATGCTTGCCTCTCATGTCCCCATTTCTAGGCTGAGGCTATTTCTACTATTGCTTATCTTGTCAACCGGTGGTGATGGAACTTATAGAGTGGGAGTGATGAAAGCCAAGTGTTGTATGATGGGGAAATTGTAAAGGAGAATGAGATGATGTTCGAATGGGTTGTAAGGCATGATGATGCCATGTAATAACACTTCCAAAGTGTTGAATTCCTATAAGTTTGGTTTCATTTTTTATAATAACGGAACCGTGGGTCTCCTCTATGGTTCCAAAAAAGGTCACAATGTTGCAAGGCCACATGCCAAGCGAGCTTAGCCTTATGCATGGCCGATTAAATAATTAAACAATCCATTCAACTAGATGCGCAGTGGGTCCGCGCGTTGCTGTGGGCGGAACGAATCGTTGAGACAGGTCGATATTTTAACAGAGAGCATAATTTCTTTTTGAGAATACCTCCCAAAAATGGAAAAAAGCGATGATTTATTTTGGAAAATATTTCTTCAATTTTTTTAAAAAATATCCCTTTAATATGTTATGAAAATACAGAAATATATTTTTTAACGATAGCTCGGGCATGCTCTTAGGAACCTTCTAACAAATTTTTAAAAATTTACAAATTTAGTAGCCCAATTAAATTAGTGAAGTTGCTTTAAATGTATTAGTAGCACTGTCAGTTTTTAAAAAATTCGCATAAGTTTGTGCATGATTTGAAATTTTTACGGCAGTGTAAGCATACTCCCAAGGGAACAAGAAAGTGACAGAGGACCTCCACCAATTCAATGAGTTATCCCGTTATACTCCTGACGAAGTAGACACCGAGTCCAAAAAGAGTGCACCTATCCACCCACCGAATCATCGAATTCCAGGATTTAGCAAACAGAACCATCACCTTAGAAAATGAACAGGCTCAGTTAAATAAGGAGAGGAGGAAGAAGGCAAAATTTGATACCCAGTTGCATGTTCTTAATCAACCAAAGTCTTTTAGACCAACGATGCCAACTAGAAGTTCCGTACCTCAATCACAGATAGCTGCACCCCCTCAGCATTCCACTTCCAACCTACAGAATTCATCTCTTAAGTGCTTCAACTGCGGAGAACCACACTATGCTAATAATTACTCTCAGTCTCAACTACCCATTTAGTATTATCATTGTGGCCAAGAGGGTCATAAGAGGTACAACTGCCCATTTTTAGTAGGTCAGTCTGGACAGAATACTTCATGGGGACCGCCGAATCATACACCATCAGCAAAACACGGTCAAGGAGGCCCTAGTACTATATCTTCAAAAGGATCCAATAGGGAGCGTTGACCGCTAGATTTGCCCGCCTAAATTGTATTTTGACGGAGCAAGTGGAAAGAGCCACCGACATGGTTACATGTATACTTCCCCTTTTATTCAACCATTAGTACAACTCAATGTGAATCAGGAGCCATCCATTCATTTATTTCTAAAGATCTCATATTGGTGAGAAAATTGGAATGCATACTGTCGATACAACCTCGAGGGGTGAGCAACCATACGGCTAAAAACGGTAACTTCCAATTCGGAAAGACTAGCGAATGAATGCTCAGAACGCCCTGTTCAAGCAAACTTTAATGCCATAAAAGTCTATCAAATTCTATGGGGTTCATTACAAGAACCACTTCCTGAAAGAAGCTACATGAGTAAAGAAAAGGATCTACGTGAAGCCTAACTTCATCTATTCAAGTGAGCCGAATTTCGGGGATGAAATCCCTTTTTAAGGGGGGTAGGATGAAACAACCCAGAATTCCAATTATGCAAACAGGATCATCAACATAAATTAAGCACACACATAATTAATTACTCAACAAATTAATCATCAAATTTATTGATTTTCAACATGTCTTACAATTACATAATTACAATGTGTTACAAATAGTAAAGCTACATCAAAAAGAAGATTACAAGAAAATTTAAATTCTTAAAATCTATAGCTTCTTGACCCTCATCTTGTTCTCTACAAAACAAATAATCCACACACCTACATATATATAACAATTGGTCAAGATGCAGAATAATTAAATTTTTAGAGTTGCCATCAGACCCGTATGTGTTGGTATGCTCATCGAGATACCAGACCGTATGGGGCCAGTCGGCACCTCTCGCTAATTAGGGCCTCATCATCTGACGTATACAAACCTGTAGTTATCAGGTAACCATAGCAATGCACGAATAGTACCAAAATATCCCGTAGTGAAAAGATAAAAATATGCTTAGTAAAAAAGTAACAAAGCCTCTCTTAAAATGGATAAGGGCAGGCCCCCAAGAGCACCTCCCCCATATCATCACACACTAGGAAGCACAAAGCCTCCCCAAGCACAAAGCTCTCCAAGCTAGACCACCCGGAGCACAAGCCCTCACAAGCAAGCCTCCAGGATGCAAGTTAAGCTAAGCCATCCATTACCAGGCATATAGTCGAGCAAGTCACAAATCACCAGAAAGAAGCACACACACAAGCCAAGTCCCAAGAGCCAGCACGAGCCCAGAGGGACACCAAGACAAGGAGAAACCATCATGAGCACCAAGGCTCCCAGGGAGCAAGCACCAGAGAGTTCCACCTCAAGCAAAGCCACCACAAGCCTACAACTAGGAGCAAGAGGGAGCAAGGCTAGCACACCCCCAGCACCATCACCATCACAGCCCTGCATTTCTTCATCTCCCACATCATAGGTACAACCCCACATTCATAACCATAGCATCAATATAGTTGACAGTAGCAAAAATCAGTATGAAACCTAAAAACCGTAGGTATAGCCAATGGTCTCAGTAGAGACCGCTGTAGAGGCGGCGTTGCAAATTCCAGGGAACCATCGCACTCCCCGGCGTATAGGAGACTCCTCGGTGTCATCACAACACGGCCTAATCCATGACCATCCCTATAATCATCATCAACCCAAATACAAAAATATAGGTGTTCATTCATGATCATCATCACACCAATATGCAAAATCACAGTGAAGTTGAGTGAAAAGAAAAGGGGAGAACAAGATGGGGTTTACCAAACCCTAGCTAGAGCGGGGGTCAGCCAGGAGCTCAGGGGCACGGATGGATATGAGGCAGCCGAGAGGGAGGCAACCTGGGGCTGGTAGGGGTGACGACACGAGGCGGTAGGGAGGGGCTAGGGTTGGCTTGGGCAAGGCGGTCTGGGGGAGGGAGCTTGATGGCGCGGTACAGGGGAGGCCGATAGAAGGCCCTACGAGGGCACGGCGGTGTCGAGGTGCAGTAGAGGCGTAGGGTGACACTAGGAACCGATGGCACAGGGTGACGTGGGGAGCCAGCCGGGCCCAAATCGACGGCAGCAAGGAGACCCGGGGAAGCATCGCAGTCAACGCACAGGGGCTCAGGCGACGTAGGCCCACGCACAGGCGGGAAGACTAGGTGCGTGGTGGCCGGTAGCGCAAAGGCCCGTGCAGGCTAGGAGGGCCAGTGTCGGGACCCGGATTTACAAATCCGAAACCCTCTGTGTATACTGCACTAGTCCAGGATCACGCTAGTGCACACAGTGGAAACATAGATGAAATACCATTCCATACAACGAATTAAATAAGAAGAAGCAAATTATTATTTATTAAGCAAACGACCTTATGGTCAATGTTTACACCATTATTCCTTAAGGGCTTAAGAAACAAATACTATTGCAGCGAAAAAGATAACTTGAGCCATTCGACATGCCACAGGCAATCGTCTGGGGAACGCCTTCCTAATCCACGTAGTCTTCATAGAATTCCTCCTCATGATATTCATTATCTCCTTCAGCAACTGATCAACAAGGGCATAAAGCCGTGAGTACAAAGGTACTCAGCAAGCCGTAGGGAATTGATGCAATATATTCATGCACGGCTTGACAAGGATGGCTATATAGTTCATTTGCAGAAAGCAATACTTGAATTGAAATACAATAAATAGATTGAAAGCATATTTAAGAAAACATACATAAATGATTGATAGATCAATGATAGACAACAAAACAACAGTGAACTCCCCGTTCACATCCCAACAATTCCACATTCCACATTTTATGAAACACTCTATACCCCTTGTGAAATTCCCGGCTTGTCCATGACCGCAGACGCGGCTATTCGAATAGTTTTACACTCTGCAGAGGTTGTACTTCTTTACCCACAAGACATGATATTCTCCTTGTGCCTGGCCATTAGCACACTTCCTTTGGTGTGCCGGCAGAGAAATCATGACAAAGCCTTTACAATGCACTATCTAAACTCGGTACTGCCCGCTAAGGTTTCGCCCATGAGGGCCCCCTCTTGCGCCTTGCGAATCTACCCGTCCATCCCGGAACCCACACCACCAACTCGCAGTACTCAAGGCTAGACATTGCAAATTAATCAGCTAAGTCTATCCCATTCCAGACATGTGGTAGTACGGTTAGGCCCACCAATGGCGCACAAGATTAAGTCCTGTTGTCTCAGCAAGACATCCACATCCCAATGTACTAGAAAGCACCCCTTTATCACGCGATCACTTGCCTGAGGGAAAACAATTTGTTTAACCAAGACCAATGGCAAACCCCGCCATGGTACAACAAATTTTACAACAGTGGCTAACGGCCACGATTCAATATCTCATTAAGTCAAGGTTAACGTTATTCAATATGTGACATGAATCCCAACGTATATGTAAGCATGTCTAAGCATAGCTACGATAACCCAATGTTGGTATAATGATTATGTCCAACTAGTAATGTCCCAACCTAGGTCTAGCAATGGATACATGGCATACAACTAATCAAGGTGGCATAATGTCAACTAGGTATACATCTACCCCCATTAAATAAGCATTGATACACAAAATAGCATGCAAGAGTATAAAATAAATTACTTTGCAAACATAGGATCAATATGATCAAAGGTTACGACTTGCCTTGCCGATCTAATGTCGAGTCTTGGTCTTCAAGTCTTCGTCGCTCCCTTGGAATTAGCGCTCACCTGGAAAAGAAGCAACGAAACCAAATAAATACAAAAAGAGACTCAAACAAGCTCAAACTGAAAATAAATGGCTCGAAGATAGACCTTGATTTTAGAAAAATTTAGAAACTTGAATCGCCTCAATCGGAGTTCGTATGAGCGAGAACGGGCCACCGAAAGATTAAATTCAGAGAAAATACAGAAAATCAGAAAATCAGAATTTTTGGATTTATTTTTATACGGAAAAAGGATTTATTGCGCAATCGCCGACGCCATCGGGTTCACGGTGGACTCGGTCCACGCTGCGGCTCGGTTCACCAGGCACCCGGCGACGGCCGACGCCGGCGCCGACGCAACGGCTTTCGGCTGACACGGCGGGCGACACGGCAGACACGCGCGCCGACGCGAGACGGGCCACGCCGCTCATCCGGCGAGGGACCAGATCGGACGGCGGAAATAAAGGCGCTGGCGGCGAAGAACGTGGCGCGATCGGGAGCGTCGCTCAAAGATCGGGCGGCTGGGGTTGGCGAAGGAGGACGGCGGCAGGGCGACGGCGCGAGCTCACCGGACTTCGAGAAGAAGACACGGCCGACGGCGAGATGGCGACGGATCGGACCCGGGATAAGGCGAACCGGGGAGAGGATGACGCGGGGAAGGCGAAGGGACCAACGGCTGCGGGCGAGACACACCGGCGGCGAAGAACACTGCGGCGGAAGGTCTCGGCACGGCGAGGAACTTCGGCGAGGAAGATCTTGTTGACGGAGGGCTCTCGGGCGACGGTGAAGGACGCGGCGGGTGCGGCGCAGCAAGGGGAGTCTCGGGAGGCGCGCGGCGGTTTAAATAGCGGTCTTGGGAGGCGTGTAGAGCGCGGAATACGAGATCGACGTCGTGCTGCGGCCGGACTCCGAGCGGCGCTAGGGTTAGGGTTTCGCGGGGCGGCGACGACGTGGCGCAATCCGCCACACACGTGTCACGATCGAGCGCCAACGCCGAGCGGTCAAGGCCGGGTCGCGAGCGAGAGGGGTCGCAAGTGAGCGGCCGGGCCGAGGCGATGGGTCGAGAAACGGGCCGCTGGGAAACGGAGCGGCCGGAGGAAATTCGCCCGAGAGGTTTTGGAAATTTAAAACATTTTCCGATTTAAGAAAAATCTAGAAATTCAAATAAAATCAAATAAATTCAATTAAATAGCAAATAAATTCAGAAAAATCCCCAAAAATACAGAAAAATTCCTTGGAGCACAATGAACCCAACTAAAATTGAAAATCTTTAGTTTGATGAATAGTTTAGTCAAATTAAATCCTTTCATTTAATGGAAAATTCAAATTAAGCTAGAATTAATTCAAGAGAAATGCACAAGGCTTATTTTTGAATTCAAACATTCCAAAACTCAAATTTTGGGATGTTACAAACCTCCCCCCTTAAATGGAATCTCGACCGCGAGATTCTGGCTAGCTAGGGAATAGGTGGGGAAACTCGGACTGCAATTCTTCTTCGCGCTCCCAAGTTGCTTCCTCTTCTGAATGATTGCTCCACTGGACTTTGCAAAAACGGATGATCTTGCTCCTCGTGATACGCTCGGCTATATCCAAAATTTTCACTGGTTGCTCCTTGTAGGTAAGGCCCTCTTGCAAATCAATGGCTTCTAATGGCATCTGTTCCTCTAGCACACGCAGGCATTTCTTCAACTGCGATACATGGAACACATCATGGATTCCGGCAAAAGACTGAGGCAGTTCTAACTTGTAGGCAACCTCTCCTCTTCGTTCCAAGATTTTAAACGGTCCAACATATCTAGGGGCAAGCTTTCCTTTTTCTTGAAATCTCTTAACTCCATTGAGAGGGGTGACTCTGAGATAAACATAATCATTGGGCTCAAAACTTAAATCTCGGCGACGATTATCTGCATAACTCTTCTGTCTGCTTTGAGCGATCTTTAAACGGTCTCGAATTAATTGGACTTGCTCTTCGGGTTCTTGCAATATGGCAGGGCCAAACAATTGTCTTTCTCCTGACTCCTTCCAGTTGAGAGGGGTTCTGCACTTTCTTCCATATAAGGCTTTCAAAAGGCGACATTTGCAGACTGGCCTGATAACTATTGTTGTACGAAAACTCGGCATAGGGCAAACACTTGTCCCACTTAGCACCATAAGTTAAAGCACAAGCTCTTAACATATCCTCAAGAATCTGATTCACACGCTCAGTCTGTCCATCGGTTTGAGGGTGATAAGCAGTACTGAACCTGAGATGAGTTCCCATGGCTTCATGCAGACTTTGCCAAAAACTAGAGGTAAACTGGCTTCCTCTATCAGACACTATCTTCTTAGGCATTCCGTGAAGACTGACGATCCTTGACATATATAATTCTGCTAATTTATCTCCTGCATAGGTATTCTTAACTGGAATAAAGTGAGCTACCTTAGTCAATCGATCCACTATTACCTAGATCGAGTCATAACCTGATGAGGACACCACTTCTTCAGTTCCAACCACATCACCTGCTGCTACCACACCTCCAGACATGATACAAGGACCGATGACTCGATCCCGTGCACGTGGATCGAATCGTGTGATTCTCCTAAGGAATGAAGGTCCGTAAGATGGAAACAAATAAAAGGGGTGCCGCGCCACCCATCATTTGGGCCGGACCCATGTAATAAAATCTAATTTCGACAGATTATGGAAGGATGGGAGGAGATTTCGCCCCTTCCATAGTGCTGGCCGAAATTACCTCCCTCCATCTATTTAGTCGGTTCGAGTTCCTCTTGTAAGGCGGGTTTTTCTTTGTGTTAGTTTAGCTATTGTGCAAACTCGCTCTTCGCTTGTGTCACGACCACCGCGAGACAAATTTCTTTGAGAACCCCACTTTGAGTTGAATCAAATTACTATTGCAGATTCATTGTTGCCTCTATCTTATTCTTGCTAGTTCTTCGATTGCTCGCAGGAATTGAACCTCGTGTTCAAAGTTGATTGTGCTACCCAAAGAAGGTCAATAACCTTCGAGTTGGTTCAACGATTGCTAAGGCGCACACGACTGCTCGCTTGTAGCCTGATCGCGAGAGTCACCTCTACCGAATCGAAGTTATCTTCTCACCGAAAGATCGCACTCGACTCTATCAAGTGGTATCGATTTCAGTTCATCGGTGAGAGTTAGTAGATCATTTCTTTTCAAACCTAAAGTCCGTAAAAGGCCAAAAAATAGTAGTAGATCATCCGCGTCCAAAACTATCTCAGGCCTTGCATCTTTCTTATCGATTTTTGCATTGTTGAATTTTCGTTGCATCGTCATGTTGAGTTGCTGGTCTTAGTTTAGATTGGTGTTTAGTTCGCCTTGTCTTTGCATCTTGCTATCGCCTTTGCATCTCCGCTATGACCTTGACCTCTGCGCAGTTCATCATCATCGCCTTTGCCGACCCTACCACCCCATGCCACGCTGCTAGCGCCTCTTGCCTCGCACAACAAGCCAATCGCGGAGAAAAAAAAACGAAAAAAAAGAGGAGAAGAAGAAGAACAAAAAAAAGAGAGAAGAAGAAAAAAAAAGAGGAGAAAATTCTGAGCAGAGACCTTCCATATATTGGTTTCGGTTTGGAAAGGATCAGAGGGAAGAATAGGGAAAGTATAGCTATTTTTGGTTTGGCTTGGGTTGGTTAAGAAAGAAAAACTGCAGCCTCTGTGGTTTTGAATCAAGCTTTCCTTTTGAAGTGGATTCGGAACCCCTCCGGACACCCTGCACGAAAACTGCCATAACTTTTGCATACGACGTCCGATTGGGCTGTTCGAGTACTCAAAACGACCGGCACGAAAAGCTACATCCGAAAATCAATAATTCCAGGTCTAATTGGGTTCCCGTGGCTCCGGAAAATTCGACCAACTCCAAAAAACATCGTTTAGGGCCTCAAAACGCCCCCGGAAGTTCGGCAAAATTTAACCTTTCCTGTTTTGCCTAGAATTTTTTGCTCCTGTGTCCTGGATTTGTGTACACCACTGCCTCGCAGCCACACCCCCTTTCTGAGCCTTTTTTCTTCTGATATTGATTAGCTTTTCATCGGTTTGGGCTAGGATCAGCAATTTTGACTAGTACTTTGAACGAATTTTCAACTTGCATTGCTGATTTGATTTGTGCTAATCCTTGCTACATATTTGAACCTTCCAAGCTCCACGTCTCTACAAAGAAATGCACTCGTGTCACCCGCAATCGCTCCATCCAATCTCCATCCGCGGTTGTCGATCGCCCGTGACTTGGTAAGAATTGGTAAGAGTTCGACATCGCTTGTGAGGGTGTCTTGACATAACCACAACCTATTAGTTGCACGACATATACTTGTGTTTCCCTTGTTTCTGTTTTCTTTTCGCTAACAATGGCAGGAACTTCGGAGCATTCAGAATCCACCACAGCACATTCTCCTCGTACTAGGGGCATTATTCAACACTTTGAACGTCAAATGCGCCTACATACGGAAGGTGTTGAGGAGGACATGCGCCAAACAAGTACACATCTTGCTCAACTTGAGGACGTCCAGATCAAAACGACTACAACTCTGGATGCAATGCGGACCGCCCAAGGCGCCACCAACACTAATCGCCACAATAGTGACACGCCTTGAGGAGTCACACGCACACTTGCTATCGTTGTTCAAGGCCGTGCCGCCACAAATGACATTACGATCAAGTTGAGGATGTTTATGCAGGTGATACCGAGTATGATGAGCGTGATGACTACAACGCAGCTCGAGGTCGTCGACAACCACGTGCCCATCCACATGGTATGTACCGACAAGCAAAGATCGCCGTGAGGTACGTGCTCGTGATGATTCATTTGCTAAGGTTAAGATAACCATTCCTCGCTTAATGGAAAATATGATCCTGATGCTTATCTTACCTGGGAATTAGTCGTTGAACAAAAGTTTGCATGCCATGCTTTTCTCGCACATAACCAAGTTAGGGTCGCCACTAGTGAATTCACGCACTTTGCATCCGCTTGGTGGAGAGAACACCGCCACACGCATCGTAATAACATTCCCACAACCTGGGAAGCTTTGAAACTACTCATGCGACAATCGATTTATTCCTCATACTATGCTCGTGACATGCTTAATAAACTACAACGCTTACGCCAAGGTACCAATTGCAGCCGAGCAAGACTTTCGTGACTTGCAAATTGGTATGTTGCGCTGTGGTTTAGTTGAGAATGAGGATGCAGCTATGGCACGGTTTTGGGTGGGTTGAACCGTGAGATACGTGACATTCTTGATTACAAGGATTACAATTTATTACTCGATTGTTCCATCTTGCATGCAAAGTCAACGAGAAGTGCGAGGGTCACAAACGAGAACACGAGCTAACTTTTTCGCAGTCGCACTCACTCTTGACTCCAAGTGCTTCGCCTTCATCCGGCCCCCATCTGCAAGGCCGCTCCATCCACCAACAGACAACACACCGTGACGCCGACTCCCACATCACGACCTTCGCAGCAGTGTGCCGCACCCGTGATCAACACAAGGTGCTTCGTTGCTTCTACAGACGGACTAAGGACGCCCGCTACCATCAGAAGGGCCATGGACATATCATGCGTGATTGTCCAAACAAGCGAGTGCCGGTTATACGTGATAATGGTGAGTATTCTTCACTAGTGATTTGATGATGAAACGTATGCCATGCTTGTTATCGACGCTGCGTAACAAGACACCGCATTTGATCATGAAGTACATGTTGTCGCCATCGATGCCGATAAGTATTTGAGTATTGTGGTCCAACGTACTCGTGACTCTGATTGCTACAAAGAGAGCACAATCAGCGCCACAATCTTTTCCAAACCAAAGGTGTTGTAAAGGAACGATCCGCTCAGATAATTATCGATGGTGGAAGTCGCAACAACTTGGCTAGTACAGATTTGGTGGAGAAGCTTGCTTTACCTACACGACCACATCCCCACCCCTACCACATCCAAAGGCTCAATTCGAGTGGTAAATTGAAGGTAACACGCTCGGCGCATTCACTTTGCTATGGGTTCGCATCATGATTATGCCGACAGATGTTGTGCCTATGCAAGCATGTTCCATGTTACTAGGTAGACCTTGGCAATATGATACTGATTCTTTGCATACCGGTCGAACTAATCAATATTCCTCATCTTTAAAGGAAAGAAAATTGTATTGCACCCAATGACTCTCGAACAAATTGTTAAAGATGAACTTGCTAGGACAACTAGAGAGAAAACCAAAACATACTCTAAGTGAAAATCAAGTTGTAGCTACGCATTCTTGCAACAAAACGCCCAATATCAATTTGCTCAACTGATTTGAAATTGAAGTCTCCCGTGTTGCTAGCTACTCAAGTCGAATTGATGATTGCCTTGCTCGTGCTTCGGTTGCTTTGCTCTCATGTGCACACAGTTCTGCTTTCTGGATGATATGCCGCCTTCTTTGCACCCGTCTCGCACTAACCTTTGCGTGAATATTCCGATGTTTTCCCACAAGACGCATCGGCCGGACTTCCACCTATCCGGCATTGAACATCGATTGACCTTATTCCAGAGCATCATTGCCCAATCGCAAGACCGCATCGCACTAATCTCGAGGAAACAAAAGAAATTCAACGCCAAGTCCGTGCATTAATAGATAAGGGTACGCTCGTGAATCTCTAAGCCCATGTGCTGCTCCTGCTCCTCGTGCCCAAGAAAGATGGGTCCTGGCGATGTGTGTTGATTGTCGTGCCATTAACAACATTACAATTCGCTATCGCCATCCTATTCCCAGGTTAGATGATATGCTTGATGAATTAAGTGGTGCTCGCTTGTTCTCCAAAATTGATCTGCGAGTGGATACCATCGATTCGTATGAAGCTAGGGGATGAATGGAAAACAGCTTTCAAAACTAAATTGGTTGTATGAGTGGTTAGTTATGCCTTTTGGGTTAACTAATGCACCTAGCACTTTCATGAGACTTATGAACGGTTTTATGGTCTTTATAGGCAAATTTGTGGTTGTCTATTTTGATGACATACTTATTTACAGCAAGTCTTTAGAGGAACATCTCGATCATTTGCGTGCTGTTTTTAATGCTTTACGATCGCACGCTTGTTTGGCAACCCGATAAGTGCGCTTCGCACGTGATCGTGTGTCTTTCCTTGGCTTGTTGTTACACTCGGTATCGGCGTGACCAAGCCAAGATTGAAGCAATACATAATCGCCAACTCCATCAACGGTCACGCAGATTAGGAGTTTTCTTGGGCTTGCCGGCTTCTATCGCAGATTTGTGCGTGATTTTGGAACCATCGCTGCTCCGCCAATGAACTCACAAAGAAAGGTGTTCCTTCTCGGGGCGCAACAAGAAACGGCCTTCACGATTTTGAAAGATAAGTTGACCCATGCTCCTTTACTTCACTTTCCGATTTCACAAAGATGTTTGAACTAGAATGCGATGCTAGTGGAATTGGGTTGGGTGGCGTGTTGTCGCAAGAAGGAAAACCGTTGATTTCAAAGGAGAAGTTGAGTGGTCCTAGTTTGAACTATTCAACTTATGACAAAGAATTATTTGCATTAGTTCGAACTTTGGAAACATGGCAAGATTACTTGTGGCCTAGAGAGTTCATTATTCATTCTCGATCATGAATCTTTAAAGCATATTAGAAACCAAACTAATCTGAATCGCGGCATGCAAAATGGGTAGAATTCATTGAGTCATTTCCTATGTCATCAAACACAAGAAAGGGAAAGAAAATGTCATTGCCGATGCTTTGTCTCGCGATACACCATGCTCTCACAACTTGATTTTAAAATTTTGGGCTGCAAACATCGAAGGAGAAGTACGCTCTTGATCCCGATTTTAAGGACGTCCGTTGAATTGTAAGGATGGGCGAACATATGGCAAGTTCTTCATGAATGATGGTTTCTTGTTCCGTGCTAACAAGTCGTGCATTCCAAATAGTTCTATTCGCTTTTGCTATTACAGAAGCACACGGAGGCGGACTTATGGGGCACTTCGTGTCAAGAAGACCGAGGACATCCCGTCTCGATCACTTCTTTGGCCAAAGATGCGACGCGATGTGGAGAGATTTGTTGCTCGTTGCTCCACATGTCAACGAGCTAAGTCCGCACTTAACCCACACGGTTTGTACATGCCCCTTCCTCGTTCAACACTCCTTGGGAGGATATCTCGATGGATTTTGTTTTGGGATTGCCTAGAACAAAGAAGGAGGGATAGTATTTTTGTGGTTGTGGATCGCTTCCAAAATGGCTCACTTCATACCGTGTCATAAGAGTGATGATGCTACTCATGTTGCCGATTTATTCTTTCGTGAAATTGTTCGCTTGCATGGTGTTCCTAATACGATAGTCTCGATCGTGATACAAAATTTCTTAGTCATTTTGGCGACTCTATGGAACAAATTGGGCACTAAGTTACTATTCAAGACTACATGTCATCCTCAAACAGATGGTCAAACCGAGGTTGTTAATAGAACTTTGTCTACCATGCTTAGGGTGTTCTAAAGAAGAATCAAAATGTGGGAGGAATGTTTGCCACATATTGAATTTGCTTACAATCGCTCTGTCCATTCCACCACAAAGATGTGCCCTTTCCAAATTGTCTATGGCTTTATTCCTCGTGCACCAATTGATTTGATCTCTGTGTCCTTTCTCGAGGACATGAATCATGATGCTAACCAATGTGCGACCTAATATTGCAATTGCATGAGCGCACTCAAGGAGAACATTGAGCGTATGAATGCAAAGAACCAAATTGCGTAGTAAAGGACGACAACATGTTACCTTTCAACCTCGTGATTTGTTTGGTTACACTTGCGAAAAGACCGCTTCTCGCTTGCGCAAGTCCAAATTGATGCCACGTCTCGATGGACCCTTCAAGATTTTAAAACAAATAAATGATAATGCATATATACTTGACCTTCCCCTGCAGACTATGGTGTTTCTTCTAGTTTCAATGTTGCGATTTGAAGCCCTATGTAGGTGAGGAAGAGCGATCCCGCCGAGGTCGACTTCGATTCAAGAAGGGGAGGATGATGAGGAAACCACTTCTTCGATTCCAACCACATCACCGCCGCTACCACACCTCCAACATGATACAAGGACCGATGACTCGATCCGCACGTGGATCGAATCTGTGATTCTCCTAAGGAGTGAAGGTCCGAAGATGGAAACAAATAAAAGGGTGTTGCGCCACCCATCATTTGGGCTGACCCATGTAATAAAATCTAATTTCAGACAGATTATGGAAGGATGGGAGGAGATTTCGCCCCTTCCATAGTGCTGGCCGAAATTACCTCCCCCTCCATCTATTTAGTCGGGTTCGAGTTCCTCTTGTAAGGCGGGTTTCTCTTTGTGTTAGTTTAGCCATTGTGCAAACTTTGCTCTTCAGTTTTGTCAGTCGACCACCTGCGAGACAGCCTTTGAGAACCCCACTTTTGAGTTGAATCAAATTACTATTGCAGATTCATTGTTGCCTCTATCTTATTCTTGCTAGTTCTTCGATTGCTCGCAGGAATTGAACCTCGTGTTCAAAGTTGATCGTGCTACCCAAAGAAGGTCAATAACCTTCGGAGTTGGTTCAACGATTGCTAAGGCGCACACGACTGCTCGCTTGTAGCCTGATCGCGAGTCACCTCTACCAGAATCGAAAGTTATCTTCTCACCGAAAGATCGGGCACTCCGACTCTATCATAACCTGCTTGGGTCTTAGGAAATCCGGTAGTGAAATCCATACCAATTTCTTCCCACTTCCACTCTGGAATCTTCAATGGTCGCGAAGAATCTCGCCGCCTTTGATGCTTTGCCTTGACCTTCCGCGCGACATCACAAAGTGCAACATATTCTGCAATCTCACGCTTCATACTAGGCCACCAATACCTTTCCTTGAGGTCTTGATACATCTTGGTGCTTCCAGGATGAATGGAGTATAAAGTCTCATGCGCTTCCTTGAGAATCAACTCCTTAAGCTCTTTCTGATCTGGTACACAAATACGCTTCTCATACCAAATAATACCTTGTTCATCTTCGGTGAAACCTGGGGTTTTTCCTTTCTTCATATTGCTCTTAATCTCCTTGATATCGGCATCATCTACCTGAGCTTCTCGAATCTGATCTTCCAACGTAGGGCGTACTTCCAAAGTAGCTAAATACCCTTCCTGAACCAATTCCAAACTGAGCTTCTGAAATTCCTTATAAAGGGCATCGACTTTCCTTAATCATCAAAGTATTGCAGTAACTCTTTCTACTCAAAGCATCGGCTACGACATTGGCCTTGCCTGGATGATAATGAATCCCAATGTCATAGTCCTTGATCAATTCCAACCATCTTCTTTGTCTCATATTGAGGTCAGCTTGGGTAAAGATATACTTCAAACTCTTATGATCGTGATAAACCTCACAATGATTACCAATGAGATAGTGACGCCAAATCTTTAAAGCATGCACTACGGCTGCTAATTCCAAATCATGGGTAGGATAGTTGACTTCATGTGGCCTTAGTTGTCGCGAAGCATACGCTACAACCTTCTTATCTTGCATTAGCACACAACCGAGTCCTTGTCGGGATGCATCACGTATCTCAAAATCCTTCCTATTATCCGCGGATAAGCATCAGCGCTTGTCAAACACTTCTTTAATTCTTGAAAACTTTGCTCACACTCCGATGTCCAAACAAATTTCTTCTCCTTCTTTAGGAGTTGAGTGAGCGGTCTAGCTTTTCTAGAAAACCCTTCTATGAAACGGCGATAATATCCCGCCATTCCAAGAAAACTCCGGATTTGGGGTACCGTCTTGGTTGACTCCCAACTTAGCACATCTCGTACCTTACCAGGGTCAACAGCGACTCCTTCTCCTGATATGACATGTCCTAAGAAAGCAACTTCTTTCATCCAGAACTCACATTTACTGAACTTTGCATAAAGCTGATTCTCTCTTAGCTTCGTTAAAATTTGGCGCAAGTGATCCTCATGTTCTTTCTCACTTTTGGAGTAGATCATAATGTCATCAATGAAAACAACAACAAACTTATCCAGATATTCCATGAATACCTTATTCATCAAGGTCATGAAGTAGGCAGGAGCGTTGGTCAGTCCAAAAGACATCACGGTATACTCATACTGTCCATACCGAGTAACAAAAGCTGTTTTGGGTATATCCTCTTGACGAATCTTCAACTGGTGGTAACCTGATCTTAAGTCAATCTTCGAGAACACTCCGGCTCCTTGAAGTTGGTCAAACAATCATCGATTCTTGGCAGAGGGTACTTGTTCTTGATGGTGACCTCATTGAGTGAGCGATAATCTACACACATTCTCTGAGTTCCATCTTTCTTTTCAACTAGAAGAACTGGTGCTCCCCATGGCGAAGAACTTTGTCGAACAAAACCTTGATCTTGCAGCCCTTTAATCTGTCTCTTCACTTCAGCTAACTCATTAGCAGGCATCCTATAAGGTCTCCTGGAAATGGTTGGTGTTGCAGGAACTAGCTCAATCTGAATTTCTACATCTCGGTCTGGTGGCATCCCAAGCAAATCATTTGGAAACACATCAGGAAATTCTATAACAACGGGCACATCTTCCAACTTATTCCCTTGGCACTGCAAACTTTTATTCCTTCCGACTTCTCTCAAGAATCGAAATTTTAACTTAGCTCCATTTGATCGCGTCAAAGCTTGCTTCCTTAGGCAATTGTTGACATAATGCCCCACTTCAAGGCAGTTAAAACAAATGACTCCTGCAGCTGGATTATTGGTCTTCTGAGGTGGATTACTATTGGTGTTAAGGTTGCGATTGTCCAAGGAGCAAGGGGAGGGTTCTCAATACATTCGGGAGTGAAACGAAAGGTACATTGAGCATTGGTTCTAACTCTCTATGTTGGTGATTCGATGGGCTCCATGCTACATCATCTTTCTCTTCACGGATTCTTCCAATTCACGTGAACTCGCGGCCGACTCGAACAACAACAAACTGGTTGATACTCACTCCGGAGTAGATCCAAGGGTTTGATAGGTAAGAGGGAAAAGAAATAGATAAGTGGTAAGAACATCTAGGGGAGAAGGTAATACCCAGGGACAAAAGGATACAGCCAAAAAGGCTACAAATTAAAGAGGCAAATAAAGCTTTCAACTAAGGGCATGGTTGCAACACCTTGCTTGGGCAAGGGTACAACATACCAGCACACAAGCAAAGAAAATCTTAGTATACGCAGACTAAATGTAAGGACCCGAATCCACTGATTCGAACCCACTGTGTTTACCGCACTAGTCCCAGGATCAACGCTAGTGCACACAGCTTAACATTGGTACATATCACATCATACACAACGATAATAGAATAATAGTTCATTTATTGATATAGCTAAATGTATGATCTTATGACCAACTTACATTATTAAGCCACGCAGGGCAAGACTGAAAATATAAACTAGTAATTAAGCAAATGGAAAATAGAAACGTAGATAGCTCATCAGCTCACCACAGCAACCGACAAGGCTCGGACCCTAATGACTCGTGTCTTCTGGACTTCCTCTTCCAACACAGTGTAGATTCTTCAACTGTTGATTATTGTTGTTTGGCAAGGGTGAGTACTTAAGCACTCAACAAGTTGTGCATGTAATGCAATTCTATGTATCTATATGTAAGGCTTATTCCAATGGATAGGCTATCATGGTTATTTTGCAATAAGCGAGATTTATGAACAAATACAAGAAATAGATTGTAAAGATCAGAAACAAATATCAATAGTAAATAAATTTAGTATTTCTCAAGTAAACCAAGTTTCCAATCCTAAGTCAAATTCATCTTCCATATGGCATTCCGCCATCCCAACCATGTTGTCCAATTAATTAAGCTAACCCTTAACTGTAATTCCAGAGCATTGCTCAATACCGCGAGCACGGCTATCCGAATAGTTTCACACTCTGCAGAGGTTATGCACTTTACCCACGTGATACAACCAAACACCACCAAGGCGAGTGATTATAACAAAGCCTTTACAATGCTCTGGCTTAACCGGATACTACCCGCTAAGGTTTCAACATCTGTGGGACTGGTTACCACATCCGTGGCCCCTCTTGCGCCATGTGAATTACTCCATAACCGGGAACTCACACCGACCACGATAGTACCAAAATCAAGACATTGCAAATTACTCAGCTAGGCTGGCCCATACCAGACATGTGGTTGCAAGATAGACTCAGGTCAAAGGCTTGCAAGGTTAAGTCCTTAGTGTGATCAAGGCAAGACATCCACATACCATCGCCCATCGGCCCACCTTGGCCTCCTCGCCCTTGCCACTTGCCCCAATCTAAATGATTATCACCTAGTTGATTACCAAGCACCACGTGCCATCAACAATTCAACATCGCTTGCGTGACATAACTCGCCACAACAACTCAATCTCATCGTGTGATCCCACATGACACACAAGTTCATAACATTGTTCCATATTCCATTAATCAAGATTAATTATCAATAATTACGACACATGTGATGACGTGGCATGGCTAAGCAACTAATACGGTCTAACCTCCAATGTTGATTATAATTATTAACCAACTAAATTAAACCAATCTAAGGTGACAATGGATCATGGCATACAATAACAAGGTAGGGTATAGATCAATCGGTATATTAGCTAAGCCCAACCTATTTTGAAACAATCAGATATTTGAAATATATGCAATATTGTAAAACAAACATAGCAATTTTATAAACATGGGTTCAACATGATCAAAGCACAACTTGCCTTGGAATAGGTCCTGATCTGGTTCTCGAAATTGCTCTTGAGTTGCTGGATCTTCCTCCAAGCGCCGCACAATTCAACGTCTCACGCTGCATCAAGGAGAAAAGCAAATAAATACCAAAACAGAGAGCAATTGAACTCCCAAAATCAAATAAAATTCACCATTAAATAGATCTCAATTTTAAAAAATTTAGAAACTGGAATCACTCAAATCCGAGTTCACGATGCAAAAGATATAGCCTTTGAAATTTGAAATAAATCAAATCGTAAAATCGAAATTCGAAATTAACAGATTTACTTTTATTACGAAAAACCGATTTATGACGCCAGCGTGACGTCAGCCCTGGACCGAACGAATCAAAGGCTGCCACGTGTCTTCGGCGCATAGACCCGGTCCACGACTCCCTCGGGTTCACGGTGCACCCGGTCCATGGCGCCTCGACCTCTGCGCCTAACACATGTCGGCTCCTGATTTGTCCACACGCGCGGCGGAAACCCACCGCACAGATTGCATCCAACGGCTGCCGTTCTCCACCTACGTGGCTAAATCCTGACCGCCAAATTCGATCTAACGGATAAGGCTTACCCGAGGAGTTCACTGTTTACGCAGCGACGTGGCACGATCCTGGCCCTTCGCTGAAGATCCAACGATCACAAGCTTACCCGAAGCAAATGGCGGCGCGATGGCGAGAAGACCACCGGAGGCAAGGAAGAAGACCGAGATGGCGGCGTTCCGACGCAGTTCCGACGAGAAGACGTAGCGTAGTCGACGCGGCACACCTTGACAAGTTCAGATCTTGAACCAAACGCCGAAACCCGACGATCGTGGCGCGCCGAGCAAAAACGCGCGCGGTCCCACACTTCAACTCCGCGAGCTTGCGGCGGTGTTCTCGATCGCTCGCGAAATCTCTCCGACCAAAAGACGCGTGTTTGACTACGAACCTCGGGGTGCTACCACTATTTAAAGCCTCGCGTCCGAAGCTCTACACACGAGGAAGTCCAGCGGCGAACGGCGCGACTCGAGTCCGGAACGAAGACGACAACCCACAGCGCTACGCGTGTCCCGATCCGACGGCCAGGACACGAAGTCCCACGTGGCTTCTTCTGGAACCCCGATCATGATCGAACGGCCAAGAATTAGGGTTTCTGGAAGACGGCTCTCGCGGGCCGACTTGGGCCGCACTGACGAAGGCTTCACGCGCACAGTGTTGGGCTCGGCCCAACACTGTTCACAAGGTTTTTAAAAGATTTCTCATTTAAAATAATTCCTGAAATTCATTTAATTTGTTTTAGGCAATAAAATAATCAGGAAAAATCCAAGAAAAATCTCAAAAATACTTTGAGACATTCTGGACTCAAATAAAATATTTTTGTCAAAACTTTATTTCAACTTTGCACAGATTTAAATAGTTTTGAATAAAAGGCAATAAACTTGATTTCAAATTAATTCTAATAAATCCAGAAAAATCCAAATAAATTCCAGAAAATCACAAATGCACTTTTAAACAATAAAACTTAATTAAGCCAAATTTTGGGATGTTACACTAAACGTAACTAAACTGAAAGGGAAAACATGCTCAAACACCGCTGAGCACCAAAAACCTATCTTATATGGTAGGCTTCTCGGATATGTCTTTGACGGCTTGAGCATCATCTTCCTTGATTGATCCCTTGCAGAAGACTCGAGGCTTTGAGAAGTTTCATGAGATAAGATCAATTTAAATTTCAAATCAATATTTCAGCAAAGGAGAGGAATAAGAACCTAAGAATAAGATGAGAGGAGACTAAAACTATTAAATACCAATTTTGTTGGTTTGATTTAGAAAATAATTTTGAAGACCATGCTAACTAGGATAGCGACCTACAGTCGATATGGCTCTAATACCATCTCTGTCGGGACCCGAATTTACAAATCCGAAACCCTCTGTGTATACTGCACTAGTCCAGGATCACGCTAGTGCACACAGTGGAAACATAGATGAAATACCATTCCATACAACGAATTAACTAAGAAGAAGCAAATTATTATTTATTAAGCAAACGACCTTATGGTCAATGTTTACACCATTATTCCTTAAGGGCTTAAGAAACAAATACTATTGCAGCGGAAAAGATAACTTGAGTCATTCGACATGCCACAGGCAATCGTCTGGGGAACGCCTTCCTAATCCACGTAGTCTTCATAGAATTCCTCCTCATGATATTCATTATCTCCTTCAGCAACTGATCAACAAGGGCATAAAGCCGTTAGTACAAAGGTACTCAGCAAGCCGTAGGGAATTGATGCAATATATTCATGCACGGCTTGACAAGGATGGCTATATAGTTCATTTGCAGAAAGCAATACTTGAATTGAAATACAATAAATAGATTGAAAGCATATTTAAGAAAACATACATAAATGATTGATAGATCAATGATAGACAACAAAACAACAGTGAACTCCCCGTTCACATCCCAACAATTCCACATTCCACATTTTATGAAACACTCTATACCCCGTGTGAAATTCCGGCTTGTCCATGACCAGCGGGACGCCGCTATTCGAATAGTTTTACACTCTGCGAGAGGTTGTACTTCTTTACCCACAAGACATGATATTCTCCTTGTGCACGGCCATTAGCACACTTCCTTTGGTGTGCTTGCGCAGAGAAATCATGACAAAGCCTTTACAATGCACTCGCCTAAACTCAGTCTTGCCCGCTAAGGTTTCGCCCATGAGGGCCCCCTCTTGCGCCTTGCGAATCTACCCGTCCATCCCGGAACCCACACCACCAACTCGCAGTACTCAAGGCTAGACATTGCAAATTAATCAGCTAAGTCTGTCCCATTCCAGACATGTGGTAGTACGGTTAGGCCCAGTTCAATGGCGCACAAGATTAAGTCCTTAAGTTGTCTCAGGCAAGACATCCACATCCCAATGTACTAGAAAGCACCCCCTTTACTGCACGATCACTTGCCTGAGGGAAAACAATTTGTTTAACCAAGACCAATGGCAAACCCCGCCATGGTACAACAAATTTTACAACAGTGGCTAACGGCCACGATTCAATATCTCATTAAGTCAAGGTTAACGTTATTCAATATGTGACATGAATCCCAACGTATATGTAAGCATGTCTAAGCATAGCTACGATAACCCAATGTTGGTATAATGATTATGTCCAACTAGTAATGTCCCAACCTAGGTCTAGCAATGGATACATGGCATACAACTAATCAAGGTGGCATAATGTCAACTAGGTATACATCTACCCCCATTAAATAAGCATTGATACACAAAATAGCATGCAAGAGTATAAAATAAATTACTTTGCAAACATAGGATCACTATGATCAAAGGTTACGACTTGCCTTGCTGATCTAATGCTGAGTCTTGGTCTTCGAAGTCTTCGTTCGCTCCCTTGGAATTAGCGTCTACCGGAAAAGAAGCAACGAAACCAAATAAATACAAAAAAGAGACTCAAACAAGCTCAAAACTGAAAATAAATGGCTCTGGAAGATAGACCTTGATTTTAGAAAAATTTAGAAACTTGAATCGCCTCAATCGGAGTTCGTATGAGCGAGAACGGGCCACCGAAAGATTAAATTCAGAGAAAATACAGAAAATCAGAAAATCAGAATTTTTGGATTTATTTTTATACGGAAAAATTTATTGCGCAATCGCTGACGTCATCGGGTTCACGGTGGACTCGGTCCACGGCGCTGGCTCGATTCACGTGCACCGCGCCTGACGGCCGGCGTCGGCCCGGCCTGACGCAACTTTCGGCCGACACGACGGCGACGCGACGCGACACGCCTGGCCCGACCTTAGACGACCACGCGTCGCTCATCTGCGAGGACGAGATCGGACGGCGGAACTTGATCGCGGCGGCGAAGAACGTGGCGCGATCGGGAGCGTCGCTCAAAGATCGGGCGGCTGGGGTTGGCGAAGGAGGACGGCGGCAGGGCGACGGCGCGAGCTCACCGGACTTCGAGAAGAAGACACGGCCGACGGCGAGATGGCGACGGATCGGACCCGGGATAAGGCGAACCGGGGAGAGGGTGACGCTGGGATGGCGAAGGGACCAACGGCTGCGGCGAAGACGCACCGGCGGCGAAGAACACTGCGGCGGAAGGTCTCGGCACGGCGAGGAACTTCGCGAGAAGATCGTCGACGGAGGGCTCTCGGCGACAGTGAAGGGCGCGCGGAGTGCGGCGCGGCAAGAAAGTCTCGGGGCGCGGCGGTTTAAATAGCGGTCTTGGGAGGCGTGTAGCGCGGAATCGAGATCGGCGTCGTCTGGCGGCCGGACTCGAGCGGCGCTAAGGGTTAGGGTTTCGCGGGCGGCGGCGACGTGGCGCAATCTCGGCCAAGACTGCGTGTCACGCATCAGCGCCAACGCCGAGCGAGGTGGCCGGGTCTGAGCGAGAGGTGGCCGTGCTTGAGCTGGTAGCGAGGCGATAAAATTTGAGAAACGGTGACGCAGGGGAAAAGCGGAGCGGGCCGGAGAAATTCGGCCGAGAGGTTTTTGGAAATTTAAAAACATTTTCCGATTTAAGAAAAATCCAGAAATTCAAATAAAATCAAATAAATTCAATTAAATAGCAAATAAATTCAGCAAAATCCCCAAAAATACGGAAAAATTCCTTGGAGCACAATGAACCCAGCTAAAATTGAAAATCTTTAGTTTGATGAATAGTTTAGTCAGATTAAATCCTTTCATTTAATGGAAAATTCAAATTAAGCTAGAATTAATTCAAGAGAAATGCACAAGGCTTATTTTTTAATTCAAACATTCCAAAACTCAAATTTTGGGATGTTACAGCCAGCATGTGCGTGGGCGGGGCCGAGCGTGAGAGAAGAGGGGATGCAAGGAGGGGTTCAAGGGCCGAGGACGAGGACCCGCGGTGGAAGGTGCACTTGTAGGAGGACTGATCAGTGGCCGGAGATCCAAAGGCAGATGGCCAGATCGGGAGAAGGAGCAGTGAGGAAGATGAAGAGAGAGAGATGAGAGGAAATGGGAAGGGATAAGGCTGGGAAGGAAGAAATAAAACGAGGAAAAGAAAAAGGAAAGGAAAAAACTCTAAGAATAGATAAAAATGTGCTCTTCATCATGGTAACAACAAAATTTTAAAATAATGGCAAAAAACATAGCAATTGTAATAAACAAAATGTCAAGCTTTAAATAAACGTATAAAATCTAAAATAATTAAAAATTTCTTAAGATGTCATATATGCAAATTGAATAATAAATACTAATGCGGGTTTGGACACAGTAAAACATGCAAAATCTAATAACCACTTAAGATGTGTTATTTTGTAATTTCAGGAAATCAATCCAATTCGATCGGTGATCTCTTCCAGAATCTACGTGAGGATGCTTTTTTCAATCCAAATTCAGGCAAGCATTCTTTGATCACATTTTAATAACTTTCGATAAATTTATTTGGTTACATGTGATATCACCAATGCATAGAAAAATGCTTTTAAGAAAACCATAAATCGGAGGTGGTTGAGGAATAGTTTGTAGACGAACTGTTAAGGTAGTAATAGATATGGATGTGATGAGGAATGTATCTATATATGTGGTGGGTAGAGGGCGTCGTGAGAAAGGTATCGCCGGTGGGGCCCTCTACGTAGGTTATGATATAAGGATAAATAATTACACTTGGATAATGAGTCGTATAATTCGTATCAACCATAGTGTGTGGAAATGATCAGAAAAGATTGTCCTATGAGGATGTTATGATCTCCATATTGGTTAACAATAGATAACTACGTGTGTGAAGTTGGGTATGCCGGAAGGCGTAGTGAGCTGACACCGAAAATTAGATGTGGTTGATTCTTTCAAGCTATGTATGTATAAAGCCTTATGTTAAGTATCAGGGCTGCAGCGGTAGTATGGTACAACTGGTAGGCTGTGAGTGGGTGAGGAACGCGGTGAAGGAAACCATGGATCGTCAGCTACTAGGGTTAGAGATCTAATATTTGAGTAGTGATAAATATTCTAGGTTCTCAACTGAGGTAGTGTTCACTATAGGTAAAGTGGTACAAACCTGCATAAGGTAAAATCATGAATTCATGTCTGTCTTCTGGATTGGAGGCTACGAAAGCTAAGTTGCTTCATATACGGGTGCTAGTAGCAATTTCAATAATTAAAATTGAAAAATCATGTTTTCCTAATAAAACCCTATTTTCCTGAAAATGAATTTGAGAGCAGGATGTCTATGAGATGGAGGTTGGTAAAATTTCATATGGTGTATTTTATTATTAATGCTTGCTGATTAATTTTGTATTCACTCTTACTAAATCCTCCTTTGCTTAGAGAAATTCTCCTATGGACAAGTGTGTGGTTGGGACACGGACCCAAATGGGTTTGATCACAAGGAATGGGGTGAAGGTCATCCATATGATCAAGACTATGAGGAGGCAGACTATCAGGAGGGTTAGGTTGATGGTTATGCAGTGCTTCAGCTTCCGTCAGTCTTTTGGAGTAATTAATACTTTGGTATTATATTTTTGTTGTACTTAGATCTTATGTATAATTAATGTATTGGACCTGTAGCCTACGTGGAAATGGATTGTAATAAGTTTTCATTTCAGTCTCTAATTATTGTTCTGTTGCAACACACTGAACATGATATATTAACTAATAAAGCATCGAGTGCACTCAATATTTTGATTAGCAAGATTCATGAAATATCTCAAAGTAATGGCGGTGTTATTGTCGTTACCCTAAATTAATTATGAGGGTCGTGTGCTTAAACCGTGTCATGCCACCACGGCCCTACCGGTCCACCATGTCATGTTGGTCTGGCCCAACTCACCTTCGACGAGCCTAGGCACAGTCCATTTGCTATTTGTGCCGACCCAGGCCTAGCCCATTTTGCACTATTACGACGAGGGGAAAGGAGTTGGAGACGCACAGAGTTGAGACAGTAGACACAAATATTAGAGAAAAAAGAACTAAATTTTATTCATTTTTGAACAGGTACAAAGTTATTGTCTTGTTAAAAACTTTACACCTAGTGTGGGGTACCCTAGTGTGGAGCAGCTCAGTACGCGTTCTCAGTTTCAGTAGGCATGTACTCTACGGTCCCCATTCTCCACCTTTTAGTATTTTCGTTGTCTCCCCTTTCTTTGCATGTGATAACCGCAAAAGGCGCCGGTCATAGGATAAGCCACAACATGACGCAATGTCGCGGCAGTTTCGAGCCAATTGAGCCTATTTCATACCGTGCCGGCCCAAACACGACTCATATTGATGTGTCATGCCGTGCCACTCATCGTGCCCAACTGTGAGGCTTGGCACGACTCTATCATTCGTATCGTAACGACTTGACCCGTGCGCATGCTGTACCTGTTATGCCAAGAGTGGACCCAAAAAACCTAGCTCAATGCCTAGGTCTAACCCTGCCATCCCTGTCGATGACCACAAGAGCCTCCTCGTCCCATGCTCGCAGCTTGGCACCAACGCATGGGGAGGAGCAAGAGGAAATGATGAGGCTGCCAGCGTATAGTTGTTGGACAATTCCTAAGAACGTTTGGATTTGAATTTGATTCAATTCCACTTTACAAATTCTTAAGTCATCTAAACTCTTGTGTTGGAACCTAAAATAAATTCCATTTCCACACGAAATTGAATTAGATCTTCAATTCTGTTGACTCAATTCTATTCAGAGAACCAAGTTGACACAAATGCATTCAGGGTTTTTTTTTGTTTGCTAGCTCTAGATGTATTTCCCAAAAGAATTGGTCATGACTTAAGTTTTTGCAAAATCCATGTATTCCAAACTAGACCGAAAGGCCAAAACTCAGCTGTGACTATCCAGTCCAGCTTTAGAGTGAGGACTCCTACTTGAAAGAAGTCTTTGTTGAAGTATAAGTGAATTGCCCATCTTTCCTCGTTAGCTTAATTTTTTAGGTAAAGTGGTGTATACAACTCAACATGATATCAGAGTTAAGAGGACAAGACTTGGTTGGCACAATTAAAAATAATAATTGCAGCCTGTATTTCTCTATAAACCTGTTGGCGTCAAAAACTTGATGTAGGGTTTAACGGCAAAGACACACGAGGCGAACAAGGGTTGAGCGTGCGGTCGATTTGGCACATGTCGACAAGGTAAAATATAAAATTCCTCAAAGCCGATCGTAACGATCAATCGAAACGAACTCAATCGACTTGAAGCCGATTAAGATCAAAGTAACAGAGGTAAGTCTAACTAGCGATTAAGGCTAATCGGAGGGTAAAGGTAGATCGATTCTGAAGAAGGCGATGCGCAACAAAATTAGAACATATCAAACCTAGGGTGTAATTGACGAAGATCAACAATCGGCGATGCGCAACTTTATTGATCAAGATCGATTACAGAGACTAAATTACAAAAGCTACTCCTAGTCGACAGGAAGGAAGAAAATAAAAGCTAGTTGATTGTATTGTGTTGTTGGATCCCCTTTGCAGCTTGCTTTGGCCCTACTTTTATACCCTTCGGCTGATCGTGTCCCACTACAACACGTTTTGTAACTTGATCCGTATCGGCCTTGTTTGGATAACCTTTCCTAAAGATTTTGCCATTACCAAATACTTTCAAATCTTACCAAACTATCTACTAGTTTCCGTGTCTTTGACTTTATTGCCGATTTTGACTTGACTTGCCAAATTCTGGTGCAAACATATACCCCCTATTTTTGAAAGATGACTTGTCATCAGTCAAAAATCACAATAATCAACTTTTCCCATCGGCTAACTGTTGAACTTCGCCCAATAACTGCCGCTTTATTTGCGCCATAATTTTCTGACACACAGGTGGTGCGTTTTAATTACTCACGTCTTCTGAGATTCACCTTCCGCCGCTTCAAATTTTCACCTCGCTATAAAATGCAGCCCCCACTCGGTCATTCTTCACGCGCTCGGGCTTTCGCATCACTCGTAATGGGCTTCTTCTTTCTGCTTCCTGTCAATCTCCCATCGGCAAGCCTTCCTTCTGAACCAATCGGCTTTTGCATCAAGATTGGCTGAATGGATCCCTCTCAGGTACTCATCCTAATCCCCAACAGTGTTGATCAGTTTTTCCTCAGCCCATTAGGAAACTTAGACACAGCTACAGTTATTGATCAAGAAGTAACTCGTCTCCCCTTATCGGCTAGAGGATATAATATTGAGGGTTGGAGTAAGAGTGTTAGGGCTTGGCCGACTGCACTTAAAGGGTGGAAGAATTGGTACAATCGAGTAGCAGCCTAGAAAAGAGAGTCTTGGGAGAGAATGGGCATAGCAGAATGCATTCCCTTGAGTTTAGCCGATCCAGAGGCCAATGAGCCCTTAGTGGCCATGGCTTGTTATTTCTGGTCGGATTCTTTCAATGCTTTTATGTTTTGCATTGGTATGGTCGGCCCAACCTTGCTGGACGTCACTCAACTCTGCTGCCTGAGACCGGACGGGGAACAAGTGTCGGCCTTCAGTGCCAAACCCAAACATAAGCTTATCCAATCAAAAGGTGAAGGCTGGTCCAAGTATATTGCAAATAACAATTGTCGGCGTTTCGAGCACCGGCAAGTAAATTTGTAAGTCTTAAGGGGCCACGCGTTCCCTGTCCCTGAATGGTTAGACTCGAGAGCCCAAGGTGTATACTGGTTCGGGCCGAAAGTCCCTACTCCAGTTCGTTCGGTGGTGTATATTGCCTTAGGTGCAGATGACTGCACAGCGTTTACAAGAAAGAACTCGTCCTTCCTCTTTTTCTCTATCCCCCTCGTCAGGGGCTCCTGCCCCCCCTTTATATAGTAGGAAAGGCGAGTTACATTGAGAATTGGGAAAGGAGGTGGCCTATGCTAAAAGCCGGTCCTTCATTACGCGGCCCAGTCATTTGCCCTTGCCCACACCGGGTAGGTAGTCTGTTAGGCGAAGCGATTAAGCGCCGTCGGAAATGGCGACTTTTACACGTGAGCTCGACGAGTGTTGACGTTGCAGTGTATAACGTTGGTACTGCCTCAGGAGGGAGCGTGCCTTCGTATTGTACATGGTAGTTGATGGGGCCAGAAGCTTGACTTGACCATTTATGCCATCTTGGGAAAGAGCCACTGCTCCGTCTGATCCGCCGATTGTCCCGTCCGGTAGAGCACGCTGCCGTAGACCGGTGGAGGCTTTGACACGCGGCCCTTGGCGGATGTTGCCTTAATTTGGTCGGTCGGGGATCCCGACCGCCGGGAGTCGAGCCCCCTACTTGGTCGAGGACACTCATCCCGATCGATCGGGGAGGGCATCCTTTGTGGTCCCACGGGTCCTTTGGTCGGTAATGGGCAGGGCAGCACCGCTTGTTACCACGGGCGTTGGGGTACCCGTATGAGTATTCGTCGATAGCCCCGAACCCCGTCGAGTTCGTCAGATACGGTTGGGGTTGAACTTGGTTGCGAATGGTGACCGGGCCTGACTAGTCGGTCCGACCGACTGGGTCGGCGGGTTTCGCCGAGTGTGCTAGCGCATCCGGCGGCTGCCGGAGGTCGTGGGGCATTCGAACCGCGAAGCTTTTAATCGCTTCATTGCGCGCGCGCGTATGGCTTGTCGTGCCTTGACCGTACGTCTTCTTGGCCGCCTCGGGTTCTGGTGAAGGGCGCTTCGTTTTCCTGTGCTCGCATTTATTTTGGAGACGTTCGATGTCCCTCCGTCTGGGTATATAAGGGTGCCACCGTTTGCTTGAACGATTGTCCCCTAAACCAGAGTCCTCTTTTTTAATACTCGAAATGGCTTCGAGGCATCCACTGATCTTCAGCTTTGGTGATGATGTCGAGGTGGAGGAAGAAGACCGTGCCTTGGTCGGCAGGGACGACCAGATGCCTCTCCGTGAGGTTCGGGTGTCCGAGTGCTCGTTTAACGTCGTAGCTAGACCGTGCCTTGGTCGGCATGGGCGACGGATGCCTCTCGTGAGGTTCGGTGTCCGAGTGCTCGCTTAGCGTCATAGCTAGACCGCGCCTTGGTGGCGGCGGGCGACGGATGCCTCTCGTGAGGTTCGGTGTCCGAAAGTGCTCGTTTAACGTCGTAGCTAGACCGTGCCTTGGTCGCGCAGGACGACGGATGCCTCTCGTGAGGTTCGGTGCCCGAGTGCTCGTTTAACGTCGTAGCTAGACCGTGCCTTGGTCGAAGCGTGGACAACGGATGCCTCTCCGTGAGGTTCGGGTGTCCGAGTGCTCGCTTAACATCGTAGCTAGACCGCGCCTTGGTCGGCGTGGACGACGGATGCCTCTCCGTGAGGTTGGTGTCCGAGTGCTCATTTAACGTCGTAGCTAGACCGTGCCTTGGTCGGCGCAGGACGACGGATGCCTCTCCGCGAGGTTCGGTGTCCGAGTGCTCGTTTAATGTCGTAGGCCGGGCGGCGCTATTTTTTACGCCGTGGCCGGCGTGGGGCATCCATCCCAGTCCTCGTCCGTGAGGGTAGGCTGCGAAGGAGTGGCCGTCTATCCCACGCGTATACGCCCGTCCCGCAGTGTAGGACTCGGAGGTGAGCAGACGCGTGTTTACCTCCGCGTTGGTTTGAACGCCGTGCTCGTGGAGCTAAATAACGGGTGGTCGAGAGGGTCTGGGAGGTCCCGCCCAGGGGAACCCTTCCGAGCGCAGCGATCCCAGAGTAGGGTGTCCGGCCCGTGTGGCACCCATAAAAACCTTTCTTTACTCGATCCGTGTCGGACCCTAGGTCGTCGCCGACCGAGCACGGTGGTATGCCGCCCATCGATGGGCTCCGGGAGAGTGTGAAGTATGTTCTCGGACGAGTTTTGGCAATTGGGCGTCGGCCACCCTAACCGAGGCCCACCGGGGCTCGCCTCACACTCGCCCCTCGCTCAATTTTTGCTGGAGCGGCCTTATGCCCACTTGGTGGGATCAGCCTTTAGAACCCACAGCTTTCGGCTGGGCCCCTGGCGTGAGCCATCGAGCTCTTGCCGTTTTGGGGCCTCAGCGACCCAAGGGGCCTCTCGCACGCGCCCCGGGGCAACCGTCCTAGCCAAAAGGCGGAGACCGAGAGGTCTCAGGATGCGCGGCCCGAGGCGGTGTCTTTACGATTCTTGCGGTTTTGTGAGGATTAAATGCAGAGAGGAATTGGAAATGGGCCGTTACCTAGCACGGCAAACGAGGGCGTGCGCGACGCCTCACGTGAGGAGGTGTCTGCTTGATTGGCGCCTGCTCGGGTCGGCGCTCGATCGGTGGCTGGCGAGGGCAAACGAGGGCGCGCGCGACGCTTCATTCGAGGAGGCGTCTTATTCGGCTGTCGCCCGCTTGGCCAGGCGTCTGTTTGGCTAGGCGTCCGCCCGGCTCCTATAGATAGGGTGCGGGGGCATTTGAGCAAACCCCTTGCCCTTGCCTTCCCCGTCTTCCCGCATTTGCCTGAATCAAAGAAAAAAGACTGCAAGAGCAAAAGAGAGAAAAGAGGGAGGGAACCTCCAACTTTCTCCTCTCATCTTCTCACCACTTCTCTCAAAGATGTCGTGGCCAGCGTGCTCCATCCAGGCCAGCCACGCGCTCGGGCTGGTAAAGAAGGGGTTCCTGCCTCCGCAGGATATCTCGGGGTGGAGTGCCGACCGGGGCCACCGTCCCCGCTCCGGGGGATGGCGAGGTCGTGGTGCCCGCCTCCTTCTTCGAGCGTGGATTCGGGCTCCCGCTGCACCGTTCGTGCGCGGGCTTCTGCACCATTACGAGGCGGAGGTGCATCATCTCAACCCAACAGGTCCTTCATATCGCCATCTTCATCACACTCTGTGAAGCCTTCACGGGATCGAGCCCCACTGGGCGCCGTGGAGCATTTCTTCCAGCCCGATCGAGAAAGACAAGTCCTCGGATGTATCGATGCCCGCCGAGTGTGGCTTTCGGTGCGCCGCGGCGCGCCAAATGATTATATTGACGTGAAGCCATCGCCCAACCGGGATGGCACTCGAGTGGCTTTACGCCAAGAACTCGGGGACGGCGCTCCGGCTCTGTGATCGGCTCTCAAGATAAAGCCCTCATGGGGTCAAATAACGAACGGAAAGAAAGGAACAGTGGAGGTGATAACGGACGGATCAAGGCCCGTAAGAAGCGGGTCTTATTGGACGTCGTTGTCGCGCGCATTCATGAAGATGCGCGTGCGACCTCTCATGGATCGGTATTCCCAATGTTCAAAATTGAGGGACCGATCGACCCGGCAAGGATGATGGCGGAGGAACTCCCCTCGTCGGAGGTCAGGGCGCGGGCTATCCACCGTTATGGGCGAAAGCGCGATCGATGTGGTGGCCGGCCACCCCGAGCCGTTTTCGGCTCGGAATCTGCCGAACCTGGTAATTTGAGTGTAGCTTTCTTTCTCCTTTTTTCTTCTCCCCCTCAGTGTTGGCGTTTTTTGCCTGATCGAGGTTTTTACGCTCCCTAGGGGCTCGGCGGGATGGTCTCCGAGCAAAGTCTTTGCCAGAGAAGGAGTCGAGGGCGAGGCCCGCCGCAAAGTTTGCGCAGATTGAGCGAGCGCAAAAAGCGCAAAGAGGAGAAGAGGAGGCGGCGGGAGAAGGAGCGCGGCAAGAGCCGCGTGACGAGGATGTATCGAGACCATCTGCCAAGCGGTCGACCTCCACCGACAATGCGGAAACCGGGCGGAAATCCGCACCGCGGTATTATCTCTCGATCACGCCGACCGACGGGATCCGGCGGTCCGGCGGAGAGCGGCGCACGTGCCGCCAACGCAGCACCAGCGGAGATGTCCCGGTCGATCGTCCTCGGGAAGCGGAAGGTCGACTCGCCCCGCAAGGAGGACCAACGAAGAGAAGCGCGATCGCCGTGGTCCGGGCTAGCGCCGTAAGTGTCCTTTCTTCGACTTTGGTGATGAGGGTAGTCACAGGCAATGTTACCGACGCCTGCAGTGCGCGGAGTTTACTCAGTGCGATGCAAGCTGCGACCCCAAGCTTAGCATCGCGGATCACCAAGGAGAGCGGAGCACGGGTCGGGAGACGCCTGCGCCTCGGACTAGGGTCGGTTCCGCAGCGCGGCGTCGGAGCTGCCGGTGAGCGGACAACTGCTCTCCGGGTCGGTGGTCGAGGCGGTACGCAGCGCGATCGTCCTCGGCGAGCGGTCTCCCTCCTTGGTCGAGGAGGTCGGTGGAATTGCCACCGCCGCCCCGAGCCCGCCATGCGGATGCGGTCCGGCTCCCTAAAGCGGTGGTGACCCGCCGCCCGGGCCACCGGAGGGGATCCATGAGTCGGTCGATCCTCCCGAGTCGCGGGAGGTGCCGAGTGACCTCCCTCGGCGCTAACGCGGGGCCAGCCAGCGGCTCGACCTACCGCCCCTCGCCACGCATCTTGGCTGACGGCCAACTCGGCGGGCCGACCATCTCGATGGGCGACTGGCGAGGGCGCGAGTGGGCGTCGCCGAGATGGTATCAAGTGTGCCGCGGCGAGACCAGCGGATCGGGAGGACCTGCTCGTCCTCGAGTTCCAACAGGCGCTGGGCGCGTACTGGCAAGATTCTTCCGATTAGCTGGTAAGTCGTCGAGACTTGTCTCTGTGACCTTTGACAGTTTAAATCGTGAGCTAATGGAGTGTTGCGCCTTGCAGCGCTTATGCGTGCCCACTCGGGGACAAGTCGCGTTCATCAAGCGTGCAGCACGGCCGAGGCTCGCCGCCGAGGAGGCGGCGACGGCCACGCCGAGCTGCGCGGCGCCGAGTCCTCGGGCCGTGAGCAAAGCGCGCAAGAGGCTCTCCAGAGCCGCTCGGCTCGTGTGTCTGCCGAGGCGCCAGCGAGCCAGTCTTTGGCTGCGTGGGTGGCAGAGCTCGAATCCCTCTTGGCGGGGGCAAGCGATGCCAAGGATCTAGCCATGGCTGGGGAGGCGACTGCGCGGTCAAAGGCGGCCGACCTTCGGGGTGAGATGGCCCAGGTCCGGGAGGCTGCCGAGCTAGTGCGACGCGAGCGCGACGCCGCCCAGCGGGAACTGGCCAAGTCAGTGGCCGATCTTCGCGATTTAGAGAGCTTCGCGGGCGGTAAGAGCTCTGATCTTTATGTTGACTCTGCATCAGTAGTTTGTGGGGCGCGTTCTCTGACACGACCCCGACCCGCAGAGTTGCGGAAGAGCCTTGGTGACGCCGTGGAGGCGCGAAAGGACACCCTGCAAGCTCGTGACGCGGCGGTCACGGTGCGGGACACGGCGCAGGCGGCGCTGAAGGGCGCCGAGGGTGGCCGGACCGAGTTGGCCGCGGAGCTGGAGGCCCTTCGAAGGGTCAGCCAGAATGTCTGCGACCGGGTGCTCGGAACCGTGGCGAGCCCGAACGCACTTGCCACCTTTGGCTCAAGTCTTTGGGCACGCGTCGAGTCGCGGTGGCGTGGTGCACGCTGAGCCTCCTCGGCGCTGGTCAACACCATCTCCCATTACGATTGCATCGACCTGGTGGCGGTGGCCGGTGTTGTCGGGAATCGGACCGACGACGAGATCGACAGGCTCGAGCCCCAAGTCGAGCCCACGCTCGGGAGATCGCCAGCCACATCCCGCTGCGGAGTGCCCTCCAAAAAGAATAGGGAGAAGTTAGATACGTCCCCCTTTATTGTAAAGACTATTGTATGTAAATAATCTTAAAACTTAGCAAGTTCCAGTATGCCTCTTGCCCTCTTTTATGTTGTGGTGAACGCTTGACCGGCCATAGCTTTAAGGACCGCTGGGGTCGCTTATGCGTAGGTCGGGTCACTCCAGGAAGGGCGAGGAGGATAGGAACTTTGGCTACGCAGCATTCACACGCACTTGTGAGGGATAGGAGTGTTCCCGACCGACCAAAGGTTGCTCCGCTCGGGCACTTCCTTCTTCCGCTAACTGCTACTTCGCAACCATAGCCGCTGGGGCGTAGGCGTAGCACTCGGGTCGAGAGGGTTACCGCTCGGGAAGGACCTAGTGACTGGCCGAGTCACCGACCCGCATAAGCGCGTGAGTTGGCTGTGTTTGCGCGGGGGAGGAGTGTTCCCGACCGACCAAAGGTCGCTCCGCTCGGGTATTTTCTTCTTCCGTGAAGTGCTACTTCGCAACCATAGCCGCTGGGGCGTAGGCCGTAGCACTCGTGTCGAGAGGGTTACCGCTCGGGAAGGACCCTGTGGCTGGCCGGGTCACCTACCCGATGAACGCCGACCGGAAACAGCCTGAATGGGGGCGTCAACGGGTAGCCCCCGAGCGTCGCACAGCAACCAGGTGCTCGGAAGGAAAGGTAAAGAAGATGCAAGGAAAAAGGAAGGAACTTAGGGATAGAAACGCCTTAACTTTTCTATGTTCCATGCGTTAGAGAGGACGTGACCATCCGCGTCCTTGAGTCGAAAGGTGCCGGGTCGAAGAACCTCCACGACGGTGAAGGGCCTTCCTGTGGTGGCGAGAGCTTATGCTCGTTTTTGGTGGTCCGACCCGCGAGCAGACCGTGTCGCCAAAGCGTTGAAGGATCACCCTCGAACTCCGACGGTTGTGGTAACGTCGTAGAGCTTGTTGATATTTGGCCGATCGTGGAATGGCCACATCGCTACGCTCGCCGAAATGGTCGATGGCGTCTTGTTGTGAGATGAGCTCCCGAGCCTCGCCGAGGCTTGTAATCTTGGGGCGCCAGATTCGGTCGGTTGGCAAGGCGGCCGCACCGAACACCATGAAGAATGGCGTAAACCCGATCGCCCGAGTTGGCATGGTCCGCAGGCTCCAGAGGACAGAGGGTAGCTCGGCCACCCATCGCCCCGCGAAATGCTTCAGTCGACTGAAGATCCGTGGCTTGAGCCCTTGGAGGATCATGCCGTTCGCGCGTTCGACCTGGCCGTTAGGCCGCGGATGGGCCACGGCTGCCCAATCGACGCGGATGTTGAAGTCGTCGCAGAACTCGAGGAATTCCTTCCCCGTGAACTGCGTCCCGTTGTCGGTGATGATAGAGTTAGGGACTCCGAACCGGAAGACGATGTCGCGGAAGAAGGTGGCCGCCTGCACCGACGTGATGCTCACAACCGGCTTGGCCTCTATCCACTTGGTGAATTTGTTCACCGCGACAAGGAGGTGAGTAAAGCCCCTGGGCGCCTTCTTGAAGGGCCCGACCAGATCGAGTCCCCAAACTGCAAATGGCCATGTGATGGGGATCGTCTGCAAGGCCTGAGCTGGCGGATGTGTCTGCCAAGCGAAGAATTGGCATCCTTCGCAGATGCGTACAATCTGCTCGGCGTCGGACACGGCGGTCGGCCAGTAGAAACCTTGTTGAAAGGCTTTTCCTACCAAGGACCGGGGAGCAGCATGGTGACCGCAGACCCCGCCATGGATATCGAGCAGCAGCTGTTTCCCTTGGTCGGCCAGGATGCACCTCTGGAGGACTCCGGAGGGACTCCTTTTGTAAAGGTCTGGCCCGACCAGGACGAAGGATTTCGCCCGACGGGCGAGGCGCCGGGCCTCGGTCGGGTCAGAGGGAAGCGATCCGTCCGTCAAACGATCGATGAAGGGCTTCCTCCAATCGGATTCAGCCGTTAACACGTTGCGGTCTGACCCGGCCGGATCTACGCCTGACCGCACGGCGATCAGAGTAGCCGCGCCCGACGGGTCGGAAGGCCGCTCGGCCACTGGGTCCATCCGGACCGAAGGCAGCAGAAGGTCACAGACGAAGATCCCAGGGGGGACTGGCTCTCTGCTGGAGGCAAGATTGGCTAGGTAATCGGCCTCATCGTTGTAGCGTCTGTTGCTATGGTGGAGCTCGAAACCCTTGAACCGTTCCTCGAGCTTGCGCACTTCTTGATAGTACGCGGCCATCCGGGTGTCTCGGGGCTCCGCAGCCTTCATGACACAGTCGGCGACAAGCTTGAGTCCCGTGGGCGTGGTCGACGGCGCCGAGGTCGGCAGCGATCCGGAGACCGTTGGCGAGAACCTCGTGACTTCGGCGATGTTGTTGGTTGCATCGGCGGCTGATCACGCGTTGAAGTCTGTTCCTAGTGGGAAACAATAACAACTCCTGCGCTGCGCCGCCGTTGGTATAGGATCCATCGAAGTACATCGTCCAGTACTCGGGGTCTTCGAGCGCTGGTGGTGCTTAGGCTTCGGTCCACTCGGCGACGAAGTCAGCCAGGGCCTGCGACTTGATCGCCGTTCGGGGAACGTATGATATGTCGTGACCACTGAGCTCGAGTGCCCGCTTGGCTATCCTTCCTGAGGCGTCGCGGTTGTGGATGATCTTGTCGAGTGGCGACGTGGTCACCACGGTGACGGGGTGCTGGTCGAAGTAGTGGACCAATTTTCTCTTTGTGATGAGTATCTGCGATAGCGGCTACGCACTCAGCTGGTACCGAGCCTTGGACTCGGAAAGCACCTCGCTGATGAAGTAGACCGGCCGTTGTATCTTGAGCTCACGGCCTTCTTCCGCTCGTTCCACCACGAGGGCCGCACTGACAACTTGGGTCGTGACGGCGATGTAGAGGAGCAACGGTTCGCCAAGGCGTCGGGCAGCCAGATCAAAGTGAGGACAGAAAGGCCTTCAAATGGGTGAGGGCCTCCTGAGCCTCCTGGGTCCAGCTTAAACGGTCGGACTTCTTAAGCAGCTTGTAGAGCGGCATCCCGCGCTCGCCAAGGCGAGACACGAAACGGCTCAAGGCTGCAAGGCATCCGGTTAGCCTTTGGACCCCTTTCAGGTTGCCGACCGAGCCCATCCTTGTGATCGCCGAGATCTTCTCCTGATTGGCCTCGATGCCACGCCGTGAGACGATGAAACCGAGGAGCTTTCCTTGGGGACCCGAAGACGCACTTCGGGGTTGAGCTTTATGCGGAACCGCCGAAGATTTGCGAAAGTCTCTCCTAGGTCGGTGATGAGTTCGTCAGCCTTCTTGGTCTTTACGACGATGTCGTCGACGTACGCCTCAATGTTGCGGCCGATCTGGTTGTTGAAACACATTTGCATACATCGCTGGTATGTAGCGCCCACGTTTTTGAGACCAAATGGCATTGTTACGTAGCAAAACGAGTCAAACTGAGTGATGAAGGAGGTCATGAGCTGGTCGGACTCCTTTAGCGATATCTGGTGATAGCCCGAGTAGGCATCCAGAAAGGAAAGGAACTCGCATCCCGCAGTGGAGTCGATGACTTGGTCGATGCGGGGCAAGGGGAACGGGTCCTTGGGACATGCCTTGTTCAGACTCATATAATCAACGCACATTCTCCATTGCCCATTCTTCTTCTTCACAAGTACAGGGTTGGCGAGCCACTCGGGGTGGCGCACCTCTTTTACAAACCTGCAACAAAGCTTGATCTCCTCCCCTATGATCCTGCGCTTCTCTTAGTCGAAGCGCGCGGCGCTGGACGACCGCCTTGAGCCCAGTCGGATGCCTAAGGAATGCTCGGCGACTTCCCTCGGAATTCCTGGCATGTCGGAGGACTTCCATGCAAAGACGTCGTTGTTGGCGCGGAGGAAGTCGACGAGCGCGCTTTCCTATTTGGCGAGGAGCGTGGCTCCGACCCGCATGGTCTTGGTCAGATCGTCGGGATTGACCACAACCTTCTTCGTGTCCTCAGCGGACTTGAAGGATCCCGCCCCCGACTTGCTAGACTCAGGGGCGGACTCGGAGGCTTCCCTCCGGAGGTTGGCGAACTCGGCGGACGCGATGACCGCCGAGGCTAGCTCGCAACTGCTTCGCTCGCAGTTGTAAGCAAGCTGGAATCCACGGTGATGACTCCTCGTGGCCCGGGCATCTTCAGCTTGAGATAGGTGTAACTGGGGACCGCCATGAACTTGGCATAGCACGGCCTCCCGAGGATGGCGTGGTAGGATCGGGAAAATCCACGACCTCGAAAGTGAGGTCTCGGTGCGGAAATTTTACGGTCCTCCAAAGGTGGCGGGCGGTCGACCGCCTGAGCGGTTGGGCTCACGGCGGTGGATGACGCCGTGGAAAGCGCCTTGCTCGATCGGAGACTCGGCGGGGACCCCATGGCGTTGAGCGTCTCAACATAAGGATGTTGAGACGCCGCCACCGTCCATTAGCACCTTTGTGGCGCTTCTTCCCACAATGGGGTCGACCGCAGCGGGTATCTCCCTGCGGGGCGTGGTCGGGTGATCGGTCGATCGAAGGTGATCGGGGACTCACCACCAAGATATTGGGGACGGCCGGTGTGGCGATGCGGACCTCGCGGTAAGCGAGCTTGAGCCGACGCTTGTCGTAGCATGCCGGTCCGCCAAAGATCATGAGGCAGCCGTCGGGTTCTAGGAACTCGTCGTCCGCCATCTTCTCCGTGACGTGGGGCCGAGGCCGCTTTTTCCTTTGCCCAGCGGCGTCGTGGGTGCCGAGGAAACGCCTTAAGACCTCGCGATCCGGTGATTTGTGTCCGACGGAAATCCGTGGTGTGGGCACAGTTTGTCCATCAACTTTTTGAAGTGGTGAATGACGGCCGGCCGACCTCTTTGCTTAGCGGCGGACGGCAGCCACAACCACATGGACCTCGCGAACTTGTTTTTGTGCGCCTCGCTTGCCGGAGCGGTCCGGAAGGACCGGCTCGGACCGGGTTCTTGCTTAGTCTTGCCATCTTGAAGATGGCCCCCAGCCTCCTCGCCGGAGGCGTGGTTTAGTGGCAATGTCCGTAAGCTCCTTGGTGGTTACGGGCTTAACACGACCAGCTTTGTGCACCAAGGCCTTGCAAGAGGTGCCATAGATGAACGCCCCACGACGTCGGCGTCGGAGATGTCGCGGGCTCGTTGCATTGACGGAGAAGCGCCGGATGTAATCTCGAGAGTTTCTCCCGCTTGTTGCTTGACTCTTGAGTCTCAGAGTTTCGAGGCGCTTATAAGTGCCCTGGAAGTTACCGACAAAAAGGGTCTTCAGGTTGGCCCAGTTCCTGATGGTCTTTGCGAGCAAGTACTCGAGCTAGGCTCGAGCCGAGTCCGTGAGGTAGATAGGGAGGTATTGGATGATGAAAGAGGTCATCCGTCGCTCCTCCCGCCCGGCACGCGAGCCGGTAGTCTTCGAGCCATACACCGGGGTTCGTGGCCCCGGTGTATTTGGCTATGTTGGTCGGTGCCCTGAATCTGGCGGGGAAATCCGCATGGCGGATCCCTTGACAAAAAGCTCATGGTCCCGAACCATCGGGGCTTGGGCTGCGATTGTGGCGGCGTCCACTGTCCGCAACACGTGAGTGGGCGGCTTCGTCCACCGCTTTTCTTCGCGCCTGTAGGGTGGCGCGGACGTCGTAGTCGTCGTCGAGGCGCTGGCGCACCGGGGTGCGCGAGGCCTGGGGTTGTTCTCGACGTGCCTCCACCTTTGCTGGACCCAGCCGGGCCCGAGGGGTGGTGCGGGTTCGGCGGCCAGAGGTGGCGCCAGAATGGTGAGGGCTGGAGGCTTGCATGTGCAAAGACAAAGCCGACGCCCACCAGCCGGAGATTCAGTGCGTGGCTTTGGCCTCCGGTCGTCCGGCTCGGAAGGCCTCGAGTAGCATCGCAGTGCGAGCCACGTTCGACTGCGGGGGAAGAATCGAGGGCCATCGATCCTCCACCACCTTGTGGCGCATCGGCGTCGCGCGCCGCGCGCGCCGCCAAGCACCGATGGGGCTCGGGCTCATCTGCTCCTGTGTCGGCTCGAGCTTATCGAGCTTCGGCCCTTGGTCCTCTCCTCTTTTGTTGCCGCCAAAACTGGCGCGGTGAGCTTGAGCACGCTCGCGCTGGTATTCCTCCTCCTGCGCCTTAGTGCGCTGGATGGGAGCCCCCGTAGCCGCGGGGGTTACGGTCAGGTTGACCGTGCCCGCCATGTTGCACTCACGAGAATGCCATCTGCGGGCGGTTCGCTCCGAGTCGGAGCTGGAGTCGTGGCTAGAAGAATCTTCCAGCAGCTTGTGGACAAAGGCTGGCATATAGCCGACCATAGCCACGAACTGTGAGCTCGTGGGAGGCGACGTGGTCGTCCTCCCGAGCCCTCGGGTGCTACCGCCAAAGACGGCGGGGCGCTCGTTGGGCTCCGGTCTGGGGGCCTGCCGGGGGGGCCTCAAGCCGGAGGCCGGCGAGGTTATTGGAGATGGAGCCCTGGCTTCTAGCGGGCTTCTGGTCTCTGACGGCGACGGGACTGAGCGCGAGCTCACCCGTTGGAGTGGCGATGAAGTCGAGGGAGCCGAAGCGGATTCGTCCCCCCGACGTAGACACGCTGTCGCCGATGAAGAAAGCCATCTGGGAGATGAATGGGAATCCGGAGATGTCGATGAAGACGCGCGAAGCCCCTACCTGGCGCGCCAACTGTCGACGTTTCGAGCACCGGCAAATAAATTTGTAAGTCTTAAGGGGCCACGCGTTCCCTGTCCCTGAATGGTTAGACTCGAGAGCCCAAGGTGTATACTGGTTCGGGTCGAAAGTCCCTACTCCAGTTCGTTCGGTGGTGTAGTATTGCCTTAGGTGCAGATGACTGTACAGCGTTTACAAGAAAGAACTCGTCCTTCCTCTTTTTCTCTGTCCCCCTCGTCAGGGGCTCCTGCCCCCCATTTATATAGTAGGAAAGGGCAGGTTACATTGAGAATTGGGAAAGGGAGGTGGCCTATGCTAAGAGCTTGGTCCTTCATTACAGCGACCGTCACTTGCTTGCCCACGCGTCGGGTCGGTAGTCTGTTAGGCGAGGCGCTTAGCCGCTTCATCGGAAATGGCGCACCGCTTCGTGAGCCCGACGAGTGTTGGCGTTGCGATGTATAACGTTGGTACCGCCTCGGGAGGGCGTGCCTTCGTATTATGCGTGATTGGTTAATGGGGCCGGAAGCTTGACTTCGCCGCCATTTATGCCATCTTGGGAAAGAGCCACCGCTCCGTCTGATCCGCTTCGATTGTCCCGTCCAGTAGAACGCGGCCGTGACCGGTGGAGGCTTTGACACGCGCCCTTGTCGGAGGTTGCCTTAATTTGGTCGGAGTCGGGGATCCCGACCCGCGGGGTTAGGAGCCCTACTTGGTCGGGGCCTTCGTCTGATCGGTCGGGAGGCGTCCTTTGTGGTCCCACGAGTCCTTTGGTCGGTAATGGGCTTGGGGCAGCCTGCTTGTTACCCTGGGCCGTTGGGGTACCCCTGGTATGAGTATTCGTCAACAATAAAGTAAATGGATTGGTATCGGACGAAGAGCATATTGCTTTCCTTAACCTGTGGCTTGATCGATTTCTGTTCTACGGTGCTTCATTAGGGCCAACCCAAGTATATCAGACAATTGCAGAAGGATTAGTAGAGGGCCGTCGGCTTGCACTTGGAAAAACATTCCTAGGAGCAGTATATCAGATGATGCATGTTATTAGGAGTCGGCTTTACACGGGTTTTGCTGACTTCACCGTGGGTAACATAGGAGGTCCCCTATGGTTTATTCAGGTCTGACTATGTTGCTTCTTTAGCCGACCTTTTGACTTAGAACCCACCGAAGATACAGCCTTCCCAAGAGAAGACAACCCCGAGAATGCCATTCCTCAATATCAAGCAAGCCGATCTTTTGGCGAATGGTTCATCATGTGTTCCGGCGGCGAGACAAAAATTACAGCAACTGATTCAAAGAAGTATATGTCCTTTTTCCTTAATTTGAGCGATGCAGATTTGAGGCAGCGAGATTTTTTCAGCTATAGTAATGTGGCCAATTTTCCATGGCCTTCGTTCCTTAATCTTGAAGCCGACAGCTCTGCGATGTCTTCGGAGACCCTTGGTTTGTACAGAATTTTTATTTCCCCTTGCATCCTTCACACTGGTCTCCACACAAGAAATCGGATATACCAACCATCTTATGAGTTCTACCATCCGTCTGTTTATGCAAGACAACTGGGATTTGGTCAAGTCATCCCAAGTTTTCAGCTTCTTGATCGGCTTGAGCCAAGAGCCAGGGTCCGCAATGCTATTTTGCTGAGATCATCCTTTAAGTAGCCGATGAACTACAGCTTCAATCTTTGCCACATTTTTTCTTGAACACCAGACGGGCAGGAGGCTATACTTCATGGTGGTCAGTCATTGCAGAAGCTCTGTATCGGTCAAAGTCTCCATCTAACATTGTTAATGAATTCTTCCCAAACCTTCTGGAGCCGACGCTAGTATCTAATGCTGATTCTAGCAGCGAGGCCACTTCGTCTGGATATACTAACACGAATGTAGATGTTTCTAGCGAGGTATCGGCTTTTAGAGTCCAAATCTCCCTTTTTGCATTCCATGAAATTTCTTTGAATCTAACTTTGCTTCTATGCAGGACAAGGCTAAAAAGAAAGTGGCTGCGGGCCCATCGGGTGACGTCCAACCCAAAAGCGGCAACAATCGTTGCCATTACAGTTACGCCTCGGATCTTTGGGAATTCAAACCCCATCTTTATCGGACTTGGAAAAACAAAAACAGCCCAGTAAGTCTTTATCGGCTTCATTTTAATCTCTGATTATTTTTCATCTAACAAGACGTTTATCCGACAAATTTTCAGAAAAGAAGCGAAAATACACAAGGGCTGCTGCCAAGAAGATTTCTAAGCCCAAAGAACAGAGCGGTGAGAGCTCGCCACACACGTCGGCCACTAGAGAGGTAAAAAAATTTGACCTTTATGAGTATCCAAGTCTTCCGATGCATTGGCTTACCCTTTATTATTTTTTATAGCCGACACAATCAACTCAAGTCACGAAGATCTTAGCCGATCTTTCAAATATTTCTGTTGTGCCAATTCCTATGCCGCAGCCAACCCCTGCTCCAACCGCTGATCTGCCAGAGCTATCAGATCCAACAAACCTGCTAGGATTCTCCTTGGCCGATCTCGATGACCCAGAGATCATGGCCACCGATGATTATGATGCGGAAATTAGGAAGATCCTTGAAGTGTCCAAAGAGGCATCGGCTACCGTCACTTCTGCTCCGGGCATTAAGGAACGTCTTGATAAGTTTTTTGATTTAGTGATGCGGCCTCAATCGGAGATCTTAGCTAATAATCAGCCGATCAGAGTGCTATGGCTGCTGTTGAAGCCGACCTTCCTCCGGAAGCAATGCAAGCCCTCCTCAATGTGTGCCACTTGGATGATAGGAAGTCTGAAGTGGAGGCGGCACAAGACCGAATTCAACGTCGTGAAGCCCAAGAAGCCGATCAGAAGCTCTTGGATGAATTGGTCGCTAACGCGGCAAAAAAATGTAAGTTTGATGCCGGTGCTCAGCAGCTTAAGTCGACCAAAGAGTCCCTCTCCAAGTTAGAAAAAACAAAGAAACTTCTTTTGGAAGAGTTGGCTAAGCTTGAAAAGCAAATCGGAGAAGGCCAACAGATCTTGGAGAAAATTGCATCGGAGATGAAAGAGCAAAAGGTTAGCATTGCCGTGGCCGTTGACAGTGTGACGAAGCAATCGGCCAAGGTAAAGCCAGTGCCCGGGAATGCCAAGGATGATGATCGCCTTCTTAATGAAATCCAAGAGACCATCGCAAAAGCAGCGGGTGCTCTGTCGGCTCTGGGCGTGACTCTCCCCGGATCGGGCATTCAGTATTAGATCATGGATTGTAAAACTTTGTTAAATATCAAATGACTTGTCTGAATGCTGTAACTTTTGACAATCGGCTGTTTTAACCGGTTTAATTATGCTTCCTAGTAAATACATTTCTTTTGAATCTTCAATCCTTTTAGCCGATTAACAGAATCGTGTTAACTTGGCTTTTTTGAATGTGGTCCTTAGTCGGCTAGGCTCCAATCCAAACGCTAGGATAGTATTTCTTCAAATATTTTCCATTAATGGATTTAGGCAATACATACCCTTACAACGTCTCTATTATATACGAATTTCCGCCGACTAGCCGATTAACTTTGTATGGTCCTTCCCACGTAGGTGACCATTTTCCAAATCGGTTATCTTTTGATCCAACTGGTAATATTGTTTTCCACACCAAATCGGCTTGATCAAATGATTTATGCACAACCTTTTTATTATATGCTTTTGCAACTCTGGCTTTATTCTTCTTGAGCTGATCAAGCGTAGATAAACGTAATTTTGCTAGTTCATCCAAGTTATCGATCATTGAATCGTTATAATCCTGAGCTGACAAACCGTTTTGCCTGGCTACTCGTATCGATTCAATGTTGATCTCCACGGGTAGAACGGCTTCTTGACCATACACTAATTGGTAAGGTGAAAGCTTCGTTGCTCCGTGATAGGATAACCGATACGCCCAAAGCGACTCCGATAGAGTTGAGTGCCAATTCCTCGGCTTTTCATCAATCTTTCTTTTGATCGACGATTAGCGTTTTGTTGGGCGACTCGGCTTGTCCGTTAGCCCGGCGTAGTATGGGGAAGAATTCAACAATTCGATCCCTAGACTCGTTGCGTAACTCTGAAACTCGTTAGACATGAATACCGTACCTTGATCGGTCGTGATTGTTTGTGGTATTCCAAACCGATGGACAATATGTTCGTTCACAAAACCAATTGCCTCAACACTGGTCACCCTTTTAAGTGGTATAGCTTCAACCCACTTTGAGAAATAATCGGTTGCAGCCAAAATAAACTTGTGGCCTTTACTCAAGGCAGAAATATTTGGCCGATTACATCTATTCCCCAACCTCTGAACGGCCATGGTTTGATAATCAGATGTAAAGCCGATGCTGGTGCTAGTTGTATGTTGCCGAACTTCTGACAGGTCTAACATCCTTTATAATACTTGAAACAATCTTCCAACATCGTCGGCCAAAAATAACCTGTCCGTCTGAGCATCCATTTCATCTTATGTGCCGATTGATGAGAACCGCAAATGCCTTCATGTACTTCACCCATTGCCACCCACGCTTCTTCAGCCTCAAGACATCTTAATAGCAAACCTTCCATCGTCCGATAATACAGCATATCATCCATAACAATGTATTTCAAAGCTTGTTGCTGTATCTTGCGTTCTGTCGGCTTAGATGGATCAATCAGGTAATTCTTTATTTGCATTCGCCAATCCGCGACACCCACACACATGACGGCTTTATCCATTAGCTCAGTCCCTTGATATCGGTCGAGGTCTTTGTACCCTGATGCCTGTTGAGCCAAGGCATTAGCTCTATCGTTCAACTCTCTAGGGACGTGACCGTTAAAAAATAACGTAAACGAGCCGATGATCTCTAGGCATTGCTCCAAGTATTTCAGCAGTATCTCGTCTCGACATTGGTATTCTCCTTTGATTTGCTGTACAATTAGCATAGAATCCCCGTATGCCTCAACCGTACTTGCTCCGATATTTTCCAATAACTGCAAACCTTTGAGCAACGCTTCATACTCTGCCTGATTATTTGAGCATCGGCTATTTAGCCGAAATGCGAACTCGAAATTATGCCCTTTAGGCGATATGAGCACTATACCGATTCCATCGCCTTCTCTACACACAGACCCATCAAAAAATAATTGCCAAGGGGCTACGGATACCAAATCAGTAGTAGTATCATGTCCTGTTATAAAATCGGCTAATACCTGCCCTTTGACTGCTTTGGCCGATTCGTAAGACAAGTCGAACTCAACCAAGGCATAAGCCCATTTGCCAAGTCGACCCCGCAGGATTGGAGCTGATAACATATATTTTATAACATCGGTTTTACAGATTACTTTACAAGCCGATGCTAAAATGTAATGTCTTAGCTTTGTACATGAGAAGTATAAAGATAAGCATAATTTCTCAACGAAAGGGTGCCTGACTTCAGCATCAAGAAGGCGTCGGCTTAAATAAAAGATAACCCTTTATTTTCCATCAACTTCTTGCGCTAAAATAGACCCAATAGTCTCCTTTTCGGCCGATATATATAACTTGAACTGAATCCCTTTTTGCGGTGCGGCCAAAACCGAAGGATTAGCTAAATATTTCTTTACGTCGTCGAAAGCCTTTTGTTGATCGGCTCCCCATACAAACTCTTGATTATCCTTCAATTTCAACAGTGGGGTAAAGGCGCGGATCCGTCTGGAGAGATTAGATATGAACCTTCGGAGATAGTTAATTTTGCCGATCAATTTCTGTAACTCATTTTTGCACGTCGGGGGCATTGTATTGACTATGACTTTGACCCTTGTTTGATTGACTTCAATCCCCCTCTCATGCACCATAAAACCCAAAAACTGCCCAGCCGACACGCCGAACGCACATTTGAAAGGATTCATCTTCAAACCATGCGATCTTATGTTCTGAAAAACTTTTTCTAAATCGGCCAAATGCTGCAAGTCATCTGCAGACTTTACTACGACATCATCGATATATATCTCAACTATGTGGCCGATTAAATTATGAAAAAGCATATTCATAGCTCGTTGATATGTTGCCCCTGCATTCTTCAAACCAAAAGTCATAACCGTCCATTCGAATAAGCCTATAGCCCCAGGACATCTAAAAGCTGTTTTCGGTATATCGGCTTCTGCCAAGAATATCTGATTGTATCCGACATTACCGTCCAGAAAACTTATGATCTTATTCCCCGACGCAGCATCGATAAGCATATCGGCTATCGGCATTGGGTATTCATCTTTTGGTGTCGCTTTGTTCAAATCTCTAAAGTCGACACATACTCGAAGTTTCCCGTTTTTCTTCATAACTGGAACAATGTTGGAAACCCACTCCGCATATCGGCAAGGCCTTATAAATTTGGCCTCCAACAATCGTTCTATTTCTTCTTTTATAATTTTATACAAGGCCGGATTAAAACGTCTAGGGTACTGTTTAAACGGCCGATAACCTTGTTTAATGGGTAGCCGATGTTCGACCAATTGTCGGCTTAAACCAGGCATCTCATGATATTCCCAAGCAAAACAATCCTTGTACTCTCTGAGGATCTTGATTAACTTTTCTTTATATTTTACATTTAATTTTGCGCTAATAAAAGTTGGTCTTTTTCTATCACCATTACCTATATCAACTTCTTCAAGCAGATCGGTGGACGTGAAGCCTTGACCTAATTTTTCAATCTCTTCAAAGTCTTCTATAGCCTCATATCTATCTGTCGTTTGCCGATAGCTTTGCATTTTGTCTTGTAACGCCTTTACTATTTTTCTTGTCCCCATCGGCGTAGCACTTCGTTTGCTTGATCAAATGTGCCTGGCTTGACACTGATCGGCACAAGTCCTGTCTTGCTCACGTAGATGAAATCGCAATCTTCTAGGGTCTTTCACGATATGCATTCTGCCTCTTCATGTTGCCAATTCGCATCAGAACTAGCCATGGCAATGTGAGCCGATGTGTCGACCGTGATAATTTCAACCTCTTCTCCGTTCCATTGGACAAGCGCTTGATGCATGGTTGACGGTATGCAACAGTTTGCGTAAATCCAGTCCCTTCCAAGCAGAACGCTATAGTTTCCCTTAGCATCAATAACAAAAAACGCAGTCGGCAACGTTTTACTACCGACGGTCAGTTCTGTAACCATGACACCTTTGGCTTCTGTGGGATCGCCTGTGAAGTCGTTTAAAACCATGTTGGTTTTGATTAAATCTTCGTCAGACTTACCCAGTTTCTTGCAAGTCGTATAGGGCATCAAGTTTACTGTGGATCCGCCATCTACCAGCATCCTTGATATCGGCTTCGCATTTATATATCCTTTCAGATATAATGGTTTCAGATGCCGATGATCATCTCTTGGCTTCTCGAAGATTGCGTTTTGAACTCCCGAGCATGATTGGGCAAACGTTTCTTTAGCCGATTCAGTTTTGATTTTGAATTTGGCCGGCAATGTGAACACCATATTGATGTCCATTGGAGGTGTATCATCCCTAATCATGGGAGAATCTAGATCATCTGCCGATTCAAAGTCTTCCTCAGCTTGTTCCTTTTTCCTCCATTCTTTTCTGACGACCTTGACCGGACGAAGCTCTTTGAAAGCATCGTCCCTCTGTTTCTCAGCGTCGGCTTCCCGGATCTCTTGAGTCCTTAGCCTCTGAAGTCGTCTGCGTTGCGATCAGCTAAGACCAGACGGACACCATCTAGGCTTAGGCTCTACTAGTTTTCTTATCTTGCCGACTAGATTTTCTTGGTCCACATTTGACCTTCGCGTTTCGACCTGGTTTGGTACTTGCTTTGGTTCAGATATTCTTTCGTGAACAGGCCTTCTGAAACCTTCGCCGTAACCTTGAATTGGCCCAGACAGCCTATCTTTAGCCGATTGCCTTGGCCAATCGTTGCGGGGGTAATGCTCCATCGGGCACGTATACGGGGATGACAGTGCTACTCCCCTCTCCCAACAAAACTGGCAAAAAGGACATCTTCTATGGGCCCTCTCCACATTTTCAGTGTAATATAAATTATCCGACTGATGAGTAGGACGTCGTGGTCGGCTTCTTATTCTTTCGTATTTCTCCAGTAACTGTGAAAATGTCGGTCCCGATCTTCCGGCTAACGGCCTTGACGGTGATTTTTCAGCTTTGTACCACTTACCCACCTGAGGATTTCCTTTGGGTTTAATGGTTCTCAAATTTCTCCCTTCATGATCGGCTTCTATTTGTAACGAGCCGATTGTAATTTTCAAGGTTTGACCGCCGCTTGATTCCGACTGAACATTGACCTGCCGATCCCTCTTCGGCTCATCTCGCATCGGCTCCTTTCCTTTAGCCGAGCATTGAACCATGTTGATTGAGAATGGATCAGCGTCGATTTGCATGGTTGGTTCATCAGCAAATTTTAGCCGACCGTCCTCAATAGCCGACTGGATCTGTTGACGGAAAATATTGCAGTCGTTAGTATTGTGAGAAAAAGAATGGTGCCACTTGCAATACCTGCGTTTCTTGATCTCGTCAGCCGATGGTATAACATGTTCCTCGGGTAACCGTATTATCTTTTCTTGTAATAACAGATCAAAAATACAATCACATTTGGAAACATCAAAGGCATATTTAACTTCCGACTTATTTCTAGTCGGCTATAGCCAAGAACAGACTAAGAACTTTTTAGATCTCTTTACCCATTCGGCTATATTTATTTCTGCTTCATCGTCCTCTGAAGAATCACTGGGACAATATTCGACCATATTGACTTTGGCCTTGTCCTTCTCCTTATTATTATTGTTCTTGAATCTATCTTTAAACGCTTTCTTTGTCGAATCGGCTTTCTTGAGCCGATACACGATGAAGTAAGTGACTTAAATCAGTGAACTCTTGCCCTCCAAACTTCTCCCTAAGCGGAGGAATCAATCCTTGAAACGCTAAATCAGCAAGTTGATTATCGGGCAAAGTGACGCTAAAACATCGATTCCTAGTTTCCCTGAATCTTTTAATGTAATCAGTAACCGATTCCCCAAATTTCTGACGGACAGAGCTTAGATCGGAAATTCTAAGCTCCAAACTGCCCGAAAAGAAATATTCGTGAAATCGGCTTTCCAAATCGTTCCATAAGTGGACCGAATTCGGAGGTAAACAAGTAAACCAGGTAAAAGCTGCTCCGGACAATGACAACGGGAACAGTCTTATTTTTAGTCCATCGGACTAAGCCGCTTCGCCGCATTGAGCGATAAAGCGTCCGATGTGTTCCAAAGTAGTAGTTGAATCATCGCCAGAGAATTTCGCAAAGTCTGGTACTCTGAAATTGTGAGGGTATGGTATGCGATCTATGTAATCAGGATACGGTTTTCTGTAGCCGATAACCTTCCCCTTTGGCTGTATACCGAATTGATCCCTTAAAACAGCAGAGATCTGATCGACTCAATTTACATTATCGGCCATTGGCATAGCAGGCCCTTGATAATGTTGGTCATAGTTGGCAGCCTGCCCCCCGAGTGCAAGCTCGGGTTGCCAATTATCTTTGCATCGTCGGCTGCGACCATCTTGATCGTGCCGATTATGCCTAACTTGAGGTTCCGGCACTGGGACAAACGGTTCTGAGTATGTTACTACCCTATGTGGACCTGGGTTTCTAAGCACGGTAGGCTCTTGTGAGAATCTCTCGGAGCCAATCGGCTGTGGAACCGATTGGGGAAAAGCATAGAACGGAGCCGATGGCGACAGATTTATTGATGCGTCTAATTTAGCGGCGTCGGTGTAGGAGTGGTAATGGCTCACCCCACTTGACCGAGGGTCCCTAGGTAATATGATCGTGGGTTGTGTGGGCATCATGGTGGGGAGTGAGGTCATAGCCGATGGTTTAGGATCGGCTGACGCGCTCTGCGTATTTTGGGCCATTGAAAAGACTGGATAATTCGGCAGAGCTTGTAATGGGTCAAGCAGACTTCCTGACGAGGCTAACTCCTGGGCTATAGATTTAACGCTATTTGCTATCATCGGCTTGAGCGTTGTCACGAGAGCCGATGATTGATTTATTAAGGCGTGGTGCACAGACTGATTAATCATAGCCGATAATTCGGCTTGAGCAGGCAGATATCGGCTTACCGGTTCTGTGACACCCGCATCTCCCAGGGCGTTGACCGTCGGTAGGGCGGATTTTTGAGTGACGCCACGTCTAGTTTTCTGATAACAGCTTAGCATCACCTCCTCCAACGCAGTCTTCTGAGCCTCTATTTCCTGACGTTGTTCCGCGGTCAAATCGTCCATTGTTGGGACGATTATGGCTTCTGAGTTGAGATCGAATGGTGGAATCGACTTTCCTGATGAAGACATTGGTCCCACCGGGCGTGCCAAGAGTGTGTTGGTGTCAAAAACTTGATGTAGGGTTTCTGACAGCAGCACACCAAACGAACACCGGGTTCAGAGCGTGCCAGTCGATTTGACCTGTAATCGACAAGGTAAAAATATAAAATTCACTCAAAGCCGATCGTAACGATCAATCGGCTTAGACTCAATCAGCTTGAAGCCGATTAAGATCAAAGTAATAGGGAAGTCTAAATTACAAAAGCTACTCCTAGTCGACAGGAAGGAAGAAAATAAAAGCTAGTTGATTGTATTGTGTTGTTGGATCCCCTTTGCAGCTTGCTTTGGCCCTTCTTTTATACCCTTCGGCCGATCGTGTCCAATTACAACACGTTTTGTAACTTGATCCGTATCGACCTTGTTTGGATAACCTTTCCCAAAGATTTTGCCGTTACCAAATACTTTCAAATCTTACCAAACTATCTACTAGTTTCCGTGTCTTTGACTTTATTGCCGATTTTGACTTGACTTGCCAAATTCTGGTGCAAACAAAACCTAAGCTGGCTGATGCATACAACTCAATATTAGGTTGATGCAATTTAAAAAATAATAATTGCAGCATAATATTCAGTTGGTGCATTTTAAAAACTAACTGTAGCCTATTTCTATTCAACCTCTCTTAAGCCTGAGGGAGTCTACGTATGAATTGCCTATCTTTTCTCGTTAGCTTTAAGCTTTTGGGGAGAGTGTTGAAGTATAAGTGAATTGCGCATCTTTTCTTACCGGGTTAAGTTTTTTGGTGAATTAATTGATGGATGCAACTCAATGAAAAAACGTCGCACTGAGTGAGTTGGAGGGCAACATGACCCGTCGCCCGCCCATGTCACCGACGGCGCCGGTTCCTCCACCGGATGACGAGGATATATCAGGATCCAATTGAATCCTACTCGAATTTGGGTAGAATTGGGGAATTTCTGGGATAAGAACGAAGCAAACCTCAAGTTTGACATCCTTGGCTTAAATACCTCAAGTTTTACAGCATTATTACATAGCTGAATTACATCAACGCGGGAAAAGATGTTAATTCTATTTGTGATTTTTATATGTGATGATTAATTTGACAATAATATAATATATGTGTGATGATTTATAGATAATAATATTTATTATGGAACAAGGTACTGTAAGAGGTTGTTTTATTTGTGACAGGAGATGCAGCGCAGGCAACAGGAAGTGCAACGCAGGGACGCGAGATGCACGTTGCAGCATAGGCATGCGAGATGGACGTACACTGCAGGTCGGAGAGAAACCGTGCAGGTGGCGCGTAGCCCGAGAGCAGCACAAGCGAAGGTCGCAGAGGTGCAGGCGCAGCACGCGAGGTCGCAGAGGTGCAGGTGGCACACGAGATCGTAGGTGTAGGAGGCGCAGCACGCGAAGGACTCAGGTGCAGTAAGACGGGATACGTAGAGGTCTACGCAGATAGACGACGTGGTATGACGGCCAGCGGGTCGTACAGACGAGTGAGTTATGCGAGTGCAGCAGGTGGGCCGTACGCATACATGTGTGAGTTTTGGGTTATATGTGTATGTATTGGGCCATGTGTAATTGGGCCAGGTGGATATACATGTATGTAGATTAGTAGGGATAAGAAATTAGGGTTTGCCGGGTATAAATAGGAGGAGGTGCCTCCTGGTTTGGTTGAGCTGCACAGAACAGAGAAAACGTGTGCGACGCGTGGAAAAAGAAATCAAAGCAAGGGCTCCGACGGTGCAAGACTAAAAGGAACATACGCGTGGAGGAGGCCACGGCGCGCAGGCAACAGCAGGTTCCCTTCGTGCCTGTGTGTTTGCACACCATAGCAAGCCGCGGGAGCATGCCGTCCAGGTGCAAGGCGCAATAAAAGAAGCGACAGCTCCAAGTGAGAGCAACAGAGAAAAGAGGGAAGAGAGAAGAAAGAGAAGAAGAGAAAAGAAAGAGAGAAAGAGGTTGAAAAATTTGAGAAAAAAAATTCAGAGATTATTTGAGGTCTATGCTTTCATGTAAAGGGATTCATTTGCGTGTTCTTTGATGAAAATCATTGAGTAAGGATTCCGATCTACTAATTCATATTTACGTATAATTGCTCTCTAGCATGCATGTTTAATCTAGTTTCTCGTCCACAGTATTAGATCAATTATCCTAGATTGATTTGTTCAATTTAGTCATTATTTTGTTAATTTCCAGAATTAATACAAACATAAAAAAAATTAGTTTTAGGTGTTAGTTTGCACCAATTCACCCTCTCTTGATGCGTCTCGATCCTATAAAAGACAAATATGTGCCGTCGATATATTGATTACTGAAAACATTTCTGGCCCTGCGATGATATAAACTTCATGCAATGTCTCCCGCTTCGATTTAGCCGTTTTGTTGAAGTTGGTGAACCTTTGATGCCCTTAACTAGGAAAAACTGAAAAAAAAAAAGGCTCGAATCTAATTAACCGTTGATGCCGACAACAATTGAGAAAACAAATCATATCCAAAAAGGATTAGTTTAAAAATATTTTGAATTTAAATTTATGAGTCAGTAGGAAGCTAGAATATTACTCTCTCCGGTCACAAATAGTTGCCATTTTAGACATCGACATGATCTTCAAAATACAGCTTTAATCACTAATTTCTATTATAATATAAAACCCAATAAAATTATAATATCACGAAAGTATTTTTTGAGACAAATCTATACGTATGATTTTCATGTATTCAATTTTAATATTTAAATTCAAAAAATTTAACTATATCTATATTCAAAACGATAACTATTTATGATCGGAATGAGTATTAATTTGATAACCAATCCACGCGTACATGTACGTGTAACTCAAGCAAAATAACTAGACTACATCCCTATTTGACCCGTAACCAGACACCACATTTATACAACGCAAAAGAATCAAACAACACCAATTAAGAAAGAATATATTTCAAAAAAACAGGTTTTGTTTTGACATTTGCAGAAAAACCCATAATTCTTGTTTAGTGACATTTAACCCTAGAATTTACGGGTTAATGATTTAGAAAACACCATTAGTGAAATCAGGCCCACCTATGTTTAGGAATAGGAGGTTGTTGGGTGGAGCGGATTAACCATAAAATACCGGTCTATCTACGTGGCTGCGAAACCTACCGAACCGACCGTAAGACGGTTTAGTTCTGTCAGTAAAAAAAACCAAATGTTCTATACAGCTATAAAATTAGGTTCTAAAACCCGCTCATTATCGTGAGCGTAAAAATGAGGTTTTCTGAAATTTACTCCGAGCGTGCAATAAATGCGAAAATCCGCTCATTATCGTGAGCGTAAAAATGAGGTTTTCTGAAATTTACTCCGAGCGTGCAATAATAAATGCGTCGTAGCCACGGGCTTTCGCGAAGGGCGCCCTCCCCTCCTCGCAATCTGTTGTGCCCTCGTCACCGGCGACCTCACCGTCGGCGTCTGGACACAGCAAGCCAGGCACGGCTCCTCATTCCACTCAGCTCTCCTCTCGTCCAGAGCGCCCTCCTCCTCCTTCCCACCTCCACTCGTGCTGGACTGGCGTGGAGCGGAGATCCATTCGAGCTTGGAATCAATTTCTTCTCTTGCTGGTAAGAACCTTAGCTTTGTTTGGAAGGATTTGATTGCTGTAAGAGTTTGTTTTGTTGTTGGGGATCTTTTCTTTGTTGTGAATCCAAATCTTCCTTGCTCTCTTTTCAGTTTGCTGAGTGCAGTTTAGTTTCCCAAGGATCTTGGGGGTTCAACTGAACCCCCCATGCCCCAGGTCAAGGCCAAGGTATCAGCGGTGGCGGCGACCTCAGCCGGGACGTCGGCGGCGGCGGCGGCGGCGCCAAGGAGGTGGGACGGGGTGGACCCGTCGCTGGAGAAGATGGTGCTGAGGGCGTGCCTGGACCAGGCCCCCGAGCGGCGCCGCGTACGCGAGGCATTCAAGGACGTGCAGCTCAACATCGACCACTGCCTCTTCAAGGTCCGTACGTGCCCCTTTTTTTTCCCTGCCTTACAATCCAGAATCGAGATAGGATGTTGTTGTCCTAATGGGGTCAGGAAGGTGCTGAGTGCTGAGTGCTGATGGTGTCTGGACAATCTTGATGTGGTCAGGATGGTTCTGTTATGATGGTATCCCTGTGCTAGCTTTTGATTTGGTGGTATCAGGACAATCTTGATATGGTCAGGTTTTGACTTAAAACCCTTTAGGAGTGTGTTTAGGAAGGAACTCTCTGAGGATGATCTAGAGCTTGGAGCTTTGTGTCAGGGTGGTCCAAACTTGGGTCAGTGTTGTGCCCACACAAAGCTTTGTGATTGGTCCGGTCACCATGGAGATGGCCATATGTTGTACTAGTTAATTAGGATGGTCCAGACGTACTACTGATTTTTGCACTCTATAAGGTGTAAAGGCTAGTTTGGGATTTTGGGTTATGAATAGTCGGTCGACTGCTTTTGGTTTACCCCTCTCGGAAGTTGGAGCCTGAATTTTGTGTAGCCCAAGCATGCTAGGGCCTTGAATAAAGCCAGATTATTCTTGAGGTGCTTGAGCGTATTGGTAGCATGTATGAGAGCAAACTATTGTCCATGTGGAGCAATATTTAGAGAAAGGAAAAATTGCCACCATAGTGCTGAAAGAGTACCACCACTTTAGTAAAGTAGCAGAAAAAGTTCAAACCTTAGTAAAATGCCACTCCAATCTTCCGTTAAATTTTCAAACATTATGAGCAGACAGTTAATCATTTTTGTCTGTTCCTAGTTTCCTTTGCGCTGGCGCTTTTATTAAGCTAACTATGCTTTTGATGTTATGTCATGCCATGGATGGTTTTTCTTACTTGCATTTGTTCTATGATGCAGGAGCAATATAGTGGCATCGGCTCAAAGGAGGTGCTGTTTCTTAGTCTAGCCATTGTTTTATACAGTTTCTTCATAATAAGTAGATCCCTACACTTAAGTGCTGCAATACATAAATTTCTGTTACATTGTGTGTAAGATTCTTAGGCATATAGAATTTGTCCATCTTCTTTGTACTAGTGTGTGTGCTCTAAGTAAAGAGAGGGATTCAAGAGATTCCACTCTTTGTAATCCAGCCGGCATAGTGATGTATTTTATTCAGTTGATTTGAGGTAATGAGCACTATGCAGAAATATTGATGTGAGATAGGATAATTTCAGTATTTTTTTTAAATGGTAGGGCAATGTTGATGTGCATTGGGTATATCAGATATTCAATAGTACCTCATTTTATTCAATAGAAGAATTTTTTGCTGTGAAGGATGAAACTTCACTGGTAGTTATGCTTAAACACAAGTTGACTATTATATAGATAATTCTTTGCTGGTTTGTGAGACATTCTAAGATTGTATGCCAAAAATGTTAATTTGCTCAATGGTACTCCCAAGTCTTAAGCCATGATGGCATAGCAGTTGATCCTTGGCTCTTCAGAAACTTATGCCAACTTGTTGATTATATGTTGTCCATCGTTGCAATGTGACATTTTTTTTTCTCTCTTCAACAGTCATATGAGCTGAACTCCAGGGGTGTGGAGATTTTCTCAAAATGTTGGTTTCCCGAGAATGACCGCATGAGAGCTATTGTTTGTGTCTGCCATGGTTATGGAGACACCTGTACTTTTTTCCTTGATGGTATCCTTTGCCCTGTGATGCTAGTAATGTTCAATTTCATATGATGCTTCGTTTTTGCTACATTTTGGAAGTTTGTTTTCTTTCAGGGATTGGTAGGAAGATCGCTTCAGCTGGATATGGAGTATTTGCATTGGACTACCCTGGTTTTGGTCTTTCAGAAGGACTTCATGGATATATTCCAAGTTTTGATACTCTTGTTGATGATGTAGCTGAACACTTTGCTAAGATCAAAGGTATGCTGCCATTACGTTGTTACTGGTTTGAGTTGTTTCTCATGTTGTCTCCTTTTCTATACAAGTTTTTGGGAAACAGTTGGGAAATTTATTATATTTTGTCCAAACTCAAAGGTATGCTTCAATGGATGAGGTTTATATGTCAAATTTACATGGATTTTCTTTCACCAAGTTGAATAACTTGATCTTCTGCACAAGTAACATGCAGAACTGTTTGCTAACCACCTTAAGTATCACCATAATGCAGTTGCATCTTTTGGTAGAGCTACTACAAGTTTTGTTTTACTTTTAATGTGAGAGTTTTTAGAAATTAACAAAATGTACATATTGTGTGATCTTTCGCTTCTTGTACTGGAAATAGTTTGCTTTCTGTAGCTTTACAAAGTGTGGCTAAAAAGTTGCTTTATCTTCTTTTATTCTCTTCCTAATTTTAAAAGAAACATGTACTACCTTCGATCCAAAACACTTGTTTTAGCTCCACATACAAAGAACAAGGAAATAATTAATGCTTTAGCTTTTGACATAGTTTACTCTTATTAATTGTATGCTCATATCTCTAAAACCAATACTAATAAGTGCAAAATGTTGCCTTAAGAAAAATCAAAATGACAAGTATTTGGAAACCAAAACTAATGAGCTAAAATAAAAACTATTTTGGACTGGAGCGAGTACCATTCTGTGGAGCACTACCATTGTGGCACTATTTATTACAAAAAATTGAGATTGATTGCGAATGTTTTGGTATAGGAGTTAATCTGTTATGTTTTAACTGTTTTGTCATTGCATACAATGGAATTGCTTTTGATAATGGCAAAGAAGAGATTTGCATGGGCTAAGCTTCGTAGTAAATGGTTTCAGTTTGAATTAAGTACATGCATGCCGTATACAACCTCCACAATGCCAAACTGTAGAAAGGTTGACAAACTGGTAATAGTGAATCTTCTTTGAAGTAGTGATAAATTTGTCGATCAAGTTTTTCCATTTTCTACTTCATAAATGATCTTATCCTTTTGCAAGAAACTTCCTGTTATTATCTTTAATTGAATTTATATATGGGCATGCTCTATTCCTTTTTTTTTTCTAAGACAATACATGCTATCCGAATATTACTCATTTCACTGTAAAAGTGCAATTCATATGTTGCCAGGAAATCCTGGAAATAGAGGTCTTCCGAGCTTTTTGTTTGGTCAATCTATGGGTGGAGCAGTTGCATTGATGGTTCACTTTAAGCAACCGAACGAGTGGAATGGTGCAGTACTAGTTGCACCCATGTGCAAGGTAGTCTATCAATATAGGAGTGTAGGACTCTATAGCAGCTATGTCTGGGCACATATTCTCAAACTCATTTATTTATAGATAGCAGATGATGTGGTTCCGCCTTGGCCTGTTCAGCAAGTTCTAATTTTTTTGGCTAGACTTATTCCAAAAGGGAAGCTTGTTCCACAGAAAGATTTGGCAGAGTTGGCATTCAAAGAGAAGAAAAAACAAGAGCAGGTCAATACTATTTGTCATACTGACTTCTAGAATTGATACCTCTATTCGTTCATTTTTTTTCTTTAGTTTCATTTCAACTGATTTGCACATTCTTTGTCCACAGTTATTCAATCCATATATGTTTTTTTTGGAAGAAAATAATGGGAAAAACTAAAAAGATCCATTTAATATTGCTTCATGCTCCCACCCCTAGAAGAAAGGGCATTCTCATCCGTTTTCAAAAATTAGCACAACAGAAAACTTATGGCATACAAACGATCTTCCTTTGTTATTTCTTCTTCCAGTTTTGGGTAAATTTGTCCTAAAGTATGTATGAAAATGTAATTCAAAAGAAGGTTTGTTACTTGTGGAATAATTTTGTGGTTGAACGATTGCTTAGTTTATTTCATTGAAAATTTCCTTATTCAATTTAGTTAGCCGTGGTTTATGCCGTGTGAAAAGAATGTTGTTGTTAACTCTCTGCTCAATGCAGTGTTCTTACAACGTAATTGCCTACAAGGATAAACCACGTCTACGAACAGCTTTGGAGATGCTGAGAACCACACAAGAGATAGAGAGTCATCTAGAAGATGTATGTGGCTTATTTTTGCTTTTCTCCAGTTGGTTCTGTTATACATGTCACCCATGCTATCTAAGTTCTATACAGTTGCTTATAGCATTACCCATTTTTATGTGAGATTTAGTGAAGAGAAGAATTGGGTCTGAATTGTTAGTTGTATTGCAAGAGCCTAAGGGGCTAATATACAGTGTATATGAGTGAAAACCCTAGACTAGACTACAATTCCTTAACTGCCCCTAGCACGCACATGACTATTACACTTCTACCCTCGACATTGCTTGTTGGATGCTTCGAGTTTAAGACCTAATTTGATAGTTCAAAATTTTCTTTATGAGCTGATCTTTTGTCATTATGGTTTGTTGTAGTAAGTGTAAAAGTAATGCTTTTGAGCATAAAAAATCTGAATGTAGAAAGGTTTAATCAGATAGGCCTATGACAACAGTTAATAAAAACTGTTGTCCTTGCTAAACACTTGTCCTTATAAGATTTCAATTTAATGAACTATGCTGTCTTTGGAAGAACTTTTTAAAGAGTCGTATTACACTATAGCATTGTAGATATTCTGTTTTTCATGTTGAGGCAATTCAGTTATTCTGTTTTCACCTTTCCCATTTAGGTTTCTCTGCCCATTATCATTTTGCATGGTGAGGGTGATTTGGTCACTGACCCAGGCGTGAGTAAAGCGCTCTATGAAAAAGCAAAGAGCTCAGACAAGACGCTGCGGATTTATAAAGATGCATACCATTCTATCTTGGAAGGTGAACCGGACGAAACAATCTTTCAAGTTCTCGATGATATAATCTCTTGGCTGGATCAACATTCCACATAGGAAGTTTCGTCATCATAAACTGCAGAGCTATTTAAATTTATTTGCCATCGTTGTCTCTTGTTGTCGGGAATCCTAGATCCAATAAGGTCGGGATCTCCATTTTGGCATCAGCCCTGTATTCGTTCTTACTGATAGCGAATGTTTCTCATCTGAGCGCTTTAAATAAGTGATTAATTTGTATTTATCTATCAACTTTTTTACGAAAAGTTTGGAGATTGAGCTCCCCTTTTTTTTATTTCATTTACCTTATCTTTAATATATTCCGATCTCTTTTTCGTTGTATGTTTGAGTACAAGACTTGTCAATTTGAGTAAAGGAAAACAGTAAAAAATGGGAACAGACAGAAATGTATTTAGTTCCTACAGTTTAAAACGAATTGAACGGGCAGCATAGAGTAAAATGCTAAATGCCACATTTTTATTTTTGGGGTTACACCGTGGTGCAATTTGGCTGGCATGTGTTGGGCTGGGCTAGACTAAAATGGTGGTTTTAGTCTAAGGGTCTGTTTGTTTTTTCTTTGGATTATTTAAAAGCTGATTTTGGATTGTGGTTGTAGAGAAACTGATTCTCCAAAAGTTAGAATCGAAAAATATATATGAAGTGGATTGTGAATTCTAGTGTATATAGGTGGACTGAATTGTAAGAATCGGATTCTAGAATCGGACCGTTTGTTTTTTATTGAGGTCAGAATCCAGAATCAAAAACTAAAACAAACAAAACCTAATATAGCTGTATTAGTTTGTACTGCGTGCGTTTTTTGTGGGCGAAACTAAGAAAACCAAATATGTAGTACTGTAATAAATGTTATTGCTCTATCACGCTAAAAACATTTGAGAAATAAATCGAAAACTTAGGTACACAGGGGGGAACGTCTAGGCAGTATTGGTCATCATGTACTTGGCTGCTTCTACAAGAAGCCCTAAATTCTTTATCAGATTGTATTCTGCCAAGTTATGATGTATTCGAGATCAGACCTCAGATCAAGGTTCAAAATCTTGCCAAAATTTTGCGAGATCTCGGTTTCCAGATGTGGACGAGATTTTAAACGCCGGTCGGATTGAAAAATTCAAAAAAAAAATTAAATCGCTAGTAATCTCAGAAATTTCAACGAGATCTCGCCATTTTTGACCGAAATTTGATGTTTGACCACCGGATTTGACCAAAAATTGATCAATAACCCTTAAGAAAGTCATCTTCTATGAAAAATTGTTGAAAACCTGAATTTTTGAGATATTTTTTTAAAACTTCAGAAACACTGTCATATTTTTATAAAATTGTATGTGCTTTCTATTGATCTGAAATATTTATGGTACCATCCTAATAAGTTTAGGATCATACATAACAATTTTCAAAATAATTAAACTTCATTCGTTATCTTTAAAAAATAAAAAATAGAATGAACATAATTTGGACAGTAACATTGTCAGAATTTTATAAATTTTCTCGAGTGTGTTCATGATCTAAAATTTTTATGAGAGCTTAATAATTGACTCAGTACCATTATATAAATTTTTTTGTTTGCTCAATCAAATCTATGTATGTATTGAACTTCATTTGTCATATTTCAAAAATAAAAAACAGAAAGAACATAAATGGTACACTGTACTTGTAAGAATTTTATAAATTCACTGGGGTGTGATCATGATTCAAAAATTTTATGAGATATTAATAATTTCCTTATAACCCTTATGCAAAATTTTCAAAAAATTTAAACATTGTTTGGTTGCTAAAGCAAATCTATGTATTAATCATTAGGCTTTTACGAGAATGTAGCACTCTCAGAATATTTGGAACTTCTTGAAGCTTGATCATCAGATGAAAATTTTATAGAAGTATTGATGATAAATCAGGACCATCCACAAAAAATTTCAAAATTTGATAATGTGGTTTGTACCATTTTTCATTTGGTTGAAGTTTGCCGGTAAAGCTTTTATCAGTACAGTAGCACTGTCCGAATTTTCAAATATTCATGGAGCTTGATCATCATCTGAAAATTTTATGAGAACATTAGTAATGCATCAAAACCATGCACAAAAAATTTCAAAATTTTCTAACGTGGTTTGTTTCATTTTTATTCGGTTCAAACTTGTCGGTCAGCGTTTTATCAGGACAGTAGCAATGTTTGAATTTTTTAAAATTTCTCAGATCTGATAATAATCTGAAATTTTTATGAGAATATCACTGTGTGTCAGGAACCTACAAAAATAATTTCAAAATTTTTGACATCATTTGATTCATTTTGCGCTCGGTGCAATTTTGCCGAGATGTCGGTAAAACCAGCCGAAATTTCGGTCTTCTCGGTAGAAAAAAATCCGGATTTGAATTTTTGTTTTTTTATTTCGTCCGAGATTTCGTTCTCCAGCCATGGACGAGATTTAGAGCAAAACGAGATAGATACATCTTGTGCACATCTGCCGAGACATTTTGCTTTGCAGCAGGTGCTTTTCTTTACCTTGAAACGTTGAACAATCTGTTCGACCTCAATTCCATTTCCTACCGAAGTGGCAAAAGCTACAAGACGCAACTAGTAGCTCTCACTTTTGTCTGCCGAAAAACTGAAAAATTTGACAGGCTTGTTTGAGAATTTGAGACTCCACAAAAAAATAATTAAAAAAACATCCATACGATTGTATACAAATTTGCACACAATTTTTTGGTCATGCATTAGACCATACAGAGACAGACTCAGTCTTCCAAATTTGCACACTTATTTGATCATGCATTAGACCATAGAGACAGATTCAGTCTCCACCTAAAGAACAGGTTCATAAAAAAGAGAGATGTTTTGCAGTCGGAACAACTAGCATCTGAACCCTGACTGAAATCAGTATAGACTACAGACATTAAAATTTAAGGCGAATACAGAACCTAGTAAAATAATTACGTAAACAAGATCTGATAAGGGAGCATACAGTTCGACATTCCATGTAATTCATGTACACTGAAACTCCCAACTCTTTGATTGACAGGTGAGCTGGTCTCGAGCTCCGCTCAAATGTGATCAGAACTCTGAAGCATTGTGGATCAATCAAGACAATTGCTCAAACTAGCTTGGGCTGTAATTGAGTCGTACCAATCTGCTGGAAGAGTCGAGTCAACTCTACCGCCTTAATCCAAGTAAGTCACGATTTAAGTTGACTAATATATCTAGAGATTATTGAAATCACAGTTGACTAGTACAGAGATGGTAGTATTCCACACGAACCAAATCACAGGCCACAGCGCATAGAATAGATGAACCCACATGAATATGCCACTTCTGCATCTTGGAACCTGTCGTGCAAATCTAGATAGCTGCGAAGCAAATGATCTCATCAGTCAAACCAGTTTTGACAACTTACCAGTGCAAAAGTCTAACTGCAATTTTTGGCTGATCCAAAGAGTGAAAATCAGCATCACAATTATGGAGCTTATGCCATAACCTCCAAAACTGAATCATTTCAGCAAACATTAGATAGAAACAACAATCGAATGCTCATTTAGCAGAAGATGCCAGGGCATGCTCTATTTTCAGTGGGGTTTTCCTCTTCCTTTTCTGCACATGATGGAATCAACAAAGTATCAAATAAATTTAACATTTTCTATGGACATATTCATCATAGCTACTTGGCATATTTGGAAGAGTCGCAACAGAAAAGATTTTGACAAAATATAACTGAATGTGGATCGATGGAAGCACAATTTGAAGGATATCTTGTTTAACATAGTGATATAGCAAAACATAAAGATCATTTAAAGGGAGCAACTAGCGCTCGGACATCCGATCCGAGTGTTGGTGTTGTACGCTGTTTTCTATCGTTAGATCTTTCCGACGAGCCCAGAACAAAACGTTGGATCTCCTCGTGATGCAACGGTAAAACCATCTCGCCAGGTCGAAGGTGCCCCCCTTTGTCCTCGTGAGAGTCGCCTCTCCCTTCCTCCAAAATCTCTTCACAGCATACATCTAATTGGGTCATCTGGTTCAAAAAAATGACCAACCAACACCAAATCAAACACCTTACAAAGAGTTTGGCCTCCAATTATTGGATCAAATCCTTGTAGATGTGATGTGAGGAAGGCTGAACAGAGAGACAAAGGAGAATTTTTTACTGTTCTAGCCCGACGGTTGTAATTTTTTCGAGATTGACCGTTGATCTGACGAAATTGCAAAAATAGCCCGCGAACAGTAAATTCAAGCGGACCCAGATCGCGAGATTTTATTTTATTCATTTTCCAGCGGATCAGATCCGCGGGATATTTTTTTAAAAAATTTTTACCCCGATTCTAGCGATCGGTGTCCGCGGTATAATTTTTTTAAAATTTTTTGGAGTTGAACTCCTGGCGGGGGTAGGGGTGGCAGGGCGACGCAAGTGGAAAAAAAATATGTAGGATTCCATAGATGTTCAAAAAATTTCAAATTTTTTGTGAAGGTTCTTAACGCATCAATAAAATTTCCACAAAAAATTCAGAAGATTATTACATCTGAGGAATTTTTAAAAAATCGAACATTGCAACTGTCTTGATGAAACGCTGACAAGTAAATTTTAACCGAACGAAAAATGAAACAAACCACGTTAGAAAATTTTGAAATTTTTTGTCTATGGTTATGATGCATCATTAATATTCTCATGAAATTTTCTGATGATGAACAAGCTGTATGAATCTATTAAAGTTTAGATAGTGCTACTATCCTGATTAAAGTCATACCGGCAAAAATGAACCAAATGAAAAATGGTACAAATCACTTTAGAAAATTTTGAAATTTTTTGTGTATGGTTATGATGCATCATTAATATTCTCATAAAATTTTCTGATGATAAACAAATTGTATGAATTTATTAAAATTCAGACAATGCTTTTATCCTGATTAAAACCATACCGACAAAAATCAACCAAATGAAAAGGAGTAAGGCCCTTGGAACTCGAGACTGGAGTAGAGGCTGTTAAGGAACCTCGCTATCGAATAGTCCGGGGTTCCCGAACAGATCTAAAGTGGAGAACAGAAAGAGAGAGAGACACGTGTTTAGGGAGAGCGAAAGCGGAAATTCTTTATTGCTAATGAATTCTGTACATAGGGGGGACCCCCCTCCTCCTTTTATAGCGCTCTCTAGGGTTTTGGCTAAGGGACCACATGGGCCTTCAATGGGCTTTTAGGGTTTCTCAACACTCCCCCTTGGGCCCTTTGCCGCGAGATGCATATGCCTCATTAAAACTCCAGAAAAACCCAGTGGGAAAAATACTTGGAGAAAGAGTACATAGCATACGCTTACTATGTTGCACGAATTGCCTCGTTAAAAACCTTATGCAAGAAAACTTCATGAAAAACTTGCTAAGGAAAAGAGTACAATTCTCCCAACTTCAATTGCTAATCTTGAGATTTATGTTGGGTATTCATAATTCATGCTCGAGATTCATGTGGGAGTATGTGACATATCTCCCCGAAATCTGCACTTCTCTAAGTCTCATCATCCCAATTCCTTTCACGCACCTTTCAAAGGTAGATGCTGGGAGTGATTTAGTGAACAAATCTGCGAGATTTTCACATGACTTAGTATGCAATATCTTGATCTCGTTCATCTTATGCAATTCATGAGCATAGAAGAACTTGGGGTTGATATGCTTCGTGAGATTGCTCTTCACATAACCCATCTGCTTGGGCAACACAAGTGCATTATCTTCATAAATTATCGTGGAGTTTGCTCAATGTTCAAACCACATGACTTACGGATGTGGTGAACCATTCTTCTGAGCCATGCACATTCACGAGATGCTTCATACAAAGCGATGATTTCCGAGTGGTTTGTCGACGTCGAGACAAGAGTCTGCTCAGACGACTTCCAAGAAATTGATGTTCCTCCACATAGGAAAACATAGCCGGTTTGGGACTTGCCGAGATCTGGTCCGATAAATACCCAAAGATCGGCATAGCCAACCAAATTCAATTCATTATTTCTTCTAAAGAACAGACCGAGGTCTTTGCTTCCTTAGAGGTAACGAAAGATGTCCTTGATCCCTTTCTAATGCCTTTTGGTGGGTTCTGCACTGTACCGAGCTAGCAAATTCACAGTGAACGCAATGTCCGGTCTAGTGCTATTTGCAAGGTACATGAGCGCTACAATTGCACTCAAATATGGGAATTCTGCTCCCAGGACTTCCTCCCCTCTTCTCTGGGTCTGTATGGGTCTAGGTCTGCTTGGAGTGATCTTCCGACCATTGGAGTCTTTGCAGGATATGATTTTTCAAAGTTAAATCGTTCCAACACTTTCTGCGTGTAGGTTGATTGATGTACCAAGATTCCTCCTTGGACATGTTCAAGCTGCAAGCCTAAACAAAACTTGGTTTTACCCAAATCTTTCATTTCAAACTCAGACTTCAAGTATGAGCATGCCTCTTCAATTTCTTCATCCGTCCCAATGATGTTCAAGTCATCTACATAGACGGAGATTATCTGAGAATCCATTCGGGATCATTGTATAAACACACATGGACAATCTTCGCTGTTTGTGTAGCCTTTCTTGCAGAGAAAGTCACTCAGCGATTGTACCACATTCTTCCCGATCGCTTTCAAATTATACAGTGATTTCTCCAATTTCACACTCAGCAGTTTCTATTTGCTCCATCTTGGTTCGGGATAGGAATTCCTTAGGTACTTTCATGTATATCTCGAATCCAAGTTTCCATCTGGTATCTTTGTGACAACATCCATTAGCTTCATTCTCAACTTCAAGTTGATGCCATTGAGATCAAATATCTAAAGGTAATTCCTCCCATGACCGAGAATAGGTTTCTTCATAATCAACTCCGGGACGTTGAGTGAAACCTTGAGCTACAAGCCTTGCTTTGTACCTTACAACCGTTGTTTTCATTTCTCTTAGAACAAAGACCCATTTGTGACCTCACGGGTTTATATGGGGAGGTGTGCGGCATACGAACAAACACCTCTCTCTTGTTCAGAGAGACTAACTCTGCAGTGATTGCCTTTTTTCCATTCTTCCCAATCTAGCCTTTTCTTGCACTCTGCGAGAGATGCAGGCTCGGGATCATGATCAATGATCGAGGCAATCTTCTTTGCAAAGTATGCATCAATGTTGGCTGTTGCTCTATTCAGGGATTCTCCCGTGATTACAAAGTTTATGGCCATTTCTTCATGGGGTGCTTCATGCACTTCTACTTGCTCTTCTCTGCTTTTCCCTATCGCAGGAGCAAGTTCCTTTAGTTTTTCATCGCCTATGTGTGCGCACACATTATTTTCGGCGGCTTCCTGCAGTGGAAGATTCAAGTCTGGAATTGCCTTTTCCGTTGGCTTCTTTCCAGGTGCAGTCTCAATCGCTCCCATTCTTTCCTTGGGGCATTTTCGTGATTGGTTGTGGTAAGTCCTCTCGCCCGATTTTCTCGCACGCGTCTCCGGGTACTTTGGGTTTGAGGAGTCGATTGCTGTTCTTTTTCTTTGAGGCCTCAAGCAGGTTGAGGATACCTTCTATTTTCTTTGGTATTTTCACCCTCTCGGTGCATTTCTTGCGGGTACATGCGACTTAACCACGCCTTCGGATCACAAAAATGATCAGCGATTCATTTGCTAAATTCGCAAATCAATTATCTTCGGACTTCTTGATTTGCTTCATTAGTTCGGGGGTTATGTGCGGGGATCGCAGTGGAATGCCATATGATTTCCGGCATTTTTCATCCAAAGGTTGATTTCCTCCCCCTAATGACGGGAAACGATCCTCGTCAAAGATGCAATCAATGAATCGGTCAGTATGCAAGTCTCGATCATGGGTTCCAAATACCTGATTATGGATGCACTCTCATAACCAACGTATATCCCAGACTTGCGGAGAGGGCCCATTGCAGTCCGAGGGGGTGGTATAGGTACATATACCATACACCCAAATTTTCTAAGGTGGGAGATCTTCGGGATGATCCCGTGCACAAGCTGCATAGGAGAATGGATGTTGTAGGCCGACGGTCTAAAATTGATAAGAGCTGCTGCGTGCAGGACTGCGTGTCCCCAACAAGTGTTGGGCAAGTTACAACTCTGCAAAAGCGGTCTGGCAATGAACTTAATCCTCTTTATTAGTGCTTCTGCTAGTCCATTCTGCGTATGGACGTGCGGTACGGAGTGCTCAACTACTATCCCTGTTGCTGTGCAATAATCATCAAATGCCTTTGAAGTAAATTCTCGGCATTGTCCATTCGATGGACTTCACGCGATGATCGGAAAGCATTCTTAATTCGATGATCTGCGAGATCGACTTTGCAAAAGCATGATTTCTTGTTGACAACAAGCATACATGCGACCATTTTGAGGAAGCATCGATGAGCACCATAAAGTATCGAAACGGTCCCGACAGGTGAATCGGACCGCAAATATCCCCGGATGCGTTCGGGAATGCGGGATTTCACTTTGCACTTTCATGACAGAGGGTCTAGTTATTAATTTCCGGTGGCACATGCAGGGCACACAAAATCTTCATGATTCGGGAAATTTTTAACATTTATGCCATGACCCTGTGAGTTGTTCACTATATTTCTCATCATTCTAAGACCAGGATGACCTAATCTATCATGCCATAAAAAAAATAATTCAGAGCTTCTAAAAACAGTCTTCAAGGAAGTATACACTTCGGGTGCATGAATATTCGTGTAGTACAACCCAGATTCATATGAGGGACATTTTTCTAATACCATTTTTTCACATACCGCGTGCTTCACAATGCACAAGTATTCTTTGCCATTTTCTTCATTGGTTTCTACGTGAAAACCATTGGCGCGGATGTCTTTAAAGCTTAAGAGAGTGCGCGTTGATTCCGGGTACAAAAGGGCTTCTTCAATTACCAAAGTTGTACCCATAGGCAATATAATAGTGGCTCTTCCTGAGCCGATTACATATGAGTCGCTTCCTGCGATCGTAGTAATCTTTCCAGCGTTCTTCGTGATTGACTGGAAATACTTAGACTCTCTTAAGATGGTATTTGTTGTGCCACTATCAACAATGCATATCTCTTCCATTTGGGCGCTACACGATTTCTAGATAAAAGAAATATAATTCTAATCAAACAGAGGCATAATAATTCAAATACTGCTTGTAAATGAAAGAATACTGGAATAAAGAATAAATTGCATTTATATTCATGAGAGAAGTATGCTCTTCTAGAGCTTACTATTCATTATTCAAAGGGAAAAATGCTAACAACCATAATCTAAAAGCAAAAATGCGATTCATGCATTTAAACGGCAGTGCATTGTTTGATCGTTCTGCTCGACGGTAGGTTTCGCGTCCTGCAAGGACCCTAGACCAATCGCAGCACGGAGCTTCTTTCCCCAAAGAACTATCTTCAGTTCCGATGCCCAAGTGAGATAGTTCTGACCGTGCAGGGCCAGTTCTTCAAACTCACGATTCACGATTCACGATTCATGATTTCAAAATTCTGGTTTAGATTACTGCGTGTAATCTGATAGAAAATGGTTGCAAAAAGCATAAAGTGCAGGAAAACAAATTCATATGCATTGCAGTATATTAAATAAAGCAACGGATTCAAAATTCATAAAGAATATTCATAAAACAGAGAAATAAAGCTAGAAAATTAAAAACAGAGCCAAAAAATCTTCTTGATTTTCTGGCAATTTTTCAAAATTTTCTGCAATTTTTTTTCTCTTTTTCTTTCCCTTTTCTTTTCTTCCTTTTCTTTACTTTTCTTTTCTTCTGGCCGAAAGGCCTTTGGGCCGCTTTCCTTCTTGCGCGTCGCCTCTTGGCCCATTGGTCAGCACCCTTCTTCGGGCCTTGAAGTCCGGCCGGCCTGCATGTCCGAACCGGCCCATTCAGCTTGCCTTCCACGCCCAAAATTCTGCTCTGAACCGAAAGAACAAACCCCCCCGACGGCTAGGGTTCCATCCCCTAGCCGCCATATGCATACGCTCCAAAAAAAATGTACAGGCGCCACCTTCATCTTCTGGCTTCCGTCGCACGCGGCGCGTGCTGGCCGGAGCGGGGACGCGACAAGCCGGAGCGGCCGAGCTAGGGCTGCGGGCGATCTGCGAGCCGGATCGCGAGCCGGCCGCGGGCGAGCGGTCGGCAGCGCGCGGCTCTGGCCGAACAACCGAGGCGGCAGCGGTGGCGGCGACGCGGCCGGCGGCGGCCGGTCGTGGCGCCGGGCGGCGTTGCGGCTTGAGCCGGGCGCCGCCGTCTTCCTCGGCGCGGTGCGATAGCGGCGGCGGCGCGGAGGTCGAGGTCGATCTTGCGCGTCGCGCTCGCTGCGTCTTGCGGCGCGACGGGGCCGACGATCGGCTGGCGGAGCGATGCGCTGCGTCGCGAGGCCGACGCGTCGAGGTCGCGACGGCCGCAACGGCTTCGTCCGAGCGCGCGAACCGAGGAGGCGTCGGCGCCGTCGCGTGGGCGTCGGAAGCCCAAGCGGCGGCGGCCGGGCTTCAAGCCGGCGGTGCCGAGTGGCTACGCATGCGAGGCGCGGCGGGCGGTGCCTCGAGCGTCTGCGCTGGCTGCGTGCCGGACGGCGCTGCGTACGGCGGCGCCGCCGGTGGGAGAGGGCCGTGTCGGATGTGGTGCCGGCAGCGCTTCGAGCGCCGTGCGGGCGCCACCACCGCCTCTTCTTCGGTCGTCTGCGAGCAGTGAAACCGAGGCCATGCGGGCGTCTGCGAGCCGAGGCTGCAGCCGGAGGCGCTCGTGCGCGCGCGCGCGACGAGGCCGAGGCCGGAAGCGGCGGATGGCGGGCACCGGGAGGCATGGCTTCATGCCGAGGTCTGGGCGCTGCGGCCAAGTCGGGGCGGCGTCGACCGGACTTCGAGCCGGCGAGCCGAGGGTGAGGCGGCGCGACGGTCGAAGCGTCGATCGTGGACCGGTGCGAGCTTGAGCGACGCGTGGGTGACGGCCGGCCGGCGCGGCGTCGGGTGGTTGCGACGAGATGCGGCGCGGCCGGTCATGGCGGCGAGGCGGCCGAGCCGAATCCAACGATGACGCGGCATGCGTGCGCGCCTGCGCAGCGGTGTCTTCGCGGCGCGGCGGCGGGCGGCGGCCGCGACGCTGGTCGAAGCCGGCGCGCCACGCGGGTCGAGGGTCGAACGCAGCGCCGCGAGGCCGAAGGCAAGACCGGGTGACGCGCGGGCGGGCTTCGAGCCTAGGCGACGCGCGACGGTGGCCGAGGCTGCAGAGGGCGACGTCTTTGGGCCGGCGGCTACGAGCCGTGGCGGTGACGGCGGCGATCTTGGGGGCGGTGCGGGCGAAACCGAGGCGACGACGTTTTCTTTTTCTTTTTCTCTATTCTAGAGGTAAAGATGCTTCATGTGTACTGTTGCTTCGTGCCATTGTAGCTTCTTGCCACGTGACGAACGCAATACCGATGCGTAGGTTAGATGCATGCATAGAAAAACAACAGCGATTAGATTCAATCGCCGAAACCCACCTCTTCTCACCTTTTCAATTCTGATCTCCGGTAGAGCTTCGTGCTGATAACGTGTTAAGGAACCTCGCTATCGAATAGTCCGGGGTTCCCGAACAGATCTAAAGTGGAGAACAGAAAGAGAGAGAGACACGTGTTTAGGGAGAGCGAAAGCGGAAATTCTTTATTGCTAATAAATTCTGTACATAGGGGGGACCCCCCTCCTCCTTTTATAGCGCTCTCTAGGGGTTTGGCTAAGGGACCACATGGGCCTTCAATGGGCTTTTAGGGTTTCTCAACAGAGGCATCCGATTTAATTAGCGTGGGTCGGACGTACGCCTCGAAGCAGTACTATTATTTAAATGCTTAATTTTTTTCCTTGTAAATATCCAGTCTACTATTATCAATTTATTATTAATAAATAGTGGTGAAAGTAGAGGCACCATGGTTAATTCTCACATTAGTCTGAAAATAATCTACAAATTCCTATGTTAGCTGGTAGAAAAGAAAAGATCTCATCCACTGATTTCGCGTAATCCTATAGATGAAAAGCTCACATTGAGAAAGATTTCCAGTTAGAATGATACGTATATTCCATATTTTAAAATATCCTATTCAGGAAGCATACGTGTGTACCGAACAGAACCCAGGAAGAATAAATAAATAAATTCCGTGTTTTCGTCGGATAAGTCAACATTGTGTCTTCACGGAGGACTCCGAGTCCAACACAATAGACAGCCTACAAGCCAGAAGAGAAACGTGTAAAGCTGTAGCGAAAGAGAACCAAGACAGACAGTATAATTGCACTAGGACTTGCAAGTAAAAATGTGTTTGCCTCACACAGGTTGCATGCAAATAGCATCAGAGATCACCAGTGCAGTGGCAGGGACAGCTCGCAGTGGAGGCACGGTACGAAGCTCATTGGGGGAGAGAGTTGGGATAGAATCAGAAGCTCGATCTACTACTCAGTACAACTGTCATGGTGGCATCAGAACTTCAGAATGCGTGGGTGAAAATTGAGACAGACGGGAAGGAACAGGGGAGATTTTTAACGATTCACTATTACATGTATTAATGATCCACAACAAACATTGAGATCACTTCCAATTCAAACAAAAAAGCCTATAACATGTTAGTAACTTAGTATTAGCTCCACATGATATGTTTAACAGTTACCTATCTTACCACTGCACTCTCTAAATGTATAAGCTATTTTCTCAATTACACCGGCAAAAAATTGTCCACCACTGTTGCCTCAATATTTAACAACATAGTCAAAATATCTAAGCTGCAGCTTAACATTTTTGCTTTAAAATTTATGCAGATCTCTTATTTAGGGCGCAGAAGAACATAGGCAGATTTTCTCACTATTAAAAAATCGTTATTTTTTTGTCAAAATAAAACTTTTAAAAAAATACATACCATCTAAATAATCTTATATGCTTGTGTACTACACGTATATACTCTTAGCTTCGTGAGATACTCCCTAAGTTGTGAGACACAGCATAGGGAGTAACTACTCTCAGGAGTAGAAAAGATACTCTCACTTCCAATATATAACGGTTATTTATCACTTTAGGTATACTTAAATACTAATTATAATATACTCATGTGGTTACAAAAATTTTATATATATGTATATGTGTGTGTTATATATATAGATATGAAAACGTGATACTTCCAATGGACACTACATTCTCTTTGGCTCTGTGTAACATTCAAATTTTGAGTTTTAGAATGTTTAAATTTGAAAATGAACCATTTGCATTTTTCTTAAATTAATTTCAGCTTAATTTGAATTTTCTAATTATGAAAGGATTTAATTTGGCTAATCTATTCATGAAACAAAATATTTTCAGTTTTAGTTGGGTTCATTATACCTTAAGGAATTTTTCTGTATTTTTTGAGATTTTTCTGAATTTATTTGCTATTTATTTGAATTTACTTGTTTTTATTTGAATTTTGGAATTTCTTTAACTCAGAAAATGTTTTTATTTTGAAAATTTCTCCTAGGCTGAATTCCCCCGGCCCATTCCTTTTTCCTCGTCGGCCCGGTCCAATTGGCCCGCTTCGCGCGTTCGCCGCCCAGCCACCGGCCCGCTCATGCATTGTCGTCTCGATGCGCGCCACGTGGACGGCTGGGATGCAGCCGCGTCGCTCCGCGTCGCCGCCGCCGTCGAACCCTAACCCTACCCGCCTCCGCGTCAATCCCGCGCCGTTTCTCAGTTTCTGGATTTGGCACGCCTCCCCAGGCTATTTAGGCCGCCGCCGCACCCAGCCCGAGGTTCGCCTCATTGCGTCACCTCTTTTGCCCTAGGCCTCGTCGCTTAAGCTGCCGCCGTCTTCTCCCGCGAGCTCGCCGGAGTTTGCCGCTGCAACCGAAGCCTTCCGTCGCCTCGTTCTCCTTCGCCAGTGCATCTCCGCCGATGTCGTTGCCTTCTTCGCCTTTCTCGCGAAGCCCTCTTCCAAATCCCCAAGGTTTTGCTCCTGATCCATCGCTCTTTCTCCGTATTCTGTGTCATCTTCCTCGCGTCCGGCGGAATAGTGCCACCCCTCGTCGTCGTGCTCCGTCGCGGAGTCTCGGTCGTCCAATCGCCCGTGTAATCCCGATCGTGCCACGTCATCGTTGCCCGCCGCCTTGCCTCTCCACTGACCGATTCAATCGAGCCGTTGGATGCGCGACCTGTGGCAAGCCCACGTCGGCTGCCACCTCAGCATCCCGCGTCAGCTGCCACGTGCGCCCTAGCCCCGCGTGGAAGCCACGTCGGCGCCCCGTGGCGTCCTCGTCAGCAAGTCCACGGCGTCATCTTGAGCCGCCTCGGTGCTCCCGGTCCACCGTGAGCCGAGTCTCTGACTCGTGAGTCCCACTTGTCAGCCAAAAATCCTTTCTCTTTTTATTCTTTTCCGGAAAATCCAGAAATTCCAGTCCGTTCTCCTTCGTTCGAGCTCCGATTCCAGTGATTCAAATTTCTAAATTCATGATCTATCTTCCAGTACCATTCTTTTTAATTTTTGAATTTTTTTTTAATTTGTTTTATTTATTTGCCTCGTTTCGCGTGTAGACGACGCAGTCGAAGATCAGTCGAATCAACAATCAGAGGTAGAACCAGCAAGAGGCAGCGAAGGCAAGTCTTCCTTGAACATATTGATCCCAAATTTTATAAAAAGCTTATGTTGTTTGAAATTATGCATGCTTACTTTTATGCAATGTACTTTAAATATAGTTTTAGAGTATAGTTAAATACCAGAATTTGTTATACCCTCATTGGTATTGATCATGTCAAACCTTTGTCACCCTAGTTAATACTAGCTAGTTTATTCGGTGATAACCAGTAGGTTAGCATGGAATGGTAGAATTGCTTAGTCCAGCTTAAACATTTCGGTATTATGCCAGTATGGGAATCACTTCAAACATTGTTGAAACTTATTTGTAAAGTCGCGGCAATTGGTGTTGCTGCTGTTGTTTAAATGAAATAAAGTGGAAAACATGGTTTAGACCAGGGCGGATGGATGTTTGGCGGGTGCAGAAAGCACGAGAGCTTGGTATGTGAATCTTCCGCCCTAGTCACTTAAGGACCGAAGCATGTGTTATCATAGACCAAGCACTACCGTACAACCACAAGTCTATATGGGTACGACCTGGCTAAATAATTTGTGCGTCTCATTATTAGCTTCGCCAGTTGGTGAGTGCCAGATTTTGACAGGCGCAAGAGAGGGCTTCTGTACTGGGCAGCTAGAACCCTAACAGCGGTGAAACCTTAGCGGGCGATGTTAATAGTGAGGTTGTACATTGTAAAGGCATTGTCATGATCTCTCTGCCGACACACCAAAGGTAGTGTGTTAATTGCATGGCAACAAGAGTCGATCATGTCTTGTGGGTAAAGTGTACACACTCTGCAGAGTTAAAATTACTTAAGTAGCCGTGCCCACGATCAAGGGCAGGCGAGGTACACTTGCACATTGTAGATTTCATGGTTTTGTTTTAAATGAAAATGATGGTTTGGGAATCCGTGAGCAGATGGAACTCTCGGGTTATGGTTTGGTGGATAGAGCCAGTCAGGTAGATGGAACCTGCTTTAATTGTCATATCAAATTCAATTATATTTTGTTCAAATGATGCTTTATGAAATTACTATTGGTATTTACTAGACTTTGTTTTATGCTAAAAGAGCCATATTATGTCTTCAATTGTTTAGTCTTGCATATAGTTATCATGCATTATATTTCATAAAGACAGTCTACAAGCCAGAAGAGGAACGAGTAAAGCTGTAGTGAAAGAGAACCAAGACAGACAGTATAATTGCACTAGGTAAAAATGTGTTTGCCTCACACAGGTTGCATGCAAATAGCATCAGAGATCACCAGTGCAGTGGCAGGGACAGCTCGCAGTGGAGGCACGGTACGAAGCTCATTGGGGGAGAGAGTTGGGATAGAATCAGAAGCTCGATCTACTACTCAGTACAACTGTCATGGTGGTATCAGAACTTCAGAATGCGTGGGTGAAAATTGAGACAGACGGGAAGGAACAGGGGAGATTTTTAACGATTCACTATTACATGTATTAATGATCCACAACAAACATTGAGATCACTTCCAATTCAAACAAAAAAGCCTATAACATGTTAGTAACTTAGTATTAGCTCCATATGATATGTTTAACAGTTACCTATCTTACCACTTCACTCTCTAAATGTTTAAGCTATTTTCTCAATTACACCGGCAAAAAATTGTCCACCACTGTTGCCTCAATATTTAACAACATAGTCAAAATATCTAAGCTGCACCGTTAGATAGCTTAACATTTTTGCTTTAAAATTTATGCAGATCTCTTATTTAGGGCGCAGAAGAACATAGGCAGATTTTTCTCAGTATTAAAAAGTCGTTATTTTTTTGTCAAAATAAAACTTTAAAAAAAAGTACATACCATCTAAATAGTCCTATATGCTTGTGTACTACACGTACATACTCTTAGCTTCGTGAGATACTCCCTAAGTTGTGAGACATAGCATAGGGAGTAACTACTCCTAGGAGTAGAAAAGATACTCTCACTTCCAATATATAACGGTTATTTATCACTTTGGGTATACTTAAATACTAATTATAAGATACTCACATGGTTACAAAAATTATATGTATGTATGTATGTATGTATGTATGTATGTATGTATGTATGTATGTATGTATGTACATATATGAAAACGTGATACTTCCCATGGACACTAATGTGATCAAATTATGAAACCGTCAAGAAGTTGAAGTTTAACTTTTGTGCGTGAATCTTATACTGCCAGTCTTCTCGTGATATAGATGTGTTGTCATCACTGTTTCCACTGTGTGTGTTAGGTTTTCCTGGATTAGCACAAGTTATACACAGAGGGTTCGGATTAGAAAATCCGGTCCCGACACTCCGTAAATGTGATCAAATTATGAAACCGTCGAGAAGTTGAAGTTTAACTTTTATGCGACTAGCTTCAACCGGTTAGCTAAGTTCAAACTGAAAATTTACATGAACTAATGAAGCGAGGTATGTACATTGTTAACAATACCGCCCTCAGAAAATATGAAATCCAACATAATTTATAGTCTTTGATTTTAGAGGTTTATTTTTGAAATTCAATTCAAATAAATTATCTTAAAATACTCAAACATATAAAAGAGGATAAAATACCCCAATAAAAGATGCACTCCACCACACCCTACACGTCATGTATGCATTACTACGCGCTGCTGCTTCAACCACCATCTGCAAACAACTACTACGCCTGATTGGGAAATTACCCTTCCCTCAGCGCCAGCAATGCTAGCGCTTGAAATCAACGTCTCAGCATTGTATTACCAAGCGCTGAGGTTGTACATCTCAACACAATACTAGCTGACGCTGAGTGGTGCTGACATGGCAACCAAGTGTAGACTAGGACCTACAAGCTGACGTAGCACCAGATGTCAGCGCAGCTAAAACGGTCCTGACATGTACATCCTCAGGATAATGTACAAGAAAATCAGACAGCAAAAAATACTGCACGGTTTGGTGCTTTTCTTACAAATCTTGAATGTACAAGAGAGAAGAAAAAGAAAGAAAAAATATATCGCATTTAAGCCTTATTAAGCATCCAATCTCTATATTTACAAGCTTGGTAGCCAGCAGAGATCATTACACCTGTGCTATGATACATCTATTCTCACAAGAAGACTGGCAGTATAAGATTCACGCACAACTTTACAGAGAAGCAAATAGGTTGTGGTTTCGCAAAGCGTAATTGTTCTATCTGGGCCGTACAGTTATCTTCATCGTCTTCAATGCAAATATGCTGTACACCTATGGAGAACCAAGTGAGCATATTTGAAGTCGCAAGGCAATCATCAAAGTTGGACTACTCTGTAATGAAGAATCAAATCTTCCGGCTTCTTCCAAATGTATGTTCGCACTGTGGCCAAACTCATCTCAGGTGACAAAACCTGCGTCATAGAGTAATGTTTAGCACACCTGCGCGAGATGGACTATAAAGAAATTTGCTCTAAACCTCAAACCACAAAAACATGATCCAGACTTATAAAGTTGAAAACAGATTATAGCGTTTGTCTTTTCTTTAGCCAAGGAAAACCTCAATACTCTCCCCTAATATAGGTAAACGAAAGAAATTCCACGAATCAAGCAGAAAATGTTCAAAACAAGGTAATGTTACCGCCAAAAAAAAAGTAGCATGAATGCCTATTTGACAACCACCACTGCCACCACCACCAAGCCTTTTGTTCCAAACAAGTTGAGATAGGCTAGGAATGAAACCCAGTCAACGTCTGTATTAGGACAACTTACAAGATGATATGCAAGAATAATGTTCCAGGAAGGATTGTATTATTTACATGGATAATCTGGAACGGTAGATTTTCTAATTAAATTTAGCACAAAGCACTTGACCAGGGCAGGTCAAAATGTGACGACACAAGCACTTTGTTTGTAGACTGAAACAAACTTTAAAATATTTGGAATAAAATAAAACATGTTGGGTATTAAAAGTAAATCCGAATTGAGAGGAAGCTATTATTGGGGAAACACAGTGGATAAAACAAGAAGGATCTGGATAATATAGATGCATTTTATCTGTTCCAAGACAGGACCTTCGTAAATATCTGTCGTAATATATTCTCTTTTTTCGTAGAACAGGGGCTTGTTCCCTTTGGTCCCGATGTAGGTAGAAGTACATCTAAAGAGAGAACATAATGGTTACATATATAAATACTTGCCTGGTTGTTGCACAATATCTCTACAGATGGTTTTAGTTTTTGCCATGGCTTTAGTCCGAGCCTTGAAGAACTATCTAGCGCTGAGAGCTCTGTTTGACTAGAAGTCAATCCCATAGCAAATGTGTTGTCAGAACTTCCATCCAATGGTTTATCAAGAACGAGTTTCTCAACCACATAGTTAGCTACCTGTAGAAAGAAACAGAGTAGAAGTAAACCTTAATAGGGAATAAAAAAAAGATGATCTGTAATAATCAACAATAGCAATAGCAATAATTTGTTCATAATATGTAACCCTACGTTATCCAGTCATAGCATGCATATATATGATTCAGATCCAGGATCCTGAAGTATAGCTACCTATTATCTAGGTAGTTAGATCCCAAAATAAATAAATAAATAATTTAGGTAGTTAGGTCCCAAAATAAATATAAATCTAGGTTGTTAGGTCCCAAAATAAATAAATAAATAAAAATCTAGGTAGTTAGCTCCCGCACAAAAATGTCTGACTAGTTAGCTATTTTCATGCTTCTCCCCACGCATGTTTTTGTTGTTTTTATTTCACATCTGGTCCTTTGCCAACAACTGCCTCCATCATCCACCGTGTGTGCAACTTTTTTGTTGAGAGGAATTCACCGTTTGCAACTTAACATCTGTTTCAGATCAACGCTTTTGAGATCTTACTTTGTGAATCCGCAATATTCGTGGAGCACTGAGTTTCCCTTGTGTTATATTCGGTGCAGGTGAACCTTCAGCAGGATGCAAATAAAAGCCACACCTACATTGAAGAAAAGAAACAACATCACATGGATGTCGTGCGAACCTAGGCAATCTGTATACATTAATATTTGAAGTAAGCATCATATTTAAATTTACATGTGCTCATATTTTCCTTCTTTTCAGTAAGACATCCACCATATATAAGGAAAAAAGGAACATTATGATACAAAGTGAAACCATCACTGATTTTTAATATAGGTGTGTCAAGTAGGTGTATGCAGAGATATCTGCTCTAACAAAGGCTAGAATTAGATATTGTAAACAGATTTGAAGCAGTCTAGAATCATGGAAGGCAAATCTCATATGGATTCCAAATCTCATATGAATTCCAAATCACTAGAGAACTCGAATTTCTCAGTCTGCAAGTGACTCTTTCAGTTAGGATATATACTACGGAAACACTTATCACAGCATGAGCCAAAGGTAATATATAAATTCAAGGATGAATAATCAATCAACAATAAAACATAACATCTCTGAACTAGCACACTCTAGACAACACATACTGTTGTACTCACCGCTAGATGGAAATAAATAAATACGATAATTGACTGGTTTCAAGGTCATAGCAAAACGCCAAGACAACAAACAAGCACTAATTTAAAATTTTAGCAGCAGAAACATCACAGAAACTTCGGCTTACTAACAATTGCAATTAAATGGCTGCTTGACCTTATAAGATGCTATGTATTTCCAACTTCCAAGGTAATGTATCTCAAAGGAAAGTGAACAATATTTCAAAGATATCAAAGAAAAAAGATCATCTCAGGATAAATGGAATTCGAAATGAGAAATTTACTTTGTATTCTCTTTGGGAAATCGATTTTGCTCGACGCATTCCACACACCACCTCGGGAGATCACCCTCAGTTCCATCCAAATCATTAGTTTTCTTTCTCCAAGGCCCTCCACTAGAACCTTCCGTGATAATTGATGGAGGTGAAACTGTAGAAAACTCAAATGAGGAAAGCAATTGATTTGAATGGTTTTCGGTTCCGTCATCAACCTCAGAACTTGGGTGGGGTAAATTTCTCATTGATACATCTTTCCCTGTTGAACTGACACCATTTGACAAGCTGTGTGAGCCAGATTTCTGCTTTCTTTTACTCCAATGAAATAACAAACCACGAAGAGTCTCCTGAGCCAAATTAATCTGCACAGTTTTTTGGATAAATGTTCAGAAAATGACATTAGGTACAGCCAGAATCTCACTAGCGGCAATCATATTTTGGCACTGTTCCCCTAGCAGGCTAGGCACTAGGTTACACCCTCCAGCCTAGTCCACCTAGCTTATTCATCCTGCCCAGACAGCCATCTAGCCTGCCTAATCGGTGATTAGGCGCTAGGCGCCGGTGTGCCGCCCACCTAGCGCCTAAGGGAACACTGTATTTTGGTGAAGTGAATTCCATCAATAGGTGTTGTGAATGGTTTTAAGCAAGAGCAAAAGCTGAAATTTATCACTGAAAAGAATGACCTTTCTATTGCAACTTACAACATAACTGAACTACTGGTCCAAAAAAATTCTGAAGAACAAACAACATTAAAATAGAAACAACCAGTTTGTGTATGGATATGTTTCCGTGCAAACCTTAAGATCTTCCTGTGCTCCAGCAACATTTAAGTCAACCGCATATATTTCTGCAGAAAAGCATTGTGGGGTATCCAGGTGGACAGACAGGCATCCCAATCGAGCATCCATGGTAAACCAGGCAGGTATGCTAACCTAAAAAATAAAGAAGCAAATAATATAGTGATAGGTAGCACAATTCTACAAAATAAAGAAATCGTGATTATATCAGTATTACCATCTCAAATAATGCCTTTTTCTTATCATCAAAAGAAACCTGCATAAACAAAAATAATTGGCTTAACATTCTAGCAACCATCCAGTTTATTCAAAAGAAATCCAGTATGAACTCTGCACTTCTCTAATTGGAATTCAAATTAGCAATGCTGTTAATTCTTAAAATGTTCATATATCTTTTGAGGAAAAAGGCATTCAAGAAAGAGGAAAAACAAGAACCTTGCCAAAGTCTTCAATAATAGCTCCTCGAGTAATGTCCCATAATTTGACAGAACCAACAGTATCCTGCAAAAGAGTAGAAAGGTGCATGATGTCACTCATTTTATTGCAGTTTGATAACAGCAGAACACAATAAAAAAAAATTAATAATCACCTTTGTCAGTACATGCCTTCTATTATTCATGATCTCATGCTGAATTATTGTTGGAACTCCTGGAATAGTGAAAGATGGCTCTTTGTACACAGGGACCTAAAGTGGAATAGATCATAAGTACTTATTAATCACCGTTAGTTAACAATCTTCTAGTAGAAGAGAACTGAGTGGACAAAACTGCTGTTAATCAGTCAATGAAAATATTTACAGTGTTTAGTAGATCAATGAAAAGTTACTAATAATAATAATGAGCACGTAAAAGACTAAAAAAGGAACAAAGGAACTTTTCAATGTATCCAGTATGAAGTGTGAATATTGCCCAAAGAGTCAATAGAAGATTAAAAGTGAAATTGTCAAGAAATGATATTTCTACATCACAATGTCGCATTGAGAAGAAAGGCCTAGGGAAAACCAGTTGATCTCAAAGTAAGTTTACAAGGTTTCTATTGCAGAATCCCTTAGATCCTGCACTAGTTAGGGCCTGTTTGTTTTAGCTTTTGATTATGGATTCTGGCCCCAAAAGCAGAATAAAAAACAAACAGCTCGATTCTAGAATCCGATTCTCACAATTCAGCCCACCCATATACACTAGAATCCACAATCCACTTTATATGTACTTTTGAATTACAGCTTTTGGAGAATCAGTTTCTCTACAACCACAATCCAGAATCAACTTTTAGAGAATCCAAAGCAAAAACAAACAGGCCCTTAGTCTAAGTTGGTTTCCATGTGTACAAGTATGGCATCAACTATGGCAGGTGAAACTGTCACCACAGACTGCATATTTTTGCAAAACACAAAGTTATGAATAGCGCACCTGTGCAGAAATGCAGAATAATTGCTCAGGACACTATGTGTCCGACATAATAACATAATTAATGAAAAGGATGATAACTGCCATGCTTACAGGTGCTGATCCTTCTAAAGAAGCTCTTGCCCTTGAGAATGACAAATTCCCAGCTAAGAATGAGCCACCATTTTGGAAAACCTTTTGGGGTGTACGCCCTTCAGCTGGCCATCCACACAGAGAAGAATCAGTTGTTGCGACCCATATTGTATCATCCTGCAAGGACATCTGTAGGATTGGGTGTTCATTTGTGCAGAGTAAGACACTCTCTCGTGTAGACAAATCTGTCAAGTATACCTGCGATACAGGGAGAAATGAAAGTTCAGAACTCAGAAGTAATGTAACTATTGAACACGCGAGATTATTGTACTCACAGACTGATCTCTTCCACCACTATAAACATGAGCAAACGAAGGAGTGCTTGCAAGTGCCCAAACAGAATCAGTATGCACAGCATAAGAATGTACACAGCGCTGCTGTCCTAGATCCCATAGTCTGCAAAGTACATGAACATATGCAGGTAAGACGTTCAAAATTATCCGCAGCATTCATGTCAAGCTACACTGCATCATGACCAGTAATACAGATATTTTAATATGCGTGTTTGACAGATTTGGGTGGAGACTGGAGCTGTGCATTTACCTTATCATCGAATCAGATGAGCCTGATAGACAATACCTGTAAACAATGTTACAAACAGGGTTAAGTAGTAGTTCGATGAACTTAAATGGGTATAAACAAAATATTTTCGTCAAATATGACACGTCATCCTCCACCATCACGTTATTGTACCACATATGCCCCTTCCATGCCATCAACTCACTTTAAAGTATACATGGAAGAGGGTTACATGGCACATTAACTGACTAGGAAACTATTGCTTTCAATAGTTAAATTACTGATTTGAACTGCTGATGACTTGACTGATGCAGTTTAAAAGATAGTAACACAAAAGAATATGTCGGGCAAGCTTCATCCCAAATAGACAGGGAACACCGCTCAGAGTAACCATCTCAAATTAATTTGTGCAACTTGTATTGGGAGGGTGATGCATAGAAGCACTACTCATGTTACAATGGGAGAAGAGGTAAATGATAATTTGTTCGTTTGTTGGTCTATAAAGTAGTAATTTTGAAACACATAGAGATGGCAATGATATTGTCAGGAATGTACACTTCACCTTTGAAATATCTAACATCACGATAATATCTCATTTGCACCCAATGAACCGTATAATATAATAAAAAGATTATGTATTGAGGCGACAATAAAAAATTAAAAACAATAGCACTACAAACCGACTGCTCTTCCATTCCGGATGAATGTAATAGAAGGCCAAAAAGTTTTAACACTGAACATTATAAACTTGCCAAGCCAAGTACTACCATACCCAAGCAAGGCCGTCAACTAGGAGCATGAGAGTATCTTGGAATTGTGGTAGATGTAAACTTACAGATATTAATTACAACAACGGAACAAAAGTAACTGCAGGAAACTTAAAGGATCACAGGGCAATTATACATTTTTATGGCAGCATAAGCTAGGATAGATTTTGATGACAGTACGAAGGGTGGCAACAATAGGAAAGACGAAATTCAATTTTTAAGGAAAAGGAACAGCATAGTTTAGAACTTTAGATGAATAAGCAAGAGCATGTGATAATGACTACACACAAACCTTCCAGTAGAATCAAGAAGTAAAGCCCTGATATTGTCAGTGTGCCCTCTCAATTTCATATTTTTCGATCCTGTCCTCGGATCCCAAATACGGACAACCTACATCAAACCAGTGAACATAAGGAAATATTCTATGAGAGGTCTGAAGGAGAGTCTACAGAAACTGGCAGTTAATGGACCTCCTAACCACAAAGAAAATTCCGTACTTGTTCTTGAAGATGAACATAATACCTTTTCAGTACCACCAGAGACAAGCAAGGTTCCAGTATCATTCATAGCCAGTGTATAAACTGAATCTTTGTGACCTTTGGCAGCAATTGGACTGTACCCATATGATTGGCCATTGGTGGAGACAATGTTACTACTAAGTCCAGTGTTTCCATTAGGAATCTCTTCTTCTTTTCCATCTACAGATTTGGCTACAGGAGCAAGAGCAGCATCCAGGTCCCATACGAATACCTCACCACCAAGGCCACCAGAGGCTACAATATTGCTCTACAGCACACACAGGCACAAAAACTATGAAAAAAAAACGAAGGGATAAAAAATAATATTTTCACAGAAAAGCATAGGGCTGGGTAATATTACATTCCTTTCAGCTGCAGCAAGACAGATCACATAATCAGAATGCTGGCGGAGCGTCCTGGTACAAGCACCATCTGATAAGCAATTCCACACCTGTGAAATATTAGAAATTAAAAGGCATTTACTCCCAACAACATGTATTTGCAGACAAAAACTGTTGAAACAACAAACCTTTAGAGTGGTGTCTGAGGAACAGGAAACAAGAGTTTGGCCAACAATAATGGCATCATTAACCTGCATAATAAAGATAACAGATTGAACAACAGAAAGTACTTCAGCAGTAATACAAGAGAGTTCACATTAAGCATTAGTTTCAAGCTCCTAACGGACATATTTCTCCATCCACTGCCAGAATCCATTCCCAAATTTTTCATATTTGGGCATAAAGAAAAATCATAAAACAATATGGTAAAACTTGTGTCCAGCTTAAGTTGTTTTACCCAAATAAAAGCAACAAAGTGTTATGGCCGTAGGCCTGCCTAGCCAAGCCCATTAGGGGCTGCACACAAGGAGGGGCAGCAGCATGAAATAACTAGCACACATCCATATCTTGATATTTGGAATAGCTAGATGCATATCTTCATAGTTGGTTTGATTAGATGCATATCTTTATATTTGGATAGTTTAGATATGATCTTATCTTTAGTTAATTGGTCGCATTAGATATCCTTGTCAGATGGCCAGCTATATAAGCACGGCATTGTCATCTACTTTCATTAAGCAAGAGATAAGCCAGAAGTTCTTCCCAGTCTTAGACTCTCCTCTCCTCCCCAACCACGCCGACGCTGCCCGGCCATCCTCCCGGCAGTGCTTACCCTGTTATGATCATAACACAAAGTATCTAGCAAATATGGAAAATGTTAACAGCAATGTTATTACAGCATCGCCTAGGCGACGCCTAGTCGCCGACTAGGCGTCCAAGCGGCCAGCGGGAGGTGCCATGGCCCGACGCCTTCCCTGAAGAGCGACTGGCGACCGCCTGGACGTCCTGGCGTCCCGGCGGCCTCACCTAGGCATCCGGCTTGGCGTTTGGGCGGCCGCCTGGAGAGGAGGCTTGGTATTTGAGGGAAGTCGGGGGTTCTGGGTCAGACAGGGGACAGAGCTCACGGGTGGACCGATAGGAACGGAGGAAACCCTAGGAACAGAGCCGCCGCCAGCAACTGCGCCTCCGCCGCGACCGGTAATCCCCACCGCCTCTCCTTCCCCCTTTGCATCCCCCTCTGCTTCCGATGCTAGCGACGCCATCGCCCGCCCCTCCGAGCTCCGCCAGCATCGCCCGCCTCTGCATCTCCTCCCCCTCTACATCGCCCGCCTCTACATCGCCTGCCCCTGCCGCTCTCCATCGCCTCCCCCTCTGCATCTCCTCTGCTTCCCCCTCCGCTTCTAGTACTAGCAGCAGTCAAGACGCCGAGGAGCTGATCGAGCAGCAATCGTGTTTTCTAGCAGCAACAGTCGTGTTAGTACTAGCAGTCGTGTTTTTTAGTACTAGCAGCAGCAGCAGTCGTGTTTTCTAGCTTGTTGCTTGGCTCAGTGGCTGAGTAGTGTTGAACTGCTTGTATAGTAGCCAAGAGTAATACATGCATGTAGTGCTAATGCCTAATGGATTAGTCATTATTGTTGAACTGCAGTCTTCTTCATGTATTACTACTGCATGTATTGCTAATGGATTAGTCATTAGTGATAAGTTTGTCGCCTAGGCGGGAGCCTAGGCGTCCAAGCGCCCTGGAGGCGACTCGCCTCGCTGGGGTGCCATGATAACCATGGTTAACAGGCATTGAGCCTTGCTTCCACCTTAGCAATGTTCATAACTTTTGTCCTCTTCGGCCTACCACCCTTTACAAAGGGTACAAAAAGTTATGAAATATACAAAAAGGAAAAGAGAAGGAGGAATTGATGAACAAAAAAAAAATGCAGACCAACTTCAATATACCAAACGAAATACATGTTAACAAAATGTACTCACATATCAATCATATTTAATTATTGGCACCAAAATAGTAAACCTCTTTTATGCCCAAATTTATATTGGAACTCAAGGACAGATTTGGTAAACCTCATTTTGAAATTTTTAACTAGTAGAGTTACAAAACATAATGGTCAAATAGCAGTTCAATTCCAAACACTAATCACTATTTCAAATCACAAAATCGGCTGAAACAGGGGAACAAAGAAAGACATACCCAATCAACATGTGACTCAAAAGTTGTTGAGAAGCTTGCGTCCCCATTTTTTAATTCCCATCTCTTCAAGGTACCATCACGACTTCCAGTAAAAAGATAATCACTTGTACCAATAGCAGAAGCATTTAGGTATGCCAAGCAGTTGACCCCAGCACAGTGCTGAAAAATAAACAGAAGGAAATGCATGAGCACCTTTCAATGAAACATAAATTGTTTCAAACCTTTAGAAAATACCTGAGGACAACTAGATCCGAACAAATCAAAAGGACCGGCAACAATGGTTTATTTCAAAGTGGAACTGACCTTTTTATTATTAACATCATTGAGCACATATGTGAAGCGCTTCTCCTTTCTTGGTCGACCTGAACCGGCTGTGTTACCAGCACTCCCAACACGATGCATTGAAGGGTTCCTACGCAGATTAACCTACAAACCAGTGATAGATCATTTCAACTCAAGATGAAACCAAGCTACAAGTATTTGATAAAGAATTTGAGATAGCATGATTTCTAGTATGCTAATAAGCTTCAGAATATTGTAGGTTGAAATAACTATACGAGCATCTTTGGCAAATTTGGCGGTACATATGGTCCAGCATCTAGTAGCACTTTGAAATCTAAAAGTTCCTCAAATGAGTTCACTGAGTTTACTAGCATGAAGCAAATATTGACTTTTGAGTGTCTTTGGGTTAACGGGTAACGCACATGACACATGACCAAACTTTCCAAATGAAAACTTAAAGATCCCCACATCACATGTACCGAAATAAGCTGGATGAAACTACCAACCAAAACACAACAGACACATTTCCACTTGTTGGATCAACTCAAAGGCCCCACCACTCTTAGTCTATGCGCAGATTGATTCCTATCCAATCTGACTGCACACAACTTGCTACCTGGACTCGTGTGGGATTGGTAGGTTTTTAGTGGTGCAACAGTTGTGAATCTATACATGAGTCAAGGTAGCAAGTTCAGCACAGTTTAAATTACGAAAGCCGGCATGGATCAATCAGTAACACAGTGGATGGGAAGACCAGAGAAAACGCTGTTAGATTTTGTGTCTATACTCGTTTAGGAGGCCTCTGAACTAATTGGCATGATTGAGCAACAGAAGAAGCTCGCACATGACCTGGGATCAGGTGAGGGCCAACGATCGGTGGCGCACCGGCGTCGGGAGCTCGGGATGTGGCAGCGGATCTAGAGTATAAGGCGGCATGGCGCAATCAAGGCGCTTGGAGCGATGGCGTCTAGGAGCTGCAGAGGGAAGGCCGGCGTCCCAATGCGGAGTTGCGCCGGTGGCACGGGGGAAGAGGAGCAAGGAGGGGGAGGAGCCGAGGAGGCAAGTGGGTCAATGGATGTCGTGTAGTTTGGCTTTGCTGGGTTGGGCTTGGGCCGTGGATGTGATGTCACCTCCTCACGTCATGGCTGCTTGATTTTTTTTGTTTGGTTGGATTTTAATGGGCTTTTGGTGGGTTCGATGAGCCGGAGATGGGTCAGTACACAAGAATGTAGATGGGGCGTGTCTCACAGGAGATGTTGCCAAGTGGCCCATTTAAATGCTGTTGTTCACCCTCATACAGTCACACTTTTTCTCTCTTTTTCCCCTTTTGTTTTACTTGTATAGACAACCATCGTCACATCGTGCATGTATTGCTCACACAGCTATACTTAACAAACTAATACTAGTGTAAAAAAAATACACATGTGATTGTGACACATACACGCGTGTGTATGTATTTTTTTAGATAAACACATGTTTGTTAAGTATAGCCAACTGAGCAATATATGCACGATGCCACGATGGTTGTCTATACAAGTAAAACAAAAGCGGGAAAAAGAGAAAAGGTGTGACCGTGTCAGGGGGATCAGCAGCATTTAAATGGACCAACTGGCATCATCTCCTGTGAGATGTGGCCCATCTACATTCCCGCGTACCAGCTCATCTCTGCCTCATTGAACCCACCCAAAGCCCATTCAATATCCAACCCAACCAAACCAAAAGAGAGGCAAGAAGGTTATGTCACCTCCACCGCCCAGACTGAGCCCAGCCCAGCCCAGCCAAGCCAAACCGAACTACACGACATCCAGTGATTTGTTATTTTGCATTCTATTTTGCAAAATTTGTTATTTGATTTTTCCATGTGGTGTTGTTAGTGTCATAACTCATAACTCAGATCTTAACAGAACCAAATTGATCTATAGTTCAACTAGCACTACACTACATGCAAAAATCAGAGTCTCCAGATCACATTAATGCAATAGTCGTAGTCTCCAGATCTGAATGTCATAATCCAACGTCACCATTTTGGAATGAACAAAAGCAGCAGAAAATCATAGTTAAGCACAGGACTTAATGGTCCAAGACTGCTGCGCAATAGTTGAAACTCTTAAGATTTGGCCGCCCCAATGACTAAACCACAATCTGAGTGTAGGTCTGAAATAAGGCGTGGAGATCGCGGCTTACCTCGGCGGAGGGAAGTGGCGCAGAGTGGGGGGAGTCGATCGGAGGCGGGGACGAAGAAGGCGGCGTTGGGCGGCGTCAATGGAGGAGAAAGAGGGCAGCGCCGGCGGGAGGATGTCGTCGAGGACGTTGGGGCCAACGGCGCCGACGTACTGGACGGTGGGATGACGGGGAGGGCGGCAAGCAGATCTGACACGTGTCACCGGCGTCGGACTTCAACGAGAAGGATGCGGGGGAAGGGTCCGAGATGGGGCCGGAGGAGAAGATGACGAGGCGTAGGCGGGGGAGTTCGATTCTGGCGACAGCCGGGCGGTGGCGAGCCCCAAAACCCGGCGGCAGCGGCAGAAACCCTAGTGACCTGTGAGGTGTGGACGGGTCGGGAAGCGAGGGGAATGGAGGCGGGGGCAGGGATGGCAACGGGAAGATTCGCCGCCGGAGAACCCTAGAACGCCCCCGCCCCCGTTTATTCCCCGACCCCATGAGAGTAATTCCCCGTAAGCACTTTGTTACATAACTAATCGTAACAATAATAATGAAGCGATTACGTCACATTAGTAAAAGACACAGGAATTTATCACGCCACTCCCAATATATGGTTTCTATAGTACAAGACAAAGATAAAGTCAAAGTTAATTTGGTCGAATATTGCTCAAGTGAATTCTTTGAAAACGATGAGGCAGAAATAAACACAGCCGAATGGGTTAAGGGATCTAAAAAGTTCTTAATTTGTCCGTCGCTTAAACCGACTAAGAATAAGTCGGAGATTAAATATGTGTTTGATGTCTCTAAGTGCGATCGTATTTTTGACGTACTGTTGTAAGAAAAGATTATACGATTGCCTGAGGGGCATGTCATACCATCGCCCGATGAGATCAAAAAGTGAAGGTATTGCAAGTGGCACCATTCTTTTTCTCATAATACTAACGATTGCAATATTTTTCGGCAGCAGATACAATCGGCTATAAAAAATTGCCGGCTTAAGTTTGCAACGGAGCCAATAATACAGGTGGATGCCAATTATTTTCCCATAAATATGTTTCACTGTTCTGGAAAAGAGCCGATGCACGATGAAGAGTCAAAGATTGCTCAGCGTGTTGATATTAAATCAGCTTCTAGCGGCAAAGAGGCTTTAAAGATCACGGTCGACTCACTATAGATAGAGACCGATCATGAGGGAAAAAGTTCAAGAACTATTAAACCCAAAGGAGATCCAAAAATCGGCAAGTGGTATAAGACGGAGAAATCACCACCACGACGGCTGGTGTTCAAGCCTAAGCCAACGTTTTCCTAGTTACTAAAGAAAATATGAAAGGAGAAGCAACAGGGTGCGTTATCTTCGCGTTAGCTAGATAACCTATACTGGCCTGAGAACTTGGAGAGAGCTCACCAATGATGCCCCTTCTGGCAATTCTATTGAGAGAGGGGATTAGCTCTACCATCACCGTACACATGTCCAATGGAACACTATCCTTAAAACGATTGGCCTAGACGACCGGCTAAAGATAGAGTATTTGGACCAGTGCAGGATTATCATGACATAAGTCACAAAACGCCGATGTATGAGAGGATTTCTGCACCAAATCAGGCCAAGATTCAAGCGGAAGAAGAAAGTTCCTCAACTCAGGAGAATCTGGCTGGTAAGATACGAAAACCGATTGAACATAAGACAAGGTGGTGTCCTCCTAGCCTCAGTCGATCACAGCGTAGACGACTCCAAAGATTAAGGACCAGGAGGTAAGAGAGGCCAAACAAGAAAAACAGATGAATCAAGCTTTCAATGAGCTTTGGCCTTTTAAAACTGTTAAAAAAGAGTGGAGAAAAAAAGAACCGATTAAAGAAGAATATAATTCAGCCGATGATTTAGATTCACTTATGATTCGGGATGACACTCCACCAATGGACATCAATATGGTGTTTACACTACCAGCCGAGTTCATAATAAAAACTAAGGGCCTATTTGTTTTAGCTTTTGATTCTGGATTCTGGCCCCAAAAGCAGAATAAAAAATAAACAGTCTGATTCTAGAATTCGACTCTCACAATCCAGCCCACCCATATACACTAGAATCCACAATCTACTTCATATGTGCTTTTGGATCCCAATTTTTGGAGAATCAGCTTCTCTACAACCACAATCCAGAATCAGCTTTTAGATAATCCAAACCTAAAACAAACAGGCCCTGAATCGGCTAAAGAAAAACTTGGTCAGTTTTGTTCAAGGGCTCAGGATGCAATCTTTGAGAAGCCCTAAGATGCTCATCGGCATCTTAAGCCGTTAACCTAAAAGGGCATATCAACAGCAAGCCGATATAAAGAATGCTTGTTGATGGATGGGCAACAATTAACTTAATGTAACATCCCAAAATTTGAGTTTTGGAATGTTTGAATTTAAAAATAAACCATTTTCATTTTTCTTGCATTAATCCCAGCTTAATTTGAATTTTCTATTAATGAAAGGATTTAATTTGATTAATCTATTCATCAAACAAAATATTTTCAGTTTTAGTTGGGTTCATTGTGCTTCAAGGGGTTTTTCTGAATTTATTTGCTATTTATTTGAATTTATTTGCACTTATCGAATTTCTGGAATTTTCTTAATTCGGAAAATGATTTTATTTCGGAAATCTTCTTCCAGGCCATTTCTTCCGCCGGCCCACTTTCCCAGCCCGCCGCCTTGGCCCATCGGCCTGCTCCGCCCGGCCCAGCCAGCCAATGCCGCGCTCGGTCGTCCGATGCGCGACACGTGTGCGGCCGAGATTGCGCCACATCGCCCGCGCTCGCCGTCGAAAACCCTAACCCTAACCGTCTCGGAGTCCCACCGCCGCACACCGCCGTTCTCAGATTTCGCGTTCTACACACCTCCCGAGGGCTATTTAAGCGCTGCCAAACCCCCTCCGAGGTTTTCCGTCGTGCGTCGCTTCTTTTGCCCTACCTCTCGCTGCCCGAGCCGCCGTCATCGCCGAGTTCTCGCTCGTTGGAGTTCTCTGCCGTAGCCGAGCTTTTCCTCTGCGCATATCTTCGCCGTCGATGCTCCTCCGCCTTCCCTGTTTGCGCCATCAAGTTCGCCGCACCATCTCGCGCTCGATCCGGTGCTAATCCGCCGTCGAACGCGTCATCTTCTCCACTACCGGTGAGATGCGCCGCCGCCCTTGCCTTCGCTCTCCGTCGACGAACCGTGGCCGTCCGATCCGTAGCGGGCGCTCTGGATCTTGCCACGTCGCTTCATCCGCCATCGTGTTTTGCTGCCGTCCGATCAGACGCTGTCGATGGATGTGCGACACGTGGCAGTCCGCGTCGGTTGCCCCGTCAGCAGGAGTCATCGGTCGCCACCTCAGCGCCATGTCGGCCGCTGCCCGTCGGCGATAGCGTCGTGATGATCCCACCGCTCCTGCACCGTGAGCCCGGTCCACCGTGGACCAGCGTAGAACCGTGGACTCGGTCCATAGACCGATGGTCCACCTATCAGCCTAATAGAGATTTTTTTGATTTATTTTTATTTTGGGAAATTGATTGCTGATGTCAGCGTTGCACAATAAATCGATTTTCCAATAGAAAAATAAATCGGAAAATTCGGATTTTCTGATTTTCAGCCTTTTCTCTGAATTTAATCTTTCGGAGGCCCGTTCTCTCTCATACGAACTCCGATTGAGGCAATTCAAGTTTCTAAATTTTTCTAAAATCAGGCTCTATCTTCCAGAGCCATTTATTTTCAGTGTTGAGCTTGTTTGTATCTTTGTTTTGTATTTATTTGGTTTCATTGCTTTCTTTTCCGATAGACGCTAATTCCGAGGGAGCAAACGAAGACTTCGAAGACTAAGACTCAGTACTAGATCAGCAAGGCAAGTCATAACCTTTGATCATATTGATCCTATGTTTACAAAAGTACTTTACTTTTATACAATTGCATGCTATTTTGTGTATCAATGTTTATTTCATGGGAGTAGATATATACCTAGTTGACATTATGCCACCTTGATTATTGGGATGTCATGTATTCCGTTGTTAAACATAGGTTGGGACATTACTAGTTGGACATAATCGTTATACCAACATTGGGTTATCGTAGCTATGCTTAGACATGCTTAGATATACGTTGGGATCCATCTCACATGTGATTAATGTTAATCTTGACTTAATGAGATATTGAATCGTGGCCGTTAGCCGCTGTTGTAAAATTTGTTGTACCATGGCGGGGTTTGCCATTGGTCTTGGTTGAACAAAGTTGTTTTCCCTCGGGCAAGTGATCGTGCAGTAAAAGGGGTGCTTTATAGCACATTGGGATGTAAAAGTCTTGCCTGAGACAACTTAAGGACTTAACCTTGTGTGCCATTGAACTGGGCCTAACCGTACTACCACATGTCTGGTATGGGACAGATTTAGCTTATTAATTCGCAATGTCTAGTCTTGAGTACTGTCAATTGGTTGTGTGGGTTCCGAGTTTAGACAGTGCATTGTAAAGGCTTTGTCATGATATCTCTGCGACACACCAAAGGAAGTGTGTTATTATCGATTGCACAAAGAGATGATCATGTCTTGTGGGTAAAGTTGTACAACCTCTGCAGAGTGTAAAACTATTCGAATAGCCACGTTCGCGATCATGGACAAGCTCAGGAATTTCACACGGGGTATAGAGTGTTTCATGAATTGTGGAATATGGAATTGTTGGGATGTGAACGGGGAGTTCACGGTTGTTTTGTTGTCTGCCATTAATCTATCAGTTATTTATTTATCTTTTCATAAATATACTTCCAATCTATTTATTGTATTTCAATTCAAGTTATTGCTTTCTGCAAATGAACCATATGGCCATCCTTGTCAAGCCGTGCATGAATATATTGCATCAATTTCCTACGGCTTGCTGAGTACTTTTGTACTCACGGCTATACGCCTTTGTTGATCAGTTGCTGAGGAAGGATCAGGAAATGCTGAATATCATAAGGAGGAATTCTATGAAGACTACGTGGATTAGGAAGGCGTTCCCCAGACGATTGCATGTGGTATGTCGAATGGCTCAAGTTATCTTTTTCGCTGCAATAGTTATTTGTTTCTTAAGCCCTTAAGGCACAATGGTGTAAACATTGACCATAAGGCCGTTTGCTTTATTTAATAATAATTTGCATCTTTCTTAGTTAAATCGTTGTATAGAATGATATTTCATCTATGTTCCCACTGTGTGCACTAGCGTGATCCTGGACTAATGCAGTATACACAGAGGGTTTCGGATTTGCAAATCCGGGTCCCGACACTTAATGACATACACCACATGCAAGAAATTGGGTAACTTTGATGAAGACCTTATTAAAACCAATATGGTTTTGAATGATTTCACAGTTCGAGCCCACCGAGGCAAGGGGTGTCATGGTAACTAATGAGGACATCCCAACCATTAATCCATCCATAGCCGATGCTTACTGAAAGACCGAGATGGCGATCAGAGGGGGGTGAATGATCCCAAATTAAAATATGTTCTCTAAGGAAGATCATAAATGCAGATTTTCACCAAAAGAAACAAAGCCAAAACCCTTAGATATCAAATGGAAGCGAAAAGGTTAATTTTCACAAAAATCAGCCTGAGGCCAGTACTACTTCACTCTGAAATTTGGAACTATCGGTTCTTGTAGCTACAATGAAAATCGACCATATGAGCAGCGTTTTGAAAGACGGGATCAAATAGGAGAATTGATGTATCTTTTGATCCGTTCATCCAAAACCAACCAAACTTGGTAGATAAGGTCCTTGGGATGTCAGAAACTTATTTCAACCTTCAATCACAAGGATTGATATCAAAGTTCTGACCTTTATGCCCGAGAACGAAGAACATACCAAGTTTTAACAAAAACCGAAAAAACTTCGATTGAGGCTTGCTCGTGGGATTTTGATGATCAAAGTGATCTTGAATGACTTCCCACACGTCCCAGCAAGCAAGAGAACACAAAAAAGTTCAAGGAAACGCACTCTATAAAATCACACATTGTAACATCCCAAAATTTGCTTTAATATCATTTTACTGGTTATTCTCATTTTATGTTTTTTTTTCTGGAATTTATTTGGATTTTTCTGGATTTATTGGAATTAATTGTAAATTAAGTGTTTTGGCCTTTTGTTGAGAACTATTTAAAATTTATGCAAAAGTTGAAATAAAGTTTTGCCAAAAATATTCTATTTGAGTCCAGAATGTCTCAAAGTATTTTTGAGACTTTTCTTGGATTTTTCCTGATAATTTATTTGCCTAAAACTAATTGAATGATTTTCTGGAATTGTTTTAATTGATAAAACCCCGAAAATCGTTGAGCGATGTCGGGCCGAGCCCAATTCATCGTACTGCGTCGGCTTTGTCTTCTAGAAGGAGTCGCCGCAGCCATCGGATCAGGATCGGAGGGTGGTTAGTGTTTTCGGAAGTAGAAACCCTAGCGACCTTAAGCCGTTGGATTGCGTCGCGTGGAGGGTCCAGATTTCGCCACGTCGCGCGCATGGGTGTCCGTCCGATTCACGACGCGTGGTCGGCCAGGACTCTATCTTCTCCAGGACGTGCTGTCGTTTTGAACTCGGACTGCGCCGTCGCGTACGGGCGAACTCCGCCTCTGGCACGGACGTCGAGAGGGCTATTTAAGCCACGGACCCCGCCCCGAGGATGACTCATCTGCGCCGCTTCTTTTTCCCCGCTCGTCGTCGCTGGAATCGCTGTCGTTTCGTCACAAGAACTCACCGGAGGTTGTCACGAGTGCCGCCGAGAGTTTTTCGCGGGGTTCCGTCGGCATTAGGACGTTTTCCGCCGCGGTAGGACCAATCCGGATTCGTCTCCCTGCACCGAGCCAGATCCGCAACTTCACCTCGTCGGGGGAGCACCAGAGAGCCGTCGGCCAGGTCGTCTTCTTCGCTGCCGGTGAAGCTTCGCCGCCGTGCCTCCATCGCCGGATCCGTAAGCTGTAGGCCGTCCGATTTAGATCCGTCGATCAACGCGTTGCCCCGAAGCATGTGCTCGATGGCCATCCGATCTATTTTTCCACGGGTCAGATTGAGCCGCGGGTATGTCGGACCGTCTTGCGTGTGGCGAGCGCACGCACCGATGCACCATAGACCCGGTCCACGGTGGACCCGATTCAATCCATGGGCCAGGTCTATGCACCGAGATGATGTGGCGCAATGGGATTGGTCCGGGTTTTTGCTGGCGTTAGCGTGACGCAGTAACTCGGTTTTTCAATCTAAAAATAATGCGGTTAATTCTAATTTTCTAATTTCTGTATTTTCAGTATTTATTCAAACTTCAAAAGGCTATATCTTTTGCATTTTAACTCAGATTGGAGTGATTCAAATTTCTAAAATTTTTTAAAATTGAGATCTATTTAATGGTGAATTTTATTTGATTTTTGGAGTTCAATTTCTCTCTATTTTGGTATTTAATTGCTTTTCTCCTTAAGTACGCGTAGACGTTGAATTGTGCGACGCTTCGGAAGAAGATCCAACAACTTAAGAGCAAGCTCCAGATCAAGATCAGGACCTATTCCAAGGCAAGTTGTGCTTCGATCATGTTGAACCCATGTTTATACAAACGCTATATTGTTTTACTTTATCGCATAGTATTTCAAGTATACAATTGTTTCAAATTAAATTGGGATCTAGTTAATCTACCCACTTGATTTATATACCCTACCTTGTCATTTGTACGCCATGATCTATTGTTACCCTAGATTGGTTCATTATAGTTGGTTAGTAATGATAATCAACATGGGATGGTTAGACCGTATTAGTTGCTTAGCCATGCCACGTCATCACATGTGTTTGAATCATTGATAAATAATCTTGACTAATGGAATATGGAACAATGTTATGAACTTGTGTGTCATGTGGGATCACACGATGAGATTGAGTTATTTGTGGCGAGTCATGTCACGCAACGATGTTGAATTGTTGATAGCACGTGGTGCTTGGTAATCAACTTGGGTGATAATCACTTAGATTGGGGCAAGTGACAAGGGGCGAGTATGCCAAGGTGGGCCCGATGGGCAGAGGGTATGTGGATGTCTTGCCTTGATCACCCTAAGGACTTAACCTTGCAAGCCTTTGACATGAGTCAATCATGCAACCACATGTCTGGTATGGGCCAGCCTAGCTGATTAATTTGCAATGTCTTAACTTTGGTACTATCTTGGTCGGTGTGGATTCCCGAGTTATGAAGTAATTCACATGGCGCAAGAGGGGGGCCCTGGATATGGTAACCAGTCCCACCAGTATTGAAACCTTAGCGGGTGGTACCGGGTTACGTCAGCGCATTGTAAAGGCTTTGTTATAATCACTCGCCTTGGTGATGTTTGGTTGTATCGCGTGGGTAAAGTACATAACCTCTGCAGAGTGTGAAACTATTCGGATAGCCGTGCTCGCGGTATTGAGCAATGCTCGTGAATTACAGTTAAGGGTTAGCTTAAGTAACTGGACAACTTGGTTGGGATGGCGGAATGCCATGTGGAAGATGGAATTTGACTTAGAATTGGAAACTTGGTTTACTTCAGAAATGCTGAATCTATTTATTGTTATTTGTTTTACAGTCTTTACAATCTATTTATTGTATTTGTTCATAAATGCTGCTTATTGCAAAATAGCCATGATAGTCTATCCTTTGGAATAAGCCTGGCATATAGTTACGTAGAACTGCATCCTGTGCACAACTTGTTGAGTGCTTTAAGTACTCACCCTTGCCAACAACAATAATCAACAGTCGAAGAATCTACACCTGTGTTGGAGGAGGAGTTCCAAGAGGACGCGAGTCATTAGGGTCCGAGCTTTGTCGGTTGCCTGTGGTGAACTGATGAGCTATCTACGTTTTCTACTTTCCGCTGCTTAATTCTTAGCTTATATTTTCATTCTTGCCCTGCGTGGCTTAATAATGTAAGTTGGTCATAAGATCATACATTTATCTATATCAATAAATGAACTACTATTTCTATTATCGTTGAGTATGATGTGATATGTACCGATGTTGAGCTATGTGCACTAGCGTTGATCCTGGGACTAGTGCGGTAAACATAGTGGGTTCGAATCAGTGGATTCGGGTCCTTACACACATTAAGCAAGAGAACACAAAGAAGTTCAAGAAAACGCACTCTATAAAATCACCCATTCAAGAACGCAAAGAACAACTTCTTGCAAGAAGAACACATGGATTTCTTAGATGATTGAGAGCAAGAATTCAGAAGTAGAATCATTCATGAAACATCAACCTCAACAAAGATTCGTAAGCATGTAGAAGGAGAGGAAGCAAATCCAAATTGCGTATATGTAAATTGCAAGAAAGTAAATGCGGAATTTAACTTGCGTAAATTAAATGCGTAAAGGAAATAAAACATGAACATAAATGAAGAACATTTCATTTCTGGAAGGAGAGGTTACAAAACCTCACATTCATGTGGGCAAAGCTCAAAGGAGCATCAAAAACCTCAAACACCTTCACAGGGGGGAGGCTGCCCCTCCACCCCTATTTATACAACTCTTGGGCCACCTACCACCCTTGGGTGAGCCTCTAAACCCTAGAGCACTCATCAAGGGCTAGGATTAACCCACTCAACCAGCCATGCAAGGGCTAACCCAAAGCCCACCACACACAAGGGTTTTCTTGCACGGTTTTCAAAGCAAGCTACACTTATCCACTACTCTATCTTCCGGAATTGCAACCCAGCAGCTCTCCTTGATCCAAGTAGTGATAAGCTAGCTTCTCCACTGGTCTCTTGTCTCTTGGGATTGCACCGACTTCATCTCCGGCCATCTTCCGGCAAACATCTGGCCAACTTGAACCTCCAGCCATCCCATGCCTAGTTCCAGCCTCCCTTCGCCTCACCATGACCACCAAATGAAGTCCTACATCCACAAAGACAAGAAGACCCTTCTTGGTTCCACCATGAACCCAACGCATTAATTCTATCACGAATTTGGGTTAGTACAGACCAAAATGGACCAAAACACTTCAACCAAGTGCAAGCATCCTGTTTTTAATATAGCAGTAATCTTCTCAATTTTTTATGATTTTTTATATTGCTCAGATGAAAAACTTGTCAACATGAAAAAGTTGCATTTCAAAATTATCTACAACTTTCAAGTAGAACACATAATTTTTTGAGCAAGGGAAGACCTTCAAAAAGGCATATTACTGCACGTTGTCAAAATTGGTCCGTCATACACGTGAGATTCTCTATTAACCTTCCCGATTTTATATGATTTTTTATGTTGCTCAAATGAAAACTTGTCAACTTGAAAAAGATGCGTCTTGAAATTCTCTACAACTTTCATGTAGACCAACAATTTTTTGAGCACGGGAAGACCTTCAAAAATGCATATTACTGCACACGGGTAAAATTGGTCCGTCGTACACGTGAAACTCACGCGACATTTGGTCCGTCATACACATGAAGCTCACTGAGATTTGGTCCGTCATACACGTGAAACTCACAGAAGTTTGGTCCGTCATACACGTGAAACTCACAGAAATTTGATCCGGCATACACATGAAACACAGAAATTTGATCCGGCATACACGTGAAACCCACTGTGATTTGGTCCGGCATACACGTGAAACTCTCAGAAATTTGGTCCGGCATACATGTGAAACTCTAAGAAATTTGGTCCGGCATACACGTGAAACTCTCAGAAATTTGGTCCGTCGCAAATGCAACTCCAACTTGAAATCAAATTTAAATACAAACTCAAATCTAAGCTATCCTAGATCATATAAAGTCAAATACTCATCACTAATATGGATGGACCTCCACATGGTCCTTCACTTACCAAGGACCAATAACTAGAGCTCGAGTCCGACAGATAAATCACTTGGTGAGTTCGTTTCTAACTATTCCATTTGATATTGGCTAGAATTGGATGCTGTCTTATAATTTTTATGACTTGCTTCTACTCAGGTACGAAGGATTGGCTAAATCGGAATCTCAAGGAGCCAAGCAAGGTTGCTCGGGCAAGACCCATCGACCATCGACCAAAAACTCCAACTCGAGTACGACTCGGTATCGATCAAAGGACTCCGACTCAAACACAACTTCGAGTTCGACTCGGAATCGGCCAAGGGCACACAAATCCAACTCAGTCACGACACCAAAGGAGATCGACCCCGGATGACTCAGAAGACATTGAGTTTGACTCCAACTCAAACCCACTTAGATTAGTTTCCTTAATTTTACAAAGGGACTTGTAACCGACTCAGAGCGGGTAAAGTTTAGTCTTCCTATAAATAAAGGCACTATGCCTCAGAAATTTCTCGGGTTTTGATTAGATTATATCTATAGTCGTCGACTTAGATTTCCTTTTGCGCTTGACTGGATTCCAGCGACCGTATTGAGTTTCAAAACTCCACCATGTACACTTCATCAGAAATCTGCAATAAAGAGAGATTGCAACTATCTGGTTTTTGCTTGTGTTCACGATTTCGCAAGTAAGATCTATCGGAGTTGAAGCAGGCGGTTGCAAGGTTTCTTAGTTCAGCAGTCTGTTCAGAAACCCTTGAAGTTGTCTCGTTGAGACTTCTCTAAATCGGCTTGTCTATTCATCGGCTAAACTGTCACAGCGCTCTTTGACCAACGGATTGACAAGTAGTTATCATACCTGAAGGAAGATCGAAAAAACACATCAAACACCTCCATCGACTAACTGTCGTAATCGCTCTTGGCCGACGGGATGTGGTCGCATCATTTCGTATCAAAGCACAAGGTTGACCTCTAGATATATTCCTTTGTTTCCATCCATTGTTTTATTCCACACCTAGAGTCCAGAAAATTGCCACACAAAAATCTTTGTTTCCATCGACCAAACCACTTTGTGCCATCACAATTTTTGTTCTCAGTTCTGCATTGTTAAGTTTGAGTCCTTTGTCACGTTGTGTTGCTAGTCTAGTTGTGTCTTGATCTAGCCGACGCACTGTGCAAGTTATCTTTCGTTGCATACCTATCTCCACCGATATCCAAATTACAAGTCGATCCACCACAATAATTGACTTGCCCTCGCTAGCCGTCTTGTGTCAATTCTCGCTACGCAAGCCATAGTTCCGCGCAAGCCGCCTTGTGTCAATCGCCCTGCACCGCAACCATCAATTGTTCATCCGCAACCATCAATTGTTTATCCACAAACCTATCATACCATCTAGTCGATTTGCACCTACCTTAAAATTTGCATAAGTCTATCTGTCGATTCAAGATCTGAAGTAGCAACAAGTCGACTCGATTATAAAAAAGAGAGAGATAAAAAAGATCAAAGAAAGAGCCAAGTTACAAAATCGACTCAAGAAAAGAAAAAAAGTGCCAAAGAAGCAAAGAAAAGATCTAGTCGACTTGTCAAAGTTCAAAGCAGATCAAAGACAAATCGACTAAAGTCATAAAGTTTTGTATCATCAGATTTTGTAAATCACATCATCTGGTTTTACTAGCAAAGTTCTACATCGGTTATTTCCAATCCTTGTACTTGTCCTTTGATTTCACCTCTGCTAGGTCTAAATACGTTTAGATCCAGCAACATCGACTAAGTACTTGGGATTCTTATTTAACTTTGCTACTGTTTACAAATTATTGATATTCCTTGCTACCAAAGGGACTTGTCCGAACTCCACAAATATTTCTGATCGGCATTGAACCAACCTGGCAATCGACTTGTACACCCATTGCAATTGTGAACACTTGTAAGAACTATCGGTAAGTTGTTTATGAGGTTAAGAGTATACAATTCCACATATTTTTAGTCGATAGGAATATTTTCTGCATCTAACCATGACAAGAGAACTATCAGACTTCAAGGAGTGTGTCACCAAGGAAGAACTCACGAATTTCAAACGTGAGTAGAACAACATCGGCCAACAGATATTGGCAAGACTTGATGATTTGGCTGCCAGGATCAACATCATGGAGACAAGACTACCCAACCCTCAAGCTGATCAGCAAGAAGCATCCAATGCTGATGAAGAGGAAGATTCTGTTCAAGATCGATTTCGACATCGGCTAAATCAGAATCTGCAAGGGATGGGAAATGATCGACCACAGCGAGAAGATGATCCTTTCAACAAGGTCAAATTTTCAATCCCTTCCTTCAACGGAGCCTATGACGCTGACGCCTACCTCGATTGGGAGATGGTCATCGAGCAGAAATTCAGCACACACATGGTTCCTGATTGACACCAAGTTCGACTCGCCACATGTGAGTTCACAGGCTTTGCACTCATGTGGTGGAATGAATTGGTTAAGTCTGGTATTCAAGCCGACACATGGGAAGGATTGAAGCGTGCTATGCACCATAGGTTCATCTCTTCTTCATTCAAAAGAGATCTTAGAAAGAAGCTCCAGAGGTTCAACCAAGGAACCAAATTGGTTCAAGATTACTACCAGGAACTACAGATCGGCATGTTACGTGCTGAGGTCGAAAAAGATGAAGAAGACAAAATGGCAAGGTTCTATAGAGGATTACGCTGAGAAATACAAGACATAATCGACTACAAGGAGTATACCACTCTTAATCGGCTATTCCACCTAGCCATGCTAGCAGAAAAGGAACTCGAAGGTCGACAACAGAAGAAATTTACAAGTTCATCTGCGCCAGGACTTCAAGTTCGCCAAGCCACATCGGCCACTGGCAAGGCTGCTACTCCTTTAGATGGCCGGCAACGATCTGTAACACCAGCTCAGACCACTAGATCGGCCATGCCAAGGACTCGAACAGGTAGCCAATCGGCTATCGAGCAGAAAGCGAAATCAGCTAATGCTTCTGCTGCAGCACCAAGCTCATCATCATTTGCATCAACTGGAAAACTTCCGCCATCATATGCCATCGATGCAAGGTAGGGCCATGTTCAGAAAGATTGCCCAAGTCAGAAGGCTTACATTGCTACCGAAGAAGGCTACATCAGTACAAGTGATGTTGAAGAATATGCTTTGTTAGCCGACAACACTGAAGAACCAGAAGATAGTGAAGAAGTCATTAGAGCCGACGACATTGATACTTTTGGCACCTATATTGTCAAAAAAGTTCTGAGTGTCCAAACAGAACAAGCCGATGAGCTCCAGCGCCACAATTTATTTCACTGTTTCTTCATTGTGCAGAATTACGAAGTACGGATGATTATCAACAGTGGAAACTGCAACAACCTGATCAACATCGACATGGTCTAGGAGCTTTGTTTGACTACACGAGATCACCCGCACACCTACTACGTGCAATGGTTCAACAACAGAGGTAAGATTAAGGTAAGTTAAAGTGCTCGAGTACAACTTTCAATCGGCTCATATAAGAATGAACTAGACTTTGATGTTGTGCCAATGCAAGCATGTTCGCTATTGTTAGAACGTCCATGGGAATTCGATAATGATGCTGTGCATTATGGTCGAACAAACTGATACACTTTCATGCACAAAGAGAAAAAGATCACCTTGCTTCCTTTAACACAAAATGAAATAATCAAATATGATAAAGAAGCCGTTGATCAAGTAAGAAAAGGGAAAGAGCTAGAAAATCGACCAGTTACCAAGCCTAGCCTATTGGCTAATCAACCATCGATTGAGACACCATCGGCTACTTTGCCATTCGCTCGATCAGAGATTAGACTAAGACATCCTGTAATGCTTGCTAAAAAACTTGATCTTATGGAAGTTTTAGCCGGTCAGAATTTATGTTATGCTTTAGTTTGCAAGGATGCATTGTTTTCACTTGAACAATTGCCTCATTCTTTGCCATCGGCTATTACTAATCTCTTACAGGAGTTCCATGATGTGTTCCCTAAAGATATTCACTCGAACGGTTGCTGGAGGCTAAGCTTATCAGGCCTTGCTGATACGCTGAGTGGGTTTCTAACATCGTTTCGGTTATGAAGAAAAATGGTAAACTCAGGGTGTGCGTGGATTTTAGAGACTTAAACAAAGCTACCCCAAAAAGATGAATATCCAATTCCTGTAGCTGATATGCTTATCGATGATGCATCAGGAAATAAGATTATTAGTTTTCTTGATGGTAATTCTGGTATAATCAGATATTCATGGTAGAAGTCGATATACCAAAGACAACCTTTAGGTGCCATAGTGCCTTAGGGTTATTTGAGTGGGCTGTAATGACATTCGGCTTGAAGAATGCTTGTGTAACATATCAGCGAGCTATGAACTTGATTTTTCATGATCTAATTAGCCATGTTGTGGAGATTTATATCGATGTTGTTGTTGTAAAATCCAGAGAAGGCTTGCAGCATTTAGTCGATTTGGAAACAGTTTTCAAGAATACAAGAGCGTACGGTTTAAAGATGAATCCATACAAGTGTGCTTTTAGCGTGTCGGTTGGACAATTTTTAGGCTTTATGGTTTATGAAAGAGGGATTGGGGTCAATCAAGAAAAAGTCAAGGCCATAGCCAAGACAAAGCCGCTAGCATGTAAAAATGGCTTATAGAAGTTGATCGGCAAAATCAATTATTTACGACGATTTATTTCAAATCTATCTGGTCGTATTACTGTATTTACCCCACTGTTAAAGTTGAAAGACAATCAAGAGTTTGTATGGGGAGCCGATCAACAGTAAGCTTTTGAGAATGTCAAGGAATACTTGATCAATCCTCCGATTCTGCCGCACTACCGCCGAGACTTGAATATGCAAATCCGGACCCTCTGTGTATATCGCACTAGTCCAGAATTACGCTAGTGTACACAGGCTCAACAAAGATGAATATCACAATCATACACAACGCTAACATAAATAAGACTTCATCAATTTAAATATAACTTGTTAAACGACCTTATGGTCTACCTTACATGAGTACACCACACACGGCAAAGACTGAAAATAAATGAAATAGTAGCATAAATAATTTATTCGTAGCAACCCTTTAACTTGCCATAGGCAACTGACAAGGTTCGCACCTTAACCGACCGTCTCCTCCTGATACTCCTCGTAGGCAGGCGTAGCTTCTTCTCCAATTGATGATTTGTTGTTGCAAGGGTGAGTACATAAAAGACTCAACAAGTTGTGCATAGAATGCAAGTCTATCATACTATATGCAAGGATTATTCCAAAGGAATAACTAACATGATTATTTTGTAATAATGCAGCATTTATAAAAGAATAGCATAAATAGATTGAAATGATTGTAAAACAAATAACAACAATAAGTAAATTTCTCAGTAATTTTCCAAATAACAACCTTAAACCAATTCCCTACCTCTATAGGCATACAACCTCCATTCCCATATTTATTTTATTAAAAGTCTAACCCTTGACTGTAATCACCGAGCAATGCTCAATATCGTGAGCACGACAATTCGAATAGGTTTGACACTCTGCAGAGGTTTATACACTTTACCTACAAGATACAATCATACACCACAAAGATGAGTGATCATAATAAAGCCTTTTCAATGCTCTGTCTAAACCCAGTACTGCCTACTGAGGTTTCAATACTGGTGGGACTGGTTATCACATCCAGGGCCCCCCACTTGCGCTAGTGAGTCTACCCGTGCACCCGGAACCCACACCGCCAAGATGGTACCAAAGCCTAGACATAACAAATTAATTAGCTAGATATGTCCCATACCATGCATGTGGTTGTATGAATGACTCAGTTCAAATGCTTGTAAGGTTAAGTCTGAAGGATCGATATGGCCTAGAGGGGGGGTGAATAGGCAATTTTACAAATTTTGGCAATTTTAGTTTACTAACTTATAGCAAGAGTAAAGCAGAATCCAAGCAACGAGTAAATACAGCGAAAGCAATAAAAGAGATGATACTGGAGAGACAAAGATTTTATCCCGTGGTTCAGAGCCGCACTCCTAATCCACGTTGAAGCACTTCTTCCGAAGTTCAGCTTCTCCAAAGCTAGTCGCAGATAGCTCGTGTTCACTCGGGTAACTCTTTCACTTCTCCAGTGAGGTGAGTTCCAAACCTCTCACAAACACAGTTGCCTTCCACAAACACCTTTGGACAGGTCACACTGTTTTACTTCCTCCAAGCTGTCTAGGATCATCAGGATCCAAGAGTAATAAACCTTGCACAAGTTCTGTCTCTTGATTCACTATGCAAATCACAAAACTAGACACTGACTTGGAGCTTACACACTTAGGAATGTATGAAGATTTTTGTGTGAAAATGAAGCACAGACTCCTTTTTGAGAATGAGAGCTATATGACAATGCCAAAATGTAAGGAGTTCATTCATCTATTAGGTAGATGGCTTAGGAAATGCTTATATAGCCATTTTGAGTGAATATAGCCGTTACACCTGCTACAGTAGCCGTTGGACGTGTCAGATGTCAGAAACAACAGAAAAACACACGTACAACGGACTATGTATCAGGGCTTAGCGATACTGGGTATGTGTATGCCGGACCAAATTTCCGAGTTCACGACGGACCAAAAATTTTAGTCCATGATACATGGGTTGATCAAGAAGATGGTCTAGCATACAACTGAGAGATATATATAAGTACCTGACTAAGAGGCTTGGTCCGTTACACATGACTTTCAAGAGATTTTGCTTAGACATAGAGACCTATGTACGTCGGACCAAAATTTTGGTCCGTCATACAAGGACAAAGCCACAGATTTGCCATGCATATAGACACATGTACTTCGGACCAAATTTTTGGTCCGTAATGCATGGACTTAAGAGAAGAAAGGTTCTGGCGAGAAGGCACATGTACTTCGGACCAAATTTTTGGTCCGTAATGCATGGACTTTAGAAAAGATCCAAGAACCTTTTTCAATTATAGATAAAAATTATCCTGGCTTTTCAATCTAGCAACGGTTTTAAAGAAATTAAGCACAAATATTTTGTTTGTTTCCTGAGTAAAAGCTTCTTTTGAAGATGGAGAAAAAAAACTTATTTTAGGTTTCGATCAAAAGGAACATCAAATATTTTAGTCCGGCCAAAACTTATATACCGAAAGGGATGTCGGACCAAATTTTTGGTCTGCTGAGGATAGGAAACCTAAGACATCTTTGGTCTGATACTGAGAAGCGAGAAAGGCATGTATGCCGGACCAAAATATTTGGTCCGTCATACACAGGCAGACTACTACTAAGATATTTTTCTTGAAAAGTTTGTTTAAGAATATGTGGATATCAAAGCGAGTAAATTCTAATCTGAAGAGCAGATGTACAAAGGAAATTTTGACAAAGAATAAATTCAAGGTTTGCAACGAACTGAAGAATATAGATAGGTAAAGATTTGGTCCGATTGGACTGGAAGATATAGTTTGAAAATGATATAGATTGAGTGTCTTTTGCTCCAAGTGATCTGGTTTTGCCTTTGCCTATCAAACTATTTCCTTGTGCTAAGTCCCTCTTTTGAACAACTATTCAAAGACAAAACACTTAAGCTACAAACTATAAACACCTTCCAAGTCATAAACTATAAACTAAAGGCTTTAATCTTGTTGTCCCTGCTTATTTCATCATAAGTTCCAGCTCACTTTCTTCAGGCTTTGAATATTACTAACTTAGTCATCAATACCAAAACCATAATAATATAAAAATAAATTTGAGGGGTGCCTAGATGCTATCAATCTCTCCCTTTTTGGTAATTGATGACAACATACCTTTTAGTTAGTAATATCTTATTTATTCTGCAAAACAGAGTTAGCTGAATATACTGATGGCAGGAATAGATAGTGAATTTGCTCCCCCTTAATGAAAGCATTCATATCAAAGTAGAGAATCTGAGCATATTATCTAAACAGTTGAACAAATCACACCATAAACATAGCACAGAACAATTAAAACTCAGAACAAATATCCATAACAGAAATATAAATAAGCCAGGCTCGCTTAAAACAAAGGCTTTTAGCTAAGGTTTTTCTCCCCCTTTGGCATCAATAGCCAAAAAGGGTCCCTACTTTCGCCTTGAAAAGAGTCTTTTGAGCTGGCCCTAAGCTTTGCTTTTCTTTGGAGGAGAGACAGGTTGTTCATTAGTATCTTTTTGGCTTGGATTTTCTGGCCCTTGAGACATAGCTCGATCATGCCAACTTGGATAGTCTGGGTCTCCTGGCTGGATAACCAACAGTTGAAGATCTGACTAAATCTGGTCCAAAGAATCACTCATATTGCGAGTCTCAGCAAGGACGTCGCCCACATCATATGTGACATCATGTGCTAGGCGAGCATAGTCTAGCAAGGCATCTTGATGGCTTCAGTTAGATGGTCTAATTGGTGTCTCATCCATAATCGATTGCTTGTATGAGATGTTCTTGCACCTTCCACTTGATTTCTCGCCTCTTGTAGTGGTCATCCATCTTCGGTTCATATCATACAATCTGTCCTTGATCGATTTTGAGTAGTATCAATCATTGGACATGCTTGTCTAAGATCTTCTTGATTTTTGCTTAGGTGGTCAAATCTTGACATGGCTTCATTATAGAATTTCATTTCTTCCTCATGCCTTTGAGTCTTTGATTCGATCTTCCATGTATCTAGCTTGAAATCCCTTTGATCGGCATAGTATTGTTGCTCAAAGTTGGAAAACCAGAAGGTGAGTTTCAAAGATGTTTTCTTGAGCTTGAGATGTGTTGTTTTGTCCTTGCTCATCATACTTGGGAGAGGATGAGTTGGAGTCTTGATAGTCAAACAAGCTTTCCCAACCAGAAATGTATTCCTTTGATCATGCTCGGGATGAGTGAAGTTGAAGGATAGACAGTTCATATGGTTGGGGTACTTGAGATGGCATACTAGACCCTCCACTTCATTTTCATTTGCTCTGTCCAAACTTTGCGCTTACGTGAACCTTGCTGCTGCAGCTGCTTCTTGAAGTTGATAAATTTGATGTTCTTCATCTAAGGTTCTATCAACTGAGCTTGAAAGCTTTTGAGTAGCAGCATCATCTGTGTTCCATGATTCACTTCCATAAATTACTTCAGTTGCTTCTTGAGATGGCTGGCTCAGTGTCTTCCCTTTTTCCTTTTGAACACTAGGTTCTCTGTCATTCCTGCTCTGATCAGATATATGATGACTTTCATACTCTTGATGATAGCTTCCATAGGACTGATGCCAAAAATCACTTTGTTGTGCTTGGGAAAGACTTCTAGCACTATTTCTGTCAAACTCATTTTCAGCCTCAACCCTTTCTTCACTTTCTTCTTGGGTTCAAATGGTTGATTTTACGCCACTCTTTGAAGAAACCTGAAAATCCTTAGATTTTGTCCAAGAGCTTTGATGCATCTTGTATTTCTTGGAAAGCATTTGAACTCTTTATTTAGGTCATCTTGAGAAATAATGCCTTGAGCCAACAAGACTCCAGTGATTAACTGGGCAAAAGGCAAAGAGCTGCTGAACTTTTTATAGATGGCTTCCTCCATCTGTCCAAAGAAATAATCAGCTAGATCTATAGGCTGTCTTGACAGAATCAGGTATAGCAACCAAGCTAAAACTGAGGTGATTCCTTCTTTATATCCAGACTTGGGATATATAGTGTCTTAATATTAAGAGCAGAACCTTGGCTTCTTCAGACAGACAAGACACCCTATTTGGATTAAAATCCTTACTTGAGGTATCTTTGTATATATGCCCTGACACTTGTAAATCTGGCATGTCCCCACTTTGTCTCCACCTTTGATGTGGATACATCTTTTCAAAGATCCTTGTCCTATTTGCCTGAGGACTAGAAGCTCCTATTGCTGATTCAAACTGGGATGATTTGATTTTCCTTATTTTTCCATTCATAGTGAACATGATATATTTCCTTTGTTTGTTCACTAGTAGAGAAGCATAAAACTCTAAAGTCCTTGAAACACTTCATGGAATTGTTTTATTTGACATGATTCCTACTAGTCCAGGAGTGGAGTTTATGCAATCATACAACCCAGATGATCCAATGATATTGTTCACTTGATCCCAATCTATATATTGGTGATTTGTGAGCGTAAATCGGCTTTCCTTTTCCATCTCTTACATTTAGATAGGCATAGTAAATGTTTTTGTGTAAAAGGACACAAAATTTTCACCTCGGACCGCCTTGACTCGTGGAACTGACCTTTTCACTGACCAACCGAACTGCTCTTAACTTCTTAGTACTAAGTTTTCCCAAATCTTCACTACTAAGAATATCAATTTCAGATATCAGTTCCGTGCTTTCTGAGGAAGATTCACTATCGGGTTCATAGGGATTATCCTCAGAGGATGACTCAGAGTCAACTATCTGCTTTCCTTTTCTTGGATGAGAGGTCACTATTTTTCGGTTTGGTCGAGCAGCATTATGAACATCAGGGATTATAACTGGTCCTTGAGGTTGTTCAGGCATATTTGTTTCAAAAGATGAACTAGATCTTCTTTGCTTTTTACTCTTAACTTTATCAAAGATCTTTCCAATCAGACCCCTTTTATCTGGATTCTTAGACCTCATTCTGTTTCAAACACAAACTCAGAACCAGACTCTCTTCGCGAAGAACAGACCTAAAAGAAAGAACTAAGTCTAAGCACTAGGTCTAGGGTTCGAGATTTTGAATAGAAAAGGAGAAGTTCTAGGGAACTTACTGAGTTTGAAGGAGATTCTTGCGCACAAGGTCGAGCAATCACCGTTGCCAAGATCCGGTCAGGATTTGCTTCGGTGAAGAGAAGAAAGAAACTTCCGGTTCAGAGAAGTTTTTGCGCAAGTAAGGCAATAATCAAGGAGGTTTTTGATGGAAGAAGTTACTGCATTGAATGCATTTGCAGAAGTAAATAGACCTTGGAAACTGATACCTTTTAACGGGGTAGTTGGAGGAGCAAAAGTTTTTTTGTAAGGACAATGGGACCTCTCCTTTTGAGGACAGTTTGAGCAGCCTAGAGAGTCCCAAAAGGACAGGATAGCAATAGATAAGACCTAAAGCAATAGGTAAGATTTTGAATAACTTTTGAAATCTTGAGAGGAGAATAAGGAATTTTATTTAAGCTTGGTGTAAATTGTTTAAATTTAGATAAGAGTTAAGACTTAGAGATATTTAATCATGAGGCGACTTGACTTAAACGAATTTGGATAGATTACTATTTGGGCGGACCAAAAGCTTTGTACTTAGTCCGGACCAGTTTTAGTCCGCTTGGTATTAAGATCAAAGCTCTTATTATTGACGGACCAAAAATTTAGTCCGTGAGCATTGTCGTTTATTTTGAGATTAGTCCGATCCAAGCAGAACACAGAACTTGAGTTGTTCTCAGTCTGCATCATGTCTATATTTTTTAAAAAAAATTAAAGATAAGATATATATCTGAGATCAATAACCAAATACAACAGACAAAGAGCTTTAGGGAATGTTTGAGTTTGATAATCAAGTAAGCTTAAGTATTTCTTTAAACTAAGCTTATCTGAAGAACTCAAGTACTTTAATATGGACACATTGTAAAAAAAACAGATGAAAACTGTGGGATTCCTTTAAATCCTTTGATTAGATAAGGAAGATCAGAGTGAGTTTTTGTAGCAGCAGTTTATTGTAGTTCAATACGAACTTTATGTTAAGTCCATATTGTGTAGTCGAAACAGTGATCTGTCGAACTAGAGCCGCGAAAGATACCAACAGAATGTTTTGAGCGACTAGTCGAAGTTATGTTTAGCGACGTACACGTATGAATAGCCATTCAATTTAGAAAACATAAAAGATCCAGAGAGTATTTTCAGAACACCGAATTTTTTTATTTATTTATAAACATTGTCCCGGCTTACATAGATGATATGGGACAAGACAGGAGCAGGGACTAGTTTCCTCCCCTACGCGCGCGCCCTAAAGCTTCTATGAGCGCGGCTCTAGACCTGGACAGAGTGGGGAAGGCTGTAACACCCTAATTTTTGCTCTAACTTAAATTTTGGAGTATTTTCATTTTTGTGAATTTTTTTGGGAATTTATTTAAATTTATTTGGATTTATTCAAATAGGGCTTTTCTTGAAAACAATTGAATAATGGAAAAGTTTTTGCAAAGTTTTATTGCAAATATTTTAATTGAGTTCCAAATATCTCAAAGTAATTTCTGGAATTTTTCTAGAATTTTTCTGCTATTTTAAAAGCTCCAAATGATTTAATTGAATTTCTAGAATTATTTTAAATGTGAAATGATTTTAAAATCAGTTGAACAGTAATGGGCCGAGCCCATTACTGTGCGTGCCGCAGCCCGCCCCGCCGAAACCCTAGCGCCGCCCCGCCCAAGCCGTCCGATCCGGATCGCACGCCTGTGCGTGTGCCACGTCGCCCGTCGCGCGTGAGCCTTGGATCATCGCCGCGAACGCACGAGATCGCGCCACGTCACCGTCCCCCGCGAGATCGCCGGAGGCGTGGGCTTTGATGGCCGTGATTTCCGCCCAGCGATTTCGCGCCGAGGCGATCCTTAAGTCCCCGTTGAAGTTGTCGTGCAGAGGCCTTCGCGCCGCGTCTTTTGACTCCTCGCACGCACGCCGAGACCCTCTCTAGCGCCTGAGCGAGCTCGCCGTAGTTGCGTCTTTGTGCCGCCGCGGTTTTTCATCGTTTTCTTCGCCGCCGGTTTCTCTCCGCCGTCGCCAAGGTCACCGGAGTAATCCTTCCGCCAAGCCGCGTCGAACGAGCCACTTCATCACGCCGGAGAAGCCCCGTAGCGCCGTGGGCTGCGTCATCTTCCTCAACTCCGGCATCCTTTTCTTCTACGCCACCGTCGCCTTCACCGAGCTTCGTCGTCCGTCCGATCTTCATCGCACGCTTCTGGTTCGTCCACGTCTCTTGTCTTTGTGTTCTTCTAGAGTAGATCTGTACTGTTAGATCTGGTTTGAACGGTAGGGATTAGATCTAGATTCTGCGGCTAGATTTAATGCGAACCCTTGGATCTTTTCTGGACGCGTAGGATTGAGCCACGTCGCGCCTTGAGCGATGAAACCGCCGGTACCGTGGGCGTTAGATTAGATATAAGCGGTAGAGATTGGATCTGGTTTTGCCCTAAGGATCCGCGCCGTTCGATTTGAGCGTGCGGCGGAGATGGCACCGTACCCTCGCCAAATCGCGTCTTGTGACGCTGTCGGCGTTTTGACCGGCGGAGACCGATCCACCGTTGATTTCGGTGCACCGTCGCGATTGCGCCGCGTGTCGTCGCATGAACCGAGGCGTCGCGATGACGGCGCGGTCTTGGCCGTTGGATCTGGCGCGCCGTTGGATGTGCGGCGCGTGGGCGTGGAGCCGGCGTCGCCGCGTTGGATGCGTGGTGATCACCGGATGCGCGGCGCGTGTCGCACGCATCTCGGGCGCCGCGGTGCGCGTGAGGAGATCGGCCGTTGATTCAACGAGCGGCTCGGATCTTGCCGCGTTCTTTGCTTGATTCAGTGAACCGAGTCCACGGTAGACCGAGCCGAGCCGTGAACCCGGTTCATAGACCAGAGCGGCGTGGCGGCCTGCAGGCGTGCCATGTCGTCTTGGCGTCATCGTTGAGTCATAAATATGTTATATATAAAAATATTTTGGCGAAATTCTTTTATGTGCTGACGTCATCATGATGCAATGCTGACGTCATAAATGCGAATTTTTCAGTATAAAAATAATTGGGAAAAATCGGATTTCTTAATTTCAGTATTTTGATTTTATTCAAATTTCAAATGACTATAACTTTTGCATTTTAACTCGGATTTGGGTGATTCAAATTTCTAAAAATTCATAAAATTATGATCTATTTAATGATGAATTTTATTTGAATTTTGAGGCCATTTAGTCCTCTGTATTAGATTTTTATTGTATATTTTGTTTGTTCGCGTGACGCAAATTTGCTTGGAAAGTTTCGAGGAAGAATTCGTCGCTCAAGACCAAGCTTGAACACGACCAGCAACTCTTTGAAGGCAAGTGATGCTTTGATCATTTTGATCCCAGGTTTTTAAAATGTAGTTTATGCTTTGAATCTATGCATGCTTATTTATTTAAAATAAATTTAAATTGATTTGGGATAATGTAGTTAATCAACCCATTTTGTTATGCCACCTTGAATTATTAATTGTATGCCTAAATCATTGTCACCCTAAGTTTGATTATATTAGTTGGATGCGAATATTGTGCCAACACGGAGACTAGGCCGTGAGTAGATGCTTAGCCTTGCATCGAGTCATGAATGATCTTTCGTAAAAATGCTACAAAATTGACTAATGGAATATTGAATGTATTTTGAAAAGTGGTGTGATGATGCCACATGATGAGATTGAGGTACAAATGACTGTGTGGTTCCGTGCAGATGTTGAGTTATTGCCGGCATGTGTTGCACGATAATCAAGCTGGGTGGGAAATGATTTAGACTGGAGCAAGTGGCAAGAGATGTGTGCTGGTGGGCTGTGTGGCGATGGGTTGATGAGTGTTGTGAGTCTGTGTGCCACAATGGGTCAGGTGCCATCGTTGAGTGTTGGAAGTCTTGCCTTGGTCGATTAAGGACTTCACCTTGCAAGCCTTTGATCCGAGTCACCGTACAACCACATGTCTCGATATGGGATGCACCTAGTTGACTAGGGTTCGATATCTTTCCTCGATACCTCGGGGTGACAAGACACGGGGTGTATCTGTATGGGGAGCATACGTGCTACGGCTTGGTACCCATCCAACGGTGGTTGGCCGGTCCTATACTTGGCTCTGTGTGAGGAAGTGATAGTGAAGGCAATCTGGAGAGGTTCTTTGGTTAAGGTAGAGGTTCCCGAAAAGCTTTGTTGCGGACAATCACCTGTGTGGTGAGCGGCTGTATCTTGTGTGGTAAAGTGTACAACCTCTGCAGAGTGTCAAAACTATTCGAATAGCCGTGCTCACGGTATTGAGCATTGCTCGGGGATTACAGTCAAGGGGTAGATTTTCTTAAACAAAACGTGGAAGGGGTGGCTGTGTGCCAAGTGTTAAAAATGAACTGTTAAGGCTGTGTGCCGAGAATCTTCGATGAAAAACCATTTGAAGAAATTAGTATTACTTATAACTATTCCATTGCTTTAAATTAAATAAGGTACTGGTTTAAAAATGTTGTTGATGCAAAAGAACCATTTAAGCCCAACCTTTGGAATAAGCTTTGCATATAGTAATAGCGTTGCATCCTGTGCATTACTTGTTGAGTGCCTTGTATACTCATCCCACCTTGCTTATCAACCCCAACATCAGTGGAGGAGACTACACCAGTTTGGGAGGAGGAGTACATTGAGGACCCGAGCAACTAGGGGGCAAGCCCAGTCGGTTGCCTGTGGCAAGATGAAGGCTTCCACGACAGTTGTTTATGTTCATTGCTATTTCTTTTCTCTCAATAATGTAAGCCCTGTGTGGCTTTCTTATCTGTAAGGAGACCATAAGGTCGCATAACTCGGTTTATATACATGTTTGCACTAATTATTCTTATATCTTCGTGAATGTCTGTGATGTGCAACCTCGTATGATCAGTGTGCTAGCGTGATCTGGATCGCACGTAATACACAGAGGGTCCGATCTGCGAGTTCGGGTCCCGACAAAGGCTTCAAGAAAAGCATCTATCGCCTCACTGCTCTCTCGCAACAGCCCTTTCTTGACTAGCTCTTCGAACACGATCGAACTCCTTCGAGTTCTGCGAGCTCGAGTCGTCCGATCATCGTTGTAGGGTCACTTCGACATGATGAGGAGCTTAGTTTAGAACAGAAGAGAGAAGAAATAAGTTAAGGATTCCATCTTCGGGGTCTCTGGTACGCCTTTTATAGCCATTGTGATGAGAAAGAAGTAAATACAACAAAATCCAAAGCGACTTTGAAGTTAGAGACGATACGGAAAAACTGGGAGTTACTGGAAACGAAGCGATATTTTCTCAGAAAATTATGCAAAGCTGGGGCAAGAAATCAAGGGAAATGAGCATTAGGATATATATGGTAAACAAAAGTGCTCCCCCTTAGTCGGATATTATCGAGCAATATTTGAAAAAGCAATGATATTTAGTTCATTTCTTAATTTTGAAAATTTGGCCTCATCAAGCGGCTTAGTGAAAATATCAGCCAATTGGTCCTCAGTTCTTACATGACTAAGCATAATATTTCCTTTAGCAACATGATCACGGATAAAGTGATGTCTAATTTCTATATGCTTAGTTCTGGAGTGTTGGACCGGATTGTTTGCTATTTTCACTGCACTTTCATTATCACATAACAGAGGTACATTATCAAATTTTATACCAAAATCCAAAAATGTTTGTTTGATGAATAAGATTTGAGCACAAGAACTTCCAGCAGACCACATATTCGCTTGGCGAAGGATAGTGCTACTTGAATTTTGCTTTTAGAAAACCAAGAAACTAAAGACCTTCCAAGCAAATGATAGCTCCTGAGGTGCTCTTACGATCAATCTTGCATCCCAGGCATTATCGAATCTGAGTAGCCTAGAAGCTCAAAGGAGCACCTTTGGGGTACCATAAACCAATATTAGAAGTAAATTTAAGATATCTAAATATTCTTTTACAAAGACTCAAGTGAATTTCTTTAGGAGCGACTTGAAATCTAGCACACATACACACACTAAACATGATATCGTGCCTAGATCTTTGTCAAGTATAGTAAAGAGCCTATCATGGATCTAAAGAGCTTCGATCTACAGACTTACCTCCCACATCTTGATCAAGATGTGTATTAGTAACCATGGGAGTCTTTATGATCTTGCATTCTTCCATTTTGAAGCGTTTGAGAAGATCCTTAGTATATTTTTCTTGCGAAATAAAGGTTCCTTCCTTTAGTGCTTGATTTGAAATCCCGAAAGAATGATAGTTCTCCAATCATAGACATCTCGAACTCTTTGGCCATCATATCACCAAATTCTTTACAAAGAGAAGTATTAGTACACGACCAAGATAATATCATCAACATATATTTGACAAATCATTAATGTTCCATTGATGTCATTTAAAAACAATGTTGGATCAACCTTTCCAGTTTTGAAGTCTTTATTGAGTAGAAAATCTCTAAGGCGTTCATACCAAGCTCTAGGAGCTTGTTTTAGACCATAGAGTGCCTTAGATAATTTATACACATGGTTTGGCAAATTTGGATCTTCAAAACCAGGTGGTTGTTCAACATAGACAGTTTAATCAATGAATCCATTTAGAAATGCACTTTTTACATCCATTTGAAAAAGAGTGATATTAAAATGAGTAGCAAAGGCAAGAAGGAACCGAATTGCTTCAAGACGAGCCACTGGGGCATAGGTCTCTCCATAGTCCAGTCCTTCTATTTGAGTAAATCCTTGAGCTACAAGTCTGGCTTTATTCCTTATCACCACTCCATTTTCATCTTGCTTATTTCTGAACACCCATTTTGTATCAATAACATTGTGATCCTTTGGGCGATTGGTTAAACTTGGACTTTGTTTCTTTCAAAGTTGTTAAGTTCTTCTTCCATAGCAATAATCAATCAAGATCTTCTAGTGCTACTTCCACATTTTAGGCTCAATACACGAGACAAAAGAGTAGTGTTCACAAAAGAAGCTTGTCTAGAACGAGTTTGAACACCTTTCTTGAATTCACCAATGATTTGATCGAGGGATGATCTTTAGCAATGGTATGATGGCTTTTGATGAGAACAGGATGATCTTGCTCTTTTCATCTTCTTCTTCCTCTTGTGTTCCATCATGAGGCACTATTGATTGAGTGGGAGTTCATCCTTGTCTTCTTTTGGTGAATATCTCCCACTTCCATCTTCTTCATTGCTTGTGCCAAGCCATCGTCTCCTACATCATCTAAATTCTCATGCTCACCTTGTGAGCCATTAGATTCATCAAACTTTACATCATAAGTTTCTTCTACCAGTCCAGTGGTATTATTAAAGACTCTATATGCTTTGGATTTAGAGGAATATCCTAGCATGAAGCCGTGGTCACATCTAGTTTGAAATTTTCCCAAATGAGTTCTCTTTTATAGATATAAACTTTACAACCAAACACACGAAAATATGATACATTTGGTCTTCTTCCTACCAAGAGTTCATAAGGAGTTTTCTTAAGCAATCTATGAAGATATAGTCTATTTGACATGACAAGCAGTACTAATTGCTTCAGCCCAAAAAGCATCAGAGGTTTCATATTCATCTAGCATAGATCTAGCCATTTCAATCAAAGTTCGATTTTTCCTTTCAACTACTCCATTTTGTTGGGGAGTATAAGTTGCAGAGAGTTCATGCTTAATTCCTAATTCATCACAGTATTCAATAATATTTGTGTTAACGAACTCAGATCCATTGTCACTTCTTATTTTCTTGATGGGACAATCAAATTCATTTTGAGCCCTTTTTGCAAAAGTTTTGAAGATTTTTCCAACTTCACTTTTGTTTGGCAAAAAGAATACCCAAGTAAATCTGGAAAAGTCATCAACAATTACTAAGCAATAAGAGTTACCACCAATGCTGGCATATGAGGTGGGACCAAACACATCCATATCACGAAGCTCAAGTGGTCTAGTGGTGGACATGATACTTTTAATTGGATGAGAATTAGCTACTTGTTTGCCCTTGACAAGCACTACATAGCTTATTATTTTCAAATTTGACATCTTTCAAACCCACCACAAGCTCATTTTTGAAAAGCTTCTTTAGGTTAGACATACCTACATGCCCAGACGCTTTGTGCCAAAGCCATCCGAGGAGACTTTAGCTAACAGCGAGGTTGAGATACATGAGGAGTTAGATTTGAAATCTACTAAATAGAGATTTTGAAATCTGAATCCTTTGAATATAAGTTTTCATTTTATCAAATACTGATTACCCCATCGTAGTGAAGTTACAATGAAATCCAAGATCACACAATTGAGCAACGGACAATAAATTGAAGTTTAAGGAATCAACGAGAAGAACATTGTCAATAGAGTGATCATTTGATATGGCAATCTTACCAAGACCTTTTACCTTTCTTTTGCTGTTATCTCCAAAGGTGATTTTGTGACTTGGATCACTTTCTCCTTCAATTGAAGTGAACATTCTTGACGTACCGGTCATGTGTTGAGTGCAGCCACTGTCTATGACCCAATGTCTGCCTCCACTCTTATAATTTATCTGCAAGTTCATTTCTTCATTTTAGGTACCCAAATACTTTTGGGTCTTTTGATGTTAGTTACAGCCATCTTAGGTTTGAAGGGATTTATTAGCATGGCCTTAGGTACCCAGACAGCTTTAAGTTTCTTATTTAGATTTGAGGGACCCACATATTTTACATTTGCTTTGCCCCTGAAATCTTTAAATAACATATAATGGGCATCAACCATGCGATCCCTTTTGGCATGAGAAATATTTGCAAGATAACAGTTTTTAGATGCATGATTAGATTCATGACAATAATAGCATTGAGTGCTTTTCTTGACAAAAATTTGTTTAGCATGACCTGATGCATTTTTATTCGGCAAACTGTTGGGTTTATATCCCAAGCCCTTTTTGCCCAAGTTTGGTCTCTGTTCAACAAGAATTTTGTCAAGAGTAGCACTTCCCAGAAAACATTTTTCTAAGCCTTTATCAAATGTGGCTATTTTAGCTTTTAGTTCTTTATTTTCGATTTCAAGTTTCTTGATATTGGAAGCATATTTACATTTTTCTTTGCAAGCATCAGGAGAACCACATGTTGAGATCTCTTCTGTTGAAGAGTCACTCGAGATAGATGTATTATTTAAAGAGGCATGACTAATTTTGTTCGACATCATCTCATTTTCAAATTCTAGTTCACAGTAGTTAATTTGCAAGTTTTCATAATTTTTGGCAAGCAAAGCATTACTTACAACTAAGTTATCATGAATTTGTACAGACTTTTCATGTTCATGCATAAGTTTTTCATACTTGTCTGTTAGCATCCTTTGATCATTGAGCAGGCTAGAGATAGTCTTCTTAAGAGTTTTAGTTGAATTTGTCTTATCATGCAAGGCATTATTTAGTTCCTTAACTAGTTCTACTAACTCATCATAAGTAGGAGAATCACTCACTTAACTAGTTCTACTAACTCATCATAAGTAGGAGAATCACTCACCTTTTCCTCATCCGATCTTGCCATAAGGCGAGAGGGAATAATGGTGGCGGTGGAGTTGACTCATCTAGCGAGTCCACTAGCCCCTTTGACTTTGGACTTTCTTCTTACGAGGATGAGTCTTCACTTTCACTTTCATCGTCGGTGACACATTCTCCTATGTGAGCCTCTCCCTTTCCTTTCTTCATAAATCTCTTAGAGTAGCTCTTCTTGAAAAACTTCTTCTTTGATTTTTCATGAGTCTTTTCTTCATCCTCGTCGTCCTTATTCTTGTACTTGCTCTTCTTCTTGATTTTGTTGGGACACCGAGCAGCTATGTGTCCCTTTTCATTGCAATCAAAACATACAACATTAGAAAAAGGATTTTTCTTTGAGTAAGAGTTTGACCTTTCTCTGTCTCTAAAATTGACCCTTCTCATGAGTTTGTTTGCTCTTCTCATGAGTAGAGCTAACTTCTTCACGTCTTCATCTTCATCTTCACTTGACTCATCATCATCTTCTTCAGATGAATCTTGAACAACTTCTTTGGCCTTTAACGCGATGGATTTCTTTCTTGGTGCATCTTCATCAGCCAAGGTGAGCTCATGAGCAGATATTTTGCCCAGTAGTTCAGTTGGAGTAAGCCTTTTGAGATCACCACTGTTGGACAGATAAGTGATCAAGCTGTGATATGATCTTGGAAGCACTCTAATCATCTTCCTGCACACTTCAACATCTGAAATTTTGGTTCCTAGGCCCTTTAGTTCATTTACAATGGGATTTAGCCTAGAGAACATATCATTTGCATTTTCTTGAGGAAGCATTTTGAATTGATCAAATTTTTCCCTAACAACATAGTATTTTTCTTCTTTTACATCGGAGGTACCTTCATGAATTTCTTGTAATGTTGTCCATATATCATATGCAGAAGTAAGATTACTTACTCTATCAAAGACTTCTAAGCTAAGACAAGAAAATATGGCATTTCTAGCTTGGGCATCATATTGCATATTTTGAATTTCACCCGGAGTGGGTTCTCCATATGCAGATTGCCCTTCAGGTATGACACGAGGAGGCATAGGTTTCTCTGTAACCCACCACACATCATACCCGACAGCTTCTAAATAGCATCTCATTCTGATATTCCAATAAGCATAGTTTGTGCCATCAAAAACAGGTACTCTACCAATACTAACAGTAGCAGAACCATTTCCCTCAGCCATTTACCAAAGCTAGCTAAGCTAAATAAGGTAAACCTATGCTCTGATACCACTTGAAGGATCGATATGGCCTAGAGGGGGGGTGAATAGGCAATTTTACAAATTTTGGCAATTTTAGTTTACTAACTTATAGCAAGAGTAAAGCAGAATCCAAGCAACGAGTAAATACAGCGAAAGCAATAAAAGAGATGATACTGGAGAGACAAAGATTTTATCCCGTGGTTCAGAGCCGCACTCCTAATCCACGTTGAAGCACTTCTTAGAAGTTCACTTCTCCAAAGCTAGTCGCATAGCTCGTGTTCACTCGGGTAACTCTTTCACTTCTCCAGTGAGGTGAGTTCCAAACCTCTCACAAACACAGTTGCCTTCCACAAACACCTTTGGACAGGTCACACTGTTTTACTTCCTCCAAGCTGTCTAGGATCATCAGGATCCAAGAGTAATAAACCTTGCACAAGTTCTGTCTCTTGATTCACTATGCAAATCACAAAACTAGACACTGACTTGGAGCTTACACACTTAGGAATGTATGAAGATTTTTGTGTGAAAATGAAGCACAGACTCCTTTTTGAGAATGAGAGCTATATGACAATGCCAAAATGTAAGGAGTTCATTCATCTATTAGGTAGATGGCTTAGGAAATGCTTATATAGCCATTTTGAGTGAATATAGCCGTTACACCTGCTACAGTAGCCGTATTACTGTATTTACCCCACTGTTAAAGTTGAAAGACAATCAAGAGTTTGTATGGGGAGCCGATCAACAGTAAGCTTTTGAGAATGTCAAGGAATACTTGATCAATCCTCCAGTTCTGGCTGCACCACTGTCGAGACTTGAATATGCAAATCCGGACCCTCTGTGTATATCGCACTAGTCCAGAATTACGCTAGTGTACACAGGCTCAACAAAGATGAATATCACAATCATACACAACGCTAACATAAATAAGACTTCATCAATTTAAATATAACTTGTTAAACGACCTTATGGTCTACCTTACATGAGTACACCACACACGGCAAAGACTGAAAATAAATGAAATAGTAGCATAAATAATTTATTCGTAGCAACCCTTTAACTTGCCATAGGCAACTGACAAGGTTCGCACCTTAACCGACCGTCTCCTCCTGATACTCCTCGTAGGCAGGCGTAGCTTCTTCTCCAATTGATGATTTGTTGTTGCAAGGGTGAGTACATAAAAGACTCAACAAGTTGTGCATAGAATGCAAGTCTATCATACTATATGCAAGGATTATTCCAAAGGAATAACTAACATGATTATTTTGTAATAACGCAGCATTTATAAAAGAATAGCATAAATAGATTGAAATGATTGTAAAACAAATAACAACAATAAGTAAATTTCTCAGTAATTTTCCAAATAACAACCTTAAACCAATTCCCTACCTCTATAGGCATACAACCTCCATTCCCATATTTATTTTATTAAAAGTCTAACCCTTGATCAGTAATCACCGAGCAATGCTCAATATCGTGAGCACGACAATTCGAATAGGTTTGACACTCTGCAGAGGTTTATACACTTTACCTACAAGATACAATCATACACCACAAAGATGAGTGATCATAATAAAGCCTTTTCAATGCTCTGTCTAAACCCAGTACTGCCTACTGAGGTTTCAATACTGGTGGGACTGGTTATCACATCCAGGGCCCCCCACTTGCGCTAGTGAGTCTACCCGTGCACCCGGAACCCACACCGCCAAGACGGTACCAAAGCCTAGACATAACAAATTAATTAGCTAGATATGTCCCATACCATGCATGTGGTTGTATGAATGACTCAGTTCAAATGCTTGTAAGGTTAAGTCTGAAGGATCGATATGGCCTAGAGGGGGGGTGAATAGGCAATTTTACAAATTTTGGCAATTTTAGTTTACTAACTTATAGCAAGAGTAAAGCAGAATCCAAGCAACGAGTAAATACAGTGAAAGCAATAAAAGAGATGATACTTTGGAGAGACAAAGATTTTATCCCGTGGTTGAGCCGCACTCTAATCCACGTTGAAGCACTTCTTCCAAGTTCACTTCTCCAAAGCTAGTCGCAGATAGCTCGTGTTCACTCGGGTAACTCTTTCACTTCTCCAAAGAGGTGAGTTCCAAACCTCTCACAAACACAGCTTGCCTTCCACAAACACCTTTGGACAGTCACACTGTTTTACTTCCTCCAAGTCGCCTAGGATCATCGGGATCCAAGAGTAATAAACCTTGCACAAGTTCTGTCTCTTGATTCACTATGCAAATCACAAAACTAGACACTGACTTGGAGCTTACACACTTAGGAATGTATGAAGATTTTTGTGTGAAAATGAAGCACAGACTCCTTTTTGAGAATGAGAGCTATATGACAATGCCAAAATGTAAGGAGTTCATTCATCTATTAGGTAGATGGCTTAGGAAATGCTTATATAGCCATTTTGAGTGAATATAGCCGTTACACTGCATGATGGCCGTTGGGCGTGTCAGATGTCAGAAACAACAGAAAAACACACGTACAACGGACTATGTATCAAGGGCTTAGCGATACTGGGTATGTGTATGCCGGACCAAATTTCCGAGTTCACGACGGACCAAAAATTTTAGTCCGCAGTACATGGGTTGATCAAGAAGATGGTCTAGCATACAACTGAGAGATATATATAAGTACCTGACTAAGAGGCTTGGTCCGTTACACATGACTTTCAAGAGATTTTGCTTAGACATAGAGACCTATGTACGTCGGACCAAAATTTTGGTCCGTCATACAAGGACAAAGCCACAGATTTGCCATGCATATAGACACATGTACTTCGGACCAAATTTTTGGTCCGTAATGCATGGACTTAAGAGAAGAAAGGTTCTGGCGAGAAGGCACATGTACTTCGGACCAAATTTTTGGTCCGTAATGCATGGACTTTAGAAAAGATCCAAGAACCTTTTTCAATTATAGATAAAAATTATCCTGGCTTTTCAATCTAGCAACGGTTTTAAAGAAATTAAGCACAAATATTTTGTTTGTTTCCTGAGTAAAAGCTTCTTTTGAAGATGGAGAAAAAAAACTTATTTTAGGTTTCGATCAAAAGGAACATCAAATATTTTAGTCCGGCCAAAACTTATATACCGAAAGGGATGTCGGACCAAATTTTTGGTCTGCTGAGGATAGGAAACCTAAGACATCTTTGGTCTGATACTGAGAAGCGAGAAAGGCATGTATGCCGGACCAAAATATTTGGTCCGTCATACACAAGCAGTGAGACTACTACTAAGATATTTTTCTTGAAAAGTTTGTTTAAGAATATGTGGATATCAAAGCGAGTAAATTCTAATCTGAAGAGCGGATGTACAAAGGAAATTTTGACAAAGAATAAATTCAAGGTTTGCAACGAATCAAGAATATAGATAGGTAAAGATTTGGTCCGATTGGACTGGAAGATATAGTTTGAAAATGATATAGATTGAGTGTCTTTTGCTCCAAGTGATCTGGTTTTGCCTTTGCCTATCAAACTATTTCCTTGTGCTAAGTCCCTCTTTTGAACAACTATTCAAAGACAAAACACTTAAGCTACAAACTATAAACACCTTCCAAGTCATAAACTATAAACTAAAGGCTTTAATCTTGTTGTCCCTGCTTATTTCATCATAAGTTCCAGCTCACTTTCTTCAGGCTTTGAATATTACTAACTTAGTCATCAATACCAAAACCATAATAATATAAAAATAAATTTGAGGGGTGCCTAGATGCTATCAATCTCTCCCTTTTTGGTAATTGATGACAACATACCTTTTAGTTAGTAATATCTTATTTATTCTGCAAAACAGAGTTAGCTGAATATACTGATGGCAGGAATAGATAGTGAATTTGCTCCCCCTTAATGAAAGCATTCATATCAAAGTAGAGAATCTGAGCATATTATCTAAACAGTTGAACAAATCACACCATAAACATAGCACGTAACAATTAAAACTCGTAACAAATATCCATAACGAAATATAAATAAGCCGGGCTCGCTTAAAACAAAGGCTTTTAGCTAAGGTTTTCTCCCCTTTGGCATCAATAGCCAAAAGGGTCCCTACTTTCGCCTTGAAAAGAGTCTTTTGAGTGGCCCCGAGCTTTGCTTTTCTTTGGAGGAGAGCAGGTTGTTCATTAGTATCTTTTGGCTTGGATTTTCGGCCCTTGAGACATAGCTCGATCATGCCAACTTGGATAGTCCGGGTCTCTGGTGGATAACCAACAGATTGAAGATCGACTAAATCTGGTCCAAAGAATCACTCATATTGCGAGTCTCAGCAAGGACGTCGCCCACATCATATGTGACATCATGTGCTAGGCGAGCATAGTCTAGCAAGGCATCTTCAGTAAACTCAGTTAGATGGTCTAATTGGTGTCTCATCCATAGCGATTGCTTGTATGAGATGTTCTTGCACCTTCCACTTGATTTCTCGAGTCTCTTGTAGTGGTCATCCATCTTACGGTTCATATCATACAATGTCCTTGATCGATTTTGAGTAGTATCAATCATTGGACATCTTGTCTAAGATCTTCTTGATTTTTGCTTAGGTGGTCAAATCTTGACATGGCTTCATTATAGAATTTCATTTCTTCCTCATGCCTTTGAGCTGCTGTATTCTGATCTTCCATGTATCTAGCTTGAAATCCCCTTTGATCGGCATAGTATTGTTGCTCAAAGTTGGAAAACCAGGAAGGCTGAGTTTCAAAGATGTTTTCTTGAGCTTGAGATGTGTTGTTTTGTCCTTGCTCATCATACTTGGGAGAGGATGAGTTGGGGTACTGATAGTCAAACAAGCTTTCCCAACCAGGAAATGTATTCCTTTGATCATGCTCAGGATGAGTGAAGTTGAAGGATAGACGAGTTCATATGGTTGGGGTACTTGAATGGCATACTAGACCCTCGACTTCATTTTCATTTGCTCTGATGCAAACTTTGCGCTTAGTGAACCTTGCTGCTGCAATGCTTCTTGAAGTTGATAAATTTGATGTTCTTCATCTAAGGTTCTATCAAGCGAGCTTGAAAGCTTTTGAGTAGCAACATCATCGTGTTCCATGATTCACTTCCATAAATTACTTGATTGCTTCTTGAGATGGTGGCTCGGTGTCTTCCCTTTTCCTTTTGAACACTAGGTTCTCTGTCATTCCCGCTCGATCGGATATATGATGACTTTCATACTCTTGATGATAGCTTCCATAGGATGATGCCAAAAATCACTTTGTTGTGCTTGGGAAAGACTTCTAGCACTATTTCATCAAACTCATTTTCACCTCAACCCTTTCTTCACTTTCTTCTTGGGTTCAAATGGTTGATTTTACGCCACTCTTTGAAGAAACCAGAAATCCTTAGATTTTGTCCAATGCTTTGATGCATCTTGTATTTCTTGAAAGCATTTGAACTCTTTATTTAGGTCATCTTGAGAAATAATGCCTTAAGCCAACAAGACTCAAAGTGATTAAGCGGGCAAAAGGCAAAGAGTCTTGAACTTTTATAGATGGCTTCCTCCATCTGTCCAAAGAAATAATCGACTAGATCTATAGGTCATCTTGATGAAATCGAGTATAACAACCAAGCTAAAAGCGAGGTGATTCCTTCTTTATATCCGGACTTGGGATATATAGTGTCTTAATATTAAGAGCGTAACCTTGGCTTCTTGAGATGCACAAGACACCCTATTTGGATTAAAATCCTTACTTGAGGTATCTTTGTATATATGCCCTGACACTTGTAAATCTGGCATGTCCCCACTTTGTCTCCACCTTTGATGTGGATACATCTTTTCAAAGATCCTTGTCCTATTTGCCTGAGGACTAGAAGCTCCTATTGCTGATTCAAACTGGGATGATTTGATTTTCCTTATTTTTCCATTCATAGTGAACATGATATATTTCCTTTGTTTGTTCACTAGTAGAGAAGCATAAAACTCTAAAGTCCTTGAAACACTTCATGGAATTGTTTTATTTGACATGATTCCTACTAGTCCAGGAGTGGAGTTTATGCAATCATACAACCCAGATGATCCAATGATATTGTTCACTTGATCCCAATCTATATATTGGTGATTTGACAGAGCAGAAATCGGCTTTCCTTTTCCATCTCTTCTGTTTAGATAGGCATAGTAAATGTTTTTGTGTAAAAGGGACACAAAATTTTCACCTCGGACTGGCCTTGACTCAGGGAACCAGACCTTTTCACTGACCAACCGAACTGCTCTTAACTTCTTAGTACTAAGTTTTCCCAAATCTTCACTACTAAGAATATCAATTTCAGATATCAGTTCCGTGCTTTCTGAGGAAGATTCACTATCGGGTTCATAGGGATTATCCTCAGAGGATGACTCAGAGTCAACTATCTGCTTTCCTTTTCTTGGATGAGAGGTCACTATTTTTCGGTTTGGTCGAGCAGCATTATGAACATCAGGGATTATAACTGGTCCTTGAGGTTGTTCAGGCATATTTGTTTCAAAAGATGAACTAGATCTTCTTTGCTTTTTACTCTTAACTTTATCAAAGATCTTTCCAATCAGACCCCTTTTATCTGGATTCTTAGACCTCATTCTGTTTCAAACACAAACTCGAACCGGACTCTCTTCAGCGAAGAAACGGACCTAAAAGAAAGAACTAAGTCTAAGCACTAGGTCTAGGGTTGAGATTTTGAATAGAAAAGGAGAAGTTCTAGGAACTTCTGAGTTTGAAGGAGATTCTTGCGCACAAGGTCGAGCAATCACCGTTGCCAAGATCCGGTCGAGATTTGCTTGGTGAAGAGAAGAAAGAAACTTCCTGGTTGAGAGAAGTTTTTGCAAGTAAGGCAATAATCAAGGAGGTTTTTGATGGAAGAAGTTCTTGCATTGAATGCATTTGCGAAGTAAATAGACCTTGAAGCGATACCTTTTAACGTGGTAGTTGGAGGAGCAAAGTTTTTTTGTAAGGACAGTGGGACCTCTCCTTTTTGAGGACAGTTTGAGCAGGCACAGAGAGTCCCAAAAGGACAGGATAGCAATAGATAAGACCTAAAGCAATAGGTAAGATTTTGAATAACTTTTGAAATCTTGAGAGGAGAATAAGGAATTTTATTTAAGCTTGGTGTAAATTGTTTAAATTTAGATAAGAGTTAAGACTTAGAGATATTTAATCATGAGGCAGACTTGACTTAAACGAATTTGGATAGATTACTATTTGGGCCGGACCAAAAAGCTTTGTACTTAGTCTGGACCAGTTTTAGTCCGCTTGGTATTAAGATCAAAGCTCTTATTATTGACGGACCAAAAAATTTAGTCCGGCGAGCATTGTCAGTTTATTTTGAGATTAGTCCGATCAAGCGGAACACAGAACTTGAGTTGTTCTCAGTCTGCATCATGTCTATATTTTTTAAAAAAAATTAAAGATAAGATATATATCTGAGATCAATAACCAAATACAACAGACAAAGAGCTTTAGGGAATGTTTGAGTTTGATAATCAAGTAAGCTTAAGTATTTCTTTAAACTAAGCTTATCTGAAGAACTCAAGTACTTTAATATGGACACATTGTAAAAAAAACAGATGAAAACTGTGGGATTCCTTTAAATCCTTTGATTAGATAAGGAAGATCAGAGTGAGTTTTTGTAGCAGCAGTTTATTGTAGTTCAATACGAACTTTATGTTAAGTCCATATTGTGTAGTCGAAACAGTGATCTGTCGAACTAGAGCCGCGAAAGATACCAATAGAATGTTTTGAGCGACTAGTCGAAGTTATGTTTAGCGACGTACACGTATGAATAGCCATTCAATTTAGAAAACATAAAAGATCCAGAGTATTTTGAACACGAATTTTTTATTTATTTATAAACATTGTCCCGCTTACATAGATGATATGGGACAAGGCAGGCAGCGAGGACTAGTTTCCTCCCTACGCTGCGCCTAAAGCTTCTATGGCGCGGCTCTAGACACAGACAGAGTGGGGAAGGTCAGTAACACCTAATTTTTGCTCTAACTTAAATTTTGGAGTATTTTTATTTTTGTGAATTTTTTTTGGGAATTTATTTAAATTTATTTGGATTTATTCAAATAGGGCTTTTCTTGAAAACAATTGAATAATGGAAAAGTTTTTTTGCAAAGTTTTATTGCAAATATTTTAATTGAGTTCCAAATATCTCAAAGTAATTTCGGAATTTTTCTAGAATTTTTCTGCTATTTTAAAAGCTCCAAATGATTTAATTGAATTTCTAGAATTATTTTAAATGTGAAATGATTTTAAAATCAGTTGAACAGTAATGGGCCGAGCCCATTACTGTGCGTGCCGCAGCCCGCCCCGCCGAAACCCTAGCGCCGCCCCGCCCAAGCCGTCCGATCCGGATCGCACGCCTGTGCGTGTGCCACTTCGCCCGTGCGCGTGAGCCTTCGGATCATCGCCGCACGAACGCACAGGATCGCGCCACGTCACTTCGTCCCCGCGAGATCGCCGGAGAGACGTGGGCTTTGATGGCCGTGATTTCCGCCGGCAGTTTCGCGCACGTCGAGGCAGTCCTTAAGTCCCCGTTGAAGTTGTCGTGCAGAGGCCTTCGCGCCGCGTCTTTTGACTCCTCGCACGCACGCCGAGACCCTCTCTAGCGCCTGAGCGAGCTCGCCGTAGTTGCGTCTTTGTGCCGCCGCGGTTTTTCATCGTTTTCTTCGCGCGGTTTCTCTCGCCGTCGCCAAGGTCACCGGAGTAATCCTTCCGCCAAGCCGCGTCGAGCGAGCCACTTCATCACGCCGAGAAGCCCGTGGCGCCGTGGGCTGCGTCATCTTCCTCAACTCCGGCATCCTTTTCTTCTACGCCACCGTCGCCTTCACCGAGCTTCGTCGTCCGTCCGATCTTCATCGCACGCTTCTGGTTCGTCCACGTCTCTTGTCTTTGTGTTCTTCTAGAGTAGATCTGTACTGTTAGATCTGGTTTGAACGGTAGGGATTAGATCTAGATTCTGCGGCTAGATTTAATGCGAACCCTTGGATCTTTTCTGGACGCGTAGGATTGAGCCACGTCGCGCCTTGAACAGTAAACCGCTCGGGTACCGTGGGCCGTTAGATTAGATATAAACGGTAGAGATTGGATCTGGTTTTGCCCTAAGGATCCGCGCCGTTCAGATTTGAACGTGCGGCGGAGATGGCACCGTACCCTCGCCAAATCGCGTGCTGACGCGTCGGCGTTTTGACCGGGGCGGAGACCAGATCCAGCCGTTGATTTCGGGTGCACCGTCGCGATTGCGCCGCGTGTCGTCGCATGAACCGAGACGGCGTCGCGATGGCGCGGCGGTCTTGGCCGTTGGATCTGAGCGCCGTTGGATGTGCGACGCGTGGGCGTGGAGCCGAGCGTCGCCGCGTTGGATGCGTGGTGATCGGCGGATCGCGCGGCGCGTGTCGCCGCGCATCTCGGCGCTGCGGTGCGCGTGAGGAGATCGGCCGTTGATTCAGCGAGCGGCTCGGATCTTGCCGCGTTCTTGCCTTTGCTCAGTGAACCGAGTCCACGGTAGACCAGAGCCGAGCCGTGAACCCAGTTCATAGACCAGAGCGACGTGGCAGCCTCTGGGCGTGCCATGTGTCGTGCTGACGTCATCGCTGAGTCATAAATATGTTATATATAAAAATATTTTGGCCGAAATTCTTTTATGTGCTGACGTCATCATGATGCAATGCTGACGTCATAAATGCGAATTTTTCAGTATAAAAATAATTGGGAAAAATCGGATTTCTTAATTTCAGTATTTTCAGATTTTATTCAAATTTCAAATGACTATAACTTTTGCATTTTAACTCGGATTTGGGTGATTCAAATTTCTAAAATTCATAAAATTATGATCTATTTAATGATGAATTTTATTTGAATTTTGAGGCCATTTAGTCCTCTGTATTAGATTTTTATTGTATATTTTGTTTGTTCGCGTGAGACGCAAATTTGCTTGGAAAGTTTCGAGGAAGAATTAAATCGCTCAAGACCAAGCTTGAACACGACCAGCAACTCTTTGAAGGCAAGTGATGCTTTGATCATTTTGATCCCAGGTTTTTAAAATGTAGTTTATGCTTTGAATCTATGCATGCTTATTTATTTAAAATAAATTTAAATTGATTTGGGATAATGTAGTTAATCAACCCATTTTGTTATGCCACCTTGAATTATTAATTGTATGCCTAAATCATTGTCACCCTAAGTTTGATTATATTAGTTGGATGCGAATATTGTGCCAACACGGAGACTAGGCCGTGAGTAGATGCTTAGCCTTGCATCGAGTCATGAATGATCTTTCGAGAAAAATGCTACAAAATTGACTAATGGAATATTGAATGTATTTTGAAAAGTGGTGTGATGATGCCACATGATGAGATTGAGTCATGATGACTGTGTGGTTCCGCATCGATGTTGAGTTATTCTTGGCATGTGTTGCACGATAATCAATGGGTGGGAAATGATTTAGACTGGAGCAAGTGGCAAGAGGCTGTGTGCTGGTGGGCTGTGTGGCGATGGGTTGATGAGTGTTGTGAGTCTGTGTGCCACAATGGGTCATGTGCCATTGTTGAGTGTTGGAAGTCTTGCCTTGGTGGCTTAAGGACTTCACCTTGCAAGCCTTTGATCTGAGTCACCCGTACAACCACATGTCTGATATGGGACAGACCTAGTTGACTAGGGTTCTGATATCTTTCCTCTGATACCTCGGGGTGACAGTACACAGGGGTGTATCTGTATGGGGGAGCGTACCTGTGCTACGGCTTGGTACCCATCCAACGGTGGTTGGCCGGTCCTATACTTCGAATCTGTGTGAGGGAAGTGATAGTGAAGGCAATACTGGAGAGGTTCTTTGGTTAAGGTAGAGGTTCCCGAAAAGCTTTGTTGCGGACAATCACCTGTGTGGTGAGCGGCTGTATCTTGTGTGGTAAAGTGTACAACCTCTGCAGTGTCAAAACTATTGAATAGCCGTGCTCACGGTATTGAGCATTGCTCGGGATTACAATCAAGGGTAGATTTTCTTAAACAAAGCGTGGAAGGGGTGGTGTGTGCCAAGTGTTAAAATGAACTATTAAGGTGTGTGCGAGAATCTTCGATGAAAAACCATTTGAAGAAATTAGTATTACTTATAACTATTCCATTGCTTTAAATTAAATAAGGTCTTGGTTTAAAAATCTTTGTTGATGCAAAAGAACCATTTAAGCCCAACCTTTGGAATAAGCTTTGCATATAGTAATAGCGTTGCATCTGTGCATTACTTGTTGAGTGCCTTGTATACTCATCCCACCTTGCTTATCAACCCCAACATCGGTGGAGGAGACTACACCGGTTTGGGAGGAGGAGTACATTGAGGACCCGAGCAACTAGGGGCAAGCCCGGTCGGTTGCTGTGGCAAGATGAAGGCTTCCACGACAGTTGTTTATGTTCATTGCTATTTCTTTTTCTCTGAATAATGTAAGCCCTGTGTGGCTTTCTTATCTGTAAGGAGACCATAAGGTCGTACAACTCGGTTTATATACATGTTTGCACTAATTATTCTTATATCTTCGTGAATGTCTGTGATGTGCAACCCTGTATGACTGTGTGTGCTAGCGTGATCCTGGACTGGCACAGAATACACAGAGGGTCCGGATCTGCAGGTTCGGGTCCCGACAAAGGCTTCAAGAAAAGCATCTACTGCCTCACTGTCTCTGGCAACAGCCCTTTCTTCAGCTAGCTCTTCCAGAACACGATCGAACTCCTTCCAGAGTTCTGCGAGCTCGGGGTCGTCCCGATCATCGTTGTAGGGTCACTTCGACATGATGAGGAGCTTAGTTTAGAACAGAAGAGAGAAGAAATAAGTTAAGGATTCCATCTTCGGGGTCTCTGGTACGCCTTTTATAGCCATTGTGATGAGAAAGAAGTAAATACAACAAAATCCAAAGCGACTTTGAAGTTAGAGACGATCTGGAAAAAGCGGGAGTTACTGAAAAGCGAAGCGATATTTTCTCGAGAAAATTATGCAAAGTCAGGGCAAGAAATCAAGGAAATGAGCATTAGGATATATATGGTAAACAAAAGTGCTCCCCTTAGTCGGATATTATCGAGCAATATTTGAAAAAGCAATGATATTTAGTTCATTTCTTAATTTTGAAAATTTGGCCTCATCAGCGGCTTAGTGAAAATATCGACCAATTGGTCCTCGGTTCTTACATGACTAAGCATAATATTTCCTTTAGCAACATGATCACGGATAAAGTGATGTCTAATTTCTATATGCTTAGTTACGGAGTGTTGGACCGGATTGTTTGCTATTTTCACTTGCACTTTCATTATCACATAACAGGTACATTATCAAATTTTATACCAAAATCCAAAAATGTTTGTTTGATGAATAAGATTTGAGCACAAAGCAACTTCCAAAGACCACATATTCGCTTCGGCGATGGATAGTGCTACTGAATTTTGCTTTTTAGAAAACCAAGAAACTAAAGACCTTCCAAGCAAATGATAGCTCCCTGAGGTGCTCTTACGATCAATCTTGCATCCGGCATTATCAGAATCTGAGTAGCCTAGAAGCTCAAAGGGAGCACCTTTGGGGTACCATAAACCAATATTAGAAGTAAATTTAAGATATCTAAATATTCTTTTACTGACACTCAAGTGAATTTCTTTAGGAGCGACTTGAAATCTAGCACACATACACACACTAAACATGATATCGTGCCTAGATCTTTGTCAAGTATAGTAAAGAGCCTATCATGGATCTAAAGAGCTTCGATCTACAGACTTACCTCCCACATCTTGATCAAGATGTGTATTAGTAGCCATGGGAGTCTTTATGATCTTGCATTCTTCCATTTTGAAGCGTTTGAGAAGATCCTTAGTATATTTTTCTTGCGAAATAAAGGTTCCTTCCTTTAGCTGCTTGATTTGAAATCCCAGAAAGAATGATAGTTCCCCAATCATAGACATCTCGAACTCTTTGGCCATCATATCACCAAATTCTTTACAAAGAGAAGTATTAGTACAGCCAAAGATAATATCATCAACATATATTTGACAAATCATTAATGTTCCATTGATGTCATTTAAAAACAATGTTGGATCAACCTTTCCAGTTTTGAAGTCTTTATTGAGTAGAAAATCTCTAAGGCGTTCATACCAAGCTCTAGGAGCTTGTTTTAGACCATAGAGTGCCTTAGATAATTTATACACATGGTTTGGCAAATTTGGATCTTCAAAACCAGGTGGTTGTTCAACATAGACAGTTTAATCAATGAATCCATTTAGAAATGCACTTTTTACATCCATTTGAAAAAGAGTGATATTAAAATGAGTAGCAAAGGCAAGAAGGAACCGAATTGCTTCAAGACGAGCCACTGGGGCATAGGTCTCTCCATAGTCCAGTCCTTCTATTTGAGTAAATCCTTGAGCTACAAGTCTGGCTTTATTCCTTATCACCACTCCATTTTCATCTTGCTTATTTCTGAACACCCATTTTGTATCAATAACATTGTGATCCTTTGGGCGATTGGTTAAACTTCAGACTTTGTTTCTTTCAAAGTTGTTAAGTTCTTCTTCCATAGCAATAATCCAATCAGCATCTTCTAGTGCTACTTCCACTGTTTTAGGCTCAATACACGAGACAAAAGAGTAGTGTTCACAAAAAGAAGCTTGTCTAGAACGAGTTTGAACACCTTTATTGAATTCACCAATGATTTGATCTGAGGGATGATCTTTAGCAATGGTATGATGGCTTTTGATGAGAACAGGATGATCTTGCTCTTTTTCATCTTCTTCTTCCTCTTGTGTTCCATCATGAGGCACTATTGATTGAGTGGGGAGTTCATCCTTGTCTTCTTTTGGTCGAATATCTCCCACTTCCATCTTCTTCATTGCTTGTGCCAAGCCATCGTCTCCTACATCATCTAAATTCTCATGCTCACCTTGTGAGCCATTAGATTCATCAAACTTTACATCATAAGTTTCTTCTACCATCCAGTGGTATTATTAAAGACTCTATATGCTTTGGATTTAGAGGAATATCCTAGCATGAAGCCGGGTCACATCTAGTTTGAAATTTTCCCAAATGAGTTCTCTTTTATAGATATAAACTTTACAACCAAACACACGAAAATATGATACATTTGGTCTTCTTCCTACCAAGAGTTCATAAGGAGTTTTCTTAAGCAATCTATGAAGATATAGTCTATTTACAGCATGACAAGCAGTACTAATTGCTTCAGCCCAAAAAGCATCAGAGGTTTCATATTCATCTAGCATAGATCTAGCCATTTCAATCAAAGTTCGATTTTTCCTTTCAACTACTCCATTTTGTTGGGGAGTATAAGTTGCAGAGAGTTCATGCTTAATTCCTAATTCATCACAGTATTCAATAATATTTGTGTTAACGAACTCAGATCCATTGTCACTTCTTATTTTCTTGATGGGACAATCAAATTCATTTGAGCCCTTTTGCAAAAGTTTTGAAGATTTTCCAACTTCACTTTTGTTTGGCAAAAAGAATACCCAAGTAAATCTGGAAAAGTCATCAACAATTACTAAGCAATAAGAGTTACCACCAATCTTTGGCATATGAGGTGGGACCAAACACATCCATATCTGAAGCTCAAGTGGTCTAGTGGTGGACATGATACTTTTAATTGGATGAGAATTAGCTACTTGTTTGCCTCGCTTGACAAGCACTACATAGCTTATTATTTTCAAATTTGACATCTTTCAAACCCACCACAAGCTCATTTTGAAAAGCTTCTTTAGGTTAGACATACCTACATGCCCAGACGCTGTGCCAAAGCCATCAGGAGACTTTAGCTAACAGTGAGGTTGAGATACATGAGGAGTTAGATTTGAAATCTACTAAATAGAGATTTTGAAATCTGAATCCTTTGAATATAAGTTTTCATTTTATCAAATCTGATTACCCCATCGAAGTGAAGTTACAATGAAATCCAAGATCACACAATTGAGCAACGGACAATAAATTGAAGTTTAAGGAATCAACGAGAAGAACATTGTCAATAGAGTGATCATTTGATATGGCAATCTTACCAAGACCTTTTACCTTTCTTTTCTTGTTATCTCCAAAGGTGATTTTGTGACTTGGATCACTTTCTCCTTCAATTGAAGTGAACATTCTTGACGTCTGGGTCATGTGTTGAGTCACCACCATCCTATGACCCAATGTCCGCCTCCACTCTTATAATTTATCTGCAAGTTCATTTCTTCATTTTAGGTACCCAAATACTTTTGGGTCTTTTGATGTTAGTTACTGACCATCTTAGGTTTGAAGGATTTATTAGCATGGCCTTAGGTACCCAGACGACTTTAAGTTTCTTATTTAGATTTGAGGACCCACATATTTTACATTTGCTTTGCCCCTGAAATCTTTAAATAACATATAATGGGCATCAACCATGCGATCCCTTTTGGCATGAGAAATATTTGCAAGATAACAGTTTTTAGATGCATGATTAGATTCATGACAATAATAGCATTGAGTGCTTTTCTTGACAAAAATTTGTTTAGCATGACCTGATGCATTTTTATTAAAAAACTGTTGGGTTTATATCCCAAGCCCTTTTGCCCAAGTTTGGTCTCTGTTCAACAAGAATTTTGTCAAGAGTAGCACTTCCCAGAAAACATTTTTCTAAGCCTTTATCAAATGTGGCTATTTTAGCTTTTAGTTCTTTATTTTCGATTTCAAGTTTCTTGATATTGGAAGCATATTTACATTTTCTTTGCAAGCATCGGAGAACCACATGTTGAGATCTCTTCTGTTGAAGAGTCACTCGAGATAGATGTATTATTTAAAGAGGCATGACTAATTTTGTTCGACATCATCTCATTTTCAAATTCTAGTTCACAGTAGTTAATTTGCAAGTTTTCATAATTTTTGGCAAGCAAAGCATTACTTACAACTAAGTTATCATGAATTTGTACAGACTTTTCATGTTCATGCATAAGTTTTTCATACTTGTCTGTTAGCATCCTTTGATCATTGAGCAGGCTAGAGATAGTCTTCTTAAGAGTTTTAGTTGAATTTGTCTTATCATGCAAGGCATTATTTAGTTCCTTAACTAGTTCTACTAACTCATCATAAGTAGGAGAATCACTCACTTAACTAGTTCTACTAACTCATCATAAGTAGGAGAATCACTCACCTTTTCCTCATCTGATCTTGCCATAAGACAGAGAGGGAATAATGGTGGCGGTGGAGTTGACTCATCTAGCGCGAGTCCAGCTAGCCCCTTTGACTTTGGACTTTCTTCTTCTGAGGATGAGTCTTCACTTTCACTTTCATCGTCGGTGACACATTCTCCTATGTGAGCCTCTCCCTTTCCTTTCTTCATAAATCTCTTAGAGTAGCTCTTCTTGAAAAACTTCTTCTTTGATTTTTCATGAGTCTTTTCTTCATCCTCGTCGTCCTTATTCTTGTACTTGCTCTTCTTCTTGATTTTGTTGGGACACCGAGCAGCTATGTGTCCCTTTTCATTGCAATCAAAACATACAACATTAGAAAAAGGATTTTCTTTGAGTAAGAGTTTGACCTTTCTCTGTCTCTAAAATTGACCCTTCTCATGAGTTTGTTTGCTCTTCTCATGAGTAGAGCTAACTTCTTCACGTCTTCATCTTCATCTTCACTTGACTCATCATCATCTTCTTGGATGAATCTTGAACAACTTCTTTGGCCTTTAACGCGATGGATTTCTTTCTTGGTGCATCTTCATCACCAAGGTGAGCTCATGAGCGGATATTTTGCCCAATGAGTTCGGTTGGAGTAAGCCTTTTGAGATCACCATCGTTGGACGGATAAGTGATCAAGCTGTGATATGATCTTGGAAGCACTCTAATCATCTTCCTGCACACTTCAACATCTGAAATTTTGGTTCCTAGGCCCTTTAGTTCATTTACAATGGGATTTAGCCTAGAGAACATATCATTTGCATTTTCTTGAGGAAGCATTTTGAATTGATCAAATTTTTCCCTAACAACATAGTATTTTTCTTCTTTTACATCGGAGGTACCTTCATGAATTTCTTGTAATGTTGTCCATATATCATATGCAGAAGTAAGATTACTTACTCTATCAAAGACTTCTAAGCTAAGACAAGAAAATATGGCATTTCTAGCTTGGGCATCATATTGCATATTTTGAATTTCACCCGGAGTGGGTTCTCCATATGCAGATTGCCCTTCAGGTATGACACGAGGAGGCATAGGTTTCTCTGTAACCCTCCACACATCATACCCGACAGCTTCTAAATAGCATCTCATTCTGATATTCCAATAAGCATAGTTTGTGCCATCAAAAACAGGTACTCTACCAATACTAACAGTAGCAGAACCATTTCCCTCAGCCATTTACCAAAGCTAGCTAAGCTAAATAAGGTAAACCTATGCTCTGATACCACTTGAAGGATCGATATGGCCTAGAGGGGGGGTGAATAGGCAATTTTACAAATTTTGGCAATTTTAGTTTACTAACTTATAGCAAGAGTAAAGCAGAATCCAAGCAACGAGTAAATACAGCGAAAGCAATAAAAGAGATGATACTGGAGAGACAAAGATTTTATCCGTGGTTGAGCCGCACTCTAATCCACGTTGAAGCACTTCTTCCGAAGTTCAGCTTCTCCAAAGCTAGTCGCAGTAGCTCTGGTGTTCACTCGGGTAACTCTTTCACTTCTCCAGTGAGGTGAGTTCCAAACCTCTCACAAACACAGTTGCCTTCCACAAACACCTTTGGACAGTCACACTTTGTTTTACTTCCTCCAAGTCGTCTAGGATCATCAGATCCAAGAGTAATAAACCTTGCACAAGTTCATCTCTTGATTCACTATGCAAATCACAAAACTAGACAACGACTTGGAGCTTACACACTTAGGAATGTATGAAGATTTTTGTGTGAAAATGAAGCACAGACTCCTTTTTGAGAATGAGAGCTATATGACAATGCCAAAATGTAAGGAGTTCATTCATCTATTAGGTAGATGGCTTAGGAAATGCTTATATAGCCATTTTGAGTGAATATAGCCGTTACACCTGCTACAGTAGCCGTTGGACGTGTCAGATGTCAGAAACAACAGAAAAACACACGTACAACGGACTATGTATCAGGGCTTAGCGATACTGGGTATGTGTATGCCGGACCAAATTTCCGAGTTCACGACGGACCAAAAATTTTAGTCCGCAGTACATGGGTTGATCAAGAAGATGGTCTAGCATACAACTGAGAGATATATATAAGTATTTGACTAAGAGGCTTGGTCCGTTACACATGACTTTCAAGAGATTTTGCTTAGACATAGAGACCTATGTACGTCGAACCAAAATTTTGGTCTGTCATACAAGGACAAAGCCACGATTTGCTGAACATATAGACACATGTACTTCGGACCAAATTTTTGGTCCGTAATGCATGGACTTAAGAGAAGAAAGGTTCTGGCGAGAAGACACATGTACTTCGGACCAAATTTTTGGTCCGTAATGCATGGACTTTAGAAAAGATCCAAGAACATTTTTCAATTATAGATAAAAATTATCCTGGCTTTTCAATCTAGCAACGATTTTAAAGAAACTAAGCACAAATATTTTGTTTGTTTCCTGAGTAAAAGCTTCTTTTGAAGATGAAGAAAAAAAACTTATTTTAGGTTTCGATCAAAAGGAACATCAAATATTTTAGTCCGGCCAAAACTTATATACCGAAAGGGATGCCGGACCAAATTTTTGGTCTGCTGAGGATAGGAAACCTAAGACATCTTTGGTCTGATACTGAGAAGCGAGAAAGGCATGTATGCCGGACCAAAATATTTGGTCCGTCATACACAGCAGACTACTGACTAAGATATTTTTCTGGAAAAGTTTGTTTAAGAATATGTGGATATCAAAGCGAGTAAATTCTAATCTGAAGAGCAGATGTACAATGGAAATTTTGACAAAGAATAAATTCAAGGTTTGCAATGAACTGAAGAATATAGATAGGTAAAGATTTGGTCCGATTGGACTAGAAGATATAGTTTGAAAATGATATAGATTGAGTGTCTTTTGCTCCAAGTGATCTGGTTTTACCTTTGCCTATCAAATTATTTCCTTGTGCTAAGCCCCTCTTTTGAATAACTATTCAAAGACAAAACACTTAAGCTACAAACTATAAACACCTTCCAAGTCATAAACTATAAACTAAAGGCCTTAATCTTGTTGTCCCAGCTTATTTCATCATAAGTTCCAGCTCACTTTCTTCAGGCTTTGAATATTACTAACTTAGTCATCAATACCAAAACCATAATAATATAAAAATAAATTTGAGGGGTGCCTAGATGCTATCAAAGTCCTTAATTGACCAAGACAAGGCTAACAAAAAATTTACCATTATCGTTAGCACCAATAACCATAAAAGTAATACGACCACCCAAATGCCACATTAGCCCCACCATAAACCAACTTTTGCCACTTGCCTCAGTCTAAATCATTTTACCACCCAGTTGATTACCATGCCCCACATGCCATCAACAACATTGTGTGACAACACCTGATACACAAGTTGATAAACATATTCCATATTCCATTAAGCAAGATTAACCTTTTATATAAAATGATGACTCGTTGCATAGCTAAGCATACTACTTGCATTCTGTCTAACCCACATTGGTAATTAATAACTACCAACTATATAAGAACCGTACTAGGGTGATAAATGAAATATGACATACAAATGACAAGGTAGATATAATTCAATTTGGATGGATATATAACTAATACCAAAGTAATTGAAACAAGTATTGATTGAAATAGCATGCATAGATTAAAACAATATAATATCTCAAAACATGGGTTCAACATGATCAAAACACAACTTGCCTTCAAAGAGCTCTGGATCCTGCTTTGTACCTTGGTCTTGGATTAGCTCTTCGCTCATGAATTCCCCGGGCTTCAACGTCTACGTGAAACGAGCGAAAAAAAAAATAAATACAAAAAATAGAGAGCAAATTTAACTCCAAAAATTAAATAAAATTCACCATTAAATAGAGCTAAATTTTACAATTTTTAGAAACAGGAATTACCTCAATCGTAGTTGTATGAAGGAGAACGAGCTAATCAAAGTTTTAAAATAAAAGAAAAAGGCTGAAAATAGAAAAATCGAATTATCATATTTTTTGTACTAAAAATAGCATTTATGACATCATGCTGATGTCAGCATTGAATAACATTTCGACCGAATATGTTTATGAAGAAAAACCCGAATTATGATGTCACTGGACACGTGGCACAACTACGGCTCGACATGTGGCTATGGCGCATGGACTTGGTCCACGGCCGACGCTGGTTCACAGTAGACTCGATGCATGGCGCCTCGGCTACTGCGCTCGAAACGCGGCGGCACGCAATTGGTCACTGCGTCGGTGTGATCTAATCCTCATGGATCCGATCGAACGGCTCGGGTTTACCCACACAGCAGCGACGCAACGCAGTCCGCTGATCCAAGATCTGACGGCCAAGAACTTCACGAGCACGGCGATGGCGCGCGGCGGTAGGGCTTACCGGAGATGAAGACGAAGGCACGACTAACGACGGAAGAAAGCGTCTCCAGCAACATTATCAGTCGCGTTCGATGTGTCTTCGTGCGGCGAACAGGCATATGGCCTCAGCGACGATGGCTCAAGCTTGATGAGTTAGGGCAAAAAGGGCGGCGCATTAAATAGGCGGCTTGGGAGGCGTGCAATGGCAAGACACGAAGTCCAAGATACTTAAGGATACGGCGGCACAGCGGATTCGGTTGCGATACGGCGAGGCGACATGGCACTATCTCATGCATCCGTGCGGCCTCGAACCAATAGCTCAGGTGAAGCGGCGACGCAGGCGAAAAACAAACAGTCGGATCGAGATCCAACGTCCCAAAATCAGAGCGACTAGGGTTAGTGGTGGGGTGGGCTGCATCTGTGCCAGTGGCGCAGAGATTGGGCCGGGCTGAACAGGTTTCAGCCCAACACTATTTGAACGCTTATAAAATCTTTTTCGAATAAAGATAAATCAACAAATTAAACAAAGCTAAAATAAATAGCAAAAATACAAGAAACAAATCCAAAAAGATTCTAAAAAATATTTTAGGACATTTGGCACTCAAATAAAATATTTCCAACAAAAATTTATTTAAAATTTTCATATTTTCTAAATAATTTTAGAAAGAGGCCATAATTCAATAATTGCAAATTAAATAAAATAAATTCCAGAAAATTCATAAAAATGCAAAATAAATCTAATAAATGCAAAATTTAGAATGTTACAAATCTCCCCCCTTAACAGAATCTCGACATCGAGATTTAGAGCTGACTAAAAAATATGTTAGGAAATTCTAACTTCAAACCCTCTTTACACTCCCATGTAGCCTCACTTTCTGAATGATTGCTCTACTGCACTCTGTAAAAATACACTGACTTTATTTCTGGTTCTGCGATCAGCTATATCCAAAATCTTGATTAGCTGCTACATGTAAGTCAAATCTTTTTGCAGTTAAATTGATTCTAATGGTGTCTGCTCTACTGGCACTCAAAGACAATTCTTCAACTGAGACACATAGAACATATCATGCACTCCTGCCAATGACTACGACAACTCTAACTGGTAAGCAACCTATCCTCCGCGGCTCAAGATTTTAGCCTACAGCTTAAATTTGAGCTCATTTAATGTACATTGAGCAAATCTAATATTTTTTGCATATTCAGAATATACATGAATTTACACAAATTTAGAGACTTGTTTCACTGGATTTGGAGTTTTATAGCAAAAGGTATGAGCATTTGAATTTGTTCGGTTATGAAAATACCCTAAAATCGAAAATATGCTTCTAACTTTAAAAGCGCATTTCAATTTTTCGCGGGGTTTTGAATTCAACCGTGCTGGATGACAGGGCGGTCCTATATATGTACTAGTGACCGTGATCTACTCTAACAATTATATCTTACTAGACCATTTATACTAGTGCTAATTAACAATCTAGTTGTAACAATCCCACTTTAGAAATCCATGATCGTACATATCAAAAATCCTGATATCCTATTGATATAGGTGTATGAAACCATGCAACATTTAAATGAGCCCTTCTAAGTTGGTTACATACCCACTACCTAATAGGCTATTGGTCACTCATGCCTGTGCCCATTCTATTGGACTATCATGCATGTAATCCATCCATCGACAATCTTGCAACCATCAATATTATCTTGAGAGAAATTCCCACAATTACCAGTCATATAGGACCTGCTAACTAATTTCCATGTGAACCCAATAATATTAGTCTATGTCCGAGCAATCTTCTAAATTAGATAATTCAACTCCCAAGACCGACAATTGGTATTTTACTCCGACGATCGACTTAATTAGCAAGTTTTTGTACGACTCCAATAATATTCGACTGTGACTTGTAATCTACCAAATTAAATAATCCGATATCCATCAACTAACAATTAATATTCTACTCCGATGGTCGAATTATTCATAAAAAGTGACAATTATTTATATCGCCAAATAATTAAGATCTAATTGGTACCTATATATACTGGTCGTCTGGTCGTAAGTCATCAGACTAACTTTTACTCTATGCATGCATAAATATGTGATAGTCAAGATTTAAATGCAACATGCGCTATGTATGTAAGAGTAAAATCGACAACTGAAATTTTTACCGTAGCACCGGAATCGAATAAATTTGCGGTGCGCTGAAACTGAAACAAAACAAAGGCTATTGCAAATGCCGATCGATCGCCAACAGCGCCAGCATTGGCCGGCGGGAGGCGGTCAATTTTAATGATTCCGGCATTACAACTTGCTACTCTTATTATACCGTCAAGCTGCCTCTAGCTAGCTGCTCCAAATTAAGTTTACATTTAATATTTGTATCTACCACACCTACAAACGACGATGCATGGCCCCCGTCACTTGCTCCCTCTCATGTAGGGGTGAAAACGGGTCGGATACGGACGGATATTACTCTTCTCGTATCCTAACTCATATTTTTTTTCCGGATTCGGAACCGGATACGGATACGGGTTATTCGGGATACGGATACGGAACGGATATGTGATGGATTCAGGTCGAAAACGGATAAAGATATACGGATAATGCACGCATATATAGAGTAATATATATTGAATTAAAATCATACGAGTACATAACTATAGTAACAAATTATATATCAATTAAATTCAACAAACATCATAGAAAGAATATGCTATTTGAGGATCAATAGAACCAACTAATTGTTAATATAAATGGGCTGAAATGGAAAAAAAAATGATGAAAATGGGCTGGGCCTTGCTGATATCCGAATAGGAAAATCCGAATATCCGATCCGATATCCGAATAAGAAAAATCCGGATATCCGAATAGAAAAAATCCGAATATCCGGATCTCGTCCCGTATTTACCGGATATTGGATGCTCCGGATCCGGTCCCGGATCCGACCAGATAGTAAAATCCGGTCCCGGATCCGGTCCCGGATCGGGCGGGAAATATCCGACCCGTTTTCATCCCTACTCCCATGGAATCAAGGCCCCTAACCCGTCTAATCACTCCATCTTTGCCTCTGTTCCACATTCTCCATTCATAGTTCGTAGATGGAAAATTAGGAGCCAAAGACTTCCACGCATGAGATTAGTAGTAGTACTACAAAGCCAGTAGGAAATTTGCAAGGAAATGGACCCTACAGCGATACAGATAGTACTACTTGCATGCACTAGTATAACTACAACAGTATTTATGAGTGTGCTTAGTAGTCTTACTTATAATCATAGTTGTAAATTTGCATGCTGGGTCTTTGACTAGTTGTATTTCCGTTTGAGTCGGTCTAGTGCATGGCTACGTCCTGGTCCTGGCCGTGCGCAAGTATTGCTCGAGGCGTGCAAGTTCACGTCGGAGCGAGTCCTAGGGAGCGACATGCGCAGCATGCTCAAGACTCTGTGAGAGTAGCGGACGTTGTGACGGGCGTGGCGCGCAAATAGCTCGGGCCGTAGTGGCCACGATTAGTTTTTCTTGGTTCAGTCAAATAAACTAACACACAACAGACAAGCGCTGCGATCTTGCGGCACAATGTCGCGCTCCAGCAGGGACGAATCAACGATTTAAACCTAGGGTATGCCGATCAAATAATAATTCGGTAAACGATTTAAAATTTATTGAGGAATTCGATATACAAGTAAAAAAATAATTAAAAACAAGATGATATATTTAAAAGAAGCTTATATACCTATAATATTACTTCTTCTTGTTCGGTCTACGCCTTCTAATGGCCATAAAACTCTTGATTATATCATCTTCTTCCACTTTGAAGAAAATATCTCGCTCAATGTTGCAGTTTGTGATGGGGGAGGAGGTAAAGCAGCAACAGCCTTCTCTTGCTGCATGTTTCCGAAAATGAGATGCAATGTCTTCGTTCCTCGTCATAATTTAAAAACCTTGCAAATAAAATACGTCCATTGAGTGGTTAAAAAACTAACTAAGATAAGCAATAAATAAAGATATAACTATGTCAGCTATAGTAGGAGTCGAATAAAGTATATGTGTAGGATCGAAATATACTAAACTAGCAATCAGAGGGGGGTGAATGATTGCGCGGAAACTAAAATCAAATTTTTGATCTACAAAAAATTCACCCCAATTCAGACTCAAATAATTGCTTCGTATTCAACAAAACAAAGTAGATGTGTTCGGTAAATCATAAATTCTCAGAGATCCAACCGTTGGATTGACCTGAAATTTGAACAGAATAAACTAGATTCCAATAAACATCTAACTAAAAAAGAATTAACACGATCGGACCTATGGATCAAAAGTTATAAATCCTACAAAGTTGCTGTGACAGATTATGACGAGAATCATGTATAGGTTGGGCCAAATCTACAGGGTATGCCGCGGCCCACCCGGAATACCCTATAGATCCGCCCCTGCGCTCCAGAGTGCTTGTTCATTTTTCAACGTGTTCGCGTGAGTTAGAAGCTCCGGTGGAGCTAACAGCCTTGCTGCTTGCCCCAGCTGCCCCTGGCCGCACTGCGCCAAAGAGCGCGTGTCGGCTGCGCCGATGCCTCGGCCTCGCCGGCCGTGGGCTCCTGGGATCCTTGCCTTGGCGCTGCTGCGGGGCGCGCATGCCCTCGGGCCGCGCCATCTGCGTCGTCGGTTGTCTGCGTCGCCCTCGTGCACCTCGGCGGTTCTTGCCGGTGGGTGCGCCTCAAGTCGTGCGCGCGCGGCCTCCCTGCGCCAACTTCACCCCTTCGCTGGGCCGGGCGGCGTCGCCTGGTCGTGCCAGCCAAGCCGCTGCCTCACGGTAGCAGTTACGTAGGCCAACAAAAAAATTTCTAGCTATTCCAACAATTGATATCAGAGCCATGTCAGTCGAAGTTGACTCCGGGGCGTTGAAGAGAAGTGTTCGCCGTCTAAAGTCAAGTTCATCGAAGTTGATTCCAGGGCGTTGAGAAGATGCGTTCGCCGTCCAAAGTCAAGTTCGTCAGAGTTGGCTCCGGGGCGTTGAAGAGGTGTATTTGCCGTCCAAAGTCAAGTCCGTCGAAGATGAGTCCGGCATGTTGAGAAGATGCGTTCACCATCCTGTATCGAGTATGTGTTTGGTAAATTGTAGTTGAGATCGATTGCCTTAATGAGTAAGAGTTGGTGTGTTAAGATTAGGGGGGTGAATGTTGGATATTAATCTTGACATATACATACAGTTTGCAAGAAGCACCTTCTCATCCTTCCGTACCATCGTCTAGTCAGCATAGGGACCAGTCTGCTGCAAAGTTTTCTTCTGGTTGGCGCTCCAAGACCGGCTTTGGACCGCACAACGTTTGCAACGACGGGAGTGGCCCAACCACTATTTCTGTCAGATGTGTCGAAACTTGGAAACCGTCTACCACCTATTTGTAGAATGCCCTCATGTCCAACATTTATGGGCTGAAGTTGCCCGGTGGCTCAGAACGCCATCCCTCCTACCGGAGCGATGGGAACCGGCTGTCGACCTAGAACAATGGAGCCTGCACCAGTTGAACCGGCAGGACAGGTTTCAAAAGGGTATCAAAACCGTCATTGTTCTAATTTATTGGCAATGTTGGAGAGAGCGAAATAACAGAGTCTTTAGGGCCATATGCAAATCGAGCGACGAAATTCTCCGGTCCATCAAGGATGAGGCTGCAAGCTGGATCTCCGCGGGAGCAAAGGATCTGAAAAAACTCGTCCAACAACATAGTTGATTTCTTCCTTCTTTTCCTTTCCTTTCTTCCCTCCTCTCTTTCCCTTCCCCCTCCTGTATCTTCTGGCCGATGGTGCAGCCTTTGCACTATTTCCTTTTGTTTGTACTTCTTATCTAATATAAATCGCAGCTCCTCTGCCTTTCAAAAAAAAAAGAGTTGGCAATATTATCTAGTCGTCCGAGTCCATATCGTTGCTGCCGTTGCGTATGTATAGCAAGTCTCTTGTTTCTAGCAGTGTTAGCTTGTCCGTTTACAAGTTTGTTTCGGCTACTACTACTGCTATATAAGCAGGTCCTATGTACTTGTTTGAGAGTAAGAAATAAGAAAAGAGGTGACCAGTTCCACCTCACGAAACGAAAGAGCTGTCTACTCTGTTTTTTTTGTTTGCGTACTTTTATATGAAGATTGCATACGAGTTCTCAATTTCAGAACAGAGCCGACCATCAAGTTTCTGGGCTGTGTTCCAACAGCTCCCTAGCCGTCTGCTCCGCGTGTCACGCCACCTTGCCGAGGTGTGTCGTCGGTCGCGCTGTCAGCCACCCCTCGTGCCGCGCCGCCGCACCATCCCCCTACGCCGTGCCGACCTCCTGCTAGCCGCTAGCAGCTAGTCGCGCCGTGCCTCAGCCCCGTCGGCCATGCCGAGCTGCATGCAGGGCAAACCAAGGTGCTGCTGCTGCTCCTCGACCGTGCCAGCTCTTCCTGCGCCGCTAGCTGGACACAGCTACTGCCACTTCTCCCTCTTCTCTCCAAACCGCTCAAACCAACATGCATGCTAAAATTTCTTTCAAAAATGGAATGCTTGAGTGATGGAGATCGCAGTGGTATAACATGCATGGGCTGACTCTTGGTTCTTAGGGATGATTTGAAGGAGAGAACTTTTGGGTGTTCTTGGGTTCTTGCTGTTGCTTAGGAGAGAAAGAAAATGGCAGGAGGGGGTGTGCTGAGTGAGGAAGAAAGCTGACTGGAGGGAAGTAAATAGGGATGGGGGAGATGTGCTGGAATTTTTTTAAAAATAATATATTTTTTATTCAAATTACAAAAATATATTTCGATCTGAAAAAATTGCAAAAATATACCTCTCTCACCTTTTGAAACGACGAGAGCGAAATATCACCCATTGATACGGCGACAGAGACTCGTGTCGCCGTTTGAACAGATGAGAAATAGTCACGTCGGCGCCACGTAGACAAAAAAATGGTCGGCCTTCCTGTCGCCCAACCATACAGCGACAGTACAAAAATCGACCGTTGGTTTGGCGACAGAGGGGGGGCGCCTCTGTCGCCCAACCAACCGGCGATGGAGACCACAATATTAAAAAAGCCGAAACCGTTACTGTTGGCTCGGGGACTCATTTGGCCGTGCGCACGAGAAAGAGAAGAGAGCATAGGGAGGGAGAGGAGAGAAAGGAAAGGGAAGGAGGGAGAGGAGAGAAAGAAAAGAGAGGGAGGGAGAGAAGGGAAGGGGAGAGGAGAAAGCCATATTTGAGGTTTCTGTTTATTCTGTAGGTAAATTTTTTTCTCTTTATTTTGTTTAGCAATATACCATGGTAGGATAGCAAAAATAATAGATCTAGTTCAATTTAGAGGTTATGGATAGATTTAGTATATTTTTAGTAATTTAGTTAGTAAATTTAGAGGAATGTAGATGTTTTTTACAAATCGATGTAGGTACATATATATTTTTAGGAGTATAGATTTTTTTACAGATAGAAGTAGATAGATATATATTTTTATGAGTGTAGATGTTTTTACAGATAGAAGTAGATAGATATATATTTTTAGGAGTTTAGATAGTTTTTACAAATAGATCTAGATAGATATATATATTTTTAGGAATATATTTGTTTTTCTATAGATAGATTTAGATTTTTATATATTTTTAGAAGTGCAGATATAAATAGATCTAGATATATTTTTTGAGCATATAGATATAGTTATGTTAGGTGTCACAGTATTTTTTACGAAAAGTAATTAATTCGTGGGTTAATGAAATGGTCTACAGATATGTCAGAACGAGTTCCATTTAGAATCTATTATGGAGAAGGGGTTGTCATGTATGGTTTAGAGGGTGTGGATCTGAGTAACTTCCAGTATATGGACAGAAGTTTGAGTAGGGTCGAGGAGTGTACATTTTCTTCTGTGTTGAATTAGTTTACTATACTTTTCGGATGGAACTAGATCAGTGTCCGCTGAAGTTATCTTGCCTTTGTAGTATGCGAAATGATCCTATTTATTGGGAGTTAGTTGAGGTGAAGGGAACTGCATCATGGAGGTCATATGTGAGGAGGGAAGAGCAACGTGGATGGTATCGGGTGCTTTTAGTGCAAGCGTATGATAGGGTTGTTGTCCCACAGCAGCAGTTGGATGCCGGTGAGTGTAGTGAGCCTCAAAATGAGTTCAGTTATGGTAACACTGAAATTGAGGAATCTAGTCGTGAGCAGTATGTACAGGAATGCAACGAGGACATTATTTACCAGAGTGGTGAGCAAATTGAGGTTGGGGAGGATGATGAAAACATTGAACAAGAAGCGCAGGAACAAGTCGACGAAGGTGAGAAAATTGAGGAAATAACATCAAGGATAGAAGAGGAAGACCATGAATACACCAGAAGACTAGTGGAAGATGACGATGACTCGGCTGAGGAAGATGGAGGTACGGAGCCACTTGTTCCAACCGATTGGAGAACGCATCAATTTAATAAGCTGGTTGTGAATGAAAGCAGTGATACACATTGGCAGTATAGTGAGAATAAGGTTAGAACTAACAGTATGTACCTGACAAAAGAGGTAGTGTAGGATGCTATGAAAGATTGGGTCTTATCAGTAAGTAGGACTTTCAGGGTTAAGAAGTCCATCCCAACCTGCTATGACGTGGTGTGCGAGATGGATGGGTGCCCCTGGAGAGTGCACGCGTACAAGCTTAAATGGGGCACCCACTAGCTATGTTTGAAGGTTGAGCAGCATACCTGTATGACTGAGGAAACCCTGATAGCTCACAGGAACCTGTCATCCGGGTATGTCGCAAATATCATGTATCCAGAGATAGTGGAGAACCTCAATTTTGAGCCTCGTGCTATTATCCGAGCAATCCAGAACAGATATCAGTACACAATTAGCTACGGGAAGGCATATAGGGCAAAGCAGAGGGCCTTAAAATGAGGTATGGGAAATTTGAAGACTCCTACCATAATCTACCTGCACTGCTCAGTTGCATTCAGGGAATAAATCCTGTCACTTATTATGATTATCAAGACTATCCGTTAAGCAAGTGGCCGACCAAGAGGCATCTGAACAGAGTTTTCTTCGCATTCGGAGCTTGCATTAAGGCGTTCTATCATTGCCGTCCATTGTTGTGCGTGGGTGGCACATTCTTGACCGGGAAATACAAAGGGCAAATAATGACAGCTATGGGCATTGATGAAACAATCAAATTCTGCTTGTTGCTTTCGCCTTTGTAGAAAGCAAGAATTACGAGAGTTGGGTGTAGTTCCTATGGAACTTGAAGATCAGGGTATTGAAAACTAGTCAACATGTGTGCATACTGCATGACAGATATGCTGGTCTGCTTAGTGCTATCAAACAGTTGCAAACAGGGGAAGATGTGCTATTTCCATGGCCTGACTTGTAGAGCCGATGGTGCATGAGGCATTTGGGTGCGAACTTCTATAAGCAATTAAAAAACAACGAACTGATGAACTTCTTTAAGAGACTATGTAAGCAGAACCAAGTGAGTTATACTCTATGGAAGAATCTTGATGAGCTAACAAGAAAACACAAAAAGAAGCAGATGAACAAGGCTAGTAGCAGTGAAACACAGGATCAGACGGAGCCTCTATTCTCTCTGTCAACAGAAGATGAGGCGACGAATTGTCGTCGAAGGCAATTATCGTTGAAGGCAAAGGCCAATCAAATGTTTCTCGGACTGGATAAAGCATGAGCCGACAGAGAAGTGGTCATTGTTACATGACACACATGGTGCTAGATATGGTGTCATAACAACTAACTTGGTGGAGGTGTACAACTGGGTAATGAGAGGGATGAGGTGTCTCCCGTTGATAGGAATTGTTGAGGGAGTGCTGCGGGGCACAACCAAGTACTTTGTGGATTGACATCGAGCTGCTAAAGTAGTAATGAGAGATGAGAATCTATTGTACTCTAGCATGATCACTAAATACATGGATGAGAAGAGTAAGAAAGCGGCCAAGCACAGAGCTATCAAAGTAGGTGCACGAACATTGTGCTTCGAGGTGATATGCAGGGATAAAGGACGGCGTGGAACAAACTAGAAGGTTATCACCCAAGAGTGCATCTTGCAGGTTAACTGCAAATGCTCGTGTAATAAACCCCACTTTTTGCATAGGCCATGTTCTCATGTGATAGCCACATGTGCGTTATTTGGAATGCAACCCGGTACATATCTATCTGAATATTTTATAAAAGAAAAGGTGATGTCAACTTGAAGCGAGGAGCTTTATGGATATGGTGTTGTCGGTTCTTTCATCACAACTCCTAGTGTCAATGAAAGGTTGTGGGTTCCTGATTTTGATGCAAGAACATGTAAATCAGGGCGTCGCAAAACAAGGCGTATTAGAAATGACTTGGATGAGTCTGAAGCTGGTAGGCGCGTGAAGAAATATTCATTGTGTAAGCAAATAGGATATACGTTCAAAAACTGCCAGCCACAAAACGAAGAAGATGAAGGAGGAGATGGCAACCCGACGGCGGGGGAGGGATCGTCCTCTGCAAGGCATGGTGGACGACATCATCATACTACCGGAGAAGCTATTGGAATTATCATATGCTATATGTGAAATTCATATTTTATTGATATAATGTGTGTTGTATGAACTCTGTTTTCTACCTAGTTGTAAGCAAGTTGTATGTCGTTGTGAGTATTGTTGCTTGATAAATTATTGGAATTTGTTTCAATATATTGTTATGATGCTTATATAGTTTTTTTGTAAGGATTTGTTTCTATATGCTTTTGAAATATAACTTTCATTATTGCAATTTGCAGGTATGGCTCACCAGGATGGAGATGACGACTGACCATTTGAGTTACTAGATCCGATCGTTGATCGTCGTCACTGTGCCCACTATGCCACTGCTTTTCCAGAGGGACTGATCCTCTAGAGTTCTACGTACTACGACCGAGGACACCGCAGAAGCTCTGGTCACTCGATCCTCGTTGGATCCCTGGGTAACATATTATTCTTCAGATTTCTAAATATATTTGCTGTAGTATCATAATTTATAATAATTAATTACTGTGGTGCTGATATTAATTTCATATTTTTGCTTCATAGGTTTCGAGCATCAGGATTACTGCCACTCGCCCGGATGGTGGAGGCGGCGCATGACTATGTGTAGGGACGAGACGTGAGTCATCGGTTCCCGTTCGACAGGTCCCTGCTCACTGCTTTGGTGGATCGATGGAGGCCGGAGACGCACACCTTCCATCTACCTATCGGGGAGATGGCCATCACTTTGGAGGACATCTCGTACCTCCTTGGACTCCTGATTGCCGGTCACCCTGTGGTGCCTTAGGACATCGACCCGACGTGGTGCTAGGAGCTACTTGAGCGGTTCCAGGGTGTGCTCCCAGTTGCTACGTACCGACCCTTCACCAGCACACATGGTCTGACACTGAGGTGGTTTCGATAGTTTGTGGTATGCAATTAACATTTTAAAGCTTAATTGTGCATATACTGGTTGAACTAACGAGAAAACTTAAATTTACAAGCGGAGCACATCGTCGAGCCTGCGAACGAGGTGAGGGTGAGCCGCCACCTAGAAGCGTACTTGCTGTGGCTGTTTGGCTGGTGCATGTTCACGAGCTCCCATGGAGATAACATGGACAGGCACCTCGTCCAGTTCACGAGGGCAATTGCGGATGCACTCTTTGACGTCGTGCCGTAGTACTCCTAAGGGTCGGCTGTACTATGCGCCACGTACCGTGCACTCTGTGAAGGATGTGGACAGATCGTCGACGGCTCGACCTTCACCAGATGTCCATTGCTTGTACAGCTTTGGACATACGAGAGATTCCAGATCGGGCGGCCCGACATCGATGTGCAGCGTCTTGTACATGCTGGTGATGATGACGTTGACGCTCCAAACATGGGCACCATCTGGTGCCACCGTCGGGTAAGATATTACAATCACGATTGTGAAACTTTCGCTTTAACATTTGTTAGTACTAACGGTAATATTTTGCGTTGATTTTCCTGTTATCACTACAACCTAGGTGGGCACACAAGACGGTGCAAATGGGCTACCCGTAGTTCATCACTGCATTCGACCGCCTCACCGATGACCACGTACGCTGGATGCCGTACACAGAGGCAGAGGTGCAGCTACGTGTGACAGGTGGGTTGTCCACCCTATGCACATGAGACGCGGCATACTTGCGTACACGTCGGTTCCTCCTGTTCGACGTCCAAGTCAAGGGCTACGCTGTCCATCGAGTGATGAGGCAGTTCGGTCTACGACTGGGTTCCCAATCCAGATCGACCGTGAGGTCCCATACAGTGCCCACACGTAAGTACCCTCCATCGATGTTCTATAATTATTATCATGTAATGCCATCTAATAATGCTATATTTATTTCTTATCCGCAGCCAGACTAGGAAGGGCGTGCATGGGGCCACCCCTGGCACGTACGAATGGCTCCATGGGTTGAGGAATGGGGAGGAGCCCTGCATGACATCCATGCTGAGGATACGGCGTACGACCCGCGAACGTACCACGGCTACTGACAATGGTACACTTCTCGTACCCATCTGTGTTTGGTACGTGTCGACCCCGATCCTCCTAGACATGTTCCCAGGTTGAGGGACACGTATCCCGCCCATACGAACTCTGCTCTGCACAGTGCGGTACGTTGCGTCCAATCTACTATCTCATTTCCACTAGTTGGTAAATATGCTATCTAATTCGTAATGTATTTTTTAGACTGATGTGTTAGGCCAGTACTACGAGGAGTCAGGGAGCTTCCTTTCTCGTCTGACCCGCGGGGTTGACGTGACCAGAGAGGAGGTGACCTCTTTCTTCGCGAGGTTTAGGAAGAGCTCGAGACGCGTCCTCTAGTTGGTGGGATGCCGCCAGCCTCCCGATGTGGTTGACAGCGTGTCGCTTAGTGGAGGTAGGGGTGCTGCAGGTACGTCTTCCCATGCTACAGCCTCCCGTGCCACCGTCACACTACCGTCTGCGAGAGGGCGAGCTACTGGACACGCTGGTCTAGCCGCTCACGCCGGAGGTGAGTACTTAATCACACTTTCTATGTTTTGCAATCATTTTTTGAATACTCTCAACAATTCTTCATTTGTTACAGGCTCACAGGCATAGTGGTTCCCATCTACAGCTTCACCTTCACCTGACGACTATGAGGGGCAGACTGATGATCCAGCCCACACGGACTACGACCTCGACGATGCTAGTGTGTCGAGGTACTTGTTGATGCGGATGAGCCTATACCATCAAAGTTGCAGGGAGCACCACAACCGACGCAGCCTTCTCAGTAGACGTATGCTACACCACTTAGACCACAGAGGGCCCACCGCGTGCCGACGCAGTTGACCTACTCGCACGGGCAGATTCGCAGGAGGACTGCCCAGCCGCGAGGTGCCACCCAGAAACGGGGTCGGTAGTAGTTTCTTATGTTTTGTATTGTTAGAACTTTTTATCTTATGTATTTTGTTAATTCGTTCTAGATATGTTGTACGACATATGGTTTTTATGATCACGAATTATTATATTTGGTTATGCAATACTGTTATTTTTTTGTTACAGTAGGACCTGCTTTCAAGTGTAAGGAGCCAATTAGTTAAAAATAGTTAAAATATCCCCTACTAGTGCCTGAAAACTGGTTAAAATATCCTATACGGTGCAGTCGCAAACTTAGAAAGAAAACTGGACCGCAATCGTGTAAACTGCATGGTCACTTAAGTCTTTCAGGCAGCCCGTAAAATAACATGTTTAAATGAAAAATTATGGAGGAATAGCCTGGAAACACCCTTTCATATATGTACTACCATAATTTGGAAAAAGATTCTACTTAAAACTTGCTTTGCATCTGAATCCTGCAAAAGTAAACACCCTAAACGATCAATGCAGGCGCAGATTCTAAAACACTTAAGCCTTTTCGGTGGTTCAAAAAACAACTCGTCTAAACACAAATTTTGGGGGATCAGTCTAGGAACACACTTTAGTGTATGGACAACCATATTATAGAAAAATATCTTATTTATAACTTGCTTAGCACATATATTCCGTTAACGGTAATACCCTAAATGATATCTTATTTACACAAGACCCTTTATGCTAATGTTCTACTCTTATCAATCCAAACAATTTTAGCATCTAGAATTCGAAGATATGGAGACAAAGATACATAATATTAGCCTTTTGAATTCATAGAAAACCTTATGTAAGCCCGTAACTATAACTTCTTGTAATCGACAAATGGAAGTAACACATGCATGCAAAAAGGCCTTACATGAACTAAGCACTAATGAAGCTGTTATGCTTGAGATAATTCAAGAACTCAAAATTGCCATGTTCTTATTGGTAAGTTTTAATTTGGTATTTACATCTGATTTCTTTTTTCCCCATTTGATATGATGTTATTTGCTTTTGTCACGGTTCTTATTATTCGACGCGTAGACGACAACATTTCAGAATCAATTGATAACAACCCTGACTACGATCCCGATTACGTACTAGAACAAGAGCAACCAGGCAACACCCTCCTCTGATCATTTTGATCCTATATTTTCAATATTATGTTGTTTCATCAAACTATATGCATGCGTTTATGTTGTTCGACGTGACTACTCACTATTATCAGTCTAAAATGACCCCTCACTACACACAATATAGTCTGACGTGACTACTCGCTGCACGGTACAAAGTCCCATCGATACACCCAGTATGCACTAACTGCACATTGCACAGTTCGAAGTGACCACTCACTACCTACTTTTAACTCTGAAGTGACCATTTATTGCACAATATATTTGTCAGTACCGACACCTTGCATGCATGACTGCCTTTTCAGCCCGACTTGACTACACACTCCGGCATTTTGCTATCTGTCTGCACGTTTGAATCTTACTGAAAGGACAGGGGATGTCGCCTAGAGGGGGGGTGAATAGGCGAATTAATATATTTAAAACTAAATTGCAGCGGAATAAAAATTTGCAGCTAAATAAAATCTCCCGAGTGTCCCGAACAATCCGGAGTGTCTGGGGTATTCAATCCGGATACTCCGGATAGTCCGATCCCGAGGGTCCTAACCCGGAGTGTCCGGGGTATTCAATCCGGATACTCCGGATAGTCCGGACTGTCCGGGTTATGGAGTCCGGATACTCGGATTGGAGACTTGAATGGAGATTTTAAATCTTTGCAATTTTCAACAATCTACTTGAATACAAAAGATCTAAATACCATCAGGTACATGGGGATGATGTAGATCTAGAGCCAAACACAACAATAGAGTAGATCGGGCAATTTCAAGATACAAAATCAAATGCTAAAGCAAGAGAAAGAAGCAAACTTGGAGACAATGATTTTCACCCGAAGTTCGGATCCTTGAGGATCCTACGTCTCCTTAGGCGGCTCGGTCACACTTGAGCCGGGTCTCTTTCAACCCTCTTCCTCCGGTGTTGCACAAATGCACTCGCCGGTCATAACTCCTTTGATTCCTTCCCTTACGGAGGCGGAACCGACCTTCACAAACTTCCCACGGCCAACCACACAAAGCTCCGGTGGCTCGTAGGCGACCTCCTAGCCGTCTAGGAGTCCTCAACCTCCAAGAGTAACAAATGCTCACGAAGAACAAGCTTGGAGATGAAATCAAGTGCTCAATCAACTCAAATCTCACTCAACCTAGCACCTCACTCCTCAAACTCTTCCCAACCCTTCTCACCAAGGGGATCACTTAGATCTAAGGGTAAAGGCTCCCTCAAAGCCCCCCACACAGCCCCTCAAAAATCCACACCAAAAGCCTCTTCAAAAAGAGGGAGGAAGGGCTATAAATAGACCTCCCCAAAAACTAGCCGTTGGGGGCAGACTGCGCACAACCCGGAGACTCCGGACTTCAATCCGGATACTCCGGATTGACTGAGAAAGGCTAACAGAGAGACCCAACCCAGAGAGTCCGGATAAATGTCCGGATAGTCCGGACTAACCCCGGATAGTCCGAATCAGCACTGAGCAGCTCGACGAAAACGAGCATAACTTTTGACTCCGGACTCCGATTTCAGTGATTTTGGACTCTTCCGAAAGCTAAGAACGAGGGCTACACAAATAACAAGGTCTCACTACCCAAATCTCAAAGGATAAACACAGATTTCACAAAGAAATCAAGAGAGACCTACAACCCTCACTTTCCGGCACTACCAACACCACTCTCTTTCTAAGATTCACAAGGATGGATCACTTGAGCACTTGACACATCTAAAAGTCATTCGACATCGCATCCCTCTTAATAGTACGGCAATCCTTAGACTCAAAATAAATCAAAGATAATATAAGTCTAGAAATAGTCACTTGCCGTCTTCTTTCTTAATGTCGATGCATGAAGACCTTCACCATATAATTGATGACATCTTCGCCTTGTCCAACTCGACTCGATTCACCTCATGAGACTCTCGTCCTATCAACCTTGACTTGATCATCCTCTCTGACGATCTCCACGCCAAGTCGCTCTTGACTTAGTCCTCGACTCTTGGTGACACCGCCTCTTGTTGACCTCGACAATGATCATCCTCCAAGATACCTTGGTCGTCATACCTGAGACGGGACCTAATTCTTTCCAAACTACTCATGAAAGACATTAGTCCCAAAAGCTCAATAGATATGAATAAGTTGATATTTGTGAGCAGTTGATTACAACAAGTGTTTCATATAAAGAAGCACAATATAAATGGAAACACTTGACATAAGAAATGTTCTCTACTAAGTACATCATGATGAATATGTAATTGATCTATATGCACTAGAGAGATAATTGCCAATATGATGAATCAATTAAATCATGGCAAGGATCACAGACTTTACTTAAATAAAGCACATGATAGAATATACACGAATTGTACATGTGCAAATAATATTTGGAGTAAGAGTAAATATGTGATCCAACACTAGATAAACTTCACTAAGAGAATTGCATGAGAAGATATACAAATAAAACATGCATGCACCAAGTCAATCTATAGCAATATGAAGTTTAACTCTAGTTAATACATTCATACCATAATGAACTCAAATGAATATATAAGCACAAATAAATATGACATGAACCAATGTGCATATATAAAATCAACATGCTACTTGGAGTTCACTATGCATTTGCACGAAAGGAATGCAATAACAAATATAGAATAGATACCAAAATTGCATACCTTATCTTTGCTTAACCTTCCTATTTGATTTTCCTCTAAATAGATGAGACTGATACTCAACTAGGCAATAACAAGTTAGTCTCATAGCAATATAATCATATTAGAGGTTTGTCATTTGTTAAGCACTAAGTTAAGCATTTACTTAATTGTATAGATTGTCATTATGAGTGTTTGTCATTAATCACCAAAATAACATAAGTGCCTAGATGCACTTTCACTTACCTTCCAACACTTAGTCCATACACCACCCCTTCGAGACTATAAAAGGCCAAACCGCAGGCATACAAACACAGCTCCCACTCACACTTCACCATGGCTGGATCTTCTAACAGAGCATTCTCGTGGACACCTGATATGAGCAGCGTAGCCCTTCATTACACGTTGAAGGTTACGTGTAATGAGAAGGATGATCCGTTCAAGGAGGAGAACCTAAGTAAAGTTGTAAGGACCCGGATCCACTGATTCGAACCCACTGTGTTTACCGCACTAGTCCCAGGATCAATGCAAGTGCACACAGCTCAACATCGGTACATATCACATCATACTCAACGATAATAGAAATAGCAGCTCATTTATTGATATAGCTAAGTGTATGATCTTATGACCGACTTACATTATTAAGCCACGCAGGGCAAGACTGGAAATATAAGCTAATAATTAAGCGTGGATGACAAGAGAAAACGTAGATAGCTCATCAGTTCACCACAGGCAACCGACAAGGCTCGGACCCTAATGACTCGTGTCTTCCTGGACTTCCTCTTTCAACACAGGTGTAGATTCTTCAACTGTTGATTATTGTTATTTGGCAAGGGTGAGTACTTAAAGCACTCAACAAGTTGTGCACAGAATGCAATTCTATGTATCTATATGTAAGGCACATTCCAATGGATAGGCTATCATGGCTATTTTGCAATAAGCAGCATTTATGAACAAGTATAATAAATAGATTGTAAAGACTATAAAACAAATAGCAATAATAAATAAATTCAGTATTTCTCAAGTAAACCAAGTTTCCAATCCTAAGTCAAATTCCATCTTCCACATGGCATTCCGCCATCCCAACCAAATTGTCCATTTAATTAAGCTAACCCTTAACTGTAATTCCCGAGCATTGCTCAATACCGCGAGCACGGCTATCCGAATAGTTTCACACTCTGCAGAGGTTATGCACTTTAACCACGTGATACAACCAAACACCACCAAGGCGAGTGATTATAACAAAGCATTTACAATGCGCTGGCTTAACCGATACTACCCGCTAAGGTTTCAACACTGGTGGGACTGGTTACCACATCCAGGGCCCCCCTCTTGCGCCATGTGAATTACTCCATAACTCAGGAACTCACACCGACCACGATAGTACCAAAATTAAGACATTGCAAATTACTCAGCTAGGCTGGCCCATACCAGACATGTGGTTGCATGATTAACTCAGGTCAAAGGATTGCAAGGTTAAGTCCTTAGAGTGATCAAGGCAAGACATCCACATACCCTCTGCCCATCGGGCCCACCTTGGCCTCCTCACCCCTTGTCACTTGCCCCAATCTAAATGATTATCACTCAGTTGATTACCAAGCACCACGTGCTATCAACAATTCAACATCGTTGCGTGATATGACTCGCCACAACAACTCAATCTCATCGTGTGATCCCACATGACACACAAGTTCATAACATTGTTCCATATTCCATTAATCAAGATTAATTATCAATGATTCTGACACATGTGATGACGTGGCATGGCTAAGCAACTAATACGAACTAACCCTCCAATGTTGATTATAATTACTAACCAACTATATTGAACCAATCTAGGGTGACAATGGATCATGGCATACAATGACAAGGTAGGGTATAGATCAATCTGGTATATTAGCTAAACCCAATCTAATTTGAAACAATTGTATACTTGAAATATATGCAATAGGGTAAAACAAATATAGCAATTTTATAAACATGGGTTCAACATGATCAAAGCACAACTTGCCTTGGAATAGGTCCTGATCTGGTTCTAGAACTTGCTCTTGAGTTGCTGGATCTTCCTCCGAAGCGTCGCACAATTCAACGTCTACACGTACCGAAGGAGAAAAGCTAATAAATACCAAAACAGAGAGCAAATGAACTCCAAAAATCAAATAAAATTCACCATTAAATATATATCAATTTTACAAATTTTTAGAAATTTGAATCACTCAAATCCGAGTTACGATGCAAAAGATATAGCCTTTTGAAGTTTGAAATAAATATTGAAATTGCAAAAAATCAGAAAATCAGAATTAACAGATTTATTTTTAAATCAAAAACAGATTTATTACGCAAGCGTGATGTCATGCTGACGTCAGCCCTGGCCTGGACCAACCGTAGCTTGACACGTGTCTCGGGTGTATGGACCCGGTCCACAGGACCTCCTCTGGTCCACCATGAACCCGACGTATGACGCCTTGATACCCGCAGCGCCACGCGTCTCGATCCGATTGGTCGCAGCGCCGCCCCACCGATGTGCAACACGCGGCACGCATCTACGGCCCGATTTGATCGAACGGCGACAGACACACGCGACGCGGTCCGATCTAAACCGTTCACTCGGATCCGACGGCTACGATCTCACCCGAAGCTAATGGCGAAGCGACGGCGAGAAGACCCACCGGAGATGAGGAAGAAGCTCTGGCGACGTCGTTCCGGCGCGTTTTCGATGTGAAGAAGTGAAGAAGTCGATGCGGCACACCTCGACGAGTTCAGATCTGGGACCAAAACGCCAAAACCGATTTAACCGGGGCGTGCTCGAGCAAAACCGCGGCGACTCCGGCGTTCTACTGACGAGGTCGGCGGCTTCTCTGAGCTCCTCGCGCGGCGGCGTCGAGAAAAGATGCGGCAGCTCACGGAGAATCTTGGGGTCTACCCCGCCCTTAAATAGCCTCGGCGTCCGAGCTTTACACGGCGAAGAAGTTCGACGTCGTTACAGCGGCGTACTCCGAGTCCCGAACGGAGACGACGACGCCCCGCCGTACACGCGTCGCAATCCAACGGCCACGACACGATCTCCTACGCGGCGCGATCTGGTCCGACGAAATGCGATCGGACGGCTGCGGATTTAGGGTTTATCATGACGGTGGACGGGCGCGCTTGGCTTGCTGGGCCGCACAATCGTGGGCGGCCAAAGACTGCTTCATCCGCTTTTAAAATATTTCCCATTTAAAATAATTCCAGAAATTCATTTTATTTATTTTAAGCGATAAAACTAATAAGAAAAGTCCAAGAAAAATCTCAAAAATACTTTGAGACATTCTGGACTCAAATAAAATATTTTTGGCAAAACTTTATTTTAACTTTGCATAAATTTAAATAGATTTGAACAAAAGGTCAATATTCATAATTTAAAATTAATTCAAATAAATCCAGAAAAATATAATTAAATTCCAGAAAATCATAAATGCACATTTAAGCAATACAATAATATTTGAGCAAATTTTGGGATGTACAAACCTCCCCCCTTAATAGAATCTCGACCCCGAGATTCAAGGCTAACTAGAGAATATGTTTGGGAATTCTGACTTCAAATCCTCTTCTCGCTCCTAAGTTGCTTCACTTTCAGAATGATTACTCCACTGAACTCTGCAAAAGCGAATAGACTTGTTTCTGGTATTGCGTTCCATAACATCCAAAATTCTGACCGGTTGCTCTTTGTAAGTCAAATCTTCCTGCAGCTCTATTGCCTCCAACGGGGTTTGTTCTGCTGGCACTCTGAGACATTTCTTAAGCTGCGACATATGGAATACATCATGCACTCCTACCAAAGACTGATGCAACTCCAACTAGTAATCTACTTCTCCTCGACGGCTCAGAATCTTGAACGGACCAATATATCTTGATGCAAGCTTCCCTTTAACGTGAAATCTTTTAACGCCCTTAAGAGGGGTAACCCTGAGATACACATAATCTTCTGGCTCAAAACTCAAATCTCGACGACGGTGATATGCGTAGCTCTTTTGCCTTGACTATGCTATCTTCAACCTTTCTCTAATCATTGCGACTTGACTTTCTGCCTCTTCGAGGATATCTGGCCCAAAAACCAAACGCTCTCCTGTTTCATTCCAATTTAACGGAGTACGACAAGCACGTCCATACAATGCCTCAAATGGTGACATCTGCAAGCTAGCTTCATAGCTATTATTATAACAGAACTCTGCATATGGCAAACATTTATCCCATGACGTAGCATAAGCTAAAGCACAAGCTCTCAACATATCCTCTAAAATCTGATTTACTCTTTCAGTCTGACCATATGTCTGCGGGTGATATGCTGTATTGAAATTCAGACGAGTCCCCATTGCTTCATGCAACTTGTTCCAAAATCTCGAGGTAAATTGGGTACCTCTGTCCGACACAATCTTCTTGGGCACTCCATGCAAGCATACAATCCTTGACATGTACAACTCTGCTAAACGATCTCCCGAGTAAGTGGTTTTTATCGGGATAAAATGAGCGACCTTGGCTAGACGATCCACAATAACCCAAATAGAATCGTAACCTCTCTGGGTTTTAGGTAAACCGGTGATAAAGTCCATTCCGATTTCCTCCCACTTCCATTCCGGAATTTTCAACGGCTGCAACAAACCAGCGGGTCTTTGATGCATGGCTTTTACTCTCTGACATACATCACATAGAGCCACATGCTCAGCTATTTCACGCTTCATATTAGGCCACCAATATCTCTCCTTCAAATCCTGGTACATCTTAGCACTTCCTGGATGAATTGAGTACTTCGAATCGTGAGCTTCTTCAAGAATCAGCTGTTTCAGCTCCTTTTTATCCGGCACACAAATTCGGCCTTTGAAGAACATGGTTCCTTGCTCGTCTAGAGTGAAATCCACGGCTAGGCCTTCCTCCTTTTTAGCCTTGATCTTAGAAATTTATCGTCCTCTTTCTGGCCTTTTCTAATCTGATCCTCCAGTGTTGGCTTCACTTCTAGTGCAGCTACCATTCCTTGCGGAACGACTTCCAATCTTAGCTTCTGAAATTCTTTGCATAATTCTGGTTGATCTTCCATTGTCAATGCATTCGCGCTATGGCTCTTTCGACTCAGAGCATCTGCTACCACATTGGCTTTTCCGGGATGATAATGAATTCCCACATTATAATCCTTAATTAGCTCCAGCCACCTTCGCTGCCTCATATTGAGATCCGCTTGAGTGAATATGTATTTAAGGATCTTATGGTCTGTATATAACTCACGTCTATTTCCTATGAGATAATGACGCCATATCTTCAAGGCATGCACTACGGCAGCTAACTCCAAATCATGCGTTGGGTAATTCACTTCGTGCGGTCTTAACTGTCTCGACGCATAAGCAACGACTTTGCCTTCTTGCATTAACACGCACCCCAAGCCTTGCTTTGAAGCATCGCAATAAATATCAAATCCATCCTGCACATCTGGCAACACTAACACGGGTGCTGTCGTTAAACGCTTCTTTAATTCCATAAAACATTTCTCGCACTCTGGCGTCCATGCAAACTTCTTTTCTTTCTTCAACAACTGCGTAAGGGGTTTAGCAATTGTCGAGAATCCCTCTATGAACCGACGGTAATATCCCGCCATTCCCAGAAAACTACGAATCTGGGTAACAGACTTTGGTTGCTCCCAATGCAACACTGCGTCCACCTTGCTTGGGTCGACTGCCACTCCTTTAGTAGTCATTACATGACCAAGAAATTCCACTTTCTCCTTCCAAAACTCGCACTTGCTAAACTTAGCATACAGCTGATGTTCTCGCAGCCTCTCCAAAACCATCCTCAGATGTTCTGCGTGCTCTTCTTCTGTTTTCGAGTAAACCAAGATATCGTCTATGAAGACTACAACAAACTTATCCAAATATTCCATGAAAACCTTATTCATCATGTTCATGAAATATGCCGGGGCATTTGTCAATCCAAATGACATGACTGTGAACTCATAATATCCATATCGCGTAGAAAACGCAGTCTTAGGCACATCCTTCGCTCGGATCTTCAACTGATGGTATCCTGAACGAAGATCTATCTTGGTGAAAACTCCAGCTCCTCTTAACTGATCAAATAAGTCGTCGATCCTGGGCAATGGATACTTATTCTTGATCGTTACTTCATTAAGTGGACGATAATCAATGCACATCCTAAGGCTTCCATCCTTCTTACGAACAAACAAAACCGGTGCTCCCCATGGTGATGAACTAGGTCTAATGAAACCTTTCTCTTGCAGTTCCTCAATCTGCTTTTTCATTTCCACTAACTCGTCCGTAGGCATCCGATATGGTCTCTTTGATATCGGTCTTTGTCCTCGTGCTAACTCGATAACGAACTCGATATCGCGATCCGCGGCGATCTGGTAAATCTTCTAGAAACACATCCGGGTATTCTCTGACTACTGGCACATCTTCCATGCTGATGGCTTTCACGCTGTTGACCACTAACTGCCCATCACGAACTGCAGTCGCTTGAAATTCTATCTTCTTGCCATTAGGGCCTTCCAATGATACAATCCTTCGACCACAATCCAAAAAAGCCTTATGCTTAGACAGCCAATCCATTCCAAGGATGACGTCTAGGGATTGCGCATCTATCAAGATAAGATTCGCTAGAAACTCTATCCCATCCATAAGCAACTTAGCTCCCAAACACCCAAGGCTAGATCTAAGCTCAGATCCTGGGGCTTGGACTAAGAGTACACACTTAAGATTCACCACTTTAAATCCATTCTTGGTTGCAAAACTTTGAGAAACAAACGAATGCGAAGCTCCAGAATCAAACAAAACTGTAGCGGGTACTGAGTTAACCAGAAACTTAACCAGTACGACGTTCGTAGCCTCTTGAGCTCCATCTGCGGTGATGTGGTTGATCCTCCCACGCACTGTTGATGGCGGTGTTGCTCCAGCTTGACCTGGCGCACGATTTCCTCCTGAGGCTGGTGCCCTGGCAGGTGTTGTTCCCAAGTTGAAACGAACCGGCGTGATGCCTCCCTTCGGTGGACACCTATTAGAAAAGTGCCCTGGCTCATTACATGTATAGCATCTTTTCACTGCAGATCACGACTCCCTCTGGCGCATTGTTGCCTGTCTTTGGTGTCCGAAAGTTACGATTAGCGGGGCGAGTGCGCAGGGTTGATGTCTTATTCACGGTGGCGGTTGGAATCTAGCAAATTGCTGTGGTGACATTCTCAAACGTAGATGGTTTGGACGTCCACCCTGATTAGTCATCAAGCGCTTACGGTTTTCACCCATCTCTTTGCGCTTATCCTCTAGGATCAAAGCCTTATTGACTAACTCCTGAAAATCTGGAAAATTGTGGGTGATTAGTCCCACCTGCAGTCCTGAATTTAGTCCCTTCATGAAACGAGACTGCCTAGCTTTATCTGTCGCTACGTCTTCAGGGGCATAGCGAGCTAACTGGGTAAATTTATTCAGATACTCGGCCACTGGTTGGCCTCCTTGTTTCAGAGCCCTGAACTCTTCCTTCTTAAGATCCAACATTCCCTCTGGAACATGGTATCGGCGAAAGCGAGAGTAAACTCATCCTGTGATCTCTTGCGGGGCTCCATGTGCGGCAATAATTCTCCCACCATTCTGCGGCGGTTCCTTCCAGTTGATGAGGCGTAGAGCACCTTCTCATTGCCTTCACATTGCGTGATGTGCGACTTCTTCTCAATAGTCCTAAGCCGCTTATCGGCTTCCAAAGGGTTCATATTTCCTGAAAAAGTTGGTGGCCGAGTCCTCATGAAATCGACGACTTGGAGTAAGGTCGAGGTCCACCATTGTTGTTCGAGCTGCATGGTTGTTGTTGGTTGTCTTTGCTACATTGGTCATCTCGTGATCTGCCGCATCATAGTCTGCATTAGTTGAGTCTGCGCGCAAGAAACGCTCCCATTCTCGCATGTCCACCGGGGCGGTGGTTGAGGGCTGCCTCCGTCATTGGGGTTGTCATTCAGCGCAGCCCACTTCTGAAGCATCTTGTTGTTCCCTTGAGCATTCACCATCCGATGATTGCCTCTTGGGTTAGGAAAGGTAGATGTAGCATAGATAAGAAGTAAGAATTTCTAAAGCGGGAAGATAGGTTATACCCAACTGAAATAATTCTTTATTTATTCTTGGTATGGTCGCTTATTCAAGCCTACAAGCTTTGCAACACATAACGCACACTCAAATTACAAAGAAGCAAACTAAACACGAAACCTTAACGTCCACTAAAGAGGTAAAGACTAACTTAAAGACGCGACTCAACACTCGAGTCTCAACACAACTCTAAGATCGATCCTCCTCGGGCTCCCACTCGCGCTCCTCGGGATCCTCCTCGGCTCCTCCTCGGTGGCTCCCGAGCTCCTCGGTCACACGCTCCAACTCGTCCTCGACCGCCTCTAGGGCCTCTCCCACTCGGTGATCATCCCGATGGTCAAGCACGGTCACCTCAAGCTCTGCTCCGCCACTCGAGTGCCTCGTATACGCCTCCGCTCTGGGTAGTCTCTCTCATATGCTCCTCCCGGCAAGGGCAAACTCCGCAAGGTGCGTTGCGATGCACACTCGCCTCCACGATCCGTCGGTGTCGGCACGCTTGAACGTCTGGGTGAAGTCGGAACACTGAGTCGTGAAGCTCGTCGGCGTAGTCGCGGCAGACACGGCGAAGAGCAAGTCGGGCAACCTCCTGGATCGCAACCTCGTACGAGAATCTTCTGGCGGAGATGTTGATTGGCCTGCTAGCTTCATCATTATCCCGGGCGTAGATAATCGACACAAATAAATCCTCGGTGAACACCATTAACGGTCCAAGCGCCTCCACGGTAAAGCGGACGATAGAAGCCTCAAGCGTCAAGAACTCTCCACGGCTCCATGGCGTAGCCACCACCGACTCCTCGAAGGTTGGAACGATCGGCATCCGCTCCACAAGAACTTTGAATAAGTTCTCCACCCGAAACGGCAAGTAAATCGGTAAATTCAACAAAGGCGAGAAGTAGAGAATGAGATGAGTCAAGAGTGTTCTATTAGTCAAGTTTAAATTTTTCTTTAGAAAATAGTTTTGGACTCACACAGACACCTTCATACTATCTAGGCCAAGACCTACAACGGTATGCTCGATACCACCTCTGTAAGGACCCGAATCCACTGATTCGAACCCACTGTGTTTATCGCACTAGTCCCAGGATCAACGCTAGTGCATACAGCTCAACATCGGTACATATCACATCATACTCAACGATAATAGAAATAGTAGCTCATTTATTGATATAGCTAAGTGTATGATCTTATGACCGACTTACATTATTAAGCCACACAGGCAAGACCGAAATATAAGCTAATAATTAAGCGTGGACAAGAGAAAACGTAGATAGCTCATCGAGTTCACCACAGCAACCGACAAGGCTCGGACCCTAATGACTCGTGTCTTCTGGACTTCCTCTTCCAACACGTGTAGATTCTTCAACTGTTGATTATTGTTGTTTGGCAAGGGTGAATACTTAAAGCACTCAACAAGTTGTGCATGTAATGCAATTCTATGTATCTATATGTAAGGCTCATTCCAATGGATAGGCTATCATGGCTATTTTGCAATAAGCGACATTTATGAACAAGTATAATAAATAGATTGTAAAGACTGTAAAACAAATAACAATAATAAATAAATTCAGTATTTCTCAAGTAAACCAAGTTTCCAATCCTAAGTCAAATTCCATCTTCCACATGGCATTCCGCCATCCCAACCAAATTGTCCATTTAATTAAGCTAACCCTTAACTGTAATTCCCGAGCATTGCTCAATACCGCGAGCACGGCTATCCGAATAGTTTCACACTCTGCAGAGGTTATGCACTTTAACCACGTGATACAACCAAACACCACCAAGGCGAGTGATTATAACAAAGCCTTTACAATGCGCTGGCTTAACCGATACTACCCGCTAAGGTTTCAACACTGGTGGGACTGGTTACCACATCCAGGGCCCCCCTCTTGCACCATGTGAATTACTCTATAATTCGGGAACTCACACCGACCACGATAGTACCAAAGTTAAGACATTGCAAATTACTCAGCTAGGCTGGCCCATACCAGACATGTGGTTGCATGATTAACTCAGGTCAAAGGCTTGCAAGGTTAAGTCCTTAGAGTGATCAAGGCAAGACATCCACATACCCTCTGCCCATCGGGCCCACCTTGGCCTCCTCGCCCCTTGTCACTTGCCCCAATCTAAATGATTATCACCCAGTTGATTACCAAGCACCACGTGCTATCAACAATTCAACATCGTTGCGTGACATGACTCGCCACAACAACTCAATCTCATGGTGTGATCCCACATGACACACAAGTTCGTAACATTGTTCCATATTCCATTAATCAAGATTAATTATCAATGATTCTGACACATGTGATGACGTGGCATGGCTAAGCAACTAATACGAACTAACCCTCCAATGTTGATTATAATTACTAACCAACTATATTGAACCAATCTAGGGTGACAATGGATCATGGCATACAATGACAAGGTAGGGTATAGATCAATCTGGTATATTAGCTAAACCCAATCTAATTTGAAACAATTGTATACTTGAAATATATGCAATAGGGTAAAACAAATATAGCAATTTTATAAACATGGGTTCAACATGATCAAAGCACAACTTGCCTTGGAATAGGTCCTGATCCGTTCTCGAACTTGCTCTTGAGTAGTGGATCTTCCTCCGAAGCGTCGCACAATTCAACGTCTACGCGTACCGAAGGAGAAAAGCAAATAAATACCAAAACAGAGAGCAAATGAACTTCAAAAATCAAATAAAATTCACCATTAAATATATCTCAATTTTACAAATTTTTATAAATTTGAATCACTCAAACCCAAGTTACGATGCAAAAGATATAGCCTTTTGAAGTTTGAAATAAATACTGAAATTGCAAAAAATCAGAAAATCAAAATTAACAGATTTATTTTTAAATCGAAAACGGATTTATTACGCAAGCGTGACGTCATGCTGACGTCAGCCCTGGCCTGGACCAACCGTAGCTTGACACGTGTCTCGGGCGTATGGACCCGGTCCACAGGACCTCCTCTGGTCCACCATGAACCCGGCGTATGACGCCTCGATACCCGCAGCGCCACGCGTCTCGATTCGATTGGTCGCAGCGCTGCCCCACCGATGCGCAACACGCGGCACGCATCTACGGCCCGATCTGATCGAACGGCGACAGACACACGCGACGCGGCCCGATCTAAACCGTTCACTCAGATCCGACGGCTACGATCTCACCCGAAGCTAATGGCGAAGCAGCGGCGAGAAGACCCACAGGAGACGAGGAAGAAGCTCTGGCGACGGTGTTCCGGCTCGTTTCCGACGTGAAGAAGTGAAGAAGTCGATGCGGCACACCTCGACGAGTTCAGATCTGGGACCAAAACGCCAAAAACCGACGAACCGGCGACGTACTCGAGCAAAACCCGCGACGACTCCGGCGTTCTACTTCGGCGAGGTCGAGCGGTTTCTACAGAGCTCCTCGGGCGACGGCGCGTCAGAGAAAAGATGCGGCAGCTCACGGAGAACCTCGGGGTCTACCCCGCCCTTAAATAGCCTCGGCGTCCGAGCTTTACACGGCGAAGAAGTTCGACGTCGTTACGGCGGCGGACTCCGAGTCCCGAACGGAGACGACGACGCCCCGCCGTACACGCGTCGCAATCCAACGGCCACGACACGATCTCCTACGCGGCGCGATCCGTCCGGACGAAATGCGACGGACGGTGCGGATTTAGGGTTTATCATGGACGGTGATGGGCGCGCTGGCTTGCTCTGGCAAGATAATCGTGTGCCAGCCCAACACTGTTCATCTGGCTTTTTAAAAGATTTCCCATTTAAAATAATTCCAGAAATTCATTTTATTTATTTTAAGCGATAAAACTAATAGGAAAAGTCCAAGAAAAATCTCAAAAATACTTTGAGATATTCTGGACTCAAATAAAATATTTTTAGCAAAACTTTATTTTAACTTTGCATAAATTTAAATAGATTTGAACAAAAGGTCAATATTCATAATTTAAAATTAATTCAAATAAATCCAGAAAAATCAAATTAAATTCCAGAAAATCATAAATGCACATTTAAGCAATACAATAATATTTGAGCAAATTTTGGGATGTTACAAAAGTGGTGTCCAAATTGCAAGAGTGGCGTCTGACATTATCGAGGCATAAGGTGACAACCTCTGGCCTTAACCTTGTGACCTCCAATGACCTGAAGGTGCACTTGCAAGGGTGACGTCAAAGGTATTTTAGGGTGTGCGAACTAGCCGACCACCCTTCTGCTATAAGTTTCTCTACGAGATTTTATAAGGTACTGATGCTGCCCGATCAGTATGTAGAGCATATTAAGGTTAGTTATTTCCTATTTGTTCACCCTACTAATCTTTTTAGCATTATCCATAAGTTCACTAATTCGTATGCTCGTCTTGTGTGTTAGTCATTCCCAGAGGATAAAGAGTTGATGAACAAAGATATCCCAGAATTCCTAGCGATGTATATGCTCTTCAGTGGGGTGTGATGCCTCGTTCGCGTAGAAGACGCAGAAGAGGATCTAACTGGAAGGTTAGAGGTCCACCCAATACTGTTGCAGCAGAAAGTTCAAGAGGACGTTCAACCACCACCGAAGGGGGCTTGCTCCTAACTATGCAAATGACGATGAGGATTTCATGTCACCTAGACCTCGATGTTCAAGCACAATCACAACAGGCCGTTCAAGCACTACTACAACAGGCCGTTCAAGAAACAATGCAAGAAGATGTTCAACCAGCACTGAAGGAGGGCAAGGTCTTAATCATACAAATGACAATGGTGATGATGATGATTTCATGCCACCTAGGCCACGAACCTTGCGTCCTCGGAGTCCTCCGAATCTTGACGATGATATTAAGCCCTATCAAGTATCCAAACGTAGTACCCCGTTAGGAACCAATAGATAACTATTATAATATTTATAGTAGCGACCTATTCCGACAATCATGGCCATAGAATGTATAGTTTTGTAACTTAATCCTTCACCAGATGCATGTACCTATGTTGTATCTCAGTTTTATGAATTCTCTAAGGCTTGTATGTACCTATGTTGTATCACAGTTTTATAAATTCTCTAAGGCATGTATGTACCTATGTTGTATCCCCGTTTTATGAATTCTCTAAGACATGTACCTATATTGTATCCCAATTTATGATTTAGTCCTGCACTTTGTAATATCAATGTCAGGTTTTATTCAATGATTTGTCATTAAATTTGTCGCACACCGAAAGAGAATGAGGAACAACGAAATTTGATTTTTTTGAGAAAAAATTAACTGAAAAATAATTTTATAAAATACTACATGAATTATCATCGATAAATATGATTTTTTCTGAATTTATTGAACCATAATTTGAACTCTAAAATTCTAGCAACTGTCAAAATAACATTGACTTTTAATCATTAATGCTCATAAGTTACAGCGAATTTTTGAATGAAATCAGTGCAAAAATGTTCCTCATAAATTTAATTTCCTCCAAAAAATTTTTCATTATTTTTATAATTTATTTGGTTTGGGCGCTCTGTAACCCAACCATTGGGCGACAGGGGAATATGTCGCGAAATGAAAAGGCGGCTGGAATATGTCGCCATATGATTGGGCGACAGGAATATGCCGCGAAATGGTTGGGCGACACAGGCTTGTCACCTTTTTATTGGGCAACAGAGAGGCCACATCAGCGCTAACTCTGCTTTTTTTGCGTTTTGCGCTACTGTCGCCCTCCATATGGCGACAAAGATATATTTTTGTAATTTTTTCAGAACAAGGTATATTTTTGCAATTTAAATAAAAAATGTATTATTAAAAACAATTCGGTGTGCTGCTTGCTGCCAAGGAAAAATGATGTTTAATGTTGCCTGAAGAGGAGGGATGGGTAGGTGTGTTGTAAAGTGATGGGGGTCTATTCGTTGTCTAAAGTATTTAAAATTTTTGTGCATGATCAAAAGACAGGTCTTATTCCCTGGTAAAAATTTAAAGACAAGATTTTATCTGTAAAATTTTATTAAATTCTGACAAGACTGCTTACCAAAGTTCTATTTTATGATTCTTATTTTTCATAAATAAAAAATATGGTTTATTTTATATTAAATTTTTTCTATGTTCTCCTAATTATTATTAAGAGCTACCATAAAAATTTCAGCTTATTATCAATTGTATTTAGTTTCATAAAATTCTGACATTGCTATTATTGATTTATTGCAATTTCTTATTTTGATTTTCTAAAATGGTCCAATCAAGTCTATTATTTTTTAAACTTTTCCTGAAAGTTACTCTAGTTATTTTTATTATGTGGTAAATTTTTGAGGATGTGACAATGTAAGTGAAAAAATTTAATAATTCTGACATTGTGCTCTCCATAGTCACATTATACAGTTCTTGATTTCTTTTTTCAGCAATAAATGAGTTAAATTGCTTTGAATTTTTTCATAAGGCTCTGGAGACGATTTGGGATTTATATGAATTTTCCAAGATTTTATTTATTAAGATATTTTGGGTTTTATGTTTTGGAGGAGACGAAAACAATCAATATAAATGATTTTCTTAAAAGCCGAAATTCAAGATTTTCTTTAAAAGATGGAAATTCAAAATAATATTATATTTCAAACTCATTTTCATAGTTTGTTCATTTCTGAAGAAAAAGTTTTAATATTGCGACTTTATTCTTTTCTTAAGGTTTAAAATTCAAGAAAATGAGGAAAAAGATGATATTTTAAATTAAAATTTTGATTCCATTTAAAAATTTTATTCAATATTATTTTTAAATTTTAGATTTTTATTTTTCTTATTTTTCTGGATGTTACACAAAACATACTTAATTCCATCGATCGAATTATCCATGTGAATTAACAAGGCACTAGATGTTCATACGACCCAACAATTAAGGCCTAATGTGAAGTTGTATCGGTTGTAAACTCTCTTATAAACTTTTACCACATGCATGCATGAATATGCTGGTCTGCAACACGCACAACCAAAAACTATGCATGTGAAAGTACAGATGACCACATAATTTTACCATGAGCACTGAGTATGAATAAATTCACTGTAGGCAATTCCTTGATTGCAGGTAAATAAAAATCAGGTTCATCGCCAAAAGTCCAGGTGCCCCTCCTTTTTTCTTCTTCTTTTCCTTCCTTTTTCATTAGGCATATGGCAGCTAATGAAAAATTCAATGGAAGCATGCATCGCATGATGGTCGATGGGGAATTTTTTTTTCTTTAATATTTTTTTTATTCTTTTTTTCAAAACTATGCGTCCGAAAAAAAAATTACGAAAATACCCCCCGCCGCCCGTGTATGGGGCGATCGCCCCATACACGGGCGATTAGCCCCTGCGCCCAACGGCTCCAGCCCTGCGCCCAACGGCGGCCGTTTGGTGGGCCCCCCTAGCGCCCCCAACATGGGCGATCGCCCCATGTAGGGGCGACGGGCTCCTTTAAAGCCGCTGCCTCCCTTCGCCCGAGCGCAGCCAGAAGCCGAGCGAGGCAGAGAAAGAAGAGAAGAAAGGAAGAAAGAAAGAGAGAAGAGAAAAAAAAGGAAAAAAAAGGTAAATTTCGATTTTTTTATAGTTATTTGTAAGAATTTTTTAGAGATAATTGTAGGAATTGTTTTATAGGTTGCGTAATTAAAGTATCATTTAATATTTAGGACTTTGTTGTAGTATTTAGAAATTTTAGGATTGCGTAGTGTTTAGAATTTTAGAATTGTATAGCTCTCGTGAAATTTAATGTAGCAGTTACTTAATGTAGTATGTAGTATTTAGAAACTTAATGTAGTATTTCACTATATGCAAATTTAATGTAGTATTTTGTATGTAGAAATTTAGTTCAAGAGAAACTATAGGTAATATTTAGAAATTTAATTTATTAGGGTTGTGTATTACTAATTTTATTACGTAAATAATGTATTAGGCAATGTAAATAATTTTGTAGTACGATCAATGTACGTTTTGTAGATTGTATTTTAGAGTAATATTTTTCGTCGGACGTTGCGGATGTCGGAGAAATTGTATTTCCAAATATTTTATGGAGATGGGGAGATAGCACAGGGCCGGATGGGGTGGATCTATCATCATTTTCAAGAGTCGTGCGGGCATATGTAGACCGAGCGATAGGACATCTGGGTTTGTTGGAGTGGATGTCTCGGATGTTCAGTTTGGATGCCCAGAGTGCTCGGTTGCGGGTCAGAGCAGTAGTGAGCTGAGTGCAAGACCGTTTTTACGGAGAGTTGATTCCTATTAACTCGACGTCAACATGGAGGAGTTATGTTGGTTTTGCCGTAGAGCGGGGTTGGCCGCTCATGTTGTTGGTACAGTGCTACCCGGTAGCTTCATCGGTGTTGCAAGTTCGTGATGTCGGGGTGGACATTACGGGGGAGGGGACGTCAAATGTAGAAGGATGCGAAGAGGAAGGCGGCGAGGAGCCCGGAGACGAGGAGCACGAGATCGGCGGTGGCAAAGGGACCGGGGCAGAGGAGACAGCGGTGGAGGCGCGAGGGTGGCCGACGAGGGGAGGAGGTGGAGGACATTGTTGACTGATGGAAGAGGAGGACCGTGCGGATGAGGAAGTCCTCGATGGTGAGCACTGACGAGGAGGACAACGCCCGAGGTGCCTATCCTCGTGCGTGGACCAATTACAATTTCAAGACCTAACAATGAATGAAGGGAACATTGATGCATGGGAGTATCGTGAGAACGAGGTGACGGAGGGGCCATATATAAAGACAAGGAGGCTGTGATGGATGCGGTGAAGTACTGGGCAATATCTCTCCGGCGGCAATTCAGGGTTGTGAAGTCCAGTAAGAAGGACTACGACGTGAAGTGCGTAGTTGATTCGTGCCCATGGTGGGTGCATGCATACCAGGGGAAGTGGAAGGACTACTGGAAATGCTCTATAGTGATTGAGCATAATCTGCGAATGGAAGAAGCGGAGCAGGGACACCGCAATCTGTCGTCCACTTGGGTGGCAAATGTGTTTTATGGTCAGATCGTGGACAATCCCCATCTGCAGCCTCGATCTATTATCACAGCCGTGGAGGAGAGGTTTCAGTACAAGATTAGCTACGCAAAGGCATGGAGAGCAAAAATGACAGCTCTGGAAATACGGTTCGGGACGTACGAGGCTTCGTACGAGAATATTCCCCACTTGCTCAGGGCAATCGCACATAGGAACCCCGGTACATCCATCGACCTTGCGGAGTTTCCTGCGGGTGGTGTGTGCACCGTAAGTGGGTATTGCAACGTGCATTCTTCGCCTGGCGCATGCATACATGCGTTAAAACGATCGCCGCCGGTCCTTTGCATGGACGGCACGTTCCTCACGGGGAAGTACAAGGGCCAGATTCTAACTGCGATCGCGGTGGATGCCAACAACCAGGTTCTACCGGTTGCGTTGGCATTCGTGGAGGGGGAAAACACGGAGAGTTGGTACTGGTTCCTTGAAAGAGTGAAGTCGGCGCTTGTTCTCGACAGTTCGATGTTTGTGTCATCCATGACCGACATGCGGTGCTGTTAAGGCGATCGTGGATATGCAACAAGGGTCCGCCGTCGTGGGAGCGACAAAGTGGCTGACACGAGGAGCAGTGGTGCATGAGGCACATGGGTGCCAATTTTTCCGTCGATTCAGAACAAGGAGCTTATGAACATGTTCAAGCGCTGTGCAAACAGAACAAACGGAGGAAGTTCGACGCTTTGGAAGATGTTGGGCGAACTAACGAAGAAGCAATCAATGGATCCCAGAGGTACCGCTAGTTCATCAAGGAACCCGATGGTGTACCATGAGCAGGAGAGGACCCTACAGACCTTGTGTGCGGCCGCCGAGCGGACTTCCCAAACCTCCGGCGAGGCCGGTACCAAATAAAGAGTTCCACCGATTGGATACGACATGAGCCTTTGGAGAAATGGTCCTTCGCATGACGAGGGCGGCTCGCGTTATGGGATCATGACAACGAACTCGCGGAGATTTACAACTGGTAATGAAAGGCACGGATGCCTTCCATCGGTGGGTATAGTTGAAGGTGTCTTATTAGGGACACAGAGATATTTCATTGAGCGATACAAGACCTCCACAAAGATGTATGTCGGACAATCGATCGTCAGACTCAATCTGTTGTGTCTACCTACATGTCCAAGAAAACAAGAAAGGTGTAGACACATCGGGTTACACCGGAGAGTGGCGTGGAACGGAGATACCACGTGCAATCGCGGTGACCGAGGTCGCAGGGTGCCCACCGGAGAGGACTTCCCATCTGTGCATACTCGGCGGTGAGCGCGAGTGCTCTCGCGAGAACCCGCTCGCCGCACTTGCCGTGCTCGTGACGCCATTGCCGCAGCGGCCGAGACGCATCAATCTCGCCGTCCGCTCATCTCCCCGCACTACTACAAGCGAGCGTTCTCAACACGTGGCATCACGAGGTGTACGGTACCGAGTAGATGGATCGCTCACAACCCCCTCCGGACCATCGATGGGTACCGGACATCCGAATGTTGAAGCTGAAGGTCGGGCGTCGAAGGACAAGGCGATTCGAACGATATGGACGAGTCCGAGGCGCGCGCAACCGCGGATAATGTAATTTTCCATGTTGTTCCCATCTTGTATTTTTCAATGGACCGGTAAGTTGTGATGTAAGTTGTAATGATCGATGTAATTTTTAATGTACTAGTAAGTTGTTTTTCGCATCATGTAATTCTCCGATGTACCAGTTAATAGCTACGAGGATAATGTAATTCTCGACGCCAGTGCCTCGTCGAACATATCTTTGTCTTTCGTATGTTTGTAATATGAGATTTTTTTGGCTCTCTCGCACTTCGGTTGTATTGTTTGATGAGTATGGTACAATTCGTTATTTCGCATTTCATTTTGTGTGCACATGTAATTATCGACAAATTTGTTGTATTTGCTTTGTAATGCACCACGATGGCGCGACCTTGCCTCGAGTCTTTGGACGTGGCCGTCGATGCGACCCACCGCCTAGGTACTCCGCAGAGGAGAACCGAGAGCTAGGGACACTCCGACCTCGGGTGTCCAACGAGTCGCCGCGCATCAACCCACGCTGGTTCCACGGTAAGTCGCCAACGCTTGCACTCTTTACGCACATGTACTTACCGTGAATGCAATTTAACGACGCAATGCACTACATGCGAAGTTGCGGCGGTGGCTTACTTTCTCTTTGTAGGATGGTGGAGGAGGTGATCGCCCCATTAGCGGGCAAGGAGGTCCCGCGTTTCGGTACGACCGGTCCCTGGCCGCACTCGTGGACCAGTGGAGACCGGAGGCGCACACGTTCCACCTTCCGTACGGAGAGATGGCTCCGACGCTGCAGGACGTGTCGTACCTCTTAGGCCTCCCCTGTGTGGGTCCGACAGTCGTGCCACACGACGCCTACGTCACGTGGCACGCCGAGTTGTCCGCGCGTTTCACCGCGGTGCAGCGGCACCCCCGGGCAGCCCCCTACCGGCCCCTCAGGGAGGGTGAGCGCCACGGACCGACGAAGGCGTGGGTGCTTCAGTTCACGGTGAGTACCTCTTTCTTTGAGAATTAAAAGAGAAGCGCTAAGTTGCTGATAATGTTTGTTGTGAACGCTGCAGGCTCAGCTTCTCCACCCGCATGCGGAGGAGGCGGACGTGGCCCGCCACTTGGAGGCATACCTCTTGTTGTTGTTCGGTTGGGTGATGTTCCGCCCTCCCACGGAACACGGTGGACCGCCACCGATCGAGTACGCCCAAAGACATCGCCGACACCCGTTGGATGAGGTAACACACTCGGTTCAAATCTCGTCTCACGAGCACGCCTAACTCCACCCTTGTAAATGGATGATGCGGTGGTCGTGGGCCTCACCGTGCTAGCGGCGACGCATCGAGGTCCGTGTGACGCCGTCTCTCGAGCGAGCACGACGCGACGATGTCGGGTTGCGCCCTACTCCTCCGATTGTAGTCTGGGGCGCTTCTCCATCGGCAGTCTGTTGTTGACACGACACCGCACTCGAGGGCCTTTACGGAGACGACCGGTGGATCGCCCACCATGGGCCACTCTCGGGTCCGACGCGTATGCTCCTCGTATCTTTTCCCCACTAACACACTTGAATAACCTTCGCCATTTCTTATTTCCTCGCGCAGAGGTACGCACCGACAGGTGAGGAGGTCCTACCGGAGTTCGCTCGAGTTCGACCGCCTCCACGACGAGGACGTGCGGTGGGCGCCATACACCACGTCACGACGCCCACGCCCGAGCACTGACGGGTCTCCGTGCTTTGCACGCGAGATGAGGCCTTCTGGCTCACCCGTAAGGTTCTCGTCTTTGACCTGTGTGTCGAGGAGTACTCCCCGCACCGAGTGCTGCGGCAGTTCGGCCTGTTCCAGTCCTTTCCCTTGCCGCCTCGTCACGTTGTCGCACGTGGCGCTCACAGGTACTTGCCCTGATCCTACTACTCCGCATCTTTGCGAAATTAATGTGGTGTGTACTTACTGTTTTTGCATTGCAGGATGATCCGGATGGGTGCTGCAGTGGGCACTCAGTTCGCGCACCGTATGCGATCATGGGTCAGTCGCAAGGGGCCGACTCGACGAGAGGGTCACCGAGACCCGGCCGTACGACCATGACATGTACGATCAGTACATGGGAGGGTTTCGCCCGCGCACTCGCCTCAGGGTGGGGTACACACCAGCACCGACGTCGCCACGGTAGGCATCGGTAGCGGACACGTACCCTTCACAGATATCCCGGAGGGACAACGCCTCGGTAAGTGTCGCAACCGGCTACATGGGCACGCTTTTTCATGTAAATTACGTAATAACAATCGACGCGTTACATGCGGACTCACTCATGGGGAGATTGAGGTGGAGGTCGGTCCATGTTGACGCACCTACGGGGCATACAGTGACCACCGCCGAGTCCGAGACGCCTTGGGCTCGGGTCCTCGATAGGATGAGGCGGTTGGCTCGCTGGCCACCGCCGGGCGCGGAGACATCGGCGGACGCAAAGACACCACGCCCTGCGCCCAAAGACTCGCCCTACCCGCCGGTGCCTCGTCACGCTCCCACTCACCGCAGTGGGGACAATGGGCCGAGGAGGCTCCTCGCGTCTCGCCCTACCCCGCCGGTTCCTCGCTACGCTCCCACGCAGAGCGTGGGGACAATGGTCTGCGGAGGCTCCTCGTCGCCTCGCGCCCAGCGGACCCCACGGGTGGTTTCGACGACCACGTGGACGGCGAGTTCGACACGGAGGAGTACCTTTCGACCGACTACCTCGACCCTCTCGGCTCTCGGGAGCGCCGCACAGACACGCCCTCGTCGCCACCACTACTACTCGCGCGCGCGCAGGCGGCCTAGGAGGGACGTCCGTCCGCCGCCACTCACCTACCCCACGGGCCAGATCAGGAAGCGTGGCCGTGATTGACTTGTTGTACGGATGTATTTTTGTAATGGCTTTACGTTCAGCAGCATATTGTATAACTCTCCGAGTTAGTAACATGACAGCCTTATCACTTTAAATTGTTCAAATTCATGTATGCATTGCTTGCCTATGCCACACGACGTGACAACGCACTAACGTCTCGGTGCACCTATCGCCTCTAGTAGGGGCGATCGCCCTAATATGGGGCGATCGCCCTAATATGAGGTGATCGCTCTATACCCGGGCGATATCTGGCCTTTATAACATTCGTTCTCACAAGCGGTCTCGCAAAGAATACAAGAAGAAAGAATAGAGGGGTGAGGAAAAAAATTCAGGATCAATCGAAAATGCCGAGGCGTGCAAGTGCAAAGGGAAAGGGGAAGGCAAAGGAAGAAGCAAGTGCATGCCCGCGCAATTTAGCGTACCAAGATCTCTTCCTACCTCGTGGAGCGATAGCACCCATGTGTATGTGCGGAGATCTTTGCAGGCTTGTCCGCTCTTGGGAAATTTCAACTTGGAAGAGGAGGTATTGGAAGTGCCGCAACTACGCCTTCGATCCGCCGGAGAAGAGCCTGAAGGATCGCCGCATGGTAACAATCGTACGGGTTACATAATATTTGTGAATGAAACTTTGCTAATTTACGCTTCATGCGTCACCTCCGCCATCGTGAATTTGAGCGTGGTTTGATACGGAGATCAACCCCGAGGACCAACGGCTTTTTGATCAAGCCAACCGACAGACGAGTTCACGCGGCGCTTCAAGAACAACGCGATGTCGCACGCGAGGAGGCATGTAGGAAGGAAGCGGAGGAGAAGGAGGCCGAGAGAGAGGAAACGAGAGAGGCGCGGCGTGCGAGAAGCCCACGAGGCATGGGCGAATGGGAAGTGGCCTCAAGCACTCGATGAGCGTCCGTGTTAACTTTGGTTTTCTTTGTTCGTGGTACTCCTTTCAGCTTTAAGTCGTAATAAAGAGTGCGCCTAACCTTCAAGTGTATGCTCACCGTCCAAGGGCTCGATATGTCCTCTCGCTCAGCTTGTCCCAAATGATGTTATTTTTGTCCATCAAGATAGGTTATAGCATTTTAAGTTCATCAGATTTCATTTCATCGAGTTTGAACCTCGTTTGCGAAAGATACGGCCATTTTGATGTTTTACTGATTGCATGTTCGGACAACAATAAAATAGTACAGTCTAAAGTGACATCTAAATATTTTTACATGATTGTAACCTATGCAAGCCCAAGAATGCAACAAAACTAGTTCTGTCGAGTTTTGAGGTCCTTTAGACATTATTCTAACTGCTTGAACAATGAATGTTATAAAGGGTTTAAACTAGCCATCTTTGATTCAAAATGCAATCATATTTAGATATTTTTGCAAAAATGAAGTGCATAAGGTTGTAGTAACTTATTCTATTTATTTCATGATTTATGGATCAACACACATTGTAATTCCTTCACAATCCATAGTTAGAGCTTAGCATTCGAACTCAAATAAAATTATTTTTCTGCAAACAACACATAGATTTTTATTTTACAATCTAATTCCTCATTCCAAAATTTAAATTTAGAAACAAGTTTCATTTCATTTGGACACTCCTAGCAAAAGTTATGGGGTTCATATTAAAAAGACATATAGCAATTACAAAAAATACTAAAAAAATTCATCTGCAACCCCTCGTCGCCTCTGTCTCAAGCATGGGGGCCCACTGACGGAGCCCAACGGCAGTGACAATAAGACGGCTAATCGCCCGTGTATGGGGCGATCGCCCCATACACGGACGACGGGGGTATTTTCGTAATTTTTTTTTTCAGACGCATAGTTTTGAAAAAAAGAATAAAAATAAATATTAAAGAAAAAAAATTCGGTCGATGGGAGTGACAGACCCTTCATATTTGGCCTGTTAATTTCTGCTGTTCTGACCCATCTTCGAAGTGACGTGCATGCATAGTGAGGCCCTTTCCCCAATTGTTCGATCATCATACATGACTTACACAGATCCGGCCCGCTTTAAGGGGTGGGACCCACATCTATATTTAATTTAATTATCTTATGCACCATATTTCATCTGCATTTTCATCTAAATCTCATCTATGTTTCAGTATCTAGGCTATCTCCTCAATTTTGCATATCTATGTCACAACATATTCAACAGTGATGAGCGGGAGAGGCATTCCCATATAAAAATTGATTCATGCTCTTTTCCAAAACAAATTCGTTGTGGCGCTTTTCGTTTTGATATAGTCATCAGAATTTAGGAATTAGAATGACATGAAATTTGTAGATACACTAGATGATAATTTTTTTTAACAATCAACGGAGAGTTCTGATGTTCATATATATCACGAACATCACATTAAGTTGGAAGACCAGAAAAAAAGAGAGTAAGGGATCGATGGATCGAACCATAAAAGAACATTCTTGACAGATGCTATGTTGGCCAATTTTCTTGTCGTAACAACCGGAATTATTAAGGCATTAACCACAAATTTAGAGAGGCATTTGTGAAGCTTTCAGATTGTAACACCTCTGTTTCAAATAGGTTCAGATCTAACCGCAAATAGGACAAATCACGGACTCACACCAATCATGTTTATGTTTTCGTCCTCACTTTCTCACAGAAGAATTAACCTAAAAGTTGAAAACTCTCCTAGCATTCTGATACACCTAGATAAGCTGCACTTGCCCGATTCAAGTTGGGTCAGGGTCTCACACATACAGACCACAAATCATTCGCAGGCCAACAATTTGCTAACCAAATCATATATATGACTCGTATAGGAAAATGCATAAACCTCTTGATCTTGATATAAGGCAATAAAAAAACATACCCCATCAAGATTCAAGAACTCAACTATGAATAGTACTATGTAAATCCTTAGCCTTACCTTAGGTTTACTTTTACCTCACAACTCTAAAAAAAGATTAAAAAAAGCAACGAAAAGTACAACCCAAACATTTTTATCATAACATTTCTTCCATCCAAAGAAAAAAAAGTTTTGGATAAAGAGAGAAAAAAAATGGGGGACAAAGAACCATGCACGAACTCCGGCCATGGCATGTTGCACCACGCCATGCATGTATATAGAAGGTGGCGGAGGCCGTCGTCGTCGGTGCTCGCCGCCTGCCCGCCCGCCGCGCCGTCCAACGGCTACACGGTGCAGGACGCCGCGGCCTTGGCGGCGGCCGCCCTCACGACAGAGAACGTGGGCAAGGGCAGGCTGCTCGGCGGCGGCGCGAGCGCGTGCAGAAGGTCCTCGACGAAGCCCCGGGCCACCTCCCTCTCCAGGTCGTCGAGCGCCTCGGCGACCGACGACGACGGGGGCAGCGGTGCGGCCCTCTCCAGCGGCTTCCTCCGCTGCGCCCGCGGCGGCTCCTCCGCCGACCTCGGCGACCTCGGCTTCTTCCTCTTGTAGCCTCCCATCTCCATGGTAGCCGCCGCCGCGGTCATCCCGGTCGAAGTCGCGGAGTTGACCTTGGTGGCGGCGGCCGGAGGAGGAGGAGGGGACTGCCGGTAAGGGAACGTGCCATGCGTGGCCATGGTCACCGGCGGGAGCAGCACGAAGGGGGAGTGGTGAGACGGCAGGAGAGGGAGAGAAAGAGAAGTGTACAAGTTATAAGGAGTGTACTGAAATGGAGGAGCTGAAACATAAGGGAAGGAATCGTAGGCGCTGCGAGGCGCCGGCGAGCTCACGGAGAGCCTACGGCAGCCTCCGCCGACAGTTCTCCTCCGGCGGAAGCCGTAGCCGCCTGTAGTTTGGTCGATGAGAACATTCTCCATCTCTTTGATTAGGAGGGTTTCCTGAGTTCTCTTTTGTACGGCCAAGACTAGAAAGATGCAAGAAGGGAAGTTAAAGGTGCATTACTTAGTCAATCTGCATCATATATATTGTGTTGAGACAAACTTTGCAAGAATAACTTGTGGAAAATTTGCAACAAAAGAAGGATTGGGCAAGTGTGGAGGAAAGGATGTGGTTTAATTGATCAAAAGAAGGAAATTAGTGAAGGCAGAAGATCTGAAATTAATATGTAAGCTAAGCAAGGAGACAGACGATGATTGTTTCTTCTTGCCTGATCTGAAGACGAAGGGAAAAGATGGAGAGGGAGAGAGAAGAATAGGCTACTCTAGAGCAGAGAGGGAATTAGTAGCCGTACTCACTCACCTGCGGGAGCACTTGCCCGGAGGTGATGCCGTGCCGCCTTTTATAAAGAGGAGAATTCCGCCCTCCTGATTTCCATCTATTATGTTAATAGAAAGTGCTTTGCACATGTTAATCTTAGATCCGAGGGTTTTTTTAAGGCAAACTGGCCCAAAGGGCCTAACCGGCCTCTTATTTCATTAAACCACAGATGATTTTTATAGATATGAAGTACATATTAAAAAAAATTAACAATAAACGATTAATTATAAAGATTGCACTTTATAAGTAATCCTTTCGAACATAGTAACATTGAGTGAGTCACGTATGCTCTTTAACCTATGTATATTAAAAAAAAATTAACAATAAACGATTAATTATAAAGATTGCACTTTATAAGTAATCCTTTGGAACATAGTAACATGTATGCTCTTTAACCTATGTAACTCGTTAAGATTCTAAGTATCAATTAGTTAAAAAAAATACTATTATGATTTTTAGGACGATAAATGATTTTCCCTTTATAGAGAAATAACTTCTCCCACATTTAACAATAAAAACAAAAAAAGGCAATATAATCAATTCACAAGTCCTTGTGCCTAGACATACATGGGCTCGTTAATTTACTGCTATATGTATTTAAATTAAAGTTACCTAAAGGTCATAACATCTAAAAACATTAATCTTTTCAAGAATCCGACAAAAGCATAAAAAATTAACCAGGCTAAAAAAATACAACAACAACTCTCTCTAAAAAAATTGAAACAACATTTATGGTTTTTATTGCAAAACAAGCAACTCCTATCAACTTGCAATGTGCTGTAAAATCAAACCACCGACCAGTACGGCCTGACAGCTTTGGAACCCGACCCTGACCTCCTATCACAACTGCCACCATACAGCGACAGTGACACGGACACGTAGCACCTCCCTACTGACGGTGGGACCATGCAAGCCCATGGCCCCACATGGAATTGAAAAGGGTCGCTCCGCACCACACGACCTCTCCTGTGGCTGCTGGGATTTCCCAGTCGTGGCGGGAATCTAGCGCGCGACGGACATGTGCACGTGAGGCGACCAACCGCCAATCTTATGATGGCCGTCGGATGGGCATCGATCTTGGCAGGTGAGACGCTGAGCTCCATCTGGCCGTCCATTGCTCCATGGTCTCTTCCCCACATGTTGTGTAGATGCCCAAATTGCTTGGGGTCCACCGTTTGTGCACCAGTCTTTCCCGTCAGAGCAACTGCACGTCACGTGATTTTTTGGCATGGGACTTTGCATGATTGGATTATTACTCCGTGAGATATATACCGCTTTCCAGAGTATAATGATCCAGACTTTTATAGTTCAATTTTATTGGTTCAGTATTGCGCACTTGCAAATTGAAAGATTAGTTTGCTTTAAAAATTACTCCTTCTGTTTCTAATAAACAGACGATGTTTTAATATTTTGCACTTCAACCAAGACAAGTGTACAATAGACCACTTATTATTATTGGATAGTGGTATTACTCTAGTTCATAGCATTAAATGATCTCAGAAATAGTCAAAGGGTAGGAGTATATAAGGAAAAGAGGTGAAAAGTTATATCGAGATTGTAGAATGATATGTATTTAGGAATAAAATTTGAAAGCTAGAATGGCATATATTTAACCATAGTTAGGTATATTCAGGCTAGGAGCCTAGGAGGGCACTTCTAAAAGTTTTTGCTGGTGTGAAGTGCAAAGTTGCTGATATTCCAAAGCTAAGAAATGCCCAATCCAACAATTAAGTGCTAGGATCATCAGCGACATTACAAAGTACCCAAAAAAAAGTGCCGTGATCAGTGACATAAAGGGACCTTATTTTGCTTTTCGTTTTTGAGGCATGAACCGTACATGCAATGCGTTCCTTTCAGGAATGGATTTCGATAAAGATCATCTTCGGTCGTGGCGAGCACATGTGAAACAAGATTCGTTCGGCGGTCGGCACCGACCATGTCCAAACTGAAAGTGGAATACATTGAGAATATCAAATAATTAAAAAATAGAGGTACATGTTGATGCGCTTGATCGTACAGGGTTAGTCAGTTAAACATCTCAAAAATTCAAAAATAGTAAGAATAAAAATTTAAAATTTAAAAATGAGTTACATAAAATTTTTAATTGGAATTAAGATTTTACTTTAAAATATCATCATTTTCCTCGTTTTCTTGAATTACGGTCTTAAGAAAAGAATAACTGCAATATCCCTTTCTTCTAAAATGAATAAACTAAGAAAATGAATTTGAAGTATGAACTTATTTTGAATTTCCATATTTTCTGAATTTTCATGAAATTTTGTTCTTTAAGAAAATCATTTTCATTTGGTTGAAGTTCTACTTCCCAATCTTTAAAATACACAATCATGTAAAAAAATCTACAGGAATTATATTTAAAAATAAGAAAACCTCTGGAACATTATTGCTGCATTCAAAAAGCCATATGAACACATTTATTAGTGCAAAGAAATGTGAAGTGATGAAATTTGACTAAAAACAGTAAGCTTGTTAGATTAAATTAAAAATCCACTGACCTTATCTAGTGCTGAAAATTTTACCATATCTTCTAAAGGGTACATCTTCAGTAACAATATTAAAAATAAATAATCACATTTGATTCCTTTAAAAATTTCAAAACTTAAAAGCCAGAAATTTCAAGATTCCAATGTTAGAATTACTATAAATTAAATACAAAATTTATTAATCTGAAATTTTTACAATAGAATATTTCAACCATAAGTAACCTCCATGGAAATTCTCGAATTTTTTTGACAGTGTTTCAATGCTTAAATAAATTAAAAACTGAAAAGGAGCAGATTAAATTGTCAGAATTTATATAAAATCCACACATAAGATTTTAACTTGGAAATTTTACTGGATAACAAACATTATCTAAAATTCACATATAAAAATATTAAAAAATTGGGACATGATTTAGTGGGGCAATTAATGTGGAGAACATGTGCTATCACGAGGAGGAGACCCAGCTTTATCCCTTGCTGCCACTTACAAGTGGGCCTTGTCTAGCTAGTGTCCCCAGGTGTAAGGACCCGAATCCACTGATTCGAACCCACTGTGTTTACTGCACTATTCCCAGGATCAACGCTAGTGCACACAGCTTAACATTGGTACATATCACATCATACACAACGATAATAGAATAATAGTTCATTTATTGATATAACTAAATGTATGATCTTATGACCAACTTACATTATTAAGCCACGCAGGGCAAGACTGAAAATATAAGCTAATAATTAAGCAGCGGAAAGTAGAAACGTAGGTAGCTCATCAGTTCACCACAGGCAACCGACAAGGCTCGGACCCTAATGACTCGTGTCTTCTTGGACTTCATCTTCCAACACAGGTGTAGATTCTTCAACTGTTGATTATTGTTGTTTGGCAAGGGTGAGTACTTAAAGCACTCAACAAGTTGTGCACAGAATGCAATTCCATGTATCTATATGCAAGGCTTATTCCAATGGATAGGCTATCATGGCTATTTTGCAATAAGCGAGATTTATGAACGAATCTGATATATAGATTGTAAAGGATGTAAAACAAATAACGATAATAAATAAATTCAGTATTTCTCAAGTAAACCAAGTTTCCAATCCTAAGTTAAATTCCATCTTCCACATGGCATTCCGCCATCCCAACCAAGTTGTCCAATTTATTAATCTAACCCTTAAACTGTAATTCCGAGCATTGCTCAATACCATGAGCACGGCTATCCGAATAGTTTCACACTCTGCAGAGGTTATGCACTTTACCCACGTGATACAACCAAACACCACAAAGGCGAGAGATTATAACAAAGCCTTTACAATGCTCTATCTTAACCCGATACTACCCGCTAAGGTTTCAACATCAAGGTCTCAGAAACTACATCCGTGGCCCCTCTTGCGCCATGTGAATTACACCGACCCGGGAACTCACACCACCACGATAGTATCAACATTAAGACTTTGCAAATTACTCACCTAGGTGGCCCATACCGTACATGTGGTTGCATGATTGACTCAGTCAAAGGCTTGCAAGGTTAAGTCCTTAGTGTGATCAAGGCAAGACTTCCACATACCATCGCCCATCGGGCCCACCTTGGCCTCCTCGCCTTGCCACTTGCCCCAATCTAAGTTATCATCACCCGCTTGATTACCAAGCACCACGTGCCCTCAACAATTCAACATCGTTGCGTGACATGACTCGCCACAACAACTCAATCTCATCGTGTGATCCCACATGACACACAAGTTCATAACATCTGTTCCATATTCCGTTAATCAAAATTAATTAACAATGATTACGACACATGTGATGACGTGGCATGGCTAAGCAACTAATACGGTCTAACCTCCAATGTTGATCATAATTATTAATCAACTATATTAAACCAATCTAGGGTGACAATGGTTCATGGCATATAATGACAAGGTAGGGTATAGATCAATCTGTATTTTAGCTAAACCCAATCTAATTTGAAACAATTGTATATTTGAAATATATGCAATATTGTAAAACAACATAGCAATTTTATAAACATGGGTTCAACATGATCAAAGCACAACTTGCCTTGGAATAGGTCCTGATCTTGATCTGAAGCTTGCTCTTGGGTTGCTTGATCTTCCTCCAATCGTCGCACAATTCAACGTCTACGCTGCATCAAAGAGAAAAGCAAATAAATGCCAAAACAGAGAGCAATAGATCTCCAAAATCAAATAAAAATCACCATTAAATAGATCTCAATTTTACAAATTTTTAGAAACTGGAATCACTCAAATCCGAGTTACGATGCAAAAGATATAGCCTTTTGAAGTTTGAAATAAATACTGAAATCAGAAAATCAGAAATTCGAAATTAACAGATTTATTTTTATTCTGAAAAATCGATTTATGACGCAAGCATGACATCCTGCGCGTCAGCCCGGCCCAAGCGCTCGGTCTTGACACATGCCCCTCGGTCCATGGATCGAGTCCATGAATTTCAATGGTCCACGGTGCACCCGGCTCACACGTCGGAGCTCTCGACACGCGGCCCCGCACTAAGTGACCCGGCGCCAATATGACTCACCACGACGTGCCATGCCAGCGCCACGTCGCTGCCCGATCCGATCTGGCATCCACGTGGGTGACACGCGGCGACGAACCAGTAAGCCACGTCGACGGCGACGGCACAGAGCCCTAGGGTCGTCGGCGGCGATCGGCCCGACCACCTACGGCGTCCTCGCGACTTCGCCTACCTTCTGACGCGCTTGGATCTGGGTTTTGGGCACTTGGGCGACGGCGGCGAGACTTTTCTTCTTGCCGGCGATGACCTCCCCGCGGTTTCTCGTCTCCGGCGATGCTCCGACCGAACTAGCGTGCGCACGGGCTCCCCCTCGTTGAGACGAAGCTGATGACTCCGGTCCCGAGCCTTGAGCTCGACGAAAGACGGCGGAATCGGTGAAAACGACAGCGGTGGTGCTCTTCGAGAAAACTTCGATTGCAGAGATTTGGCTCCGAACTTGGCGACGAAACTTTGGGGCTTTGGTTGCTTGGATCCTGACGACGTCGGCGCGCTCCTTATAAAGCACCACGAGTCCCTCTCTTGCCCGATTCCTGCGCGGTGTCCGCGGCAAACACGGCGGCGGCGCTAGAGTCCGACTCAGACACGCTCTGGAGAAGAAGATGCAGAACCGTCCGATGCACAGATCAACGGCCACGATGCACTCCGCGCTAGGAAATCTGAACCGCAACTTGGAATCCAACGGAAACCTCCCCACACGATCTCCACCGCACACTAAAGATCCAACGACTAGCGTTCACTCTTCTAGAACTTGGGCCAAGCGGGCGTGATTTGCAAAGCAATGGGCTCGCAGAACGGTTCCCACGCCAAGACAAAGACATGGGCTCGGCCCGACATCACAGTAACGAATTTCAAAAGATTTCTCATTTAAAATAATTACGTAAATTCATTTTATTTATTTTAAGCGATAAAACTATTAGGAAAAATCCAAGAAAAATCTCAAAAATACTTTGAGACATTACGGACTCAAATAAAATATTTTTGGCAAAACTTTATTTTGACTTTGCATAAATTTAAATAGATTCGAATAAAAGGCAATAAACTTGATTTGAATTCAATTCTAATAAATCCAAAAATCCAAATAAATTCAGAAAATCATAAATGCACATTTAAGAAATTAAAACATAATTAGGCCAAATTTTGGGATGTTACAAACCTCCTCCTTAATGAATCTCGACCGAGATTCGGGCTAACTAGAGAATAGGTTCGGAATTCGACTTCAAGTCTTCTTCTCGCTCCCAAGTGGCTTCACTTTCGAATGATTGCTCCATCGAACTCGCAAAGCGAATAGACTTGTTTCGGTCTTGCGCCCATAACATCCAAAATTCGATCGGTTGCTCTTTATAAGTCAAATCTTCTTGCACTCTATTGCCTCCAACGGGCTTGCTCATGGCACTCGAGACACTTCTTAAGTGCGATACATGGAATACATCATGCACTCGCCCAATGATCGAGGCAACTCTAATCGATAAGCTACCTCTCCTCGACGGCTCGTAATCTTGAACGGACCGACATATCTTGGTGCAAGCTTCCTTTAACGTGAAATCTTTTAACGCCCTTAAGAGGGGTAACCCTGAGATACACATGATCTTCTGGTTCAAAACTCAAATCTCGACGACGGTTATCTGCGTAGCTTTTCTGTCTTGACTGTGCTATCTTCAACCTCTCTCTGATCATTGCGACTTGACTTTCGGCTTCCTCGAGAATATCTGGCCCAAAAACCAAACGCTCTCCTGTTTCATTCCAATTCAACAGAGTACGACAAGCACGCCCATACAATGCCTCGAATGGTGACATCTCGTAGGCTAGCTTGATAACTATTATTGTAATCGATTTACGCATATGGCAAACATTTATCCCATGACGTGGCATACGCTAAAGCACAGCTCTCAACATATCCTCTAAAATCGATTTACTCTTTCACCGACCATCCGCATGCGGGTGATATGTCAGATCTTGAAATTCAGACGGGTTCCCATTGCTTCATGCAACTTATTCCAAAACCTTGAGGTAAATTGGGTACCTCATGCGACACAATCTTCTTTGGCACTCCATGCAAACATACAATCCTTGACATGTACAATTCGCCAAACGATCTCCTGCGTAAGTGGTCTTTCTTCGGGATGAAATGAGCGACCTTGGTTAGACGATCCACGATAACCCAAATGGAATCGTAACCTTTACGAGTCTTAGGTAAACCGTGATAAAATCCATTCCGATTTCCTCCCACTTCCATTCCGAATTTTTAATCTACCGCAATGCACCAATGGGTCTTTGATGCATGGCTTTACCCTCGACATACGTCACATAACGCAACATGCTCACCACTTCACGCTTCATATTCGCCACCGAATCTCTCCTTCAAATCTGATACATTTTAGCACTTCTGGATGAATTGAGTACTTTGAATCATGCACTTCCTCAAGAATCAATTGTTTTATTTCCTTTTATCCAAGCACACAAATTCGGCCTTTGAAGAACATGGTTCCTTGTTCGTCAGTGAAATCTATGGCTAGGCCTTCTTCCTTTTAGCCTTGATTTTTGAAATTTTATCGTCATCTTGTTGACCTTCTCTAATCTGATCCTCTAATGTTGGTTTTACTTCTAGCGCAGCTATCATTCCTTATTGAACGACCTCCAATCTTAACCTCTCAAATTCCTTGCATAATTCGTTGATCCTCCATTGACAATGCATTTGCGCTATGGCTTTTTCGACTCGGGGCATCCGCCACCACATTGGCTTTTCGGGATGATAATGGATTCCTACATTATAATCCTTAATTAGCTCAAGCCATCTTCACGCCTCATATTCAGTCGATTGAGTGAATATGTATTTCGACTCTTATGGTCCGTATATATCTCACATCTATTTCCTATGAGATAATGACGCCATATCTTTAAAGCATGCACTACTGACTAACTCCAAATCATCGTTGGGTAATTCACTTCATGCGGTCTCAATTGTCTCGACGCATAAGCAACGACTTTGCCTTCTTGCATTAACACGCATCCCAAGCCTTGCTTCGAAGCATCGCAGTAAATATCAAATCCATTCTGCACATCTGGCAATACTAATACGGGGTCATTGTTAAACGCTTCTTTAATTCCATGAAACTTTTCTCGCACTCTGGCCCATGCAAACTTCTTCTCTTTCTTTAACAAGCTGCGTAAGGGGTTTAGCAATTGTCGAGAATCCTTCTATGAACCGACGGTAATATCCCGCCATTCCCGAAAACTACGAATCTGAGTAATGCACTTGGTGGCTCCCAATGCAACATCAAGGCCCACTTTGTTTGGGATCAATCATGACTCCTTTGGTAGTCATTACATGACCGAGAAATTCAACTTTCTCCTTCCAAAATTCACACTTGCTAAACTTAGCATATAGTTGATGCTCTCGCACTGCCTAAAACCATTCTCGGATGTTCGCATGCTCTTCCTCCGCCTTCGAGTAAACCAAGATATCGTCTATGAAGACTACAACAAACTTGTCCAAGTAATCCATGAAGACTTTATTCATCATGTTCATGAAATATGCTTTGGGCATTAGTCAATCCAAATGACATGACTGTGAACTCGTAATGTCCATATCGCGTAGAAAACGCAGATCTTAGGTACATCCTCGCTCGGATCTTCAATCGATGGTATCACGAACGAAGATCTATCTTGGAGAAAACTCCAGCTCCTCTTAATCGATCAAATAAGTCATCGATCCCGGGCAACGGATACTTATTCTTGATCGTTACTTCATTCAATGGCACGATAATCAATGCACATTCTAAGACTTCCATCCTTCTTGCGGACAAACAAAACCGGGCTCCCCACGGTGATGAACTTGGTCTAATGAAACCTTTCTCTTGCGGTTCCTCAATCGCTTCTTCATTTCTACTAACTCGTCGGTAGGCATCCGATATGGTCTCTTTGATATCGGTCTTTGCACACAGTGCTAACTCGATGACAAACTCGATATCACGATCCGTGGCAATCCCGCAAATCTTCCGAAATACATCCGGTATTCTCTCTCTTGGCACATCTTCCATGCCGATGGCTTTCACATCGTTGATCGTTAATCGCCCGTCCCGAATCGCGGTCGCTTGAAACTCCACTTTCTTGCCACTAGGGCCTTCCAAGGTCACGATCCTTGGCCACAATCTAAAATGACCTTATGCTTGGACACCAATCCATTCCAAGGATGACGTCTAGGATTGCGATCTATCAAGATAAGATTCGCGAGAAATTCTATCCCATCCATAAGCAACTTAGCTCCCAAACACCCAAGGCTAGATCTAAGCTCAGATCCTGGGGCTTGGACTAAGAGCACACACTTAAGATTCACCACTTTAAATCCATTCTTGGTTGCAAAACTTTGAGAAACAAACGAATGCGAAGCTCGTAATCAAACAAAGCAGAGCGGTCTAATCGAGTTGACCAGGAACTTACCCAGTACGACGTCTGTAGCTTCCTGAGCTCCATCAGCGGTGATGTGGTTGATTCTTCCACGCACTGTTGACTGCGGCGTTGCTCCAGCTTGGCTTGGTGCACGATTTCCTCCTGATGTTGGTGCTTTAGCGGGTGTTGTTCCTGTGTTGAAACGAATCGTGTGATGCCTCCTTCGTGGACACCTATTTGAAAAGTGCCTTGGCTCATTGCAAGTATAGCATCTCTTCACTGCAGACTGCTGATTTCCCCCTGGTGCATTGTTGCCTTGCGCTGGGGTCTGGAAATTCTGATTGGCAGGGCGAGGTGTAGGGGTTGATGTCTTGTTCCCAGCTGGTGGTTGAAATCTAGCAAATTGCTGGGGTGACATCCTCAAACGTAGATGGTTTGGGCGTCCACCCTGATTGTTCATCAAGCGCTTACGGTTTCACCTAGCTCTTTGCGCTTATCCTCTAGGATCAAAGCCTTATTTACCACTCACGAAAATCCGGAAAATTGTGGGTAATCACCCCACTGCGATCTGAATTCATCCCTTCATGAAACGAGGCGCTTAGCTTTATCCGTCGCTACGTCCTCGGGGCATAACGAGCTAATTGAGTGAATTTATTCGTATTCGCCACCGGTTGGCCTCCTTGCTTCAAAGCTCAACTCCTCCTTCTTAAGATCCATCATTCCCTGGGACATGATATCGCGGAAAGCATTAGTGAACTCCTCCTGTGTTATCTCTTGCGGGGCTCCATGAGCGGCACGATAATTCTCCCACCATTCTGCGGCGGTTCCTTCAAGTTGATGAGAGGCGAGAGCACCTTCTCATTGCCCTCACACCGAGTGATGTGCGCTTCTTCTCAATGGTCCTAAGCCAATCATCGGCTTCCAAAGGGTTCACGCTTTCGAGAGAAAGTTGGTGGCCTAGTCCTCATAAAATCCGATAGCTTGGACATAGGTCGAGGTCCACCATGATTGTTCGAGTTGCGGGATTGTTGTGGTTTCTCGCGCATTGGTCATCTCTTGCATCTCTTGCATCATTATGCATCGCTTGAGTCTGTGGCCGCAAGGAATGCTCCCAGTTCTCGCATGTCCACTGGCGGTGGTTGAGGGCTGCCTCCATCATTGGGATTGTCATTCTGACGCAGTCCACTTCCTGAAGCACCGTTGTTTCCTCGAGTATTCACCATCTGATGATTGCCTCTTAGGTTAGGAAAGGTAGATGTAGCATAGATGAGAAGTAAGAATTTCTAAAGCGGGAGATAGGTTATACCCAAACTGAACAATTCTTTATTTAACTTGGTATGGTGCTTATTTAAGCCTACAAGCTTTGCAACACATAATCGCACACTCAAAGAATACAAAGAAGCAAACTAAACACGCAACCTTAACGCCCACTAGAAAGGTAAAGACTAACTTAAAGACGCGACTCACACTCGAGTCTCAACACGCTCAAGGTGACACTCACTCATCCAACCACCACGGTGAGGCGATCCGCGCATACACCGGCGGGTGGGTGGCATCGGAGCAAACCTATCCCGATGACCTATTATCTGGGTCCTCTGCAACAACGGGTCTGCACTCCCCTCGCTCCCACTCGCTCCTCTGGATCCTCCTCGGACTCCTCGGTGGCTCTCGAACTCTCTCGAGTCACGCGCCCACTCGTCCTCAATCGCCTCCGTGGCCTCTCCCGGCTCGGTGATCATCCCGATGGTGAAGCACGGTCACCTCGAGTTCTGCTCTGCTACTCGAGTGCCTCGTACACGCCTCCACTCTGGGTAGTCTCTCTCATATGATCCTCCCGGCAAGGGCGAACTCGCAAGGTGCGTCGCAGTAGCACACTCGCTCCCCTCGATCCGTCGTCTTCGGCATGCTTGAACGTCTGGGTGAAGTCGGAACACTGAGTCGTGAAGCTCGTCAGCGTAGTCGCGGCAGACACGGCGAAGAGCAAGTCGAGCGACCTCCTGAATTGCAACCTCGTACGAGAATCTTCTGGCGGAGATGTTGATTGGCCTGCTAGCTTCCTCGTTCTCCCGAGCGTAGATGATCAACTTGCAAATAAATCCTCGGTGTACACCATTCAGCGACCACCGCCTCCTCGGTAAAGTGGACGATAAAAACCTCAAGCGTCTCAAGTACTCTCCACGGCTCCATGGCGTAGCCGCCACCGCCTCCTCAAAGGCCTGAACGATCGGCATCCGCTTCACAAGAACTTGAATAAGTTCTCCACCCAAACGGCAAGTAAAGCGGGTAAATTTAGCAAAGGCGAGAAGTAGAGAATGAGATGAGTCGAGAGGGTTTTATTAGTCAAGCTTAGATTTTCTTTTAGAAAATAATTTTGGACACACTCAAGACACCTCCAAACTATCTAGGGCCAAGACCTACAACAAGATGCTCGATACCACCTCTCAGAAGGACCCGAATCCACGATTCAACCCACCGTGTTTATTGCACTATTCCTGGGATCAACGCTAGTGCACACGACTTAACATTGGTACATATCACATCATACACAACGATAATAGAATAATAGTTCATTTATTGATATAACTAAATGTATGATCTTATGACCAACTTACATTATTAAGCCACGCAGGCAAGACCGAAAATATAAGCTAATAATTAAGCGTGGAAAGTAGAAACGTAGGTAGCTCATCACCACCACAGCAACCGACAAGGCTCGGACCCTAATGACTCGTGTCTTCTTGGACTTCATCTTCCAACACAGTGTAGATTCTTCAACTGTTGATTATTGTTGTTTGGCAAGGGTGAGTACTTAAAGCACTCAACAAGTTGTGCATGTAATGCAATTCCATGTATCTATATGCAAGGCTTATTCCAATGGATAGGCTATCATGGCTATTTTGCAATAAGCAAGCATTTATGAACGAATACAATATATAGATTGTAAAGGATGTAAAACAAATAACGATAATAAATAAATTCAAGATTTCTCAAGTAAACCAAGTTTCCAATCCTAAGTTAAATTCCATCTTCCACATGGCATTCCGCCATCCCAACCAAGTTGTCCAATTTATTAATCTAACCCTTAATCGTAATTCGAGCATTGCTCAATCATGCGAAAGCACGGCTATCCGAATAGTTTCACACTCTGCAGAGGTTATGCACTTTACCCACGTGATACAACCAAACACCACAAAGGCGAGAGATTATAACAAAGCCTTTACAATGCTCTATCTTAACCCGATACTACCCGCTAAGGTTTCAACATCATGGTCTCAGAAACCACATCCGGGCCCCCTCTTGCGCCATGTGAATTACACCGACCCGAACTCACACCGACCACGATAGTATCAACATTAAGACTTTGCAAATTACTCACTAGGTGGCCCATACTGACATGTGGTTGCATGATTGACTCAGTCAAAGGCTTGCAAGGTTAAGTCCTTAGTGTGATCAAGGCAAGACTTCCACATACCATCGCCCATCGGGCCCACCTTGGCCTCCTCGCCCTTGCCACTTGCCCCAATCTAAGTTATCATCACCCGCTTGATTACCAAGCACCACGTGCCCTCAACAATTCAACATCGTTGCGTGACATGACTCGCCACAACAACTCAATCTCATCGTGTGATCCCACATGACACACAAGTTCATAACACTGTTCCATATTCCGTTAATCAAAATTAATTAACAATGATTCTGACACATGTGATGACGTGGCATGGCTAAGCAACTAATACGGTCTAACCTCCAATGTTGATCATAATTATTAATCAACTATATTAAACCAATCTAGGGTGACAATGGTTCATGGCATATAATGACAAGGTAGGGTATAGATCAATCTGGTATTTTAGCTAAACCCAATCTAATTTGAAACAATTGTATATTTGAAATATATGCAATATTGTAAAACAACATAGCAATTTTATAAACATGGGTTCAACATGATCAAAGCACAACTTGCCTTGGAATAGGTCCTGATCTTGATCTGAAGCTTGCTCTTGGGTTGCTTGATCTTCCTCCGAATCGTCGCACAATTCAACGTCTCACGCTGCATCAAAGAGAAAAGCAAATAAATGCCAAAACAGAGAGCAATAGATCTCCAAAAATCAAATAAAAATCACCATTAAATAGATCTCAATTTTACAAATTTTTAGAAACTGGAATCACTCAAATCGAGTTACGATGCAAAAGATATAGCCTTTTGAAGTTTGAAATAAATCTCAAATCGTAAAATCGAAATTGAAATTAACAGATTTATTTTATTCGAAAAATCGATTTATGACGCAAGCATGACATCCTGCGACGTCAGCCCTGGCCCGGCGCTCGGTCGGCGACACATGCCCCTCGGTCCATGGATCGAGTCCATGAATTCAGCGGGTCCACGGTGCACCGCTCACACGGTCGAGCTCTCGACACGCGGGCCCGCACTAAGTCGACCGGCGCCAGCAAGCCACTCACCACGACGTGCCATGCCAGCGCCGTCGCTGCCCGATCCGATCCGCATCCACGTGGGTGACACGCGGCGACGAACCCGAAGCCACGTCGACGGCGACGCAGACAGAGCCCTAGGGTCGCGTCGGCGGCGATCGGCCCGACCACCTACGGCGTCCTCGCGACCGCCTACCTTCCGACGCGCTTGGATCCGGGTTTTGGGCACTTGGGCGGCGGCGGCGAGACTTTTCTTCTTGCCGGCGATGACCTCCCGCGGTTTCGTCTCGGCGATGCTCGACCGAACTAAGCGTGCGCCGGGCTCCCTCGTTGAGACGGCCGATGACTCGGTCCGAGCCTTGAGCTCGACGAAAGACGGCGGAATCGGTGAAAACGACAATGGTGGTGCTCTTGAAAACTTCGATTGCGAGATTTGGCTCGAACTTGGCGGCGAAACTTTGGGGCTTTGGTTGCTTGGATCTCGACGACGCGTGCGCGCTCCTTATAAAGCACCACGAGTCCTCTCTTGCCCGATTCTGCGCGGTGTCCGCGGCAAACACGGCGGCGGCTAGAGTCCGACTCGGACACGCTCGAGAAGAAGATGCGAACCGTCCGATGCACAGATCAACGGCCACGATGCACTCCGCGCTAGGAAATCTGAACCGCAACTTGGAATCCAACGGAAACCTCCCCACACGATCTCCACCGCACACTAAAGATCCAACGACTAGCGTTCACTCTTCTAGAACTTGGGCCAAGCGGGCGTGATTGCAAAGCAATGGGTCACAGCGAGAACGGCCCCAGCGCCAAGACAAAGACATGGGCTCGGCCGATCTTTGTTACAGTAACGAATTTCAAAAGATTTCTCATTTAAAATAATTACAGAAATTCATTTTATTTATTTTAAGCGATAAAACTATTAGGAAAAATCCAAGAAAAATCTCAAAAATACTTTGAGACATTCTGGACTCAAATAAAATATTTTTGGCAAAACTTTATTTTGACTTTGCATAAATTTAAATAGATTCGAATAAAAGGCAATAAACTTGATTTGAATTCAATTCTAATAAATCCAAAAAAATCCAAATAAATTCCAGAAAATCATAAATGCACATTTAAGAAATTAAAACATAATTAGGCCAAATTTTGGGATGTTACACCAGGCGTCAGGCCACTCTTCTCCCCAGCTCCTTCTTCCTCTCCACGCTCAGCTGCGCCGCCTCTCCATCCTTGACTTCTTCCCGGTCAGCGCTACACCACCTCGAAGCTCGAGTCACGTCGTCGTTCCCCCTCTTGCCACGGCATCAGATGCCCCACGAATCGCGTTGCCACGACACAAACTTCGGTAACACCGCCTTGACTGGACGCCACTGGCTTCCCCGTTCAAACCCTGTTGCGTTGCCTCACCCCTGCCAGGCGTTGCCACGACAAGCAAAACCCCATGTGAACGCTGCCACGGCTGGCGGCACCGACCTCAATTCCGCCGTATACGGCCAAGGCTCGTGTCATTGCTCTACCAAGGCTTGCCCTCGCCATGCCCTATCTCAACACGGCCCAGCCATGCCCTGTGCCAGCCCTTGACCCTGCAAAACCAGCACCTCACTATCGTCCTTCCCTAGCCGCATCGAACAAATTAGTGAATATCATTTCAATTCACTAGGCAGGAAGCACCTCAAGGCATCCATAAACACCCTAGCAACCCAAAAATTTCAACCTATCTTGCCACCGTGTCGCATCCATGTTCATCTTCTCCATGGCCGGTGCGTGGTAGTACACCTTTTCGGCCACTCTTCGTCTCGGGAAATGAGCAAAATGGAACCCTACGGCTCCACTAATGCTCACCTTTGCCTCACCCGAGCCTGAGCTACCATCCTTCCACCTCTCCAGCCAACCGCCGCCCTTAAAACTGCTAGTCACCAGTGGTAGCCCTCTGTGGCACAACATCTCCACGGCTGGGACCTCCCCTAGCTTCCCCTCACTCACTTAGTACTCTCCCCGCCGTTGGCCAACCGGCGCCGCCATTCTTACCACTGGCAAGGCCTCCCAACACCCTCCCCTACTCTGAGTCGCTGATCGATGGGCCAGCATTGTTGGTCGACCTGTTTTGGAGCCGATTCAAATCAGTGAAATGCGCTTTCAAAACAATAAGACATATTTATGATTTTAAGGTAATATTTCAAACTGACCAATATTCAAACATTGATAACATCTGCATTTTAGGTTCAATTCAAGTCAAATAAATTTCTAAATTAATTTTAAATCATTTAGTTTTCGAATATGTAAAAATATTTATTTTTCAATCATAGTTTAAATTATTTGAATTAAAATTTGAATAAACCCTAATATGACTACTAAATGAAATATGAAAACCATAACTCATAAAATAATTAAACAAATTTCTACATGCACCTGAGATCATAAGTAACTCATTTCTATAAAAATATTTAGATTTGAACATAGTTTGATTTAAATTTGTAAATAGGTTGTTTTCCAATGCATAGGAACTCAAATAGTTATATCTTGTACATATAAATTCAAATTTTGGTAAAACCAATTCCTAAACACTTTTAGAGCCATAATATATCTGATTAAGTGAAAGTATTTCATATTTGATCTAGTTTGAACTAAGTTGATTAAAGACTATAGGTTCTAGGCACATGTAATTAGTATATAACCATATAGCACAACTAAATGCTAATGTAAAAGAAACTAGTGAGTAAATACCTTATAGGTTCATATCATCTAATCCTGCAAAGATATTTAATGTTTAGCCTAAATTGAACCAAATTTATAGCTTTTCCTTCCATATACAAAAAAATTAATATAAGCATATCTTTTTCAAATAAATGATAATAGGTGTAAAACTAGTTGGTATGTGCTTTATAGATCAAAACCACTCAATATAGTAAAAACCATTATAATTAGTTATAGTGTGCACTTAGCCCCTTAATCAACACATGCTTTCATGTGATAAATATACTCAATAATTTAAGATATAAACAAATATATATGTGTGTGTGTAATATCACAAATAATCTGTAAAAACAATCTAATGTTTGATTTAGTTTGAATTAAGTTCATAATAGATTTCATTTTCTATATACATAAAAAAACCTAAAACATTAATAACTTTCACAAATAAAAGCTAAAATATGCAAAACTAGTTTCAAGAAACTTCTAGGTCAAGACCTACTAATGCTATAAAAATAGTTTCATATCTATGTGAATTGCAATCGCAAATCTAAAACGACAACTATTTATAACGCAAAATTTAGAAGAACATAAGATTAGAAAATAAATAGAACATCACAAATAAACACTAATACCAATAGAACCAGCTTAAGAATGCTCCCTAAGGCAAGATCATCCTATTCTGTAGAAACAATTCTAATTAAACATGCTTTGCATCTGAATCCAATTAAAAGACTAACCTTTTGTGCTAAAAACCTCAAAATCAATAACACAAACGAATAAACTTATATAATAAGAAATCAAGATTAAAAGTTTTTTTATTACCAGAACCTTCAATTCTAATTCATTTTGAATTTGGTTTTATTTGATTTATTTTTGCCACTTATTATCATTGCTTCTTATTGCTGTTATATGATACGATAATCACGTGTAGATACCGTCGTACACGAAGCTACTATTGAAGACTTCGACCTCGAGTCGATAACTGAACCAACAAAGCAAGGAAAGTACCCCCTTTGATCATATTGATCCCAGTGCTTTAATTTTGTTTTGTTTTGACAAATCTATTTATGCATGCTTGTATTTTCTGTAAATTCGCTATGTTGTGGTACTGGTAGCTATGCCCTGATCTCATGAAACTTCCTTAATAAATATTGAAGTGCAAATCTTGATAACCTTAGAATAAGGTTAGACAATACATAATGTCAAATTGGGTATAAGCGATTACATGATGATCATGCTTAGCCATGCTTTAATAAAGGAACATGTTACTCTTTATAATTTAAAAAGGTTGGATATGACATTAAAGATTGCTGGTATTTTGGTTAAAAATAAAAAATAAAACTATGGTTATGACGCGGGAGATTATTGGTAATAGTCGGATGTGCATGGGACTTGCACGTAGTGTAGCGGGAGATTATCGCCTAAGTCAGATTAAGAACTGAACTATAGGATGCTATCGAGCTAAGAAATAAGTGCAACCACAAGTGCTATTATGGGACGGTCTTAAACTATTAAGATACTTATATTTGGCTTTGCACATTGGAAACCTGGAGTAGTGCGGGCAATCCAGGTAGGTTTGCTCGAAGAGGTGCCCTCACTAAGGTGTTGGGAATAACACCTGCCGACACAACGGTGTATGCTTTGCTATGGGAAGAAACAGTTGTGGCAGGGATGAACCGCCTGAGTTACTGTGTGAATGATAGGGATGGACTGTCATGTCTTTGGTGTGTATTTCTGATGCCATAGCAAGGGTTTGACATCACCAGGCTGGAGCAAAGTTTGACCTTTTTAATGTAATAGTTATTTTATGATCTCTCTGTGGCACACCAAAGGCAGTGTGCTAATATCGATTGCACATCACAATTGGTTTTTAGGTCAGAACCGATTATGATGGGCCATGCACATCACAATCGGTTCTAACATGAGAACCGACTGTAATGTGTCTCGCTAGGTTATATATACTCATTGGGCTGAAGTCTTCTCTGTCATTGTTCTAGAGGCAAAAAAACCGCTACAGCCCCAAAATCCACAATATACTCTGGTTGGAACCAATACTTGCATGAGAAATTATGAAATCCTTAAGGATGGGTGTTAAGAGGGTAAAGTTGAATCCCTATGTTGAGGAGATTTCTCCTCATTTGTGGTTTTCTTCAAAAGGTGAGTATTCCTTCAAATCCCTTTAATTTTACACTAGGTAATTCGATATGTCACAAAGAGAGTTTAGGTTGCACTAGAATTGTGTGTATCATATCACATTTCACACACTTTATTTCACAAAGACACATCCATTTATCTGCTTTTTAGTACTCTCGTGTTAATATGGAACTATTGTTGTTGTAATATGATGAATGTTAGAGTTTAAGTTGCGTAACCTACATCTCCCGTTCGAGGGTGCTTGTTTATAAATATGTTGAAATGGTATATTTATAAGAAAGCACTTTTGAATTGTCCATAATTTTTGGACAGTTCGAGGATATGTGATTCGGCCAAGTTCCTAATTAAGATGTTGTACAACACCAGAGAAAATTAATTTCAATACCATCTCCTTGGTGTTCTCCGGATACACACCCTCTTGACTTGTTATTCAGACGTGTATTTAGAGAACAGCAAAGAGATGCTACCGAAATTTTCTCTGGAGTTATACAACAGCTTAGGAACTTGCCCGAACCACTTATCCTGGAATGGGATTAGGACTTAACCTAATTAGAGATTTGAAGTCATCGTTGGTTCTTAGTTGGTCAACAGATAGATGTTTTTTAAGATAATTCAATTCCTCAACTTTTCTTAATGCTTCCACCCATATTTTATTTTATTGAAGTCAAAAGAATTGCAAACTTATTGCATTAGGTAATTCGATATCATTGTTGATGTTTTAAATGTATGTCTCCTAACTTGGGAATTGAAAGCTCTTAACTAGGGAAGAAGGTATCGGGAGTAAAATTATATATATTGGAACCTGTCCTCTATTTTGCAAAGGTAATTAAATGATGTCTTAATATTTGAAATAGCTAGCTAGCTATCATTCCAGTTTTTTGTTAATTTAGTGTGCATAGTTTAATTGCAGATGGATCGTGATGAATGGATGTATCAGAAAAGCCGTTTGAGTGTTGAATTTTAGAGGGGTGTTAAGGAGTTCAAAATATTACAGAAGACGATATGTTGAAGAGGGGTGTAAACTACATGTATTGTCTTTGCTATGATTGTACCAATCTCAGGAGATATAACAACTCAGCTTAAATTGTAGACCACTTGATTTGATGTGGCTTCGTGAGGAATTACACTTGTTAGATCCATTATGGGGAGACAAGTACTACCCATCCGATATGCAATGAAGACATGCTGAAACCCGATCATAAGTTGCAGCGTGATATATTTGAGGAGGATAATTTAGAGCAAAATGTTGCGAGATGTGGAGGAAAATTACATGGAAAGAGAGTTTGAAAAGTTTAAAAGCTTGATGGAAGACGATGCCAAATCATTATTTTCAGGATATAAGATTTGGATTGAGTACCGATGGAATAAATCTATTTGGTAATATGAGCAGTCGTCACAACACTTGACCAGTTCTGTTGTGTATCTACAATCTCCCTCCTTGGTTGTGCATGAAGCGAAAGTATATCATGATGTCGTTGCTAATTTCGGGACCAAAACAGATGGAAAATAATATTGATATGTATCATGTACCACTGATTGAGGATTTGGTAAAATTGTGGAACGAGGGGGTCGTGGTGTGGGATGCGTACAAAAGAGAGAACTTCACCCTACTAGCTATGATATTTTGCACCATGAATGATTTATCGGTCATTGGTAATTTGGCAGGCTACAATACGAAGGGAGCTAAAGCGTGTCCTATTTGTGAAGAGGAGATTGAGAGATTATGGCTGCCGAATTCCAAGAAAACTATGTACATGGGTCTCCATAGGTTTCTACCTCGAAGTCATCGATACCGTAAGATGGATGACAAATTTGATGGGAGGAAGGAAGTTTTTTCGGCCCTGTAGCCTATGAGTGAAATGCAAGTATATTCACACGTGGAGGATATCGATGTTCAGTATGGAAAGAGGCATAAATCTGTTCATCCTAGGACCATTTGGAAGAAGAGGTCGATATTTTGGGACTTACCATACTGAAAGGAGTTAGATGTCCGGCATTGTATTGATGTCATGCACATTGAGAAGAATGTTTGTGACAATTTGGTTGGCATCATGCTGAGAATACCTGGAAAGACCAAGGATGGTGTGAATGCTCACCGAGACATGGCCTACATGGGAATCAGGCCCAAATTTGCAGTGATAGAGGAGGATGGAAAAGGCCTGTACATCCCTGCTGTATGCTACACCTTATCCAAGAAGGAGAAAGAAGACCTTTGCAAGTGTCTCCAAGGTATTGAAGCTCCATCGGGCTATTCCGCAAACATTAAGAAGTTTGTGTCCATGGATAATTTGAAGTTGCTTAGTATGAAGTCCCACAACTGTCATTTCTTGATGACCCAAATGCTCCCTGTTGTAATCAGAAATATTATGTTAGAGGATGTCAGGTTGGCAATCATGAAGCTATGTTATTTCTTCAATGTGATTTCTTGCAAGGTTATTTATCCCGATGTACTAGACAACTTACAGAGTGAGATGGTGCAGACTCAATGTCAGCTTGAGATGCATTTCTTCCCGTTATTCTTTGATGTCATGGTCCACCTTGTAAGAGAGATTAAGATATATGGACCCGCATTCCTACGTTACATGTATCCATTCGAGAGGTACATGGGTATACTAAAGTCATGTGAGAAATCGGTTGAAGAATGAGGGTAGTATTGTTGAAGGTTATGGGACTAAAGATGTTATTGAATTATGCGTGGACTATCTAGGTAAAAGACAAGCAATTTGTGTTTCTGTATCTCGTCATGAGGGCAGACTTGGTGGTAGAGGAACCATTGGGTCCAAACTAATGATTCGACGGTTTGATATTTATTATAATGCGCATTTGATAGTCTTGCAGCACAGCACAGAAGTTCATCCATACATCGAGCAGCACAAGTTGATATTACGGGAAAAGAATCCACATATGGATGTCCTGTCCATCACATGAGAACATAACGATCGATTTCTCATATGGTTTAAAGAAAAGGCAAAGGTCTCCATTAGTGAGAATATCAAATGGTTAGCTGACGGACTAAGATTTAATGTACAGACATGACAGGGGTATGATACTAATGATTACACCTTTTGTATTGAAATTCAAGATGCAAAGAGTACTATTCAAAACAGTGGTGTGAGCATAGATGCTTTGTCCGATGATCATCACTCGAAAAGAGGATCCTCAACCACAATGAACTCCTACTACAGGATGATCGAAGAAATTTGGAAGCTCTTTTATAGAATATACCAAGTTCTATTGTTACGATGTAAGTGGGTAGGACTTCCACATAGAGTGAAGATCCACAAGAGAGGTTTACTCTTGTGGATCTCAATAGGCCCATCTGCAAAGATGAACCGTTCATCCTTGCGAAGCAATCAACTCAAGTCTTCTACGTGCGTGATCCGACCAATCCGATGTTGCACTCATTCTTCATGGTAAGAGGTGAATCGTTGGAGTTAAAAATATTGTAGATGAAGAAGAGTTCAACCAATTTGATAAAATACCTCCGTTTGTAGATGGGACATGTCTTAGTGGTGACGACGACACACATGAAACAAATTAGGTACGTGTAGATCATCAAGAAGGGTTTTATTATAAATAAAGGGACTACGTTAATGTAGATAATACTGTGTACATGTTTTAAATATTTGTATTGTAAATAAAGATTTGAAGTCTGACCTATGCTAGAACTGTACTAGGAAGAAGCTTGGGGAAATTAGGGATTTCAATTGATATGGAAAAGCAAAAAAGAAGCAACATTGTATTAAGAACACGAAACCGATAACTGGAAAAGAAAAAAATAGATAACTAGTCCAAGAGACATAAATCCGTTCATAACAAAAATAATAATAGTAGACTACATAATAATAGTATACTAGTTGCAATATGTAAGCCGATAATTACTTATATTTATTTAATAGTAAGCAATTTTTTTAAATGCGATCTTAAGTGGTATGCATGCTTGGAGGAAATAAGTGCATGCAATAATATTACAATCAGTTCTTACAAAGAACCAACATTGATATACTCTCAATGTTTTCAAACCTTACAGTTCTGGCAAATGAATGTCCAGTATCTCGTAAAATAGTATGTGGACATCTGCTAAATCAAAGAAAGCTTAGGCAATCTCATGTAAAAGGCAGTCAATCAGAACACTTGAAAAAGGTGCCAAACCTGATTGAAATGACTTAGCATGTATGAAAGATGGTTGACCTTACTTGATGTAGTGAGGTTTTGGCATCTGTGAATATGGGTTATGTTGTGTAAGACGGAGTTTCGAAGGATCATCCGGACCAAGATGCTGCGCAACTTTCTCGACAACATCATCATATGTGGAATTCCTTGTACTTCAGAAGTATGAAAATGAAAAAGAAGTTATTGAACTATTGCCATAAGAAAAATTCACTATTAAATCCAGGTTCAAAAGATTCGTGACAAATATTGCATTCGGTTCTACAAGGAACTGACACAGATACTAGCATTATTGCAATCAGTTCTTACATGCAACCGACAGAGATACTCAACTTTTTATTGCAATCGGTTCTTTAAAGAAACCTACACAGATACTCTCCTTTATTGCAATCAGTTTGTTGAAAGAACCGACACAGATAGCTCTTTTACTGCAATCGGTTCTTTCAATAAACCGACACATATACTCTCCTTTATTGCAATCGGTCCGTTGAAAGAACCGACACATATACCTGTCTTCTTGCATTCGGTTCTTCGAATAAACCGACACAGATAATTGTTCTTTATAATACACTGCCTCCCTCATCTCACTGCAGTCTCCTCACACGCACGACCTTCTCGCCCCCTTCGCCTATTCCCTCACTCGCACGACCTTCTCGCCACCCCCACCACGCCTCCCTTCACAATGCCGCCCCCACCGCATCACCCCCCCACCGACGCCCTCCCTTCACCGTGCAGCCCCCCACCTCGCCTCCCCCACCGGGTTGCCCCCGCTGTGCCTTCCCCCACCGCGTCGGAAGAAGCTCGTCAAGCCCAAGTCCCCTAACCGCGGCGGCATCTCCAAGTTCTACCAGTCCCAAGCCCAGAGGTTGCACTTTTTGATATTTACGTTGCACTTTGAATAATGTGTTGTTTTGCGAATGGTTAGATTGCTGCAGTCAATTGTTGTGTGCATGTAGGCAATGTGTTGTTAATGTATGGTTTTTGGATACTAGATAGTAACAGAATACATGCGTGTCGAATGAAAATAGGAATTGCGGAATGCACCTTAGCTTGCTTTCTCTTATTTTTGTAATATACTTTACTTTGCCATATTTATGATTTGATTCCTTGTTCTACTTGAGAGCACTTAGCCACCATGGGCTGTAGTCTGGATTGTATAAATTCAATACAGATAAGGCATAAGAGAAAATAATTTCTCCCCCCAATAGATGGACTTTTTTTGTTAAAAAAATGCATAGAACTCGATTAATCTCAGATAGACATGGCTGGTAGGTCTTAAAGGGCTTCTTAAACTTTTCACCTAGTGATTTAATCGTATTGGTCATTAAGTTAGTGGGCCTGCGAAATATATATCACAGTGTCCTGTTGAAGTATATTAAGGCGCTGTTTGGTAGAGCTTCAGATCCCAGCTCTACCTCAGATCTGGAGCTTGTAGGTTAAAATAAAGTGAATTAAGTTTATATTTTTAGTCTAAAATGTAAACAAAATGATCCACCTAAACACTCTTAATATATCCACAGTTCCAGCTCCATAAATTTCTAGAGTTAAAAATACCTTGCTCCACCAACTCTACGAATTTTGGTGGAGCTGTTCCAAACACCCTCTAAGTTTTGCTCCATTGGTGGTCTTATGTTCTGTGTGAGACTGGTGTTGTTTGATTCAGTTTGGCTTCGTGAATTCAAATCTAGATGGCTATATGTGGAACAAATTGTGAAAAGAATTTCTGAAACGTGCTTGCTCTATAGATCTCACTTCAAATTAAAACGGAAACAGTAGTACTTTACAAATCAACCATATTGGATGGCTGTGATCACACAGGAGGCCATTGGGATGGCCTACGTTATCGCTGTCACATTAGGCTACAACCTGCACACCCCCAGGTGAATCATTGTCTCTGTCGTTGGCTAATGGCATGTGTGTAATTGTGCGTCCATATAAAGCAGCCTCAGTGCTACCAATGGGATCAGGAGTGCACATTTTCTTAACACTTCACCTGCATATCATAACAATATACTACTCCCCATTAACTGAATTGTTCTGTTTGTCAGTAAGGCACATAAGCACACACCTTTTGTTGTTAACAATGCCATTCAATCTTTCCATAGGAGCAAGTACAATAGCAAAGCCAACTACTAACTAATAGTAAGCTAAAAATCAGTTTATACAATAATTGTTTCTAAAAGTTGTCTCTAGATATTGTGCAATAACTATCTTTTCTCTCTTGTACATAAATGATCTACCTATACTCCCATCTACCTATACTCCCGTGCAAAGCTGGCTACTAAATAAGAGTCACATCTCTTCTCTCTCCTCTTTCTCACTCCTCCACATAGACCAAATCTGATATGTACGGACCGGACTAAGAGCCAGCTGACGTGGCCTAATTATACATGCCCTACGTGAAACATGGGCCTCATTTAAGTACTGAACTCTAACCCTAAACCAAGTCATTTAAGAAAGCACAAGCCAAAAATGAAAACAATGAATGACTGTAAAAAAAAAAAAAGGCTTGACCAAGTCATTTAAGAATTCTGTCTCTTTTTGTGTGCCTTTATTTACCGTACATGGATCAATGATGGTAGTTTTCTTCACTGATGTACGAAATCAAGAAAATGGTGAAACATGTCCAGCTCAATTCATACAGCTTAACTGTAAGGATTGATTTGAGAAAAAGATTACCACAGAGAGTGACTGATTATACTAGTTCAAAAAAGTGCTTTTTGTTAAGCATATCTACTTTAACTTTATCAACTTTGTTTTTATTATCTTTATTGTTGTTGTAATATGATCAAAATCCTTACAATAGTTTTTTTACTTTATATGTCATTATTGTCGATGTAATATGATGAGTGTTAGAGTTTGTTAGAGATAATCTTGACATGCATTAGTTAAAGAGATAAGATTGAGTTTGTTAGCAGATAGAGTTTGTTAGTTAGTCGGTTATGTACTCATATATATATATATAGCAATGAAAAATCAGAAAAGGCTGGGAGCAGTTGCGTAGGCTAAAAAAAGTTTTTGATATTCTGTTCCAACAATTGGTATCAGAGCCTAAGGTTTTGAATCAACCCGCTGCCCCCGGGAGGAGGAGACTCTCGGGGTGACACCCGAGGAAGCAGGCGCATCAGACCAAGGGTGCGGAGGCCGTCAAGATGGCGTATCGCGAGGCCGGCGGATGCGGCCCAACAACGGCGGCGCGCAAGCCGCGTGACGGCGCATGGTCGAAGCAGCGAAGGCTGCGGGCTCTGTTGCGGCAAAGACGTAAAGAAAAAGACGTCAAGCTTCCAGGAGGTTGTACGCAGCAAGAAGAGAAAGAACAAAAGAAAATGCTTGATGCACTCGACAGAAAACCTGTGTGCTACAGTAAAAAAGGAAAGTGACATATTGCTTCTATCGGCTGCAGCAAGAAAGGTATTATAGGAGGCTAAGGTGTCCTCAGAAATAAAAATTGAGTTTAATCCAGGACGTTGAAGAGGTGTGTTCGCCGTCCTATGTCGAGTCCGTCAAAGTTGAATCTGGGTGTTGAAGAGATGTGTTCGCCGTCCAAAGTTAAGTCCGTTGAAGACGAATCCGGGACGTTGAGGAGATGTGTTCGCCGTCCAAAAAAGTTCGTCGAAGATGAGTCTGCGATGTTGATGAGATGTGTTCTCCATCCTGTGTTGAGTTTTGTGTTGGACAAATCGTAGTTGAGACGGATTGCCTCAAAGAATAAGAATCGGTGTGTCAAGATTAGGGGGGAAAATGTTAGAGATAATCTTGACATGCATTAGTTAAAGAGATAAGATTGAGTTTGTTAGCCGATAGAGTTTGTTAGTTAGTCGGTTATGTACTCATCTATATATATAGCAATGAAAAATCAGAAAAGGCTGGGAGCAGTTGCGTAGGCTAAAAAAAGTTTTTGATATTCTGTTCCAACAGAGTTTAGGTTGCGTAACCTACGTCTACCGTTCGAGGGTGCTGGTTTATAAATGTGCTGAAATGACATATTTATAAGTAAGCAGTCTCCAATTATCCATGTTTTTTGGATAGTTCGAGGATATGTGGTTCGGGCAAGTTCATGAGCTATTGTACAACTCCAGAGAAAGTTTCGGCAGCATCTCAAGAGAACAGTGGGGAGATATTGCCAAAATTTTCTCTGGAGTTGTACAACAGCTTTGGAACTTGCCCGAACCACATATTCTCGAATGGGATTAGGACCTAATCTAATTAGATATTAGGAGTCATCGTTGGTACGTACTTACTTGGTCAACAAATAAATTCTTTAAGATCATCCATTAATTTGTTAATATGTTAATTTACTACAATATGCTAGAACAATTATATGCTATGAATTATCCATTAATCTGTTACTTTACATGATTCATTGTCAAGTCCATATAATAGCTATGAATTGCTTTCTCTCATGTGAAATATACGACCATATCAGATATATATATTCGAAATATCGCAAGGAGAGAGCATCGGCTCACCGCCAGATAGAATAGAAGGTGCTTCTAAGGGCCCGAGTAAGGTGACAAATGTTGAGGGACCGAGTAAGGTCAGAAAGGCCCGATGACTGAATAAAGAGGCCACAGGGAGAACATCACAGGTTCTCCACTTCGATGCCACAGGGGTTTGCACGAGTCCTCCTAAGTATAAGGGGCGCTACCGATCTTTTCTCGGCCAATTAGTGAGGAGAGAGTGCCGATCACCATTAAGGACTAGAGGAAGGAAGTCAGCGCCGAGCAGAAGAATTGACTGTGGGACGAAGTTAAGGGGAAATATATTATATCAGAGGAAGATGAAAGCAATGCGAGACGGTACGCCTTGAAGATAATGGGTGTGTCTTTGAAGCACTTCAGGGTTATCATGCATGGTGAATACGTGCTACAAGGCCATACTCCCTTCGAGAGGTATCTGTTTGTGACTCCTGATGTTTGGAAGGAGTTCACAAGGATGAAGAGTACGCCCGAGGCGGAGGAGCTGAGAGAGAAGAACATCGCTATCCAAAAGTAGAACACACACGCGCACCACTGCGGTTCCGCCGGCTATAAAGGGAAGAAGGCAAAGTGGACGCGACTAGCCGAGGAGTGTGTGAACTCTGGGACGATGATGCCTTACTCCCACATATGTAAGGAGTGGGCACGCGACTGGGTCTTAGCGAGGACGAAGAAAACCTCTGATGATCGACTTTTAGTTCCAAACCCCGCGACCGCGCGGATCGTCTCCACCATCGTAAGACATCTAACATAGTACATTGCAGTTGACCCTTTACGTTGTATTTTAGAACTAATTTATACTCGTTTCTTGCAAGAGGAGGTTAGCTAGCAGAAAGAGCAGAGGACCTTTCAGATCCAAGGGTCGAAGGACATCCTATCTTCGGTGATTGGGAAGCCCGACCATAAGGGCCGGGTGCTTACCGCAGGTGCGGGGCATAAGAAGAGGTCCTTCTTCCAAGAGGACGCTGTCAGTGCCAGATCAAGATCATGGGAGACACATGAGGAGCCCCTCAAGGACATGCTGAGGGAGGAGCTGAAGGAGGAGATGCCGGAGATGGTGGTACGTGAGGAGCGCATGAGGGCCGAGATGATGGCAGTAATCTCGCAGAGTCAGAGTCAGATAACCTTGTCTCTCGTAGAAAGGCCTGTGCCCCGCCCTGACAGCTGTGCTTCCAAAAATGATTAGACCGATCCCCAGCTGAAGGTAATAATTATTTCTGACTTAAAGGTACGAGAGTAAGATAAACAATATTTTCTATCAAGTTGCGCACTTCTTGCAGGCGCCTACCAAGTGCCATCTCATCGTGATGGAAGATAGATTTACCGATGAGGCTAGACGTAGGGCTGCATTTCCATTCAAGGAGACTGACACGGTGTATGGTAACCCTTTGGGGAAGGGCTACATGAGGGTGCAAGTGGACTATATCTACAAAGACTTCCTATCTCATGTATTGGAGTTCCCCCTAAACGAAGATATCACTACTCTCGGGCAAGCACGAATGTCATTCATCAAGTGGCCCATGACGGTTGTTGTACTACTCAAGGTAAAAATCATCGCATCTTTTCGATCATTCCAGTACTGCAACATGTTACATATGCATATATTTTGTAGGTTCCTATCGTACGTGCACCTACTCATGCTTCTACTCCCATCACATGATGAGTAATCTGTCCAAGTCGACTCCTACATAGAGTGCAGAGCTAGTGCACAAAAGGACTAGCACGACATCCAAAGAACCATAGGAGACCTCGAAGACTCCTATCAAGAAGACAAAGTTGACATAGGCCACAACGCCCCCTCAAATACAAGGAAAGCCTATTGTCCCGACCTTGGAGACTCCTTCTATCCAGAAAGCAAAGTTGACAGAGATCACAGAGCCCCCTCGAGATTATAAGGGGTACGTACATGGAAAGCCCCTTATGCCTAGCAACGAATTGAATGCTCTAGGCCTGTGCACTCACTTTCTCTATGGATGGTACATTGACAAGGCGAATGAGGCCGAGCGCCATGTCGATTTCAATGTGAGGTATCGAGGGAGACATTTTCACCGTGAGGAGTATGGGACATTCCCAGTCAATTTTGAGGATCTCTTCCATTTGTACATCCTAAAAGCCATCGATATTTGTACTGTACGATCCTGGATGCTGTGAGTATCGCACCATACAACTGAACCTATGGCTGTTATAGGATTTTGTTTTATGTTTTTTAACATTTGACATTAGTTGCAGGATAGTGAGGCAGGGAGCCGTGACGGGTCAACACCGAGTTGCGTTTGTAGACCCCGAGATGGTGTTTGTGACCATAGCTAGGCTTCAACCGAAGTTCCTTGCCAACTACATCAAGCAGGCATTGCAGGCTAAGGCAAAAAAGGATTTCATTCTATTCCCGTACCACGAGAAGTAAGTACGACTTTACCCTTCAATTACTTGTACGCACTTAAGCCGCATATCAACTTATTTTCTTACACTGCATACCATGTAATAAGCGACCATTGGGTTCTATTCGTGCTCGCTCTGAGTAAAACAAAGCCTAGACTTTTAACTCGATCGAGAAGAGATCGATGGCCTACGTGATCAAGCCTGTTTTGCAGAAGTAAGTATATTTCTCTAACATAACACTTTCTGTATTTAACTACGTTTAGTTTTTTTGCCTCAATGGCATCTCTCTAATGTATGTAGGGGTTTCTTGTCTTACATTGCTAAAAGAGGGCGACACAACGAGGTGATCAACTAGAGTGGAAGCGCTTCAAGGTACAAGTGCCTAGCATAGGATTAATTCTTTTCTGACATCTATTCTTCATCTTTTAATTTGATTTTCTTTGTTCAAAGTGTCATCAACAGGGGAGCGACGACCTATGCGGCTTCTACGTCTGCGTTATATGCTGATCCTAGTTGGCGGCTCACACCTTTTCCCTAAGGTATATGTACATGCATACAGGGCCGGTCCCGAGGGGGGGGTGGGCACGCCTGCCCCCAAAAATCAAGGGCCCCTGTGTGTACAACAATCAAGATAGGCTATTGGACTTGGCCCACCACAAAGACTGACTATCTAGATTCCAGCAGTCCAAGAGGCGACGCGTCTTGGGTGGCCTCTCTGACTTCCTCATGATCAAAGTCCTCGCGTCTACAACATGATCAACTAGTTGTTCGATTGATGCCTCTTGCTTTCTATGTTCTTCCAAAATCAAATCACATAAATCTTGAGGCGTGTTCGGCGAACAATGAATCATTGCCGCTGCTGTAGTGTCTTGTGCAGTGCTAGTGTGCTACGGTGCTAGCCTAGGGCCTCGCCACTGGCGTCTGCATGCAGGCGATTCAACCGTGATCGGACGGAGACGCAATACCACAGAGTGAATATTAATCTTCCTAATCTCTTTTCCTATTAGTCTTACACTATTTAATCTTTGATACATTTATTATTATTTTCAGCGCCATGCGTTATCATGTCATGTAGAAAGTATCCATCCGTAGCGAAAAAGAAAAAGAAAGAAACATGCGGATGACTTCATAGAAACGCAGAGAGGAGCTATGGACAAATTTTTAAAGAGTAATACAAGTGCTTCCCCGAACCCAAATGATGAGTTGGCGATAGTTGCTGTGGAGGAAGAGGAACCAGCCATTGGGATTTCTGAAGAAGAGGAAAATGTTGACATCAACGTCGATATTAGAAGAAATTTTTTAAGATGATGCCAAGTGCCAAGTAAGTGTTTATGATTACAATTTGCATTTGTCATTTCATTAACTTTAAAGTGTTCTATAGAAGTAATTTTTGTGCATCGAATATTAATTTCTTCAATGATGTGTGCTTATAAGACTATATATATATATATATAAGGAGGTGGATGGGGCCTCCATATAAGTTTTCGCCCCGGGCCCCCAAAATGTCAGGACCGGCCCTGCATGCATAATACACTTAGCATTTTGCATACAAATTTTACAATTTAAACTAGTGCACTCATTTCTATTTTACAGAAGATCGATATCCCCCTCAAGAGCTTATAAAACAAAGATCTCAACAAATTACGAGACCATATTTGCCAGTGGTATTGGACAGAAGTTATAGCAGAGGACGATAGGTTTAGAGACCCGATAGGCTCCTACTAGTCCATATGTAAATAATATTATATCATGTGAATGTGATATGTGTACTGACTGTTAAGTATGTTTATGTTCTATATTGTGAATGAATATGATATGCGTATTGTAAAGTGTTTGTATTCTATATATATTGTGAATGTGATATGCATACTGTGTGTAATCTATGCTGTTTTCGGTTCATACTGTGTGTATATAATCTGTGCTATTTTCGGGAGGATGTACAAAGAACAAATACTACATCACAATCGGTTCTCAGCTAGAACCGATTGTGATATGCTCCATTGTGATAAATTGTCATCACAATCGATTCTCGGGCTAAAATCGACTGTGATAGCACATCCTCGTCACTGTTTAATGACTTTGTATCACCACCAAAACTGACTGTGAGGACGGAAAAGAATCGATTGCGATGTACATTCCTGTAGTAGTGCGTATCAAATTACAACTTGTAATCTCAGGTGCACATCACAATCGAGCTAAAACCGACTGTGATAGCGCATCCTCATCACTGTCTAATGACTTTGTATAACCACTAAAACTGACTGTAAGAACGAAAAAGAATCGATTGTGATGTACATTTTTATATTAGTGCGTATCAAATTACAGCTTGTAATCTCAGCTATTTTTGATTGAATCTACACGTCACATAATAAATAGAGCTTTTCAAAAAATTCTTCACATATATAATTCCAAATTACAATATTTATGCCCTTTTGTCGTCAAGAGATAGGAATCCACATTGATCGATCTACATCATTCAAACTAATTAAGGGATCAATGAAGTTAGAGTTCTCGTTACTGAAGCACTATTTGCATCTATCTATCTATATCTTCTATATAAATATAAACAGCGGTATACCACTATCGTTTTAAGGAGCGCAAGAAAATCCCACAAGTAATCCCATAGAGAAATATCTTAAAAATATTCACATTAATTGAGGGAAATAATTAAGAAAAGGATCTACACAACTTATTTTGGTTCATCCATATTATAACGGTGCATATTAATCACATATATTATATATATTAAATATGTATAACAAAACAACTATATATTCAATTATAGACAAATATCTATCTATTATAGTATTAAAATGATAGAAAAAAAGCCACCACGCTCGTTCTCAATGGATAGAAATTCCTATGTTAATACGAGGAAAAAAAGAAAGATCTACACCGTTGATCATAGTGGATCCAGATTATAACGGCCTAGATTAAAAGAAAGGATCTATGTCAAGTACAATTAAAACATAAGTAAAATTTGGAATATATATGATTTTTAAACAAAAATTAGCAATTAGATTTGTATAAAAATTCTGACAAAAAATAGAATTTGGAGTAAAAAATAATCCTAAGTAAAATACCTAAATAAATATAATCCAGAATAAAAATTAAACAAAAATTAGAAATTGGATTTACATACAATTTCCAACCAATAATAGATGATTTTTGAAATACAAATTTAAATAAAATTAAAATTTTGTTTTTTAAATTTATTCCAAAGTAAAATCACTAAATAAATATAATTTGGAGTAAAAATTAAAGAAAAATTAGCACTTGGATATGTACACGAATTCTAATAAAAAATAATTGAAATTAGAAATAAAATAAAATAAAATTATCAATTTGTTTTTTATATTAATTCCAAAGTGATATCCTTAAATAACTCTAATTTGGAATAAAAATGAAAGGAAAATTTGCACTTGAATTGTATACTAATTCCAATAATAAATAATTGAAATGCGGAATAAAAAATATAAGAAAAATTACAATTTGATTTCCATATGAATTCCAAAGTAAAATCCCTATGTAACTAAAATTCATGACAAATTCCAAAGTAGAAGACAACTATGTTCTAGAGTATTGCATTGGAAGAGCAAACAGTTAGAGAGATCGATAAAGAACTGGGCTTATTGCTGGAAGTTAAAGTAGAAAAGCTGTGGCGGCGTGAAGATATAGAAGACACACTGCTTGGTGGGGCAACCGCGTGTGAGAGAAAAATTCAAGGTTGGCCATCCTGGTGCATCAGTGTATGCATGAGCAAGATACTCTAATACCATGTAAACTAACAAGATAATTTATCGCACACATAATCAACATATTTCTTAAGATTAAATAGAGGTACTTGTGCTTTCATATATTTTGGAAAAAAAGTAACTAACGAAGGAAGAATAGGAGCATGTAACTACAAATATCCATGTTTGATGGAGAGTGGTTATGTTTGTAATAACGGCAACAACTTATTATGCTCAATGATTTTCTTCCATCACAGTACATACTTCAATTATTTTTCTCAACTTGTATTATGATGGCTGCGCCAAGGTTAGCAATATTCTGTACCATATACCGGAGGAGAAGGGTGTGTGTCTATCGATCTTGCTCGATCATGGCGAGCACTTCTGCCATGGTCGGAGGCCTGGGTAGTTGTTCCTCTGAAACGGCTCCTTACGGATCCTATGCTGGAGACGGTGGAGATTCACGACGGTTAGCACATCGCGAAGAGGAGGCTCTAACTGCTGGGTGCAAAGGATTAGGTTAGGCTGGGGTAGGAAGAGCAACCCTTGGAGGCTGTGTCTCCTGGGTAGCCTCGCTTTTCAGAAGTTCATTTAAAAATCTTGTTGCGAGCATCTTGCAACATTATTTAGGTAAGACTAATAGATATAGTGTGATTTGGCTTGGTGTCCAAGCAACTTTTCGTGCTCTAAAATTTAATAATATTAGAATTACTACAATTTAGATGGAATGGTTTGGTTTCAATAAAGTGTTTTTATTTATTTTAAGATTACGTCCCGTTCATTTAAAAGTTCCATTTGTTAAAATTTTATTAGTCATAATTTATTATTGATTTAAGGGTCACGATATCGTGAAATTTTAACCTAGTGCCAAGCATTCATGAGTGCAATCCAATTAACGCAAAAAATCTCACGACCAAAAGTTTCATTCATATGTATAATATTTACAGCAAAAGTCCGTCAGTACAAGAGACTACACATATTATGAGGGTAAACACCTAAGATATCTATCCTACCTTATTCCTTATGGGTAGATTCATAGCAAGGCGTAAACCCGACCATCTACACAACTAATAAGGCATTAGTATTCCAATTCAGATATTAAGAAAGAAAAGGAACTACATATAAGGTAAGGATAATAACAGATATACTAGGATAAGGAGAGAATAGTTACAGATGCACTAAATTCATATTTTTAGCGATAGGTTAATTTAATTCAATTTTTAAGTCTTAGCTAATAGTCATGCTATCTAGGGTTTCCTATAGTTAGTATGGCTCTGATACCAACTTGTGAGACCCTCCTTCTTGGCTGGGAAGGTACAGTGTGCATACAGTACTATTCTCATGATCAGCACATTCAATAATTAAAATCACAACCATACATAGTATTTATTACATATTACAGCGGAAGCAGTTTGTACAAAGTATTCTTACAAACCAAAATAAACTTGCAGTGGAAAATTTTTTATCTTGTAGTTTGCCTTTAGCCCAATATTCCACAAGCAATTTGCAAGGTAAACCCTAGAAAAACTCATCGTTGATATCCCCATAACCTGCGTCAAAGTATGATTCTTCAGGGTATTCTGTTTCTTCACCTAAAAACAACAATAATAGCAAGGTTGAGTACATTGCATACTCTGCAAGACTTTTGCAAACCTATAATAAATGCAGGCTTGTATCAAGAGAAAGGCTACTAAGGTTATTTTGCAAAAAAATAATTTTGAATTGTAAAAACCGAGTAATAGATTTGCAAACGGAATTATGTAAAAGCAATTTGACAGGTATATAAAATAACAAGTAAGAATAGCATAAATATAACAACTCACAGTCCTCCGTGACGTGAGCATCAAATCGTCCATTGCCAACACATGATACAACGTGTTATGCACATTTGAATTTTAAACGTGTTGGAAATAACCTATGTTAGAAATGGATTAAAACCAAGTTGAAACTTCAATCTTTTTGCATATTTGGGATGCTTATGACCTAAAGAGCATAACAAAACTTGCCTCATTAAATTTAGAGTCCATTTGTAAAAGTTTCATGTTTAGCATGTTTTCAACCTTCTCTTTCAATTTTAAATTCAAAACTGCACAGAGGACACATTCAAAATGTTTTTGTATATTTGGAAACTACATGATTTAACACAAATTTAGAAACTTTTCTCACTTCATTTGGATCTAGAATGCAAAATATATAAGCAATTGAATTTCTAGGGTTTTAGACAATCCTAGAAAATGAAAAATACGCTTTCCAGTAGGGATAGCACATTTCTGATTTTCGGATTTTATTTGAATTCATGCACACGTGCTGACAGCCAGGCCCTACTTGGCTATGACTGCGTGCGGCGCTGGTGACTGGTACGTGGTCCCTACTTGTCACAGAGCTGAAGCAAAGTGCCTCGATCCTGAGCTCGCCGACAGCGAGGCTACGCCGGACTTGGCCGAATGGTCACCGTGTCAGCTAGAGGAAACCTAGACACACTTAAGGGTGGGTTCAAATGTGGCCATCGGTAGCTCGAACACCATCCACAACAGCGAGGGGCGGTGGAATCGCTGGCGTCGACTCGTGAAGACAAACGGGTGGTGTTCGTGCTCAGCTACACATAGTGTGAACATCAATGGACTCTCATGATTCTATTTTCATGCATTAGCTAGATTGAGTTCTCACCGTGCATAGGCGGCGGTGAAAGGAGGCGCTCGACGTGCCAGCTTAATGGTGGATGAAGCTTCAAATTGAGTGGGGAAATGGGCTCCGGGAACTATGGGGAAGCTCTAGGTTAAGTCAATTAGGACGTGGTTCACCGGAGTGGGCTAATCTGGTTCCGTGCTTGCCAGCAACGGAGAAGACAGGCACGGAAGAGGTGAAGCCGAGGTAGTGGTGATGATGGGCAATGTTGTGGGTCCAGATAGGGTTCGAGGTGGAATAAATAGGCTCGAAGGGGGTGGTTAGTGGGGTTTGTACGGGGAAATGGGGAGGCGGCCAGTAAAGATGGGCACATGGGTTTTGCTCTGTCACGGCAAGCGCGAAGTATGGCCGGAGTGTTGCCGTGGTAGAGGTGAGTCAATGCGACGTGGACGTAGCCTCGGATGGCGAGTTGCGGCGGTTTTGACCAGGGATGAGACAAAGCAGAGAGCCGGTGGCTCGACTGGCCTGTCATGGGGGACATTAAGAAGAGGGAAGAGGCTGGGTCTGACGCATGGGTCCGATCGATGGTGGGTCCACCCGGAAGTGAAACAAGAGGAGACCATGAATTCAGTTTTTGGATAGACAGGGAATCAAAGCATTAAATGAGGGGTCATTTCAGTTTGAACATTTTTGGTAATTTTTTGCTGAGTTCTTGAGATAATTTTTGTTATCTAGTAAAATTTTCGAGTTAAAATATTGCTTGTAAAAATTCCAGTAATTTTGACAATTTAATATGTCCATTTTCTTCTTTGCTGTTTTCAATTTAATTGAAGATTGGAACATTGTAAAAGATTTTTGAGAATTTTTATGGAGGTTTCTTATGGTCAAAGTATTGTACTTGAAAAATTTCTGGTTAATATATTTTATATTAATTCTTACATTTCCAATCCTAAATTTTCTAGTTTTTTGTTTTGGAATTTTTAAAGGCACCAAAGAGGATTATTTATTTCTAATATTTTTACTAGTGATTGACATTCTCTGAAGAAGACATGGTAAAAACTTTTAGCTCAAGATAAGGTCTGTGAAATTTTATTTTAATTTGACAAGCTACTGTTTTTAGTCAAATCTCTATTAATTCAACTTTCATTTCATGAGTTAATGGGTTCATATGGCTTTTTGAATGCATCAGTGCAGTTCCGGAGGTCTCCTATGATTAAATATAATTTTTGTAGATTTTATTGTTATATAATTCTATTTCCATTTATTTATCTTTCACTAATTCAATATTAAAATGTTTTTCCTTTAGGGAAAAAATCGAAGAAAACCAAATAATGGCAGAAAATTCAGAATTAACCACATTCGAAATTTAGAATTTCCATTCTCATTTTCTTTGAATTTTTGGGATGTTACACACATATTGTGCCATCTATAGTAAATAGTTATTTATGAATGATATATTGGCTAGCAACAATTTGCAAACATATCCAGAAATGTTTGGCCATGGACACGTACTCTAGAATCTTCAGCTAAGCTCAAGGGCAAATCGTTACTGTACCGACCAAAGCAATCTGAAAACTGACCAGAATCCCAAGATGTAGGCTACTCGACTCACTAGCTAGATCCAATATTAATGGCCGTGGTTACACCAAAAAAGTCTCCAAATCTAATTGGGAGGTTGTGCTTGATTATAGATGTGACTTGAGAGAAAATGTCGGCCTAATTAATTAATTAACCCGATTGCATCCGTAAGCGATAACCAAGTCGGTCTGGTTTCTAGCTCGATCTGCAGCTATAACTAATTTGGCGACAAGCAGAGCAGGCCAACCAGGGTTATGTGTAGTTGTAGTCAACTGTTCCGTGAAAGGAGGTTTTCTGAAATCTTGGAAACAATAACATACGAGAGAGAAGCACCTTTAAATTTTAAACGGGCAGTTCGATCACCAGAAATGCTTAAACGGTTAACGAAAGATGTTCATTTATAAGATTCACACGCTTCACAGAAAGATAAACTATGTATATTACTCCCACTGTTACTTAATAGATGTTGCCTCACCAAGGTCTCCAATATCATCTTTGACAATTACTTTTCTCGTTAGGTGTCAATGAAAATTATAGAAAATATTATAATTTGGAAGTATTATTATTGATAAATTTACTAATATCATTTCCATGTGAAAAAATTGATTAAATAATTTTGTTTATATCAATGGCCAAAGCTTAAATTTTTTTGACTACACGTATTCTAACAAGATATCTATTTAAAAATAGAGGGAGTATTCGTGAGTTTGTTCCAGCTTCAGATTGTTTATTCCGATCAATAAAATCACTTGGGACTTCAAATTTTTAATGCCAAGTTGAGGATGGTCGAAAGTCCTTTGGTGCATCACCAAACCTTTCAGCTGGCTTCCTTTTAACTAAAGCCGGCCTAGAGCTGGTAGCAAGCCATAGCACCGTCCATTTGAGTACGTCCACATATATGTTTTCGTCCAGTTGCTACCTACGCACGCACGTCAAGCCAAGCGGCGTCCAATTCAGCGCTCACGCGCGCAATGTGGAGAATGACCTAACGCCTAGGCATGATTTAAATTAAGGGCGTGTTTGGTACGGCTCCAGCTTCACCAGATTCATGGATCTGATGGAGCTGAGTATTTGTAGCTCCACAGATCCGTGAAGCTGGATCTGTGGATATATTAAAAGTGTTTAGGTAGATCATCTTATTTAATTTTAGACTAAAAATATAAACTTAATTCTATTTATTTTAGCTTATAAGATTCAGATCTGAGGTGGAGTCAGAATCTGGAGCTCTACCAAACAGGGCCTAATTAGCGCGTGGAGAAGGGGAAGCCAACGCACTGGGTTGCGCTACCCAGCTATTTAAAAACCGGTTTCAAATTTTTTGGGGGAGGGGTTGGGTGTAGACTGGGCATTGGGCCGAGTTTTTTTGGATCGATCAATGGCACAGTAGACATGGCACCGCACACTTACGGATCGGGCCGGCATGACACGAATGATAGGGTCGTGCTGAGCCTCGCGGTCGGGTACGATGGACGGCACAACATGGCACGCTAGTATGGACCGTGTTTGTGGGCACCCGAAAATATGAATCGAATCTCACTTGTGCATTGGACTAGAGGTGACACTCATACTCCACTTAAGTGTATGCTTACTGCTACCAATAGTCCCGTGCACGGAGTAAACCAGATGGCCCCTCACTCAAACAAATATAAGCCATCTAGTTGCACCGTAGAACCATGGTATCAATAGATAAGGAACGACGGTCACACGTGTTCACGCGTCAGACGGTTGAGAGCAATTCTGGGTATCCGGATATGTGGCCGGTACTAGTTCCCAAGATCAACGCCTAGCGCCCACATATCTTGTATTTGAGATACATCATTACACATACACACATGTCTAAACGTTTGACATAGCATAAACATAGTCTAAAAGCTATTACAACTACTTAGTATTACAAGTATGCGGCCGACCGACCGAATATTACACACAAACGTAGATTGCAGCGGAGATTAAGCATAAAGCAAGAGTAGGGCAGCGGTATGCCCATCCATAACCCAAAGGCAACCGACTAGGAAGAGCCCTAGTTCATCCATCCAAGTAGTCATCGGACCCCGGTGCGAAGTACGAATCATCGGGGATTTCTCCTGTACCGTCGTCTATATATTATGAATTAAGCAACGGTGAGCACACGTATGTACTCACAAGACTTTAGTATATGGAAATAAAATACATGCAAGGTTAGTACGAGGATATCAAGCCACTATACTAAGTCTCATTTTCAACATAAAACAGATTTTATTTGCAAGAGAATAGTTCATTAAACGGTAACGAAATTTAAAAGAGCATTTGATATTAAGCTAATAACAATAAGTAAGTTCAATATCATAATTTCATAGCCCTCCTTTGCCATGAACAGTGAGTAATTCTTATCCAACCTTGGCTTGCAAAAGTACCAACCCGTCGCAACACCGTTTCCAAAAATTTCCCAAAAACAAAGCTATACTTGACATTACTTCCCTAAGTTGCCCATGATCGTGAGCACGGCTAATTAATTCGATTTAAATCTCTGCAGAGAGTGTACACTTTACCCACATGACACATTCTAGCAATTATGTCAACCATGCCTCACGATACCACAGTACCCGATTTGCTAGATTGTGACGAAACCGTTCAACTAGCTAAAGCCTAGCCTTGCACCAGCCCGGTGATGACAAACCCTTGCCATGGCGCTGAACGGACCCATATACACAATACTAACAATGGTTTATGCCCCATCACATCCTTCTCCCATGGTAAGGCATACACCGTTATATTGGAATGCTTTAACCCCAACACCTCGGTGAAGGGAGCACCTACGAGCGACACCGTACCCCGGAGTGCCCTTACTACTTCAACCTACCAAAATGCAAGGTTAAACTTCGGCTAATCTAATAAGCTAAGGCTATCTCATATTAGCACATGTGGTTGCACTATTTCACTTAGGTGATAGCGTCAAGTTCGGTCCTTAACCGACTCGGGCGAGAATCTCTCCCTAACTATGCGCGAGGTCCCTCCTCACGCCTCAAGTTTAAATAGTAACTCGTTCGCGTCTAAACCCTAAGTTTTTAGGTTGGATTTTTATCAAAATACATGGAGACCATAACTCAGCTCCGTACCTTTTAAAAATTGCTCAAGCCTGAATAGAAGTGCAGCTTAACATTAAAATGACGTTCTAAGTGAGCATGGCTAAGCATATGTGTGAAGTGCTTCGCAATCGTTACCCATAGTGAGACTAACTAGTGTCTAAACCATAACCTAAGGTTACATTAGCAGGTAAACAAGTGTCAAGGTAACGGCAATGCATACAAGTAGGAAGTATCTACCGGTACCCACAACATAGCAAGTTTAGTGTAAACATACATACACGGATGCATATATCATTTGATAAAATCAATATAAACATCGTAAAATAATAGGATCAACATGATCAAAGGAGGGTGCTTGCCTTGCTAATCGTCGTCCAGTTTGTAGTCTGGGTCGTAGGTGTTGTCGTCGTCAACCAGCACTGAATCATCGGTGTCTACTCGTTATACAAAAAGAAGCACAGTAAATAGCAAACAATAATTTGTCAATAAGGGCAAAAAGAAATTAGATATAAAATCAAATTGAAATCTATTTAAAGAGGTTGGGGTGTCATTACGGTTCTGAAGGTTATTGTTTTATGCGTAACAATCACTTTAGTTCTATGCTCAAAGGTTGGCTTTTGTATGGCACAACTTCTTATTCTTATAGATATATTGTTTTTTACTTTCGAATTCAAGAGGCTAAAATTATATTTATGTATATGAATATTTACAAATTCATAAGGCAAAATTTATATTTGGATTAAAAGGTAATGTCAAGTTAACATAAAGTAGTGTGTGTGAACATGTAAGGTATGTCTTATGGGTTAAGCATAAGGTACCTACTAAGACATTTTAAACCAGGGGTTAAGCTACTAGTATAGAGCTACATTTTTTTGACTTTTCAATAGATTGGGCTTTTCTCAAAGGTATTTGGGGCTACTCACAATTTTTACTACTATTTCATATTTCATTATTATTTGACCCTGCCTAAGTCATATATATGTGTGCACAGAGCATAAAACTTAAATGTTTTTGCATAAACAGAGAGAGCATCATTTTACAAGGTCATAGGAATTGATTCCACTGAATTTGAAGTTTATTTGCACAAGTTATGAGCATTTGAACTTTTGCATGCATTGAAATTTGCCTATTTAAACATTTGATACAAACTATGTCAAAATCTTCATATATTTGGAGATATTGTGACCTCAGGAACATGATAAAATTGGTTTCATCATTTTTATACATGGTTTATGAAAATTTTATATTAAGCACATTCTAAGCCTAAAGCATATATTTAAGCTCATTTACTGTACATAGACAAAAACTAAAATATTTTTGCATATTCCAATTCTACATGATTTTATACAAATTTATAAATTTGTTTCACTAAATTTGGAGTTTCCTAGAAAAAGTTATAAGCATTTGAATTTTGCTAGGGTTTACAAAATCAGTGGAAAAAGAAAAATTTCCGAAAACGGAAACTACGCTTTCCTTCACCGAATACGCATTTCCCTTTTTGGCATGTTTTTAAAACTTCCTTGCCTCCTGACAGCCGGGCCCCACTGTCAGTGACCGCATGAGGGGGAAATGCACGTGCGGCTAACAGCTCGGGCTCGCGTGTCAACGACAGGGAGGAGCGAGTGCGCGAGGCTGACAGGCCTGGCCCGTGGAACGGCGTCAGTGCACGGTGTCTACCACATGGGTCCCGATGGTCAGTGAGTGCGCGCGTTTAATGTGTTGTGCCACTGACCTTACGGTCCCATAGGTCAGTGACCCTTCTGACCATGCTGTGTGCGGTGGCTGACAGGGTTGGCCATCCTGTCAGCCGCACCGAGCAGAGGAGGCAGCCAAAGAGGCTCGCCGACGGCGAATGGGTGGCTTAGTGTAACATCCCATTTTCGGTTCTTTTGTTAAAAATTAATTTAAATTAATTAATTCAAGGATTTGGGTTTTCTTTGGAATTTTAGTTAACCTGGCATTCCTTTCCATCCAAAAATGGAATTTATTCCATTCGCGTCCGGAAATTCCATTTCATCCTGAAATCCAAAATTCAAATCCAATTCTAAAATTCTCTAAAAATTCTGAAACCAATTTTATTTGGTTACAAATATTCTAAAGTATTTTTGAGATTTTTCCCATAATTTTTAGAACTATTTTTCTATTTTTCCCAAACCTATTTAATTTTCAGCATTATATTAATTACAGTAAGAAAAATAACAATATAATATTATCCAAAAATATTTATCTGTGCTTTATTTTCTAAAACGGTTGTCTACAAAAATTCCCAAATTTATTATGATTTAATTGCTATTTTTCTGAATTTAATCCGAATTTTCAGTGGAAAATTAAGTGTTTTCTGTATTTATTTATTTTCGTGGTTACTGTTCATTCAATCCGCTTCGCTTCAGCTTCGCGCCCGTCGCTACAGTGTACCGTCAGCTACAGTGCAACGTCGCTACAGTCCCGACCCGATCCGCAATTAAAGTCCACTGTTTCTTCATTTAACTCCGGCGATCTCTGTTACTATTCCGGTGAAAACTTCGGTGAGCGTTTCTCGATGATCCGCTGGTCCGATTGACCTATAGATTGAACCCCATGTTCCCCTTCTCGTTCCGCATATCCTCAACTTAAAGTTGTTCCAATCCATCCACCAGATCTCCCTGTGCAGGCCATCTTTCAGAACTCCAGTGAACTTTCGGTGAGCTCTCCCGGCTGCTCCCGACCTCCATTTGTCCTCAAATTTTTACTGGAGCTTCCTCTGAGTTCCCTTTACATATGGTAAAATAATATTTTCAAAATTCTCATAGGAGCTCTGTCGGCAACCATTTCTTCTCTAAGCCCGGCGAAAGGTCAAATTTTGAATTCAAAATATCCGATCTCTGTCATCTTAAGTCCAATTGACCTCATTCTTCTTCCTAAATTCATCTAAATTCATCCTATATCTACCAGTATTTTTATTATAATGCTTAGTTTTTATTTATTTTATTTTATTCATTTCGTGCACCGTTTTGCGCGTAGTCGAAGAAGCGGTCGTCGTCGCTGACGAAGGAGAAGACCTTCAGAACAGCGCAGCGCACTTCGTCGATGAAGGCAAGTCTCCTTGACGCACATTGATCCTATTGTTTATAACTGTTTTATAAAAAGTTAGTTATGCCCATTTCGAAATAACATCCTTGCTATTTGATTACCATGCCTTTGTAACCTTAAGATTTAATCATGAAATCATGTATTATGTGATTAACCTTGTTTTGTACGATAGACTGTGCTTAGGATTGACATTGATCAAAATGCCTATGGTGGGATAAATTCTAAAATGTTGTTGAAATGTATTTTATCGAAACTGTAGCAAGGTGATTGCTGCTGTGATTGTAAAGTAAAAGTAAAATAAAAATGGTTTAGATTGGGGCAGAATTTTTTGTCGGGCGGGTGCGGATGGAGCACTGGTTCTGGTTTGTGAAATCCGCCCTAATCAATTTAAGGACCGACGCTTATGACTGTCCATTCTAAGCATTACCGTGCAACCATAAGTCTATAATGGGTACGACCTGGCTGAATAATTTGTAGAAACCTAACTTAGACTCGCCAGTTGGTGGAATGTGGGTGCCGGATGGAGGCAAGTCGTATTCCTCACACGGCGCAAGAGGGGGCTTCTGTACTGGGTGGATGGAACCCTAACAGCGTTGAAACCTCAGCGGTGAAACCTCAGCCGGATGGAGGCAAGTCGTATTCCTCACATTGTAAAGGCCTTATCATGATCTCTCTGCCGGCACACCAATGGAAGTGTGTTCGTAGCACTTGGCATTATAGAGATGATCATGTCTTGTGGGTAAAGTTGTACACCTCTGCAGAGTAAATCTATTCGAATAGCTGTGCCTACGGTCAAAGGCAAAGCGAAGAATGCTTTCATACTGGTAGACTTGGTTTTGGATTTCAAAATAACTGATGCTTTGGGATTTGGGAGTGGTTAGAACTCTCGAATGTTTATTTGGCGGATTGAGCCAATAAGGTAGATGGAACCTGTTTTGAATCATGACGGATGGAGTCATGTGATGGTTTAATAAGATCTTTCAAAATGGGCGGTTAGAGCCTGTATACTTGTGTTGGTAGTTGGAACCTTCACTAGAGTTAGAAATAATTTCAATTGTACAAATAATTGTTAAAACTGCTTTGTGAAAATTATTATTAATAATGTTTGTTAAATCTGGCTTTGTGCAAAAGAACCCTATTAAGCCTTCCTTGGAAAGCCCTTTATGATGCATTTTTCGAGACTTGCGGAGTACGTTTGTACTCACATGCTATACAAAATTTCGTCATGAGAGAATTACCAAGATGCGGTCGAAGACAATGAGTTCTATGGTGAGAAGTTCGTGGGCGATCGCCAAGATAACTAAGCGCGCGCTCCTAGTCGTCGCCTGTGGTGTCTTTTGGGTTTTATCTTGTTGATTTTTTGTTTCCACTGCTGAGAACTCTGGTCATGTGACCAGGAGATGTAATAAATAGCCATGTGGCTGGTAATTTATATTTATGCTATTTTTTCTCTTCGTTCTGTTCTGGTTATGATCATCACTACTTCACTGTGTGTACTAGCAACTGATCTGGGACTAGTACAGAAATACACAGGAGATTCCGGATGGTAAATCTGGGGTCTCACAGAGGTGATATCAGAGCCTGGACGACTGTAGGACGCAACTTAGTTAGAATGGCAAAGCCTTAAGGATTAATATTTTTATAAAAATATACTTATAAATTTTTTTTTCTAAGTTCCTTTGCTTCTACCTTTTCTGTCTTAGCGTCTAGTCTTTACCTCATCCTTCATTTGAAATTTGTTTACTGACCTTGTCCTATTTCAAAATTTGTAGATGTCAGTTTACACCACCTTTGCCGCATTAGCTGGAGGATTCTGTGAGGAGTTATCCTTGATGCTTCAGGAGTTGGGATTTCCTCATCGTCCGGAGTATCGTTGCACTTCTGTGCCTAGCCTTGGTTATAATTCATGGAAAGTCAGGTTGCTTGTCTACACCAGGAGTCGACGACAGTGTAAGATCGCCCTCACTACTTCACCTCTAACGATCGATGCTTGGAGATGCGCTTCAGGGTGCTGCTAGAGAGGCTCTCATCCACTTGGGTGAGATTTATCGTGTTCAGCTGGACGACACCCTGTTCTGACTCTTTCCCCGACACCAGGTTGGGAGGAGTCACAGCCAGTTCTAGAGCTTGGAGTTGGAGACTGACCCGACGATTGTGCGCATGGGTTCGCTCATCCGGGTGCAGGATGACGCCTATGTTCACATCTCTTGTGAGCTCCAAGACGTGCGTAGGGAGCTAGCTGCTGCAAGGGAGGAAAACCGTCAGCTTAAGGAGACTCGGCGCAGCGGCCCACCTCCACTCATCGCTCTGCAGCAGAGGCACGGCCGTAGCACCGCCTCCAGTCCCTGTTGGTGAGGAGCTTCCGCCTCGGGGTTTAACTCCCGACGCCCCGCTAGTCAAGCGTCGCAGAGGTCCACTGCTCCGTGTGACCGCACGGAAGTCCGTGCGCCGCGAGCCGTCCTTGGGGATTTCCCTGGGATTTTTGGCTGCTCCTGGAGAACCAGGACCTTCTTGTGCTGCTAACCCTTCCTGCAGCAGGAGTGAGGAGGATCCCTCCCCTCGTGTTTTTGAGGAGAGTGGGGGAAGTAATTAGTCTGGCTTAGCACCCTTCCTTTTGTTCACGTTTAGAACGATGAATAAGTTGTGCGATGGACTGTATCGTGCTTTTATGCATTTGTGATACAGCCATTTTCTCTTTAAAAGCTATTCTGGTTTAAATGAAGATTTTAGTTGGAGTTTTCTTTCTTTTGTTGTGTTGTTGTTTCGGTGGATGTTGTTTAGTCCCCTGTTTCCTTATCTTTGCTTTTCCCTCTTTCCTCGTGCTTTTTCCTGTCCTTGGATTTAGATGGAGAACCCTAGCAGAGGTCGTGGCAGAGGAAGAAGAGGAGGCCGCGGTCGTGGTCGTGGAAGAGTGCAGATTCAAGAGGAAGTTCCTGTGGAGTAGCATTTCCAGGAAGGTAACCAAGTACCACCACCTCCAGCGCAGCAGAACCAAGTGCCACCCCCACCCCCGAACCAGCCGCCAAGCATGGAGCAGATGATGGCCATGCAAATGCAAATTCTGCAAGCTTTGGCGCAAAATGCGCTGAATCCACCTCAAGCAGTCACAGCTCAGGCCGCAGCTTAGCCACCCCAGTCTAAGTTCGGGGAATTCATGAGGACCAGACCCCCAACTTTTGCAGGATCAGTGGACCCTTTGGAGGCTGACGATTGGTTAAAAGATGTAGAAAAGAAGCTTTACTTAGCCTAGTGTGATGAATTTGAGACTGTCTTATATGCCTCTCATCAGTTGAAAGGAACCGTTGCAAGTTGGTGGGAAAATTACCTCGCTGCCCACAAGGAAGCCCAGAGCATCACTTGGAATGAATTTGTGGAAGCTTTTCGGGCTACCCATATTCCCAAGGGGATTATGGAAATGAAGAGGCATGAGTTTCACAAGCTGCAACAAGGAAACCTTTAAGTCTCAGAATATCTGAATCGGTTCACCCAGCTTTCTTGTTATGCTACCGAAGATGTTGCCTCGAATGAGGCTAAGATTTGGCGCTTCATGGAGGGTCTTGACCCCAATATCAAAGTACAGCTGGTATCAAATGACCTTCCTTCATTCTAGCACATGGTGAATAAGGATTTGATCCAAGAGGATGCTCAGTGTCAGCTGTTTGAATCAAGAAAGAGGAAGTTGATGTTTCAAACGCAGCGTGGTGCCAGTAGCTCCAAACCCTGTTTCTTCCAGCCTCAGTCTAGCAGGCCAGTAGCCACCAATACTTCCAGGACCCCAATGTCCACTCCTCGTCAGTTCATTCAAGCCCCTGCTGACAATTCAGGAAATCTAGTTCAAAAGAGCAACGCAGCAACTGCAGGAGTCCAATGCTTTAACTGCAGGGAGATGGGACATTACGCTAGTAACTGTCCACAGAAGCGTCAGGTTGTGACCGCAGTTCGGTTCAACCTGGGATCTACTCTAGCTCGCGCCCCAGCACCAGCTCTAGGAAGAGGAACGCCGCAGACTCCGTGTACTTCTCGCACCATCGGAAGAGGACGTGTTAATCACATCACTGCTGAAGAAGTTCAGGACGCACCTGATGTGGTGTATGGTAAGTTCTTCGTCAATTCAGTTCCTGCTTCAGTATTGTTTGATTCTGGTGCTTCGCATTTATTCATATCAGAGTATTTGGTTAGAAAGCATGGATGTGATATAGTTCAGCTTAGAAATCCCCTACTAGTTCAACCCCCTGGTAAAGAACTAAGAACAACTGCTATTTGTCCAAAAACAGATATAATTATAAAAGGGGCAAAGTTCCTAGCGAACTTAATATTATTGGATAATAAGGGTATAGAAGTAATCCTTGGAATGGATTGGTTAACCAAGTACAAGGGTCAGATAGACTGTGCTAGTAGAGCTATCTCCCTTACTAGTCCTGAGGGAATTCGAGTGGAGTTCCTGTCTAATCTCTTCTCTAAGGGGGGTAGTACCCTGAACCGACTAAAAGATACATCTTTGGAAAATGTGCCCATAGTGAATGAATACCCGGATGTATTCCCGGAAGATTTGCACTGTATACCACTGCACCGTGATATTGAGTTTATGATTGAGCTTGTACAGTACATCTCCTATCTCGAAGAGGCCTTATCGGTTACTCGCTAATGAATTAGCAGAGATGAAGAAACAGATTGAAGAACTGCAGGAGAAAGGATTTATAAGACCAAGTTCATCACCTTGGGGTTCACCAGTAATCTTCGTTAAGAAGAAGGATGGCAGTCTGAGAATATGCATAGACTACAGATCACTGAATGAGGTCACAATAAAGAATAAGTATCCTTTGCCAAGGATAGATGATCTATTTGATCAGTTGAAAGGAGCTCAGGTTTTCTCAAAAATAGACTTAAGATCGGGATATCATTAGCTCAAGATAAGAAAAGAAGATATTCCGAAGATAGCCTTTACAACCCGTTATGGATTGTACGAGTTTACAGTGATGTCCTTTGGATTAACAAATGCACCGTCATATTTCATGAATTTGATGAATAAGGTGTTTATGGAGTTTTTGGATAAGTTTGTTGTCGTTTTTATTGATGACATTCTTATCTATTCCTAGAATGAGAAAGAGCATGAGGATCATTTGAGGATAATTTTGGAAAAGCTCAGAGAGCATCAGCTTTATGCTAAGTTCAGTAAATGTGATTTTTGGTTGAAGGAAGTTGCTTTCTTGGGTCATGTCATTTCTGCTGGAGGAGTAGCAGTAGACCCTGTGAAGGTGAAGGATGTTTTGGATTGGAAGCAACCCAAGTCAGTTCCGGATATTAGAAGTTTTCTTGGATTAGCAGGCTATTATCGGCGTTCTATTGAAGGTTTTTCCAAGATAGCGAGATCTCTCACTCAACTTTTGAAGAAGGAGAAAAGTTTGAATGGACTAAATCTTGTGAACAAAGTTTTCAGAATTGAAGAAGAGGTTAACTTCAAGACCAAGACTTGTTCTCGCGGATATTCATAAGGATTTTGAAGTTTCTCGCGATGCCTCAAAGCAAGGTCTCAGATGTGTATTGATGCAAGAAGGTAAAGTCATAGCTTATGCCTCAAGACAACTGCGACCTCATGAAGAAAATTACCCAACTCATGATTTGGAGTTAGCAGCAGTTGTGCACGCACTCAAAATTTGGAGGCATTATTTGATTGGGAATCGATGTGAGATTTATACGGATCATAAGAGTTTGAAATACATTTTTACTCAGCCGGATCTCAATTTGAGGCAGAGAAGATGGTTGGAATTAGTTAAAGATTATGATATTGGTATCCATTATCATCCCGAAAAAGCTAATGTTGTTGCGGATGCTTTGAGCAGGAAAAGTTATTGCAACAATGTTATGGTTCAGGAAAGTCAGCCAGCACTTCATGAAGAGTTCAGATGACTCAACTTGGAATTGGTAAATGAAGGTTGCGTTTTCAATGTCGAAGTGCATTCAACCCTAGAAGATTAGATCAGAGAGGCTCAAAAGAATGATAGTGGTATCACAGACCTAAAAGATGGTATGAAGAAAGGAAAATTTCCTGAATTTTCTGAAGATGAGAAAGGTACTGTTTGGTCAGGGAAAAGAATAGTAGTCCCTAATCAAAAAGAGATCAAAGATGTAATTTTGAAGGAGGCCCACGATTCGGTTTATTCTATTCATCCGGGAAGTACCAAGATGTACGCAGATTTGAAGGAGAAATATTGGTGGACCAATATGAAAAGAGAAGTTGCTGATTTTGTGGCACGTTGTGATATTTGTCAGCTTGTTAAAGCAGAACATCAGAGACCAGCCGGTTTATTGCAACCTTTTCAGGTTCCTGTTTGGAAATGGGAAGAGATAGGAATGGATTTTATCACCGGACTTCCCAGAACTAAGTCCGGATATGATTCAATATGGGTTATTGTGGATAGATTGACTAAGGTTGCACACTTTATTCCTGTGAAGACAACATATTCTGGTGATAAACTCGTAGAGCTATACATGGCCAAAATTGTATGTTTGCATGGTGTGCCAAAGAAGATCGTGTCAGATCGAGGTTCCCGCCACCTCGAGGTTTTGGCAGAAGTTGCATGAGGTTCTGGGCACAAAACTAAACTTGATCTTCGCTTACCATCCTCAGATAGATGGTCAGACGGAAAGTATAAATCAAATACTAGAAGATATGCTGAGAGCTTGTGCTTTGACATACAGTTCATCTTGGGATCAGAATTTGCCGTATGCAGAATTCTCGTACAATAACAGTTACCAGTCAAGTCTGAAGATGGCACCGTTCGAAGCTCTCTACGGAAGAAAATGCCGAATACCGTTGTATTGGAAGGAGACAGAGGGGGGGACAAGTAATCGGGCCTGATATTCTGAAAGAAGCAGAAGAGCAAGTGAGAGTGATTCGTCAGAATTTAAAAACAGCTCAGTCAAGGCAGAAAAGTTATGCCGATAATCGTCGTCGGGATTTAAGCTTTGCACCTGGTGATCATGTGTATCTGAAAGTTTCACCCCTAAAGGGAATGCGTCGTTTCAGAGTTAGCGGAAAGCTTGCACCCCGCTATATCGGTCCATTTCCAGTGGTTGCCAGAAGAGGAGAAGTTGCTTATAAGTTGAAACTTCCTCCGCAATTGTCTGATGTGCATGACGTATTTCACGTGTCTCAGTTGAAGAAATGCCTCGAAATTCGGAAGAATGATGTCTTTGGAGAAATTGGATTTCAAAGAAGACCTGTCAGATCCAGAGTATCCAGTCAAAATCTTGAATGAAGCTGAGCGTCGAACCAGAAGCCGAGTGATCAAGTTTTGCAAGGTTCAGTGGAGCAACCATTCCGAGAAAGAAGCAACATGGGAGCGAGAAGAGGACCTCAGAGCCGAGTTTCCCGATCCCTTTCTTTCTCCGTCCGAATCTCGAGGTTGAGATTCTCTCTAAGGGGGGTAGGTTTGTAACATCCCATTTTCGGTTCTTTTGTTAAAAATTAATTTAAATTAATTAATTCAAGGATTTGTGTTTTCTTTGGAATTTTAGTTAACCTGGCATTTCTTTACATCCAAAAATGGAATTTATTCCATTCGCGTCTGGAAATTCCATTTCATCCTGAAATCCAAAATTCAAATCCAATTCCAAAATTGTCTAAAAATTCTGAAACCAATTTTATTAGGTTACAAATATTCTAAAGTATTTTTGAGATTTTTCCCAGAATTTTTAGAACTATTTTTCTATTTTCCCAAACCTATTTAATTTTTAGCATTATATTAATTACTGTAAGAAAAATAACAATATAATATTCCCCAAAAATATATATTTATTCGTGCTTTATTTTCTAAAACGGTTTTCTACAAAACTTCCCAAATTTATTATGATTCAATTGCTATTTTTTCGAATTTAATCCGAATTTTCAGTGGAAAATTAAGTGTTTTCTGTATTTATTTATTTTCGTGGTTACTGTTCATTCAATCCGCTTCGCTTGACTTCCCGCCTGCTCGCTACGCAGTATCCGCTACCATACGATTACAACGTCGCTACACTCCCCGACCAGATCCGCAATTAAAGTCCACTGTTTCTTCATTTAACTCCGGCGATCTCAGTTACTATTCCGGTGAAAACTTCGGCGAGCTTTTTTCGACGATTCGCTGGTCTGATTGTCCTATAAATTGAACCCCATGTTCCCCTTCTCGTTCCGCACATCCTCAGATTCGGTGAGCTCTTCCGGCTACTCCCGACCTCTATTTGTCCTCAAATTTTTACTAGAGCTTCCTCTGAGTGCCCTTTACATATTGTAAAATCAGATTTTCAAAATTCTCATAGGAGCTCTGTCGGCAACCATTTCTTCTCTAATCCCGGCGAAAGGTCAAATTTTGAATTCAAAATATCCGATCTCTGTCATCTTAAGTCCAATTGACCTCATTATTCTTCCTAAATTCATATAAATTCATCCTCTATTTGCCATTATTTTTATTATAATTTTTAGTTTTTATTTATTTTATTTTATTCATTTCGTGCACCGTTTTGCGCGTAGTCGAAGAAGCGGTCGTCGTCCCCGACGAAGGAGAAGACCTTCAGAACAGCGCAGCGCACTTCGTCGACGAATGCAAGTCTCCTTGACGCGCGTTGATCCCATTGTTTATAATTGTTTTATAAAAAGTTTGCAACTTGCATGGCTATTTACATAAACCGATGATGTTAAAATATAAAATATTAGTTATGCCCATTTCGAAATAATATCCTTGCTGTTTGATTACCATGCCTTTGTAACCAAAAGATTTAATCATGAAATCATGTATTATGTGATTAACCTTGTTTCGTACGATAGACTGTGCTTAGGATTGACATTGATCAAAATGCCTATGGTGGGATAAATTCTAAAATGTTGTTGAAATGTATTTTATCGAAACTGTAGCAAGGTGAATGCTATTGTGATTGTAAAGTAAAAATAAAATAAAAATGGTTTAGATTGGGGCGGAATGGTTTGTCGAGCGGGTGCGGATGGAGCACTGGTTCTTGTTTGTGAAAGCCGCCCTAATCAATTTAAGGACCGACGCTTATGACTGTCCATTCTAAGCATTACTGTGCAACCACAAGTCTATAATGGGTGCGAACTGGTTGAATAATTTGTAGAAACCTAACTTAGACTCGCCAGTTGGTGGAATGTGCGTGCCAGATGGAGGCAAGTCGTATTCCTCACACGGCGCAAGAGTGAGCTTCTGTACTGGGTGGATGGAACCCTAACAGCGATGAAACCTCAGCGGGTGGGTCGGGTTAGGCGTATACATTGTAAAGGCCTTGTCATGATTTCTCTGCCGGCACACCAATGGAAGTGTGTTCGTAGCGCTTGGCATTAAAGAGATGATCATGTCTTGTGGGTAAAGCTGTACACCTCTGCAGAGTAAATCTATTCGAATAGCCGTGCCTACGGTCAAAGGCAAAGCGAAGAATGCTTTCATACTGGTAGACTTGGTTTTGGTTTTCAAAATAACTGATGTTTTGGGATACGGGAGTGTTTAGAACTCTCGAATGTTTATTTGGCGGATTGAGCCAATAAGGTAGATGGAACCTGTTTTGAATCATGACAGATGGAATCATGTGATGGTTTAATAAGATCTTTCAAAATGGGCGGTTAGAGCCTGTATACTAGTGTTGGTAGTTGGAACCTTCACTACAGTTAGAAATAATTTCAATTATATATATAATTGTTAAAACTGTTTTGTGTAAATTATTATTAATAATGTTTGTTAAATCTGGCTTAGTGCAAAAGAACCCTATTAAGCCTTCCTTGGAAAGCCCTTCATGATGCATTTTCCCAGACTTGCGGAGTACATTTGTACTCACATGCTATACAAAATTCCTGTAGAAAATCCAAAAATACAGTAAAAGTCATGCCAAGTCATTTTATTTTATTTCTCCATATTTTGGATTTTACCGTGGCTTGGGCCAGCACGGCACGTAATAGGCCTGATGCCGTAACATTGCGTCATGTTGTGGCTTGCCCTAAAGCTAGCGCCTTTTGTGGTCCTTGCATGTGGATAAAGGGGAGACATCGATGATACTAAGAGATGGAGAATAGGGACTAGAGAGTACATGCATGCTCACTAACACCGAGCACGCGTACCGAGCCACTCCGTACTAGGGTACCCTACACTGGTGTAAGATTTTAATGAGGTAGTAACTCTATACCTGCTCAAGAATAAATAAAATATAATTCTTTTTTCCTCAATATTTGTATCCACTGCCTCAGCTCTGTACATCTCCAGCTCCTTTCCTCTCGTCACAATAGTGCAAATAGGTCGGGCTTGGGTCGGCACGACATGAAGCTGGCACGACACCCACCTCTAGCTAGTTGCCTGAAAATTTTGAAATTTGTCAAAAATTCGATTTTTTGAAAAGTAACCATGGAATATTGTAGACATGAATTAGATATTCACATATGCATGAAACAAAGGTGAAAATGAAGCTGAAATATGATAATTTTTTGCATTAATATGGGCTTTATTAGAAAAGGTGGGTCATACCAGTAATTTCAGCTACTATTACAACTAGCGGGGGAGGTGGTGGTTGCAGTAGGACAAGTATTTCTGAAAATCGGCCGACTTTTATTTTAACCCTGGTGTAATTGATCGATTAGTTCTAGGTTCCATTTTGTGGCGCGGTGCAAGGAATTATTAGGAGATAACTAAGACGAGAGATAATTAAGACGAAACGTACATATACATGCACCCTCACATAGTCACATGCATATATTGGCTTTGGGTTGAGGTAGAACAATGGTGAATAACTGAATACCTGCAACATCTGACGTCGTAAGTTTCTTCTTAATTTGTTTCTGTTAAAGTACAAGTGAATTGCTCATCTTTCCTTATCAGCTTAAGTTTTTGGGTGAATTGGTTGGTGTATGCAACTCAATATGGTATCAGAGCCAAGAGATCTCGAGTTCAAGACCCGATTGACGCAATTAAAAAAAATTGCAACCCACTTATAAGTTTTTGATCGTGAACTGGTTGGTGCATCCTCGGTGCTGCAGCCTTGGAGAAACCACATTGACTCTCTAAAACAAATAATAGATAGTACTGAAGAATTTGATTATGATCAACAGGAAAACAAAGAGTCGTTACTTCTATGGCAATTAACACTGATCATACTTATGTGTACTATATATGGCTAATCAAAATATATGAGCTAGCTAGTGGAGGTATCTCAGGTATCTGTTGACGACATGGTCGATCATCATCTTGTAGGCCCTCTCGGTGGGGTGGTAGCTGTCCCAGAACACGTACTGCGCCGGGTCGTCGCACAGCGGGCTCGCAAAGTTGCACAGCACGGCAGACGCCAGTCCGATGTACCCGCAGCACGCGTCCCTCCCGTTCCTGAACCCTTCATTCAGTTCGTCCATTCATCCGTGAATCAAACGGCAATACAATGCAATGCTCGCGTACATATTGGACATGATCGATGGTGTTAATAATTAGATGCTTACCAAGGGCTTGGTAGCGCTGGATCATGTCGGAAAGGATGGAGTAGAGGTCCATGTATACTATGTTGACGCCGGGGAGCCTGCCGGCGAGCTTGTTGATCTCCTGGTTCAGCTTCCGGTTGTACAGCAGCGCCAGCTGGTTGCGGTCCGTCGCGCACTGCCGTCTCACCCCTCCGGCGATCAGCCGCTGAGACGGTACGCACCCGACCGGCGGCGCCCCGGCCACCGCGATCTGCCGCGCGCCCAAGCTCACCAGCGTCTACATACGCAAACATATGCCGATTGATCCTCGGGTTGACGAGATAGATCGGATGTATGGTCGAGGTTACGTACAATTCATTAGTAACTATTCGTACCTGGATGAAAGTGGAAGCCCTTTGGGCCATGAAGTCGCTGTAATCGGGCTCGGTCTTGCCGTCGGCGAAGGTGAAGTGCTGGACGATGTCGTTGCTGCCCCAGCACACGACGTAGAGCGCCCTGTCGGGGATGCTCCCCACCTTCGCCTTGTACTCCTTGAACAGCTGCAGCTGCCGCTCCACCGTCATCGCCGACTACATGCAATGCAACCAGAAAATTAACGATGGATTAATCGGCATTTTGCATGGATGGACGGATGGATCGAACGTGCCAATCGCTCACCATCGTCTTGCACGTCGCGTTGTCGTAGCCGCTCCCCGCGGACGCGAAGCTCACGCCGGTCCTGAGATCCTCCAGTGTGAGGCTCTTGTCCAGGTACGGCGGGAGCATCTCCTTCAACCCAAGTGCAGACGCTGCAAATATCATGCAACCGTAGACAGGATGATCGATGTCAATTGCTGACCCAACACTCAATTTAACTAAACTCACGAGAATTTTGCGCAGAGGTATTCAGAAAACCTCTCTAACAAAATAGTATGTACAAGAGACACATACATGTTTTATAACTCACTTCGAATTAAGTTTTAAGATCAAACTCAATCGCTATGGTCCTATCCTAGTCTAGCTATATATAGTGGGAAATTGCGGATTTTTTAGGTTGTATCTGAAAGAGTTCATGACCCAGAATGTTTAGAACGCAGGAATTTTGTCAGCTCCGTGAAAAATTGCACTAGTCTATACGAAACTCATGAATTCCAAATAGGCACCGCTGGTAGTCTACATTGACCATATATATATATGCCCGACAATTAAATGCGCCGTTCTAATTAATTTTTTCAAAGGGGTCGATCTAGAATGCCAATAACAGTTTCCTTTTGAATGTAGAATTTCATATTTGCACGCAGTTAATTACTGTATACAGGACCCGGATGGATCTTGGCGTGCGTGTTCGTACCTAAGAAGTCTACGCTGATCTTGCCGTCGGAGAACCTGCCGGTAGCCTTGTGCCCAGGGAAATCCTTGCCATATGGCGGGAAGTTGGACCGGACGATGGTCCGGATGTAGTTGTTGTTGCCGGTATCCACCACCGAGTCGCCGAAGGCGAGGACGGCAGGTACCTTGGGCCCCGCCCCTGCCGGAGGGGGAGCCCCCACGACGTCATCAGCGCGCACCACCGCGGTGACGACTCCGGCGAGAACGAGCAGGACGGAGATCATCAGGTTTGGCAGGACGGTAGCGGACGCCATGTTAGTGAGGGTGAGTCGAGACTCGATCGTGGATGCGCGCATGCATGGCTAACTTGTTTGTACTATGATCTCACTATGAATAGGCTTTAATTGGTCACTACTCACCAAGAGACTTTGTCTAAATTAACGGCAGTTGCATGCAAGCGAGATCGATCATGAAACTGTTTGTGCAAAAGACCCGGTGTTTGTTGTTGGTAGGCTTACATTTGTGCAAGGATGTGAAACACCCGTTAGGGGATGCATGCATATATTTAGGTTTTGTTTAACTTGTGTTTAAAACATGCTCTGATTTTCTGCTCCTGCTATACGGTTTACTAATCCCAAAAGAAAACATGCGGTTTAGCAACTACATGTCAGGGTCGCTGCGTCTGATGAGGTTTGGTACAACATTAGTTCAGGTCATCGCCGACAGATGGCTGTAGTTGGCACAGATGACGGATCTTACTGGAAAGAGGTCAAGTCCGAAATAACAATGCAATAGTGGCACACAATTTGGTGAAGCAGGAGACCATATATAGTATCATACTTAGCAATATTAATGCGGACCTCCTTTATGGCTCAGAATACCGAGGAAGATTCCATATACATACAGTACTAGTCTCAGGATCAGTAACTAGTACGCATATTTACAATATTGATAGCACATCCATACATATTATTATATATATATGATATCAGTAGTTAATTATACAATAAAGTCTTACAAACCAAAATAAATTGCAGCAGAAATATAAAAATCCTATAGTATTTAACCCTCAGGCAACTAACAAGGAGTAAACCCTAGAAAAACTCGTTATCATATTTAACAACCCAAAATTTGAGTTTTGGAATGTTTGAATTTAAAAATGAACCATTTACAATTTTCCTAAATTAATCCAAGCTTAATTTGATTTTCTATTAATGAAAGGATTTAATTTGACTAAACTATTCATCAAACTAAAGATTTTAGTTGGGTTCATTGTGCTCCAAAGAATTTTTCTATATTTTTGGAGATTTTTCTGAATTTATTTGCTATTTATTTGAATTTATTTTCTCTTATTTGAATTTTTGGAATTTTCATAAATCAGAAAATATTTTGGTTTTCGGAAATTTCCTTTTGGGCCAATTTCCCGCGGACCATTTCCTTGGCCCATTTTTCGCGTTCACACCATTTTTCCTTTGCGACTGCTCTGCCCGGCCACTGCGTCCGCGTGTGGACTGCTTCGATCTGGCGCCACGCGTACGGCTGGGAACCAGCCACGTCGCCCGTGCCGCCGTAACCCTAACCCTAGCTCCGCCGGTGTCCGAGTTTCGTGCGCCACCGCCGTTCTCGGTCTCCGCACTTCGCATGCCTCCCTAGGCTATAAAAACCCGAGCCGCACCCCGCCCGAGGTTCCGCTATCCGCGCCGCTTCGTTTGCCCCATCTCCCATCGCCTGAGTAGCCGTCGTTGTCTCGTGCGCCCTCGCCGGAGTTCCTCCACTGCAACCGAGTCTTCTTCCCCGTCGTCTAGTCGCTCCAGTCCTTCCCCGCCGCCACCGGTTGCACACTCGAGTTCCTCGCGTCGCCCCCTTCAGATTTTCGCCATCTCGCGCCCGATCCGGTGCTAATCCGCCGTAAAGCGCGTCTTCTTCCTCACCTCCGGTAAGCCCACGCTGCCGCTCGCTGTTGAATTGCTTCGCCGATCCGTGGCAGTCTAATCGGCAACGGGCGCCTTCGATCGTGCCACGCCTCCCTCACCAGTGCCCTTGCTTCCCGCCGTCCGATCCGACGCAATCGTCGGATGAGTGACACAAGGTCATCCGCCTCGTCAGCACGTCGTCAGCCGCCACCGCAGCCCTAATGCCGACGCAAGCGCCGACGTCAGCCGTGCACCGGGTGCACGGTGAACCAGACAATGCCGTGGACCCAGTCCATAAAATTCCGGATGATGTCAGCGATTGCGCAATAAATCTATTTTTTCTTTAGAAAGATAATTCCATAAAATATATTTCTCTATTTTCTCTGATTTAATTTTCTAGAAGCTCGTTCTCGCTCATACGAACTCCGATTGAAGCGATTCAAATGTTTAATTCTTTCTAAAATCAAGCTCTATCTTCCAAAGGTATTTATTTTCAGTTTTGAGCTTGTTTGAGTCTCTGTTTGGTATTTATTAGGTTTCGTTGCTTTCTTATCTGGTAGACGCAAATTCCGAGGAAGCAAGCGGAGACTTCAAAAGACCAAGACTCAGCACTAGATCAGCAAGGCAAGTCGTAACCTTTGATCATGTTGATCCTATGTTTGCAAAGTAATTTATTTTATAAAATTGCATGCTATTTGTGTATCAATGATTATTTCATAGGAATAGTTATGTACCTAGTTTTCATTATACCACTTTGATTATTGGGATGACATGTATCCATTGTTAACCCTAGGTTGGGTCAGTACTAGTTGGACATAATCATGTTACCAACACTGGGTTACCGTAGCTATGCTTAGACATGCTTAGTTGTATGATGGGATTCATATCACATGTTGAATAATGTTAATCTTGACTTAATGAGATATTGAATTGTGGCTGATAGTCGCTGTTGTAAAATTTGTTGTACCATGGCGGGGTTTGCCATTGGTCTTGGTTGAACGAATTGTTTTCCCTCGGGCAAGTGATCGTGCAGTAAAGGGGGTGTTTTCTAGTAATTGGATTTGGATGTCTTGCTTGAGACAACTTAAGGACTTAATCTTGTGCGCCATTGAATTGGGCCTAACCGTACTACCACAAATCTAGTATGGGACAGACCTAGCTGATTAATTTGCAATGTCTAGCCTTGAGTACTACCAATTGGTGGTGTGGGTTCCGGGATAGACGGGTAGATTCGCAAGGCGTAAGAGGGGGCCTTGCGGGATAAAACCTTAGTGGGCAGTACTGAGTTTAGACAGTGCATTATAAAGTCTTTGTCATGATCTCTCTGCGGCACATCGAAGGAAGTGTGCTAATTGCGCTACACAAAGAGATGATCATGTTTTGTGGGTAAAGTTGTACAACCTCTGCAGAGTGTAAAACTATTTGAATATTCGCGTCCATGGTCATGAACAAGCCTGAGAATTTCACATGAGGTATAGAGTGTTTTCATGAAATATTGGGAATGTGGAATTGTTGGGATGTGAACGGGGAGTTAACTGTGTTTTATTGTCTAAAGTTATGCTATTGAATTTGGTGGTTGATAATTGTTTTGAGTGGTGTAGGGTGATGCCTCGCTATTCTGTTCATGTTGTCTGCCATTGATTTATCAGTTATTTATTATCTTTTCATAAATGTGCTTTCAATCTATTTATTGTATTTCAATTCAAGTTACTGCTTTCTGCAAATGAACAATATGGCTATCCTTGTCAAGCCGTGCATGAATATATTGCATCATTTCCCTATGGCTTGCTGAGTACTTTTTGTACTCACGGCTATACGGCTTTGTTGATCAGTTGCTGAGGAAGGATCAGGAAATGCTGAATATCATGAGGAGGAATATTATGAAAACTACGTGGATTAGGAAGGCATTTCCCAAACGATCGCCTGTGGCATGTCGAATGACTCAAGTTATCTTTTCTGCTGCAACAGTTTATTTGTTTCTTAAGCCCTTAAGGCATAGTGGTGTAAACTTTGACCATGAGGTCATTTGCTTTATTTAATAGTAATTTACTTCTTCTTAGTTGATTCGTTGCATGGAATGATATTTCATCTATGTTTCCACTGTGTGCACTAGCGTGATCCTGGACTAGTGCAGATTCACAGAGGGTTTCGGATTTGCAAATCCGGGTCCCAACATCATATTCCCCGTATCCTGTGTGAAAATATGTGTCGTCTGGGAGTTCACTTTCTTCACCTACTGAATTAAAAATTAAGCAAGTTTAAGTACTTTTGTACCCAACAAGACTTGTAGTGTATCGTAAATATATATATGTTTGTAACATCCCAAAAAATCAAAGAAAATATGCAAGGTCTCATTCTGAAAATCTGGAAATTGCAATGTCAGATTTATTAGAAACTAAATATGATTTTTACAGAGGATCACTTGAACCATAGAAACTCTTCTAAAAAATTCATAAAAATTATTGACCTAATTTAAATGTTCAAACAAATGAAAAACAGAGAAGATGAAAAAGAACAGTCCTATTGTCATAATTATTACAATTTTTACACATAATATTTTAACTCAAAAAATTTCTAAATTGTAGAGAACTCTCTTGAGACCTGAAAAATTGAAAAAAAAATTGGAACGTGATTTAATCGGGTAGTAAATGCTTAGATTTGTGCTGTCCTCGGGGTGGGGGATTTGACTTAGCTTTGCACTCATTGACCGGTAGGTCCCCTTCTTTATTCGGTCCCACCTGAGCCCGAAACATGCCTCGTCTCCCTCTCTTTCTTCCTTTCTTCTTCCTCACGTCGGAGCTGCACACCACCTCTCTTCTCTGTCTTCTTCCCCGATTGGCGCTGCAACTCCAACTAACGTGAACCCCTGCCACGACTCTGTCACGACAATACCCCAGCCATACCTCACGTTCACCATGGCAGCACAAATCCCGCACGCTGCTTTGGCCCGCCATTTCTCATCCTGTTCAAATCCTGTTGCACCATCTTTCCCTCGCCTACTTAAGTCGTCTAAGCCATCCATAGCCTTCCTGCGTTCTCCAACTCCCCTCTGCCCCAAGCCAAAAGCACATTGTGCCGCCCTAGACTCCATTACCCAAGAACACTAGAGAAAGAGGAGAAAACCAGATTAGCCACTCCGGTGAACTATGTCCCAATTGACTTAACCTATAGCATCCTCATCCAACCACAAACTAAAACCCCCATTCAATTTGATCTTTGGTCACCCGTAGCCCCACCACCACGCCACCTTTCTTCCTCATGGCCGATGATCGGCGGTATAGTCACCCAGTGCACCATAGCCACTACCAGGTATTGAAATGGATCCCTCGTACCTCACTAATGCTCACCCACCCGAAAGTTGAGCTCAAACCGCCCTCAAACCGCCATGCACCTCCACGGGCAATGCTCTGGTCACCGCCGACCGTGACCGAGGCTACCCCTAGGTGCGCCAGCACCTACTGGTCCTGACACGGTCCTCGATCTCCGATTTTCGGCGATGCCTCACCACCGGTTAGCTCCATTTGTGCCGGCTCTGCTCTCAACTCTATGACGTGTGAACCCGAAGTGTCAGCCTCACACCTCATGCATTTCATGAGCCACTAACAAGGTGGTCCAGCATATCAGGTGACAGAAATTCAAAAACACGCCGAAAAGGGAAATGCGCTTTCGGTAAAGAAAAGCGTACCTTCCATTTTTGGAAGATTTTCAATTTTCAGCCGTTTTGCAAACCCTGGATTTTCAATCATGCATAACTTTTGCATCTTAAGTCCAAATTGAGTGAAATAAATTTTTAGATTCATCTAAAATCTTGTGCTTTGAGAATATACAAAAATATTTAATTTTTGAATCACAGTTGAATTGTTTGAATTAAAATTGATATAAACCCTAATATAGACATTAATAAAAGTATGTAAACCATGAATTATTAACTAATAAAATAACTTCTACATGCTCCTGAGTTCATTATAGACCCATTTCTGTAAAAATATTTAGGGTTAAACTTATTTTATGTTTATTTTGTAATTGGATCATTTTCTAGTACAATAGAAATACAAATAACTACAAAAGGGTGTAAATAAAATTTAAAAATTTGTAAAACTAGTTTCTAAACCTTAAAAAGACTATAAAATCCCTAGATGAATAATAATATTTCATATTTGTATAGGTTCAAGCAATATCTATTATAAGGGCATATACCCTATTCATATAATGATGCATAAACAAGACTTTTGCAAATTAAGCATATGTATGAAAAGATTAGTTGCTAAAAACATAAAGTCCAGACTACCTTATAATGTAGAAATAATTTTAATATAGTATGCTTTTCATCTGAATCCTATTAAAAAGCATAACCAAAAATAATACAAACTATAAAATCCATAATACAAATCGACAAACCTAAATAGTAAGAAACTAGTAATTAGAATATTTTATCATCAGAACCTTCTTGTTAAAAATCATATTTAAATTTGGTATTGTTTGAATTCTTTTTGCCTCATGTGGTTATTTGCTTCTTATTGTTGTTACACAATAATAATGTGTAGACACCGACGTAGTTGAAACCGCCACCGTCGACTTCGACTCTGAGACGGAACAAGAATATACTAAGCAAGGCAAGCACCCCTTTGATCATATTGATCCCAGTGTTTTAATTTTTAATATGTTTTGACAAATCTATTTATGCATGCGCGTATTTTTTTGTAAATTCGCTATGTTGTGGTACTGGTAGATATACCTGTTATCTCATGAAACTTCCTTAATAAAATATTTAACTGTGAACCTTGATAACCCTATAATAAGGCTATACAACACATAATGTCAACATAGGTATATGCGATTACATATTATTCATGCTTAGCTATGCTTTAGTAATGGAAACGGAAACAATTACATTAAACTGTTTCTTGAGAATTTAAAAAGGTTGGATAAGATTAAATGTTGTTGGTATTTTAGTTAAAAATAAAACTAAAACTATGATTTGACCTGTGTCAGATTAAGGAACAAATGTAGTGTTCTATGATCCAAGGGATATCCATACAACCACAAGTGCTGGTATAGGACGACCTTAACCTATTAATTTAATTAGATTTAGCTTTGCACATTAGAAGGCTGAAGAGTGAATATCTTTTCAAAAAGTCATGCCCGCAGTTATAGGAGACTTGGTGAACTGACACTAGTTAGATGTTTTATTATTTTCAAAAAGGATTGGTATCATCTGTTATGCCATGTGTTGGCAGGAAATGGATGAATCGATGCTCACGTGAGGACTATGAGTTTCTATATTCATGCTTACATATTGTTATTTGTACATACCTGACAACATGCTTTTACAAATTCCGTTTTGCAAATTACTACTTGGTTTACATGTTCAATTTCGCTTTATGCAAAATAACTATAGAAGCCTCCTTTGACATAGCTTGCATTTACTGCACTTTTGTGATACACCTTAAGTCTTGTTAAGTACAAAAGTACTCACCCTTGCTTATTTATTGGTTTAGCTTTTGGAGATGATGAGAATCCGGAAGATACGTATTATGACGCATGCTACGGGGAGTATACTGATGAGCTTTTCTAGGACTTGCCTTGTCGGTTGCGTGTGAGGATATAATGCGCAAACTATAAGACTTTTGGATTTTCTGCTGCAATAATTATGTACTTTTGGTTTATAAGATAGTAATTACTTAATAAAATATATGTACCTTGTGTATGGATGCGATATCAATGTGTAAATGTGCATACTAGCCACTGATCATGGGACTAGTAATGTATGCACATAGATTCTCATTTTAGCATTTTATGCCAAAATGAGGGTTGTTACAATAATAGATGCAAGCTATGTCTATGAAGCTTATTTTGCATAGAGCAATATTTTACATGAATAAAGGTATTCAAAGAGCAAGTTTGACAGATTTATAAATAAATAAGTAAGAGTAGCATAATATATAAATATGTACAGATATATATGTATACATATATGTGTATATATATGTATACATATATGTATATATATATATATCACAACTCACAGTCCACCATGATTGTGAGTATCGTACCATCCTTTGCCATTTCCTGGCATAAAATATGAAATAGAGACTATCCAACTATTGTTTCCAATTCAATCTTTTTGAAAATACCAAAACTTCTATTTTTAATTTGAAGCAATTTGAGGTGCTGTCAGGGTTGGGCAACAGTACTGGTCTTGTAGTGGCGGTAGTGTCGGCCCTACGATGCTACTGGCCTCAAAGTAACGGTACCATTTTTACAAAGAGGTGTTTCTCTGGGTGTGTTCAAGGACGGCACTACCGGCCTTTGGGAGTGGTAGTACCGGGAGTGCAGTACTATCGGCCCCTACATGGCGGTAGTTATTTTTCAGAGAGGGTCTCTCGGGAAATTTACAAGGCAAGTGGCTCTACCGGTTACCTGGGAGCGGTAGTACTGGTGATGCGGTACTACCAGCCCAGGAGGTGGCAGTACCGACTTTGGAGCGAATTGAGACCATGTTATGCATTGTGTTGATTCAATTGCATATTATTGCGAAAAGTGAGTGCTATGTGATGGTTTGCTTGTCTATGTTGGTTGTAGGACTTGGGGCTTGGTCATAGTGAGGTGAAGATAAGACTAGGACTAGGCTAGGAGAGCTAAGGTCCAGAACGGTCGAAGGACACCGGAAGATGACTGATGCCGGGAAGTGGTTGCAAGCTGAGAAGATAAGGAACCGTAGCATAAAACACTGGTGATGGACATGACGAGCAAAGGTATAGATCGGGACTAGGCTTAGGGAGGAGTCGAGGTCCACAACGGTAAAAGAAGCCGATGCCGCTATGGTGAAGTAGTCAAGGACACGTGGCGCGTCAAGTGACTTGGGCCCGCTTGTAAGCGAGGACGGTTCGGGGGAGTCTAGACGCATGAGAGACTTTGAGAAAGTCACTGGGGCCACGTGGAACGCGCGAAGCATGGCGATGCTTCGATGAGAAGGAAGACCGATCATTGGTACAAATTGGTAATTTATCCCATACCGGCGGTTGAGGCAGTTTGGAAAACCACAGCAGTGTCCTAAGCGGTTTAGGTCATGCCATAGTTATTTTGATGCAAATTCAGGCTCGCAGAGTGGATTTGGCGTCAATGTAATAGTCGCTTTCAGAAGCATGCTGTGTGAGTGAAAAACCCATTAAGAGTGTTGGGTTTCGGGTTAGCCCATATAAATATAGATGGTATCCACTTGTGTGTCTAGGTCTAGGGTTAGGGTTGCCTCCACTATATAAGGACATATAGGGGAGGAGAAGCCTTGAAGCTCTAGGACTAATATTAGGCTTCCCACAAGATTTTGGTGTCCTATGTTGTGTGTGCTCCTTGGGAGTTTTGCCCTCAGGTATGAGAGGTTTTGTAAACACTCATGATTTGAACGCAAATCATCTTCATGCTCAAGTTTTACCTCAAGTTTTGATCTTCTTCTTACTTTGCTCTTAATCTTTTCTTGTGTTTTCTTTCTTGATTAATCTTGTGCTGCCAAGAATGGATGATTAATAGATGTATCCTCTGCAGATCATCTCTCTAACATCCCAAAAATTCAAAAATGGGGAAAACAAATTTTAAAAATATAAAAATGGAATTAAATAAAAATTTTAATTGGAATCAAGATTCTAATTTAAAGTATCATCATTTTCCTCATTTTCTTGAAATTTGGTCTTCATAAAAGAATAATTGCAATGTTAAAATCCTTTCTTTCAAAATGAACAAACTATGAAAATGAGTTTGAAGTATAATCTTATTTTGAATTACCATCTTTTCTGAATTTTTCTTGAATTTTGGTTTTAGTAAAATATTTTATATTAGTTGTTTTATTCTCTTTCAAAATGCAAAACCCAAAATCCCATATGAAACAAAATATAGAAAAAATTATGTAAACCCCAAATCATCTTTAGGGCATCCCCAAAAACTTTCAATGGTATGTGAACAAAATATTGCTGAAAAGAAATCAATAACAGTGACAAATGACTAAAAATAGTACATATGTCAGAATTAAATAAAAATATATAAATAAGATTATCAATTGAAATTTTATTTCATCATTCTCAGTGTCTTGGGAACCAATCTAAAAATTTTCAAAAAAATAAAAGCTCATTTGTAGTGTTTCAAAAATCAAAAATAGAAGAATAAAATAACCGACCAGATCAATGTCAAAATTTTAAAAAAATCTCTAGAGTTGATAATATTCTAAAAATTTTATTAAAACCTTAAAATATCCATGGGATCACCAAAAAAATTGGATAATAAAATAGACTCCTTTTGGACCCTAAAAAAACTCAAAAATAGAAAATAGAAAATCTGGACAATAGGCTTGTCAGAATTTTTAGATTTTACAACAAAAGATTATTTGCCTCACTGACTTGTGGGGTCCACCCCTCAGCCTGTCCCACCTGGCAGTTCCTGTCCTATCTTCTTCCTCAGCTCAGCCTACATTCTCTTTCCCCCATCCCTTGCCGTGATAGAACACATGACAAGTGATTGTTGCCACGACAAGAACATGATAGCCTCACCTAGCCTAGACAACTTGCCCTCTTCTCCAGCAGCCGTCTCTTCTCTTCTCTCTGCCTCTCACTGCCATGGCAAATATTTGCCATCTGATCCACTGTCACGGCAGGAAATTGTGTCACGTGTGACCTTGACCTCACCATGTGAACCTAGCCCAGTCTTTGTGCCACCACAGCTGCCCTGGACAATCCTGCTTCCCTCAACCAGCCACTACCTCGCCTTTACTTGTTTCTTGCTGCGACATCAAAACCCGATCGAATCCATTGCCATGGCAAACATGGGATGTAGCCCAAGCTCATTTGCATCATGTGAACCTTTCCTGGTCTTGCACCGTCACTTCATTGTCGTCTCTACCCTAGAACTCGGTTACCTAGCTCATCTTCTCCTCCAGTCAGTTGCACTGCCACTACTACAGAACGGCACATCACTATCGCTCTATCCGTGTCGGTTCTTAAGTTTTTAGGAAAAACGATTGTGATAAATAACTTCGGAGAGGTGTTAGTAATAATCACTATCGGTTCTGAGATTATAAGTGATTGTGATGTAACATTAGGCATATCACTATCGGTTCTAAACTAAAAAGCGATAGGGATGTGAACGGTCATCACTATCGGTTTCCAACAAAAGAAGTGATAGTGATGATCACGTCCACATCACTATCGGTTCTTTTGATAGAAACGATAGTGATGTGCACGTGATCATCACTATCACTTCTATAAAAAGAACCGATAGCGATGACTATGCACATCACTATCAGTTCTAAGAAAAGAAGCGATAGTGATGTGCACGTGATCATCACTATCGCTTCTATAAAAAGAACCGATAGTGATGACCGTGCACATCACTATCGCTTCTCGAAAAGAACTGATTCTGATGTAGACGTGCTCATACTATCGTTTCTCTAAAAAGAACCTATAGTGATGACCGTTCACATCACTATCGCTTCTTGAAAAGAACTGATTCTGATGTGCCTCGCTAGATCATATATAGCACTCGCGTTGAACTCTTCTCTGTTGTTGCTCCAGAGGAGATTTCTCCGCTGCCACCCGAGAAAACATCTCATATTGTGTGGTTGGAAGCAATACTTGGGTGAGAAAATTTGAAGTCCTCATGGGTAGGTATTAAGAGGGCAAATTTGAAACCCTATCTTGAGGAGATTCCCCTCTTTTTGCCCTCATTTGCGGTTTTCTTCAAAATGTGAGCAATTCTTTAAACCCCTTCAATTTTGCACTAGGTAATTTCGATATGTCGTGAATAAAGTTTAGGTTGCACTGGAATTGTGTACATGCGTTCAGATTTCACACTCTTTATTTGACAAGCACACATCTATTTAATTATTGTAGTGCTCTCGTGTTAATATAGAATTATTGTTGCTATCATGTGATAAATGTTAGAGTTTAGACTGCGGAACCTACGTCTCCTGTTCGAGGATGCTTATTTATAAATATGCCGAATGAAATGGCATATTTATAAGCGAGCAGTCTCGAATTGTCCATGTTTTTTGGACAGTTCGAGGATATGTGGTTAGGGCAAGTTCCTGAGCTGTGTTGTACAACTTCAGAGTAGATTGCTGCAAGGTCGGGGCATACGAAGAAGTCCTACTTCCAAGATGACACTTCGAATGCTAGATCAAGATCATGGGAGGCACGTGCGGAGTGCCTCAAGGACACGCTCAGGGAGCAGCTGAGGGAGGAGATCAAGGAGGAGATGATGGGGGAGATGATGGCACGTGAAGATGAGATAAGGGGGGAGATGATGGCACGTGAGGAGCGCCTGAGGGCCGAGATGATGGCGATGATCTCTTAGAGTCAGAGCCAGATGCCCTCGCGCTCTTGTAGAGAAACCTGTGCCCCGACCTAGCAGCTGTGGTTCAAAAAATGATAAGACCGATCCCCAGCTGAAGGTAATAATTAATTTTTCCTAACTTAAAGCTACAAGTGTAACTCCCACAATGTTTCTCCTCAAGTTGCGCATATCTTGCAGGCCCCTGCTAAGTGCCAGCTCACCACCCTGACGGAGGACGGATTTCCTGTCGAGGCTACACGCGGGGTTGCATTTCCATGCAAGGAGATTGATACTATGCATGGTCAGCCTTTGGGGAAGGGCTACATGAGGGTGCAGGTGGACTACGTCCACGAACACTTCTTATCACATGTGCTCGAGTTCCCCCCAACGAAGATATCTGCACTGTCGGGCAAGCACGCATGTCGTTCATCAAGTGGCCCACGACGGGTGTCGTACTGGTCAAGGTAAAAATCCCTCGCGTCTTCTCTATCATTCCAGTAGTATTGTAATAAGTTAAATATGCACGTGCTTTGTATGTTCCTACCGTACTTGTGCTTTCTCCTGCTTCTGTTCCCACCACCGTGATGAGTCCTACACAGAGTGCAGAGCTCACGTGTAAAAGGACAAGCACGACACCAACAGAACCACAAGAGGCCTCTGAGAATCCTTCCGCCAAGAAGGCAAAGCTGATAAAGGCCACAATGCCTCTTGAGGTACCTGAAAAGCCCACTACCCTAACCTCGAAGACTCCTTCGGCCCAGAAAGGAAAGTCAACACAGGCCACAGACATCCCTTACGATTTTAAGTCATACGTACATGGAAAGCCCCTGCTTGCATCCAACGAACTAAATGATCTAGGCAGGTGGACTCGCATGCTCCATGGATGGTACATTGATAAGGTGAATGAGGAAGAGCATCGAGTCGACTTCAATGTGATGTATAAAAGGGTACATTTCCACCGTGACGAGAATGGGATATTCCCCGTCAGTTTTGAGGATCTGTTCCGTGTGTACCAATTAATAGCCGTCGATATTTCTACTTTACAATCCTAGACGTTGTGAGTATCGCGCCATACAACATGAGCTGATGACTTTTACAGGATTTTGCATTATGTTTTCTAATATTCAACACGAGTTGCAGGGCAATGAGACAGCGAGCCGTGACGAATCAAAACCAAGTTGGGTTCGTCGACCCCGAGCTTGTGTCTGCGACCACGGCTAGGCTTCATCAGGTGTTCGTTGCTGGCTACGTCAAGGGAGTATTGCATACTGAGTTGAAGGACTTCGTTGTAATACCGTACCACGAGGAGTAAGTAGTACAAACCCTTCAATTACTTGTATGCACTTAAACCGTATATGAACTTATTTCCTTGCACTACATTCCATTTAATAAGCAACCATTGGGTTCTACTCGTCCTCATTCCGAGTGAAAACACAGTCTACATTTTTAACTCGATCGAGAAGAGACCGATGGCCTACGCGATCAAGTGTCCTTTGTAGAAGTAAGTACATTACCGTAACCTAACATTTTCTGAATTTAAATATATTTTTTTACTCAATGGCATCTCTCCAATATGTGTAGGGGTTTCTCGGACTATGTCGATGAAGGAGGGTCACACGATGACAAAAAGGGCAAGACGCTAGTTATAACCGATTCAAGGTACAAGTGCCTAGTATATATACGATTAATTTTTTCTGACATCTAATCTTCGTATGTTAATTTCCTTTTCTCTCTTCACAATGTCATCAACAGGGCAGCGATGACCTGTGTGGCTTCTATGTCATGCAACACATGTTGGTTGTGGTCGGCGGCTCACACCTTTTTCCTAAGGTATATGTACATGCATACGTAGCCTTTCACATACAAATTTTGAAACTTAAATTTGTGCACTCATTTCTGTTTTGCAGAAGATCAATATCCCCCAGAAGAGCTTAGACAACAAAACACTGAACAATTTACGAGACCAATTATGCCAGTGGTACTGGTTAGAAGTTATATCAGAGGACGGTAGGTTTAGAGATCCTGAAGCGTCCTACTAGTCCATATAGAAACAATATTAATTGTATATGTCAATGTGATATATGTGCACGTGTACTGATTGTTAAGCATGTTTGTGTTTGTATGTTGTGGACGAATGGGCTATATGTATTGTAATTTAAGTGTTCGTGTTTTGTGAATGTGATATGTGCATTCTGTGTTTTGTATTGTGAATCAATATGCCCATTGTTAATATGTGCTATTTTGAGTAATATGCAAAATTGAAACACCCCCATGAGGGTCATCAGAATCGGTTCTTATGTGGAACCGATTCTGATAACCACATAATTGGAATCGGTTCTTATATATATGATTCTGATGACGTCTCATTAGAATCGATTTTTTGAAGAAAGCGATTGTGATGACACTATCATTAGAATTGGTTCTTATGAGGAACTGATTCTGATGACCTCTCATCAGAATCGGTTCTTTTAAGAAAGCAATTGTGATGACCACATCAGTAGAATCGGTTCTTTGACGGAAGCGATTGTGATAACCATATCATTACAATCGGTTCTTGGAAGAAAGCGATTGTGATGATCCATCATCAGAATCGGTTCTTTCAAGGAAGCGATTGTGATGACCCCCTCATTAGAATCGGTTCTTGTGTGGAACCGATTCTGATAATGTGGTTATCAGAATCGGTTCCACACAAGAACCGATTCTAATGAGGGGGTCATCACAATCGCTTCCTTGAAAGAACCGATTCTAATGACCCTTTATCAGAATCGGTTATTCGAAAAAACCGATTGTGATAATGTGTTCTTCAGAATCGGTTTCAACTAAGAACCGATTCTAATGAGGATTTATCACAATCGGGCCAAAACCGACTGTGATAACTCCACCTCATCACTATCTAAAGACTTCGTATCGTCACTTGAACCGATTGTAATGACAAAAAAGAACCGATTCTGATGTACAATTCTGTAGTAGTGTGCCTTACCCGACCTCTGCACCACCTCTCTATACAATCATTTAAGTCACGAATGACTGATCAGTCTCAAGGCTTGCCAACCATGTAAAAGCGTTGTATACATCCAAGGCAAAGCAAGTATCCTACCACGGCCATACCTTTCTGCTCCGTGACCTATGCTAACAATGCTCACTGAAATCCGCGTCGCTCACCATTGGCTTCCCCTGATCACACCCTTAGCCGCCGACCTACTCCAACTATAAATGATGGCCAAGCGCCTCCATGGTCTCCCCACATCACCCCCGACCACCACTGCCCGAGCCTCACTCAAGACACCACAAACTTTGCCATTATCGCCGAGATATGCCAAAAAGGGGACAAACCAAAATTGGCGCCCATCGGTGAGTCATTGCCCGATTTGTTGCACATGAACCACTCCAATGAATCCCTAAAACTAACTCCAGCTTTATTTGTCACTTGGACAAACCGAATTCTGTCACCACCTTGTTCATCTTCCTTGCCTTCGGCCACACGAGGGCAAGGCTCCTCGGCCATCCTTCGACCCAGCTAATTGGCAAGATGGAATTACCTCGCCTCACTATTGTTCATACACCCACTACCCAAGCACGAGGCGCTTTCTTCTACCTCCATGGCCACCCGCCATTGTCACTGTCACCCCAGCCCTCACCAGTGGCAAGCTGTTCCGCTGCCACTTACGAGTCCCCTAGTTGCACGGTAGTTTGCTCCTGCTTGTTGGGCCCACGGCCGGCTAGCTCCAGTTCACCATCATCGCTGGCAACTGCCGCTCCCACCATCCCTTGCTTCGGCCCACTACCATGTGGGACTGGCTCGTCAGCCAGCGCAAAGAGGCAGAACGATTCAAATGGTGAAATACGCTTTCCTGATTTGAAAACGTATTTTTCATCTTCAGTCTATTTTCCAAACCCTAGCAATTCAAGTGCTTATATCTTTTGCATTTAAGTCCAAATATATTGAAATAAATATCTAAATTCATATAAAATCGTATAGTTTTAGAATATACAAAAATATTTATTTTTGAACCTCAATTTGAATTATTTGAATTTAAATTTGTACAAACCCTATTGTGGACACTATTGCAAGTATGAAAACAATAAATCCTAAAAGTATGAAATAAATTTCTGCATGATCCCGAGACCATAAGTAACCTATTTTTACAAAAATATTTAGATTTTGACCTAGTTTATACCAAATGCATAAATAGAATATTTCTAATGCATTGAAAATCAAACAGTAATAATTAGTGTAAATAAATTCAAGAATAAAGTGCAACTAGTTCATAAGACCTATTAGGACCATAATAAACTTGCTTGGGAAAAATACTTTGTTTTGACCACAGATAAGAAACTTTATGTATAAGATTTGAATATAAGCAAGAAGGTCACTATACATGATCCATAAACCCTAGCTTCTAAAATAATAAAAATAAATCTAAAGATTGATAAAACCCCAAGTACTCCATTTTTGTAAAAATAATAAGATTTGAACTTCAATTTGAATCAAGTTCCAATTTGAACTAGCATCTAGTTCATTAGAAATACAAGTAACATATACATAAACAATTGTAACAGCCTCAAAAAAATTATAAAATTAATAAAAATGAAATAAAAATCTTTTGTGTATTATTTTCGAAATTTATAAATTTTCTGGATTTTCTGTATATTCTTTTGGCTTTTCTTTAATGCAAGGAAGTGAAACAAAGAATATGGCAAATAGAAAATAGTAAAAAGTAAAGATGTTAATTCAACAAGAATTTACCAAAGTCCCCATAAATATCTGAGGGCTCTCCTCAGCTTGCTTAAGTCGGTTGGTAAGCTGAATTAGTAAAAATAATAATTCATCAAAGATAATCATGAGTAAATATCTCAGGGTAAAATGGTAAAACAATTTGGTAAAAATATCTATAAGTCATCCTGACCCAAAATCTTTATCTTGCCGACATCAAAACAGTATAAACCTTCAGTAAAAATATCAATAATTTACTAATTCATTTTATAATTTTAAAAATTCAAAAACAGTGAATAAATAATCTGGAAAACAGTAATGTCAGAATTTTTAAAAATTAAATAATAATAATTAAAGTCTGTAATTTTTACAGAAGGTGTATAATATCATTTCAGACTACAATAAAAAGTTTTGTAAAAGAATCACTTCATTTAAATCGCAAATTAAAAGAAAAACCGAATGGGCAATGCAGCAACTGTTGCACTGTCAGATTTTTCTAAACATCTGCATGCATCATAAAATAGCGAAAATTTTTCAGGAGGCTGATAATATCCTTTCCGACCTATGGTAAAAATTTTATAAAATTTCGTGTCGTTTTCACTGTCGAAAACGTCGTTGAAACTCCGTTCTGTCCTGAGGCTTCGCAAGACTTCTTTTTCGCTCTCGCTGACATGTGGGCCCGGGCTGTCAGTGAGACACCTCAGCCGACAGCCACTGCCAGCTCGCCCCCACGCGTCAGCGACCCAGCCGCGCCTTCTTCTTCCCCTCTCTCTGCCTCTCTCCCGCGCCGACGCCGCTTCTCGGTTTTTCGCGCGACCTCTTCGCCCAACCGCCTTCGAGCCTCTATAAAAGACGTCCCCCTCGTCGCAGCCGACCCAGCTAGCTCCCCGTGAAGCCATTCCGCCGCTGCTTTGGTCATCTTCTCTGGCGACGGCAAAAACCCGAAAAGGGGGAAACCGCCAATTCACCGCCTCAACCCATTCCAACCAAATTCCTTCGACTCGAGTCTTCCTTGAGCCTCCAGGAACTCGTCCACCCCATTTGCCCGAGCTCTTCTTCCCCGGCGAGCCGGCGCACCTCGATTCTTCTTCCGCCGCCACCGCGCACGGTGAGAACCCTCCTCTGCCGTTCATTCTTTGAGCTAAACCCAGAAATGGGATCCTTGTGATGCACTGATGCTCGTGTGGATGATCTTCAAGCTTGGGAGTAGCTAGTTCGCCGCGTCGCCGGTCGGCCGTGAGTTCCGCCGCCCCTCGCCGGTGTCGACCGCCTTTCCGACCACCTCCGGTCACCGCGCCACCCAAAGGTTCGCCTTGGCCTGCTGAAGCTCAAGGTGGAATCGATTCCGCCGCTCCGGCTCCGGTTCGCCGCCGGCGAAGCCGGCCGGCGCCTGCTCTGGTCACCGCCAAGCGGGCCGGTTGTCACCGCGACGCTGCTGCCAGCGCCGTCTTCTTGCTTATCCTGGGCGGTCGGTCGATGACATGCGGACCCGCCTGTCGACCTCGCACGTCGCGCCGCCAGGGGCAGCAGTCGTCGGCCAGCGCACAAGAAGACGCTAGCTTAGCCGACGGTGGACCCGTTTGTCAGTGCCTCAGCACGGTCTCGCCCAAAATGGAAAGTGCGTTTTCCCCGTGAAAGCGTATTTTCCATTTTCGGCAATTTTCTGATTTTTCAGTATTTATTCAAAACCTAGATATTCATTTAGCTATAACTTTTGAATCATTTAACCAAATTTGATGAAATAAATTTCTAAATTCATCTAAAATCCAGTAGATTCAGAATATGCAAAAAATTCAGAATTTAATTTATTTGGATTTCAAATTTAAATTCAAAAAAAGTTAAAAATATGTCATACATGAAAATTTTGCAAATGATCTCCAAATTTAGTAAAATAAATTTTATTAGAATCCATGTAATATCAGAAACCAGAATCTGTAAAAATACTTAGGGTGTATTATAAGAAAAATTTGAGTTACAAAATGGGTAGCAAATAATGCAATAATGGTTTAAATAAACTAAATCTTTAAATTGCAAATGAGAACAAGTAACCCATGTAATCATTCCTGAATTTGTGAAGTTATTTATTTGAATATTTCCATCTGATTTCTTTTTGGCTCTATTGAAATTTGGTATTTGCTATATGTTGTCGTACGACGAATAGAATCCGATTTAAACCGGTGTATTCGATTTAACAGAGTTCAAGTCGAGGATGCTCAACAAGGCAAGCAAACCCCTTTGATCATATTGAACCCAGTTTTATAAATGTTTTCATTAAATGTTTTACTGCATACTTTATTTTATTAAAGTCTGCTATATTTCGGGTAATGGTAGTTGTACCAGTAGACTTATAGAACTTCCTTGGTAAGTGGAAAATTGTGAACCTTGATAACCCTAGAATGACGTAGACAATATGTGATGTCAATTTGGGTTACTCACATTTAGTAACTTGCTTAGCCATGCTCAAATGAACATACAACCATGACATGATTAAAAATGTTGGTTATGACATTTAAATGGGTATGACCATTTTTATGGTTGGTATTTGGTTGGAAAAATGAAAATAAAACTATGGCTTAGATGCGGGCAATTATTGGCAGTAGCCGGTTGTGCATGTCTTTGCACGTAGTGTAGGGTGGAGATTATTGCCCGTGTCGGATTAAGGACCGAACTATGAGTTATTTTCAGGCCAAGAATATTCATACAACCACAAGTCTTTGGTATGGGACAGCTCTAACTTATTAAGTTGTTTAAAACTAGCTTTGCACTTGGAAGGCGGAGTAGTACGAGTGTTTCTTAATGAATTGCTCGACGGGGCGCCCACACCGAGGTGATCATGGATTAAACGTCTACCAATATAACGGTGTATGCCATATCGTGGGTAGTTCCATCATTTCTATGCTCGAGTTCTTACACCACGAATGGGTTTATCGCCACCGTGCTGGTGCAAAGTTAGGTTTAAATAATGTAACAGTTATAACATGACTCTCTGCGGCACACCAAAGGTAGTGTGCAAATATCGATTGCTCAAAGAGTCAGTCATGTCTTGTGGGAAAGTCAGATACCTCTGCAGTGTAAAACTAATCGATTAGCGCGTCATGATCATGGACACTTGGTAAAGTCATCACATAGTTAGCGCTTTGCTTATTTTCATAAAAGTGGTTTCTACCACGTGTTGGTCGTTTCCGCTGTGTGCGGAAGGAAATGGTTTTGAGTATGGTCAGTATACCCAAACATTCGTGATTTATTGATGCTTACATTCTATCCCTTTCAATATTAAATTGCTTTTATTTAAATTCCATTTTGCAATCTATTATTCTGTATTTACATTTCAAACCAGCTTTATGCAAATTAGCCTTATTAGCCTTTCATTGGAACGACCTGTATGTATCTTAGGATTTGCATAAGTCTTGCGAGTACGTAAGTACTCAACTTGCCAATGTTGATGTTTTTAGGTGAAGAAACAGATTTCCCCGACGATTCTTACGTTGATGCAGGATACGGGGAATTTAACGATGAATTTATCTAAGGATTTTCCCTTGTCAGTTGCCTGTGGAACAATGGGTTAAAAAGGCATACTGCAAGAAGTTGTCTCCACTGCAGTTTTACTTTTGGTATTGTAAAATAATATGTAATCTTACTTCATTGTGTAATAAAGTTTGTGTATGATGTGATATAAATTTGTATTTGTGCGCACTAGCTCTCGATCATGGGACTAGTCTCAGATGCACATGGTATCCATTTTGGTATTTATTTATCAAAAATGGGGCCTTACAAGTTGGTATCGAGCCATGTTGATCAGAGGAAACCTTAGGTAGTATGGGAGTAATAAAACTTAAAACTTGATATTAGGATCCAAGTGAACTAAAATTTTGAATTAGGACATCTTACCTGTCTATTCTTTATATGCATGAAACTCCTCTTTTGGTTTTGCGTATACTTGTTAATAACTCTTTCCTATTTTTTAAATTTCTGCTAGAATCTTTTCTTCCAAAAATTACTTTACTGTCTTACATTTAATCAGGAATACTAATTCCTTGTTAAATGTGCAGATGGGCGGATACACCCCATGTTATAATTCCACTAATAGGGAGAATTCTGGCATGGCGGGAATTCTTACTCGTTTGCTAGAATTCGCCCATTTCCGAAAATCCACGATATATAGTATTCCACGCGCGCTTAGTCTTGTCTCATGGAATACATAGCTAGGTGGATATCCCTACCGAGATGAAGATAGTGAAGAATTTTTATCTTTTGAGGGTCCTGGATCTTCCCTCATGATGGCCATGAATGAAGCCGCCTATATGGCTATTGTCAGTTTGCGCCACGCCTTACCCGAATCGGCGGTAGTATATAGGAGGATTCCATCCGCCACCGGTGAGAGAATAGCTATATGGATGCCATCAAGTTACAAAATCCCACTTTACGTAACCTAGTGGAATTCATAAATGTCTCGACGATGTGCCGTCGAGCAATAATCGAATCTGAGGAGGCACGTCGCCGTGTAGCATTCCTAGAGAATGCCATCGCTCCCTGCGTTGCCAGAGGTATTGTTCCTCTCTCAGTTCTGGGGCAATTCCCTCAGGTACCTGTGCCCGACGGCACCCCAGTACCACCCAGGTGTCGCTAGGCAATGATGTCAGTGATAGAGAGTCGCCCTAGGTTGCCGAGCATCCAGGTAGATCCCCATAGTTTTCCTCCGCGGCGTCCTCAGATACCGCAGGAGCATCGCTGTCAGGAGAACCCTTATCCTCCTGATGCCGAGAGTTCTAGTCGTAGAGATAGTAACAATCCGTGAGTTGTCAGATGATGAGTAGTGTTAGATGAGGTTTTGGTGTTGCCCTTTTATGTAGTAACGTCAAAAATAAATGTTATGTTTTGTTGTGAATATTATAAAGTTGAAATAAAGTTCTTGCTTTATATTGTTTTGTGTGCTTTTGGTTCCTACTCGTAAATATTTAACTTTCAGTTAATATTTTTACGACGTTGTGATCCATAATAATAGTAATCAAGTTGTGCTTTTAAAATATTTGGTAACAACTGAGATTAAAATTTAAAGTAGATCTTAATTCATTAATAATCCTGTCCCAGATGCCTGCTACTCGATCCTTGGATGAGATTCTGGGGAGTGAGGAAACCCCGGAAACTCACCCTCGGCGAGTGACTTCGGCCACTCCAGCCCAGCCCAATCCAGTCCATCCATCGGCAGTTCGAGGGTCTTCATCGCGTCGCCCAAGTCGTCGAGATTCGCCGCCTCCTCAAGTCCAAGAAGAAGAAGTTCCGAAGGGGCAATTGCCAGGGCCGCCAACCATGGCCCAAGTGCTTGCGATGATAGAACAGGGTCGCCAGACGAATACCCTGTTGCTCCAACAGTTGGTCCAAAATACGGCTAACCTTGGTGCTGCAAGTTCTAGGCTCGGTTTTGGTGAAGCCTCCCATCAGTCCAAGTTGGGAGAATTTTTGAAGACCCGGCCTCCAACCTTTTCTTCTTCATCGATCCACGACGCCGATGATTGGTTCTGAACTATTGAAGCAAGTTGACCATTGCCCAATGCAATGATCATGAGAAGGTCCTATATGCATCGTACCAACTTCGTGGAGCCGCTGCGATCGTGGGAAAATTTCCAAGCGCAAGGCCCCAAGGTCAAGAAGTTACTTGGGATGTTTTCGTCGAAGTCTTGTGAAGACGATATTCCTTCGAGCCGGTGAATTTAAAAGACGGAATTTCTTGACTGCGTCAAGGAAATATGTCCGTAATGGAGTATCTTCACCGTTTTAATTACCTTGCTCGCTATGCGCCATCGAAGTCAGATTCGAAGCCGAAGAATTGAGCACTTCCGGGACAATCAGAATAATGAAGTTAAGCATCTTCTCGCCATTCACGACTTCCACGACTTCCAAACACTCGTGGACAAGGCTATAATCGCCGAGCATAGTTCACGTGATGTTATGGAAAGTCGAAAGAGGAAGTGGATGGCGCGGAAAGCTGCCAGTCCGAATTTGCTGAGGCCACGCGTTGGTCAACCGACCAATGTTCGACCTCCTCTGCCTCGTCAGTAGCAGCAGCAAAGGCGTCAAGGTCAGGCACCCCGGCCCCAGCAGTCTTCTGCTCGTCCCTCGAGCAATAATGAAGGAAGGACTTCTGGAGTTCAGAATCAAGCAGCTGGTGTGACCTGCTATCATTGTAAAGAGCGCGGGCATTATGCAAATGCCTGCCCTAAAAGAGGTCAAGCGTCAGGGCAGCAGTCGTCGCAGGGAGTCCAGAGACCCCCAGGTCGACCTTTAGGAGCTGGGAATTCTCAGATCGTCAAGCCTGCTGCAGCTCTTAATCGCAGTGCGAGTAGCGGTCGCCTTCATCATGTGATCGCCAAGAAGCAAGCGTTGCGCCGATGTGGTAATCGGGTATGTTTCCTGTGCATTCGGTACCTACTTTGGTATTGTTTGATTCTGGAGCATCGCACTCGTTTATTTCTAAGAAATTTGCTGATCAGAATAACTTAGAAATTGATCTCCTCTCTGCCAAAATGATAATTTATTCCCCTGGTTCAGTCATGAATTCAATTAAGTTTTGTCCTGAGGTTAGCATTGAAATTAATGGAGTCATGTTTCATGCTGATCTTATCCTTATAGAAACCTCAGGGTTAGAAGTAATCCTTGGTATGGATTGGTTGTCTAAGTTTAAAGGATGCATAGACTGTGCCAATCGATCCATTTCCTTGGTTAGCCCTGAAAGAATTCCAGTTCATTTCTCTTACATCCAAAATTCTTCGAATTCTCAAGCTTCCCTTTGTTCAGCCATAGTAAAAGATCTTAGCCAGATTCCAATTGTCTCTGAGTTCTCTGATGTTTTTCCGGATGAGTTGCGGGCCCGCCTCGGATAGGGATATAGAGTTTGTCATAAACCTTGTTACTGGAACAGCGCCTATATCCAAGCGCCCTTATCGAATGCCCCCAGATGAGTTAGTCGAACTAAAGAATCAAATTCAAGAGCAATTAAGAAAAGGCTTTATTCGACCTAGCTCTTCTCCTTGGGGTATTCCAGTTCTTTTTGTGCCTAAAAAGGACGGTGGAATATGCATGTGCGTGGACTATCGTGCATTGAATGATGTCACAATTAAGAACAAATATCCTTTGCCTCATATCGATGATCTGTTCGATCAATTGACTGGTGCTCAAATCTTTTCAAAAATTGATTTAAGACATGGGTACTATCAATTGAAGATCAGGCCAAAAGATATTCCTAAAACCGCTTTTACCACTCGTTATGGTCTATATGAATATACCGTGATGTCTTTCGGACTTACAAATGCTCCTGCTAATTTTATGTGCCTCATGAATAAAGTTTTCATGGAGTATTTGGATAAGTTCGTAGTGGTATTCATTGATGATATTCTCGTCTATTCCAAATCCGAAGAAGATCATGCGCATCATTTGCGTAAGGTTCTTGAAAAGCTTCGAGAGCATGAGCTTTATGCCAAATTTGAGAAATGTGAATTTTGGTTAAAAGAAGTTGCTTTCCTTGGTCATATTCTTTCGGAAGGAGGTATTTCCGTTAATCCCTGTAAAGTTAAAGCTATTTTAGACTGGGAAGCCCCTCAGTCTGTTCCGAAAATTCGAAGTTTTCTCGGTCTAGCGGGATATTATCGCTGCTTTATCGAGAACTTCTCTAAAATCGCTCGTCCTTTGACCCAGCTTCTCAAGAAAGAAAAGAAGTTTGAATGGACACCTGAATGCGGAGAAAGCTTTCAGGAATTAAAGAAAAGGCTAACATCAGCTCCTGTGCTAGTGTTACCCGATGTCCATAAAAGCTTTGATGTTTATTGTGATGCTTCCAAGAATGGGCTTGGGTGTGTGCTTATGCAAGAAGGAAAAGTCGTAGCTTACGCCTCTCGTCAGTTGCGACCTCATGAGCTCAATTATCCGACTCATGATCTGGAATTAGCTGCGGTAGTGCACGCTTTGAAAATTTGGCGTCATTACCTGATTGGAAACAAATGCAGTGTATTCACCGATCATAAGAGTCTGAAATATTTCTTCACCCAGCCTGATCTAAATTTAAGACAACAAAGATGGCTAGAGTTGATAAAAGATTACGACCTTAGCATTCAATACCATCCTGGTAAAGCCAATGTCGTAGCAGATGCTCTAAGTCGAAAGCTTCATTGTCTTTCTGTGTCATCTTTGACCGATCAATTCGATCTGGTAAAAGATTTCCAAAAGCTTAATTTGAGAGTTGTCGAAAAAGGTTATTTGGCCGCCCTAGAGGTGCAACCAACCCTTAAGTCCCAGATTAAATCTGCTCAGCTCAAAGATGAAGCAATTATCAAAATCCGTGAAGAGTTGAAGCAAGGAAAGGAATCCAAATTCCGTGAAAGTTCAGATGAAGTGCTTATGTTCAAAAATCGAATATATGTTCCTGATGATCCAGAATTAAAAGAGTTGATTCTCAAAGAAGCCCATGAGTCTCTCCTCTCAATTCACCCTGGAAGTACAAAGATGTATCAAGATCTCCGACAGGAATATTGGTGGCCCGGTTTGAAAAAGGATGTCGCTGCATATGTCGCAATCTGTGATGTATGCCAGCGTGTCAAAGCCGAGCATCAACGTCCCGCAGGACTTCTGTAGCCTTTGAAGATACCAGAGTGGAAATGGGAAGATATCAGCATGGATTTTATTACTGGTTTGCCAAAAACCAGGAAAGGGCATGATTCCATATGGGTAATCGTTGACCGATTAACTAAAGTGGCTCACTTTATTCCAGTCAAGACTACTCATTCTGGAGATAAGCTTGCCGAGTTGTATCTGGAGAATGTTGTCCGTCTTCATGGCGTACCGAAGACAATTGTTTCTAACCGAGGTTCCCAGTTTACTTCGCTTACGGAAAGTTTGCACCGTCTTCTGGGTACTAAGTTGAATTTCAGTACAGCTTATCATCCTCAGACTGATGGACAAACGGAAAGGACCAATCAAATTTTGGAAGACATGTTAAGAGCCTGTGTGTTGTCATACGGCTCTAATTGGGAGAAAAGTTTGGCCTTCGCCGAATTCTCTTATAATAACAGTTTCCAATCTAGTTTGCAAGTGTCGCCTTTTGAGCCAGATGGAAGGAAATGTCGAACCCTCTTTTACGTCCGAAGTTGGAGAAAGAAAATTCTTGGTCCAGATCTTATTCAGAAGCTCAAGAGCAAGTGGACATGATCGAAGCCGACTAAAAGAAGCTCGGTCTCGTCGGAAGAGTTACGCCGACAATCGCCGCGTGAACTCGATTCAAGTTGGTGACCATGTCTATCTCAAAGTCTCGCCTCTTCGTGGAGTTCGTCGATTTCAAATCCGTGGGAAGTTGGCTCCTCGATTCATTGGACCATTTCAGATCATTGAAAAGATGGGTGAGATGGCATATCAATTAGAATTGCCACCTCAACTATCTGACGTTCACAACGTCTTCCATGTATCTCAGCTTAAGAAATGCCTTCGTGTTCCTTCTGACCTCACTGATTTGGAAGGGATAGATCTTCAGCCAGATTTATCTTATCGGGAGCATCCAACAGATTTTGGAAGAAGCCGAACGCCAAACAAGAAACAAGACCACCAAGATGTTGAAGGTGCAATGGAGCAATCATATCAAGACGGCTACATGGGAAAGAGAAGATCATCTTCGACAAGAGTTCCCCGATTTCTTCTAGTCATCTCCAAATCTCGGGGACGAGATTTCTGTAAGGACATCTGTAACAGCCTCAAAAAAAATTATAAAATAAAGAAAAATGAAATAAAAATCTTTTGTGTATTATTTTCGAAATTTCTGAATTTTCTGGATTTTTTGTATATTCTTTTGGCTTTTCTTTAATGCAAGGAAGTGAAACAAAGAATATAGTAAATAGAAAATAGTAAAAAGTAAAAATGTTAATTCGACGAGAATTTACCAAAGTCCCCTTAAATATCTGAGGGCTCTCCTCAGCTTGCTTAAGTCGGTTGGTAAGCTGAATTAGTAAAAATAATAATTCATCAAAGATAATCATGAGTAAATATCTCAGGGTAAAATGGTAAAATAATTTGGTAAAAATATCTATAAGTCATCCTGACCCAAAATCTTTATCTTGCCGACATCAAAATAGTATAAAACTTCAGTAAAAATATCAATAATTTACTAATTAATTTTTTAATTTTAAAAATTCAAAAACAGTGAATAAATAATCTGGAAAACAGTAATGTCAGAATTTTTAAAAACTAAATAATAATAATTAAAGTCTATAATTTTTACAGAAGGTGTATAATATCATTTCAGATAATAATAAAAAGTTTTGTAAAATAATCACTTAATTTAAATTGCAAATTAAAAGAAAAACCGAATGGGCAATGCAAAGAATCGTTGCCTTCGTCGAATTTTCTAAAATTTGCATGCATCATAAAATAGAGAAAATTTTTCAGAGGTGCTAATATCCTTTCGACCTATGCTAAAAATTTTATAAAATTTCGTGTCGTTTTGATCATCCGAAACGCGTCGTTGAAACTCCGTTCGTCCCGAGGCTTCGCCAGACTTCTTTTCGCTCTCGCGACATGTGGGCCCGGCCGTCGGTGAGACACCTCAACCGACACCATTGCCACTTCCCCCACGCGTCAATGACCCCCAGCGCCTTCTTCTTCCCCTCTCTCGCTCTCTCTCGCGCGACGCCGCTTCTGGTTTTCGCGCGACCTCTTCGCCCAACCGCCGAGCCTCTATAAAGACGCCCCCTCATCGCAGCCGACCCACTAGCTCCCGTGAAGCCATTCCGCCGCTGCTTTGGTCATCTTCTCTGGCGACGGCAAAAACCCGAAAAGGGGGAAAACCGCCAATTCACCGCCTCAACCCATTCCAACCAAATTCCTTCGACTCGAGTCTTCCTTGAGCCTCCAGGAACTCGTCCACCCCATTTGCCCGAGCTCTTCTTCCCCGGCGAGCCGCCGCACCTCGATTCTTCTTCCGTCGCCACCGCGCACGGTGAGAACCCTCCTCTGCCGTTCATTCTTTGAGCTAAACCCAGAAATGGGATCCTTGTGATGCACTGATGCTCGTGTGGGTGATCTTCAAGCTTGGGAGTAGCTAGTTCGCCGCGTCGCCGGTCGGCCGTGAGTTCCGCCGCCCCTTGCCGGTGTCGACCCCCTTTCCGACCACTTTCGGTCACCGCGCCGCCACCCAAAGGTTCGCCTTGGCCTGCTGAACCTCAAGGTGGAATCGATTCCGCCGCCCGGCCGGTTCGCCGGCGAAGCCGGCCGGGCGCCTGCTCTGGTCACCGCCAGCGGGCTCGGCCGTCACCAGACACGCCATGCCGTGGTCGCGCCACGCTTATCATCTGGGCCGGCCGGTCAATCGCGTCTTGCCGTCTTGCGCGTCATCGACATGCGGACCCGCTGTCGACCTCACGCTGTCGCAAGATTCAAGACGGCTCACAGCGTCGGTCGTACAAGGCGCGCTATTACCGACGGGTTGAACCCGTTTGTCAGTTCCTCAGCGCGGTCTCGCCCGAAATGGAAAGCGCGTATTTTCCATTTTCGGCGATTTTCTGATTTTTCAGTATTTATTCAAAACCTAGATATTCATTTAGCTATAACTTTTGAATCATTTAACCAAATTTGATGAAATAAATTTCTAGATTCATCTAAAATCCAGTAGATTCATAATATGCAAAAAAAATTCAGAATTTAATTTTATTTGGATTTCGAATTTAAATTCAAAGAAAAGTTAAAAATATGTCATACATGAAAATTTTGCAAATGATCTCCAAATTTAGTAAAATAAATTTTATTAGAATCCATGTAATCTCAGAAACCAGAATCTATAAAAATACTTAGAGTGTATTATAAGAAAAATTTGAGTTACAAAATGGGTAGCAAATAATGCAATAATGGTTTAAATAAACTAAATCTTTAAATTGCAAATGAGAACAAGTAACTCATGTAATCATTGCTGAGTTTGTGAAGTTATTTATTTGAATATTTCCATCTGATTTCTTTTTGGCTCTATTGAAATTTGGTATTTGCTATATGTTGTCGTACGACGAATAGAATCCGACGAAACCGGTATTCGATTTAACAGAGTTCAAGTCGAGGATACTCAACAAGGCAAGCAAACCCTTTGATCATATTGAACCCAGTTTTATAAATGTTTTCATTAAATGTTTTACTGCATACTTTATTTTATTAAAGTCTGCTATATTTCGGGTAATGGTAGTTTTACCAGTAGACTTATAGAACTTCCTTGATAAGTGGAAAATTGTGAACCTTGATAACCCTAGAATGACGTAGACAATATGTGATGTCAATTTGGGTTACTCACATTTAGTAACTTGCTTAGCCATGCTCAAATGAACATACAACCATGACATGATTAAAAATGTTGGTTATGGCATTTAAATGGGTATGACCATTTTTATGGTTGGTATTTGGTTGGAAAAATGAAAATAAAACTATGGTTTAGATGCGGGCAATTATTGGCGTGCTTGCCAGTGCATGTCTTTGCACGTAGTGTAGGGTGGAGATTATTGCCCGTGTCGGATTAAGGACCGAACTATGAGTTGTTTTCAGGCCAAGAATATTCATACAACCACAAGTGCTGGTATGGGACAGCTCTAACTTATTAAGTTGTTTAAAACTAGCTTTGCACTTGGAAGGCGGAGTAGTACGAGCTGTTTCTTAATGAATTGCTCGACGGACGCCCACACCGAGGTGATTATGGATTAAACGTCTACCAATATAACGGTGTATGCCATACGTGGGTAGTTCCATCATTTCTATGCTCTGAGTTCTTACACCACAGAATGGGTTTATCGTCACCGTGCTGGTGCAAAGTTAGGTTTAAATAATGTAACAGCTTATAACATGACTCTCTGTGGCACACCAAAGGTAGTGTGCAAATATCGATTGCTCAAAGAGTCACCATGTCTTGTGGGAAAGTCAGATACCTCTGCAGAGTGTAAAACTAATCGATTAGCCGTGTCCCCGGTCATGGACACTTGGTAAAGTCATCACATAGTTAGCAGTTTTGCTTATTTTCATAAAAAGTGGTTTCTACCACGTGTTGGTCGTTTCCGCTGTGTGCGGAAGGAAATGGTTTTGAGTATGGTCAGTATACCCAAATATTCGTGATTTATTGATGCTTACATTCTGTCCCTTTCAATATTAAATTGCTTTTATTTAAATTCCATTTTGCAATCTATTATTCTGTATTTACATTTCAAACCAGCTTTATGCAAATTAACCTTATTAGCCTTTCATTGGAACGGCCTGTATGTATCTTAGGATTTGCATAAGTCTTGCGAGTACGTAAGTACTCAACTTGCCAATGTTGATATTTTTAGGTGAAGAAACAGATTTCCCCGACGATTCTTACGTTGATGTAGGATACGGGGAATTTAACGATGAATTTATCTAAGGATTTTCCTTGTCGCTTGCTCGTGGAACAATGGGTTAAAAGGCATACTTGCAAGAAGTTGTCTCCACTATAGCTTTTACTTTTGGTATTGTAAAAATAATATGTAATCTTACTTCACTGTGTAATAAAGTTTGTGTATGATCGTGATATAAATTTGTATTTGTGCGTACTAGCTACTGATCATGGGACTAGTACTGTATGCACATGGTATCCATTTTTGGTATTTATTTATCAAAAATGGGGGCCTTACAACAATAGTCTCTAAAAATGAGGAAATAAACAACTAAAGATCTCTAAAACTATAAACACCTCAAATCTATAAAAATATGTAGAACATACGACTTAGCTGAACCATGTTTGCAAATAACATTGTTAGCTATACACATGGAACTAGGATATAAGCAAAAGATGTCATAAATGAAGGATACTACAAATGAAACTACTCTGTAAACACAGTATAGATCCAGGTCATCTAATCCTGCTAAACTAATTAATGATTAACTTAGTATGAACCAAATTCCTAATTAGCTATACTTTCTATGTGCAAAAAGTTGAAACATGAATAACTTTTATGAATAAATATTAATATATGAAAAAACCAACTCTTAAATGCTCTATAGGATCTGATCATTTAATACTATAAAAATCATCACGATTAGTCATAATTTACACTTAAACCCCTCCACGACATACGAGGCTGTCATCGCCAGCTCTCTAGCCCATCTACGTGTTGTGGCGAGATGTTGATCAAGTCCGCATCGTAGTGAGCTGATCCTCCGGATTGAGCGTGTCACCTTCCTCGATTCCCCGCCGGCAGGCGTCGCCCCCGCCTCATCCTGACTGCCAGACTGCCACGTGCCGCCGAGAGCGCACTACTCCATTGGTTTCCGTCGCCTCGCTGTCAGTGAGCTCCATACAGGAGCCCTCGTGCCTCCCCTGCTTCCCTCTCGCTGACAGGGCATTCAAAGTGAAACTTTGGTACGAAAGCATCGTTTTACCAAGTAGGCATGTCTGACTACTTTAGCCACTCGTGGGCGTGGCCTCGGTAATGATTTCTATGCTCTTGGCACTGACATCAGCCTTCACGTTTGCCTATTTGTTTTGCTTCCAATATTTAATGATGTTTGTCCTATCAAATTTAGTAGCGTGGACTTAGGCGGTAGAGTTTTAGATTTCAGCTCTACTTTAAATCTGAAACTTATAAGCTAAAATAAAATGAATTAAATTTATATTTTTAGTCTAAAATATAAACAAGATGACTAATCTAAATACTTTTAATATATCCACACCTCCAGCTTTACAGATCTGTGGAGTTTGGAATACCCAGCTCCACCAAATCCACAGATCTGATGGAGCTAGAGCACCAAACATAATATTAGTTTGGAAAGCATTTGGTTTACTGCTATATTTTAACAAGATTCCATTCTCACTTAGTTCTAGTCAATCTTGTTGCCCATCTTTAGTTAAAATATTGATAGCTAATGTGGTGACCAAATTTGGTAAGACAATCATTAGCAAATTTGTTATCAAACCAAACATATCTTAAGAATACACTCACTTATCCTTACTCATTTTAGAATGTTTTTTAGCACCTTGTATCACACCATAGGTCATTATCCAGGAGGAAATGACATGATTTATTTTTGGCTTATGAACTAGGACTATGCTTTATCTCGTACTCAGTGATGTGATATTTTCGATTTTGTTAATAATTATGATTATACTCGTCATGTTTAGGAGTACTTGCAATTACCTTCAGATATTACGTATTCTAAGATTGGTGAGGACATGAAACTGAAGAAGAGTAGCAATTAATATTCATAATCCTTGCATTCGCTATTTCTTCCTTTTTCTTGCCAACACCTAGCTAGCTCGAGGGTAAATTCCATAACGTCACAGAAGGTGAACTTATCATAATACGTAAAGCATTGTTCCCAAACAGCGGCCACCGTTCTCCCAACCTTGGTGCACCACCCATGGTAAAACATCTTCTCCGTCAATCCCATCAACATGAATGTGAGATCACTTGCGGTGGTATTGTCACTGTACTTACCACCCGTCTTGGTATTAATCTTGGCATCTTACTAATTTGAGACCTCTCGACGGTTCTCGTTTTATTAACATTCTTACTTTGAAAAGAACGGGTATTGAGGACGTTGCTCGGCTCATCGATCTGGGTTGGAAGATGCAACCGAGCGTCTCTCTAGAGGCGAGTGCATGCGTGGGTGTATATGCATGTGTGTGAAGGTGTGTGTATACGTATGTAGCTCGTATATTATTCTTTTTTCTATAATGAATACTAAAGCTCTTGCCAATTATTTTTTTAAAAAAGAACGGGAATTATTTCTAGAAGCAGGCATCATCGATATTATTTTCTTGTGATACATCGAATTAATGAATGGATCGATTGTGTTGATCGCTAGCTCACCATCGTCTTGCACGTCGCATTGTCGCAGCCGCTCCCCGCCGACGCGAAGCTCGCACGGTCTAGAGCTCTTCCAGTGTGAGGTTCTTGTCCAAGTACTGAGGTACGGCGGGTGCATCTCCTTCAACCCCAAGTGCAGACGCTGCAAATTCAACAAGACTCATGTGAATTTTGCACAGATTTTTTGGTTTTAGCCAAAGATCATGATTACATGTTCGATGACAAAAAAAAAGTATAAGAACTCACGAGCACAACTATTTTGATAGTGCGATACAACTAGCATCTTTTTTTATTTTCTTGCTCTATTGTTTGCTTCTTGCTTACAAAACTTAGGACTACTTTTGAATTTATACTCAAACCTATAGCTCTAAGAAACGAAATATGATTCAACAATCCAAATAGGAAAAGGACACTTTCCTTCTAGGATTCAAATCATTTTTCAAAATTAAATTTAACATTCACCTCCTTAATTTTGTAACATCAACTAACTTTAAACTCTAACTTGTTGAAGCGGTCGGTCCCAACTACGACTTACCGAACATTTACTCGACACAGGATGGCGAACACATATCCTCAACATCTTGTACCCAACTTACTTAACTCAAGACAACGAACATATCTCATCAATGTCATGATTGAAGGGGAACATGTAGACTACTCTAGCATAAATTCAAAAATTTCTACCGTATAACCAAAGAATCACTGCAAGTTATAGATCATGGAATTACCACTAGACACACAGACCTGTAGTGGAAGTAGAGTCGATATAGCACGTTGGTGCGGTTGCAGTCATACTAGCCTCGCGCCTCCTCCAACAGCTCCTCGTCATCGTCGCAGGTTGCGAATCGTCACCGTCACCGTCACAGGTTGCGGATCGTCCTCGTCACCATCACAGGTTTTGGGCGAATGAGGTGTGGCGGCTAGGCATTCAGGAATTTCGAATTCCTATGGTGTCTCATAACCCTAAAACCGCCACCCCCTTCCTTTATATAGAAGCCATATAATGGGTCTCTACATTAAAAGCCCATTAGAAACTCAAAGCCAATCAGAGTTTAGATCGCCATACGAATTAAGTCCCAACCCTTTAAGCATGTGATACTATAGGTTCACATATACTTAGCCATGGTCTGAATGCTCTTACTCGACCATTAATCGGTAGCGGTCCCTTTCAGGATGTGTCGACTCCCGATTATATGTAAAGATCACATCAGACGAACCTTAACAATACTTAGTCATATGCATTTCCCTTTGCCTCATCATATCGATCAAACTCAAGGCGAATATGTGCCATCCTTGTTTAGCTATCTCGACCACTCTTTCTCGATTACGTGACTCGAAATCCCCGACTACGGTTAACTCTTTAACCGCGAGTAGTATAGCCATGCATTTCCGAAATATGACCACTTGAGAGACCTAAAGATATCTCTCCCGTTGTATGGAGGGGCAAATCCCATCTTGATCAACCATGCCTCGCAGCATGCTTCACGACAAACCCGAAAGCCACCTTTATAACTACTCAGTTACGGAGTACCATTTGGTAACCCCTAAGTAAGTCATTACACATCTCGAGTACATGCGTCAACCTTAAGTCTAAGGATATAGCATACATATTGTATATGAGACTAACTGGTGACAAGTAAGATTACAACGCTCTCGCAGTGTCTTAAGGTGGGTCAATCCAACTCCATATTCTCTAACATGTGTTCATATTATTAATTTGATATCTCCATATCCATGACCTATGAAACATGGTCATCAACCAATAGATATGCTAGTATATTCATGTGTGTCCTCATATGTTTATCAACTAAGGATCATTTTTAGAATAATCATCACAAGGTCATATATAGAGTTTCACAAACAAGTCACATACTTGCTAATAAATAATAATGACATTATTCAAGGAACAAGATAATAAATCTTGAACATAAGAAAATATAATCATCTCTACGATTGCCTATAGGGTATATAACCAACATTAGTCTCATCTTTGACGGACATAATTTAGGACGGCGAATACATCTACTCAACATCCTGGATACATCTCCCATGAACTTGACTCAGGACGGTGAACATATCTCCTCAATGTTCCTGTCTCAACTTACTTGATTCAAGATAGCGAACACATCTCCTCAATGTCTTGATTCATCTACCACGGTATCTCGTGAACACAACTGATACGAGAACACATAGCTTTGGCCGTTTTATCGACAAGACACGCAAATAGCCACCAATGTCATCTTGTCACATCGATTGTCGATGACGCTCGTCAATAGTAGGTACTGGGGAGACACACCTTCTTCATCCTTCACTGTCATATCGATCTTCTCGTCGACTCTTCCCGTTCGTGACGCAACTTCGACAGCACGGAGACTCGGACTTGAGCTTTACACATACAAGCACTTGGACACACACTCACAAGTACTCACGCACATATGAGACACTAACACAACAACCTGAATACACACATGCACGTACACCACACATTGTGTACAATGCATACCTCGATGACAATTCATTATCTCACTGTCTCCTTGTCGTGGAGCCACATACACCACTGCATCCGCGTTTAATTTGTTGTCGGATCCCACTCAACATTGCATCGTTCAGCAACATAGCCTGCCCTGAGGGAAAGTAGTGGTGGTCTCAATGGCAAAATATCAAGTATAAGATCTTAAGAGCACAAATATTTTGATGATACGACACAACTAACACCATTTCTTATTTTCTTGCTCTCTTGCTTGCTTGTTGCTTACTTCTTGATTACAAAACTCAGGATTAGCTCTGAATTTATACCTAAACCTATAGTTCTAAGAAACGGAATAGGATTCAACAATTAATCTAAATAGGAAAATGACACTTTCCTTCTAAGATTCGGATCCTTTTCCAAAATTAAATCTAACAGAATTTATGCAAAACTTGACGACGACGTCAGCACCGCCACGACGCCTCCGGCGAGAATGAGCAGGACCGAGATCCTGTTTGGCAGGATGGTAGTTGACGCCATGTTAGTGAGTTAGGGTGTGAGTCGAGAGTGGATGCGTGTATGCATGGCTAGCTTCTTTGTAGTGTGATGTTCACTATGAATACGCTTTGGTCGCCACTCACCACGCAACAAATGTGACTACTCGGTTTCTAGCTCGGAGTCACTATAAATGACCCATGAGTTACGGATCAGTGGTGAAGGCAGTGGAGACTCTCTGGTATAAAATACCCCTGATTGTGGAACGGTGGTGAAGGTAGTGGGGACTCTCTAGCGGCAGTAGGCGTGAAGAGGTGTGATATTCCTGGCTATTGCCAATGCGTCGACGACTTGGCCCTGGCCTTCCTCAGGTGGCAGTGACTCTGGTGCAACTAATGGAGGTGGAGACGATGCTGCTAACTCTCCGGGAATGGCATCTTGAGGAGGTGCTCCTCTCCTCTTGCACGTGTCTCAACAGCCTGAACAAATGCGTTCATGTTGATTCAATGAAGCTTGTATATCCGGCATTGAAGTTTGCGGCCTACCGCCTAAATGGCAGCGTCCTTAGCAAAACCGTGGTGCCTCACGTAGTGTTGAAAGAAATAGCCGCTTATTTTGGTGGTTGCGTAGCCCATAACAACGTAGCCAACCACATGGCCCATCTGGTGGTCCTCAGCAATGAATATATAGGGGTGACGCCTTCGCCCCAAACTCGTTGCAGATAGCTCCCACACAAGTTTGATCCAACTCGTGGTGTTTCCTTGGGTCACAGCTACCATCTATGATAAATTTTTAGCAAAGGAAAAAAGGGTTAGAAACCAAATGAGAATAAGGTAAGGGAAAAGATTCTAAGGAAGGGGAAAGGATAGCAATAGCACTATGTTTTATGATTAATATACCCTTTTGAAAATAAAACTATTGAATTACTCAGTCCTCTTATGTTAACGGCCACTCTAACTAGGGCTTAACCTACAGTTGGTATGGCTCTAATGCCAACACTGTCGGCCTCATGTGTATACTATACTAGTCCCATGATCAGTGGCTAGTACAAACATTCACAACATTGTCATCACATCCATATAAAACATGGTATGCATATCATAAATAGATAAAAAGGTACATTGTTCTTACAATAAGAGGGCCATTGGCTGAATAAAATACAATGTAAAAGAGTAATATCATATTAAGGTCTATTGATATTCCTTAGCCCAAAATATCCATAGGCAACTGTCGGGACCCGATTCTGAGAATCCGGACCCTCGGTGTATTCTATGTCAGTCCAGGATCACGCTGGCACACACAGTCTATACAGGGTTAAACATCACAGATATTACAGCGATACAATATTAAATAGGGCAAACCTTTATATAAACTGAATTGTACGACCTTATGGTCTCCTTACATAAGATCAGCCATGCAGGGCTTACATTATCAGAGTAATAAAAGATAACAGCGGAAAGCAAATAAACTTCGTGGCGTCCCATCAACTTGCCACAGGCAACCGACTAGGCTTGCCCCCTAATCGTCCGGCTCTTCGATGTACTCCTCCCATGCTGGCGTAGACTCCTCCACTGATGTTGGGTTGATAGGCAAGGAGGGGTGAGTACTCAAGGTACTCAACAAGTAATGCACAGAATGCAATGCTATTACTATATGCAAGACTTAATCCAAAGAACTGGCTTACTTGGTTTTTTTGCATCAAAGAGCATTTTTAAGCCCATATCTTACTTAGATTAAAAGCGGTGAAATAGTTAATAATAGTACTAAGTTCTTTAAACAGTTTTTCTCCGTAAACTTGGCACACAGCCTTAATTAGGTTATTCTCGACACTGGCACACAGCCACCCTTTCCACATTTTATTTTTGAAGATCTAACCCTTGATTGTAATCCCCGAGCAATGTCCAATACCACGGACACGGCTATTCGAATAGATTTGACACTCTGCAGAGGTTGTACACTTTACCCACAAGATACAGTCGCTCATTGCCCGCAACAAAGCCTTTCAGGAACCTCTACCTTAACCAATGAACCTCTTCGGTATTGCCTTCGCTATCACTCCCCTCACACAGAGCCGAAGTATAGGACAGGACAACACCGTTGGATGGGCACCAAGCCGAAGCACAGGTACGCTCCCCCACACAAATACACCCCTGTGTACTATCACCCCGATGTTTCAGAGGAAAGATATCAGAACCCTAATCAACTAGGTCTGTCCCATATCAGACATGTGGTTGTACGGGTGACTCAGTTCAAAGACTTGCAAGGTGAAGTCCTTAGTTGACCAAGGCAAGACTTTCATCCCTCAACAGTGGCACACAACTGTCGGGACCCGAATTTGCAAATCCGGACCCTCTGTGTATACCGCACTAGTCCAGATCACGCTAGTGCACACAGGCTCAACATAGATGCTATCATAGTCACACACAAAAATATAGCATAAACTTCATTAATTAATAATAACTGTTGTCTTACATGAATAATGCCTCACAGGCTTAAAAGAGTATCAATGAGAAGCGGCGGAAATAGAATAAACGCAGTGGCGCTCCATTCGCCACAGTGCAACCGACGAGGCTCGGACCCTAAGCATTCGTGATCCAAATAATCCTCATCCATGATCGGCGAGATTCTTCCTCTTCGAAGTTGTTGTTGATGGGGTGAGTACATAAAGCACTCAACAAGTTGTGCAAAATAATGCAAGTCTAATATTCTATATGTTTGGCTTAATCCAAAGGAATGGCTAGTAAGGGTATTTTTGCAATAAAGCACAGATTTAACAAGAATACAATAAATAGATTGGAAAGCATAAAACAAATACAAGAATTAATAAATTCAGATTTCAAATACACCAAGTTTCCAATCCTAAATTAATTTTCCACTTTCCATGGCACCTTGCCATCCCAACAAGTTTTTGTTTAACAAAAGTCTAACCCTTAACTGTAATTCCGAGCATTGCCCAATACCGTGAGCACGGCTATTCGAATAGATTGTACACTCTGCAGAGGTTATGCACTTTACCCACACGATACAACCAAACACCACCAAGGCGAGTGATCATAACAAAGCCTTTACAATGCTACACCTAGACCCAAGATCGCTCGCTAAGGTTTCAACATCAAGGGTTAAACCACCACAACAGGCCCCCTCTTGCGCCATGTGAGTTAAACCGTAACCGGGACTCACTATTCACCACGACAAGATCAAATCTAGGTTTCACAAATTATTCACTAGGTCATCCCATTCCGACATGTGGTTGCAAGAGAGACTCAAGTCAAAGGCTTGCAAGGTTAAGTCCTTAAGGTGATTAAGGCAAGACTTCCACATACCCCGCCAAACTCGGCCCACCTTGGCACACCGCCTTGCCACTTGCCTCAATCTAAAATCATTACCACCCCAGCTTGATTACCAAGCACCACATGCCATCAACATTTCAATCCCGATGTGTGACCTCCTCGCCACGACAACTTGATATCATTGTGTGACAACACATGACACACCAATTCATAAACATTGTTCCATATTCCATTAGTCAAGATTAAGTATCGACATTCGGACACATGTGATGACGTGGCATGGCTAAGCAATCTATGACGATCTAACTAGCCCATGTTGATTATCAACTATAATTCCACATCCTAGGGTGACAAATAGATCATGGCATATAATTGACAAGGTATGGTTTAATTCAAATAGGCATATTATCTAATTCCCAGATTAATTGAAATCATTTATACACATAAAATATCATGCATAAAGTTTAAAAGACAAAATAGTAATTTGGTGAAAATTAGGTGCAACATGATCAAAGCACAACTTGCCTTGGAGTAGGTGCTGGTCTTGATCTGAGCTTGGGTCTTGGAGCGACGAATCTTCTTCCTGATCACCGAAAGCGCTTCAACGCTCACGCTAAACGATGCCAAAATAGCAAATAAACACCAAACCAGAGAGCAACCAAACTCCAAAAATAAAATAAAATTCACCAATAAATAGATCTTGATTTTACAAATTTTTAGAAATTTGAAACACTCAAATCCGAGTTAAAATGCAAAAGATATAGCCTTTTGAAGTTTGAATAACATCAAAATACAGAAAATAGAATTTCGATTTTTCTCAATTATTTTCTATTGAAAAGATTTTATTGCGCAACGCCGACGCCAGCCCGACTCGGACCAATCAGCGCCGACACGTCGCTCGTCCATGGACTCGGTCCACGGAATCGCCTCGTCCACCGTGGACGCGCCCACGGCGCCTGCGCCCACGCCCCGACACGCGGCGCAAGATCGATTGGTCGCGACGCCGCCCGTGCCGATGCTCGACACGCGGCGCAGATCTGCGCGACGATCCGACGGCTAACGCTCTCATCGCACACGCGGCGCGATCTCACCCGAACAACCCCGATCCAACGGCCACGCTTACCCGAGCCGATTTATCGCAGACGGCGACGTGGCTCGATCTGGATGGTCCGCCGAGATCCGACGGTGTCGCAACTTCCGGCACGGCGATGTCGCGGCGGCGCTGAAGTTCCGGAGACGAGGACGACGACGACCCAGACGGCGCTCGCTCTGCCGGCGACGAAGAGGTAGTCGCTCGGTGCGGCTCGACGTGGCGAACCCGAATCGAACCCACACGCCGAACGGCGGCTTGACGACGGCGAACGGCGAAAACGAAGCGGCGGCGCTAGAAAACTACGGCGAGCTCTCGGGCTAAACGGCGGTGACTCAACGGCGAAGGCTAGCATCGCGGATGCGCTCGGGATGAGGAACCTCGGTGTGCGGGCTGCGGCTTTATAGCCTCGGCATGCGCGCTAAAACGGCAACCCTAAGTCACGTGGCGGCGACGGCAGCGGCGACGATTCGGAAAACCGAATCGGAGACGAAGGTAGGTCGATACCGTCCGACGGTAACGAGCGCCGCCAGATTAGATCCGGCGATACGATCCGATCCGCTCTTTCCAAAATCAACGGCGAGATCTAAACTTACCAAAACAACGCGAAACGATCCCGACCGCCGATCTCAATCCAACGGCCAAGGCGCTAGGGTTTCGCGAAGGAGACAACCGTCCGATCTTCATCCAACGGCCACGCCACGAGGCGGCAGCAATACAGCCGATCGGGCCGCACGCGTCGATGGTCAAGACGCGACAATCTTCGGGTTCACCCAAGATCGTTCACTCGATTTTCAAAAGCTTTTGATTTAAAATAATTCCTAAATTAGATTAATCTACTTTAAGCAATTAAAATATCGGAAAAATCCTAAAATTCTCATAAATACTTTGAGACATTCTCGAGCACAAATAAAATATTTTTGGTAAAACTTTATATTAACTTTATCTATATATATTTAGTTTTCACAAAGGTTCAATATACTTAATTAAATTCAATTCAATTAATTTCAAAAAATCCAATAAATTGAAAAATCACCAAAAGCATATGAGCGAAATTATAAGCCAAATTTTTGGGATGTTACAAACCTCCCTTAATGTAATCTCGACCCGAGATTCAAGGTCGACTAGGAAATAGGTTTGAAATTCGACTTGAGATCCTCTTCACGCTCCCAGTGTTGCTTCATTCTCGAATGGTTGCTCCATCAACTCGCAAAGCGAACCGACTTGGTCCCGGTCTTGCGGTCCATAACATCCAGATTCTCGATTGGTTGCTCCTTGTAGGTCGATCTTTCGCAATTCAATCTCTCCCAAAGGCGTCGCTCACACTGCACCAAGACACTTCTTGAGCTGTGACACATGGAACACATCATGCACGCCGCTAGTGATCGGCAATTTAATCGATAAGCAACCTCCTCGACGGCTCAAAATTTTGAACGGTCCAACATATCTTGGGGCAAGCTTCCTTTAACGTGGAACCTTTAACTCCTTTCGAGGGGTAACCCTAAGATATACGAAATCATCGTGTTCAAGCTCAAATCACTGCGCCGATTATCTCGCATAACTTTTTGTCTTGATTGCGCGATTTTCAACTCTGCTTTATCATGGCAACTTGCTCTTCACTTCCTTGAGAATATTAGGGCCAAATATCATACGCCTCTGCCTCATTCCAATTCAATGGGTACGACAGTGCACGACCATATAAAGCTTCAATGGCGACATCGCAAACTAGCTCGTAATCGTTGTTATAATCAACTCGTGATATGGCAAACACTTATCCCATGATGTAGTATAGGCTAATGCACAAGCCCTTAGCATATCCTCCGAATTTGATTTACCCTTTCTGCTTGACCATCATCATGGATGATATGTCAGGTCAAGTTCAAACGCTGCTCCCATAGCTTCATGCAATTTATCCCAAAATCTCGAGGTGAACTGGGTACCTCTATCGACACTATTTTCTTTGGTACACCATGCAAACACACGACTGCTATGTATAGTTCGCTAACCGGTCTCCGAGTAAGTGGTCTTGATCGAATGAAGTGAGCAACTTTGGTCAATCGATCCACGATAACCCATATAGAATCATACCCATTTTGAGTTCTTGGTAATCCAAAGGACGAAATCCATACCGATTTCTTCCCACTTCCATTCTCGGGACTTTTAGCGGTTGTAGCAAACCCGCTGGTCTCGATGTATTGCCTTAACTCTCGCATACATCGCACAAGGCAACGTGCTCGGCGACTTCGCGCTTCATATTCGCCACCAAAACCTCTCCTTTAAGTCCTGTACATCTTAGCGCTCTGGATGAATTGAATACTTGGAATCATGAGCCTCTTCCAAAATCAATCGCTAAGTTCTAGTCTGCTTGCTACACAAATGCGACCCTTGAACCACATGGTACCTTGGTCGTCCACAGAAAGTCCTTTGCTAATCCTTCATCCTTTTAGCCTTGATTCGGTTGACTTTCTCATCATCTTTTGTCCTTCCCGAATTTGATCTTCGAGCATTGGCTTCACTTCCAAAGCAGCTAGGAATCCTTCTAAAACTACTTCCAATTTTAAATTTTGCAATTCTGCACAGCTTCGATCGTCCTTCCCGCACCATCATATTCGCCACGTAGCTCTTGCGACTTAAGGCATCGGCTACCACATTTGCTTTTCCCTGATGGTAATGAATTCCCATGTTATAATCCTTGATTAATTCCAACCATCTCCTTTGCCTCATATTGAGATCTGATTGAGTGAAAATATATTTCAAACTCTTATGGTCCGTATATATCTCACATCTATTTCCAATGAGATAATGACGCCACAATTTCAAGGCATGCACCACTACAACCAATTCCAAGTCATGCGAGGATAATTTCCTTCATGCGGTCTTAATCGCTTTGACGATATGCGACCACTTTACCTCTTGCATCAATACGCATCCAAGACCTCGCCTTGACGCATCACAAGATATATCAAGTCGTTTCAACATTAGGCAAAACCAACACCGGGCTGTTGTTAAACGCTTTAATTCTCAAAACTCTTATCACAATCAAGGCCCATGAAAATTTCTTTTCCTTTTCAATAACGAGTAAGAGGTCTAGCAATCGTCGAAAATCCTTCTATGAACCGCGATAATATCCTCGCCATTCCCGTAAAACTTCGGACTTGAGTGATGACTTTGGTTGCTCCTAATGCAACATCGCTTCCACTTTGCTTGGGTCGACAAAGAACTCCTTCTGCAGCCATGACATGACCGAGAAATTCCACCTTTTCCTTCCAAAAGTCGATTTATCAATTTAGCATACAAATGTTGCTCACGCAGCTTTTCCAACACTAGCCTCGATGATTTGCGTGCTCGCTTCGGTCTTCGAATATACCAAAATATCATCTATGAACACAACAACAAACTTGTCCAAGTATTCCATGAAAATCTTATTCATCAAGTTCATGAAATAGGTCATGATTGGTCAATCCAAAAGACATGACCGTGAACTCATAATGTCCGTATCTTGAAGAAAATGCGGTTTTGGAACATCTTCCGTCCGAATCTTTAGTTGATGATATCCTAACGAAGGTCTATCTTGAGAAAACTCCAGCTCCTCTCAACTGGTCGAATGATCATCAATCCTTGGCAACGGATACTTATTCTTAATCGCTACTTCATTAAGTGCACGGTAATCAATACACATTCTAAGGCTTCCATCCTTTTCCCGACAAACAAAATCGGCGCCCCCATGGCGATTTAACTTGGTCTTATAAAACCTTTCTAATAACTCGCCGATCTGCTTTCTTCATCTCTACTAACTCACGGTAGGGCATCCCAGAAGGTCTTTTTGCTATTGGTGCTGCACTGTACTAACTCAATGACAAACTCGATGTCACGGTCCGCGGCATTCCCGCGGATCCTCCGAAATACATCCGATATTCTTTGACCACCGCACGCCCTCAATCCGACGGCTTTCATGCTATTAACCATTAATTGACCCTTGCGAACCGATGTCGCCGAATTCCACCTTTTCTCCTGTAGGGCTCTCAATGGATACAACCCTTCGACCACAATCCAATACCGTCTTATGCTTGGTTAACCAATCCATACCAAGGATAACATCTAAAACTTGGGCATCTAGAATAATTAAGTTCGCTAGGAACTCTACCCCGTTAATTATCAGCTTTACCCCCAAACATCCAATATTAGATCTTAACTCAGATCCTGGGGCTTGAACTAGCATCACACACTTGAGATTTTTCATGCTTAAACCATTTTTAGATGCAAAAGCTCGAGAGACAAATGAATGTGAAGCTCCTGAATCAAATAATATTGTTGCAGGTACTGAGTTTACCAAAAACTTACCCAGTACGACGTCTGATGCTTCCTGGGCTCCATCGGCGGTGATGTGGTTGACTCTGCCTCGAATAGTAGCTTGAGGCGCCACTCCCGCTGTCGCCTCCTCGATTCGCTCCCGCATCGGTGCCTTAGCGGTGTCGCTCCAAGGTTGAAACGCATCGGCGTGATTCCTCCTTTCTCGGGACATCTATTAGCATAATGCCCCACCATTGCAATCAGTAGCACCTTCGGCGGTATCACGACTTCTTGAGCATTGTTACCTTGGGCCAAGCGTCGATAACCTTGTCTCGATGGTCGCGGTGCGTGTTGTTGGCTTGTTAACGCCTTGTGGTTGGAACCTAGCAAACCGCTATGGGTCATCCTCATTCGTAGGTGGTTAGGCGCCCACCGGTTAGTCATCAAGCGCTTATGCGATTTTCCCAAGCTCCTTGCGCTTATCCTCCGTAATCAAAGCCTTGTTTACCAATTCTTGGAAATCGGAAAAGTGTGGTAATCACCCACTTGCACTCGAAGTTTAGTCCTTTCATGAAGCGGACTGTTTAGCCTTGTCCGTCGCTACATCTTCGTGGAGCATAGCGTGCTAATCGTGTGAATTTGTTCAAGTAATCACCACCGTTGGCCTCCTTGCTTAAGCGCCTACAATTCTTCCTTTTCAGTCCATCATTCCTCCGTGCGTGGTATCGCGAAAGGCCGTTGCGAACTCTTCCCACGTGATTTCCATGGGTGCCTCATGAGTAGCACAAGAGTTCTCCCACCATTCTGCAATTGCCTCTAGCCGATGGGATGCGAAGAACCCTCTCATGCCCTTCACATTGTGTGATGTACAACTTCCTCTCAATGGTTCTCACCAATCATCCGCTTCCAAGGGGTTGACGTTGTTCGAGAATGTTGGCGGTCGGGTCCTCATGAAGTCCGACAACTTGAGTAAGGACGAGGCCCGCCATTGTTGTTCTCGCTCGGTGGGTTGTTGATCGCAGCCATATTGGTCATCTCACGATCATAGTCCGCATCAACCGAGTTTGCGCAATGAGAAAAGCTCCCAAGTTCTCGATATCCACCGGCGGTGCTTGCTGCGGTGGTACTCCTTCATTGGGATTGTTGCTCGAGCGTAGACCACTTCCCAAGCCCCATTGTTGTCGCGAGTGTTCACCATCCGCTTGATTGCTTCTTGGGTTAGGAAAGATAGATGTAGCATAGATAAGATGCAAGAATTTCTAAGGCGGGGAAACAGTTAAACCCAACTTAAATAATCTTTATTATTATTACTTGGTATGGTTGCTTACAATGCCTAAGGGCTTTGCAACACATAATGCACACTCAAAGAAACAATTAAGAACCAACTAAACATGCAACTTTAACGCCTACTAAAAGGGTAAAGGCTAACTTAAAACGCGACTCAACACTCGAGTCTCAACACAACTCTAAGATCGACTTCACTCATCCACCACCCCGGCCGAGACCGATCCGGCATACACCGGTGGGTGGGCCGGCATGGGTGCGAACCTATCCCGTGACCCTCTGCTGGCTCCTCGGGCTCCCACTCACGCTCTTCCGGTCTTCTTCTTCTTCTTCTTGACCTCATCCGGCTCGGACGACTTGGTCCGCTATTTCTCGGCCACCGCAAGGCCTCCTCCACTCGCCGATGACTCGGGCCGCGTCGCTGGTCTTTGAAGCTCCCGCCTCGCCACTCTCAACGCCTCACACGCTGCCTCCGCCTTGCGCAGTGTCCTCAAGTGATCCTCCGGCGGTGGCGAACTCAAAGAAGGTGTATCGCAGAGCACACTCTCCTTCCACGATCCGTCGACGCCGCACGCCGCACCGCTCGGATGAAGTCGAATACGGTGTTCTGCGGCTCGAGGCGTAGTCGTGGCGCATCCGCCATAGAGCAAGTCTAGCACCTCCCAACTCCACCTCGTAAGTGAACCTCGGGCGGTGATGTGGATCGGTCTCGTGGTCTCGCCGCACTCTCGAGCGAAGATGATCACCTGCGTAAGAACCCCGATGCACACCGCTGACGCCCAGCTTGCTTCCTCGGTAGAGCGGACGATCAAAGCCTCCAATCACTTGAAGAACTCTCCACGCCCCATGGCATAGCCACCTGCCTTGACTCAAGGATCGAAGATCGGCATCTATTCAAAACAAAATTTTGAATAAGATCTCCACCAAAACGCAACGAAAAAGAAGGTAATTTAGCAAGGATGAGAGTAGGAGGATGAGATAAGCCAAGAGTTTCATATTAGTCAATTTTATCGCTTTCTTTAGAAAATAATTTTGGACACTCCTAAGAGATACCAACTACCTAGGGCCAAGACCTATAGTCAAGATGGCTCGACATACCACCTCTGTCGGGACCCGAATTTGCAAATCCGACCCTCTGTGTATACCGCACTAGTCCAGATCACGCTAGTGCACACAGCTCAACATAGATGCTATCATAGTCACACACAAAAAATATAGCATAAACTTCATTAATTAATAATAACTGTTGTCTTACATGAATAATGCCTCACAGGGCTTAAAAAGAGTATCAATGAGAAGCAATGAAATAGAATAAACGCAGTGGCGCTCCAGCCGCCACAGTGTAACCGACGAGGCTCTGACCCTAAGCATTCGTGATCCAAATAATCCTCATCCATGATCATGAGATTCTTCCTCTTCAAGTTGTTGTTGATGGGGTGAGTACATAAAGCACTCAACAAGTTGTGCAAAATAATGCAAGTCTAATATTCTATATGTTTGGCTTAATCCAAAGGAATGGCTAGTAAGGGTATTTTTGCAATAAAGCAAGATTTAACAAGAATACAATAAATAGATTGGAAAGCAAGAAACAAATACAAGAATTAATAAATTCAAGATTTCAAATACACCAAGTTTCCAATCCTAAATTAATTTTCCACTTTCCATGGCACCTTGCCATCCCAACAAGTTTTTGTTTAACAAAAGTCTAACCCTTAATCAGTAATTCCCGAGCATTGCCCAATACCGTGAGCACGGCTATTCAATAGATTGTACACTCGCAGAGGTTATGCACTTTACCCACACGATACAACCAAACACCACCAAGGCGAGTGATCATAACAAAGCCTTTACAATGCTACACCTAGACCCAAGATCGCTCGCTAAGGTTTCAACATCAAGGGTTAAACCACCACAACAGGCCCCCTCTTGCGCCATGTGAGTTAAACCGTAACCGGGACTCACTATTCACCACGACAAGATCAAATCTAGGTTTCACAAATTATTCACTAGGTCAGTCCCATTCCGCATGTGGTTGCAAGAGAGACTCAGTCAAAGGCTTGCAAGGTTAAGTCCTTAAGGTGATTAAGGCAAGACTTCCACATACCCCGCCAAACCGGCCCACCTTGGCACACCGCCTTGCCACTTGCCTCAATCTAAAATCATTACCACCCCAGCTTGATTACCAAGCACCACATGCCATCAACATTTCAATCCCGATGTGTGACCTCCTCGCCACGATAACTTGATATCATTGTGTGACAACACATGACACACCAATTCATAAACATTGTTCCATATTCCATTAGTCAAGATTAAGTATCGACATTCGGACACATGTGATGACGTGGCATGGCTAAGCAATCTATGACGATCTAACTAGCCCATGTTGATTATCAACTATAATTCCACATCCTAGGGTGACAAATAGATCATGGCATATAATTGACAAGGTATGGTTTAATTCAAATAGGCATATTATCTAATTCCCAGATTAATTGAAATCATTTATACACATAAAATATCATGCATAAAGTTTAAAAGACAAAATAGTAATTTGGTGAAAATTAGGTGCAACATGATCAAAGCACAACTTGCCTTGGAGTAGGTGCTGGTCTTGATCTGAGCTTGGGTCTTGGAGCGACGAATCTTCTTCCGATCACCGAGCGCTCAACGCCTACGCTAAACGATGCCAAAATAGCAAATAAACACCAAACCAGAGAGCAACCAAACTCCAAAAATAAAATAAAATTCACCAATAAATAGATCTTGATTTTACAAATTTTTAGAAATTTGAAACACTCAAACCGAGTTAAAATGCAAAAGATATAGCCTTTTGAAGTTTGAATAACATCAAAATACGTAAAATAGAATTTCGATTTTTCAATTATTTTTCTATTGAAAAGATTTTATTGCGCAACGCCGACGTCAGCCGACTCGGACCAATCAGCGCCGACACGTCGCTCGTCCATGGACTCGGTCCACGGAACCGCCTCGTCCACCGTGGACGCGCCCACGGCGCCCGCACCACGCGCCCGACACGCGGCCAAGATCGATTGGTCGCGACGCCGCCCGCGCCGATGCTCGACACGCGGCGCGCGATCTGCGCGACGATCCGACGGCTAACGCTTCATCGCACACGCGCGCGATCTCACCCGAACAACCCCGATCCAACGGCCACGCTTACCCGAGCCGATTTATCGCAGACGGCGACGTGGCTCGATCCGATGGTCCGCCGAGATCCGACGGCCGCGGCGGTTCAGCACGGCGATGTCGCGGCGGCGCTGAAGTTCCCGGAGACGAGGACGACGACGACCAGACGGCGCTCGCTCTCGCCGGCGACGAAGAGGTAGTCGCCCGGTGCGGCTCGACGTGGCGAACCCGAATCGAACCTACACGCCGAACGGCGGCTTGACGACGGCGAACGGCGAAAACGAAGCGGCGGCGCTAGAAAACTACGGCGAGCTCGGGCTAAACGGCGGTGACTCAACGGCGAAGGCTAGCATCGCGGATGCGCTCGGGATGAGGAACCTCGCAGCGCGGGCTGCGGCTTTTATAGCCTCGATGCGCGCTAAAACGGCAACCCTAAATCACGCGCGCGACGGCAAGCGGCGCGACGGATTCGAAACCGAATCGAGAGGCGAAGGTCGATACCGTCCGACGGTAACGAGCGCCGTGATTAGATCCGGCGATACGATCCGATCCGCTCTTTCCAAAATCAACGGCGAGATCTAAACTTACCAAAACAACGCGAAACGATCCCGACCGCCGATCTCAATCCAACGGCCAAGGCGCTAGGGTTTCGCGAAGGAGACAAACCGTCCGATCTTCATCCAACGCCACGCCACGAGGCGGCAATGGCAGCCGATCGGGCCGCACGTCGATGGTCGACACGCCAAGATCGGGTTCGCCCAAGATCGTTTCACTCGATTTTCAAAAGCTTTTGATTTAAAATAATTCCGAAATTAGATTAATCTACTTTAAGCAATTAAAATATCAGAAAAATCCTAAAAATTCTCATAAATACTTTGAGACATTCTCGAGCACAAATAAAATATTTTTGGTAAAACTTTATATTAACTTTATCTATATATATTTAGTTTTCACAAAAGGTTCAATATACTTAATTAAATTCAATTCAATTAATTTCGAAAAAATCCAATAAATTCGTAAAATCACCAAAAAGCATATGAGCGAAATTATAAGCCAAATTTTTGGGATGTTACAAACCTCCTTTAATGTAATCTCGACCCTAGATTCAAGGTCGACTAGGAAATAGGTTTGGAAATTCGACTTCAGATCCTCTTCACGCTCCCAGTGTTGCTTCATTCTCGTAATGGTTGCTCCATCAACTCGCAAAGCGAATCGACTTGGTCCTCGGTCTTGCGTCCATAACATCCAGATTCGATTGGTTGCTCCTTGTAGGTCGATCTTTCGCAATTCAATCTCTCCCAAAGGCGTCGCTCACCGCACCAAGACACTTCTTGAGCTGTGACACATGGAACACATCATGCACGCCGCTAGTGATCGCGGCAATTTAATCGATAAGCAACCTCCTCGACGGCTCAAAATTTTGAACGGTCCAACATATCTTGGGGCAAGCTTCCTTTAACGTGGAACCTTTAACTCCTTTCGGAGGGGTAACCCTAAGATATACGAAATCATCGTGTTCAAGCTCAAATCACGGCCGATTATCCGCATAACTTTTTGTCTTGATTGCGCGATTTTCAACTGCTTCTTATCATGGCAACTTGCTCTTCACTTCCTTGAGAATATTAGGGCCAAATATCATACGCCTGCCTCATTCCAATTCAATGGGTACGACAGCACGACCATATAAAGCTTCAATGGCGACATCCGCAAACTAGCTCGGTAATCGTTGTTATAATCGAACTCGCATATGGCAAACACTTATCCCATGATGTAGTATAGGCTAATGCACAAGCCCTTAGCATATCCTCCGTAATTTGATTTACCCTTCTGCTTGACCATCATCATGGATGATATGTCAGTCTCAAGTTCAAACGCTTCCCATAGCTTCATGCAATTTATCCCAAAATCTCGAGGTGAACTGGTACCTCTATCCGACACTATTTTCTTTGGTACACCATGCAAACACACGACTGCTATGTATAGTTCTCGCTAACCGGTCTCCCGAGTAAGTGGTCTTGATCGAATGAAGTGAGCAACTTTGGTCAATCGATCCACGATAACCCATATAGAATCATACCCATTTTGAGTTCTTGGTAATCCAAAGGACGAAATCCATACCGATTTCTTCCCACTTCCATTCTCGGGACTTTTAGCGGTTGTAGCAAACCTGCTGGTCCTCGATGTATTGCCTTAACTCTCCGCATACATCGCACAAGGCAACGTGTGCTCGCGACTTCAAGGCTTCATATTCGCCACCAAAACCTCTCCTTTAAGTCCCGTACATCTTAGCGCTTCTGGATGAATTGAATACTTGGAATCATGAGCCTCTTCCAAAATCAATCGCTAAGTTCTAGTCTGCTTGGCACACAAATGCGACCCTTGAACCACATGGTACCTTGGTCGTCCACTGTAAAGTCCTTTGCTAATCCTTCATCCTTTTAGCCTTGATTCGGTTGACTTTCTCATCATCTTTTGTCCTTCCCGAATTTGATCTTCGAGCATTGGCTTCACTTCCAAAGCAGCTAGGAATCCTTCTAAAACTACTTCCAATTTTAAATTTTGCAATTCTCGCATAGCTTCGATCGTCCTTCCCGCACCATCATATTCGCCACGTAGCTCTTGCGACTTAAGGCATCGGCTACCACATTTGCTTTTCCTGATGGTAATGAATTCCCATGTTATAATCCTTGATTAATTCCAACCATCTCCTTTGCCTCATATTGAGATCTGATTGAGTGAAAATATATTTCAAACTCTTATGGTCCGTATATATCTCACATCTATTTCCAATGAGATAATGACGCCACAATTTCAAGGCATGCACCACTACACCAATTCCAAGTCATCGTAGGATAATTTCCTTCATGCGGTCTTAATCGCTTTGACGATATGCGACCACTTTACCCTCTTGCATCAATACGCATCCAAGACCTCGCCTTGACGCATCACAAGATATATCAAGTCGTTTCAACATTAGGCAAAACCAACATCGGGTCATTTGTTAAACGCTTTAATTCTCAAAACTCTTATCACAATCAAGGCCCATGAAAATTTCTTTTCCTTTTCAATAACTGAGTAAGAGGTCTAGCAATCGTCGAAAATCCTTCTATGAACCGCGATAATATCCTCGCCATTCCCGAAAACTTCGGACTTGAGTGATGACTTTGGTTGCTCCCAATGCAACACTCGCTTCCACTTTGCTTGGGTCGACAAAGAACTCCTTCTCGCAGTCATGACATGACCAAGAAATTCCACCTTTTCCTTCCAAAAGTCGATTTATCAATTTAGCATACAAACGTTGCTCACGCAGCTTTTCCAACACTAGCCTCGATGATTTGTGTGCTCGCTCGGTCTTCGAATATACCAAAATATCATCTATGAACACAACAACAAACTTGTCCAAGTATTCCATGAAAATCTTATTCATCAAGTTCATGAAATAGGTCATGCGATTGGTCAATCCAAAAGACATGACCGTGAACTCATAATGTCCGTATCTTGAAGAAAATGCGGTTTTGGAACATCTTCCGTCCAATCTTTAGTTGATGATATCCGAACGAAGGTCTATCTTGGAGAAAACTCCAGCTCCTCTCAACCGGTCGAATGATCATCAATCCTTGGCAACGGATACTTATTCTTAATCGTCACTTCATTAAGTGCACGGTAATCAATACACATTCTAAGGCTTCCATCCTTTTTCCCGACAAACAAAATCGGCGCTCCCCATGGCGCATTTAACTTGGTCTTATAAAACCTTTCTCTAATAACCCGCCGATCCGCTTCTTCATCTCTACTAACTCATCGGTAGGCATCCGTAAGGTCTTTTTGCTATTGGTGCTGTACTGTACTAACTCAATGACAAACTCGATGTCACGGTCCAGCGGCATTCTGCAGATCCTCCGAAATACATCCGATATTCTTTGACCACCGCACGCCCTCAATGCCGACGGCTTTCATGCTATTAACCATTAATTGACCCTTGCGAACCGATGTCGCTCGAATTCCACCTTTTCTCCTCGTAGGGCTCTCAATGGATACAACCCTTCGACCACAATCCAATACCGTCTTATGCTTGGTTAACCAATCCATACCAAGGATAACATCTAAAACTTGGGCATCTAGAATAATTAAGTTCGCTAGGAACTCTACCCCGTTAATTATCAGCTTTACCCCCAAACATCCAATATTAGATCTTAACTCAGATCCTGGGGCTTGAACTAGCATCACACACTTGAGATTTTTCATGCTTAAACCATTTTTAGATGCAAAAGCTCGAGAGACAAATGAATGTGAAGCTCCTGAATCAAATAATACTGTTGCAGGTACTCGAGTTTACCAAAAACTTACCCAGTACGACGTCCGATGCTTCCTGGGCTCCATCGGCGGTGATGTGGTTGACTCTGCCTCGAATAGTAGCTTGAGGCGTCACTCCTGCCTGTCCAGCTCCTCGATTCGCTCCCGTCATCGGTGCCTTAGCAGTGTCGCTCCAAGGTTGAAACGCATCGGCGTGATTCCTCCTTTCGGGACATCTATTAGCATAATGCCCTGACCATTGCAATCGTAGCACCTTCGGCGGTACGATCACGACTTTGAGCATTGTTACCTTGGGCCAGGCTCGATAACCTTGTCTCGATGGTCGCGGTGTGTTGTTCTTGGCTTGTTAACACCTTGTGGTTGGAACCTAGCAAACTGCTATGGGTCATCCTCATTCGTAGGTGGTTAGGGCGCCCACCGGTTAGTCATCAAGCGCTTTGCGATTTTCCCAAGCTCCTTGCGCTTATCCTCCGTAATCAAAGCCTTGTTTACCAATTCTTGGAAATCGAAAAGTGTGGGTAATCACCCACTTGCGTACTCGAGTTTAGTCCTTTCATGAAGCGGACTGTCTAGCCTTGTCCGTCGCTACATCTTCGTGGAGCATAGCGTGCTAACTGCGGTGAATTTGTTCAAGTAATCACCACCGTTGGCCTCCTTGCTTAAGCGCCACAATTCTTCCTTTTCAGTCCATCATTCCTCCGTGCGTGGTATCGCGAAAGGCCGCTGCGAACTCTTCCCACGTGATTTCCATGGGTGCCTCATGAGTAGCACAAGAGTTCTCCCACCATTCTGCAATTGCTCCTCTAGCCGATGGGATGCGAAGAACCCTCTCATGCCCTTCACATTGTGTGATGTACAACTTCCTCTCAATGGTTCTCACCAATCATCCGCTTCCAAGGGGTTGACGCGTTGCGAGAATGTTGGCGGTCGGGTCCTCATGAAGTCCGACAACTTGGAGTAAGGACGAGGCCCGCCATTGTTGTTCTCGCTTTCGGTGGGTTGTTGATCGCAGCCATATTGGTCATCTCGCCGCATCATAGTCCGTGATCAACCGAGTTTGCGCAGCGAGAAAAGCTCCCAAGTTCTCGCATATCCATCGGCGGTGCTTGCTGCGGTGGTACTCCTTCATTGGGATTGTTGCTCGAGCGTAGACCACTTCCCAAGCCCCATTGTTGTCGCGAGTGTTCACCATCCGCTTGATTGCTTCTTGGGTTAGGAAAGATAGATGTAGCATAGATAAGATGCAAGAATTTCTAAGGCGGAAACAGTTAAACCCAACTTAAATAATCTTTATTATTATTACTTGGTATGGTTGCTTACAATGCCTAAGGGCTTTGCAACACATAATCGCACACTCAAAGAAACAATTAAGAACCAACTAAACATGCAACTTTAACGCCTACTAAAAGGGTAAAGGCTAACTTAAAAACGCGACTCAACACTCGAGTCTCAACACAACTCTAAGATCGACTTCACTCATCCAACCACCTGGCCGAGATCGATCCGGCATACATCGGTGGGTGGGTGGCATGGGTGCGAACCTATCCTGGTGACCTCTCTGGCTCCTCGTGCTCCCACTCACGCTCTTCCGGTCTTCTTCTTCTTCTTCTTGGCGACCTCATCCGCCTCGGGCGACTTGGTCCGCTATTTCTCGGCTACACCGCAAGGCCTCCTCCACTTCGCCGATGACTCGGCTGCTGCGTCGCGGGTCTTTTGAAGCTCCCGCTCGCCACTCTCAACGCCTCACACGCTGTCTCCGCTTCTTGCGCAGGTGTCCTCAAGTGATCCTCCCGGCGGTGGCGAACTCAAGAAGGTGTATCGCAGAGCACACTCTCCTTCCACGATCCGTCGACGCCGCACGCCGCACCGTCGGGTGAAGTCGAAATACGGTGTTGCGGCTCGTAGGCGTAGTCGTGGCGCATCCGTCAGAGCAAGTCTAGCGCCTCCGAACTCCACTCGTAAGTGAACCTCGGGCGGTGATGTGGATCGGTCTCGTGGTCTCGCCGCACTCTCGAGCGAAGATGATCACCTGCGTAAGAACCCCGATGCACACCGTTGACGCCCAGCTTGCTTCCTCGGTGAGCGGACGATCAAAGCCTCCAATCACTTGAAGAACTCTCCACGGCTCCATGGCATAGCCACCTGCCTTGACTCAAGGATCGAAGATCGGCATCTATTCAAAACAAAATTTTGAATAAGATCTCCACTCGAAACGGCAACGAAAAGAAGGTAATTTAGCAAGGATGAGAGTAGGAGGATGAGATAAGCCAAGAGTTTCATATTAGTCAATTTTACTGTTTTCTTTAGAAAATAATTTTGGACACTCCTAAGAGATACCAACTACCTAGGGCCAAGACCTATAGTCAAGATGGCTCGATACCACCTCTGTCGGGACCCGAATTTGCAAATCCGACCCTCTGTATACCGCACTAGTCCAGATCACGCTAGTGCACACAGCTCAACATAGATGCTATCATAGTCACACACAAATAAATATAGCATAAACTTCATTAATTAATAATAATCGTTGTCTTGCATGAATAATGCCTCACAGGGGCTTAAAAAGAGTATCAATGAGAAGCAATGAAATAGAATAAACGCAGTGGCGCTCCATTCGCCACACAGCAACCGACGAGGCTCGGACCCTAAGCATTCGTGATCCAAATAATCCTCATCCATGATCGGCGTAGATTCTTCCTCTTAAAGTTGTTGTTGATGGGGTGAGTACATAAAGCACTCAACAAGTTGTGCAAAATAATGCAAGTCTAATATTCTATATGTTTGGCTTAATCCAAAGGAATGGCTAGTAAGGGTATTTTTGCAATAAAGCAGCATTTAACAAGAATACAATAAATAGATTGGAAAGCAAGAAACAAATACAAGAATTAATAAATTCAGATATTTCAAATACACCAAGTTTCCAATCCTAAATTAATTTTCCACTTTCCATGGCACCTTGCCATCCCAACAAGTTTTTGTTTAACAAAAGTCTAACCCTTAATCAGTAATTCCTTAGCATTGCCCAATACCGTGAGCACGACTATTCAATAGATTGTACACTCTGCAGAGGTTATGCACTTTACCCACACGATACAACCAAACACCACCAAGGCGAGTGATCATAACAAAGCCTTTACAATGCTACACCTAGACCCAAGATCGCTCGCTAAGGTTTCAACATCAAGGGTTAAACCACCACAACAGGCCCCCTCTTGCGCCATGTGAGTTAAACCGTAACCGGGACTCACTATTCACCACGACAAGATCAAATCTAGGTTTCACAAATTATTCACTAGGTCATCCCATTCCGACATGTGGTTGCAAGAGAGACTCAGTCAAAGGCTTGCAAGGTTAAGTCCTTAAGGTGATTAAGGCAAGACTTCCACATACCCCGCCAAACTCGCCCACCTTGGCACACCGCCTTGCCACTTGCCTCAATCTAAAATCATTACCACCCCAGGCTTGATTACCAAGCACCACATGCCATCAACATTTCAATCCCGATGTGTGACCTCCTCGCCACGACAACTTGATATCATTGTGTGACAACACATGACACACCAATTCATAAACATTGTTCCATATTCCATTAGTCAAGATTAAGTATCGACATTCTGACACATGTGATGACGTGGCATGGCTAAGCAATCTATGACGATCTAACTAGCCCATGTTGATTATCAACTATAATTCCACATCCTAGGGTGACAAATAGATCATGGCATATAATTGACAAGGTATGGTTTAATTCAAATAGGCATATTATCTAATTCCCAGATTAATTGAAATCATTTATACACATAAAATATCATGCATAAAGTTTAAAAGACAAAATAGTAATTTGATGAAAATTAGGTGCAACATGATCAAAGCACAACTTGCCTTGGAGTAGGTGCTGGTCTTGATCTGAGCTTGGGTCTTGGAGCGACGAATCTTCTTCCGGATCACCGAAAGCGCTTCAACGCCTCTACGCTAAACGATGCCAAAATAGCAAATAAACACCAAACCAGAGAGCAACCAAACTCTAAAAATAAAATAAAATTCACCAATAAATAGATCTTGATTTTACAAATTTTTAGAAATTTGAAACACTCAAATCCGAGTTAAAATGCAAAAGATATAGCCTTTTGAAGTTTGAATAACATCAAAATACGAAAATAGAATTTCGATTTTTCTCAATTATTTTTCTATTAGAAAAGATTTTATTGCGCAACGCCGACGCCAGCCGACTCGACCAATCAGCGCCGACACGCCGCTCGTCCATGGACTCGGTCCACGGAACCGCCTCGTCCACCGTGGACGCGCCCACGGCGCCGCGCACCACGCGCCCGACACGCGCGCGCAAGATCGATTGGTCTGCGCCGCCGCGTGCCGATGCTCGACACGCGGCGCGCATCTGCGCGCTGACGATCCGACGGCTAACGCTCTACTACACACGCGCGCGATCTCACCCGAACAACCCCGATCCAACGGCCACGCTTACCCGAGCCGATTTATCGCAGACGGCGACGTGGCTCGATCTGGATGGTCCGCCGAGATCCGACGGTGGCGGTTCGGCACGGCGATGTCGCGGCGGCGCTGAAGTTCCCGGAGACGAGGACGACGACGACCCAGACGGCGTTCTGGCTCCTGCCGGCGACGAAGAGGTAGCTGCTCCGGTGCGGCTCGACGTGGCGAACCCGAAACTGGAACCCACACGTCGAACGGCGGCTTGACGACGACGGAACGGCGAGAAACGAAGCGGCGGCGCTAGAAAACTACGGCGAGCTCTCGGGGCTAAACGGCGGTGACTCAACGGCGAAGGCTAGCACTGGCGGATGCGCTCTGGGATGAGGAACCTCGGTGTGCGGGCTGCGGCTTTTATAGCCTCGGCATGCGCGCTAAAACGGCAACCCTAAGTCACGCGGCGGCGGCGGCAGCGCGACGGATTCGAAAACCGAATCGAGACGAAGGTCGATAATGCCGTCCGACGGTAACGAGCGCCGAGATTAGATCCGGCGATACGATCCAATCCGCTCTTTCCAAAATCAACGGGCGAGATCTAAACTTACCAAAAAACGCTAAACGATCCCGACCGCCGATCTCAATCCAACGGCCGGCGCTAGGGTTTCGCGAAGGAGACAAACCGTCCGATCTTCATCCAACGGCCACGCGAGGTGGCGTGACGGTGATCGGGCCGCACGCCGATGGTCAAGACACGCGACAAGATCGGGCTTCGCCCAAGATCGCTTCACTCGATTTTCAAAAGCTTTTTGATTTAAAATAATTCCCGAAATTAGATTAATCTACTTTAAGCAATTAAAATATCAGAAAAATCCTTAAAATTCTCATAAATACTTTGAGACATTCTGAGCACAAATAAAATATTTTTGGTAAAACTTTATATTAACTTTATCTATATATATTTAGTTTTCACAAAAGGTTCAATATACTTAATTAAATTCAATTCAATTAATTTCTGAAAAAAATCCAATAAATTCAGAAAATCACCAAAAAGCATATGAGCGAAATTATAAGCCAAATTTTTGGGATGTTACAACAACCCAATGTGGCACACAGACTCACAACACTCATCAACCCATTGCCACACAGGCCCACCTGGTACATAGCCTCCTACCACTTGCCCCAGTCTAAATCATTTCCCACCCCGTTGATTATTGTGCAACACATGCCAGCAATAACTCAACATCGGTACAGAACAACACAGGTCTCCGTACCTCAATCTCATCATGTGCCATCTTCACACCACTTTCAAAATAAATTCAATATTTCATTAGTCAATATTGTAGTATTTCTCGAAAGATCGTTCATGATTCGTTGCAAGGCTAAGCATCTATTCACGGTCTAGCCTCCCGTGTTGGCATCATATTATTATCCAACAAATACAATCAATCCTAGGGTGACAAGGATTTTAGGGCATACAGATAATAATTTCATGGTGACAATAACAATATGGGTTGATTAGCTACATTACCCAATTTAATTTGAATTCATTTTAAATAAATTAGCATGCATAATTTCAAAGCATAAATTACATTTTAAAATCTGGGATCAAAATGATCAAAGCATCACTTGCCTTCAAAGAATTGCTGGTCTTGATCCAAAGCTTGATCTTGAGCGACGAACTGTTCTTCAAAACTTTCCGGCAAATTTGCGTCTACGCGTAAAAATTATATATGCAATAAATAACCAAAACAGTATACTATATAACCTCAAAAATTCAATTAAAATTTACCATTAAAAAGATCACAATTTTACAAATTTTTAGAGACTGGAATCACCTCAATCGGAGTTAAAATGCAAAAGTTATAGCCTTTTAAAGTTTTAAATAAAATATAAATCAGGAAATCCGATTTGTTTTAATTATTTTTATACGGAAAAATTGGGATTTATGACGTCAGCACCGAAATGAATTTCGAACGATCCTTAGGGCAATCCAGATCTAAATTCTACCGTTTAGATCTAATCCGACGACGCAGGTTACCGGAGCGGTTTACTGTGCACAAGGAAACGTGGCACAATCTCAAGCGTCCACCGTAGATCTAACGGCTAAGATCTACTAAAAGACCTAATATCCAGATCTAATCTACGCCGCACATCACAGATTTAACGGCTACGATCTAATCCAAACGTAAAACAGAGAAGGGCTACGTGGACTCACCTACGCGGTGCGATGAAGATCGAACGATCGGCGAGGTTCGACGAGGTTGATGGCGGCGAAGAAGAAGAGGATGTCGGAGCTGAGGAAGATGAGGACATCGGTGGCGTTGCAGAGCATTCCCGGCATGAAGAAGTGGCGCGTTCGACGTGTCTCAGCGAGATCGGTACTCCGGTGACCTCGGCAGAGGCGGAGATGGACCGGTGACGGCGGAACGAAGCAAGGACGACGGCGGAGCGAGAGAACAACTACGGCGAGCTCACACGCGCGTTAGAGAAGGTCTCGGCGTGCGTGCAAGGATTCTAAAAGGAGCGGCGAGAAGAGCTCTACACGGCGCAGCAACCGACACTTTAAAAGGAGCCTCGATGTGCGCGCAAACACCGGCGAAACGAGCGGAAACGCTCGGCGGCGTTAACTCCGGCGATTACGCCCGTTGGACCGACGTGGCTCCATCACGGCCGTCCAAGCAGCGACGATCCGATGGCGCACGTTTGCGAGCGACGCGGCGCAACGGTGACCGTTGGATCTCGATCCGACGGCTCGATTGTGCGGCGGCTAGGATTTCGGCGAAGCGGCTGCGCGGGTCAACGGCGCGCGGGCTGATTTGGGCCGGACCGAAGGGTTTCGGCCTAAACACTATTCATCCGATTTTTTTAATACATTTTCGAATTAAAATAATTCAGATAAATAAACAAAGACAAAATAAATAGCAAAAATACCCAGAAAAATTTCCGAAAATATTTTGGAACATTTAGAACTCAGATAAAATATTTCCAATAAAACTTTGCATAAACCTTTGTATGAATTTAATGAAATTCAAGAAAGGTCAAAAATGAATAAATCCAATTAAATTCTCAGAAATTCTCGAAAATAAAAAATACTCCAAAATTTAAATTAGAGTAATTTTCAGGGTGTTACAAACACATAGTACCAATGACAGCCCATCCCTATCAAAATCATCCCACAATAGCAAGGTATGCACCATTGTATTGGCAATCGTTATTCTCAACACCTCAATGAGGGCACTCCTTCGAGCAAACCTACCCAGAATGTCCATACTATTTTAGTCTTCCAATGTGCAAAGCTAGTTCTACATAACTTAGTAGGTTAGAACCACCCCATAAATAGTACTTATAGTTGCATGGAATATCTTGGACTATACGACACTATGTTCGGTCCTTAATTGACTCCTACACTACGTGAAAGTCCATGCACTTCACAGATTATATTAATAAATCACCTGTGTCAAAACTTAGTTTTCAGCTTTTGATTTTATACCAAAATAACAGAGATAACCCCTCTAGTTAATCATATCAAAAATCCCATTTTTGAACAAATGTTCCAATTATTCATTTGTTCTTCGCAATACTAAAGCATGGCTAAGCATAAGTACATATAATCGAATATACTCACAGTGACATTATTTATTATCTAACCCTTACCTTATAGATTTCAAGGTTAAGGTTACATATTTATCAAGAAGGTTTCATGCAACAAGTAAGATTATCTATTGATACCCATAATATAGCCAATTTACTAAAAGTACACACATGCATACATAAATTTATAAAACAACATAAATTAAGTGAAATAATAGGATCAATATGATCAAAGGATGTACTTTCCTTGCTCATTAAATTCTTGAGCTTGTCTTGGTTCAACGAGGAAGGTTTTCGGGACATATTTTACGTCTTATCTACATGCAAGTATATCATAAAGAAATAATTAGAACCAAATGAATACAAACAGAGACCAAATTCAAATATTTTTGCAGATTAAAAAAGACCATGATTTTAGAAAAATTTATAATCTAGTTTCATTCAATTTGGAGTTTATATACAAAAATTATGAGTTTTTTCATTTAAATTGGCTGAGAAATTCCTTAAATTGGAAAGAGAGTGACATCGAAGGCGTATTTTTAGCAATTACGTCTTCTGATAAAGAAGGCATATCCTCCTTTGTACTAAAAGTGTTTTGCTCACTTTTAGGTATTAAGTTTATTTTTACAGGGACCGATAGATGGGGTCCATAGGTTAGTGTTTTATTAATTTTTCGAAATAACTAACAGGTGGGGTCCACATGTCAATGACTCATAACTAAATACCAATTTAAATTACAAAATATGTTATTATTTCAACCTAGGCCCACATGTTAGTGACTCTATTTTTTAATCATGTTTTTAAAAGAAAAATACTACGAGAGGGAGAGAGATACGAGCCCCTGATATGTGGGCCCCCCTTATTAGTGACTCAAAATAGATCAACAGATTGGGCAAGGCTATTGGCAGCGATTTTTGCGGCGTCACGGCTTGGCATAGCAAGAGGGAGTAGAGAGGGTGCTCGGGGAGAGTTTGGTGAAAGTCGGGAATGGCTGGAGAGGGCTAGCGGCAGAGCTCTATGGCAGCGTCCATGGTGGATAGTGGAGAAAGAGGCATGATGGTGCCGGGGAAGAATTTATGGAGGGGAAAGCACCAGAGAGGTAAGAGAGTTCTGTTTTGAGGGTTGGTAGAGGTAGGGGCTCACCAGGGAGGCTTGGCAAAAGAGACCTAAAGCAACAGAAGGAGTGACCGTCACGGCGGTGTCCTCGTAGTGCAAAGCTGCTAAAGGGGTAAGGGAGTGATCAGAGCATGCTAGGGAAGCTTCAACTCGGAAGAATTTGGAAATTGCTCACCAAAGAAGAAGATTGAGCTTCACTTGCTCTGCTTGCTCCTAGCGGCAAAGGGGCTTCCAAGGGGAGTAATGGAGCGAGCTTCTAGGGAAGAAGAAAGAGGGAGCTTCATGGGGTGGAGGACAAGCCAGGGGGCTCCCTTTATAGGCACAGAGGTGAGTGAGGTACTTAGCTCGGCCCGTGGGCGTGGTGCCATGGCCAAGGGGAAAGGACACAGCGCAACGCGAATAGTGGCTTTTCGGTGGCTTTGCAATGAACGCAGAGAGTCAAGGGCGGTGGTGACGGCAGTAGTGCAGGTCTGGTGGATGGGACAACACAAGACACAGGCTCCAATTTTTTTCGCAGCATAGGTGGCGCGAGGCAACGTGGCTAGGGCTGGTGGCGATGGCCGGTAAGGCACGGTGACGTAGCGGCCGATTCCTGCGTAGTGCTGTGGGCAGACGTGCGCATGGGCTATCACGGGGCAACACAAGCTTGGCACGTGAGTTGGCGCGGCGGCGCGACTGGCACGGTCGCAGCGCAAGCAAAGCGCGGCGACGTAAATGCCATGGCTAATGTGCGGGCCCGGCATGCCAGAGAGAGTGGGAAACAGGTTGGAAAAGCATATTTGCCTGGGTACGTTTTCTCGCGGTGAAGGCGGGTTCTTATGCCGGCCGCCTTCCCTTTTTGAATTTGAAGAAATTTCGAAAAGGCTTTTAATTATGGCTAGGCATCTCTGAATTTCTTAGGACTATAAAACTAAGTCCAAAGTTTATAACATTTTGTGAGGATGTTCTTGATGTGGCAAAGTTTCTATAAAATTTTCAGAATTTGACCAGCCCTAGATTTTCTTCAAATTATTAGTTGGGTGCTTTAACCATTCAACTATAAACACTTAACAGGGATCATCGTCCATCATAAATAGCCAATTTCCATGTAGAAATACATAGAATATTGATCAGAAAATGTCCAGAGGTGACTATGAAAATACATCTCTGGATCCTCAATTTGAAAGAAATTGAGAGGGTTTAGTGTTTACCACTAACGCCAGATGGCAGAAGAGAAAAAAACGGCAGAGTTCCAGTCGTGGGGCCTGACATGTTAAGGGAAAATCGGTTTCCACTCTATTCAATTCAATGCTATGTTCCGTGGTTCCATCTTGCAAATGCAATTTCAAGAACAAGAAAACAGGGTCCAACAAGCTCAACTGCAAAACTTAACTAGCAACTCTGAACTTAACTAGCTAGTTGCATAATATTTCTATATCAACGTAACTGTGATAACTCGGGGGGTTATCAGTTAATTAAAAATAGTAAAATAGTAATTAAGCAATAAAAATATGATTAGACAAGAAAAATTAAAATGTAAGGATTTGAGAGGTGCTGTCAGTCCCGCAGTGAAGGTATCGCTCATCGAGGTACCCGGCCTGTCAGAGACCCAGGCCGGCCCCTCTCGCTATACCGGGGTTCATTATTCGGCGCTTTAGGATCTTACCTGGTACGGTTGCGGGTACCGTTAGAGTTTTGAGTGAGAAATGACCGTAGTTCCCATATAACCAATAGAGGCAGTAAAAGCCAAGGGCCATGAGGTAAAATGGCAGCAAGGGAGTGAATAAAAGAGCCGCCAGCTTTCACCAGCCTCAAGCCAACCAAAAGCCAACCCATTCACAGCCGAGAGCACAACCAGCAGCCAGCTCATTTCCCATTCCTCTTTCCTTCCAAACCAAGAACCAGCAAGAGTAAGCTTCCAGCCGAAGGAAGCCAAGGAGGGGAGCATCCAGAAGAAAAGGAGTAGCCAGAAGGAGAGGAGCATCCAGAAGGAGAGCAAGGAGGATTAGAAGCCGATCCAGCCAGGAGAAGGCCAAGAACACGGCGTCATCACCACCATCTGCATCTCCAACCTCATCAGCATCTCCAGATTGCTCCATCAACCAAAACCCCAGGTGCATCACCAGTAGAGTAGTGGTAGATCGGGTTGTTCCCTCGTGGTCTCAGTCGTTGGGGTAACCATTAGTGTAGTATCTGTTCTTTCTTGGATAGATTAAACCCTTCCCAACGATTCATCATAGACCCCCATTATTCCAAGTAATAATCAGTAAAATGTGCAAAGCAAAAATCTGCAAAAGATAAAAAGGGCTAGAAACCCTAGCTTAGCATCCAGAGAGGGAGAAGAGGTGAGCTCAGCTGAGTGAAGAGGAGAGCCGGGTAGGGGAGCCGGCTGGTTGGAGAGGAAGAGCAGGGCGCAGCCGTTGTGCAGGCCCATGGTCGGCCGGCCAGCGCACAGGTGGCGTGGGAGGTGAGGCCGCGCCTGTCTCCGAGCCAGGCCAGAGCCGTGCGCGTGGCCGAAGAGGCGGAGGTGAAGCCCGGTCGGCACCGAGCTGCGCGTGAGAAGGCGCCGACGGTAAGGCAGGGAGAGCGGCGCCGAGCTGTAGAGGAAGCGGCGCGGGAGGAGTAGAGCTGGGCCGGGCCAGCACCGAGTCGCGCGGGAGAGAGGAGAGTAGTAGCCAATCGGAGCAGGGGAAGGAGAAGAGAGGAGCTCGGCTGGGAGATAGGGGAGGCGGTCCGTGGAGTGAAGGGCGCAGGGAGGCGATATGAGGCCGAAGGGGATCTCGGCCAGAGAAAAAGGGAAGAAGGGAGTCGGCCAGGGAAAGAAAGAAAAGAAGAAAGATAAAATAAGAAAAGAGGGAAGAGAGAAAATAAAAGAGAAAAAGTGAGGGGGGAAAAAGGGTAGAGAAATAATTCGTGTCGCGGACCGCGTTGATTTTGTTGATCAACTTGCGGATCGCATAAAAATCGACAACTGATATGAATTAAATAGTGCCAAGATAAAAATGTACGGTAGATCAGAAAATGGTTGGACGCCAGAATAAATTATTCACATTAATTGCCCTGGATAATGTTGTATGCTTTCAAGGTCAGACCTGAGCATCCCATCCAATCAGATCCAGTATACGGGCGAGGACGATCCTTCTGCTTTTATCCCAGGCAAGATTCTTTGATCATCTTTTATTAAATGATTTTCAATGCTTTCGTATAATAATCATATTAGCACTGCATCAAAAATTTACTTTCAAATTGAAGTGTTGAATTGGAGGTGAATAATGGAAGTGGGATGTGGTTTTGAGAAAGAATGAAATGATGGATTTGTGATGTGGTTTTGGAAATGGTTGAGTTGGTGTTTAGCATCTACAAATGGAGTCGTGGATTTGTATTAGAAATATTTATGGTGGGTAGAGGGCGCCGATGAGAAGGAGAATGGCCGGCGGGGTCCTCTACATAGGCTATAATATAAGGTCAACCAATTGCACTTGGGCAATGAGCCATATTTTAGTATCAACCATAGCGAGATAAATCGCTGTCAGAAAAGGTTGTCCTATGAAGGTATTATGATCTCCACATTGGGAAATAGGTAGATAATTAGGAGTGTGAAGCTGGGTAAGCCGGGAGTCCCAGTGAGGGACACGGAAATCAGCTGCGGTTGATCAGGCGTTATATTTAAAGCCTATGGTTGAGTATCGATGTTGCTGCGGTAGTATGGTACAACTGAGACGCTGAGGGTATGTGGGGAACAGTCGAGGGCACCACTACTCGTCGGCTACCAAGGTTGGAGATCTAATGCTGGATTAGCGGTAAACGTTCTGGAGCCTCTGTGGTGGAGGCCGTTATGGGTAAAATGATACGAACCTGCGCAAGGTTAAAATCTTGAATTCAAGCCTGTCTCTTGGATTGGAGGCTACGGAAGCTAAGTCTGCCTCATATACGAGTACAATAGCTGTTTTCATATTTTAAAATATCCAACACTTAAAGAAACCAAAAATCTATATTCTGTAAAAAGGGATTTTGAGAGAAGGTAAGAAAATGGCTGGATTTGAGAGGAAAATTCATATCTGCATTTGTTATTAATGCTTGCTGAGTACTTTTGTACTCAAACTTGCTAAATCCCTCTTTTCTAAAGTTTGGCTCCGGTGTTCAAGCTGATGATTGGGTGGACAAGGCAGCAGAGTTCTACCAGGAGGAATAGAGGGGAGGAGTAGCCGTGCAAGAGCTTCGTCAGTCTTTTGGTGTAATGGTATCTATATTATGTCCTTTTGTTGTAAAGGGATCGAAAGTATAATTATGTAATGGACATATAGCTCTGCGTGGCTTGGTTTGAATACATTTTCATTCAATCTCTAATTATTGTTCTGTTGCAACACTCTGAACACGGTGTACTAACTGATAAAGTATCGAGTGCGCTCGATGTTTTGATTAGTTGGTATGCCGAGATTCGCGTAATTAACTCAGGGTGATGGCAGTGCGACTGTCATTACCCGGGGCTAATTGTACGGGTCGTCACAGTAACAAGAAATATTAGCCACAGCTTCAGATTAAACTACCAAGAGGATCAAAATGGCATTTGTAAGCAACAACAATTTTCTTTTATTTCTTCTGTAGGATGCATCCTATCATTCTGATCCTTTCAATTATTCGGAAGAAAATAAACATGTTCTAAATTTTAATACAGTGAGAAAACTATCAAAAAGCACCTGTTGAAACAAAAATAAGCACAACAATCTCCTACAACACGTATGTAATTCCATAACAAAAGCAATTCCAACTCAGAATTTCAGCAAGAACGTGCGTATCTCCATGGGTCCCAGCTCAACAACAAGGGCTTGACTGTCAACTGGACCACCTTTCATTGGGGCAGGACCACTTTCAGTGTCTCCGACAACCCTCCAGTTGAGCTTCTTCATCTCTGACTTCTTTTGATTTGCAGACAGGTTAGTCTCCGTCAACTCCTTGATCTGCATAACGGAACAGCATTGGGCATTTCAGTCTAGATCTCTTTCCGATAGGAAATGGCTCACGAGAGAGTATAGATCATCTAACAAAATTATTTTGCAACAGCCTCTGCTAATGCAAAAAAACATGAGCTACAACAAATTACTTACGGTTCTCTTTCCAAACACCTTTTTCAATTCAACTTTTGCCATTACTGCATATTGAGGGTCCTCAGTTGCCTGCAACCCAGTGAAAATTAATCAGTATCAAGTAGAACCAAATAGAAAGAAATATTATATAAACTACTAATATACCTGAAACAGATGCGCCAAGCGGAGGAGTGTGGTACCATCATCAAGATTCTGAAATGTTGAGCCATGCTCCATTGGTGACACTAATATAGTGCTAGTCAGAGTTTAAGTGTGTGAGAAGGAAAGAGTATGACCTGCAAGGTGATGATTGCGACATTGTCGGGAAGACTATAATTTGTATCCATCATGCTTGCTTTTGCAATATTGTAGGATTTCCATATGCTTTCATCCTGTAAGAACAATAATTACTAAATGTAGCAACTACAACACCAAAATATTTTTTAAAAAAAACAGGTTGAGAAAGTATACAAATATACCTCATGAGTGAAAGCAAGAAGAAAGGGTGAATAAACTTTTTGGGCATATGACCTTCGCCAGTGAGCTCCATGTCCTAGCTTGTTGACATTGACATAGTAAGTCCCCCTGGCCTGTAAGAGTTTTTATGCGGCAGAATTATGATAGCTATAGTGAATTTGATAGCAGGTTGATGCCAGAGAAAATAAACATACGTACAATACTGTAAGTGAATGCATACCGTGAGCCCATCACAATGTTCATCCACACAAACAACTTCATCAAGTGGTTCCCCTACACCTCTGAAATCATCCTGAAGTATGCGCCTGAGATTCACAATATTCATGGTTGGGAGAGGCATAGAACTTGATTACACAGATTTGTGGTTGACTTCAACAGGTTGAAAACTAAGTTGGTAAACATTTCTATATTAGTCCTATCATTTAATAGTATTGTATAGAAAGTTAGAAACACAGCCGGGCCCAAAGGAGATAAGTTCAAAATTGCTAGTTTTGGTTGGTTTTATGAAGCATTGCTAGTTTTGGTTGGTTTGATGAAACATTGGCAGTTTTTTACCAGTCCCTCTCTAAATTCAAGCTGGCCTTTGGCTTCAAAATAATGGCACCAGATTTAGATATAAAAAACAATTAGAATTAGATTGGTGTGTTCTGGTAAACAGCAATAATATGGCAAAAAGTGCCCAATGGAAACTGATCAGGTGCTAGATCTAGAACTAGCTCAGAGCAATCTAGCTAATACCTGTGGAGCATAATTTCTATTTGACCATCCAGAATACTTGAAGCTCCAACAGCACGATCCACAAGGACAGACAGTTCATATTTCCCATCTGCTACATACATTCCTAGATTAACCTGCAAAGTTAACGTGTAAGAAATATACAACAACCGTAAAGCTTCTATAATCTTCTTTACAAACATAGAATAAACTAAAATAGTTGAAACAAGAATAGCAGCCATTAAAGCATGATGCAATAGTACTATTGTTTTGCTTATATATTGCCTAAGCAGCACAAGCATAACAACTAAACAGCACAGGCTGATAAGCAAGCTATCAAGTGACATGTATCCAAACGGAACAGGTCAAGTAGCCACTGCCCTTAAAATGAGAGAATAGAAAATAGTGGTCAGAACCATCCGATTATGTGAGGAAGCGTTTTCCATCCACTCGAACATGAGTAGGTAACATTACTAGCATCCCACGGAAAGCTAGCAATGGCATGGCCTGAACCGTTCAATAATGTGTATGCCCTAAGCGATTCATGCTGATCAGACAGTCGAGATCACAAGTTCACATTCTGTTATTTTAAGGGTGGTTCCTAGGTGATACAACCCCTTGTGTCCAAATATGTGCTCAATTGATGTGTAGTGTACAGTTGAATATAATATATGATTGGTACAAATACAAATGAAAATAGCCAAGTCTTACAGAATTATTGCAAACTATAGTATATAATTTTGTAACAGTGGAGTCAAGTCTGCATGTTTGTTGTCTACTTTCACATGCATGAGAACCTCAGCAGCTTTGGTCCTTTTCTTAAATGGTCTCAACCCCCACAAATCCCCTTACTAATCAATTATAGAAAATCTCCATCTGCGGTGGGCTTCATGCTATTCAAGAAAACAGGGAAAAAATTTTGGTTGAAGCTGTTCCAATCAAATGAAGAGCTAAGGAAAAGAGCTGCATTAGTTGGCCTCGGTGCAAAACATAATCAGAATTGTCACAATTTGGTGTTCATTTCTTTTAGCATGGAAGCACAATATCATTTGTTCTATGATTATTTTATTTAGCACATATCTATCCAGTTTGAACAACATAATTTCAGAAAATGAGGAAGTGTCATGCCTAGACATAAAAATGACTGCTATAATATACATCCTTTTGCCCTGGTGCCTCATTATGTGCAGGTGCATAATGATTCCAGCTTTATGCGTACTGAGAACAACATTGTACAAAGTACGTACTTAAGAATAGAACAGTCTGTAGTTAAAGTACTATGATGATATCTGAAAAACTAAAGATTATTACACTGTGAAAATATGAATATTGTCCATACCGGATAGTAATTTCCTGCAACCGGTTGAGTCACTTGAAGGTCCCAATCTTCCCTGTAGTTTCTCACCTACAGATGAAATTCACTGAAACTTGGGTATAGAAGGAGACTACACAAACTTTCAAAACTCTTAACGCATTAAATTCAGATAGATATTCAGTAGGGTTTGTGAGTAGCGGAACTCTTACACTCATTGAGAGAGGATGACACTAGGAGCTGGGGCAATTTTTTCTAGTTTATTTCTCACACAATGTCATGCCAACCTAAGGGGTTGGGGTTACATATTTATAGCTGGCCAAGGCAGCCAAGCATATACCTAGATGCTAGTCTAAGATACTAGTCTAAGAAGTTGTCCTAAAAGCTGTTAAGATGCTGTCCTAAAAGCTAAACAAAGACCAAGTACAACAAAGACCCAAGTACAACACTTATTCCATCATTCTCCCCCTAAGTCTTGTGCGTCGTCTTGTGAGACAGTTGGACCATCCCGGTTCAGGAACAGAGCTCAAGGAACTTGATCCTCCCAAGAGGCTTGGTGAGCAGGTCCGCAAGTTGGTCTTTGGTGTTGATGTAGCTCGCCTTGATGCTCCCTTCCTCCAAGCAGCCTCGGATGAAGTGATACCTTACCCGGATGTGCCTGCTCCGTTCATGGAAAACGGGGTTCTTTGCCAGGGCTAGAGCAGACTTACTGTCCACTCTGAGTTCGACCGCTCCAGTATCTCTGCCGAGGAGATCACCAAGCAGTCTAGCAAGCCAGAGCGCCTGAGTCGAAGCGGTGGAGGCCGCTATGTACTTGGCCTCGCAACTGGACAGGGCCACCACCTGCTGCTTGACCGACTGCCAGCTAACGAGGCTCTTGCCGAGGAAGAAGAGAATCCCGCTCGTGCTTTTGCTGGTGTCGATGTCGCCGGCGTGGTCGCTGTCGCTGTACCCGACAAGGTGTGCCTTCCCAGGGTACCTCGGGTAGTAGAGACCGTGGTCGAGAGTCCCCGCAACATAGCGGATGATCCTCTTCACAGCCTGCTGGTGTTCCGTCGTCGGGCGCTGCATGAACCGACTAACGTAGCCGACGGAGAATGTCAGGTCCGGCCGTGTGTGGGCGAGGTAGCGAAGGCTTCCCACAAGACGCCGACATCGCGTGGCGTCCACCTCCTCCGCAGCCGCCGCAACTCGGCCACCTCTCCTCCATCGGGGTGAGAGCCGGGTTGCAGTCGGTGAGCCCAGCCAGCTCAACGACGCGCTTGGCGTAGGCTGTCTGTCGAAGCGTGATCCCGGAGTCTCCCTGGTGCACCTCGATCCCCAGGTAGAAGGAGAGAGGCCCCAGGTCACTCATCTGGAAGATGGTTTTCATCTCTTCCTTGAACGCTGCCACTTCCGCATCCTTGGCGCCGGTGATCACCAAGTCGTCGACGTAGACGCCTACTAACAGGGCGTTTCCGCCGCTGCCCCGCCGGTAGACGGCCGGCTCATGCGGGCTTTGTCCGAAGCCCATTCCCTTGAGCGTGGAATCCAACTTGGCATTCCACGCCCTCGGTGCCTGCCTCAAGCCATAGAGGGCCTTGCGCAAGCGCAACACCTTTCCCTCCTTGCCGGGGATCGCAAATCCGTTGCACGTAGACCTCCTCCTTTAAATCGCCGTTAAGAAACGCCGACTTGACGTCCATGTGATGAACACGCCAGCCTTCCTGGGCAGCCAGCGCAAGGAGGAGTCGACGGATTCCACCCGTGCACGGGCGAAGCATCGTCGGTCGATTCCTCCCGCCGCATGAAACCGCGTGCCACCAAGCGAGCCTTGTGCTTGACGATGGTGCCGGCTTCATCTCTTCGACTTGAATACCCACTTAAGGGTAACGCGGTGACCACGAGGAGGTCGTGAGCTCCTGTGTGTGGTTCCTCTCAACCGCGTCCATCTCCGATCGCATCGCAAAGACGCCAGTGCCGTGTGTCTTTCGCCTCCGCGAAGACCGAGGCTCGCCGTCGCCGCCGACGCAAGGTGCAACGCACCTCCAGATCGTGAGGCGCAGGTCCCGCGACCGGTGGTCTCGAGAAGGTCCTCCATCGTGACGATACCGCAATACCGCCGCCGTGGTACGCGTGTCGATCGCGCCTCGCTGTGGAGGGCGGAGTAACGAACTCCACCGGCCGTGCTCGACTCGAGCTGGTGTCGGAGTGGTCGTGCCCGGAGGTGTGATCGTCGGTGCTGGAGTGCGTGGGATTGGAGTCGGTGGAGACTCGGGGACTGGGGTAGGCATGCTCGGTGAAGAGGAGCAGCCTACTCCCCCAACTTCCTTGGAGTGGACGTACTCGACAGTGAAGTCGTTGTACATCGGAGTCGAGTCGTCGGCCGCCGCCTTGTCCCATGCCCATCCTCGCCCTTCGTTGAACACTACGTCGCGCGCCGTGCGCACACGCCGTGTCCCTGGGTCAAGAATGCGGTAGGCCTTCGAGCCCTCCGCGTAGCCGATGAACACCCCCGGAGTGCTCCTGTCGTCGAGCTTGCCGATATGGCCAAGCTCTTTGGCAAACGCGAGGCAACCGAAGACCCGTAGGTGGGAGACTGCCGGCTTGCGCCCATGCCAAGCCTCGTATGGCGTCTTGCCGTTGAGAGCCTTGGTGGGCGAGCGGTTGAGGATGTAGACGGCCGTCACCACCGCCTCCCCCCAGAAGACAGCTGGCATTCCCCGCTGCTTGAGGAGGGCCCGAGCCATCCCCACAACCGTCTGGTTGCGCCGCTCGACGACGCCGCTCACTGCGGGTCAGATGGCGCGGAGTAGTGGCGCGAACACCTCATCCTCGCGATGACGACGCGAATTCACCGCCGTGAATTCGCCGCCGTTGTCGGTCGCGATGACGCGCGACTTGCGGCCGCGACTCGCCTCCGCAGCAGCTTGCGCTACCGATGGCGTTCATTTGCTTCTCCTTGTCCGCCGAGGACCATCACCCACGTAGCGGAGAGGTCATCGACGAGCGGCAGGAAGTAGCGTCGTCCTCCCGGTGTGGCGGTGTCACGGGCCACACAAGTCCTCGCACGAGCTCGAGCCGCTCCTTGGCTCTAAGCTCGAGGCCGGGAAAGGGAGCCGCCGCGCCGTCAATACGCAGACGTCGCAGAATCGCTCCGCGTGGTCGAGGCACCGCAGCCTCGTACCATCTTCATGGCACCGAGCCGCCAAGGCCTCGGCGAAGATGCCCGGCGTTCGTGCCCTCGCCACGCTTCGCCGTCCGACGAGCGGCAAGGCGGAGGGTTGTGCAACCCGCACATTGAGGATATAGAGTCGATTGGTGCCTCGGTTACCTTGGCAAGAAGGCGACGATGGCGATCCCAAATCCTCATGACTCGTCCTGACCTCCACGCGCGAACCGTTCTCATCCATCCGCCCCAGTGATGATAGAGTTCCTCAACGCGGGATGTAGTAGACTCGGTGAGCGACTGTGCTCACCGGACAGCGGTGAAGATGACGGAGCCGACGCCCTTGATTTCCACGCCGAGGCGCCCCAAACTTGACGGAGCCTCTGACGTTGGAGTCAAGCTCGGTGAAGAACTCCGCCGACCGGTCATGTGATGGGTGGCACCGTGTCGAGGCACCACCCGCCGCTTTTGTCATTTCCGAGCCGTCACCAAGGAAGGCGTGCGCTCTCGCCATCAAGGTGGAGGAGAGCCGCGCGCCGATGCGCCGGAGGCGCTTCGATGCTTGCGTGTGCCGAGAGCGTAGCCGATCCTCCTCCTCCGCTCAGGCGACGTGGGCTCGACCGCGTCGTGGTTGCCGACACTCCTCGCCCAATGGCTAAGTTTGCCACGCTTGTGGCGGCGCCGCCTTGTGTCGGCCGTTGCCGGCGGCGCTGCCTGGCGCCTCTGCGGCGCCACCCTCGGACGTCCTCGTGCCCGCCGGCGCCCAGCGCTTTGCGTGGTTTGCCGCTACCGGCGGCCGCCGTCGAGGAAGGACTCCCCTTCTTCCGCCACCGGCAGCCTCCCACCGCTCCCGAGTGAGATGTAGCTTCCGCCGATGGTAAACGGCCCGAGAGATCGTGGCTCGCCATTGTCGACGACCTTGAGACGACCTATCGCCTCCTCGATCGACATCGTGGAGAGGTCCAGAGAGACTCTATCGAGCGAGCGATCTGTTTGTACTTCTCGGGATGCAACGAAGAGCTTCTCGATGGCTCTCTCTCGCTGTAGGTGTCGCCGCCAAACCGCATCATCTTCTCGCAGCAGAGTGTTGAGACGAGAGCAAAGTCGCCAACGCCCTCACCGCTTGAAGGCCGTTTCTCCCACTCCTTGCGGCGCTCGCAGCGTGTGGTCTTGCGAGCGCGGTCGCCGCCGATGCGTGCGCAAAGAATGGCGCCCCAGCCTCCTTGGCGCTTCGCTCGGGAAAGCGAATCGCATCTCGGCGGGATCGCAGCAATGAGGGCATCCAGCGCCGTCGATCCTCGTAGTAGTCGACGCCGCCGTCGAATCGCCTCCCACATATGCCGCACCGAGCCGCACCCTCATCACCGCGCCCATTCGACGTAGTTGATCTTGGTGAGGGTAGGCCACCCACCGCCGGACCGATGTCCCGACAACGGCTCGATCCCGCGATGACCATGGTACCGATCCGGGAGGAGAGTCGCGCCGCCAGAAGGCCGCGATCTCCGCCGCCCGCTTGCCGCCGCCGGAGCACCGCCGGCGCGTCCGCGCTGCTGGGCTGCCGCCGCCGCCTCCTCGCCGGGCGCGCCGTCGCGCGTCTGCGTCTGTCGATCGCCGCCACCGCGCCATGGGGATGCGCGGCCGCCCATCGCGCTTTGCTCTCGCCTCCTCGCCACCGAGCTCGTCGTTGGCGTGAATGGAGCCGCTAAGCGCCATCGCCGCAGAGCTCGAGCTCTGCTGCCGCCGCGACGCTGCCGCATCTGCCGCCGTCGCTGCTTCTACCTCCGCCCTTGTTGTCTTGCGATTCTGCCGCCACCTTTGCGCCCTTTGTCGCCGTCGTTGTAGTCGCTGCCGCTGCTCGCTTGTGTTCCTCTGCCGCGGCTACCTCGGCCTCCTGCCGGTGCCGCGCACTCAAGGCGACCGAGCCGAGACTGTTCTTGGACATGGCGTGCTAGTGAGGGGTCATTGCGTGGGGAAGAGGCGCCTCATTTAATCGGGCCGCTCGTCTGCGGCAGAGAGAGAGGATGAGCAACAACGGCGGTGTTCTGCCGCCACTGGGACCGGGAGAGATGTGGGAAGGTGATGAGCAGGAGATGTTTAGGTTGCAGGACAACCAAGCTCTGATACCAATTGTGAGTAGCGGAACTCTTACTCTCATTGAGAGAGGATGACACTAGGAGCTAGGGCAATTTTTTCTAGTTTATTTCTCACACAATGCCATGACAACCTAAGGGGTTGGGGTTACATATTTATAGCTGGCCAAGGCAGCCAAGCATATACCTAGATGCTAGTCTAAGATGCTGTCCTAAAAGCTGTTAAGATGCTGTCCTAAAAACTAAACAAAGACCAAGTACAACAAAGACCCAAGTACAAGACCTATTCTATCAGGGTTCTCACTGTTTCCCCTAAAAGTAATTCAGATATAGACGAGAAGGTTGGGTAATAATCTATTTAATTATATTTCACATAAATAGACGATTTTGAACCAAGTAATAAATAACTAATAACTATATCATATCAAATATCTGAAGCATAATTTATATAAATAATTACCCTTTTGAGGAAATCTCTTCCATTAGAATCAGTATAAAATGTACTGTTGGTGACCATATTTGCTGTCAGTCGGGTGATGACCTCCTTTCCTATGTCATCATCTACAGGAATTGGTCCAATCTTTCACACACGGAGAGAAACAAATTTGTTATTTCAACGTTGAATAATACATTTGTCAATGTATGCTAACATCTATGGAATATCATATTGTCCAAACCGGACAAATACTAGGCAAACATCTATTTTCGAAGGTGGAAGGAATTACTAACCGTGTATTCTACTTCAGCATGCTCCTTATCCTTGAAGAGTCTTGTAACCTACACAACGAAAATTTTAGTTGATACTCAAACAGATCTTTCTCTATTAATCAATATATCACACCTATGAAAAATTATGTTGTCATGAGGGATCGAGAAATCACTAACCAAGAAACTATGCCAGAAAGTTATTACTTCAGAATTACAACTTTGTAGAGATTTTGGCTGCTAGGAGATAAGGCAATCTACTTGTAGTTGTTGGATATGATCTTGGCTAACTAACCGCCACATCCGAAATTATTGGACTAAGCCCACCTTAATGGCGTCTTGATCGGGAGCGCTCCAACAATCTTTTGGTACGGTCCCGTTAGCTAGCGCAAGAATAAAAGGGGAAAGCCGGTACTCGTTTTTGGTAAGCTAATCTCGAGTCTTGCCTCTTCCTCACATTGATCCGATGCTAAGCCTGCGCCTAAGCTAGCGAAGACCCGTAACCATCACCGTGACTTTCACGGTGTCTTCTTCACCTACGCTCATCTTCACCGGCAAAATCAACTACACCAACGAACTAATGGTTTCATCCTCTCCGGGTGAGTTCTTCTAACTTTTATTTCCGCATTACATTTTGGTGATCATGTCTTAGGCTAGTTGATGTTCATGTTTTAGTTAAACCCTAATTCTAACAGTAGTGTGGTAAAACAAAAACAAAAAAGATAAACAATAAATACGGAATCATAGGATTATAGTTGGCAAGTAAATCTACAATAAGAAAATTGAACTGCAACACACAAATGCCAGGACACATGGCTAGGAAATTTAGGAATAGGGTACTGCAATTTAATCCTTTTGAAGAAATTTCAGCAAGTGTAAGATCTTTCTTATGGGATTCCCGAGATTAGAGATGTTACAATAAATAAATATTTTTTAAAAAAGACTCTAAAATAAATATTTTTCAAATGATTTATCTACATGTTCGTCCCTTTTAAAAAATAGACTAGAATAAAGTAAAAAATACTGTATTTCACTGTTTAGTCAGCTTTAGATTTTGTGCAGGATAGTAGTTGCACCACCAGGAGTACATCCAGCCCATGCCAACACTTACGTTTTTGCTTTCACGTTGTATAAAAGAGAACAGGATAGTATTATGGTTCCCCAGGATTTATATACAACTCTAATGCAGCATGATTAACCATGTGGAACTAAATCCACCGCTACCTGCCCAAAACATGAGCTAAACTGTTCCAAGGAGTTCCACACCCTCTGTAAGGGCCTCGTCAGCAAATCAAATATATACAACTACTCCATATCACAGGTTAGTACACTTTCTTGCCATGTACTAGCGTATGGGCCCACACAAGCACGAGGGTAACAATCTAATACCATCTCTAATACTCTAGGTATGTTCAGACCATTAATATGATTTTGGTGCCTAGGGGTTCTCGTGTTGTAACATTCCAAAAATTTGGATTTTAGAATGTTTGAATTTCAAAATTCACCATTTGCAATTTCTTTGAATTAATTTCAGCTTAATTTGAATTTTCTATTTATAAAAAGATTTAGTTTGATTAATCTATTCATCAAACAAAAGATTTTCAGTTTTAGTTGGGTTCATTATGCCGCAAGGATTTTTTCTGTATTTTTGGAGATTTTTCTGAATTTATTTGATATTTATTTGAATTTATTTGCTTTTATTTCAATTCCTGGGATTTTGTTAATTCGAAAATGTTTTTTATTTCGAAATCCTTTGCGGGCGAATCCTTCCCGCCCGCTTCTTTTCTCTTCTTGCTCATTCGCGTCGCCGCCCAGCTTCTCGGCCCACTGGCTGGCTCGCTTCACGCCGCCCGACGCGTGGGCCCCACTGTTAGCGACCGGCGCCGTCGTCTCGAGCCGGACTTCGCCCCGTTCGCCCGAACGCCGCCGCGCGTTTTCGCGCCGCCGCGCGATATCTGCGCCGGACTCCTCGGATCCGCGTCTATAAAGCCGCCGCTCCGTCCCTCTATCTCGCTTCCGAGATTCGCCGCTGTGCACCGCCCGAGCTCGTCTCTTCGCCGCCGTGCCCGTGCATATCTTCGCTGCTGTTCGCCGCCTCCGGTGAGCCTCCGCCGTTGTTTTGGTCTCGCCAACTCCCGCGCCGCCTCTTCCTTTTGCCCTACTCGGTTCGGATCCGTCGCGGTTTTGCGCAAAGTCGCACTGTCTTCTCCGCCTCGGCGTGCCGCGCCGCCGCCGTGCTTGCCGCGCCATCGTCGCCGCCATCTCCTCGCCGTGTGCGTGGCGTCCGATCCGCCTCGCCGCCCGATGCCGCCGCGTGGATGGCCCCGTCGGGCGCGTCGCCTCGATATCCGCGCCGCGTCGGCGCCGCCTCGGCTCCAGCGCCACAGCGCGCGTAACCGTCAGCGCTACGCAGCAGCGTCGGCCGCCGTGTGTGCCCTAGCCCGCGTGGAAGCCACGCTACGCGCCCGTGGCGTCCTCGTCGGCAAGTCCACCGCGTCACCCAGACGCCTCGGTGCACCTTGTTCACCGTGGACCGAGTCTCGACTCGTGGGTCCCGCTTGTCACCTAATCCTTTTTCTTTTATTCTTTTCCGAAATCCAGAAATTCCAGCCAATCGCAGTCTGCCACGTGTCAGCTTTCTGAATTTTCTGATTTCCTGATCTGGAATCTTCCAGGAGCCCGTTCTCCTTCGTTCGAGCTCCGATTCCAGTGATTCAAATTTCTAAATTCATATAAATTCAAGATCTATCTTCCAGTACCATTCTTTTCAATTTTTGAATTTTATTTGAATTTATTTTATTTATTTGCTCTCGTTTCGCGTGTAGACGACGCAGTCGAAGATCAGTCGAATCAACAATCAGAGGTAGAACCAGCAAGAGGCAGTGAAGGCAAGTCTTCCTTGAACATGTTGATCCCAAAGTTTATGAAAATGTTATGTTGTTTTTAAATTATGCATGCTTACTTTATGCAATGTACTTTAAACATAGTTTTAGAGTATAGTTAAATTCCAGTTTGTTATACCCTCATTGGTATTGATCATGTCGAACCTTTGACACCCTAGATGATATATACTAGCTATTTTATTTGGTGATAACCAGTAGATTAGCATGGAACGGTAGAATTGCTTAGTCCAAATTTGCGCTTGGTATTGTGCCATTATGGGAATCATTTCAAATATTGTTCAAACTTATTTGTGAAAGTGCGGCAATTGGTGTTGCTGCTGCGATTTAAATGAAATAAAGTGGAAATGGTTTAGACAGGCGGATGGATGTTTGGCGGTGCGTAAAGCACGAGACCTTGGTATGTGAATGTTCGCCTAGTCAATTAAGGACCAAGCGTGTGTTACCATGGACCGAGCACTACCGTACAACCACAAGTCTATATGGGTACGACTGGCTAAATAATTTGTGCGTCTCATCATTAGCTTCGCCATTGGAGAGTGCCGATGTTGGCAGCGCAAGAGGGGCTTCAGATCGGGCGCTAGAACCCTAACAATGTGAAACCTTAGCGGCGAGGTTAATAGTGGGGTTGTACATCGTAAAGGCCTTGTCATGATCTCTCTGACACACCCAAGGAAGTGTGTTAAGTGCATGGCAACAAGAGTCGATCATGTCTTGTGGGTAAAGTGTACACACTCTGCAGAGTTAAAACTACTTAAGTAGCCGTGCCCACTGGCCAAGGGCAAAGTAGGTACGCTTGCACATTGTGGATTTTATGGTTTTGTTTCAAAGGAAAATGATGGTTGTTTGGGAATCCGTGAGCGATGGAACTCTCGGGTTATGGTTTGGCGGATGGAGCCAGTCAGGTAGATGGAACTCGCTTTAATTGTTATATCAAATTCAATTACTATGCTATTACATTTTGTTCAAATGATGCTTTATGAAATTACTATTGGTATTTACATTAAACTTTGCTTTATGCTAAAAGAGCCATATTATGCCTTCAATTGCTTAGCCTTGCATATAGTTATCATGCATTATGTTTCCAAGACTTATGGAGTACATTTTGTGCTCACCCTTGCAACATCCCCAACCTTCCACGTAAGAGTGTGCGTGTTGAAGTCGACTACGATTTCTACGCTTGTGGCTATGATGAAGGCGATCCGAATGCTAGGACGCGAACCCCATCGATTGCCCGTTGGGCAAATGGATGGGCTTACTTACTTTGCTTTTGTTAATTCGTTTCACTGTTTCTTATTGAACTCTAGCTATGATGCTTCTTATTTGTAATAATTGGCCATAAGGCTAATACTCTTTGCTTAATGAATATTATTTGATTCGTGATATGGATGTGTTGTCATCATCGTTTCACTTTGTGTGTGCTAGCTTTTCTGGACTAGCACAGTTATACAGAGGGTTCGGATTTGGAAATCCGGTCCCGACAGAGGTGGTATCAGAGCCATATCGACTGTAGGTCGCATCCCTAGTTATTCTGGTCTTCTTAGCAAGAACTTTAAAATTATTTTCTAAATCAAACCAACGAATTGCTGTGAATAGATTATCTCATCTCATCTTATTCTTAGGTTCTTACTCCTTTCCTTTGCTAAAATATTGTTTTAAAAAAAATAATTTGATCTTATCTCTTGAAACTTCTCAAAGCCTCGAGTCTTCTGCAAGAATCCAGATCATGGAAGAAGATGATCAAGTCGTCGAAGAGTATATCCGAGAAGACTTCCATATAGGATAAGTAATAGTGCTCAATAGTGTTGGAGCATATCACCCTTTCTAGTTTAGCAACGTATAGTCCGAGGGCATTAGAATTTTTGTTGCTTGTTTGTTGGGTGTGTTGTACACTTGCGCTAGCGAAGTGTTGCAACCACCTTTCTTTTGGAGTTTTATAGCTTGTTTGGTCTTGGAATGGCTACCTCCTAGTCTTCTCATCTTTTGCTCTTTCCTCTCATCTTGCTAACCTATCCTCGGCCGTTGCTTGGATGGAAGGTCAAGGAAGAGGTCGTGGAGCTGGTCGTAGAGGAGGTCGTCTTGGAGGTCGTGGTCGTGGCGGCAGAGCCACAAGAGCGATAGGATGTTCAAGATCGCAAGTGCCGCCGCCCACCACCCAACCCCGCTGCGGATATCCAAAGAGATGATGGCAATGCGGCTTCAGTTGTTGCAGCCCTTGCTCGAATATAGTAAACAATCCGCAGCAAAGACCAAACGGCACGACTAAGTGATGCCACCCCAATCAAAGCTTGAGAGTTTATGAGAACTAGACCGCCTACCTTCACGGGAGCAGTGAACCCTTGGAGGCGGATGACCGTTGAGAGATGTAGAGAAAAAGCTCCGATTAGCGAGTGTGATGACCGTGAAAAGGTTCTCTCGCGAGTCATCAATTAAAAGGAGTAGCTGCTACTTGGTGGGATAATTTCTGTCCTGCCCATCAGAATGCTCAAACTATAACGTGGGAGGAATTCTCTGAAGCTTTCCGATCGCTCATGTGCTGCCGGCATTATTGAAATGAAGAAAAGAGAGTTTCGCAGTTGCATCGGGAAACCAGAGTGTTTCTGAGTATCTTAACCGGTTTACCCAATTGTCGAGGTATGCACCAGAAGATGTGGCAACTGAAAGTGCCAAAATCTGGAGGTTCATGAAGGGACTTGACCCTAACATCAAGGTGCAGCTAGTTGCTTTGGATTTTCCGAATTTTCAGCATATGGTGAACAAGGCACTAGTGCAAGAGGATGCTCAACGCCAACAAATGAGTCCCGCAAGAGAAGAATGGCATTTCGGGCTCGGCATGGAGCGAGTGGTTCGTCGCCGCTTTCGACCTCGAAGCCAACAGAACACCTGTTCAAGGAGCACCCCGTACTCCTAATTCTGGACCGCGCCCAATCGCTCAAGGACAGCAGAACAACGCCAGTGGTCAACAGCAGAAAGGGAATTCAAATGCTGCAGGGATTCAGTGTTTCCACTGTCACCAGATGGGACATTATGCTAGCAATTGTCCTCAGAAGCGTCAGCAAGTGACCCCAGTGCCGTTCAACTTGGGATCCACCGCCAGAGCTCCTACGCAAGGACAAGGTCGTGGAACGCCCCACGCCTGAGCTCCGCAATCTTTTGGAAGAGGACGAGTCAACCATGTGACCGCCAAGAAGCTCGGGAGGCATCGATGTGGTTTTGGGTAAGTTCCTTATTAACTCAATACCGCCTCGGCATTATTTGATTCGAGCATCGCATTCTTTTATATCAAGAGTTTTGTTGAACAATTTGGTTGGGAAACCTTTACTCTTAAGAGCCCTATGATAGTTCAATCACCGAAAAGAATTGAGAACTAGTTCAAGATGCCCAAGTGCAACCATAAAAATCAATGGGGTAGAATTCTAGCTAATCTTATCATCTTGGATTCAAAAGGAATAGATGTCATCCTAGGGATGGATTGGTTAACCAAATATAAAGGTCAAATAGATTGTGCCAAGAGAGCCATCACCCTTACCAATTCGTAAGGCATTCGAGTGGAGTATATGCTCGATGAATCAAAGTAAGAAGTGCACTTTGAATAGTTTGAAGGAATCAACTTTGGAAAGTGTGCCGTGGTGCAAGAGTATCCGGATGTATTTCTCGAAGATTTGCGAGGTATGCCACCTGATCGAGAGGTAGAGTTTGTCATAGAGCTAGTCCCTGGTACGGCTCCAATTTCCAAGAGACCCTACCGTATGCCAGCCAATGAACTCGCCGAGATGAAGAAACAGATTGAGGAATTGCAAGAAAAGGATACGTTCGTCCAAGTTCGTCACCTTGGGAGCGCCAGTTCTTTTGTAAAGAAGAAGGATAATAGTTTGCGCTTGTGCGTGGATTATAGAGCCACGAATGAAGTCACAATCAAGAACAAGTACCGCTGCCTGTGATTGATGACTTGTTTGATCGCTTGAAAGGAGCATGTATTTTCTCCAAGATCGATCTTCGATCCGATACCATCGATTGAAAATAAGGTCACAAGATATTCAAGACAGCTTTTGCTACCCGATATGGATTATATGAGTTCACAGTTATGTCATTTGGTCTGACCAATGCACCAGCCTATTTTATGAACTTGATGAATAAAGTATTTATGGAATACTTGGACAAGTTTGTGGTAGTATTCATAGATGATATTCTTATCTATTCTAAAGATGAAACGGAACATGAAGGTCATTTGAGGATGGTGTTAGAAAAGCTCAGGAATCATCAGTTATATGCTAAGTTCAGCAAGTGTGAGTTTTGGTTGAAAGAAGTTGCTTTCCTAGGTCATATAATTTCTGCTGGAGGTGTCTCAAGAGACTCAAAAGTGAAAGGTGTACTTGATTGGAGGCAACCCAAGTCAAGACTGATATCGAAGTTTTCTTGGTTTAGCGGGATACTACCAAGATTCATAGAAGGATTTTCAAAGATTGCAAGACCGCTTACCCGATTCTTGTCAAGAAGGAAAAGAAGTTTGAATGGTGCAAGCTTGTGAGCAAAGTTTTCAAGAATTAAAGAAAAGACTGACCTCATTTCAAAGCTCATTTTACGGATATTCTAAGAACTTTGAGATTTTCTGTGATGCTTCAAGACAGGGTCTTGGATGTGTCTTGATGCAAGAAGGCAAAGTAGTTGCATACGCCTCACGGCAATTGCGACCACATGAGGAAAACTATCCAACCCATGACTTGGAAATGGCTGCAGTTGTGCATGCACTAAAGTTGTGGAGGCATTATCTCATCGGGAATCGTTGTGAGATCTTCACAGATCATAAGAGTTTGAAGTATATCTTCACTCAAGCGGACCTCAACCTAAGACAAAGAAGATGGTTGGAGTTAATCAAGGATTATGATGTGGGAATACATTACCATCCTGGCAAGGCTAATGTAGTTGCCGATGCCTTAAGTCGAAAGAGCTACTGCAATAATTTGATGATTCAAGAAGGTCAACCTGCTCTTCACGAGGAGTTTCAGCGTTTGAATTTGGAATTAGTGGATGAAGGTTCCGTTGCTGCTTTAGAGATTCAACCAACTTTGGGGGATCAGATCAAAAAGCTGCAAAAGTCAGATAAAGAAGCTGCTAAGATCAAAGATAGAATAAAAGAAGGTAAAGCCCCAGGATTTTTCGAGGATGAAGAAGGAACCGTTTGGCTTGGAAAAAGTATATATGTGCCGAATCAAAAAGAGACCAAGCAATTGATATTAAAGGAGGCGCATGAGTCAGCGTACTCAATTCATCCGGGTAATACTAAGATGTATCAAGATCTTCGTGGTACATATTGGTGGCCAAGGATGAGAAAGGAAATCGCAGAGTATATAGCTATGTGTGATGTATGCCAGCGAGTTAAAGCTGAACATCAAAGACCCGCAGGATTGCTACAGCCGTTAAAGGTGCCTGAATGGAAGTGGGAAGAAATTGGAATGGATTTTATTACAGGACTTCCGAGAACCAGGTCAGGTTATGATTCAATATGGGTTGTAGTGGATCGATTGACAAAAGTTGCACATTTCATTCCTGTGAGAACAACTTACCAGGGAGATCAACTTGCAGAGTTGTATATGTCAAGAATCGTGTGTTTGCATGGTGTGCCAAAGAGAATTTTATCAGACCGAGGCACTCAATTCACTTCAAGATTTTGGCAAAAGTTGCAAGAAGCGTTGGGTACCAATCTGAATTTCAGCACAGCTTATCATCCTCAGACTGATGGACAAACTGAGCGAGTGAACTAAATCCTTGAAGATATGTTAAGGTCTTGTGCATTATCCAATGCGGCAAGTTGGGATCAAAGTTTACCTTATGCAGAATTCTCATATAACAATAGTTATCAAGCAAGTTTGCAGATGTCGCCATTTGAAGCCTTGTATGGAAGAAAGTGCAGAACACCTCTTTGTTGGAATGAAACAGGAGATCGCCAAGTCTTTGGTCCCGATATTTTGCAAAAGGTCAAGAACAAGTAAAATGATTCAAGAAAGATTGAGAACAGTAGATCTAGGCGTAAGAGCTACACCGATAATCGTCGGAGAGAGTTAACCTTTGCTCCTAGTGACTATGTGTACTTGAAAGTCTCACCGCCGAGGAATGCGTCGATTTCAAGTTCGTGGAAAGTTAGCACCAAGATTTATTGGACCGCTCCCAATCCTAGCCGTAGTGGTCAAGTTGCCTATCGCTTGAGCCGCCACCGCAGCTTGTCAAATGTGCACAATGTGTTCCATGTGTCACAAAAGAAGTGTCTCGGTACCGTAAGAGCAAATGCGATTGAGAATGTTGAGCTACGGGATGATCTTACCTACCGAATATCCGATCAGAATTTTGGATGAGGCAGAGCGCAGAACAAGAAACAGAACAATCAAGTTTTGCAAAGTTCAGTGGAGCAACCATTCTGAAAAGGAATCAACCTGGGAACGTGAAGAAGATCTTAGAGAAGAGTACCCCAACCTTTTTCCCTAGTCTGTCCAAATCTCGGGGACGAGATTTCTTTTAAGGAGGGGAGGTTTGTAACATTCCAAAAATTTGGATTTTAGAATGTTTGAATTTCCAAATTCACCATTTGCAATTTCTTTGAATTAATTTCAGCTTAATTTGAATTTTCTATTTATAAAAAGATTTAGTTTGATTAATCTATTCATCAAACAAAAGATTTTCAGTTTTAGTTGGGTTCATTATGCCGCAAGGATTTTTTCTGTATTTTTGGAGATTTTTCTGAATTTATTTGATATTTATTTGAATTTATTTGCTTTTATTTCAATTCCTGGGATTTTGTTAATTCGAAAAATGTTTTTTTATTTCGAAATCCTTTGCGGGCCGAATCCTTCCCCGGCCCGTTTCCTTTTCCTTGCTGGCCCGCTCGCGTCGCCGCGCCAGCTTCTCGGCCCGGCCACTGCTCGCTCACAGCGCCACCACGCGTGGGCCCCACTGTTAGCGACCAGCGCCGTCGCCTCCGAGCGGACTTCGCGCCGTTCGCCCGCAACCGCCGCCGCGTTTCCGCGCCACACCAGATTCGCTGCCGGACTCCTCGGCATCCGCGTCTATAAAAGCCGCCAGACTCGTCCCTCTATCTCGCTTCCGAGATTCGCCGCTGCACCGCCCGAGCTCGTCTCTTCGCTGCTGTTCGCGCCTCGGTGAGCCTCCGCCGTTGTTTTGGTCTCGCCAACTCCCGCGCCGCCCTCTTCCTTTTGCCCCTACTCCGGTTCGGATCGCCGCGGTTTTGCGCAAAGCCGCACCGTCTTCTCCGCCTCCGGCGTGCCCGCGCCGCGCCGTGCTTGCCGCGCCATCGCGCCGCCATCTCTCCTCGCCGTGTGCGTGGCCGTCCGATCCGCCTCGCCGCCTGATGCCCGCGCGTGGATGGCCCCGATCGGGCGCGTCGCCAGATATCCGCCGCGTCGGCCGCGCCTCGGCTCCGCGCCGCGCCACAGAATTCCGTCCGTCATGCAGCGCGCGTCGCCCACAGGTGTGCCTAGCCTCGCGTGGAAGCCACGTCGGCGCCCCGTGGCGTCCTCGTCAGCAAGTCCACCGCGTCACCCCAGATCGCCTCGGTGCACCCGGTTCACCGTGGACCGAGTCTCTGACTCGTGGGTCCCGCTTGTCAGCCTAATGCTTTTTTCTTTTTATTCTTTTCCAGAAATCCAGAAATTCCAGCCAATCGCAGTCTGCCACGTGTCAGCTTTCTGATTTTTCTGATTTTCTGATCTGGGAATCTTCCAGGAGCCCGTTCTCCTTCGTTCGAGCTCCGATTCCAGTGATTCAAATTTCTAAATTCATATAAATTCAAGATCTATTTTCCAGTACCATTCTTTTCAATTTTTGAATTTTATTTGAATTTATTTTATTTATTTGCTCTCGTTTCGCGTGTAGACGACGCAGTCGAAGATCAGTCGAATCAACAATCAGAGGTAGAACCAGCAAGAGGCAGCGAAGGCAAGTCTTCCTTGAACATGTTGATCCCAAAGTTTATGAAAATGTTATGTTGTTTTTAAATTATGCATGCTTACTTTATGCAATGTACTTTAAACATAGTTTTAGAGTATAGTTAAATTCCAGTTTGTTATACCCTCATTGGTATTGATCATGTCGAACCTTTGACACCCTAGATGATATATACTAGCTATTTTATTTGGTGATAACCAGTAGATTAGCATGGAACGGTAGAATTGCTTAGTCCAGCTTAAGCGTTTCGGTATTGTGCCATTATGGGAATCATTTCAAATATTGTTCAAACTTATTTGTGAAAGTGCGGCAATTGGTGTTGCTGCTGCGATTTAAATGAAATAAAGTGGAAATGGTTTAGACCGGGGCGGATGGATGTTTGGCGGGTGCAGAAAGCACGAGACCTTGGTATGTGAATGTTCCGCCCTAGTCAATTAAGGACCGAAGCGTGTGTTACCATGGACCGAGCACTACCGCATAAACCACAAGTCTATATGGGTACGACTGCTAAATAATTTGTGCGTCTCATCATTAGCTTCGCCAGTTGGAGAGTGCCAGATGTTGGCAGGCGCAAGAGGGGGCTTCTGTACTGGGCAGCTAGAACCCTAACAGCGGTGAAACCTTAGCGGGCGAGGTTAATAGTGGGGTTGTACATCGTAAAGGCCTTGTCATGATCTCTCTGCCGACACACCCAAGGAAGTGTGTTAAGTGCATGGCAACAAGAGTCGATCATGTCTTGTGGGTAAAGTGTACACACTCTGCAGAGTTAAAACTACTTAAGTAGCCGTGCCCACGGTCAAGGGCAGGCGAGGTACGCTTGCACATTGTGGATTTTATGGTTTTGTTTCAAAGGAAAATGATGGTTGTTTGGGAATCCGTGAGCAGATGGAACTCTCGGGTTATGGTTTGGCGGATGGAGCCAGTCAGGTAGATGGAACCTGCTTTAATTGTTATATCAAATTCAATTACTATGCTATTACATTTTGTTCAAATGATGCTTTATGAAATTACTATTGGTATTTACAGTTAAACTTTGCTTTATGCTAAAAGAGCCATATTATGCCTTCAATTGCTTAGCCTTGCATATAGTTATCATGCATTATGTTTCCAAGACTTGCGGAGTACATTTTGTGCTCACCCTTGCAACATCCCCAACCTTCCACAGAAGAGTGTGCGTGTGAAGTCGACTACGATTTCTACGCTTGTGGCTATGATGAAGGCGATCCGAATGCTAGGACGCGAACCCCATCGATTGCTGTTGGGCAAATGGATGGGCTTACTTACTTTGCTTTTGTTAATTCGTTTCCGCTGTTTCTTATTGAACTCTAGCTATGATGCTTCTTATTTGTAATAATTGGCCATAAGGCTAATACTCTTTTGCTTAATGAATATTATTTGATTCGTGATATGGATGTGTTGTCATCACTGTTTCACTGTGTGTGCTAGCTTTTCCTGGACTAGCACAGGTTATACACAGAGGGTTCGGATTTGGAAATCCGGTCCCGACACGTGTCCCAATTTGTGAAAAGGGCATGATGCATTGTTTCAAAAATTCCAAAAAAAATAACAGATATAGCACACATAAAGTTATATAAACCTGTAAACTTTCAATATCAGGTTCATCCTTGGCATCGAGAACAAAAAAAGAAGACAAACAGTACTTTCAGTGCATATGAGTATTGTAGGATTGACTATTTCTCTTTTTGGTTCTCTGTACTAGGGACGAATTTGGCGTGGATTTTTTGCAGGTTTGCATAACTCTATGGGTACTACATCGATGATTTTTTCTGGCATTTTTTGAACTTTGCATGTTTGAATTTTGGAACCATTTTGCAAATGGGGACGCGGGAGGGGTCGCCAACAAATTTCCCTTCAGCCCATACTAATGCTCAGGCTTTCATCCTCACTTTGCTTATAATGGTTAACCCATTCTAAATAGAAATTTCCCCAAGGTTATATGCAACTCTAATTCAACTACACAAAACATGTGGATAGCCCACCACTGCCAACCTTAACATGGACCACATTGGGTCAAGGTGTTAAATAGTTAGCCACAACACATGTTCTTTTCGGTGGACATATAGGAGGTCGGAATTATGAACTATCTAAAATTAGTGTCCTGTATCAGATTACAAAGTCCTTTAATAATCTCTTTTCAGAAAATCATGGCACATTAAAGTGCAACAGGACAGAGGAAGAGTAAGCTAAAAAGTCAGATTGCAACTGAATCCCATATGATGCTTAACCACAAGAACTACATTACACTTAATCCTGATGGGGAAATGTAAATTGGAGTAAACTTTAAATCTGACCTGATAAATCCATGAGCTGAATTGCTGATGGACTTCATCAACCAGAGGTCCATGGATAACTTTCAGTGGCACCTAACAGCAAACAAATAAAAATCAATAGATTGCATAGTAAAATGTATTTAAATTTTTAAAAAGTAGATAATACAGGTAAAATTATTTTAGTAAATATTAGATAGATAGCGTATGTACTCGAGTGCTGTCTGTTTTACCATAGCTACTCGACAGACTAGATTTCATTATTTGTTTGATGTTGCTTGCAATGCACTACACTATTCAATCTATATATTTTGAAATCCTGTGATATTAACTTATAAGATGGGACAAAAAAATAAATAACACACCTTCATGAACTCTACTTTGCGGAATATATCAGTAAATTGTGGGGAATTACAGTAAGCTTTTTCAATATATATCTTTTGAATTCATATGATGTTATACCACACCATCATCAAATATACTTTGTGGAGTAGATAAAAAATTGCAGGGAAATACAACAAGCACAACTAATATAATGTTCTTCTGTCACAGGGTAGATAGATGAACAAATAACAAAACAAAAACAAATGCACATAAGACACAAGGTATTGTGTTACCGATCTTGAAACAATAGCTGGTGTAGCCCCATCTGGTCTAAAAATATAAGCTCCAGATGCCTAGAATAAAAACATATACAGCAGAACAATCAAATATGTGAATCAGATATTCTTTTCTCCACAAAATTTTAGTTGCATAGTAAAACCTGTGAATCTATGGCATCACCGGTACTTGAACTATACCAGAGAAAGCTCTGTTGAATTGGCAAATCCACCTGAAACAAAGTATCAAAATTTTAATATTGCATATCCGATTAATACACTTATGGTAGGACTCCTGCAACTTACCAACATAATAGACTGCTTTAAGCACTACATACAAAAAGGAATTCTTAAAATCAATCTTGATCTACTATGGCAATTATTTCCTGAAAATAAGCATGACCTTTACAGAATATTTTATTGTGCCAGGCATATTGTTCACCTTGCAAAGTATGCTAATGCAGAAATCTCAACCAGCTAAATCTAATTTTCTATGGTATAACATTCTCTGTAACAATTGCTTATAAAACATTCTGTATAACATAGACAACATGGTCAATGGCCAACAATGGTAAATTATATGTGTAATGTGTTACCATTTGAAATAGAAATGAACTGCAGAAAATTATTAGATTATTGGATTGCCAAATAAAAATCTGTATATTTCTCCCAACTTACAAATTAAAAGAATTTTATATTCTGGCTAGTGCCAATACCAAAATATTCTGCAAATATTACAAGGTTGAATAGGTTTACATCATTTTTCATTAATAACACATTGCTGAAATCATATTATGATAGTTCAAATCTAAGCATGTGTAAGTTGAAGACAATGGTTTGTCAAATCAAATGTTGCATACACATACTGAAAAATAACAGTCTAAAAATTTATCTAAGTACATCAAGTATTTAGTGAAATCTTACTAGAATTTAATCAATTCATTTGCTTTTTGAGCAGAACCAAGTGTGTTTTTAGAACTCACTCCTGAGACAGAATTGAACATCCTCATGAGTTGTCCAGATGTTGATGAAAAGGTCATCTTTAGAGGCCCTGGTCCAACTTCAGTTGTGTCCTTACTTGGAGAAACCACGGTTGATATGTACCCCATTTTGTTGGATCCTGGATAATTTGAAGGAAAATGATGGTAAATTAACCCAAGAAACTAATAACAACGCAGTCAGATAAAATCAGGTATTTTCAGATTGACCTAACAAATAATATCATTATTAATCGTATTTTTTAGGGTATTGTATTTGCAGGAACCGTTATGTTGAATTTAGCTCAGTGATTAAAGTTGATGTCAGTGAAGATAACCGAATACAGTTTTGATATTTAATATGGTTCTCTGGACAGTTTTGAAACATATATCTCATGCCATATTATTGTAAAGGGTATAGATATTATCATATATAGACTCTCCTTATATAGGTTTTCCTTATATAAGTTTTCCTTATTTAGGTGTTGACTTATATAGGCTTTCCTTTTGTACCCTCATATGCTCTATATATTCTGGCCATTTGCCACATAATGAATGCAACAAGTGTTATTCATAAAATGGTATAGAGCTTAAGTTCAGGGTTAAGGTTTACCGGCATTGCACTTGCACCATTCCTAGCCGCCACCCGTTTCTTCTGTTGTCGCTGCTCCCAAGAGGAGCAATCTCCACTCCCGGGGGCGGTCACCTCCTAGATGTCGTCATCTCCATCGTCCGCGTGTCGTCTTCCTCGACTGGCCTGCCAGCTCGGCTTTCGTGCTCGGCCGACTCCACTGTGGCCTCCTTCGCCAGCTCTCTACACCGCCGCCGGCGCCTGCTCCGGACCGGCCGTCGATCCCCGCACCGGGCGGCGCCTTCGGTCGCCCACGCTAGCCTACGACCGGGCCCGCCTCCACCTTCAGTTGCCTTCGATCGCTCGTGCCGCCCACTCATCGACGACTCACCCTCCGACCTCCTCCGACCGGCCCGCGTCGGCACCACCTCCGATGCCAGCCAAGTCCAAGCCTGCCTCAAGGCCGCCCTCTGGCATTCATCACCGACCGCTCGCTCGCTCCCTTCAGGATGAGTCTCGCCTGCACGGGCCCTTCTCGCCGGTTGTCGGCTCCCGCTGACCCGTCGTCGCTCCGACCGACCCCTCTTACGCCCAATCGCACCGCCCAAGAGCCACCTGGAGCCGCCTATGACCTAACTCACAAGGAATCTCCCAGCCGAATTTGAATCAGATCCCACAAGGGGATTTTAATCCTTTTCTTTGGATTTCGGCTTTGGCTTTTCGTTCGGCTTTCGGCTCCAACTTCTTGTTTTTTTGCTTCAGCTTCTAATTTTCTGTCAGATTTTGCTACGTACCAGGAAGTTTTATCGGCTCCGGCTTTTTCGACTCTCTGGCTCCGGCTCTCCTATCGGCTCCTGCTCTTCGGCTCCGATTTTCGATGGTTCATTTTCGGCGGCTCGAATCACTCCAGCAGTTCGACTATTCGGCTCAGCTCCAGCTCTTCGGCTCTTCTTCTAGTCTTTTATTTTTAGCTCCGTTGCGTCTATCCAAGTCCTTAGCATCTTGTTTCTTTTGTCAGCCCGGCTCTTTTTATCAGCTCAACTCTTTTCGTCGACTCGGCTCGTTCTGTCGGCTTCATCAACTCGTCTCCTTCGTCGGCTTTTCTTCGTCGACTTGGCTTCTTTGTAAGTTTTCCATCGTCGACTCGTCTCCTTCGTCGACTTTCCACCGTCGGCTCTTTTTTTCAAGAGTTAGATGCTACAACGACTACTTCAAGATCAAGATTTTGGATTTTCCCGATTTTAGTGTCAACCCTTCCAAATGCAGTGTTATTGCATACGCCTTGCATTTGTGGGGGGTGTTAAGGGTATAGATATTGTCATATATAGACTCTCTTTATATAGTTTTTTCTTATATAAGTTTTCCTTATTTAGGTGTTGCCTTATATAAGCTTTCCTTTTGTACCCTCATGTACTCTATATATTCTAGCCATTGGCCTCATATTGAATACAACAAGTGCTATTCATAACAATTATCAGCATTACAAGAAAAAATGTTATATCATCACTCCATTATCGACAAAAAAGGTTTCATTGTTCCAACAAGAATAAATCCAGCAGTCCTTGCTAGTAGACATTCATTGAAAGGAGTTTAATCTGAATATTTTAAGCTGATGTTGTTTCACCTGTCCCAGTGGGTTTTGAAATGAAGTAAGTACTCCATCCCATTGGCGGTACAGAAGCTTGAAATACCAGCCAAAACTTTGGGGGTTTGTCTGTTGTGATTCCAAGATAAGCCTTCACATACAATTTCCTTAAATTGCCGGTCACATTATCAACCTCCACTATTTGTGACTCGACAAAAGTACCATCAGAGCTTTTTACAACTAGATGTACATCATTGACCTGAAAATGTTAAAAGAATTATGTAACTATGCAAGTAAATTAGCTCAAGAAGCTAGGGTCTACAAAAAATAGGTACAGGCCTCATCAACAAATTTCTTCCTGTTTGTTTACAAAGCACCAAGGGTTTTGAATAAATTGGAGGTATATTTTTCTCCACATGGAGCCTCAAGACCCTTGATTTATAAATTTTTTTACAGAGCATGAGAAATTACTGAACAAAAGTGTTGGGTAATGTTTTCAGATGCTTACTGGAACCCTTATGAAGTCACTATGTTCCCATCCAAGAGGATTGTAAGCAACTATAACCTGCAAAAGATCATTTAAGTACGTATAAAATCATAACTGGTAATCTGGTATGAATTACAATAAGACAGACAGTACTTACTAAACTCTTTCCCGCTGAAATTTCTTGCTCAGTTGAAGGGCAGTAGCTTATATTGAGCAGTTGGCACTAAAAAATCAATTCAACAAAAGAAACAGTTAGATCAGGTAAACATGTTCTGAGATCACATGGGGAACTTTGAAAGTTTTACATGTTACGCCCATAAGAACTGCTGGCTGTAAATGCAAGTTAAATTTAAAATATAGTTTAAATGAGTAGAGCTTTGCCAAATCACAGTCAAATAGTTAATGTTGAATAAGATTTGATCGTGTTGTTTCATTTTGAGATGATGAATTGTGATGCCCATCCAAAAAAAAATAGCAGAAATATATGGACAAAGATAAATGTGATAAGCAATACTAGAATCACTGCTTTCTCAAAAAAAAAATAGCAAAACAAAATCAAGGATATTTTATCTCACCTGACTAAACTTTACTGCTGAAGACATACATGTTCTTTTGGAACTTGTCAGACAAGTCAGAGCAGTATTGACACCTTTCTCAACCTAAAAGATAAGAATATCTAGTCCGTTAATTTGTTTGACAAAATGAAATAGCACTGTAACTAAAACATTTCTTCGAGAGAGATTACGCACCTGAGATGCTCCAAGAGCAAGGCGTTTCGAATAATCATCAGTTGTGTGTTGTTTTGCTGTTCCTGAGACTGCATTATGATGTTGAGCAATTCCCAATGCGTCTTCCAAGCTCAAAGTGAACAATCCTAATGAACTCCTACCCACCAAAAATTCTACTTGACGTGCAGCCTGTCAGGATATGCCATGTTCCTAAAGTTATTCAACTTTTCAATATCCGGTTTACATATCACCATGGTTTTCTGTAGTTGTAGACTTGCATTGCACAAATATCATACCAGGTAATATCCACTGAGCATTCGAACATATCGCTTGAAAGTTGGGCGGCTTGTAAAATATCCAGTCCAGTAAGCATTTGATGAATCAGCGTATCTGCAATTTGCAACAGAATTAGAACATGAAGAATGAACTCTTCTTATCATTTTAGTAAGTATGAGAACTTACGGGAAATAATCATCATATTTGAGTGGCCAAGATTCATTTGATGCATGTTTTGCATCTGTGTAAATGGATGGAGTAGAATACAGCGCGTGCACTCGGCCATCCTGAGATGTTCAGGAGATTATTTCTTGTCTTCAAATACTTTCAGGACATCAGATAACTATGCATTCTATTGAATTGCATAGAAAATTCCCATTAACTAATGTGTTTGGGTAGATGTTAAGACAATAGTTATGCATGTTGTTTGTTTTCCTGAATGAAATGCAGTCTGGTGATCCTGTTCAGGTACATGAGCATAGGGGGAGTCACGCAAAGCTCACATATATGCTACAGGTCCTAAAAATATACATACGGTTCACCTTCCATGAAAACAAAAAAATATTTTCTAGTATGAGAGTTTGCAGAATGGCAAAAAAAAAAAAGAGAACAGAACATGAAAAGTGTACATAAAAACTAGAAAGCCTCAACCGACAGTCTGACAGTTGAAATCAGCAATACCTTGTTCACATAATGGATAAGTCTATCCATATTCCGGAACCAAGATTCAGCACACTGATAATTAAAATCATCCCCCATGGTCCACATTATGTGATTTGTACGCGTCACATTTGCCTGATTAATGAAACATCAGAAGTTATATACAGGTGTCAGTTCAAAACCTACATTCAAATTGGTCAAGTAAACCACAAAGAGCTGTGGCAACAAATGAAAGTTTACCTGTACTATGGCTGCAGAAACAAAATCATTAACACGTTGTTCCACATTGTAGTCAAACAGCAACAGGTCATCCTATAAATGGTTGTATAATGAATTAAAAATATCCGTAAGGTTCTGTGAAGAACTGGAGATTACTGAAACAGCTTTTGTACTGCCAAATACCTGAACCGGTACGATGTCATCCAAAACTTCGAAGTCAAATCCATCTGGGGGGATATAATGGACAGGAAATGCATTTGTGAAGATCTGCAATTTAATCATACATTTAAATGAACAGAATACAGAAAAGTAATTGCAATTGCATCCTACATGCTAATGAATAGAATAAACAAAACTATTTCAAAACAAAAGAACAATAATAACCTGAGATGATGAACCAAAAGTTCTTGAGCCCCGCCATACAACCTCTAGGCCTTTATCTGCTGTACGCTTTGCCCTATCTTGGTAATCAATTCTTGCAAAATGCATAGAATCGAAACCAAGCTACAATTGCAATAAAATAAACAAATATTAAATGCAAAAGCTGTACAGAATAGCACATCTATTCTTCAGCAAGAGAAAATTCTATCACCAATAAAATTATGAAACACCATTAAGGCTTTGGATTAAAATCCAATATACGAACATAACAGCAAGCAGACCAACTTTACAGGCATAACCAGTAGTACCTGTAATGCCGGACCAGTAAATGACAACTAACTGGTGCTGGTAATGGTAAAGGGAGACCATGATGCTACCAAGTTGTCAGACTACTAATCATCAACGTCAAGTTCAAGTTCTCAAAGCAGAGGGCATATGTCTAGAAAAAACTACTAAGTTCTGACATTTGGATGAACAGTCATCTTCTTGTACTACAACACCAATAGAACTCACTCTTTTATGAAGGGCTGAAGGCTCAAACCAGTTCTCTACTATGACTTTTATCATTTGCCAGCCAGACAACAAAAACTATCAGAAACCAATTACATAAGTCAACTACACTTACTAATAAAGTATATTCACCGTATCCATAAGACATCTGCCTAAAACTAAACTAGAACATCATGATTTCAACAAAATCATTAGACAAAAGTTGCATAAATACATGTAAATGGAAATTGGAGATTTTTCAGAGAGTTGTATCTATTATTCCATGCATGTGTCAGTTCATAATAGTACTTTAATGCTTTCGGGAACATTGACATCATCCACAAATGTGATGTTAATATTACCTCTGCTCCAAGCAAATAAGCTTGAACTGCAGAATGACCAAAAGGATCAATTTGCCAGCCAGCTCTTGGAGTCTTGTTGAATTGTTTCTTGATCACCCGGTGACCAAGTGTGGTCTGATCAATCATGTCAATATAATGGACAGCAGCTTCATCATGCATACACCACCCACCATTTCTGAATCAAAATCTCCAAAATTCGTTAAAATTCTAAAGATAAGATCCATGGGAATAATGAAATCACATTCCATACATGAACTCTAGCTGACCAGAATCAACTAGCTTGTGGACTATGGCCTGTATTTTTGGGCTTTTCTCTGCCCACCACCTTTGGAAGAAAGCCTGAATGCAAAAGACATATATCAGTATTCAAAGTTAATATGATTCAACATTACTTGACACGTAACAGAACGAGAAAAGTCATTTTCTTATCCTCAGACTTTGGGCTAGATCCATTTCAACTTTTTAAGAGTTTATTTTAAGCCCTGAATTTTAGGTGCAGATTTAAGAACAAGTTCCCCTTTATTCATTAAGTCTCCAAGTCAATGACAGGAGGGTACCATCTTATAGTTGGTCCAACATCTCAGCGGCACAGAAGGCTTGTTTTGACTTGTCCAATGTAATGAGCTTATGAGCTTCTCTTTTTTTAAGAAACTAGGCGATTAGCCCGCACAATTGCACGGTCTAGTGCAATAAATGTATAACTTTACGCAATTACAAATTTGAAAATTTATATTTTGCAACCTAAATTTGTATTTGGGATATTTGATTTCATATTTAACTAGTAGGGTGGCCCGAGCGTTTGCGTCACTAGATTTCGTACACATTTTTTGTATCAAGTAACAACAGATGATTTAGAATATCTTTTATATAATATTTGGGATATATAGGTTTCTAAGATAAAGATTTAAGATGATAATAAAATTTTGAAGCCAAAAAAATACTGAGTAATGTAATTGAATGTTATTGTTTGATTATAAAATCGATTCAAGCATGATATGTTGTATGGGCCTTAGAACGTAATATTCTGTTTGCGTCAAAAACTTGATGTAGGGTTTCGACAAAGAAGACACCGCATTTAACACCGGTTCGAGCGTGCGATTGATTTGACTCAGAATCGACAAGGTAAAAAATATAAAATTCACACAAAGCCGATCGTGACGATCAATCGGCTTAGATCCAATCAGCTTGAAGCCGATTAAGATCAAGGTAACAGGATAAGTCTAACTAGCCGATTAAGACTAATCAGAGGATAAAGGCAGATCGATTCTGAAGAAGGCGATGCGCAACAAAATCAGAACAAATCGAACCTGGGGTGTAATTGACGAAGATCAACAATCGGCGATGCGCAACTTTATTGATCAAGATCGATTACAAAGGCTAAATTACAGAAGCCACTCAGACAGGAAAAGTAGAAAAAGTAAAGACGGGTTGATTGTATTGTGTTGATTATTCCCTCGCAGCTCGCTTCGGTCCTTCTTTTATACCTTTGGCCGATAGTGTTCTGTTACAACACGCTTCAAGCCCGTATCCGTATCGGCCATATCTTTGAACAGGTATTTCCTAAAAATCTTGCCGTTAGCATAAATATCTCTAAACTTTCTTAACTTGTCTGTTAACGTCCATATCTTTGATTTCATTGCCGATTATGGTTAGACTTGCCAAATTTTGGTGCAAACATATTCAAATACACTAATTCCCGCACCTCGCTCGATTTCTTTCTTCTCCTTTCCAAATCCAATTTGCATGTGAGGTATACTGATTTTTCCTCTTAGGTAGGGTGATTTGGATCAAATCCTTGGGATTTAATCAACAAATTTCCAAAGAAATCATCCTCGCCCAAGCAGTCTTATTTATTTTGCTATTTTTCTTCTTAAAGGTTGAGCTCTACTTTGACAGCCAATGTGTTTGCTTCTTGATGTCGAATTGATATGCAACTTCGACAACGCTTGTTCCAATCTCTATACTCTTTTGTGTCTGCACAGGAAATATTGTGACAGCTTCAAACCCAGGCATGTGGAAATTCTGTAAGATTAATATGGGGACTATATTATTTTTTGCAAATAGGCCATTCAATTTGGTTTGAAATCACTTTGAATGCGTGTGACACTAGCAAGTTAGAAGAGGTTAAATGCCCAGCTAATCTGCACGCCACCCTTTTGATCTACATAATGTATGATTCCATCTCTCTATAGAATATCTGTAGTAATATTCAAATTAGATTTGTATCTACTATTCTAATATATCTAACGTTTGCTAAATAATTAACCTACACCGTTATAGTCTAATCCACTAACAAATAAGTGATGTATTCACTCAAAAAAATAGGCAACACACTTTTTTTTTTCTTTTTCATCGATTAACATGGTAATTTGTAGCCCGTAAGAGTGAACGTAGTAGTGGCTCGCGCAATTGTGCGGCTAGTCCTACTTGACTTTCTTTCCAACTTATAGGAACTCATGCAATCATCTTTCGGTTAGGTACCAAAGGAATATAAAAAAATTATAATGTATTCGATGTAGTGTTCTAAGTTCTAACACCCATTAAAATTGAAGCTTCAAATTCAAAATGTGTTAGAAGAAACAAAAACTGATAATTTTAATGTGAACATTAGAATATATCTTTTCCTTTTCCTTTTGATTTACCATTCGTTAGATTTTTCTCATTTTGTTACTCTTAACGTAGAATGAATTTGAATTTGAAATTTCATACACATGTAAAGTAAATTGAGAAGCACATCTAAATTTTTGGGAATCTTCCATGTTGAGTTGGTACCTAAGCGAACTGCATTGTGTGCACCACAAAAGATGATTGCATACGATATGTTGCCTAGAAGGATATAAGCTTAAAACTTACTGAAGGGTGAATTTTTGGCTCTTAACTTGCTCTTAGTAAAATAATCTAATACATACATACGTGATATCAAGCTAGGTACACATACCTTCTAAAGCTATCCTTATGTTAAGTATCATGGCAGGTTTTATCCTCCTAGGTATGCTTTGTCTTCTCTCTCTCCTTGTTGAAGTATATTAATCACCTTTACCATTTCTCAATAGCTTAACTATTCAAGTGAACTTGTTGGTGCATCAAACTTAATATGGTGTCAGAACCAGCTCATCGATCCACACTGGTGGCTGCCCAATGTTGTTTGTCTTCTATCTCCATTCTCCACTGCTCCCGGCTGCCACGCTTCGCCGTTGTCCCCCTCCTATTATCTACCTCTATTACCTCTCCAGCGAAAGGACCACTGCACAAACACCGCCGACCTCTCCTCAGTTGTCCACATCTGCTGTCTACCTCAATGGCTTGTCGACAGACTGATCATCATCAAACAACAAACCTCCTCTTGTCGTACATTACTTGCCGCTGGGGCCCTCGGCTCAATTTTGATGAGCCGCTGCCATTATTCATTCCCTCCCCATGCATGGCTGCATGCATACATGCACACGCATATTGTTAGTTTCTTCTTCAACATCTAAGAACATTGCTTCATCCAATGTTGCCCTGGCTTCACTGCCACAGCCCACAAATATGTGCATGCCATTGTTCGTCCAACACGAGCCTGACCCCAATAAGCACACAAACTTGAAAATTTCGCGAGTTCAAAGGAACTTCTCATCATCATGTACAGGATGACTGGATGAACAACACCTTATCTATCGTGAGGATTCGGTAAGCATAGCAATTGATACGTGAGTAGGATTCCTGTTGTAACCAATTGAAGGCATGTACCTATTGATGGGATTCTGATTCAATTAGCAGGCTTGCATTAGTGTTGCATGCACATTCATACATATTGATTCCATAAATCACTTTATGCACCTAACATTGCTTCTGATAACATGAGAAATAGCATTGCATGCAGATACACACAAAAACTATACATCCGGAAACCGCGTAGATTTGTAAAGTCTTATCTAATCCGTGTTATGAATAGCACTTGTATTCATCATGAGAATAATAGGCCAGAATATATACATATATATGAGGATACAAAAGGAAAGCCTATAGGGCAATAGCTATACAAGGCAATAAAGGATACTAGCAATCTCTATACAAGGCAATCTAGAATACTAGCAATCTCTGTATAAGACAATATAGGATGAATCTCTGAAGGCACATACTGAAGTGCCACGACTTGATCCTATACCGGTGACCGCATGTACGAAACATCAACACCGATATTCTTGGTGAGTCATGCTTCACCGGGTCTCGAGAAATGCTAATAGCAAATGTACTATTAGATGAAAGAGGAGTTAGTGTAGAAACAAAAACACCAAAATCCTCAACTAACCATGTAGCTAAGTAACCTCTACTGTCCAAAGAGCCATAGCACGCAACTTAGCCTCAGCACTCGAATGAGAAACTGTTTTCTGCTTCTTAGTCTTCCAAGCAATGAGAGAATGTAACATCCCAAAATTTGCTTTAATATTATTTTATTGGTTAATTGTGCATTTTATGATTTTCTGAGATTTATTGGATTTTTCTGGATTTATTTGAATTAACTCTAAATTAAGTACATTGGTCTTTTGTTGAAAACTATTTAAATTTATGCAAAATTAAAATAAAGTTTTGCCAAAAATATTTTATTTGAATTCAAAATGCCTCAAAGTATTTTTGGGAATTTTCTTGGATTTTTCCTGATACTTTTATTGCCTAAAACAAATCAAATGATTTTCTGTAATTATTTTTAAAAGAAAATTTTGGGGAAAAGTCAATGAACAGTAATGGGCCGAAGCCCACCACTGTGCGCATGTAGCCCATGGCTGCTCGGCCCAATCCTCAGAACCCTAGCACGGCAACTGTTCGATCGCGATCCGTTGGTCCGGATGATGCCGCGTAGGCGCTCGCGCCATGGCCATCGGATCGGGGACACGCGTCGCGCTGTCGTTCATCGTCTCCGAAGCGAACTCGGAGTCCGCCGCCGTATTGACGTCAGATTTTCTCACCGTATAGGGCTCGAACTCCTAGGCTATTTAAAGGATTGGTAGACTCCCGAGGATCGCCAGATCGTGCCGCACCTTTGCCCTAAAGCGCCGCCGCCAGAGGAGCCCTGTAGCGCCCACACGACCTCGCCGTAGTTAGTTTCTTGTGCCGCCGCCGTTTTCGCTGCATTGCGCCGCCGAGAAGGCCATCATCCTTGCCGCTCTGGTTCTGGATTCGGGTTCACCGAGGTGCCGCGCATCGGAGCCGCCACTTTTTCATCGCTGGAAGGGCCTGGTTCGTCATCAGAGGGGTCATCGTCTTCGTCTCCAGGAGTAGAGCGCCGCCGCGACATCACCGGAGGTCAGAGCTTCGTGTGAATGTCAGATTTTCAATCAACGACCGCCAGTACGCCACGTCGTCGCATCTGCAGTGAATGGCTCGGGTAAGGTTTCAACCGTTGGATTAGACTCGTTGGGGTAGATTGCGTCGCGTCTCACCCTTTGTGCAGCCGTCGGATCTGTGGGGAGATGGCCTTGATCTCGCCATGCGGCGTAGTGGCTAATCAGAAGCAGCCGTGTGTCGGCACGGTCCCCGTAGAGCCATGCACCGGGTCCACGGTGGACCAAATCCAAACCGTGGACCGGGTCTATGGGCCAAGGCAACGTGGCGGCACATGATTGGTCCGGGCGATGGTGACGTCAGCATGACGCAATAAATCGGTTTTTCAATATAAAAATAATTCAGTTAATTTTGATTTCCCAATTTCTGTATTTTCAGTATTTATTCAAACTTTGAAAGGCTACAACTTTTGCAATTTATCTCGGATTTGAGTGATTCAAATTTCTAAAAATTTGTAAAATTGATATCTATTTAATGGTGAATTTTATTTGATTTTTGGAGTTTATTTGCTCTCTGTTTTGGTATTTATTTGCTTTTCTCCTTCGGTACGCATAGACGTTGAATTTTGCGACACTTTGGAGGAAGATCTGTCAACTCAAGATCAAGTTCCAAAACAAGACCAGAACCTATTCCAAGGCAAGTTGTGCTTTGATCATGTTGAATGCTTGCTTATACAAATGCTATATTGTTTTATTCTATTGCATAGTATTTCAAGTATACAATTGTTTCAATTTAAATTGGGATTTAGTTAATCTACCAATTTGATTTATATACCCTACCTTGTCATTTGTATGCCATAATCTTTTGTCACCCTAGATTGGATCACTATAGTTGGTTGATATTGAAATCAACATGGGCTGGTTAGACCGTCGTAAATTGCTTAACCGTGCCACGTCATCATATGTACATAAATCATCAATGATTAATCTTGATTAATGGAATATGGAATAATAATGTGAACTTGTGTGTCATGTGAGGTCACACAATGGGATTGAGTTGTAGTGGCGAGTCATGTCACGCAACGATGTTGAATTGTTGATGGCACGTGGTGCTTGGTAATCAACTTGGGTGATAATCACTTAGATTGGAGCAAGTGACAAGGGGGCGAGTATGCCAAGGTGGGCCCGATGGGCAGAGGGTATGTGGATGTCTTGCCCTGATCACTCTAAGGACCTAAACTTGCAAGCCTTTGACCTGAGTCAATCATGCAACCACATGTCTGGTATGGGACAGCCTAGCTGATTAATTTGCAATGTCTTAACTTTGGTACTATCTTGGTCGGTGTGAGTTCCCGAGTTATGGAGTAATTCACATGACGCAAGAGGGGGACCCTGGACGTGGTAACCAGTCCCACCAGTGTTGAAACCTTAGCAGGTGGTACCGGGTTAAGCCAGAGCTTTGTAAAGGCTTTGTCATGATCTCTCCGCCGACACACCAGAGGAAGTGTGTTAATTGCATGGCACAAAGAGACGATCATGTCGTGTGGGTAAAGTGCGTAACCTCTGCAGAGTGTAAACCTATTCGAATAGCCGTGCTCGCGGTATTGAGCAACGCTCGGGAATTACAGTTAAGGGTTAGTTGAATTAAAATTTAAAACTTGGTTGGGATGGCGGGATTGCCATGTGGAAGGTTGGAACTTGACTTAGGATTGGAAACTTGGTTTACTTGAGAAATGCTGAATATATCTATTACTGTTATTTGTTTTACAGTCTTTACAATATATTTATTGTATTTGTTCATAAATGCTGCTTTATTGCAAAATAGCCATGATAGCCTATCCTTTGGAATAAGCCTTGCATATAGCTATGTTAGAATTGCATTCTGTGCACAACTTATTGAGTGCTTTATGTACTCACCCTTGCAACAACAACATCACTAGTTGAGGAGTCTGCATCAATGCTGGAGGAAAAGTACCAGGAAGAGACGAATGTTTAGGGCGTAAGCCTTGTCAGTTGCCTGTGGTATACTGACGGGTTGTCTACATTTTCATTCCGCTGCAGTTTAATATGTTATTTAGCCTTGTGAGGCATATTCATGTAAGTTGACCACAAGGTCATTCAACTAGTAGTATATAATATATGATGTCTTTCATAATGTTTCCGTTGTGTATGATTGCGATATTTACCGATGTTGAGCCTGTGTGCACTAGCGTGATCCTGGACTAGTGCAACATACATAGACGGTCCGAGTTTGCATATCCGGGTCCCGACAGAAGTGGTATCAGAGCCATACTGATTGTAGGCCTTGACCCTAGATTGTCTGGTCGTCTCTTTAGGACCTTCAAAATTATTTTCAAAAGGAAAGAATTAACTTGGAAGAATAATATGTTCTTGACTTATCTCATTCTTCTATTCCTTTCCTCGTCAAAATTTCTCTCTTTTCCCCTGCTGAATTTCTTTCTCTCTCCCTTGCTGGATCGAGTTAAAATCTTACCTGAGTTGTCTTAGTAGTTGACGATGTACCACATCATAGAAGAAAGCATCAAGTGCTTGCTGTCAACCCTGAGATCATGAAGGAAGGTATCATCGAGCTCAAGGAAGGAGTAGATCGATGAAGTGTTCCAGAAGCTAGAAGAACTATGCTTCGAGTAGCCAGTTGAGACTCATGTGTGGGAGTCGCGTCTGCTTAAGATAGAAATGTCACCCCTGAAGGCGGTAGTTTTGTGTGTATAAGCTGAATTGGTTCTTCCTTGATTGCTGAGTGTGTAGTATGTGTTGTAGAGCTTTTAGGCCTATATAAGCAACCATACCAAATTATTAATATTGCATGCTTAAGTTATTGGGTTAAACCTATCTCCCCTGCTTTAAAATCCCTGCTTCTTACCTATGCTATTTCCCTCTTCCCTAACCAGTGAAGCAATCAAGTAGATGGTTCAGACTTGAGGAAACAACACAATCAGTAGGAGTGAAAATCAATCCAGTAAGAATCTCAATAATTTCAACCGTCAGTACAGATGGATATGCAGAGTTTCAAAGAGTTCTTGACTGCTCAGACTCAGTTGATGCATGCAATGATGAAGCAGATGCAGAATATGACTGATCGAGCCAATGTCAACAATGTGTTCCAAGTGCTACCAATGATTTCAGTTCCTACTCAAGGTTATCAGAATTCATAAGGACTCGTCCGCCGGTGTTTTCAAGAAATGTATTACCTTCAGAAGCGAATGATTGGCTAAAGACCATTGAGAGGAAGATGCTCATTGCTCAGTGTAAAGGTGATGATAAAGTCTTGTATGCTTCTTATCAGTTACAAGGAATTGCTGCTGAATGGTGGAAGAAATATTGTGCTGTTCATGAAGCCCCGCGGAATATCACTTGGAATGAATTTGTTGTGGCTTTTCGTAATCTCTTTGCCTCACCTGGAGACAGTATGGTCACAGTAAATACGGAGCATAATACTATCCCTGCACCTTGTTCGACATCTAAGCGTTGCTCTCTGAAGTGCTGTCAACCAAACAAGTCAGAAGATCGTGCGTGCATTCGTTGTGGAGAAATAGGACATGCCGCTGACGAGCATGCGATTAATTGCTCCAGCTATGAAGGAAGTCATTCTCTTGGAGAGTGTCCTATGGGCAACATCACATGTTACCTGTGTGAAGGTCGAGATCATAGTCCAGCTCAATGTCCCTTGGATCCAATAGTTACTGATGTAACCCAGCATTAGCAAAAGAATCTTCGAGCCATAGTTGCTCAAGAGTTGTCAAGAAGAGGCGGAACGTCAGCTGCAAAAGTGGTGCCGCTTGAAGAGCTAAAGACACAATACCTTAATCATGTTGGCCCTCATCAAGAAAGTAGTAATTGGCAATCACCAACAACATGTTTCCTGTGTGATGAAGAAGGTCATTGGGCTAGGGAATGTCCTACGAAGCAACCAGCTCTGACGCAATAAGAAGACAACAATGTACATGTTGCTACACAACAGCGAACACGTGTGTGCTACAACTGTCACAAGGAAGGCCATTATGCTAATCGATGCCTACAGAGAAGACAATCATTGTCTGCGGCCATGGATGTTCCAAAAGTTACCTCAATCAAGTTCATAACGCCAAATGAGAGCAGTAAGGTTGCAAGAGAAGTTTGTACAGATAATCAATTGAAGAAGAGGCGTCTGAACGAAGACACTACCCTGGATGATAAATGCTCAAGAAAGAGAGTTTGCCTTAAACTCTGTTATACCTGTAACAAGCCCGGGCATTTTGTCAATAATTGCCCTCATAAGAAAGTGACCACACCAGTTCAAGTCAATCTCAATTCTGTTCCAGTCAAAACTTCAGCGCCAACGCCAATCGAGGAAGTTTAGATCAATGATTTTATCCTATGCAAGTGTCATATCTTCAGCTGTAAAGGAGAGTGACTAGTGGTGAAATCTATGTAAATATTTTCGTGTTTAAAGAAATAAAGTAAAGACGGTTGAGATATTGGTATGTGAAGTGTTGGAATAAGAGCATTGATGGTAATTAAAATGGTCAGATGTTTCCCTGGGTATTCACCTGTGTTTATGGTTCACCTGAAGATGTTGCGTGTGCAATGATGGTCAGTTCAGTGGTGTTTGTAAAGCTTGTCAGCCTGGAAGAATTGTTATTGTCATAAAGTACAGTATTGCTTGATCTAACCTAGAATGTTATGGAGTTAAGTTGCTTATTGTTAGAGAAAAGTTCCTAGTGAACCATATTGGATACCAGACCTGAGATGCTACTCTTGAAACGGATTGGTCATCCGGACATAAGGCTGTCTTGGAGTTTGGTCGAAGAGTTTTGTCAGCTAAAAGCCCTTAAGGTGGAAAAATAGAATTTCAAGCGACTGCAGGTCATAATGGTCAATTGATGATAAGCGGTGTGGAAGTTGCCAGCCTAAAAAAAATGTACCAGTTGTTGGAGAATATTCGAATATGTTTTCCGAGGATTTGTCTAGTATGCCGCCAGATTGAGAGATCAAGTTTGTCATTGAGTTAATGCTTGGTACAGCGCCAAAAACGAAGAGACCTTATCAAATACCTGCAGATGAGCTAGTGGAGATGAAGAAGTAGATCGAAGAGTTATTAAAAAAATGTTTTTGCCAGAATCAGTTGTCACCATAGGAAGCACCTATTCAGTTTGAAGATGGGAGCTTAAGGATGTGTATCGACTGTTGAGCATTTAATGAAGTAATGATTAAAGGATAAATATTCGTTGTCCAGGATCAATGATTTGTTTGATCAGTTAAGAAGAATTGGAGTCTTCTCAAAGATAGATCTTTGATCGAGTTATCATCAGTTAAGAATTCATGCAGAGAGTGTTCTTAAGTTAGAGTTTTCTACGCGATATGGCAACATGAGTTGACCGTGGTGTCTGCTAGAATGATCAATGCCATTGCATAATTTAGGAACCTGATAAATGAAGTCTCATGAAATAGTTGGACAAGTTGTTATGCACACAGACGATATTCATGTTTACTCCAAGTCAAAGGAAGAGCATGCAGAACATTTGAGGTTGGTTTTGGAAAGACTGCGAGAGCAACAGCTGTATGCTAAGTTCAGCAAGTGTGACTTTTGAAAGGAGAAAGTGGAATTTCTTGCCATGTAATGACTGCTAAAGGAGTTGCCGTTGATCCAAGCAAAGTGGAAGCAATGTTGCATTGTGAGCAACCGAAGTTTGTTACTCGGATTCATAGTGTCCTGGGGGATAGTAAGGTATTACTGTCGATTCATAGAAAGATTTTCAATGATTGCTAGATCGCTTAAGCAGTTGTTGAAAAGGAGAAGAAGTTTGCATGAACGCTGCAATGCGAAAAGATTTTTCTGGAATTAGAGGAGCGTCTGATGACAGCACCTGTCTTAGCGTTGCCAAATGTGCAGAGCAGTTTTGACATATACCGTGATGCTTCAAGGAAAGGTCTTGGATGTGTGTTGATGTAGAATGGCAAGGTTGTTGCTTATGCGTCGAGGCAGTTGAGGCCGCATGGGGAGAATTATCCAATGCATGATTTGGAGTTAGCTGTCGTTGTGCGTGCCTTAAAAATGTGGTGTCATTGTCTCATTGGAAATAGATGTGAGATATGTATGGACCATAGGAATTCGAAGTATATATTCACTCAGTTGGATCTCAATATGAGGAAGAGGAGATGGCTAGAATTGATCAAAGATTATAGTATCAGAATTTATTATCATCCTGGTAAGGTTAATGTAGCCGATGCTTTGAGTTGAAAGAGCCATAGTACGAATATGCTGATATTAAATGATCAATCGAGTTATGTAAGAAATTTCAGAACCGGAAAGTGAAAGTTGCTCCACAAGGATTTTTAGCTGCTTTGGGAGTGAAGTTAACACTTGAAGGTCATATCAGTGATGGTTAGAAGGATGACGAAAATATTAGCAGAATCAGGTCAAAGCGAGATGAAGGCTTAGTTGAGGATTTAACTGTGGATAAGTAAGGTACCATGTGGTTTAAAGGCCGAATCTAGAAGAAAGAGCTTAAGCAGTTGATTTTTGAAGAAGCTTATGATTCCAAGTATTCGATTCATTTAGGGAATGCTAAGATGTATCAAAATCTTAAGGAAAGATTTTGGTGGCCTAAGACGAAGCATGAAGTTGCTGAAAAAGTTGCTTTGTGTGATGTATGTCAGAGAATAAAGGCAATGCATCAGAGATCAGCAAATTTGTTACAGCCGGTGCAGATTTCTGAGTGGAAGTGAGAGGCAAACCAGTAATAAGATCCATAGCATTGGGAATTGCAGAGAACCAGAAGGGATATGGTTCCGTTTGGATCACCGTGGATCGCTAGACAAGGTCGCTCATGTTATACTAGTCAAGACTACTTGTTCAAGAGATCGCTTGGTAGAGCTGTATATGTGTCAAGGATAGTATGTTTGCATGGTGTGCCTATAAAGATCGTGTCAGATAGAGGTACCCAAGTTACTTCGAGATTTTGGAATAATTTGCATGAAGCTATGGGAGCTCGGTTGAATTTTTGCACAGAGTATCATCCACAGACAGATGGTCAGACTAAAAGAGTTAACCAAATTCTTGGGGATATGCTGAGAGCTTGTGCATTAGCTTATGCTATTTCGTGGGTAAGTGTTTACCGTATGCAGAGTTCAATTATAACAGCGGTTATCAGGCTAGTTTGTGGATGTCACCATCTTAGGCTTTGTATGGTCATGCCTGTCGTACTCTGCTGAATTGGAATAAGACAGGAGATCGTATGGTATTTGGACCTGATATTCTCAAGGAAGCCGAAGAGCGAGTTGCTATGATTAGAGAGAGGTTGAAGGTAGCACAGTCAAGGCAAAAGAGCTACACTTTGTCATGATCTCTCCGCCGACACACCAAAGAAGTGTTAATTGAATGGCACGAAGAGACGATCATGTCGTGTGGGTAAAGTGCGTAACCTCTGCAGAGTGTAAACCTATTCGAATAGCCGTGCTCGCGGTATTGAGCAACGCTCGGGAATTACAGTTAAGGGTTAGTTGAATTAAAAACTTGGTTGGGATGGCGGGATTGCCATGTGAAAAGTTGGAACTTGACTTACGATTGGAAACTTGGTTTACTTGAGAAATGCTGAATTTATCTATTACTGTTATTTGTTTTACAGTCTTTACAATCTATTTATTGTATTTGTTCATAAATGCTACTTTGTTGCAAAATAGCCATGATAGCCTATCTTTTGGAATAAGCCTTGCATATAGCTATGTTAGAATTGCATTCTGTGCACAACTTGTTGAGTGCTTTATGTACTCACCCTTGCCAACAACAACATCACCAGTTGAGGAGTCTGCATCAATGCTGGAGGAAAAGTAACAGGAAGAGACGAATGTTTAGGGCGCAAGCCTTGTCAGTTGCCTGTGGTATACTGAGGGGTTGTCTACGTTTTCATTCCGCTGCAGTTTAGTATGTTATTCAGCCTTGCGAGGCATATTCATGTAAGTTGACCATAAGGTCATTCAACTAGTAGTATATAATATATGATGTCTTTCATAATGTTTTCGTTGTGTATGGTTGTGATATTTACCGACGTTGAGCCTGTGTGCACTAGCGTGATCCTGGACTAGTGCAGTATACATAGAGGGTCCGAGTTTGCATATTCGGGTCCCGACAGAGAACCACTAAGAAAAACACAGAAAGTGACCGACAATCAGAATGATCACTAGCCTAGGTAGCATCAGAGTATGCCTAAAGCTGTAAGGAGCTGGAGCATGAAAAAAAAACGGCGAGAGATAGTTTCATAAAGATATCATAGAATACGAAGAAAATAACAATAGTGGAGCTAAGTGGGAGCAGAAACGAACTGACTTAAGATATATACTAGATACGAAATATCAGGACAAGGGACACCAAGGTAAACAAGACTCCCAAAAATATGACGATAGCGAGTAGGATCATCAAGAGGTTCACCATCAGTAGGTCGAAGGTGAACATTAAGCTCCATAGGAGTCTCGGTCGTGCGCTTGTCAGTGAGAGAAGCACGATCAGAAGATCCTAAATACACTTCTCTTTCGATAGGAAGAAGCACTCAGGTGTAGAGGAAACCTCAATCTCAAGGAAGTAACCACTACTACAGAAATGTACATCATAATCGGTTCTTTTTCATCATCACAGTCGGTTTTGGTGGCAATACAAATTCATTAAACAGTGATGAGGAGGCGCTATCACAGTCAATTTTCGCCCGATAGTGATAATAGGGACACAATCGGTTCTGAGCTAGAACCGATTGTGATGAACCTGTATAGAACCGATTGTAATGACCCCATTTGATATTCTGTACAAATTAAGATGTTTGATTAGGATGTTTGATTATTAATGTGCTATAATGTTTGATTAGGATGTTCTAAACAAGTACTTCATTACTAATAACTGATCACTGTGGGTTTTGGTTTTTCAAATTTTTTTGAATATGTGCAAGGATAGCACAACGGTACATTATGCACAAATTAAGTGCAATTTCTCTGCAAACTAACATTGGATAACATGGCCAATAGGGAAGTACATGCAAGACGTTAAATTAAAGACTGGAACGTTCTGGTCAAAATTTCTCTCCTGCGTGGGAGGTTGCATGATTACTGTGGTGTGTCTGTCACTTGTAACTTGGATGCTGAAGTGGCCTTTCCTGTATCACTAGACGCTAGTGGAAATCTTTGATACAATGGAATATATGCTACAAATCCAAGGATGAAATGAGTGAAGAACATGAGTAACGGTGTTCAGTTCGTGTGAGACTCAACAGGCTGGTGGAGAGATGAGGAACAAACAGACTAAACAATATTCGCTTTGGGTGTCATATTGCTGCAGCTAGTTACAGGGCAAGGTGCAAAGGATGTAAGGAAGCACATACTTGATACACTGGAAGATATTAAAAAATTACTAGAGAACAGCATAGATGGGCAAAGGGAAGTGTTAATAAAAGGCAATATCATAGATGCTAAGTTGGATGAATGGCCAACAGAAGATGCTGTGAAGATGGTATTACTGGGTCTGAGATTCACCGATCCGGTAGGGAAACAGCGTCCAGGCCATGCAAGTATAGTGTGGACTCAGATATGGGGTGCCTCCCATAGTTCCTACATCATGGCTGATGTTGCAAGGCGTTTTAAAATGCCTCACAAAGCTCAAAAACTGTGTCAAAATCTTATTTGAGGTATTTCTGAAAACGCTAGAAAAAATGCCAAAGGGAAAAGTCAGTCATGGCTGTTGTCAGAAACGCCTCGACCTCGCAACAGAAGTGTGGACTCAAATCAAGTCGATGAAATTGGGTTCCTCTCATAGTCAGGGGTGACAACCTTCCTATTTGAGTCGATTGGCTGATGGCCTGTTCAGGCAAGAAAACCAAAGTGATTCAACTTGTATGGTGTGATAGCTTCCCCTTCCTGAATGTGTGCTTGAACCTACTCTCTATGTAACTTTTTTATATAAATTACTTGATGCTCAGTTGACAATTATAAATGCAGTGATGATGATTGGAACACCTTTTCCTTCTTGAGATTTTGTTAATAAAATAGTTTTGAGATGTTTATGGTTGCCACTCTCGGTAACAAGTCTGTTGATATATTCGATTTTGTATATCATACTAGAGACGCCAGCTAGGTACACCCATACTCAAGGGCAGAGTCTTATGTCACAGTGATACACTACATTTCAGCTATGCATTGAGGAAGTTGAGGTTTAGACCTTGCCTCCATTAGCAGAAGGTGGTCCATGCCTTCGAAGATCATGCATTCATCGATTCGGGTTGCAAAAGGCCATGTTCGGATCGGGGATTCCGAGAATTGAACTGGGAACCTTCAGTCTGTTAGACAGTATCCTGTACTTACCTTGTATAGAGATTGCTAGTATCTTGTATTGCCTTATATTCGTGTATTGCCTTGTATAGACTTTCATTTTGTACCCTCATGTAACACTATATTCTAGCCCATTGGCCTCATATTGAATACAAGTGCTATTCATAACATGGTATCAGAGTCAAGGTTAGGGTTAGGGTTTTACTGACGTTGCGCTTGCGTCACCCAACACATCCTTGCTTGGCCGACTCTTCTCGTCAGCTCTCTCTCTTCGATTGTCGCCTCTGTCCACCGGCGGCTTCTCCAGTCCGCTGCTCTCCGTCAAGCCGGCCGAACAACAGGCTGCATCTGCGCCGAAGTCGTTGCCCACCATCTTCTCAGGCAACAGGCCCGACACCGTCGCCGCCCACTACCTTCTGCCGACGTGTTCCTTGACCCGGTCGATACCCCGTCGCCTCTTGGCACGCTCATTCCTGACCCACCCGACGTCGCCCGTCCGCGCGCCGCGTTGCTTCCTGGTGTCCCTTCGTGCTGGCCGTTCGGATCTGGGTTCCGCTCAGTCAACCGCTCGCTGTCCCGCCGCCGAGTCTCGATCTCCTCGCTAGGAGCCTACCGCCGAGTCCGCCACCAAGCCCGGCCTCCCCGTCGCCAAGTTCGGGCTGCCTGACGACGCGGTGCTTGCAGCGACGCCTTCCACCGACAGACGGCCACCTCTTTTGGACCGCGCGCTGCCGAGCCCGACGCTGGCCGACACTTCGGTTGGCTCGCCGGTCTTGGCTCCGACCAACCTCCTGTCCCGGTGGTCTCCTTGTCCCAGCCCAGTGGTCTCCTTGATCGAGTAGTCAGCCGGATTTTAATCGGTCGGATTTAAGCCGATTTAACCGTCTGGTAGTTAAAAAAATGTCGTCATCTGCAGGTTCTTCTTCAGGCACCGTCTCTGTTCCTCGCTGCCCAGTTATCTTCGATGGTCTCAATTATTGCGACTGAGTTCTACATATGCACCTTCACATGCGTGGTCAGCGTTTGTGGGAGTATCTTACTGGCAAACTATCTCCGCCTCGTCCTGCTCCCCCTGCCACGCCTGTCATTCCCAAGGAGGCTGATGATGCTGCTAAACAGAAGATCTCTGATGACTATATTGATGTTGTGGAGTCTTTTCAGACTCAATTTACTGCATACAAGATATGGATTAATGAAGATGCTCGTGCCTCTACTATTCTGGTTGCTAGCATGGAGGTGCATCTCACTGGTGATATTTTTGGTTTGTCTTCGGCACAGCTGATGTGGGCGCATCTTCGCGATCGCTATGAGCCTGCTGGCGATTCTTTGTACCTTCTTCGTTTCTGACGAGAGCGATCGTTCTGACAGGTGATTTTACTGTGGATGAGTTCTATGCACAACTATCCTCGGTGTGTTGTCAGCTTGATTCTCTTGCACCGGAGGTTTGCCGCACCTGTCAGTGCTGCCATCGACAGCACTCTCACTTGAAGCTTCGTTACATCTACGACTTCCTGACACGTCTTCGGGTTGAATTTGAGCAGATTAGTGCTCAGCTGCTTGCTCGTCATCCTCTTGTGACCTTGTTGGAGGCCCTTGCAGCTATTCGTACTGAGGAAACTCGTCTTCGTGATGCGGGCTGCTCGTATCTCCTTCAGCCCTAGCGGTGCCTCATGCTACTCCACCAGTGGCACCTACTTTAGTGTCGACTACTGAGGGTGGAGGCTTCACTGCACCTACTGCAACAAGAACGGGCATGTGGAGCAGTTCTACTACCGGAGGAAAAAGGATCTTGCTCGTCGAGGTGGATGCTCTTTTAAGGGCACTGGACTTCTGGGCGTTTCTCCTTAGCAAACCTCTGCTAATTCTGACTCTACTCAGGAGATTCTCAAGCTGTTACGTCGCATGGCTGCTTCTGCACCGACAGGTTCTGCTGGTTCTACTACTCAATCTTCTAGTGAGAAACCACCTTCTACATCCTCTTCAGGTATCTTACCATGGATTCTTGACTCTGATGCTTCTTTTCATATGACTTCTGATTCCACGAGTCTTCATTCCATTAGTTCTCCTGCTGCTCCTATCACTGTTCAGACTGCAGATGGGACCTCTTTTTCTGTTACAGGACGAGGCACTCTTTTGTCTTCCTCTTTTAATATTCCTGCTATTTCTCATGTTCCCAAACTGACCATGCAGCTCATATCTGCTGGCCAGCTCACTGATCATGGCAGTCATGTTATCCTTGATTCTGACTCTTGCTGTGTTCAGGATCGCCGCACGGGGTCTCTGGTTGGGACTAGCCCTCGCCGCCGTGACTCTCAGCGTCTCTAGGAGCTTGACTGGCTTCATCTTCCTTCCACTGCCCCTGCCAATCTCTCTGTCTCCTCCACTGCTTCCGGCTCAGTTGCATCTTCTACCGGGTCGTTTGCTCAATGGCATCACCGTTTAGGGCATCTTTGTGGGTCACGTCTGTCTTCTTTAGTTCGTCATGGTCTTTTAGGATCTATGTCTAATGATACCTCTTCAGATTGTGCGGGTTGTAAGCTTGGTAAACAGCTACAACTCCCCTATCCTTCTAGTGAGTCTATATCTCAACGTCCCTTTGATCTTGTTCATTCTGATGTTTGGGGTCCGGCTCCTTTTGTTTCAAAAGGGTCATAAATATTATATTCTTTTTATAGATGATTTCTCTCGCCAAACTTGGATATGCTTTATGTCCTCTCGTAGCGAGGCTTTATCCATCTATAAGAATTTTGCCACTATGATCCGTACTCAGTTTGACTCTCCTATTCAAGTTCTTCGTGCTGACTCAGCAGGGGAGTATCTGTCAGGAGCTCTTCATGCTTTTCTTGCTACGCAGGGTACTCTTTCTCTGTTTTCTTGTCCTGGTGCTCATGCTCAAAATGGTGTAGCTGAGCGCAAGCATCGTCATCTTATTAAGACAGCTCGTGCTCTTTTACTTGCTTTCGCTGTTCCACTTCACTTCTGGGCTGAGGCTGTTTGCACTGCCACTTACTTGATTAATATTCAGCCTTCTTCTGCTCTTCAAGGTGGGATTCCGGTGGAGCGTCTTTGTGGCATGCGCATGCCTCCTAATTACTCTAGTCTTCGCCTCTTTGGGTGTGTGCTATGTCCTCCTTGCACCTCGTGAACTCACCAAGCTAACAACTCAGTCTGTTAAGTGCGTTTTTCTGGGCTATAGTGTTGAGCATAAGGGATATCGCTGTTGGGATCCTGTTGGCCGACGGATGCGGATCTCTCGAGATGTTACTTTTGATGAGTCTCATCCCTTCTACCCTCGTCCTTCTTCTACTCCAGCATCTATTGTCAAGCCACTTTTTTTTCTGACTTTTCCTGATTCTCCTGTTGTCACTTTTCCTTCTCCATAGTTGGCTCCTCCTTCTTCGCCGACCTCTCCAGATGAGTCTTCACATCCGGTGCCTCCTCCAGATGTTTCCTCTGACATTGTTCCTTCTTATCCTCTATACTAAACTCGTCGTCCGCGAGTTGAGGATTCTTCTAGTGTAGCTGTTGAGTCACCTTCTTCAGTACCTCCTCGCTACGCTCTTCAAGATCGCCAGTCTATTCGCCCTCCTGAGCGCCTTGGCTTTGCTGGTGCCGTTCTTGCCGAGCCGACTTCTTACCGCGATGCTGTTATTCATCAGGAATGGCAGTATGCGATGGCAGAGGAGCTTGTTGCCCTTGAGCGCACTGGCACATGAAATCTTATGCCCCTTCCTCCACGTGTCCGTCCCATTACATGCAAGTAGATTTATAAGGTTAAGACTCGCTCTGATAGTTCTCTTGAGCGCTACAAGGCTCGTCTCGTGGCACGTGGTTTTCAACAGGAGTATGGTCGTGATTATGATGAGACTTTTGCTCCTGTAGCTCACATGACCACTGTTCACACTCTTCTTACTATAGCCTCTGTTCGTACGTGGTCTATCTCTCAGCTTAATGTCAAGAATGCCTTTCTTAATGGTGAGCTACATGATGTCTATATGCAGCCACCAACAGGGTATTCTGTTCATGAGGGCATGGTTTGTCGACTTCGCTGCTCTCTTTATGGGCTTAAGCAAGCCCCTCGTGCTTGGTTTGAGCGTTTTTCTTCTGTGGTCACTGCTGCTGGCTTTTCTACTAGTACTCATGATCCTGCGCTTTTTGTTCACACTTTGCCTCGTGGTCGGACTATTCTTCTTCTATATGTCGATGACATGATCATTACTGGATATGATTCATAGTATATTGTCTTTGTAAAGGCATGTCTCAGTGAGCAGTTTCTCATGTCTGATATGGGTCCCATCCACTACTTCCTTGGTATTAAAGTTTCTTCTACACCTGAGGGCTTCTTTTTATTGCAAGAGAAGTATATTCAGGATCTTCTTGATCGTGCTTCCCTTGCTGACCAGCGCACTGCCGAGACTCCCATAGAGCTCAATGTTCACCTTCGGTCTACTGATGATGAACCTCTTGAGGATCCTACTCGCTATCGTTATCTTGTTGGGAGTCTTGTTTACCTTGGTGTCACTCGTCCTGATATTTTGTATCCTGTTCATATCTTGAGTCAGTTTGTTTCTGCTCCCACTCAGCTCCACTAAAGTCATCTTCTTTGTGTTCTGCAATATCTTCGTGGAACTATCTCTCGGTGTTTTTCTTTCCACGCTCCAGCTCTTTACAGCTCCAGGCATACTCTGATGCTACCTAGGTTAGTGATCACTCTGATCGTCGGTCTCTTTCTGTTTATTGTGTTTTTCTTGGTGGTTCTCTCATTGCTTGGAAGACTACGAAGCAAACTGCAGTTTCTCGTTCGAGTGCTGACGCTGAGTTGCGAGCTATGGCTCTTTTGACAGCAGAGGTTACCTACTTACGGTGGTTACTTGAGGATTTTGGTGTTTCTGTGTAGAAACAGAAACTGCACATGATGTCAGACTCATGTTCAGTATGTTTTACCAATAAACAAGTTTGCCAAGTTCTCATTTTGTCAAGAAGCTTTGGAGTGATTTCATATTTTTGCAGTGGTTGGCATCCAAAAATATCCCAATATTCCCCATATATCTTGCTAGCCCCCATTTAAAGCTGCTTGCACCCAATATTCCCCATTTAGTTCTAATACCAAAACTAAATTGATGCTTGCATTGATCCAGATAGTATGCCAAACTATGCGTAAGTATGAATGCATCCAGCGTAAGTAGCTAGTTCTACCTCACCACTACAGAGGCGGCAGAGCAGCCGAAGGAGGCGTTGGTAGAGAGGAGGCCCGAGGGAGGAGGGTGCCGGCGGCGTGGGGACCCGAGGGAGGAGGGTGTCGCCAGCGTAGGGGAGTGGAGGGCGCCAGCAGCGTGGGGGCCCAAGGAAGGAGGGCACCGGTGGCGTGGAGGAGTGGAGGGCGCCGACGGTGTGGGGGCCAGCGTGGGGGCAGGCGGTGTGGAGGCAGCGTGGAGGAGTGGAGGGCGCTGGCAGCGTGGGGGCCCAAGGGAGGAGGGCACCGACGACGTGGGGGAGTGGAGGGCACCAGTGGTGTGGGGGCTGGCGGCATGGAGTCGGCGAGGCCGAGAACAAAGAGGCGGAACAGGGCTGGCGGTATGGGAGTGGAGACTGAGGTTTTTGTAGTGAGGCTAGCTGATTAATGTCAGTTCTTAGGGTGAACCAATTGCAATGAGGATACTTATTGGCATCGGTTCTTAAAGTGAAACGATTGCAATGAGGACAACCTATTAGTGTCGGTTCTTAAGATAAACCGATTGCAATGAGGATAGCTTATTGGTGTCGATTCGTAATGTGAACCGATTGCAATGAGGATAGCATATTGATGTTGGTTCCAACCTAAGAACCGATTGTGATGTGCAACCTAAGAACCGATTATGATGTGCCCGGTTCTAATATTAGAACCGATTGTGATGTGCCTAATGCTACATCACAATCGGTTCTAACATTAGAACCGATTGTGATGATTCCCCGCCAATTATTAACACCCTCGCCGAATCATTTATCACAATCGGTTTTTTCTTTAAAAGTTGAGAACCAACCCAGATGAAGCGATAGTGTTGTACCATTTTGTAGTAGTGAGCAAAGGGATCCCAAATCAGATATGAGAAATTGCTCTCTGAGACGTGCCTTTACAAAGGAAATACACTGAGAATCATCTCCAGTAATGATCATGTCATCAACATATAGAAGAGTCTGACCACGAGGCAAAGTGTGAACAAAGAACGCAGGATCATGAGCACTAGCAGAAAAACCAACCGCAGTGACCACAGAAGAAAAACACTCAAACTAGGCACGAAGGGCTTGCTTAAGCCCGTAAAGAGATCGGCAGAGCCGACAAACCATACCCTCAGGAACAAAATATCTCGGTGGTAGCTGCATATAGACCTCCTCACGCAACTCACCGTTAAGAAAGCATTCTTAACATCAAGCTGAGAGATGGACTACTCACGTACAAAGGCCATAGCAAGAAAAGTGCGAACAGTGATCATGTGAGCCACATGAGCAAAAGTCACATCATAATCATGACCATGCTCTTGCTGAAAACTACGTGCCATGAGACAAGTCTGGTAGCGCTCGAAAGAACCATCAAAGCGAGTCTTAACCTTATAGACCCACTTGCATGTAATGGGACGAACACATGGAGGAAGGGGCACAAAATCCCACATACCAGTGCGCTCAAGGGAATCAAACTCCTCGGCCATCGCATGCTGCCATTCTTGATGATTGACAGCATCACGGTAAGAAGTCGGCTCGACAAGAGCTGCGCCAGCAAAGCAAAGGCGCTCTGGAGACCGAATAGACCGGCAATCGCCAAGAGCATAGCGAGGAGACACTGAAAAATTTGACTCAGCAGGAGAAGACGGCACATCAGAGGAATCCTGAACTCACGGGCGACGAGTGTAGTATAGAGGATATGAAGGAACAATGTTAGGAGAAACCTTTGAAGGAGGCACCAGTGGTGAAGACACCAGAGGAGGGCCTGACGATGAAAGAGACGCTAACCGTGGAAAGGAAAAAGTGGCAACTAGAGTATCAGGAAAGGTTAGGAAAGAAAGCGGCTCGACAAGATATGCTAGAGTGGTAGAAGGACGAAGGTAGAAGGGATGAGACTCATCAAAAGTAACATCCCCAGATATCTGCATCTATTGGCCAACAGGATCCCAACAACGATATCCCTTATGCTCAGCACTATATCCTAGAAAAACGCACTCAACAAACTGAACGGCCAGCTTGGTGCGTTCACGAGGTGCAAGAAGAACATAGCACACACACCCAAAGAGGCGAAGACTAGAATAATCGGGAGCCATGCCACAAAGATGCTCCACTGGAATCTCAGCCTAAAGAGCAGAAGAAGGCTGAATATTAATCAAGTAAGTGGCAGTGGAAACAGGCTTAGCTCAGAAGTGAGGTGGAACATCAGAAATAAGCAAAAGAGCACGAGCTGTCTCAAGAATATGATGATGATTACGCTCAGCCACACCATTCTAAACATGAGCACCAGGACAGAAAAACTGAGAAAGAGTGTCTTGTTCAGCAAGAAAAACACGAAGAGCTTCTAACAGATACTCCCCTGTCGAGTCAGCACGAAGAACACAAATAGGAGAATCAAACTGAGTATGGATTATGGTGGCAAAATTCTTATAGATGGATAAAACCTCACTATAAGAAGATATAAATATATCCAGGTGTGGCGAGAGAAATCATCTATAAAAAGAATATAATATATATGACTCCCTTTTGAAACAAAGAGAACCGAACCCCAAACATCAGAATGAACAAGATCAAAAGGTCGTTGTGACACGGACTCACTGGAAGGATAGGGGAGATGTAGCTGCTTGCCAAGCTTACAACCCACACAATCTAAAGAGGTATTACTAGACACATATCCTAAAAGGCCACAACGAACGAAAGAAGACAGACGTGAACACAAAGATGTCTCAAACGGTGATGCCACTGAGCATGAGGTAGAAGCGGTGGAGACAGAGAGACTGGCAGGGACAGTGGAAGGAAAAGAGTTCCCAGAGACATTGTGAGTCATAGCAGCGAGGGCCAGTACCAACCAGAAACCCCATACGATGATCCTGAACACAACAAGAGTCAGAATCGAGTATAACACGATAGCCATGATTAGTGAGCTGGCCAAGGGACATAAGCTGCATAGTCAGTTTGCGAACATGAGAAACAACAAGAACATGAAAAGAGAAAGACAAAATATTGTCTCGTCCTACAATAGAAAGAGAGGTACCATTTGCGGTCTGAACAGTGATAGGAGCAACGAGGGGACTATTGGAATAAAGACTCGTGGGATCAGATGTCATATGAAAAAAAGCACTAGTGTCAAAAATCCATGGTAAGATACCTGAAGGGTATGTGGAAGGTGGTCTCTCATTAGAAGACTGAGTAACAGAACCAGCGGAACCAGTCGGTTTAGAAGTAGCCATGTGACGTAGCAGCGCGAGAATTTTTTAAGTGGAGTCAGAACCAGTAGAAATCCTCTAAGGGTAGGCGCCAGAGCCTCCACCTCCCGTCAGAGGGGCGGCCACCTTGACGAGCAATATCCTTTTTTCCAATAATAGAACTGCTCCATGTGTCCATTCTTGTCACAATATGTGCAATGAAGCCCTCCGACCCCAGCGACCACCACTAGCGGAGGGGCAACACGAGGCATAACAGATGTGGAAACTGGTTCACGCACAACCAAAACCGAAGGAGATGCTAGCAAACATGCACCATGAAGGCGAGTCTCCTCAGAAAAAATAGCTACAAGGGCCTCCAACAAGGTCACACGAAGGTGGCGAGCGAGTAGCTAGGCATGAATCTACTTAAACTTAGCACGGAGACATGTCAAGAAGTCGTAGATGCGGCGAAGCTCCAGATATGAGTGCTAACGCTGACAGCACTGGCAAATGCGGCAAACCTCCGGTCCAAGAGAATCAAGCTGACGCCACACCGAGGATAGTTGCACATAGAACTCATCCATAGTAGAATCACCTTACTGTAGCAATTGCTCCTGTCGCACAACGGCTAGGTACAAAGAAACACCAATAGGCCCATAGCGGTTGCGAAGATACGCCCACATCAACTGTGTGGAAGCCAAAGCAACCATATCTCTAGTGAGCTGTACCTCCATGCTAGCAACCAAAATAGTGAAGACACGAGCATCTTCATCAATCCACATCTTGTAGGCAGCAAACTGAGTCTGAAAAGACTCCAAAGTATTAGCATGATCATCATACGCCTTCTATCGAGCAGCATCATCAGCTTCTTTGGGAATAACAGACATAATAGGGGAGCAGGATGAGGCGAACAAGGTATCCCACCGATGAGAAACTCCCAAAGATACTGACCACGCATGTGAAGACCCATATGTAGAACCCAGTCTCGATAAATGAGACCATCGAAGATAACTGGGTAGTAAGAACAGAAACGATGCCCGAGAAAGAACCAGAAGCGATGACATTTTTTTATTTTTTTACTTACTAGCAGAGTACTAGTAGTACTTTGTTTCACACGCGTGCGTTGCGATAGAGGCAAAAGCAAGAAATCACTGGGTGCTTGGCCTAGCGCCGGTGCTGGCAAAGTGCGGTAGCCAGAGAGGGGTCGTTGGCGGAGAGGGCCGGAGACGGAGATGAGCGCGTGGATGGTGACGTGCGAGCGTACAGCGACGGCGCGAGCAAAGATGTCCATCGTCGGGGCGACGGCGCGGGCGAAGACGTCCTTCATTGGGGCACCAGCGGGGGTCGAGGTGGCGACCCTAGGATGGCATGTAGATCCTCGCGTGTGGATGGCGCCGGTGGAGGTCGAGGCGGCGGACCCCAAGGCAGGGTGGAACCAAGCGCATGGACATTGCCGGGGATAGCGACGTCCAGGGAGTAGCACCGTCCAAGGAGCGAGGCAATGGCCGGAGAGGCTTGGCGATGAGGAGGCAGCCAGTTGGGGCCAGATAGGAACGGCAACCCGATGGAAACTTGACACGACAGCGGGAAAAATCGCATGAAGAGTAACAACAGCCGGTCAACAAGGAGAAGATGGTGGATGGTGCAAGTGCAACACTGATAAAAAAACTCTAACCCTAACCTTGCTCTGATACCATGCTATGAATAGCGCTTGTATTCATCATGAGGCTAATAGGCCAGAATATATACATGTACATAAGGATACAAAAAGAAAGCCTATATAAGGCAATAGCTATAGAAGGTAATACATGATACTAGCAATCTCTATACAAGGCAATCTAGGATACTAGCAATCTCTATACAAGGCAATATAGGATACTGTCTAACAATCCGTAATGATCTGAACCCACCATAATAAACAGAGTAGTTCCTTTTCTTTTTCCTACGATTAACATGGTAATTTCTAACCCTTGAGAACAAACATGGTGGCTTCTTTCTATTGTTTAATAATAAAATAGATTAGCAAATTTTATTTTGAGATCTCTCTCCTTATGTGTGAAAGAGAGGATTGGGAGGTGGAATCAAGCAAATTTACACTCTCAACCTTTAAATTAAAGGTAGTGCTACTTTTTTTTCAAATTAATATATCTCCAAATCAACTATTGAATATACAACTTTTAAAATTAGGGTCCACTAAATTAATGGATTGATGTTTTTCCAGATCTCTTTCAAATTAATATATCTCTAAGACAACTATCTAATCTACGCCTTTAAAATTGGAATAAATTTCACAAAACTACAAGTTTTTTTGTACAAACTATTAGAAAATTACAAGTTTTAGATCCTATTACACAAAACTACAGACTTTAGGAGAACTTTTATCACAAAACTACAGATTTTAGAATTGATCGTTTCTTGTAACGGGTCTAACAGTGTAGGTCCACATGGCAGCCTCACATGCCCCTATTTCCCGTACTCGCGTGTGAGGTTGCCAAGTGGGCCCACACTGTTAGACACGTTACAAGTAACGGTTAATTCTAAAACCTGTAGTTTTGTGACACGAGTTCTTCTAAAATCTATAGTTTTGTGAAATAAAAGCGAAAATATGTATTTTTCTAATAGTTTATACAAAAAAAATCTGTAGTTTTCTGAAATTTACTCTTAATATTAGGGTCCACCAATTGAAGTTTCGGATTTTTTTTATGAGGGTTTCTAGCATATTTCTCTTTTTTCTCAGTAACCATAAAAGACCTTAGATAGATGATTCATCAAACTTGCACTAAAAATTTCCATATAAAAGATTTGACACATGCACCTACAAAAAAATGATTTGTTTTTGAAAAATAAAGAGTGTGCTGTGCCACTATAAAGCTGTGTTAATAGAAAAGTAGCACGCCAAACACCCTTATGTTTACTTGAACTATCCAAATTTGCAAAGATATTACTCCCTCCGTCCTGGAAAATAAGGGACAGAAGAAATTTTAGGACAGATTATGGTTTCTGCCAAAAGACTCTAATGCCCCTATTTAATACTGTGTCTCTATTAATTGGCAACATGCATGCATTGATTAATCACGATTATAGGGAATGACTTGCCTCATTTTTGTTTTGGAATATGTGTGGTCGCATGTATCTGCGTGCATCTGCATGCATGGGCACAATTTGAGGACACAATTTAAGGGGGGAGAGCTCTCAATCCCTAATATTGGAGGACACAATTTGAATGCTTCTCTCCCTTATTTTCAAGGACGGAGGGAGTAGTTTATTTATGTTTCGATGTCGCATCCCGAGACAACATTTTACATTCAATGTATGGCAATCAATAGTGCCTCTGATTGATATAGCTAATCATTGAAAGGCGATTGAAGGAAGACAAATTCAATTGAGACATTGAAGTATGGCCATCCTGAAGGTGGTCGTTGTTGTAACCGTAACCGTAAGGATGGGCGCGAGAGAGGTACTGTCCCACGGCCAAACCAGATGTGAGTGCAATGAAACAAGGGATATAGTTTTGCTTGTGTTTATTGGCGCGGAATCGATGCCAACAGAGATCGCGGAGATAAACAGAGGATTCAGTGAGTCATACATCAGAAAACAAGAATTAGTCACACTTGATAAGTACTTATTGAAATATCATAGCCTAGCCGTACAGCAGCAAGTGGAGTACGGTCATTTTCTGAGGTAAAACAGTACGTATTGTTGGGAAACCTCATCGCCCATTGAAGGCTCATGATTGGTCCCTTAGCCGAAACCCTAGTTGAGCGCTATATAAGGAGGAGGGGGTCCCCCTATGTACAAGTATCACAAAGCAATAAAGAATTCTGTCGTCGCTCCCCATATACCTGTGTCTCTCTCTCTCTGTTCTTCAATTTAGATCTGTTCGGGAACCCTGGACTATTCGATGGCGAGGTTCCTTAACACGTTATCAGCACGAAGCTCTACCGGTGAACGGATTGAAAAGGTGAGAAGAGGTGAGAATCGGCGATTGAATCTAAACGCTTGTCGTTTCTATGCATGCATCTCATACTGTTTGTCACATGGCATGAAGCTGCGCGGATATGGCTCGAAGCTACAGTACAAGTCGATTTTACTGTTCATGCAAGAAAAAAAACGCCGCCGTTGCCTCGGCTTGCGCGCCCGTAGCACGCTGTCGTAGCTACCGGCGCCGTCGGCCCCGCTGCCGTGCCACCGCCTCGGCCTCGTCGGCGCGCCTCGCGCATCGCCGCCGTCGGCTCGGCCGATACCACAGCCGGCGCTCGGCGATCTGCGCCGCCGCGCCGCGCGCGCACGAGGCCCTTCGGCGTCCGTCTCGCCTCGTCGGCTCCGTCCGGCCCGCCTCGCCCGCCGCCGCGTCGCCGCCGCCCGGCCTCGCCCGCAACGCCGCCACCCGCCGCGACGCGTCGCGCCGCTTTGCACTCGCGCCCGGCTCTCGGCCGCTCGCCCGCCACTGCGCGTCGCCGCCGCCGCCGCTGCCGTCGCCTCGGTTACCGCGACTTTCGCAACGCGCCGCCGCTGCGCCACCGCCGGCGTTGCGCCGCAGCGTTGCCGCCGCCGCCGCCGCACCCGCCGACGAAGACGCTGCAGCTCGGCCTCGGCCGCGGCCGCCTCCACGCACCGGCACCGCCGCAGCCCGCCTCGGAAGCGTCGCCGCGCGCCTCGACTTCCGTGCCGCATCGCGCCGCTCGAGCGTCGCCGGCTCGAAGCCGCCGGCGGCGTTGCGCCCGGCGTTGCGCGCGTACGCCGGCGTTGCGCCGGCCGCTGCCTCCTCGGCTTCACCGACGCCACGCGCCCAAGAGTCGCCGCCTCGGCCGGTCGCGCATGAAGCGCCGCGCAGCGCCTCCGTCGCGCTGGCCGGGCCCCGTCGGTCGCCGCCGCGGCTCGGCCGCGCCGACGCCGCCGCCGCGTCCGCGCTTCGCCGCCACGCCTGACGGCCGATGTCGCCGCCAAGGCGCTTTGCGCCGTGCGCCTCGGCTCCACCGACGCATAGCGCCCGGCGCCGCCGCGCTTTGACGGCGTCACCGTCGTGCCTCGACGCCGGCTCACGGCCGTCGGCCTCGCCGCCCGCCCGCCCTCGGTTTCCTCGGTGGCGCTACGACGAACGCCGCTCCGGACCGCCGTCGTGCGACGCTGCCTCGGCTCGTAGCTGCCGCGCCTTCCCGTCCCGTCCCGCCGTGCGTCACCTTCCCGGCCCTAGCTTGCCACCGCTGCCTCAGCCCCGTGCGCTCCAGACCGTCTCTGACGCTCGTGGAAGTCGGAACACGTGCGATGCGGCATGGGCGAGGCGGCGCGAGCATGCGGGGCGGCGCGAGGGGAATGCTGGCGGTTAGGGTTTGGCAACCCTAGCCACTAGGCTTTATGGCCCATGGAGAGCAGCGCGGCCCAACTGGCCGCTCGGCCGGGAAAGAAAAGGGAAAGAAAAGAAAGAAAAGGAAAGGAAAGAAGATAAAAAAGAAAGAAAGAAAGAAAAAAAAGCAAAAAAAAATTAAGGGAAATTGCCAGAAAATCCAGAAGAATTATTTGGCTCTGTTTTAATTTTTCTAGCTTTATTCTCTGCATTTATGAATATTCTTTATGAATTGTGAATTCATTGCTTTATTTAGTATACTGGAAATGCATGGCAATTTATTTTCTGCATTTTATGATTTCTGCAACCATTTTCTATTAGATTACACGCAGTAATCTAATGTCAAAATTTTGAAATCATGCAAATATCTGGCATCGTGAATCGTGAGTTTGAAGAAATGGCCCGCGCGGTCAGAACTACCTCACTTGGGCATCGGACGTGAAGATTGTTCTTGGGGGCAAGAAGCTCCGTGCTGCGATTGGTCTAGGGTCCTCGCAGGACGCAAAACCTACCATCGAGTAGAACGATCAAGCCTTGAATCGCATTTTTTTATGGTTGTTAGCAATTTCTTTTGAATAATGAATTGAAAGCTCTGGAAGAGCATACTTCTCTAATGAATAAATATGCAATTTATTCTTTATTCAAGTATTCTTTAATTTGCATACAATGTTTGAATTATTTTGCCACCATTTGAAGGGAAATATTCTCCTTTTTAGAAATCGTTTAGCGCCCAAATAGAAGAGATGTGCATTGTTGATAGTGGCACAACAAATACCATCTTAAGATAGTCCAAATACTTCCAGTCGATCACGAAGAACGCTGGAAAGATTACTATGATCGCAGGAAGCGATTCCTATATAATAGGCTTCGGAAGAGCCACAATTATATTACCTATGGGTACAACTTTGGTAATTGAAGAAGCCCTTTTGTACCCCGAATCAACGCGCACTCTCTTAAGTTTCAAAGACATCCGCGCCAATGATTTTCACGTAGAAACCAAATGAAGAAAATGGCAAAGAATACATGTGCATTGTGAAGCACGCGGTATGTGAAAAAAAGATATTAGAAAAATGTTCCTCATATGGATCTGGGTTATACTACACGAATATTCATGCACCCGAAGTGTATACTTCCTTGAAGACTGTTTTTAGAAGCTCTGAGTTATTTTTTTCTTTATGGCATGGTAGATTAGGCCATCCTGGTCTTAGAATGATGAGAAATATAGTGAACAACTCACAATGTCATGGCATTAATGTTAAAAATTTTCTGAATCATGAAGATTTCGTGTGCCCTAAATATGCCACCGGGAAATTAATAACTAGACTCTCTATCATGAAAGTGCAAAGTGAAATCCCTGCATTCCTGGAACGCATCCAGGGGATATTTGCGGCCCGATTCAGCCCTTGTCAGGGCCGTTTCGATACTTTAGGGTGCTCATCGATGCTTCCTCGAAATAGTCGCATGTATGCTTATTGTCAACAAGAAACCATGCTTTTGCAAAGCTGATCTCGCAGATCATAAGAATTAAGAATGCTTTCCCTGATCATCGCGTGAAGTCCATTAGAATGGACAACGCCGAGAATTTACTTCAAAGGCATTTGATGATTATTGCATCGCAATGTGGATAGCGCTTGAGCACTCCGTACCGCACGTCCATACGCAAAATGGGCTAGCTGAAGCACTAATAAAGAGGATTAAGTTCATTGCCAGACCACTTTTGCAGAGTTGTAACTTGCCCAACACTTGTTGGGGACACGCAGTCCTACACGCAGCAGCTCTTATCAATTTCAAACCGTCGGCCTACAACATCCATTCTCCTATGCAGCTTGTGCACGGGATCATCTCGAAGATCTCCCATCTCAGAAAATTTGGGTGTATGGTATATGTACCTATACCATCCCCTCAGCGGACTGCAATGGGCCCTCTGCGCAAGTCTGGGATATACGTTGGTTATGAGAGTGCATCCATAATCAGGTATCTGGAACCCATGACTGGAGATTTGCATACAGCTCGATTCGCTGATTGCATCTTTGACGAGGACCGTTTCCCGACATTAGGGGGAGGAAATCAACCTGTTCAGAGGCCTCAAAGAATGCACCAGAAAGGGTGGAAATACCAAAGAAAATAGAAGGTATCCATCATCCTGTTCAGAGACCTCAAAGAAAAAGAACAGGAAACCTGGCTCCTCAAACCCAAAGTAACCGGAGACGTCTGAGAAAATCAAGAGAGGACTTACCACAACCAATCACGAAAATACCCCAAGGAAAGAAGGGGAGCCAGTTGAGACCTGGCACTGGAAAGAAGCCAACAGGAAAGGCAATTCCAGACTTGAATCTTCCACTACAGGAAGCCGTCGGAAATAATGTGTGCGCACACATAGGCGATGAAAAGCTAAAGGAACATGCTCCTGCGATAGGGAAAAGCAGTGAAGAGCAAGTAGAAGTGCATGAAGCACTCCATGAAGAAATGGCCATAAACTTTGTAATAACAGGAGAATCCCTGAATAGAACAACAGCCAACGTTGATGCATACTTCGCAAAGAAGATTGCCTCGATCATTGATCATCATCCCGAGCCTGCATCTCTTGCAGAGTGCAAGAAAAGGCTAGATTGGGAAGAATGGAAAAGGCAATCATCTGCAGAGTTAGTCTCTCCGAACAAGAGAGAGGTGTTTGAGCCCGTATGCCGCACACCTCCCATATAAACCTGTAGATCACAAATGGGTCTTTGTTCTAAGAGAAATGAAAACAACGGTTGTAAGGTACAAGGCAAGGCTTGTAGCTCAAGGTTTCACTCAACGTCCCGGAGTTGATTATGAAGAAACCTATTCTCCGGTCATGGGAGGAATTACCTTTAGATATTTGATCTCAATGGCGATCAACTTGAAGTTGAGAATGAAGCTAATGGATGTTGTCATAGCATATTTGTATGGAAACTTGGATTTGGAGATATACATGAAAGTACGGAAGGAATTCCTAACCCAACCAAGACGGAGCAAATAGAAACTCATGACAAAGGTGAAATTGGAGAAATCATCGTATGGGCTAAAGCGATTAGGAAGAATGTGGTACAATCGCTGAGTGACTTCCTCTGCAAGAAAGGCTACACAAACAAATAAGATTGTCCATGCGTATTTATACAGCGATCCCCGAATGAATTCTGTATAATCTCCGTCTATGTAGATGACTTGAACATCATTGGGACGGATGAAGAAATTTAAGAAGCATGCTCATACTTGAAGTCTGAGTTTGAAATGAAGGATTTGGGCAAAACCAAGTTTTGTTTAGGCTTGCAGCTTGAACATGTCCAAGGAGGAATTTTGGTACACCAATCAACCTACACGCAGAAAGTGTTGGAAAGGTTTGGATTTGAAAAGGCATATCCTGCGAAGACTCCAATGGTCGAAAGGTCACTCCAAGCGGATCTAGACCCATACAGACCTAGAGAAGAGGGGGAGGAAAGTCCTGGGAGCAGAATTCCCATATCTAAGTGCAGTTGGAGCGCTCATGTACTTGCGAATAGCACCAGGCCGGACATTGCGTTCGCTGTGAATTTGCTAGCCCGGTACAGTGCAGAACCCACCAAAAGGCATTGGAAAGGGATCAAGGATATCTTCCGTTACCTCCAAGGAAGCAAAGATCTTGGTTTGTTTTTCAGAAGAAACAATGAATTGAATTTGGTTGGCTACGCCGATGCTGGGTACTTATCAGACCCGCATACTGGCAAGTCCCAAACTGGCTATGTTTTCCTATGTGGAGGAACAACAATTTCTTGAAAGTCGTCTAAGCAGACTCTTGTCTCGACGTCGACAAACCACTCGGAAATCATTGCTTAGTATGAAGCATCTCGTGAATGTGCATGGCTCCGAAAAATGGTTCACCATATCCAGAAGTCGTGTGGTTTGAACATTGAGCAAACTCCCACAATCATCTATGAAGACAATGCAGCTTGCGTTGCCCAAGCACAGATGGGTTATGTGAAGAGCAATCTCACGAAGCATATCAACCCCAAGTTCTTCTATGCTCACGAATTGCATAAGATGAACGAGATCAGGATATTGCATACTAAGTCATGTGAAAATCTTGCAGATTTGTTCACTAAATCACTTCCAGCATCTACCTTTGAAAGGTGCGTTAAAGGAATTGGAATGATGAGACTTAGAGAAGTGTAGATTTCAGGGGGAGATATTTCACATACTCCCACATGAATCTCGAACATGAATTATGAATACCCAATATGAATCTCGAAGATTAGTGATTGAAGTTTGGATGAATTGTACTCTTTTTCCTTAGCAAGTTTTTCATGAAGTTTTCTTGCATAAGGTTTTAACGAGGCAATTCGTGCAACATAGTGAGCATATGCTATGTACTCTTTCTCCAAGTATTTTTCCCACTGGGTTTTTCTGGAGTTTTAATGAGGCATATGCATCTCGCGGCAAAGGGCCCAAGGGGGAGTGTTGGGAAACCTCATGGCCCATTGAAGGCCCATGATTGGTCCCTTAGCTGAAACCCTAGGTGAGCGCTATATAAGGAGGGGGTCCCCTTATGTACAAGTATCACAAAGCAATAAAGGATTCTGTCGTCGCTCCCCATATACATGTGTTTCTCTCTCTGTTCTCCAATTTAGATCTGTTCGGGAACCCCGGACTATTCGATAGCGAGGTTCCTTAGCACGTATGACGCACAAGGCACACACTAGATGAAAATGTGGAGAAGTCCTCGTGAAGTTTGTCCCCAACGTCCAACCACCTCTGCTTATCCCAACCAAGGATTTTAATTTCGTTTTCAGATAAAATACCGCTCAGGACCGGAATCCGAAATTTCGGTGAAATTCGTATATTTCGGACAAATCTCGTTCGAAATTCAAAAACCAAAATTCAAATCCGGTTCATTTTGTACCGAGAAAAAACGAAATTCGCCGAAAAATATCGAAATTTAGGCATTTTTGCAACGGAAAAAAAGTGGGTCAAACGATGTCGAAAAAAATTTGAAATATTTTTTGGAGAGTCTTGACACATATATTATATTGCCATAAAAATTTCAGATTATTCTGAAGTCTGTGGAATTTTTAAAAATTTAAACATTGCTACTATCCTGATAAAACACTGACCGACAATTTTGAACCGAATGCAAAATGGTTCAAACCACGTTATAAAAATTTCAATTTTTTTTTGCAAGGTTATTATGTATCTCTAATGCTCTAATAAAATTTTCAGATGATGATCAAACAGTATGAATTTTTAAAAATTCGAACAGTACTACTGCCCTGTTAAAAGGCTTACCAGTAAACTTGAACAAAATGAAAAATTATCTAAACCATATTAAAAACTTTTGAAAATTTTATGGATAGTTATGATATAACATTAATGTTGATTTAAATTTTTTTGATGATGATCATTCTCAAATAATATTTTAAAATTCAGACAGTGCTACGTCCTCATAAAAGCCTGATGATCAATACATAGATTTACTTTAGCAATAAAAAAAGTTTAAAATTTTTGAAAATTTTACAGAAGGGTGATAAGGAAGTTCTTAATATCTCATATAAATCTTGAATTATGATCACACTCCAGTGAATTTCTAAAATTCTTACAAGGCATAGTACCATTTATGTTCTTTTCTTTTTGATTTTTGAAATATAATATAACAAACGAAGTTCAATGCTTACATAGATTTGATTGACCAAACAAACAAAGTTGAATTTTTTTGAAAATTTTATATAATGGTACTAAGGAAATTATTAATCTCTCAAAAAAATTAGATCATAGTCACACTCAAGAAAATTTATAAAATTCTGACAATGTACATGTCCCAATTATGTTCATTCTGTTTTTGATTTTTTAAGGATAACAAATTAAGTTAAATTATTTTGAATCTTTTTATGTATGATCCTAAGATACTAAATATAGTACCATAAAATGTTCAACTCATTATCAAGCTTATACAATTTTATAAAAATCTGACAGTGTTTCTGCCAAAATTTTAAAATATCTCAAAAATTCGGTTTTTCAACAAATTTTCATAGGAGATGACTTTCTAAGGGTTATTGGACCAAATCCGGCCTTAAAAATTTCAAAACCAGCCCAAAAACATGAAATTTGGCGAAATTTCGCCGAGGAAAAAACGAAATTTCAGGTTACTATAACAATTTCAAATTTTTTTTTATCCGGCCGTCAGTTTAGATTTCGGAGTGGTCTGAAATCTGAAATTTCACCGAAATTCGGCGAGATTTGGACCCTGATCCAACCGAATTTTCCAACGAGTAAAGCAATTCATTCAGTTCCCCCAAAAAAAATGTTTTTTTTTCTTTTGAGATGAGACTGTTTCAATAATTGCACCCAGTACGGCACCAAGGAATAATTGTCAAACCATGGCGAAGTAAAACAAGAGAGGAACAGATATTTTGGCTCGGAAATTCGATTAATCACCGGATTCCCCGCACCGAAATGCAGTGGCACCAATGGATAACAGATATAGCAAGAGCACAGCGAAAGAAGATAAGGAGAAAGCGAGAAATGGGTGAGGCATTTGGGCGAGCACGTCACCTGCTCTGCGAAGACGAACTTGCGGCCTGGGTCCCTGGCCAGCGCGTCCACCACGGAGTCCAGAGTGTTCATGACGCACGCGCCCTGCAACTCGCATCAAAATCAACGACAATAGCACAAGGCATGCAAGCAAGAACCAGAGACGGAGGCGCGCAGGCGCGGTTAGCTAGTTTACCTGGATGGTGTTGTTGGATCCGACGAAATACTGGTCGACGGTCCTGAGCCAGCCGACGTCATCGTGGGAGTGCGGCACCAGGTGCACGTTCAGCTTCCCCGCCACCGTCCCGGCGCTCGTGTTGTATGCCACGCACGCCGCCGCCGCGAGCACCAGCACCATCAGCAGCATCGGCGGCAGCGACGATGCCATGGCAGGCTGCGTCCGAGCGCAGAGCGAAATGGTTTGCCGCCTAGCTTCTTCCCTCGGGAGTGGAGATGGAACGAGACGGGACGGGAGTGGCCGTCTCTGGACCGTCTCTGGCGTTGTTTTTGTTGGCGTTCGTTTGTTTCCACGAGCGGTCAACGGAAGGCAGGGCAGCCACCAAGTTAGTCCAAACAAGCAAGGAAAATGTTCGGTTTTTAAGTTGAACTCTAGTCTTGATTTTACTTTCGACTTTGAACTATAAAATCGTTCAATTCGAAATCTCAAATTAACAAAACCATCCACTTAACCTATTTAACCAAGCCGTGTTTAAGTTGAACTCTGGTCTTGATTTTATTTTCAACTTTAAGCTATAAAATCATTCGATTTGAAACCTCAAACTAACCAAATCATCCACTTAACCCATTTATCCAAACCGTCGTGGTTTTTTTGCTGAGGCATTGTTTTGCTTACTTGGAGAACGGGTAGATTACTCTAGCGTAAATTCAAAATTTTCTACCGTGTAACTAATGAACCACTGCAAGTTGATCACAGAATTACCACTTAACGCACATACCTATAGCGGAAGTAGAGTTGATGTAGCACGGTGGTGCAGATGTAGTCGTACTAGCCTCGCACCTTCTTCAACAGCTCCTTGTGACCGTCGCAGGTTGCGGATCGTCCTAGCGTTGAAGCTTCGCAACAACGCCTCTAAAGTATCCATACATACGGATTAGGAACACCACGTGCCGGAGTGCTAGCGTCGGTTGCGCTGTTCTTGGCCGAGGAGGGGTGGCAGCTAGGGTTTCGAAAATTCCGAATTCCTATTGTGTATCTTGACCCTAAAGCCAGCACCCCCTCCCTTTAAATAGACGTCCTATAATGGGCTCTACATTAAAAGTCCATTAAGAACTTAAAACCCATCAAAATTCGGATCGTCATCCGAATTAAATCCCAACCCTTTAAGCGTGCGACCCTATAGGTTCACGTATACCTAGACATGACTCAAGTACTCTTACTCGACCATTAATCGGTAGCGGTCCCTAACAGGATGTGCCGACTCCCGAGTATATATAAAGACACATCGGACAAACCTAAACAATGCTTAGTTATATGCATTTCCCTTTGCCTCATGATATCGGTCAAATTCAAGGCGAGTACATGCCATCCTTGTTTAGTTAGCTCGACCATTCTTCCTTGATTACGTGACTTGGAATACCCAACTACGGTTAACTCTTTAACCGTGAGTAGCATAGTCATGCATTTCCAGAATCCAATCACTCGAGAGACCTAGAGATATCTCTCCCGTTGAATGGAGGGGTAAATCACATCTTGATCGACCATACTTCGCAGCATGCTTCGTGACAAACCCGAAAGCCACCTTTATAACTATCCAATTATGGAATAACGTTTGGCAACCCCTAAGTCATTACACATCTCGAGTACATGCGCCAACTTTAAATCTAAGGATATAGCATGCACATTGTATATAAGACCAGCTGATTACAAGAAGATTACAACATTTTCGCAGTGTCTCAAGGTGGGTAGATCCAACTCCATGTTCTCTAACATGTGTCCATATTATTGGTTTGATATATCCATATCTATGACCCCGTGAAACATGGTCATCAACCAATACATATGCTAGTCTATTCATATGTGTCATCATATGTTTATCAACTAGGGATCACTTTAGAATAATCACCATAAAGTCATATATAGAGTTTCATAAACAAGTTACATACTTACTAATAAATAATAATGACAATATTCAAGAAACAAAATAATTAATCATAAACATAGAAAAATATAATCATCTTTACTATTAACTCTAGGGCGTGTCTCCAACATTGCTTACTTGTCATGTACGTACATACATTAGCTGAGTAAAAAAATTCGCTCAGTGACCTCAGATGGCAGCGTCCTGCTTAATCAATCTCGTCTCAATCTCTCTCAACTAGGGGTGAAAATGGGTCGAATCCGGACGGATATTGCTTTTCCCGTATCCTAACCTATATTTTTTTTCCAGATTTAGAACCGGATATGGGCTAGCCGGATCCGGATACGAATCCGGATAATTCGGGATACAGATACGGGTCGAATATGTGACGGATTCGGATCGGGAACGGATAATGCACGCATACATAAAGTAATATATGTTGAATCAAACCACATGAATACATGACAATAATAGTAAGATAAATCTCAAACAAAGCATCTCCCAACCTCCAGCAGTTCCATGGGTTTGCAACCTTGAATCCAATCCTAGTTAATCGGCAATAACATATCAAAGTACTCTATAGAGATCAGAGAGCACTTCATCTACTCCACTAGGCCTCATCTACAAACAACAACCTACATTCAAGGATCTATTATTTGATTGTTTCTCAATAAACCGCAGGAGAAACAAGGATCCTAAAATGAAAGCATCAGAAAATGCATTCCGTAGCTCACAAATTATCCACCAAAAACTTCTACTCGCTCTTCTTTTGGAAACATAAGGAGTGATGACAAAATGGTGGTTGTGTTTACATTTATAAGGAAATTATCAACCTAAACAACACAAATCTAGGAAGCAGTTGAAACTTTATGTCTCTACGAGAGGATGTTACTTAAGTTTTTTCATCAGATGTTGTGCTTGACGATTTAAAGCTTGTTCTCACTGCATGTTTTGTAGGGCGCTCTTATTTGGAGCTCTAAAAGATTGGTCAAAGAGGTTAGTTCTTAATATTTTGCATCAAGTAGACATTTTCTTGCTCAAAGAACCATGCTTGACTTGAATGTCTTACATCCATTTTGCTGATGTAATTACAATTCTTGTTCCAGACCAAATGTCTTGATGTCTATATTGTAAAACCATGCTATGTACATATGATATTAAAATGTCAAAGTTAGGGTATTTGCATCGATGAAAACACTAAACCGGATATTGTAAATATGCTATCGAAAAGCATAAAACATTAATTTGACGATGATGCAACTATGTTATCAATTGAAGACTACAGACTACAGGGTGATCCATTTGCATTCTACAGACTACAAGCATGATAACATTGAACAAATGTTCTCAATTCCCATTTCAAGTAGCAGCAGGCAGCAGCATCTGAACACATGGTGATTGAATCCTAACTTGAAAAAGTATAATCAAGACAAGCCACTAAGCCAGCCAAACTTGATAAAGTATAATCACCATGATTCAAGACAAGCCAGCCGTCGGGGAGAGACCCGCCAGGGAGGGGGAGCACTGGCTAGGGAAGATGCCGCCGGGGAAGGGGAGCGCCAGCAGAGGGGAGTCACCGCTGGGGAGGGGAAGCACTGCCGCTGGCCGAGGCTCTCAGATCTGGGAGGAGCGCTGGCCGGGGAGGGGGAGCATTGGCGGGAGAAGACGCTGCCGGGGAGGGGGAGCACCGGCCGGGGGGGCGCCGCTGGGGGGAGCGCCGGCATCGGACAAGGCCTCAGATCTGGGAGGAGCGCTGGCCGAGGAGGGGGAGCACTAGCCGGGGAAGATGCCGCCAGGGAGGGGGAGCGCCGGCCAAGGGAGTCGCCATCTCGCCGAGTCGGGGTCCTCGCCTCTTCGGGTCGGGGAGGATTGAAGTCTGAGGAGTCAGGAGGAAGAGGGTTCAGTCATTCAGATACCGCTTGGGAGCTGGGCCGTTGGCGGCATGGGCAGTCGGGACGAGATTGATGCGGTGGCTGGTGACTAACGCCAAATACGGATATCCGGATAATTAATTATCCGATATCCGGTTTCCGATCCATATTTTTGGGATAGCGTACGCTCCGAATCCGATCCGTTATCCATTTTTAAATATCCGGATCCGGATCCGACCAGATATCCGATTTCCTTCCCGAATCCGGTTCTAAACGAATCCGACTCCGGATCGGGCGGGAACTATTCGTCCCATTTTCAACCTACTCTCGACCTCATCCTCTTTGGGTCCATTTGGTTCAAGAGCATAAGATGATTTTATCTATCTTTTTACACCTACCCGTTATTTTATTGGATAGATGGATGGATAAAGACAACCCAAAAATAGGAATACTCCTCGTAGATGCCGGATGAGACTATCTAATGAAATTAAAGCTATCCAACTCTCATCCGACCAATCAAATATAAACTTTTATTCCATCCAATTCTCATCCCTCCAACCAAACAAAGAATTAGCTTATCTCATCGATCTCTTATCTCTCTAACCAAATATGAACTTAAGATAGCTTCATTCTTATCAAAATAAATACCCATCCTATCTACGCTCTTTACCCTCGAACCAAACAGACCTTTGTATCTGCTCATGGACGAGCACCACGTTGGACTTGACTTGACGGCCTAGCCTCATCCAAATTCTTTCTGAAACTCAGCTAGATCTCAGTAGTACTCATTCTGACCCCTCCGCGGCGGCCGCAAGCACTAGAAGGTTGACGGGCGATGATGGATATGATGAAGCATGGTGGTGACGTTCACATGGCGGCGGCGGCGACCTTGCTCCGATGGTCGGGATGTACCAGCAGTAGCTCCTCCAGGCGCTCATCGGGTAGATGAGCAATGGCAGCAGCGACGGTGTGATTGGGGATTTAGAAGGGGTGGTGCGATGAGTGTTGGAGGTCGCCGCAGATCCTGTGGCGGCGCAGCCGGTAGCGACGAAGAACAAGGCAAGGAAGCGGCAGCTAACCTTACAGAGCCGCTACTTCTCCAACTCGGTCACACTGGCTACCCTGACCCGTGCCGACCCAAACGAGCTACGGTCGACATGGCATCGTCTCCTCCCTGTGCACAACTGCCTTCCTCACTACCGACTTTGGCTCCTTCGCCGAGCCGCTTGTTGACCTCACCACAAAACGACCCTTCTTCTCCGTCGCCGACCGGGAAGTTCACCATGATGTCGTCGCCTCCTCAGTCAGCCGTCGGTCAATTCCTCGCGGCCAGAGCTTCATCATGACTCTCTTGACATGTACTAGTATAGTGCTCTGTCTTTCAGTTTCCTTTTCCCAGCACGTATTATATGGTCTTTTTCTTTTCTAGAACGTTTGTTTTCTTTTCTTTAATTCCAGAATATTTGTTTCCTTTTTCTTAAGATGATGCTGGAGGTGGGGGGAGATCTGTTGTGGACCACAAGGATGAGTTAGACACATTAAACAATGGCCATCGGATGTGGGTGAGTAAAGCTGAGGAAAGATCTGAGAGGTTAATTTTGATGGAGGCAAGTTTCTAGAGACATTTCACTGGGTGCATGAAGGTTAGACTATCTCTAATGGGGTGCATTATTTGGGGTGGACGTAGAAAAGAATGCTTAAGTGCATTATAAAAGGGTATAGATTAGTTAGGAAAGTTTGTTTTAGGAAAAGTATTTGTTTTGGGATGTGATTAGGCTTTTTCTTTTTCCTGATTAGTTCTTTCTTTGCAGGTAAATCTTTCTTTGCATGTAGCTCTTCCTTGTCTTGATAAATAAAAAGAAAAATGATGGTGGTTTGATTAAGCAGCACAAAAACCTTCCTAGTGTTCTTCATTATGATACAAGATTCAGGTGTTCGCATGTGTTGAACAAGCGGTGATTACTGATAATTGGTATCAGAGCCTAAGTATTTGGATCAACTTCTGCACCTGGGAGAAGGAGACTCCCGATGGTGGCAGCCGAGGAAGCAGTTTGTGACCAAGGCTGCGAGGAAGTCAGCACCGACGACCGGCGGCGTGAAGAAGCCCCACCGCTACATGCCCGGATGGTGACGCTGCGTGAGATCCGCAAGTAACAGACGAGCATGGAGCTCCTGATCCTCAAGCTGCCGTTCTAGTGCCTAGTAAGGGAGATCGCCTAGGACTTCAAGACAGACCTCCGGTTCCTGAGCCACACTGTGCTGGCAGCACCAGAACAGACGCGCGACATGAACGCACACGACCGGGTCGCTGTTTGCAGCGCCATCACGGAGTACACGGAGGCCATGGGCGCCCGCACAGCCATCGCGATGACGGACGTCGGTCAAAAGGAGGTGGTGCCGTGAGGCCGCAGTTCTCCGGGTGGTGTGAGGCTGCATCTTGAAGGATATGCATCAAGATGAGAAGACGGCGTCGAAGAAGGTACTGAAGACCTCCTGGACCATGTACGAGTACGAGAACCTGACGTCTCAGGCTGAGGCTAAGAATAAAGACATTGACAAGATGAATGAGTCGGTGCTGTGCACGTACAGAAGAAGTGGCACTGTGACGATGTGGAGGCAGGCTCGTCGCCAGCAAAGACCAGCGTCGCCGAGCTGGTGAGGCTGCAGCCATGCAAGACGACAAGAAACTACACGCCAATGGTCACGGCAGTGTCGTTTGGAGGCCCGCGCGTGGGCAACGTGGCCTTCCGATGCAGGCTCAAGGACAGCGGCGACAAGGTGCTCCACGTTGTGAACTCGAACGACATCGTGACCAAGGTGCCGAGTTTTCCGGTCGATGATTGCAACGGCCCCCAAGACGACAGGTCGGTGAACCGAAAACCGAGGGTGCCGAGGTGGCTAATCTCGAAGATGGGGGAAGGCATGGGATGCCGTGGTGGACGTGCTCGAGGTGTCGGCCAGCGGGCGAGCAAGGCGGTGCAGTGCTACTCCTCTTGCTGGCAGTACAGTGCAACGTAAGGAAAAAAAACTATACCAGTGTGATCATATGAGTTTTTGTACGAGTTGTGTCCACAAGATAAACGTGTGCGAGTTCCTTCAGAGATGTCGTGCGCATTAGAAGAGATCATATTGCACTAGAAGATCAAAAGGAAGCAGCTGCGTGTGCTAAGTCAAGTTTGTCGAAGATAACTCCGGGGTGTTGAAGAGATGTGTTCGCCGTCTAAAGTCAAGTCCGTCGAAGATGAGTCCGGGATGTTGAGGAGTTATGGTCGTCGTTCTAGATGTGTGTGCGCATGAGAATTCTTGCAGATGTGTCCAAGTTCTCACGTGAGTAAGTTCTAATGCGAGTCTGCGTTACTGTCAAGTTGCGTTACCGGTGAAAAATACAATTAGAACTGAGACAAAAGGTCGTAATCATCGGCGAGGTATGTCACCGGTGGTATGGCCAGTAAGAAGAAATCAGAACTCCTTGGAGATGCGTTCACCATCCTGTGTCGAGTAAAATTTGGGTAAATCGTAGTTGAGACTAATTGCCTAAATGAGTAAGAGTCGGTGTGTTAAGATTAGAGGAGAAAATGTTAGAGATAATCTTGACATGTATTAGTTAGGAAATTTTGTTTTAGGAAAGATATTTGTTTTGGGATGTGATTAGGCTTTTTGTTTTTCCTGATTAGTTCTTTCCTTGCATGTAAATCTTTCCTTGCATGTAGCTCTTCCTTGTCTTGATAAATAGAAAGAAAAATGATATGGTTTGATTAAGCACTACAAAAACCTTCCTAGTGTTCTTCATCTGTATGATACAACACTACTACAGAATTGTCCATCAGAATCGGTTCTTTTTTGCCATTCCAGTCGGTTCAAGTGGCGATACGAAGTCTTTAGATAGTGATGAGGTGGAGTTATCACAGTCGGTTTTGGCCCGATTGTGATAAAGCATCATTAGAATCGGTTCTTTCAACGGCGATTGTGATGACCCTCATTAGAATCGGTTCTTCTATTGAACCGATTACGATAACATGTCATCGAATCGGTTCTTTCAAAGAAGCGACAGATGACCCTCGTTAGAATCGGTTCTTGTGTGGAACCGATTACGATAACGTAGTTATCAGAATCGGTTCCACACAAGAACCGATTCTGATAACGTGGTTATCAGAATCGGTTCCACACAAGAACCGATTCTAACGAGGGGTCATCACAATCGCTTCTTTGAAAGAACCGATTCTGATGATGGATCATCACAATCGCTTTCTTCAAAGAACCGATTGTAATGGTATGGTTATCACAATCGCTTCCGTCAAAGAACCGATTCTACTGATGTGGTCATCACAATCGCTTGCTTAAAAGAACCGATTCTGATAAGAGGTCATCAGAATCAGTTCATCTTAAGAACCGATTCTAATGATTGTGTCATCACAATCGCTTTTTCAAAAACCGATTCGGATGAGACGCGTCATCGTAATCATATATACAAGAACCGATTCCAATTATGTAGTTATCGAATCGGTTCCACATAAGAACCGATTCGATGACTCTCATGGTGGTGTTGCAATTTTCCATATTACCCAAAATGGCAAATATTAACAATGGGCATATATCACATTCACAATACGAACACAAAATGCACATATCACATTCACGTAACACTAACACTTAAATTACAATACATATAGCCCATTCGCTCACAACATACAAACACAAACATGCTTAACAATCAAGACACGTGCATATATATCACATTGACATATACAATTAATATTGTTTCCATATGGACTAGTAGGACGCTTCAGATCTCTAAACCTACCGTCCTCCGATATAACTTCCAACCAGCACCATTGGCATAAGTGGTCTCAGTAAATTGTTGAGTGCTTTGTCGTCTAAGCTCTTCGGGGATATTGATCTTCCGCAAAACATAAATGAGTGCATGAATTTAAGTTTCAAAATTTGTAAGTGAAAGGCTAAGTATGCATGTACATATACCTTAGGAAAAAGGTGTGAGCCACGACCACAACCAACATGTGTTGCATGACATAGAAGCCGCAGTGTCATCGCTGCCTGTTGATGACACTGTGAAGAGAGAAAAGAAATTAACACACTAAAATTAGATGTCGGAAAAATTAATCGATATATGCTAGGCACTTGTACCGTGAATTTCTTATACTCCAAATGCCTTGCCCTTTTTCTTATCGTGTGACCTCCTTCATCGACATAGTCCGAGAAACCCTACATATATTGGAGAGATGCCATTGAGTAAAAAAATAGTTAAATTCGAGAAAGTGTTACGTTACGGTAATGTACTTACTTCGCAAAGGACACTTGATCGCGAGGCCATCGGTCTCTTCTTGATTGAGTTAAAAATGTAGACTGTGTTTTCGCTCGGAACGAGGACGAGTAGAACCCAATGGTTGCTTATTAAATGGAATGTAGTGCAAGGAAATAAGTTCGCATACGGCTTAAGTGCGTACGAGTAATTGAAGGGTTTGTACTACTTACTCCTCGTGGTACGGTATTACAACGAAGTCCTTCGTCGACTCAGTATGCAATACCAGCTTAACATAGCCAGCAACAAACACCGGATGTAGCCTAGCCGTGGTCGCAGACACAAGCTCGGGGTCGACGAACCCAACTTGGTTTTGATTCGTCACGGCTCGCTATCTCATTGCCCTGCAACTCGTGTTGATATTAGAAAACATAATGCAAAATCCTATAAAAGTCATCAGCTCATGATGTATGGTGCGATACTCACAGCGTCCATGATCGTAAAGTAGAAATATCGACGCCATTAATTGGTACACACGAAACAGATCCTCAAAACTGACGGGGAATATCCCATTCTCATCACGGTGGAAATGTACCCTTTTATACATCACATTGAAGTCGACTCGACGCTCTTCCTCATTCACCTTATCCATGTACCATCCATGGAGCATGCGAGTCCACCTGCCTAGATCATTTAGTTCGTTGGATGCAATCAGGGGCTTTCCATGTACGTATGCCTTAAAGTCGTAAGGGATGTCTGTGGCATGTGTTGACTTTCCTTTCTGGGCCGAAGGAGTCTTTGAGGTCAAGGTAGTGGGCTTTTCAGGTACCTCAAGGGGTATTGTGGCCTTTATCAGCTTTGCCTTCTTGGCGGAAGGAGTCTCAGAGGCCTCTTGTGGTTCTATTGGTGTCGTGCTTGTCCTTTTACACGTGAGCTCTGCACTCCGTGTAGGACTCATCACGGTAGTGGGAACGAGGCGAGGAGCACGAGTAAGCACAGTACGGAGGGAACCTACAAAGCACGCGCATATTTAACTTATTGCAGTACTACTGGAATGGTAGAGAAGACGCGGGGGATTTTTACCTTGACTAGTACGACACCCGTCGTGGGCCACTTGATGAACGACATACGTGCTTGCCCGAGAGTGCTGATATCTTCGTTGGGGGGAACTCGAGCACATGTGATAAGAAGTGTTCGTGGACGTAGTCCACCGCACCCTTATGTAGCCCTTCCCAAAGGTCGACCATGCACGATGTCCGCCTCCTTGCATGGAAATGCAACCCGCGTCAGCACTCGACAGAAATCCGTCCTCCGTCGTGGTGGTGAGTCGGCACTTAGCGAGGGCCTGCAAGATATGCGTAACTTGAGGAGAAACATTGTGGGAGTTACACTTGTAGCTTTAAGTTAGGAAAATTAATTATTACCTTCACCGGGATCGGTTTGATCATTTTTGAACCACACCGCTAGGTCGGGCACGAGCTTCTCTACAAGAGGCGAGGGCATCGGCTCGCTCGAGAGATCATCGCCATCATCTCGACCCTCAAGCGCTCCTCACGTGCCATCATCTCCCCTTATCTCATCTTCACGTGCCATCATCTCCCCTCATCTCCTCCTTGATCTCCTCCCCGCTGTTCCTCGAGAGTGTCCTTGAGGCGCTCCGCACGTGCCTCCCATGATCTTGATCTAGCACTCGAGCGCCATCTTGGAAGTAGGACTTCTTCAGATGCCCCGACCCTACGGCAAGCACTCGGCCCTTATGGTCGGGCTTCCCGATCGCAGACGACGGATATCCTTCGACCCTTGGCTCGAAGGTCCCCGCTCTTTCCACCGCTTACCTCCTCCCGCAATAGCGAGTGCGAATTAGATCTCAAATACAACAAGCTAGGCCAACCGCAATGTACTAAGTCGATGTCTTACGATGGCGAGACGACGTCGCAGAGCGGGTTTGCGACTACAAGCCGCCCGTCGGGGTTTTCTTTGTCCTCGCTAATACCCGCCATGTGTCTGCTCCTCACATATATGGGAGTAAGGCATCGTCGTCCGGAGTTCGCGCACTCCTCGGCTAGTCGCGCCCACTCGCCTTCTTCCCCTCATAGCCGCTGCATCGAGGTGGTGCGGTGCGTGTTGTGCCTCTGGATAGCGGTATTCCTCTCTCTTAGCTGCTCTGTGTCGGGCGTACCCTTCATCGCCATGAACTCCTCCCAAACATCCGTAGTAACGAACGGATACCTCTCGAATGGTGTACGACCTTTTAGTACGTACTCACCGTGCATGAGGACCTCGGCGCCTCAAGGCCACACCCATCCTCTTCAAGGCGCATCGCCTCGCGTTGCATTCATCTTCCTCCTCTATAATCCATTTGCCCTTAACCTCGTCCCACAACCGATTCTTCTGCTCGGCGCTGACATCCTTCCTCCAATCCTTAATCGTTATTGGCACTCTCTCTCTCACCAATTGACCGAGGAATGAACGGTATCGCCCCTTGTACTTGGGAGGGCCTGCATGCACTTCGTGGCATTGAAGTGGAGAACTGCGGTGTTCTCCTGTGGCCCCGTGTTCGGTCCTCGGGCCTTCCTCACCTTACTCGGCCTCTCAACATTTGGAACTTGGCTCGGCCCCTCGGGAGCACCTTCTACTCCGTCTGGCGAGGAGCCGATGCTCTCTAATTGTGACATTTTAAGTTTTCTTATCTAATAAGATCATATATTTGACATGAGAGAAAGCAATTCGTACCTATTTTGTGAACTTGACAATAAATCATGTAAAGCAATAGCTGAATAGATAAGTAATAAGATGTAACTGTTCTAGCATATTTCAGTAGAGTAACAAATGAACGAATGATCTTCAAAAAAAGTTTATCCGTTGACCACCTAAATACGTACCAATGATAACCCCTACTCTCTAAATAGGTTTGGTCCTAATCCCATTCGAGGATATGTGGTTCGAGCAAGTTCCTGTTGTTATACAACTCGGAGAAAATTTGGCAAGATCTTCACTGCTGTTCTCCAGGTACACGTCTCGACAACAGGTCAAGAGGGGTGTATACCCGGAGAACACCGTAGGGAGATGCTACCGAAATCTACTCTGCAGTTGTACAACAGCTCAGGAACTTGCCCGAACCACATATCCTCGAATCTGTCTCAAAAATCGATAATTGAGATCGCTTGCTTATGAATGTGACGAAATGGCATATTCATAAACAAGCACTCTCGAATGGGAGACGAGGTTACGATTTTAACTCTAACGTAGATCATATTATAGTAACATGTAGGTAAAAATTAATTATCAGAATTGCGTTAGATGACAAAAGCATTCATTATGAAATTTGAACTAAGAAATGTTTGCAAAAATAATCACAAGCAAGTAGATGTAAAGTGAACATGGTAATTTAAGCATTCTGGAACATATATCCATGTCTTACTTATCAAACATTTACTTGTTGATTAATCAGCTTAACATTTTATTTTCTTGTTGTATGTCAACAGACTGCAACTACCAAAGTTCACCAAATGCATCAATTAGTAAATCATCCAAACGAAGGACTAGACAAATGACATATTGTGGCTGTGAACTAAATTTAACTCTCTTATGTGAAGGCTTACAAGGATGCCAACAATGAAATAACAATATTAATGAGAAGTGCAAGGAAGAGAGGACTCACATCGCAAAATAGCTTCCAAAAACTAAAGAAGGTAACCAACGAGAAAAATAGTTGCTAACTACTTGGTACTTAGTTCATACATGTTTATAGTTGCTAACTCACATACATGTTTATAGTTGCTAACCAACGAGAATCAGAATACCTGTTGAAGTTTGCCCAGTTACCCTGAGTAATGCTATATCTACCTAGCCTTAAGATTAACAACTTTCGGCAAAATGTGAAAGCCACAGGTTGAGAACAACAGCACAACTCGCAGAAATTGTGCCATCCAATGCTGCGATGATTGTATTCACATACAAGACAAAGGATTCAACAGAAAACCTGATTGTATTTAGTGAGACACTCTCCACGGCAAGGGGCACCGGCTTTGATCTGTCCAGCTACAGCACCAACAGCCAGGTCGGCAATGAAAGTGTCGTCGGTGTCTGCGGTACACAAAACAGATGAACTACCTGTGGAGTGAAAGAATTCAGAAGGCAAATACTATATGTGCAAGCAAGTGGCTCTTGCAATCTTATGTGCCTACAACCTGCTAGTAGTTCAATTCAAATGTTGCTCATCATCCAGTGAATTCAAGTACTAAATGGATTGACTATTCGTATGACACTTGCAGATTGATTATCATGTCATTGTCTGTAAATGCCCTTAAACCTCAACTCATATGGCACAAAACTCAGTGTGAGATCCTGACCAAACTAGAAAACAAAAACACAAAAGAACACTACGCAAACTGAGAATACTCATTTAACTATCAATCCGACCTCCTCACGACTCCACCAAGTTGGAGTGGTTTCTTCCCATCTTTAGAACCAGACACAAACACACGCTGCAAAAATGGCAATAATGCATCAGCGTTTCATACATCATCCAAGAAATGCTAATTCCTCAGTCCTCACCCAAAAAAAAAAACCACGAAATGCTAGATAAAATGGTGAACTTGGCGTCTCGATTCTTGAATTGATCCTAACATACCTTGGAGGGGTCGTCGACCTTCTGGAAGTTCTTGACGACCTTGATGATGCGGCCTTTGGTGGCGGCGGGCGCGGGCGGCGGGCGTCGGGCGGGACGGGGCGGCGCGGCGGGTGGCGCGGCGAGGCGGGGCGCTGGGCGGTTCGTGGCGTCGGACGGGCGGCGGGCGATTCGTGGGTCGGACGGGCGGCGGGCGGTTCGTGGGTCGGGATGGGGCGGCGGGCGGTCGAGGCGTCCGTGAGGGCGAGCGATGGGCGGCGGACGGGCAAGGCGTGGCGGCGGGTGGGGCAAGCGTGGCGGTGGGTGACGGGGGCGCAGGGTCGTGCCGGCTGCTAGGGTTAAGACAGTGTATGTAGCGCCCAAATAGGCTATGCGATCATCAGTATCGGTTTATAAAGAAAACCGACACAACAGTCTATATTCATCCGTATCGGTTTATTTAATAAAACCGACACGGATAAGATTAGTCATCCGTATCGCTTTTAAATACAAAAACCGACACTGATAATGGATATATCCGTATCGCCGAATAAAACCGACAATCGATGTATCTCAATATATCTCAGATCACTTTTTAAAGAAAACCGACATCGGTGTCTATAATCATCGATGACGGTTTTTAATAGAACCGACACGAATAAGCTCAATATCTCAGATCACTTTTTCAAATAAAACCGACACGGATGTGCATATTCATCCGTGACGCTTTTTGAATAAAATCGACAATCGATGTACCTCAATATGTATCTCAGATCACTTTTTCAAAGAAAACCGACATCGATGTGCATAGTCATCCGTATCGCTTTTTTGAATAAAACCGACAATGATGTAGTTCGTTGCACTGTTTCCTTTTCAGACAAACCATGAAGTCTAAATTTTCAGAATTAGATCAAAGAGTGAAAAACTTTTTCAAATATCGTTGGAATTATTTAAAATTTTCCAGATATATACTTTGAGATACTACAAATCTTTTCAAAAAAGAATTTTTGCAAAAGAGAGTTAGCATTGGAAAAAGATGCCAAAATTCACTTTCTAGGCATGAATTTTCCTTAAATAGTTGAAAAGTCAAAACTTTTTCAGATGAAGTCCAAGTTTTTTAAAAATTTCCAAAAATGATTTCATATAGTTTAGCCTCATTTCTGTGTCTCAGAATTATATAGATTGTACATCGCATCGAGACTACACTATATGTAATTGCTGGACAATAGCTCCATATATGGTCCAGTACACTTTCCTTATTGTGGCATTGCTTACTAATAATAAACTTTATCACCTATCTGCTAGTTCTGAATTTTCATCATTTCATCAGAGAGAGAGAGAGAGAGAGAGAGAAAATGCCATAACTTTTTCGTACATTATTCAAATTATTAGGAATTTTGCAGAAATTTGTGCGTAAAGCGTAGAAAAGTCAAAACTTTTTCAAATTACTCCGGAATTGCACGATAATTTCCATAAATGATGATTCGACTATTTGCAAGCAATTCACCATGGATTTTTACTTTCAAAGCATTGTAAACTATTTCACATACATAATACAACAATGTGATTAGCAACAAACATTATAATAGTCCATTTATTTACAATACTGCCCTTCATGATGATCTACTCGCATGTAATTGGCTCCATGTGTGTCGTCATCCCCACTAAGACAGGCCCCATCTGCAAATGAAGGTATCTCATCGAATTGGTTATACTCTTCTTCGTCTACAACATCTTCAACTCCTACGATCCGTCTCTTGTCATGAAGAACGATGTGCAACCTCGGATTGGCCGGATCACGCACGTAGAAGACTTGAGTTGTTTGCTTTGCAAGGACGAATGGGTCATCTTTGTAGGCGAGTCTGCTGAGATCCGCAATAGTAAAGCCTCTCTTGTCGACCTTCACTCCATGTGGAAGTCCTACCCACTTACATCGGAACAATGGAACTTGGTATATTCCGTAATCGAGCTCCCAAATTTCTTCGATCAACCCATAGTAGGAGTTCATTGTGGTTGGAGAGACTCTTTTCGAGTGATGATAATCGGAGAAAGCATTTATGCACACACCACTGCTTTGGGCGAAGACTTTGGAATCTTGACTCTCGGTGTAAAAGGTGTAACCATTAATATCGTATCCGCCATGTCTCAGACATTAAATCTTGGTCCGTCACCAACCATTTTACGTTCTCACTAAAGGAGACCTCCGCTTTTCTTTGAACCATGTGAGGAATCGATCGTTGTGTTCTTGTGCGATAGAGAGGTCATCCATTTGTGGATACTCTTCCCGTAATATCAACTTATGTTTGCTCGATGTATGGACGAACTTCATACTGCTCGCAAGATCACAAATGCGCTTTGCAATACATATCAAACCTCGGACTCATTAGTTTGGACCCAATGGTTCCTTTACTAAAAATCCGCCCTCCTGACGAGATACAGGAACACCGATTGCTTGTCTTTTACCTAGGTAGTCCACACATAACTCAATAACCTCTTCAGTCCCATAACCTTCAACAATACTACCCTCAGGCTTCGACCGATTCCTCACGTAGGACTTTAATATACCCATGTACCTCTCGAACGGATACATGTAACGTAGGAAAGCGGGCCCACATATCTTAATCTCTCTGACAAGGTGAACAACAAGGTGGACCATTACGTCGAAGAACGACGGTGGGAAATGCATCTCAAGCTGACACAGAGTCTGCACCACCTCACTCTGTAGGTTGTCTAGCATATCGGGGTCAATAACTTTGCAGGAGATCGCATTGAAGAAAAAACACAACTTTGTGATTGCCAACCTGACATCCTCTGCGTAATATTTTGATTGCAATCGGGAGCATTTGGGTCATCAATACATGACAATCGTGGGACTTCATGCCCAACAACTTCAAATCATCCATGGACACAAGCTTCTTAATGTTTGCGGAGTAGCGGATGGAACTTTAATACCTTGGAGACTTTTGCGAGATCTTCTTTCTCCTTCTTGGACATGGTGTAGCATGCAATGGGATGTACGGACCTTTTCCATCCTCCTCTATCACTGCAAGCCTTGGCCCGATTCCCATGTAGGCCATGTCACGACGAGCATTCACACCATCCTTGGTCTTCCTGTATGTTCAAGCAGATACCAACCAAATTATCGCAGACATTCTTTTCAACATGCATGACATCAATACAATGTCGTACATCTAACTCCTTCCAAGACGGTAAGTCCCAAAATATTGACCTCTTCTTCCAAATTGTCCTTGGACGAACAGATTCGGCTCTTTCCGTCTCAACATCGATATCCTCTACACGTGAATATACTTGCCTTCCACTCATGGGCTGCGGTCGAACGGACTTCCTCTTCCCATCAAATTTGTCATCCATCTTACAAGATCGATGACTTCGAGGTAGAAACCTACGGTGACCCATATACACAATTTTTCCGAATTTGGCAGCCATAGACTCTCGCCTCCTCTTCACAAATAGGACACACTTTGGCTCCTTTCGATCAGAACCCGCCAAATTACCAAGAGCCGGAAATCATTTATGGTGCAAAATACCATAGCCCGTAGGGTGAAATGCTCTCTTTGTACGCATCCCACACCACGACACCCTCATTCCACAATTTTACCAAGTCCTCGATCGGTGGTGCAAGGTACACATCAATATCATTTCCTACTGTTTGGATCCCGAGATTAGTAATGACATCATGATATACTTCCGCTTCATACACAACCAAGGAGGAGGTTGTAGATACACAATGAACCGGCCAGTCTTTGTGACGATCGCTCATGTTACCAAATGGATTCATTCCGTCGGTACTCAACCCAAATCTTATGTTCCTCATTTCGCACCAAACTCCTCATGTTTCCAATCGATGTTTCTCCATTGAGCCGAATCGGCAGGTGCCTCGATTGCCATCTTCCTTTCGAGTTTCATAATGCCAACGCAACAATTTTGCCTTTCGGGATTTGCAAACAACCGCTCTAGACGGGAATGATGGGCAAGTACCACAAAACTTTGGCGGTGCACCTTTAGTGACCTCTTCACCGTCGTTGTTCGACTCTTACGCTTCTTGTCATTACGCTTCTCCTTTTGTTTGTACCGGGCACACCTCAAACCGACACACGTGCAGCTCGATGTGCGTTACGGTACAAGATGCAATCATTCGGACATGCATGTATCCTTTCTATTTCCATTCCCATGGGACATAGTAGCTTCTTTGCTTCATAAATGCTTGTTGGCAATCGTTTCTCTCGGAGCGGATCCGATAGAAGAACTAGAAGTGCATTGAAACTTGTATCCGTCCAACGGTGTTTTGCCTTGATTCGAACAATGCAAGGACCGAACCCAACTTGGTGTATTCCGCTTGCAACCTGTGAACAGCGGTTTGGCATCGCCTTCCATCAAGATTTTAAACTTTTCAAACTCTTTTTCCGTAATTACCCTCCACATCCCGCAACGCTTGCTCCAAATTATCCTCCTCAAACATATCAAGTCGCAACTCGTCATCCGGTTCCACTTGTGTCTTCGTTGCATACCGGGAAGGGTACTACCGCCTCCCGTGATGGATCCAACATGTGTAATTCCTCACGGCCACGTCGAATCGTGGTCCTCAATTTGAGCCGAGTTGCTAAATCTCCTCAGTTGGTGCAATCAATGTAAGGACAATATATGAAGTTTAAACCCCTCACCATATCCTCTTCGCAATTTTTTGAACTCCTTAACACCCTATGAAATTCAAAGACTCACACGCCTTTTCTCGATACATCCATTCCTCACGGTCCATCTGCAATTAAATTTCGCACAATAAATTAAGGAGAAACTAGAGCGACAACTAGCTAGCTATTTTAAATATTGAGACATCATTTCAATTAATATTACCTTTGCAAAATAGAGGACAGGTTCCAAGATATATAAATGTACTCCCGATCGATACCTAGCTTCTTCCCTGGTTTAGAGCCTCCAATTCCCTAGATAGGAGTCATAAAATTTTAAAATCAACAATGACATCAAATAATCTAATTATATAGCTAGTGCAGTAGCTTGCAAATCTTTTTACTACAACGAAATAAAACAAGGGTACCAACGATGACACCTAATCTCTAAATAGGTTAGGTCCTAATCCCATTCGAGGATATGTGGTTCGGGCAAGTTCTAAGCCGTTGTACAACTCCAAAGAAAATTTGTGACATCTCCCACTGTTCTCTATATACACGCCTCGACAACAGTCAAGAGGGTGTGCATATGGAGAACACCAGGAGACGCTACGAAATCTACTCTGATTGTACAACACCTCGAACTTGCCCAACCATATCTTCGAACTGTCCAAAAACGTGGACAATTCGAGAATGTTCGCTATAAATATGCCATTTCATTCGGCATATTTGTAAATAAGCATCCTCGAACGGAGACGAGGTTCCGCAACCTAAACTCTAACATTTATCACATGATAGCAACAATAATTCCATATTAACATGAGAGCACTATAATAATTATTTAGATGTGTCCTTATCAAATAAAGAGTGTGAAATCAAGGCACGTACACAATTCCAAAGGCAACCTAAACTTTATTCACGACATATCGAAATTACCTAATGCAAAATTGAAGGGTTTAAAGAATTGCCCACATTTTGAAGAAAACCGCAAATGAGGGCAAAAGAGGGAATCTCCTCAAGATAGGGTTTCAAATTTGCCTCTTAATACCCACCCATGAGGACTTCAAATTTTCTCACCCAAGTATTGCTTTGAACCACACAATATGAGATGTTTTCTCGGGTGGCGGCGAAGAAATCTCCTCCGAGCAACAACAGAGAAGAGTTCATTTCGAGTGTTATATATGACCTAGCGAGGTACATCGTAATCGGTTCTTTTCAAAAGCGATAGTGATGTGAACGCCATCACTATCGCTTCTTTTTATAGAAACGATAGTGATGAGCGCGTGGACATCGAAATCGATTCTTTTAGAGAAGCGATAGTGATGTCGTAATCATCACTATCGCTTATAAAAAGAACCGATAGTGATGATCACGCGCACATCACTATCGCTTCTTTTTTAAGATCGATAGTGATGTGCATAGTCATCACTATCGGTTCTTTTGATAAGTGATAGTGATGATCACGCGCACATCAAGATTACTTTTTTTCGAACCGATAGTGATGTATACGCACATCACTATCGCTTTTATCAAAGGAACCGATAGTGATGTGGATGTGATCATCACTATCACTTCGTTTGTTGGAACCGATAGTGATGACCATTCACATCTCTATCGTTTTGCCCAATGTTACATCACAATCAGTTATAATCTTAGAACCGATAGTGATTATTACTAACACCTCTCCGAAGTTATTTATCACAATCGTTTTTTCCTAAAAACTTAAGAACCGATACGGATAAAGCGATAGTGATGTGCCGTTCCGTAGTAGTGCAAGATCTAGGTACTCACATGCAGGGTTCATAGAATCGAATTTCGAAATTCGCGGTGCGAAAACCGTAAAAACCGCTTCAAAAACCCCCCAAAAACCGTAAAAAACCGAAGGGTTAAGAAATAAAAAAAATTGGAAAAGAATTCAAAAATAGAAAAACCGCTCGATTTTCGCGAAAAACCGTTGGCCAATTGAATGTTCATCGCAAAATGGTTTTATGAGTAGTTTTTAACGAAAAACCGAGTACATAAATTTTTTCAAAATTTTTAAATTTTTTATTTTTTAGTTAAATTGGTTTACCGAGCGATTTTTAATTTTAAACCGCAACGGTAGTTTTCGAGCGATTTTCAACGATTTTGTGAACCTGCTTACATGTGTTGAACAAGCGGTGATTGCTAACACCTCTTCCTCTGCTCGTGCCCCGTCCAAGATGCCTTGCGCCGGAGCGTAGCCGCCACACTCGCCTTGTACTTCATCGCCGCTCGCACGTCACTATAGGCTGCCACGGGCCACCATCCAGCGCGACGCCACTACTTGCGAACTCGCCGTCGTATCGGCCTTCCATTTTTGTCATCCCAGGCTCACTCCATCCTCCTATACCGCTGGTGAGCTCGGCGCCCAGAGAATGCTTTGTTTTCCTCTCCAAGAGAGAGAGGAGGGAGGGGATAGGTACGGCGGATGCCATATTAGTCAAATGTTTCAGGCCAGTGATAGCTAGGGATAAAAACGGGTCAGATATCTCCCGCCCGATCCGGGATCGGATCTGAGACCTGATTTTACTATCCGGTCGGATCCGGGACTGGATCCGGATACTTGAATCCGGATTCGGGATCGGATCCGGAGCATCCAATATTCGGTAAATACGGAATGAGATCCGGATATTCGGATTTTTTCTATTCGGATATCCGGATTTTTCCTATTTGGATATCGGATCGAATATTCGGATTTTCCTATTTGGATATCAGCAAGACCCAGCCTATTTTCATCATTTTTTTTCCATATCAGCCTATTTATATTAACAATTAGTTGGTTATATTGATCCTCAAATAGCATATTCTTTCTACGATGTTTGTTGAATTTAATTGATATATAATTTGTTACTATAGTCATGTACTCGTATGATTTTAATTCAATATATATTACTCTATATATGCGTGCATTATCCGTATATCTTTATTCGTTTCCGACTCGAATCCGTCACATATCCGTCCCATATCCGTATCCCGAATAACCCGAATCCGTATCCGTATCCGGTTCCGAATTCGGAAAAAAATATGGGTTAGAATACGGGAAGAGCAATATCCGCCTGTATCCGATCCGTTTTCACCCCTAGTGATAGCTTTTTCCCGAAATTACGTAGATCAAAACCACTTTCATTTAAGTTGAAGGGTAAATTAGACGGTTTAATTAGTTTGAGGTTTGGACTTAGATAATTTTAGAGTTAGAGATGGAATCAACCAAGGTAAAAGCTTAGAGTGGAAAATTGGACTTCTTGGGACGAGACAAAAGAGGGAAATACAAGAAGACCATGCCATGAGTTGGTGATCATAGTTCAAAATCGTAGTGAAATTTCGTTCGAGATTTCGGATTTCAGCCGGGGACGAGATTCAAAATCTCGGACGGATTAAAAAAATTGAAAAAATTCAAATTGTTGTAGTATTTTCATAAATTTCGGCAAATTTTGTCGAAATCTCTAGTATTTTGACCAGATTTTGACTTTTGAGGACTGATTTGACCAGATTTAGATCAATAACAATTTTCCATAAAAAATTGTTGAAAAACCGATTTTTTTAAATGTTTCAAAAAATAGCAGAAACACTGTTAGATTTTTATAAAATTGTACAAGCTTGATCATACTCTAAAAAATTATGATACCATATTTAGTGGTCTAGGATCATACAAAATCATTCCAAAAAGAATTTAACTTCATTTGTTATATTTAAAAATTCAAAAACAGAATGAACATAATTGAGACAATAACTGTGTCAAAATTTTATAAGTTCGCTCGAGTGTGATCATGATCCAACATTTTTAGGAGAGCTTAAAAATTGCCTCAGCACCATTCTCTAAAAGTTTAGAAAAAATTAAACTTGTTTATTTGCTCAATCAAATCTATAGAAGAAATACATGTAGCACACCGTAAGGTTTTTTTAAAGACAGTAGCACTATCACAATTTTTGAAAATTTGTCAACCTTTATCATCATCTAAAAATTATATGGGAACATTAGTGATAATTCAGTACCATCGACAAAAATTTTCAAACATGATTTGAACCATTTTTCATTCGGTTGAATTTTGCCGATCAGCTTTCAGCAGCACTGTCCGAATTTTTGAAAGTCCTCAAGCTTGATCATAATCTAAAAAATTTATTGGAATATTATTGTTGTTTCAAGATCATACAGAAAAATTTTCTAACTTGGTTTGCACCATTTTTCATTCGGTTGAAATTTACTGGTCAACATTTTATTAGGACAGTAGCACTGTCAGATTTTTTAAAAATTCCTCAGGCTTAATCATCATATGACATTTTTTGGGAATATTAGTGATGTGTAGGACTATTTAAAAAAAAATAAATTATTTAACATTATTTCAACCATTTTTCACTCAGTTGAATTTCGCCAAGATTTCGGTAATTTCGGTCGAAATTTCAAAAATTTCATTTCGAAATTTTTGGATTTCAAATTCGCTTTTTTAATTGTGATCAGATTTCATCCGAAATTCTAAGATTTCGTTTTTACCGAAAATAAAATCTCAAACCAGTCGGCGATATCCACGAGAGAAGAGCTTCCCTCTCCCTCTTGTTTTTTCCTTTTGTTCCAACAGATGTCTCCAAGTAGTAGTACTTTAGTGGTACAGATTTGGGCGAGTTTTCCCCGTGTTGAATTCAATGTTCAATACATATATACTAGTATAGACCTATGTAACAGCCTTATACGCCTTCATTTTTTGGTTTCACTCACGCGTCATAACTGTCCTTTATCCAGTGATTCAGTCTGTTTCTTTTGACTGCAAAGTCCATCAAAGTCGTGGACGTGGACGTGTCCAAAGCCTCCATCAAAGTCGTTGACAAGTTCGTAGCAAATGGTCATGTACAGGTTGACTCCAAAGCCTCCGTCGAAGCTGTCTACAAGCTGACCACGAGTGTGCCATACTCCAAAACACGGCAACCGTGCATTTAATCAATTAGCAGGTTTTAGACAATTAATTGCACACATCCCTGTCGGTAACCAGTAACCTAATTGGCCTAAGACGCGGACGATTATTTTTTATATCTTAAAATGGTGCCAATAATATATCTATTAAGCTCATCTAAGCCGCAAGGTACGATTTTTTGCGAAAAAGCTCTCCAGAAAATCCAAAATTGTCAACAGGTTCTTTCACTGGTTATTTTGTAAAAAGGACCCCGTAATTCCGCAGATTCAACTCGGGCGTCGGTTCTTTAAACTCAAAAGATTTTAAATTACGTTTAGGTCCGGTTATTTTACGAAAAAATCCCGTGGTTCCGCAAAATCGATGCCAACGCTGGTTCTTTAAACTCGAAAGATTTAAAATTACGTTTAGGTCCTCTCGAGCGCCGATTCTTTAAGCCTGAGATATTTAAAACTACATTTAGGTCCTTCTACCATCTTTGCAACCAAAAAACTCCGGAGTGAGATTTACGTTGCGCAGCGTAGCGCGCTATACTACCTAGTTAGGTATGAGGCTCAAACCTCTTTCTCTAATGCCATATTTAGTTCTAAAGGTTTGGGTTGTTAAGAGAAGGAGGGTGATATGTCATAATTCACCTTATACATATTTTCTCTATTGCAATTCACTGTTGAATTTTCTATCCTCTAAAAACTGCACGAAGACGTGAATCCAAGCCTGCACTGCGTTGCAAAATAGATAACCTGGAATACTCACTAAAAGGGTGTTGGAAATCCACAGACTCTTGAGGGATTCTTGCAACACATAAAATTTACGTGAGCTTTGCTGAAACCTCATAGGAAACAATTTAATCCAGGTAGCAATCCTGAAAAGCCCGGCGTTCCAAGCAGAGCTTTATTAGATCAAAAGAAATAGCTCAGATTGAAGGCAGTATGCCCTATGTCCATTGCCCGTGGGGTCGGGGGTGGATAGACGTGGGCATTGGACCGGACTTTTTCAGGTCGGCACATAGCACAGTGGACCCGACCTAGCCTACATTGGAATGAGCCGTGCCGGCATGGCATGGTTGCCCGAGCTGTGCCGGGCCTACCAACAGGCACGGTTGGTGGCACAGCACGGTGGAATGGCCATGCTCGGGGTGGCACGACGCGTCATAGTGGCGCCTGTGTCGCAACACGGCCCGTCCTGCCCGCAGCACACGCGGCAAGGCACGTGGCCGACGGCATGACCCGCGCAAGGCTCGTATTATACGGTTAGTGCGTGGCGCGCTTGCCACGGTCGACGTACGCTCCCCACACCGGCGCCTCACCTCGCCCGTTCTCGTGCTAGCGCGCGTTCACACGCGCCTGTGCCACCACAGGAAGAGGAGGGGACGGAGGGAGGGGGAGGGGTGGAGGGAGGCTCGAAGGGGAGGGGGAGGGGTTGGAGGGAGGTGCTAGAGGGGTGGTTGAGTGGTCGGGGAAGGAAAACAAAGAAGGGAAAGAAAAGAAAAAAAAGAAATAAGAAAAATGGTAGGAAAAGGAAGAAGGGAAAAGGAAAAGAAAAGAAAAGAAAATGAAAGAAAGGAAGAAAATAAAAGAAATGAAAAGAGAAGAATAAAAAAAATAGAAGAAAGGGTGGAGTGGCGATGAACCCGATTTTCTATTTGCATGTGGTCAAGGAGTTGCCTATGGAGGATTTATGCGTTCTCGGTGCACATAGTTGAAAGAGCGAGAGAGATTGAGGGAGAGAGCTGAGAGAGAAGAGTGAGAGAGAGAGAGTTAAGAGAGATTGAGAGAGAGAGAGTGAGCGACATGCGAGAGAGAGAGAGCTGAGAGAGATTGAAAGGGATAGGTGAGAGGGAGGGAGCAACATATGAGAGAGATAGAGAGCGAAAGAAATTGAGAGAGACAGTGAGAGAGATTGAGAGAGACGGGTGAGAGAGAGGGAGAGAGCTGAGAGAAACGGGCGAGAGAGAGTGGGAGAGTTAAGAGAGATTAAGAGATATGGGTGAGAGAGAGCGCAGCTTCTTGTAAAGTATAAGTCTTTGTACTAAGGAGCATCACGTACTCACGCAAACACTACAATGTCACTCTGTACCTGTTTAAAAATGAATAAAATTTAGTTCTTTTTCGCCCAATATTTGTGTCCACTGCCTCAGCTTCGTGCGTCTTCAGCTTCTTTCCTCTCATCGCAATAGTACAAATGGACCGGGTCTGGACCGGCATGGCACGAAGTCAGCACGAATCGCAAATAAACTGTGTCTGAACTCGTCGAAGACGAGACGGACCAGCACGGTACAGATCCGACGAGACACAACACCCACCTCTAGGGGTGGGTGAGGGCTCACAAGGCCCACCAATACCTCTGCAAATTCCGACGAAGATGATTAAGATGATGTTGCTTGAATAAGACCACTAACATCAATGCATAATTGGCCAAGCAAGTTGCCAAAAATTCTCTCCCAGACAGGGTGATGGTTCTAGAATGGATATGAGGTACTCCTTGTTACTAACGGCGGTCGTTTTGGACGTTGATACGGTTTTTAAAATACAAATTTGATCACTAATTTTATTATATTATATTTATAAAACCCAATAAAATTATAGCATTATAAAAATACTTTTCAAAATAAATTTACACATATGGTTTTCATATACCTAATCTAAATATTTGAAAAATATTTACACTTAAAGTTTCAAAAACGATAAATTTTTGTGATCGGAGCGGAGCGAGTATTTAATAATAACTGAAAATGGAGGAGTGAGCTGATCAGGGCAAAGTAAAAAAAAAAGTGCTCTACCATGTCGTGAGTTCGAGAGGAAATGCCACGACAATAGCAAGAACAGGGTTTCGGATTTCGGTTTCGGATAAAATACCGTTCATGCCCGAAAAACGAAATTTCGGAGAAAATTGTTAATTTCGGACAAATCTCGTCCGGAAATTCAAATTCAAAATTTGAATCCGGTTTTTTTTCTACCGGGAAATGCCGAATTTCGGCGAGATTGGGCGAGATCTCGCCGAGATTGGGCGAAATTTCGGCCAGATTGACAAGCCCGAAAAGTGGTCCAAAAGATGGAGAAAAATTTCGAATTTTTTTTGGAGAGTTCGACGTATTATTAATGTTGTCATAAAATTTCAGATTTTTGAATCATGTAAATTTTTTAGAAATTGAAACATTGGTACTGTCGTAATGAAACGCTCACCGGCAATTTTGAACTGAATGAAAAATGGGACAAAGCATGTTATAAATATTTACAATTTTAATAGCATGATTCTGACATGTGAATAATATTGCCATAAAATTTTCAGTTATTACCAAGCTCGAGGAATTTTTAAAATTGGGGAATTCGGGTATGCGTCGTGAAGTATGAAATTTCTGACATTTTGACTGAAATTCAAGATTGAGAGTCACAATTGAAACAATTAATGTATATTGGCATGACAATTATTAAGAATGTAATAAAATCGATACACACAACAAGTCTTCACATATTTGCATATGACAACTAAATGAATGTATGTTTGCATCACATACCTACGAGTAGTAAAGCGCCCGTGCAAACTCCACCTCGCGTTATCGACAATGATCTCGTGGTACCTCCTCTCGTGTTGTTGCTTGTATTCCTCCCGTGTCATGTCTCGTGGTAGCCAGCGGACTTTCAATATTGGTAATGAGACTCCTGTGTATCGAGTTTCGGTGGTGAAGGTACATGACATTGGCGGATGAGTGCCGTGCGTATGGATCGACATATGGATCATTGTAGTCAAATGGCAAAGAGATGCTCGATCCATCATAACTCGTGCAGAATCGCACCCACCCCGATCCCATCCGTACCCACCACGATCCCATCCGCACGACATTTGACTATACCCGTATGCTCAATCGGAATGCCCAAATGGCCGGAGGACTCATTGCTACACCATGATTGAGCACCATCCGTGGTTGTGCCGCTCGGCGTCCACCCCACCACGCGACGTGCCCTTCCCGCCATCGCTGGTCTCGCGTGGAGTCACCTCTCGGCGATACCCTCGATGCGATCCTCCCGCGGTGATTGTGATTGTGGGCGGGGCGGAGGAGTACCGGTCGACTTCCGTCCCGTCATCGCCAGAGAGTCATCGCGATCATTGAGCTACTCTCGAGGCACTTGCACATTATCGGAAGGTGTTCTTTGTGTCGTCCTCACTGCCGACAATAGGCTCATCATCAATTCAGCCTTTTTCTTTTTCCTTACCACTCTGGCTGCCCGATAACTTTTGTAATCCGCCTAAAGCTCCTGCTAGAGTGTCGTCATCCTCGGCATCGGTAGCACGCTTTCTCTTCCCTGTGTGCGTGTCTCCGATGTTCCACTCCACCCAATCTGGGAGGCTCTTCCCTCCTGTGGCCAATTAGAAGTAAGGTTAACATTGTTCTCAGGTTTGGACATACATGGTTAAAAAGTGGAATGGAAAACAATTGCATTATTTACCTGTTGCCTTATACATCTCTTCCGCTGGGATGGAGTCAACCACGAATCTCGCTGGGAGGGGTGGGTCGTGCGCACTGTCCTCATCGAGTAGAGGCTCCCCAGTAGACCTGGATGAGTCGAACCACTCTGCAATTGGGTCATGGCCAGGATGCATCGCATCCTCGATCAGGCGATCCACGTGGTCTTCGTCTTGGAGTCCGCGAGTGGATTCATAGTCTCGGCGAAGTCGCAGTTGTAGTGCACGAACACGAGCTGTTGGAGCTTCGCATAACTTAAACGGTTTCGTAGCTGCGTGTGCACCAAAGCAAATGTGCTCTAATTGCGTTCACACCCACTCGACGATGCGCACGGGGACACCAACCTCAAGGCGAACTTTTGCAGTGCTGGCGTCTCATTCCCGAAGGCCATCCACCATTGAGCTGTGAACAACACGAAGAAAGAAAAGTCAGTGAGTGCTACACAACAACATACCAACCAACCTCAATTTATGTACTTACCTGCCGTCATTTGGTTATCGACGGCGCTGTCTGTGCAAGCTAAGTGGCAAAACGTCCCCGTCTAAGACGGTATGTGTCTGCTTCTCGTAGAGCCTTCACCGCGGTAGCGTCGTCATCAGCCATAATGCTTAGTGCAGTCGAGAGCGCTCCCATGTACTGCGGAGTGCTGCATATGTTGTATGAGAACTGGGACTTCGGGTCCAGGACGGAGGTTGCAATTGATGAAAAGATTGCATAGTTAGTACAATAGACGCGAACATTGCATACTTAGCATAATAGAACTGAACATGTTAATTTCACTTACCAGCTTGCACAAATGTGGTTTCCCTTATTTCGGCAAATCTCTTTTCCATGACTTGTAGGAATATCCTATCTTTATTCTCCATGCTCCGTAAGTTATTGTTGTACTCATTCCGTGCAATTCGTCTTCGCATCATTACACGTGATTGTTGGTAACTTGTCTTGATCCGCGAACCTCAACAACTTGTACAAGGGTTCTACGGCCACCACGGTCCACTCCACCCATGTCCGTAAATCCACCTTACGAGGTGGTCATATGCGTACTTGCCCTCCGCCATTTGAGCCCACCTACTACCTATCCAGTCAGGATTTGTCATCCACTGCTGAAACTTTTCCTTTTTTTTGAAGAAGCTATCAAGGAAAACAAAGGTCGTCCCAAATCTAGTGGCATTTGGCCTCACCAACTCTCCACCAATATGTTGCCTCATCTGCGCATGTAGATTCTTGTGGTTGTATAAAAATCTGCAGATTCTCTTGGCCTGTGCCACAATATCTTTGATACATTCATCCTCACACACGTCTTTTAGCATAAGATTTACGGTGTGTGCCAAGCAAGGCTGCCATACTATACGAGGGTACTGCACTCGTAACATCTGGCATGCTTTCTTGAAGTTAGCACCATTGTCGAGAACCACCGCACAACATGCTCCGCCCCAATCTCCTCGGCCACCACCTTTGTTATCTCGGCTAGTAGGTATTTGTGGTTCGGACCTTAGCTGCGAATGAGCAAGCAAGAAGTTAGTACGTGTGGCAATGGCGATCATACGGAATAGGAAAATAAATGAATTTTGTACACATGGCATTTACGGTCTTATGGAAGAACATCATCCCATTGCGGTATACCATGAAGTTAATGATACTCTGCTGTGTAGGTCCCGTCGGACGTCGCACATCATTTGTAACACCAAAGGTGGCCCAATCGTCCACGAACCTCCAAGGTACTTCACAATCTCCCGCTCATTCGCGTCCAAGTACTTACCGTCTATCTCGTATCCTCGTGGTGCACGAACCCACAGGCCTAGCTCTGCGTCGGCTTAATTGCAGCTATGACCGCATACACAATGATTAGTACAATCATCACACGACGTGTAACTTACAAACATACAATTGTTTCATACCGTGAAATACGGCGATCCACCTTCCTTCCGGAATTGCATTAGCATGTAACCACTTTGACCATCCTCCCTAGCTTCTCCTTTCCCTGTGTAATGCGGTGTCAATCGAGGTTCTTTGCGGGGCACTAGCCGTGCAAGGTCGACATCCATGGAGGCATGGCTTTCCGTGTCGACTTGGACCGACCGAACATTTCTTGATAGTCGATCGAATTGAAGACTTCCGTGCACCACTCCGGAACCCGAACCTTGCGTCAAACCTTGGCTCTGAGGTAGGCCTCTTCTTTAGAGGCCTTTATGGCCATCTTAAGTTGCTCATCCTCCGTGGCCATGGTGGCCTATTCGGTGCAAGCATCCTCGGCAGCGAATCGCTCGCTTCTCCTTCTTTCGTCACGGCCACCACGGAGTCTGCGATCATGGCTGCGCTAATCACTTTAGGCACGTTGAGGCGAGCCTTCACATCACCGGCGCGACCACCAAATGTTCCTTAAGACGGGTCGCCTCCACCCTTCATAACATGCGCGCGATGGTTGCACTCGACCACTGAACCGATCACGCTGCCCGTGGTCCCATACGGTACCACGAGGCTCCGCCATCACAACGACCTCACTGCATCATTACGAAAAATGCATGATATATAAGCTTGTATGACCATGTGCTTGTTTGCATGCAACAACAATCTTAACTCATCGATGTTTGCTAAAATGCATGATATATGCCTTTCGTTGTGAGGCTTACTAGCTGTACCATACTACCATACAAGTGACCAAGTGAGTAAGTGACATGGTATTTTGAGTTTTGAAGACATACTGACAATCTGACATATGAATCCCACATGAGTACATGCATTGTTAGTTCTTACTAGACTATATCCCACATGAATACATGTCTAAATAAGCAAAAAAAATACAGCTGCACTTAAAATCCAACAAATCAATTTGTTCATACCGATTTTTTTGGAAGCCCGAGATTTCGCCTTTCAAGCCCGAGATTTCGCCTTTTAGGCCGAAATCTCGCATGCAGGCCGAGATTTACCTCCGGAGGCTAGGGCTGGCGGACTTGGCGGAGATTGGCCAACCGGAGAGGAGCAAGGTGGAGAAGGGTTCTGCACAGGGGAAAGTGAAATTCCAGAGAGCCTCTCGGTGGAATGAGCTGTGAATGAACTTCAATGATTGACGATGTATTAAAACCAGTGAGTTGTCAATGTATAAAATGAGTTATTTCTCATCTTTAGAACACATAAGCACACATATCTCAGTGGTAAGGCTTAACTCCATGAAACAAGAGGTCACGAGTTCGAATCTTCAGAACGACATTTCTTTGCTACTTTTTTTTCCATAGTTCGGAGCATGTAAAAATTCCCAAATTTTTTTTACATAGTTCAAATGCATCAATGATGCTGTCATAAAATTTTGAGAAGATGATCAAACATAAAATAATCACAGAAAACATGAAAGTGTTACTTCATAATAGTTTTTTTCCAATAGTTTCAACAATGTAAAAATTACAAAAAAATTGGTAAATATTTGGAAAGCATCAATGATCTTGTGATAAAGTTTTGAGGTCATGATCAATCACAAAAAATTACCAAAAAAATGTGAATGTAGTACATCACTGTTTTCGAAATGTACACCACGGCCTTGTACCACATAAAATTTTTATTGACTCATCAAAACTGGTTGAAATTTTTTTAAACTTTTACAACAGAGTTATGAGAGAATTTTTAAGCTCCCATAAAAAATTTTAGGTAATTATCAGACATGAATAAATTTATAAAATTCTAGCACTGTCACTGCCTCATTTATCCTATTTCTGATTTTTATTTTTAAAACATAACAAATTATGTTAAAATATTTTCATAAATTTTATGTATTATCCTACATATCTTATGATACTCCCATAAATTTTTCATAGCATGAAAATGCATTCTAAAATTTTTAAAATTCAAACAGTGTTTCTGCCGAAATGGCAAAAAGTCTAAAAAATCAACTTTTTCGAAATATTATCATTGAAGATCACTTCCTGAGAACTTATTGATATAATTCCGGTCAGATCCGGCAAAAAAAATCAAATTCCGGTTTAAAATTCCGAAATCTCGCCGAAAAATTAAAATTCCGAAATTTACTGTAGCAATTTCAAATTTTTTTCAAAATTTTCCATCCGGCCGGTCTTTTCAAACTCGTTGGGGTCTGAAATCCGAGATTTCGGCGAGATTCCGCCGAAATTCGCCAGTTTTTTTAACCCTGAGCAAGAACGGCGACGTCAACGGCAATTGCATCTCATCTCTGACCAACGAAGTGCTCGAGGTGGAAGTCTAGCACGTTGCCATACAGCAAATGACGGGGTGACTAGTGCCGACGAACTTGACTTGTGCAATTGTCCTATATACTAGATAAGTAATCATAGCGTGTCACATCGTGATCGTCACAACCTATGCAAGTAAATCGAGAAAATACGCGACTGCCGCTCCTCACGCGAGCAAATCGAGAAAACGCGCGACACGGTTAAAAGGATACAAACGTAATTGCGTTTTTTTCGCATTTATTCGGCGGAACGGTTGAAAGATATAAATGTATCTGCGTTTATTCGGGGTCCTCTCACAAAAGATCTACGATTTCGTGAAACGAAAGGTCCTTTTCGGAAAAAACACAAAAAATGATCTACGAGAGCAAATCGAGAAAACACACGAAACGGTTGAAAGGATACAAAACGTATCTGCGTTTTTTTCGTATTTTTTCGGCGCAACGGTTGAAAGTATATAAATATATCTGCCTTTTTTTGTATTTATTCGGAGTCCTCTCACGAAGGATCTGCGATTTTGTTGAAACGAAAAGCTCTTTTCGAAAAAAAAAGGTAAAAATGATCAAAATAGAACTATTTTTTTGGTATTTAGTTGGGGTCTTATTTCTGAAAAAAATTTAAACGTAATTTTTTTCGACTTAGGGTCCTACTTTTCGTAAAATATAGATAAAATGTCCTAAACGTAGTTTTCTTTTAAAAAAAAATTTAAACGTAATTTTTTTTTTCGGCTCGGTTGGAGCCATCTCAAACGGGCTCAAACCGGGTGGTGCTGGAATTCTTTCTAACTTTAAGAAAAGGCAGTATTCCAATCTCACTATCAAAAAGTAATGTACACACCACTAGTCGAAAGATGACAGACATGCCCCAAAAAGTGATGTCACACCACTAGTCAAAAGAGGACAGACAGGCCATTCCATGATGTGGACAACGGTGGTGCCAGACTTGTTGCTCCAGATCTCGTAGGCGACTTCCTTCGATTTAATTGACTGGTAGCTCTTCTGATGAACTTGAGAAAATGTCTGATTTTCATTGCAAGATGAATACTATCCTATCTAAATATATAAATTCGGACATTTTGTATATATCGCACTAGTTCAGAATCACGCTAGTTGCACACATGCTTAACATAGATGAATATCACAATCATACACAGCAAAAACATAATAAAATACATCATATATTAAATATTAATATGTTGACTTACCTTATGGTTGATTTCACATCACCATGCCTCGTAAGGTAAAACTATGAATAACAAATTAAACTGCAGCGAAATAAAAACGTAGATAAACCTTTCAGTATACCACAGGCAATTGATAAGGCTCGCACCCTGAACATTCGTCTCCTCCTTGTACTTCTCCAAAGCTAGTGTAGACTCCTCAACTAGTGGTTTGTTATTTACAAAAGTGAGTACATAAAGCATTCAACAAGTTGTGCACAGAATACAATTTTATCATAACTATATGCAAAACTTATTCTAATGAAATAGCTAACATGGTTATTTTACAGTAAAGCAACATTTACAAATGAATACAATAAGTAGATTGAAAAGATAGTAAAACAAATAACAGTAATAAGTAACTTGCAGGTATTTCTTAAGTAAATATGAAATCCAGCCCTAACAATTCCAACCTTTCCAATGGCATCTTGACTTACCATCTAAGTTTTCAGTTTATAAAATCTAACCATTGACTCTAATTCCCGAGCATTGCTTAATACCGTGAGCACGGCTATTCGAATAGATTTTACACTCTGTAGAGGTTATGCATTTTACCCACATGACATGATTATCTCCTTTTACCTGGTCATTAGCACACTTCCTTTGGTGTGCCAATAGAGAAATCATGATAAAATTTTTACAATGCTCTGTCTTAACCTAGTACTACCCGCTAAGGTTTCAACATTGAAAGGTTACACCACCACTACAGGGCTCCCCTCTTGTGTTATGTGAGTTGATCCGTAAACCTGGGACTCACACCACCACATGTAGTACTAAAGCTAAAACATTGCAAATTAATCAGTTAGGTTCGTCCCATTCCAGACGTGTGGTTGCATGTTTGACTCAAGTCAAATGCTTATAAGGTTAAGTTCTTTAAGATTACGAAGGCAAGACTTCCACAAACCCTCTGCCCTTCTGGCCCACTTTGACACTACCCTTTGCCACTTGTCCCAATCTAAATGATTACCACCCCAGTTGATTACCAAGCATCATGTGCCATCAACAAGTTAACATCGTTGCATGACCCCCGTCACTATAACTCAACTTCATTGTGTGACAACACCTGACACACTAATTCCATAAACATATTCCATATCCCATTAATCAGGATTAAATTGATATACCAAAATCATGAGTTGTACGTGGCATGGCTAAGCATACTAAACACGATTTAACCAACCCATGTTAATTTTTAATATTAACCAACTAGTAATGAACCAACCTAGGGTGACAATTAATCATGACATACAAATGATAATGTAGGGTATAATTCAATTGGATATATTAACTAGATCCCAAACTGTTTTGAAACAATTGTACACATAAAATATCATGCATAATTTAAATCGAAATAGCAACTTTGTAAAACTAGGTTCAACATTACCAAAGCACAACTTGCTTTAGAAAAACCCTTATTCTTGCTCTGGACCTTGTTCTTGAGTGAACGATTCTTCCTCGGATGCTCCGAGCAATTCAACGTCTACGCGTAACGAGAGAAAACACCAAATAAACATAAAAATAGAGAGCAAACAATCTCAAAAAATCAAATAAAATTGACCATTACACAGATCTCAATTTTACAAATTTTTGAAAATTTGAATCGCCTCAATCGAAGCTCATATGAAGAACGGGCTTTCGAAAGATTTGAATAAAAGAAAAATACAGGAAATAAAAAAATCAATATTTCTCTGAATTATTTTTATATCGAAAATCCTAATTATTGCGTCATCGCTGACATCAACAGGTAAATAAATAATCCAAAAAAGCCCAAAGGCTGAAACATGAGGCCATTAGTCCATAGAATGGGTTCACTCATGGTGCACTGGACTAAAATCCTGGCAACCGACATGTGGGCCTCACCATGACATGTCACTGCCGACGCAAGCGCTACGCATCTGCTACACCAACGACATGCACTCAATGCCACTGACATGGATCCACGTGGCCAATACATGTCCATCACCGGGTCAGCCACCTCAGCGGCGACGACACGGGGTCCAAGGGTCACTACCGGCAATTGGAATTGGTACCGATTGTTATGAGATAAGACATCCATAACCGTTTTGGTTAGAATCTATCTCTTATATGTGGGCGAATTCGAACTCATGTCTTGCTAGTTTCTCTATATATTGGGCACCCCTTGTACAAGAGATCAATCTAATAAAGCGAGAGAACTTTGCCCCCCTACTTTATGTGTGTGCTCCAGTTCTTGTTCTTGTGATTTCATTGGCATGTTGTTGATTGATCGTGGGTGAACGGCTACGTTTTACAACACGTTTCAGCACGAGGCTCTACCGTGGCTGATTGGTGATCGTCGGCCTGCGACAATCGACATTGCACCAAAATTCATCTTGCATCACGCGATCAACCTACATCAAGCCCTACGTAAGTTCAATCTACGACGGTTGATCGCATGTGAACAGTAAATTAATCTTGTCATGGCCGCCGGAAGATCGGCCAACGTGCCCATTGCTTGGATCACGTCGCCGCTGTGCTCGTCCGGCTGACCTAGGCACCGCCGAGCTCACCTGTGCCTAAAGCGCGTGACGACGGCCAGTGAGCCGCCTCGTCTTCCACGCCGGCGTCCGCCCCTGAAGCGCAGTCAAGACTTCAGGCCTGCGCACCTCGCTTTCGCTCTTGGCTGGCGTATTGTCTTTGCTCTCGCGCCTGCATCGTGACTGGCCGCCTCGGCTTCTTCGCCCACCGATGCACTCACCGCGCGCTCGCCCATCGCGGCCGATTCATCCGCCACCACATCGCCTGAGCTTTGCCGCTATGGTCGCCCGAGCCTTGCCGCCGTGCCGTCCGGCCTAGGCGCCGTGCCACCCAGCCTAGCAGCCACACCCGACTGCTCTTGGCGCCGCCGCACCCGTCCGGCTGGCGTTGGCACCGCCGTGCTCACCTGGCCAGTGAAATCCACTCACGCCCGCGACCGAGCAGCACATCCGCGCCTTGTTCTCGTTGAACGACGGTGGCCTATTCGGCTCTCGCGCCTGTTACTGTTGAACGGTGGAGATGGCAACCAGTTCGGCCCTCGCGCCTTCGTCCCGAAGCACGCACCCGCTCTCGGCTCGGACCGACGGTGCCCATAGCATCCTTGCCAACGGTAGTCATAGCAGCATGCCCGGTGAAGCACCCGTGGCGGGGCAGCGTGCCCGTGGCCGTCGTAGCGGCGGCCGCACGGACGTGGCGTCGTCGTTCGCAGCAAAGGTAATTCTGAAAATTGCTTGGTAATTAACAGAAAGTTATGAAAAATGCTAGGAAAATTCTGGAAAATTTTAGATAATTATCTACTGAATAGATATAGACCAAGCTTTACTGATTGAATAATGAGCATGCAATGTAATGATTTTACCAGTAGTAAAAGTCATTTTGCATAAATAGAAATAGGATATGTTGGACATCGCAAGAAGGAAACTTATCAAGCTTGCCCTGAATGGCAACAATTACCTTCCCCGGGCAATGAATACTAAGATTAATCTGATAGCTCGATCTTTTGGAGCTACTGTTTTTCCAGCCTGGAGCTGGTACACCTACTCTTCCCAAAGTCGCCAGATGTACGGCTCTGCACCTCCTAAGGCACCATCTTCATACGGATCTGAAGGCCAAAATTTGATGGAAGAAGGCTAGCTGGTATTTTTAAATTCCCTGAAGGAAAAATATATAACCAGCAAAGATCCATCCTGTTGCCAGAAATACAGCGCGAATGGATCCCCCCGCGTTTTCAGGATTCTAAAGGCTGTGGCAGCATATGATTTTTGTCATACATAAGTTTGTCATTGATCTAACATTAAGTAACCAGAAAGTTACTAATGCTAAAAAGATCGACAAGATATAATGCTCCTTCCACCCCAATACGAGGATACTGCCGTAACAGTATCGCCATGTCCAGTACTTGTCGACTTTTGTGGTCGGCAATGAATTTATGGGGCAGGCGCCAGATCTAAAACTCGAAGGTCACACAAGACAAAGGTTTAGATAGGTTTAGGCCCTCGACGGAGGAAGTAATACCCTAGTCCTGTGTGCTGAGATTATTTGGATCTCTTGGATCTAAGATTGCTCGTGTCCCTGTTGTTGCCCGCCCTCTCCCTTATATAATGGGGGTGGGGCGGTTTACAGAGTCCCGATCGGTTAAGGGATTCCGATCGGTAATTGGATTCTAATCGGTTACAGGATAGAGTTTACATCTTTATCTTATTCCGCTAACAACTCGGACTACAATCATATCTCTTATATCTAAATATTTGTTCAACTGTCTTTAGGATATATCCCCTTGCGCACGACAGCAAGGCTTGGCGCGGAGCTGATCCTCTGGGCCTTCCACTCAGCCCTATCTCCCCCTCAGACACTTCTGGGCCGGTTATGAAGACACCTGGGTTCTTATATTCCACAGTACTAGAAGTACTTTGAGCTTATATACATTTTGCTAGAAGTAGAAAAGCATGATGAACTCCTGGTGAAGAATCATCATGTACTTTCTCATGGGAGTTTTGCAATACCCGAAGCACATGCAAATCTCAGCATGCTAGCAATAGCCAAGGCCGCAGAAAGGGCCAATAGAATAGAGGGGATAAATGGAAGAATGACATATCAGATAGGGGAAGAGGTATTTCATAGTGGAAAAGTAAAAGTAATGGGTAAAGAGCTTTCAGAAGTAAGGATGCAAACCCTGAATATTCCTGTTTAGGTATAGATACACTGGCCATTGGTCATGCAACTATCACATCCCGAAGCATGTGGTAGACCTTTACATGCAATCCACTGGAAAACTAAATAAGACCCGGAGAAATAATATTAAGTCATACTTCACCGTTCAACCTGTTGTTGATACGGATGTTGAGAAATGTGATGATATGATTCTTGAAATTATTGAGCTCGAGGAGTCCCATGAGGGCACCTACATATCATATGGAGACCTGGATTAGTCTCATAAATATCCCTTCACTTTGCTAAGTCGATGTCATATATTCCTTATAAGTCTCCTTATCAGTTTAGCCCTAGTTCCTGAATGAATATTTGGTCTACGCTCCTGTTGAGCGATTATCATTCAAAAATTGAATAAATTTATATTTTCCAGATATTTGATTAATTGTGCTATGTTTGTTCTATATTCTACAATTTGTTCCTGATGCAACAATTGTTTGATTGTTAAATCATACTTCTAATATAGAACAAAGTATAATATGATGGCGGAGGAGAAAATCTGCCTAGAAGACAGTTGTACCACACTAAGTGAATTGAAAATATCTTTATCTGGGTCTCAACTTTGGATCAACATTCTCAGCTTCCAGCATAAACCTTTGACTGGTTTCTTCTTTGATTTGAATGCTTCTCCTTGCAGCAAGGGGATTATGAAGGACTCGAATATAACCCCCAGCTTTTTGTTCCAACTAATATTATGGGTAGCTTCATGGATCTAACCCATATCTCATATGAAAATTAGACATTTCTTCCCGCTCGAGGCGAAACCCTAATATCCTTCCTCTTCAAGGATCAATACTGGACAGTCTTCGAAGTTGCTTTGACTTCCTGTGCCAATTCATTTTTCGAGAACCTCTTTGGCTTATGAAGCTATCTTAACTCCAAGTCTCCTCGGCTTTTGATGTCATTATGTCTTCGCATTTACTTCAACCTTACCGTATCAGCTATAAAAGGCGAACCAGTGCATTTAGAATTTATTCTCTCACGCTTAGTCCTCCATTTTCTGGCACCAAGCTCCACCTTCTTCTTGAGGGATTTCATGGACAGCCGGGATCCAGAACATACCGAGGAGTGGGCGCTATTCGACCTCTCCATGGCCGAATAGGCTGAAGAAAGGGCTGTTGCCCTCGACCGCGCCGCCGTCGACGCCTTCCTCGAGATTGTTCCCGCCCTTCATAGGGCTAAGGAAGCTCTCGTGGAGGTGCTTGGTCGTGTGTGCCGCGGAGAAGTATGATACTCCTGTAAATGTAAGAGAGTCTTTTCCCAGGCATAGTGCCTGGGGAATTTATATAATAAAGAAATACCTTACGAGTGATATCTATGACTGTCGTTAGACATAGCTTAGACCCAACTTGGGGTATATCAAAGCTTGCATGGCTCTTTGGTCGGGTGATATCTATATCCGACTGTCGTAGGATATATTTTAGGTCCAACTTGGGACATATTAATATTTGCGCGGCTCTTGGCTGAGTGATACCTATATCCGACTTCTGTAGGATATAGCTCTGGTCCGACTTGGGACATATCATATTCACGTGGCTCTTGGCCGAGTGATACCCATATCCGACGGCTGTAGGATATAGCTTAGGCTCGACTTGGAGCGTATCATATTTACATGGCTCTTGGCCGAGTGATACCCATATCCAACTGCTGTAGGATATAGCTTAGGCTCGACTTGGAGCGTATCATATTTACATGGCTCTTGGCCGAGTGATACCCATATCCGACGGCTGTAGGATATAGCTTAGGCTCGACTTGGAGCGTATCAGGATTTTCTTGGCTCATGGCCGAGTGATACCTATATCCGACTTGTGTAGGATATAGCTCTGATCCATCTTGGGACATATCAAGGTTTATCCGAAAGGTATCCGTACTCATTTATTACGATGCACAGCTTGTCGACCCATCTTGGGGCATACCATTGGAACCATGCCTTATCAGGCTCAACCCGTGATATATGATTCCGCCATGCAGTAACCAACTAGCGACCCAATGTGGGGTATATCACAAGAAGATATTTTTAATCCAAACTAGAGGATACCCACGTCCCGCTTAGTTCAATAAGTGGTTAAACATCCTATCATGGGGAGCAACGTGTACTAAACATGACTTGGTCAAACCATGACTGCCTCCGTATGTCAGGACGCCGAGCTAGCGAATCATTACGAAGCATAGAGTAGGGTTAGGTGTTCTGCAATCTTTTTCCCACCGACTCGGCGAAAACCTGATTTTCCCCCTTTTAAGACTAAGCCGTGAGTTGATTGACGGTTCAATTTTTCACCGTACACTCCTGCCCCTTCTGCTTCCCTGTCTCTCCGACTTCTCCGCCGCTAGGGTTAACTGTTGCTGCGCTCGCATTTTTGCATCGTCGTTGATCTTTCCTCCGAAAATGTTTTCTCATTCTTCCAAAGACACCTCCTTGCTGCCTTTGCCCCAAGATTGGACCACCTCGATAACGACGGAAGAGCGGTTGAAGTCCATGGCGGATGACGGGGTTCTTCTAGCCCTGACTTTAATTTCTGCACGACCGGCTACAGGTGAATCCATCCCTACCCCTCGTTCTGAAGAAATTGTGGTTTTCAAATCTTTCTTCCAACGCGGGCTGGTCCTTCCTGCCTGTGCTTTTCTTCGCGGTCTTCTCTTTTTCTATGGTATTGAATTAGTGAACTTGAATCCCAACTCTATCCTGCAAATCTCTATCTTTGTTCACCTCTGCGAGGCATTCTTGGGCATCCGCCCTCATTTCAATCTCTTTCGCCACTTTTACCTTTTAAAGCCTTATCCCTCAAAAAGCGACCCCAAGGTAATTGGGGGAGCCGGATTTCAATTAAGGGAAGGATTAAAGAAAACCTATTTTGCCATTCCCTTCAAATCTTCAAATAAAGGCTGGCACCAGGAATAGCTCTATTGTGCCAATCCTGATCCTGCTCTCTCTTCTTTTGTCGGGCGCCAGCCTAAGGTGTCCATTTCTTGGACATCTGTTCCCAATGCTGGCGATATTTATCAGGTGTAAGATCTCTTGGTGCTGATTGATAAATTAAAGGAAGACGATCTCACAGGAGTTGGTCTGGCCCTCCATTTTGTCGCCCGCCAGATACAACCTCTAAAGGAGCGAGTCTATCTTGGATATGAATTTAAAGGAAGGGACGATCCGACCCGGGAACTGCCCGAAACAGCGTCGAAGGAGCAGGTATATGCTCGGGTAGGCGACCTTTTCATCCCAAGCGTAGAGATGTCCACCGCCAGATGCCCAAAGTCCTTTACTGCATCAAATCCTCCTCCTGAGGTAAGAAAGTTTAGCTGATAGAGTTCCACATTCGTCTCCGAATGACTTTTAACTGTTTTAATACTCCTTTCCAGGATCGATTGGCTTTCTTTAGTGACGCGCCTCTCCCAGAAATGCCTGTACATAAGAGCGCCCACTGGAAGCGACCTGCAAGCTCTCAAGCAGGAGACCTGGCCACCAAGAAAGGGAAGAAAACGATTATCAAGGACCCTCCGAAGCCTCGGCGCCCGACTGGTGGTCCCAAAATCCAAGAATCACCAGCACAAGCCCCGGTGCCTTCAGTTCCCCTTCCACATAAGCCCGTGGTACAGCCGAGTCCAACTCCGAGTGACTCGAGCGTTCGGGAGCAGCCCAGGGTTCCAGATCATAGCGCCCCGACTGGTCCCTCCGGAAGTGGTTCTGTCGATCGAAAGAAACCCCCGATGAGGATAAAGAAGTCCGACAGGTTGGATGTCCCATTGACTCTTATTCGACGCGTTTTGCCGGCTTATTCACTGATCGTTCTTATTATAGGAATCCTTCTTATGATATTCCCGTCGAGACACCATCTGGGGCCCCTGAGGGAACTGGGTCCCAGGACGTACGACACAGTTGAGGATGCCCCACACCGCCTCGCTCGAGACACAGGCGCGCTCCGAACCACGCCTTCGCATCGACACCCGTGCTTGATCGGGTCCCGCTGCTCGAGAGCCCGTCTCTCGTCCATCCCCCGAGGTAGAAGAGATCCTCCGAGATCCGCCGACTCTTGCTCGCCCCCAACTTATAATACAAACCGCGTGGGTTGATGAGGAAGACGGCTTGAAATCCCTGATGACCCGGCGGAGGAGAAAGAAAGGAATCACTTTTATAGTCCGCCGCCGCTTGTGCTCGCCTGGCCCGAGTAATATTTTCACTACTTTTGTCACCTTCTTGCTTGTGCCGGTTAGCATGTTGTCACCTTTCCCTGTGATGGTTACAGAAATTAGGAGAACGCTCTGCGAAAAAGTCCGAATACCTCCAAAAGATGCTCCCAGAGGTCAGGACGCGCCAAAAATATCTGGCCGACTTGGAGCAGATCAAAGCTAGACATGCAGCCTAGCTGCAAGATCTTCGGTCAGAAGTCCAGGCCTTGCGGGAAGAGAAGAAAATCCTGTGGCAGGAGAAGCTAGATGTTGTTGTCTCCCTTCGAGGTAGATATTTCTTGGATCATCCTGTGCTCTCGTTTAATCATCTGGTCTTTTGATTTCCTTATCTCTATGTTAGTTCGGGATTCTACTATTGCAAAGCTCCAAGAGCAACTTAAGGCCTCGGAGGCCTCCAACTTGAAATCGGAGAAGGAGTTAGAAGGTACGCTCAGCAGCTTGGCCCTCCCTTGCCTTCGTTGTCTTCTTGGTATTTCTTAACAATCTATTTTGCTTGTAGACTATAAGTTCAAGACGCGGGTGCAATACGCCGCTTATAACGAGAAAGTCGAGGCCCTTGAAACGTCTTGTGCTAAGCTTCGCGAGGCCTCTGAGCCATTGTTGAGGTTGCTTCATCCCGGAGGCGAGAGGCCGCTTAGTAGGGACCACGTCATCTCCCAACTGGAGGAAGCCCCCAAGGAGCTTAAGAGACTCTTGAAGGAAACGGCGGCCAACGGTGCTAGCCAGGCTCTGGCGATCACCAAGTCGCTTTATCCCCGAGTGGATCTTGAAGCCAATAAAGATGGCTATGCCTGCAATGTGGATGAAGATCGGGCCGCCGAACTCTGGTAGGAAGTTAAGGATCTTCTTTGGCTGTCGCAGAAACTTTGGACCTGTGAACAAATATTTGAAAGTGTTTCTTTGACCTTACATTTTTTCTTTAAATATGTTGCTATGCTCGATGAGGCCATCCGAGTAGTTTTGACATCTTAAACATCATGTTCGACTAGTTCAGCCCCCAGGCTCTAGGGCATGGTTCATGACGCATGTCTCAGAGTCTTAAAATTCGTAGGAGCGAATCACTCAGATGCATAATTTTCGAGAAGATTATACGAGGACAACTTTAATAGTGAACATTCATTCATAAAGAAGCAATTGAATTACAGAGTTCAAGAGAAAAAATGACGTAGTTGTTCTATGTTCCAGGTGTTGATGACGATTGTGCCGTCTTCACACTTGAGCTTATAATCCCCAGGACGTATCACCTCATCGATGATGTAAGGGCCCTCCCAGCTTGGGGAGAGCTTATGCTCGCATTTCTGATTCTTTCTAAGGACCATATCTCCTTTGGAGAATGCGCGGCTCCTTACATTGTGATCGTGATAGCGACGTAAGCCCTGAAGGTACTTTGCCGACTGAATTGTTGCAACATCCCTGGCTTCTTCCAGTCAGTCGAGGTCTTCTAGCCGGCTTTCTTCCGAAGCGACCTCCTCATAGCTCCGAACCCGCGGGGATCCGAATTCTAACTCGGTGAGGAAGACCGCCTCTGAGCCATACACCAGGAAGAAAGGTGACTACCCGGTTGCTCTGCTGGGGGTGGTTCGCAGCCTCCAGAGTACCGAAGGCAATTCTTTGACCCACCGAGTGGCGTATGGTTTGAGACGATAAAAAATCCTTGCCTTTAGGCCTTGTAGCACCATGCCGTTGGCTCGTTCGACCTGCCCATTACTTCGGGGGTGTGCTATTGATGCGAAGCAGATTTTTATGCCGAGTTCACTGCACCAGTCTTGAAATATGCCACCTCTGAATTGGGTGCGATTATCTGTGATGAATCGGTTTGGTACGCCGAATCTAACCATGATTTCATGGAAGAATTCTTTGGCCTTTGCGGCTGTGATTATTGCGACTGGCTTGGCCTGAATCCATTTGGTGAATTTATCGACGGCCACGAAGAGATGAGTATAACCACCTTGAGCCTTCTTCAAAGGTCCTACCATGTCAAGCCCCCAGACCGCATATGGCCAGGTGATTGGGATGGTCTGTAGTTCTTGTGCTGGTTTGTTCACCCGCTGCGCAAAGAATTGACATCCTTCGCATGTCCGGACGATGTCCTCTGCATCAGTGATAACAGTCAGCTAGAAAAATCCCCGACGATAAGCTTTGCCGACTAGGGTTGTTGACGCCGCGTGATTCCCACAAATTCCTGAGTGGATTTTTTTGAGAAGATCTCTCCCTTCTTGTTCTGATATGCACCGTCGTGGTACACTAGAGGAGCTCTTGCGATAGAGTTCTTCCCTGATTACCACATAGCTCTTGCTTCAACGCATTATTCGTTCGGCCTGCATGCGGTCTTTGGGTAGCTCGTCCTTCGTCAAATAGTCCAGATACAGAGCTGTCCAATCGGGGGTAATGATCAGGGCTTCTGCCTCTACGTTCTTCTCCACTGGGATGTCCGACTTTGGCCGAGTGCTTATTGTGGGCATATGAATTTCTTCGACAAATACTCCCACGGGCACTGTGGTCCGGCCGGATCCCATTTTTGCTAGCTCGTCGGCCGCTTCATTGTCCCGACGGAGCACATGAACGAGTTCCAAGCCGTCAAAGTTGCCTTCTAGCTTGCGTACCTCCTGGCAATAGGCAACCATGTTGTCTTCGATGCAGGACCATTCTTTTTCCACCTGATTGACCACGACCATTGAATATCCGCGGACCGTCAAACATCGGATGCCGAGTGATATGGCAGGAAAAAGTATTTGAAGAACATACCTCAACCATTCTCCACTTGGTAATATGAGCACTATACCAGCCCCCGCGCCGCTGAGCATGAGGGAACCATCGAAGTACATTGTCCAATACTCGAGTTCCTTGACGACCGCCAGGTTTTGAAGTTCTGTCCACTCGGCAGTAAAGTCGGCGAGCGCTTGAGACTTGATGGCTGTGCGAGGCTTGAATAGGATATCAAAAGCTCCAATCTCGATTGCCCACTTTGCAATTCTCCCAGTGGCCTCCTGGTTGTGAAGTATATCTCCTAATGGGAAGGAAGTGACCACCGAAACAGTATGCTCTTGGAAGTAGTGCTTGAGTTTGCGAGATGTAAGAAGTACGGCGTATAATAGTTTTTGCACTTGTGGATACCGCACCTTAGATTTACTCAGGACCTCGCTGATGAAATATACCGGGTGTTGGATCTTCTGCACGTGACTCGGCTCCTCCCTTTCTACGATGATTGCAGTGCTGACTACGCGAGTCGATGCCGCGATGTAAAGTAACAGAGGTTCCCCTGGCATCGGTGAAACCAAGACCGGGGTGTCGTTAAAAAGGTCTTCAAATCTTCAAATGCTTGCTGTGCCTCAGGCGTCCATTGGAACTTGTCCTGCTTCTTGAGGAGTTTGAAGAATGGCATACCTCACATACCCAGTCGGGAAATAAACCTGCTGAGTGCGGCCATGCACCCTGTAAGCTTCTGGACGTCCTTTTGGCAAGTCGGCGGTTCCATATTTGATATGGCCTTGATCTTTTCTGGGTTGGCCTCAATGCCTCGTTGGGATACGATAAACCCGAGCAGTTTTCCCGAAGATACTCCAAAAACACACTTCTCGGGATTAAGATTCGTGCTGAAAGTCCTTAGACTTTCAAACGTCTCGGTTAGGTCGGCGATAAGGTCCCTCCTCTCCTGAGTCTTCACCACGACATCATCCACATATTCCTCCACATTGCGTCCGAGTTGGGCGTGAAAACACCGTTGTATTGCGCGTTGATACGTTGCACCAGCATTTTTCAACCCGAACGACATCGTAGTATAGCAAAAGGCCCCAAAGGGCGTGATAAATGAAGTCTTGATATGACCTTCCGCCTTTAGGCGGATCTGGTGGTACCCTGAGTAGGCATCGAGGAAACTCAGGATCTCGCACCCGGCGGTTGAATCAACCACCTGATCAATTCGAGGTAGCCCGAATGGGTCCTTCAGACATGCCTTGTTGAGATCAGTATAGTCAACGCACATGCGCCAAATTTTATTCTTCTTTTGAACTAGCATAGGGTTCGCCAACCAGTCGGGATGATACACTTCTTTGATAAAACCTGTAGCTAATAGCTTGGTGATTTCCTGCTTTATGGCGTTCCGACGATCCGGAGCGAACTGCCGGAGTCTTTGCTTGACTGGCTTTGCCTTTTCATCGACGTGTAAAGAATGCTCGATCACCTCCTTAGGAACACCCGGCATGTCGGATGGTTTCCAGGCAAAGGTGTCCTTGTTAGCCTGGAGGAAGGTGACGAGCATGCCTTCCTATTTATCTCGAGCCCTATCCCGATCAGAGTCGTTTTGGATGGGTCGGATGAGTCGAGAATAATTCTCTTGGTTCCTTCTCCAGGCTTTATCCCTGACGTGGCCTGCTTCTTGGACGGGATGTCGCCTTCTTCCTGCAATGTGGCAGCCTCTGCCTGGATATTCTTCCCCTCGGCGGTTGCCTCCTGCAGCTCAGCAAGTTCATAGTTCTCTCGGTCGCATTCCAAAGATCGCTTGATGTCACCGCGAACCATGATGACGCTTTTGGGTCTCGGCATCTTCATCACCAAATAGGTGTAGTGCGGGACGGCCATGAACCGAGCCAGACCGGGCCTTCCCAAGATAGCGTGATACGCTGTCTCAAAATCCGCTACCTCAAAATTTATTTACTCGGTCCGATAGTTGTTTTTGGTACCGAAGTTGACGGGCAAAGCAATTTGCCCGAGTGGAAACAAAGACGCCCCAGGGATTACCCCGTGGAACGTCTATGAGCTCGGCCTTAGCTCGGAGCGGGGGACGTTCATGTCGTCGAAGGTTTTGGCGAACAAGACGTTGAGTCCACTCCCTCCATCAATCAAGACTTTCTTGAGCTTTACATTGCAAATAACAGGGTCGAGCACTAGAGGATACTTACCCGGATGTAGAACTCGGTTGGGATGATCTGAGCGGTCGAAGGTGATCGGGATTTCAAACGACTTTAGATGCTAGGGGGTCGCCGGTTCCACCGCATTGATCTCCCGAGTGGTAAGCTTTTGCTTCCGCTTGGACTCGTATCCGGTGGAGTGTAACGTCCCAAAATTTGCTTTTAATATATTTATGGCATTCTGGAATTTAAAAATTTTCGGGAATGTATTTCTAAAAAATCACGAAACCAACTTCGCTAGGTTCCAAATATTCCCAAGTATTTTAGGGGATCTTTCCAAGATTTTTAGAGCCTTTCTGTTATTTTATCATAATCGTGTTTCGTTTCAATACTATTTAATTTCTGAAAACAGAATCGGCTAACTGATTTTTTTTTCTTTCAAAAATGTAACGTGACCCATTGATGACGTCAGTTTCCGTTCCTATACATGTGAATTAGTAATGCAAATGAATTAGTAACGGAACTTCTAGTATGCATGAATTACATTAATTAATGTAGCCGTTTCCTTCCTGCTATGAACGCACATGCATGCTAATTGGTCATTACTTCCATGCATGTAGTAACAACAATCCCTTAACACGGCTGTTTCCTTCATTTCCTGCGCGCATGACTCAAGGTTCTGCCTTTCTTCCTTCCAGCCATCTTTTCCTCTTGCACGCATACACCAAAGAGATCTTCCTGTCTTTTTCCCTCTACATCCACATCTTCCTGCCTCCCTTGCCCGGACGATCGCGTACCTTCTTCTGTCACCTCGTGCGAACTTCGCCAACGCCGGCGCATGCTCCGGCCACACCTCTTACTGCACCGACGGTCTGCGCTGCAACCTGTTACCGGCCAGTATTTCCTTATCTTTCTTTTGTGCGCTCTATGTGTCCATTGGTTGATCTCGCCTATGTGTAATTGTGCATGTAGAATGTGTTAGGCTAATGCAAGTATATATGTATATACAACAGAACACATGCATGTTTCCATATATATATATATTAGGATGATTCGCATATATAATTTTCTATATGCATATCTACGATTATATTAGAACACATGCATGTATGTATATGTTAGACATGTATATACATATATATTAGAACTGTATGCTCGCCGCCGCTGCCGTTGTTCTTCTTTGTCGCCGCCGCTCGCGGTCCAGCGTGCTCACGGCCGTGTTAGCAGACCCGCCTTGCGTTTCTTCTCCGTAGCCAAAGCAAGCTAAGCAACAGGCAATAGAAGAATACGCATATACGCCATGAATAGTGTCATGCATGTTCAAAACTAGTTGTACGTAAACATTTTTAGGAAAACACGAAATTTGTTATTTTCATTACAAATTCGTTATAAGTCCAAACTGCATGCGACAAATTTTGTAAATGAGTAAAAATCAATACCTAGCTACGTTAATTTGTACTGTTAAAATATTCACGAAAAGTCCAAACTTACGAATTTGGTAGCTCTTAAACTATACGTCCAAAAATGTCAAAATAAATTTTATAAATCTTAGAAAATGCCAAATTAATTATCTGGAAGTTTTCATAACGTTATGAATTAGTTTGATTTGCGGTAGTTTCTGAATGTGTGTTTGTACGTTGTTTTGCGTGTTCATTTGGTTCTTTATCTGTTACGCGTAGACGTCGAGCTATGTGAGGACGCGGATTTCGAGGATCAAGCTCGAAACCAAGACCTAGACCAAGACTCGCTGCTTTACGAAGGCAAGTTATGCTTTGACCATCTTGCTCCTAATGTTTTTAAATATTATGTTGATTTAAGTTATGCATGCTAATTAAGTTATAAAAGCTTTAAAGTAATTTGGGTTTAATTAAATCACCACTTGTTATCGATTCCTTGTTCCTAGTGTTTGTATGCCATAAACCCATTGTCACCCTAAGATGGAAACTATTAAATTGGTCAATACTAGTCACTAACAGGAAATGGTTAGAACGAAGTAGGTATGCTTAGCCAAGCGGTACGCTTCATTAACACTGTTTCACGGGAAAGATGAAATATTGACTAATGAACTGTGAAAGACATTTTGAGAATGTGACACATGTGTTGATGTTATTGATGGCACACGGTGCATGGTAACCAACCAGGGTGGTAAAATAATTTAGACTGTGGCAAGTGGCAAGTGATTAATAGAGGGCCAGATGTGGCACATGGGAGTGATGTTGTTGAATTTGGTTTTGTGAACTTTGGGTAGTCTTGCCACTGTCAACCTAAGGACTTAACCTTGCAAGCTTTTGAACTGGGCCTAACATACAACCACATGTCTAGTATGGGACAGACCTAGTTGAGTATGATTCCGAAGTCTTAGCATGTGAGACCTCAGGTGGTTTTTGTAGCTGTGGATGTGGAAAGAAGGGTGTAGTGTTACTGGATCGGTCTTACATCTCTTCAACGGTATACATTAGCCCTGTACTTTCGCTCCACAAAAGGGAAGGGACAGTAGGGACTATACCGGGAGGTACGCATGCGAGGATAGAAGTTTCGGAAAGACTTTGTTATGGTTACTCGCCTGTGTGGTGTATAACTATATCGTGTGGGTAAAGTGTATAACCTTTGCAGAGTGTACAAACTATTCGAATAGCCGTGTCCACGGTATTGGACATTGCTGGGGGATTATAGTCAAGGGTTAGACTTTCTTAAAAATGTGGTTGGGATAAAAGATGAAGTTGATGGAAGTATGGATTAGGATGTGAAAATGCTTTTACGTAACTTCTGGAAAAGTTATTGTTAATTCTACTTGTTTTTTTACTGCTTTTGAATCTACCTATGTTACTTGTTAAATGATGTTTATTGCAAATTAACCTTTAAGCCATTCCATTGGAATAAGCCTGGCATGTAGCATATTAGGTTGCATTCTGTGCATAGCTTGTTGAGTACCAATGTACTCACCCCTCCATAATCACAATATCAGAAGATGAAGAATCGCAAGCGTATGAGGTGGAGAAGAATGACGACCCGGCTAACTAGGGGAAAGGCCCAGTCAGTTGCCTGTAGCAAACTGAGGCGCCACGAATAACTTTATAATTCCGCTGCTATTAATTGTTTACTCTGAAATCAGCCCTGCGTGGCTTAATATTGTAAGGCTGACCTTAAGGTCTTAACAGTTTAATTTGAATTAAATACATTATCGTTCTTTTTTCGCTGTGTATGTGTGATGGTATTCATCTCTGTTGTATCTGTGAGCACTAACGTGATCCTGGACTGGTGTATCACACAGGGTGTTCGGAATTCAAATTTCGGGCGCGACATGGAACCCCCGTATATGTAGTTCATCTCGTGCTCGGGTTCTTTGTAATCGTCCTCACTGGGAGGATCTCTATTCTTGGCAGCCTCATCCTTCGCTGGAGCCGGTTGCTTGTTGCTTTCACGCGCAAAACGTTTTAGGGTAAAGCAGTCTTTGGCGACGTGCTTTCCCTTAGGGTGGAAAGGACAGATCGCATCCATGACAGTATTGTAATCGGGCATCTTCCTCCATGTGGCTCGGGGCCGGTTGCGTTCTTATACCGCAACTAGCTCCTCGTCTTTCTGTTTTTTGTCTTTGTACTTGGAGGACTCGGCCTTGTCGCCTTTGTTCTTCTGTTGCGGGCGATCTTCTTGGCGCTCGGCCACGGTGTTTGAGGCCATGGCATAGCGGTCGGCCAATGCAAACATCTCCTTTACGGAGGCCGGTGGTTTCCTGGACATTTTCTTGATCAGATCAGGATCGCTGACCCCTTTCTGAAGGCTGCTACCACCACTGCATTAGATACATCCCTGATGGTATTTTTCTTCTGCATGAAACGCCGGATGAAATCTCTCAGCGTTTCATCTTTCTTCTGGTGAAGCTGATATAGGTCCCATGGGGTGCCAGGCCTCTCATAGGTTCCCTGAAAGTTCGCGATAAATTGATCGCAAAGATCGCTCCAGGAATCCACCGAGTTCGCAGGAAGTCCTGTGAGCCATGATTGAGTTGAAGGGGTGAGATTGACTCGCAGATAATTTGCCATCACGTTTTGATTGCCCCCAGCCGCTTTAACCGCCAGGGCATAGACCTACAGCCAAGCTTCCGGATCTCATTCTCCGTCAAACTTAACGATGCCCTTGGGGTTGAAACCTTCGGGCCATACTACTCGGCGTAACCGAGAAGTAAACGCTCGGATTCCGTCGATGGATCTGTCGTCATGATGAGGGGGAGTCTGGCGTGGTGAGCCTCTGGCTCGGCGATTGTCATCAACGCGTCGAGGTGGAGTTCGGCGCGACCAGCCCATGACTCGGCGATCGTCGTTGTCGTTCCGACCCCGACAATGAAGGTCTCTATGGTCGTTGCAGTCGTCGTACCGTTGATCACTTCACCGATCGTGGCTGGTACCGAAACATTCGTGGTCGTCGTAGCGCCAGCGTCGTTCTTCCTCGTCACGCTGAGATTCCGGCGGGCGTCTCCGACTGGTTGTGTGGGCGCCATCTGCGGTACTCGACCGTAATATCGATCGCTAGCGACGCGAGTAGCCGCTTGGGAGCGTGAGTGCGCTTCTCCTACTGGCTTTTCCTGATTCCTGTTTAGGTATAGATACACTGGCCATTGGTCATGCAACTATCACATCCCGAAGCATGTGGTAGACCTTTACATGCAATCCACTCGAAAACTAAATAAGACCCGGAGAAATAATATTAAGTCATACTTCACCATTCAACCTGTTGTTGATACGGATGTTGAGAAGTGTGATGATATGATTCTTGAAATTATTGAGCTCGAGGAGTCCCATGAGGGCACCTACATATCATATAGAGACCTGGATTAGTCTCATAAATATCACTTCACTTTTCTAAGTCGATGTCACATATTCCTTATAAGTCTCCTTATCAATTTTGCCCTAGTTCCTGAATGAATATTTGGTCTATGCTCCTGTTGAGAGATTATCATTCAAAAATTGAATAAATTGATAGTTTCCAGATATTGGATTAATTGTGCTATGTTTGTTCTATATTCTACAATTTGTTCCTGATGCAACAATTGTTTGATTGTTAAATCATACTTCTAATATAGAACAAAGTATAATATGATGGCGGAGGAGAAAATCTGCCTAGAAGACAGTTGTACCACACTAAGTGAATTGAAAATATTATGACTATCGCCAGAAGCGATACTCTTATAGTTGGCACTGGAAGAAAGCCATATTATACACTGAGTCCAGTCGTACTCCTTTAATCGTTTATGTATGGAGATAGTGAATGAGGATGGTACAGAATACCTACTCATGACAAAGTTTAATGGGTGTAATAAACGTGTGGTTAAAGGCTTCATTTATTATCCTCCGGATTATACTATGCACATATAAAACCTGAAGTTTGTGTTGCGATGAAAAACCTAGATATATTTAAGATCTGGCAGATCGACTTGGTTACCCTGAGTTGAATAGTATAAGAAGAATAATTAATAATTCTACTGGCCATAGCATAAAGTCTTTTCTAGACCTGAAGTTTTTCTTATGCCCTGGTTGTGCTAAAGAAAAGCTTATTATTAGATCTTCTTACCTAAAAAGTTAGGAAAGAATCACTGAATTTTCTGGAGAAAATTCAAGGTGATATCTATGGACCTATTCAGCCCCTGTCGGGCTCCTTTTAAGAAATTGTATGGTACTGATAGATGCTTCTACTAGATGGTCCCATGTATATCTCTTATCTACTAGGAACCATGCTTCTACCCAATTATTAAGTTAAGAGCCTACTTTCCAGAAGAAAGGATCAAGTCTATTCAAATAGACAATGCTAGCGAGTTTACCTCAAAAGCATTTAATGATTATTGTATGGCTCTGGGAGTTAATGTAGAGCATCTAGTACCTAATGTCCACACTTAAAATGGCCTTGCAGAGTCATTATATTAAAAGAATAAAAATTTATTGCTTGGCCGCTCTTGCAGAATAGTAGGCTTTTCACCAGTTGTTGAGGCCACACAGTGCTGCATACTGCTGTATTAATTCAACTCAGACCAACTACACATCATAAAATTTTCCCGTTGCAGATAGTGCATGAAAAGAATTAAGTATTTCCCATCTGCGAAAATTTGGCTGTACTGTATACATGCCAATCTCTCCACCACAGCGTACCACCATGGGACCTTACCGGAAGTTGAGGATCTATGTAGGTTATGAATCTTCGTCATGTATTAAAATACCTAGAGCCTATGACAGGAGATCTGTACACAGCTCGGTACGCTGATTGTACTAAGGATATTTTTCGGCATTAGGGGGAGATAAGTACCACATTAGAGAATGTCGAGTCCTTAGATCCACGCACTACAGAGACCGAACTTGAAGTTCGGAGGATAATAAATCTGCAATAAATAAGCTTATAATCTGCTAAATGCCTTCACTATTCATAAGAGAGTGAAAAGATCTCATATACCTACTGTATATGCATCTGAAAGAGTAGAAATACCCTAGAAAGATATTAAATCCACTCTTGACCCTTATGATAAAAAGATGGGGGGGGGGGCCTCCAGGTGCACGGGACTCATCCGCGGAGACGTCCGCAGAAGTAGAGAACCGAACAAATGAGAACACTACCCATGACAGTGGAAGAAGCTCAACCTAATGTTGAGAAAATCCCTGAAGTGAGCCATCCTGGAGATGGTAACATCCTTGAAGTGATCCATCTTGAAGATGATAACCTCAGCGTATATTTGCGCACACAATCTAACGCTGGGAAGTCGGAACACCCAGACTCCATCGTTATGGGAAATCACGAGGAGCTAGAAGAAATTAATAAAGAGATGTCCCTGAAGCGATGCAAGAGAATTGTATAAAAGAAAGACTACAATTATCGACATATAATTGCCTCTAAAATTGCTAAAGCTGGATCCAGAACCAAAGTCCATGGCAGAGTGCCAGAAGCGCTCAGATAGGGTCAAATGAAAAGAAGTAATTGAGGCAGCCCTCGCTGATTAAAATGAAAGCTTTGGTCCAGTTGACCAAACATCTCCTAAAGTGATCCTTGTAGGATCAAATGGGTTTTTCATTCGGAAGAGAAAAGAAATACCCAGGTGGTGAGATATAAAGCGAGGCTTGTAGCGCAAGGGTTCACGCAGAGACCCGACATCAATTATGATGAAATATATTCTCCTGTAAAGAGTGAAACAATGTTCCAAAATTTAATATTAATGGCAGGAAGCTTAAACTTATCAATGCAGTTGATGGATGAAGTGGCCACATATATATGGGTCACTGGATACGGATATTTATATAAGATTCCCTGAAGGAATTACAATTCTAAATCCTAATAATCGCAATATGTATAGCGTCAAACTGAAGAGATCGCTATACGGATTAAAACAGTCAGGGAGAATGTGGTATAACCGACTTTATGAGTTCCTCCTGAAGAAGGAATGTTATCCTGTGTGTTCATAAAGAAATCCCAGAATAGATCTTGTATCATCTCAGTTTTATGTCGATGATCTGAATATCATCAGAACCACAGAGGAGATAGAGGAAGCAAATGCTTACATCATGACGGAGTTTTGAGATGACAGTTTTGGGTAAAACCAAATGTTACTTAAGCCTGCAGCTAGAGCATTTCCCAGAAGGAATCCTTGTACACCAGTCTTTCTATACCAATAAGGTATTGGAAAGGTTTATACGGATAATCCTTTAAAAACCCCCATGGTCGTAAGGTCCCTTGAAGCGGATAAAGATCCTTTCAGACCAAGGATGGAAAATGTGAAAGTCTTAGGACCTAAAGTCTCATATTGATGTATTTTGCGAATTGCACAAGGCCTGATATTGCATTCACAGTAAATTTGCTAGTAAGACACAGTGCAACCCCAACCAGAAGACATTGGGCTGGTGTTAAGACTTTACTCAAATACCTCCAAGGTACTCAAGGTCTTGGATTGTTTTTCTAGAAGAACCAAGACTTGACCATAGTGGGATATACTGATGCTGGCTATCTGTCTGATCCCCACAGTGCCAAATCACAGATTGGTTTTGTTTTTCTCTGCGGTGGTATAGCCGTTGCTTGGCGGTCTTGTAAGCAGACCTTGGTAGCTATTTCTACCAATCACTCAGAAATTATAGTTTTAAATAGCATCACGTGAATGTGTTTGGCTGAGACGTGTGATTAACCATATCCAGAAGTCATGTGGTTTTAACACCATCGATACCCCCACAATTATCATGAATATAATGCTGCTTGTGTTGCACAAATGCAAATGGGTTATGTGAAAAGCAATATCACGAAGCATATTGCTCCTAAGCTTTCCTATTCTCACGAACTCCAGAAGAACGGTGAGGTAAAGATTTTGCAAATTAAATCATGTGAAAATCCTGCAGATTTATTCACTAAGTCCCTGCCTAAATCCATATTTCAAAGATGTGTTAAAGGCATTGGAATGAGAAGACTTAGAGATATGCAAAGTTTAGGGGGAGTAAATCCCTGAACCATGACCCTTTGCATTATCCAGAAGGTCATATTTTAAATCCTGAAGATTATAAGTTGTACTCTTTTCCCCTTAGTAAGTTTTCCTAAAGTTTTCTCGCATGAAGGTTTTTAATGAGGCAACTAGTGCAACATAGAGTGCGAGTGCAATATACTCTTTTTTCCATCTCCTTTTTCCCACTGGGTTTTTGAGTGGAGTTTTTGATGAGACATGTGCATTACGCGGTATTCGCCCAAGGGGAGTGTTATGAGATAAGATATTCGTAACCGTTTCGGTTAGAATATATCTCTTATATGTGGGCGAATCCGAACTCATCTCTTACCAGTTTCTCTATATATTGGGCACCCCCTTGTACAAGAGATCAATCTAATAAAGCGAGAGAACTTTGCCCCCTACTTTGTGTGTACTCCAGTTCTTGTTCTTGTGATTTCATTGGCATGCTGTTGATTGATCGTGGGTGAACGACTACGTTTTACAACACCGATGGCCATATCTCACCGGCACGCACCTGATGACGTAGTCACATTGGTCTCTGGGAGGCTAGAATAGTGACGGTGATGATTGCAAACCTCGATGAGACGGTTCCCTGGTGCGACGGCGACTTGGCAGTTCTTTGGCGAAGCCAAAGTGGCACAGGGTTGATCTCGACGAGACGATGCTAACGAGACCACCCTTAACCTCTGGGATGCACCAACGGTGATGAATCAACGGCATAAAGCTTTTAGCAGTGCTCCTTGAAGTTCTTTGATCCTGACGAAAAGACGGTTAGTTCCTTGCAATTGATGGAGGGCTTTTGTTGAAGATATCTTTGCGCAGCCGATGCACTCCTTATTAGAGATCGGGCGACCAAGTTGAGCAAGATACGAAGGAGGAGGACATGGCGCTCACGGCAACCAGCTCTGAATAGAGCCTGAGTTGGACTCGTGGGGGCGACGGCCATCACCCGAGCACGTGCTAAGATGAGTGTCTATGATGCACTCGGCACAACTCAATCCGGGCCGCACATAGATTCAACGACCAAGATTACTTAAGAGTTCTCATCAAACTCGACTGACATTAGCCCTTCGATCGAGATTCGACGGTCAAAAGCTTCACTAGGGTTCCACTTATCTGATCCATCCACAGCCACACGATCGACATCCAATGGTCCAAAACCGAGGTATGCGGTGGATTGGGCCACACTAGATCAGACCGGGCTAGGCCCGAATAGGGCTACCGGCCCGATACTGTTCCCAGATTTTTTCAAAACTTTTCTATTTAAAATAATCCTAAAAAATAATATACACAATAAAATAGTAAAAATACCAGAAAAATTCAAAAATTTTTTTCAGACATTTGGAACTTAAATAAAATATTTTTATTAAAATTTATTTAATTTTTTCACAGAATTAAATAATATCCGTATTTGAACATAATTCAAAATACAAAATAAAATCCAATAATTTCCAGATAATTCCAAAAATTCAGATATCCGCAAAATGCTTGAATAACATCATAATGTTATTTTAAGCCAAATTTTAGGATGTTACAAATACTCTTGTTTAGGCCCAGGTTGAAACTCATAATTTTACATAAAATTTTATATGAAACAATTGTTGTAGAAATTAGAAAAGAAAAACTATATTCCAAATTCTTGTGAGACTGACAAGTGGGTCTATACTATTAGGTACTTAAAGTGTTGTTTTACGAAATGTTATACATAAGGAAATGTGGTTATCTGAAATTGTTAGTTAAAAGTGCGGTCTTATGATAGTTCTACTAAAAGTAGTGTGGAATTGTAAAATTTACTCAAAAATAAAACAGCACAGTTAAAGTAGTATCATTTATGAAGCAGTACCATTTATGTTTTTAGAAAAAAACATCCAATTCTTTGTCTTCAAGGAAACTTAGTTTATAGTTAGGATACACTAGGGTGGGTTGCGCGCTATGTTGCGTCGTGTGGCCTGAGGCAGCCAACAGACAGTAAAGTGACGTTGGGTGTGTTCAGCTGATAATCATAGACATAAAGGGATTAGCAAAGTATGGTGCACAAAACATTGTTGTCGATGTTATATAAATGGACATGCATTATATATTGGTAATTTGCATTGATTAAACATGGATTGAGCAGTTTAGTATCGCACATGGCCCATGCTTATTCTATTGTGCTAGTGCCGATCATGGTACTGGCCTACATAAACCGTATAGCTGTCGTTGCTATACACGGAAGATACAACCGTTTTTCCTATATCGTAGAGGCGAGGACGATGGTGTTGGTAGTGTGTAAACCTATACTGGTAAGTAGTTAACATATGGCCTTAAGGTAGTAAAAAAGCATCGAATAAACATGTGGCTGTCAAATACTGGTGTTGTTGTAGGACTTTTTATGCCCTCCATTTCGAATGATCTTCGTGTACTTTGCTTGAGTATGGGGGGACATATCCCTAGGGCACGCCCACGGGTGTGCTGCGGGAGGCGCCCTCCTACTCCGCGGGCGTTTCCGAGAGGTGTCCTCCTACTCTGCGGGGGTCTACGGGAGGTGCCCTCCTACTCCGCGGGTGCCTTCGGGAGGCGCCCTTCTACTCTACGGTAGGCTCCCTTCTACTCCGCGGAGGTCTGGAGGCACCCTCCTACTCCGCGGGAGCCTACAGTAGGCGCCCTCCTACTCCGCGGGAGCCTACGGGAGGCGCCCTCCTACTCCGCGGGCGTTTCCGGGAGGTGTCCTCCTACTCTGCGGGCGTTTCCGGGAGGTGTCCTCCTACTCCACGGGGCCTACGAGAGGTGTCTTCCTACTCTGCAGGTGTCTCTGGGAGGTGCCCTCCTACTCCGCGGGCATCTCCGGGAGGTGCCCTTCTACTCCGCAGACATCAGGAGGCACCCTCCTACTCCGCGGGAGCCTACGGAAGGCGCCCTCCTACTCCGCGGGCATTTCCGGGAGGTGTCCTCCGACTCCGCAGGGCCTACGGGAGGTGCCCTCCTACTCTGCGGGTGTCTCCGGGAGGCGCCCTCCTACTCCGCGGGCGTCTCCGGGAGGTGCCCTTCTACTCCGCTACTCCGCAGACGTTGGGAGGCACCCTCCTACTCCGCAGGAGCTTACGGGAGGCGTCCTCCTACTTCGTGGGCGTTTCCGAGAGGTGTCCTCCTACTCCGTGAGGGCCTACGGGAGGTGCCCTCTTACTCCGCGGGTGTCTCCGGGAGGCGCCCTTCTACTCCACGGACGTCGGGAGGCACCCATCCACTCCGCGAGAGCTTACGGGAGGTGCCCTCCAATTCCGCGGGCGTCTACGGGAGGCACCCCGTGGGGTCCCAGAGTTAGAGGCTTGCCCAACGAAGAGAAGATGTGGGATCCACTCTCTCCGCCCGGGAATGACCAAGATGCCCCCGCTTCAGCCGTTGTAGTAAGGGTAGGATGGTATTTTCGAGTGACAGGCTGGAGCGCCTATAAAAATCCGTTGTAACCCACTCATGTAAAGAGGGCTCTCATTGAATACAAAACTGAACCACTGGTGTGTCCCTCTGAGAACTGGACACAGAGCCCTCCTTACTCCCCCCGGGGAACACACCAACAGGAGTAGGGCGTTTGCTTAAGCGCCCGAACCTGTATAAACCCTTGTATCCACTCTTTCTCTCTCGGACGTAGGCCCGTAAGACGGCCCGTGTCCACTCACTCTTGTGTCTTGTTTCCAAACATACGACATTTGGCGCCGTCCGTGGGGAGTCCGTAGCTAACATCAAAGGCTATGGCTCCTACCAAGAAGCACACCAAGCCTCCTCAAGCTCCGAAGCGCAAGGAGCAAGTCGACGACCCTCCTCGCCGGGTCTCCAGGCGAGCGCCCCCCTCAGAGATTGTAGCCATCCACCCCGGGGTAGACAACGTCCTTCAAGCCCCGGGACCTGATAACACTTCCTCCCCCCTTGCTCTGGCCACCTCAGGCCAAGGACAACAGTCTCGAGACATCGCCGTCACCGCAGGGTTGGGACACCTGGAGCCAGCCCTTACCCCCGAGGCGTTGGACTTGTCCCATCGGATTACATGATGGCCTCCTATCGTCCCCAGGGGATCTTCCCACACCTCTCGCCGCTCCTACCACCACCCTCGGTCCAGATCACCACCGATCCAAGGGCGTGTGGGGGCCCAGCCTTCGCCCCTGGGAGTGAGCAGGGAGGTAATCTCTGCAATCCCCCTCCACTTACTCATGCGGTGGTCACTAGCGGGGCTCCGTTCTGGCCACTGCGCGTACCGAGCTCAGGTTTTGGAGGAGCGCCTACCATGCCGTCGCAATTCGTACCCTCATCGCAACTTTCGAGGCCCGGGTTTGCGCCTTGTCCGGTGAGGGCCCCAGGACCTCCCCCGCAAGCTCCTCCTCCCGGGCAGATGCGCCTGCCCCCGGAGATGGTGGATCAACTCCCTCCAGTTGGAGCTGACTCTCACCCTCGAGGAGCGACGTGGCCCGGGGCTAAGGGGGAACCTTTGAGACCGAAGGCACCCGTTCCTCCAAGAAGGCTACCTGGGGAATAGGGGAATCAAGTCGCGGTCGCCCCCGGGCACTCACGAGGCTCAGGTGATCATTGTCTAGCCCAGATAAGTCAAGTGGAAGGGAGGAGTTTCCGCTCTACTAGCCCGGGGAGGGCCAATGCCTCTCCCAGCCGTCGTAACCACCACCGGGGAGGGGAGGCTGAGTCTGGGGTCTCGCGGGCTCCCAGATCTGCGCATTGGCAGGAGCGCTCTGACTCTCTAGGGCGCGGGCGCCGTCGCCGCCCCCGAGCTTCCAGCTCCTCTAGTTCTGAGGCCTCTTGCCGTCGCCGCCGCCGTTCGAGGTCCCCTTCTCCCCGCCGATGTGAAGATAGAGGTAGCCCCAGGGCCGGGAACCCTCTCGCGCGAGACATCTCGGAGACCCCGTTCCGACCCAAGTTCCGCCAACCGAATATTGCACCATACGATGGGGATTCCGATCCTAATCAATTCATGGAGGTCTACGCCACGGCTATCCGAGCAAGAGGAGGCGGAGAGACGGAGATGTGTAACTGCCTCCCGCTCTTCCTCTCGGGGACCGCTCGGTCTTGGTTCTTCAACCAAAAGAGGGGCTCCATCCACTCTTGGGCCCAGCTACGTGAATAGTTCAGCACGAACTTTCAGGGGAGTTACAAGCGGCCCATGCTTCCCAATCAGCTCTTCACGGTCAAGCAACAAAAGGACGAGTCCACGCGAGACTTCCTCAAGCATTTCTCCCGGGTGCGGAGCCAAGTGTCGGACGCCCCAGACTCCATGGTCATTAACGCGTGTAAGGAAGGACTTCTTCCCGGCGAGCTAAACCAGGCATTGGGAAGGGATCCCCCAAAAACCACCCAACAGCTCTTCGAGGTTGTTGAGAAGTATGCCCGCGGAGAGGTGGACGACCTGGTAAAAAGGGGGCTCATCCTACAAGCTGGGGGAGACTCCCTCGGGAGAAGGCTAAAGGGCTCCTCTAGGAAAAGCAACAAGGAACGGAGGGACCGCTCCAGCGGAGGTCGCGACTTCAAGGTTCTCGTTGTGACCGACACCCCGCCCCAGGGGAATGGTGCTTCCAAAGGATCAAAGAAGGGTCCAAAGCCTAAAGCTCCTTTGGCTCATGATGAAGGCCACCGGGAAAAAAGGGGCAACCAAGACCAAGGGGATGGGCGCTGGTGCGCATATCACAAAATGGGCGGGCATGACACAAGCGAGTGCCGCCAATACGCCGCCGAAGTGGCCAAGATCCTCAAGCGTGGTCCCGAGCCTCGTCGGGGGTCTCCGCCTCACCCTGCGGCCGCAGAGGCCATGCCTCTCCAAGCAATTCACCCTGTGCCTGCACTACCTCCTGGTGGGCCGCCCCCAGCAGAACCTCTGCAAAATGCTGAACAAGAGCTCTCATTCCAAGTGCCACATAAACAAGTGAATGTCATAATGGGGGGCTCGGCCTATGGGCATGAGTCCAAGCGCTAAAGGAAGGAGTACGTGCGAGAAGTCAATGTGGTGGGGGTGAACCTTCGAAGTGCTCCTCCCAAATGGGCGAACATCCCACTAAGCTTCACAGAGGAAGACTCGAAAGGCCTAAGGTTCCCCCATGACGACGCTGTAACACCGTAAAATTTGCTCTAATTTAAATTTTGAAGTATTTTTTATTTTTGAGAATTTCTGAGAATTTATTAGAATTTAAATTGGATTTACTTATTTCTGACCTCTCTTGAACATCAATAAATTCAGGCAAAAGTCTATACAAAGTTTTATTGAAAATATTTTATATGAGTTCCAAATGTCTCAAAGTATTTTTTAGAATTTTTTTGGATTTTTTCGGGTAATTTTGCTATTTATTTTGCCTTTGTTTATTTATCTAAATTATTTTTAATGAGAAATGTTTTAAAAATGGATTGAACAGTAATAGGTGAGCAGATTCTTGTCTTGCGCCGCCCAGCTACGCCAAAACCCTAGTCATCGCGCGCTCGAGCCGTCCGTCGAGAATTCCACAGTGCAGCTTGCGCCACGTCGCGAACGCAGCGTCGCTGTTGGATCTTATTGCGCGGACATCGTGATTGCACCACGTCGGTCGTCTTCGCGAGATCACCGGAGCTAATGCCGCCGACTGTTTCCGCTCGTTTCGTCGCCTGTAGCGCGCACGTCGAGGCCCTTTAAGTCGCATTGATGAGCGCGTTCTGCAGAGGACTCAACGCCGCTCAGTTTGACTCCTTGCACGCACGCCGAGACCCCCTCTAGCGCCCGCTGTAGCTCGCCGTAGTTGCTTTTCCTCATCGCCGTTGTTTTTGCTTCCTCTCATCGTCGTCCGAGCCGCTCCGCCGTGCTCCGACGCCGTCCCGAGTTCACCGAAGCAAGCCGCATCGAGTGGACCACTTCTTCTTGCCGGAAAAGCCCCGTAGCGCCGTTGGCTGCGTCGTCTTCCCCAGCTCCGGCAACCTTCGTTTCCTCGCCGCCGTCGCCTTCACCGAGCTCCGTCAACTGTTCGATCTGCATCGCACGGTTCTGGTACGTCCACTTCGCTGCTCCCTTTTCGTACCCAGCGTTAATCTTGACCGTTAGATATAGATTGAACGGTGGTGATTAGATTTAGTTTCGGTGCTTGTTTAGATCTCAGCCGTTGGAACGTTAGTGAACGCGTGAGATTGCGCCGCGTCGCTAGGGTGAGCGATAAACCGCTCGAATGCGTGGGCCGTTAGATTAGATCTAAACGGTAGAGATTGGATCTGGTTTTGCCCTAAAGATCCGCGCCGTTCAGATTTGAACGTGCGGCGGAGATGGCGCCGTACCCTCGCCACATCGCGTGCTGACGCGTGGGCGTTTTGATCGGGGCGGAGACCAGATCCAGCCGTCGATTTCGGGTGCGCCGTCGCGATTACGCCGTGTGTCGTCGCATGAACCTAGGCGTCACAGTGGCGACGCGGTGCTGGCCGTTGGATCTGAGCGATCGTTGGATGCGCGACGCGTGTCGCGTAGATATCGAGGCAGTGCGGTGTGGCGCGTGGATCTGGCCGTTGATTCAATGAATGGCTCAGATCTTGCCGTGTGGATGCGCTGTTCTGGTGGACCGAGTCCACGGTAGACCAGAGCCGAGCCGTGGACCGAGCCCATAGGCGAGAGCGGCGTGGTGGCACCGAGGTCGCCGCGTGTCATCTTGACGTCATCGCTGACGTCATAAATATTTTTATATATAAAAATATTTTAGCCAAAATTCTTTTCTGTGCTGACATTATCATGATGCGATGCTGACGTCATAAATGCGACTTTTCAGTATAAAAATAATTTGGAAAAATCGGATTTTCTAATTTCTGTATTTTTAGATTTTATTCAAACTTCAAATAGCTATAACTTTTGCATTTTAACTCGGATTTGGGTGATTCAAAATTCTAAAAATTCATAAAATTGTGACCTATTTACTGATGAATTTTATTTTGAATTTTTGAGGTCATTTAGTCTTCTGTATTAGCTATTTATTGTATATATTGTTTGTACGCGTAGACGCAAATTTGCCGGAAGGTTTCGAGGAAGAGTTCGTCGCCCAAGACCAAGCTTCGGAACACGACCAGCAACTCTTTGAAGGCAAGTGATGCTTTGATCATTTTGATCCCAGATTTTAAAATGTAATTTATGCTTTGAAATTATGCATGCTTATTTATTGAAAATGAATTTAAATTAATTTGGGATAATGTAGATAATCAACCCATTTTGTTATGCCACCTTGAAATTATTAATTGTATGCCCTATATCATTGTCACCCTAAGTTTGATTATATTAGTTGGATGTTAATACTGTGCCAACACGGGAGGCTAGACCGTGAATAGATGCTTAGCCTAGCAACGAATCATGAACGATCTTTCGGAAAAATGCTACCTTATTGACTAATGGAATATTGAATGTATTTTGAAAGTGGTGTGATGATGTCACATGATGAAATTGAAGTGTGGAGACCTGTGTGGTTCCATACCGATGTTGAGTTATTCTTGGCATGTGTTGCACAATAATCAACGAGGTGGGAAATGATTTAGGCTGGGGCAAGTGGCGGAGGTGTGTGCAGTGGGCTGTGTGGCAATGGGTTTTTGAGTGATGTAGTCTGTGTGCCACATTGGGTGTGTGCCACTGTTGAGTCTTTGGAAGTCTTGCCTTGGTCGATTAGGGACTTCACCTTGCAAGCCTTTGATCCGAGTCACCCGTACAACCACATGTCCGGTGCAGGACGGACCTAGTTGATTAGGGTTACGATATCTTTCCTCGATACCTCGGGGTGGCGGTGCGGGGTGTATCTCATGCGGGAGCGTACGTGCTACGGCTTGGTGCCCATCCAGCGGTGTTTGGCACATCCTATACTTGGCTCTGTGAGGGAAGTGATAGTGAAGGCAATACCGGAGAGGTTCTTTGGTTAAGGTAGAGGTTCCTGAAAAGCTTTGTTGCGGACAATCACCTGTGTGGTGAGCGGCTGTATCTTGTGGGTAAAGTGTACAACCTCTGTAGAGTGTCAAAACTATTCGAATAGCCGTGCTCATGGTAATGAGCATTGCTCGGGATTACACCAAGGGTAGATCTTCATAAATAAAAATGTGGAAAGGGTGGTCGTGTGCAGTGTTAAAAATGAATTAAGGTTGTGTGCCGAGAATCTTGAAGAAAAACTATTTGAAGAAATTAGTACTATCATAAGCTGTTTCTTGCTTTAATCTAAATAAAATCTTTGGTTTACAAATCTTTGTTTGATGCTAAAGAACCAATTAAGCCAATCCTTTGGAATAAGCTTTGCATATAGTAATAGCGTTGCATTCCGTGCATTACTTGTTGAGTGCCTTGTGTACTCACCCCTCCTTGCTTATCAACACGAACATCAGTGGAGGAGTCTATACCAGCCTGGGAGGAGGAGTACATTGAGGATCCGAGCAATTAGGGGGCAAGCCCAGTCGGTTGCCTGTGGCAAGATGAAGGCTTCCACGATATTTATTTTGTTCCGCTGCTATTTCGTTTACTCTGAATAATGTAAACCCTACATGGCTGATTTTATGTAAGGAGACCATAAGGTCGTACAACTCAGTTTATATAAGTGTTGCACCATTTATTTTTTTATATCACTGTGAATGTCTGTGATGTGTAACCCTGTAAAGACTGTGTGTGCTAGCGTGATCCTAGACTAGCAAGGGATACACAGAGGGTCTGGATTTGCAGATTCGGGTCCCGACAGAGATGGTATCAGAGCAAGCTGACTGTAGGTCTTGACCCTAAACTAGATTAGTTGTACCTAGGAGGATAAAACTATTTTCTATGACTTAATCAACTTGAGCAAGAATATCAATGAAATCTCGACTTATCTTTTCTCCTTTGCTTCATACCTATGCTGAATTCTTATTATTATTTTCTGTTTAATTTAAACGAGGTCTATTTTGGCGGATGAGGATGATCCACACGTATGGAGAGCACATGGAGGTTACGCCGCTAAGTTATGGCGTATGATGCAGCTGCTCGGAGGATTTGACAGACCGCTTTATCGGGGGACCACGGTGGTACAGGCAGGACTTGATATCGCCTGGGATGTCAAGATTACAGTATATGCCCGGGAGAGGACAAGGGCGAGCCGTCCTATCTATATCACGATCAGGAGGTCTTCTTTTGAGGCGGGATCCGAGAGAGGCAAGACGTCTGCGATCTGGCGATTGCCCGCACCTACTCCGCAGAATTGGAGGGCACTATCTTTCGTCACCACCCGCGTCGAGATAATCACTATGACAGGGTGGAGCTCTTGGAGGAGGACCTCCACGATCACCTACCTGGCGAGGTATGTCATCGCCCAAGAGGGCGCCTTGGACGAGACGGTCCAGGAGCTGCAGAGGACCCGCGATGAGGTCACGGAGGCAAGGACTCAACTGCGGGAGGGCTTAGCTCACTCCATGCAGAAGATCCAGGAGTTGGAGATGGCTCAGATGGACTGAGCCCGAGCGATCCCGAGCTGCGATCCAGATCGGAGGAGCGAGCAGGAGGCACGGTCACAGAGCCACCGCACGGGAGCGGCGACCGGGACCAGCGAGTCGATGGGGTCATTTGCACCACCGCGATGGGTCATTAGGACCAGTTCGCCCGATGCGGGGCACCCACCGTGTATGCTCGGGGAGCCCCACCGGTTGGCTCGATGGTGATCGAGTCTAGTCGAGGTAGTCTTAGAGACTCGAGTGTTTAGTCGCGTCTTTGCTTCGAGTCACCATTAGGTGTGAGTCGTTGTGGAGTCCTACGTTGCTTACTTGTTTTTGGTTGTGAGTGTCTCGTATGTGTTGCCTTGCCCTTAGGCACTTGTGAGCAACCATACTACCTTATATTACATCAATAAAGTTGCTAAATAATTTAAGTTATACCTGTTTCCCCCACATAAGTTCTTTTACTTGTCTATGCTTTCTTCTTTTCTTAACCCTGGAAGTTTGCAACAGATGGTGAGGACTCGCGGAAACATTGGAGCCAAATAAAGTGGAGTGAATCAGTGACAACTGAATGAGGAGCCAATCCTCAACCGCCGCAAGTCGATATGCGAAATCTGGGAGCCTTCGCTGCCCAAACTCAACTTATGAACACGATGGTACGCACCATGCGAAGAATATCCAATCAGGCTGCTGCGAATGTTCAACCTGGGGGTAACCATGGACCACACCCCTACTCAAGGTTGTCGGAGTTTATGCGAACTCGTCCACCCACCTTCTCCGACAACGCCAATCCGATGGAAGCGGACGATTGGCTAAGGACAATCGAAAGGAAGCTGCACATAACCCAGTGCATGGGACATGAGAGGGTACTCTATGCCTCTCACCACTAGAGGGAACCGCCCTTGAGAATGGTGGGAGAATTTACATCTTTGCACATAAGAATCCCCAAGAAATCACATGGGAGGAATTCACCTCGACTTTCCGCCAATACCATGTACCCGAGGGTATCATGGATCTTAAGAAAGAGGAATTTGAGCCTCAGCGGGGGTGGCCAATCGGTGGCGATTACAGAATAAGTTTACCCAATCGGCACGCTTACGCACTGAAGATGTAGCTACAGATAAGGCGGACAATCCCGCTTTATGAAGGGATTAAGCGGGATTGCGGTGGGGTGATCACCCACACATTCCACGACTTTCAAGATCTAGTTAACAAGGCTCTTATTTTGGAGGACAAGCGCCGAGAGTTGGATGACAACGTAAAGCGAATGGCGCAACAAGGAGGTCGTCGTGGTCACGAGGCGGAGGACGGCACCCCAACAGTTCATCGGTACCGGCCAGGCGGTGATGAGGTACCACCGCGGCAAATCGTCTAGTGGGTCGAATGCCTGACTCGGCCCGAAGCGTAGTACGGTGGAGGAACCTCGCAGGCAGCAGGAAGGCGTTGTTGTCACTGCAACGAGTTGGGGCACTTCGCCAACAACTGCCCAAAAAAGGGAGGTGTCACCTCGGTCCGGTTTAACCTGGGGAATACACCTACAAGGACTCCAGCGCCGAACGTTAACCGCGGAGCAGCGTCATTGGCAACTCCATCTTAAGGAACTGCACGAGGCCGAGTCAACCACATTACAACGGATGAAGTCCAGAACTCCACGGACATTGTACTGGGTAAGTTCCTAGTAAACTCAGCACCAGCTACTGTTTTATTTGACTCCGGAGCATCACATTCATTTGTTTCTCAAGATTTTGCCATTCGCAATAATTTGGATATTGTGGAACTTAAGTGTGTACTTATAGTCCAATCCACGGATCGAACTCCGATCCAATATAGGATGTTACGGGGTAAGGCTAATAATTAATGGAATAGAGTTCCTAGCGAACCTAATTATATTGAATACCCAAACCTGGATGTTATCACAGGAATGGATTAGTTAACCAAACACAAGGCGATCTTTGGATCGGAAAAAGAGTTATATCAATCGAGAGCCCGTAAGGAGAAGGGTTGAATTTGAAGCAAAAGCGATGCAGGATGGACAATTAATGGTCAACAACATGAAGATCGGCTGACTTGGAGGAAGTTTCCATAGTCAATGAATATCCGGATGTTTTCCCTAATATTTACGGAATGCCGCCAGATAGAGATATCGAGTTCGTGATAGAGCTTGTTCGATTCTGACTCAATAGCTAAGAGACCTTACGGGATGTCCACAGAGGAATTAGTGGAAATGAAGAAGCAAATTGAAGAGGCTTTGAAAAAGGATTTATAAAACCTAGTTCATCGCCATGGGGAGCACTGTCTTGTTCTTCAAGAAGAAGGGCGGAGTTTTAGGATGTGTATAGACTATCGTGCACTCAATGATGTGACGATAAATAATAAGTATCCGCTACCGGGATCGACGATCTTTTGATCGATTGAGGAGAGCAGAGTCTTCTCAAGATTGATCTTGATCGGGATACCATCAATTGAAGATCCGATCAGAGGATATTCCGAAGGCTGCATTCTCGTCAAGATATGGACATTATGAGTTTACAGTGATGTCTTTTGGTTTGACAAATGCACCAGCATATTTCATGAACTTAATGAATAAGGTATTCATGGAATACTTGGATAAGTTCGTCGTCGTGTTTATTGATGATATCCTTATTTACTCCAAGACGAAGGAAGAGCACGCCGAACATTTAAGGCTAGTCCTTGAGAAATTAAGGGAACAACAATTGTTTGCTGTAACATCCCGAAATTTGGCTTAATTAAGTTTTATTGTTTAAAAGTGCATTTGTGATTTTCTGGAATTTATTTGGATTTTTCTGGATTTATTAGAATTAATTTGAAATCAAGTTTATTGCCTTTTATTCAAAACTATTTAAATCTGTGCAAAGTTGAAATAAAGTTTTGACAAAAATATTTTATTTGAGTCCAGAATGTCTCAAAGTATTTTTGAGATTTTTCTTGGATTTTTCCTGATTATTTTATTGCCTAAAACAAATTAAATGAATTTCAAGAATTATTTTAAATGAGAAATCTTTTAAAAACCTTGTGAGCAGTGTTGGGCCGAGCCCAACACTCGTCTTGTAAAGTTTCGTCGGTCGCGGCCCAAGTCGGCCCGCGAGCCGCCTTCGAAACCCTAATTCTTGGCCGTTCGATCATGATCGGGCGTTCGGAAGAAACCACGTGGGACTTCGTGTCTGGCCGTCGGATCGGGACAGCGTGGCCTGTGGGTTGTCGTCTTAGTTCGGACTTCGAGTCCGCCGCCGTTCGCCGTTGGACTTCCTCGCCGTGTAGAGCTCGGACGCCGAGGCTTTAAATAGGGGCTAGCACCCGAGGTTAAATAGTCAAGCGCCGCGTCTTTTGGTCGGAGAGATTTCGCGAGCGATCGTAGAACACCGCAATCTCGCGGAGTTGAAGCGTGGGACCGCGCGGTTTTTGCTCAAGTCTTGCGCCGGATCGTCGGGTTTGGCGTTTTGGTTCAAGATCTGAACTTCGTCAAGGTGTGCCGCGTCGACTACGCTCGTCTTCTCGTCGGGCTCGCGGCGGAACGCCGCCATCTCGGTCTTCTTCCTCGCCTCGGTGGTCTTCTCGCCGCGCCGCCATTTTAGCTTCGGGTAAGCTTGTGATCGTTGGATCTTGAAGGGCGAGGATCGTGCCACGTCGCCTTGCGTAAATGATGAACTCCTCGGGTAAGCATTAGCCTTTAGATCGAATTTGGCGGTCGATTTAGCCACGTAGGTGGAGAACGGCGGCCGTTGGATGCAATCGTGCGGTGGGTTTCGCCGCGGCGTGTGACCAATCGAGAGCCGACATGTGTCAGCGCAGAGGTCGGGCGCCATGGACCGGGCACCGTGAACCCGAGGGAGTCGTGGACCGGGTCTATGCGCCAAGACACGTGGCGACCTTTGATTCGTTCGGTCGGGGCTGACGTCACGCCGACGTCATAAATCGGTTTTTCAGAATAAAAGTAAATCTGTTTAGAATTTCTGATTTTCTGATTTCAGTATTTATTTCAAATTTCAAAAGGCTATATCTTTTGCATCGTAACTCGGATTTGAGTGATTCCAGTTTCTAAAAATTTGTAAAATTGAGATCTATTTAATGGTGAATTTTATTTGATTTTTGGGAGTTCAATTGCTCACTGTTTTGGTATTTATTTGCTTTTCTCCTTGATGCAGCGTGAGGCGTTGAATTGTGCGGCGCTTGGAGGAAGATCCGACAACTCAAGAGCAATTTCAGAACAGATCAGGACCTATTCCAAGGCAAGTTGTGCTTTGATCATGTTGAACCCATGTTTATAAAATTGCTATGTTTGTTTTACAATATTGCATATATTTTAAATATCTGATTGTTTCAAAATAGATTGGGCTTAGCTAATATACAGATTGATCTATACCCTACCTTGTTATTGTATGACATGATCCATTGTCACCTTAGATTGGTTTAATTTAGTTGGTTAATAATTATAATCAACAATGGAGGTTAGGCCGTATTAGTTGCCTAGCCATGCCACGTCATCACATGTGTCGTAATTATTGATAATTAATCTTGATTAATGGAATATGGAACAATGTTATGAACTTGTGTGTCATGTGGGATCACGATGAGATTGAGTTGTTGTGGCGAGTCATGTCACGCAGCGATGTTGAATTGTTGATGGCACGTGGTGCTTGTAATCAAGCGGGTGATAATCATTTAGATTGGGGCAAGTGGCAAGGCGAGGAGGCCAAGGTGGGCCCGATGGGCAGATGGTATGTGGATGTCTTGCCTTGATCACACTAAGGACTTAACCTTGCAAGCCTTTGACTGAGTCTATCTTGCAACCACATGTGCAGTATGGGCCACCTAGGTGAGTAATTTGCAATGTCTTGATTTTGGTACTATCGTGGTCGTGTGAGTTCCCGAGTTATGGAGTAATTCACATGGCGCAAGAGGGGGCCCCGGTTATGGTTTCGCAGACCCCGGTGTTGAAACCTTAGCGGGTAGTATCGGGTTAAGCGAGCATTGTAAAGGCTTTGTTATAATCACTCGCCTTGGTGGTGTTTGGTTGTATCGTGTGGGTAAAGTGCATAACCTCTGCAGAGTGTGAAACTATTCTGGATAGCCGTGCTCATGTATTGAGCAATGCTCGGAATTACGATTATGGGTTAGCTTAATTAATTGGACAACATGGTTGGCATGGCGGAATGCCATATGGAAGATGAATTTGACTTAGGATTGGAAACTTAGTTTACTTGAGTAATCTGAATTTATTTACTATTGATATTTGTTTCTACGATCTTTACAATCTATTTCTCAGTATTTGTTCATAAATCTTGCTTATTGCAAAATAACCATGATAGCCTATCCATTGGAATAAGCCTTACATATAGATACATAGAATTGCATTACATGCACAACTTGTTGAGTGCTTAAGTACTCACCCTTGCCAAACAACAATAATCAACGGTGGAAGAATCTACACCTGTTGGAAGAGGAAATCCAGAAGACCACGAGTCATTAGGGTCCGAGCCTTGTCGGTTGCTGTGGTGAACGATGAGCTATCTACGTTTCTATTTTCCATTTGCTAATTACTAGTTTATATTTTCGGTCTTGCCTGCGTGGCTTAATAATGTAAGTTGGTCATAAGATCATACATTTAGCTATATCAATAAATGAACTATTATTCTATTATCGTTGTGTATGATGTGATATGTACCAATGTTAAGTTGTGCACTAGCGTTGATCCCGGGACTAGTCACGGTAAACACGGTGGGTTGAATCGATGGATTCGGGTCCTTCTGAGAGATGGTATCGAGCATACTTGTTGTAGGTCTTGGCCTAGATAGTATGGAGGTGTCTTGTGTGTGTCCAAACTATTTTCTAAAAGAAAATCTAAATTTGACTAATAAAACACTCTCGACTCATCTCATTCTCTACTTCTAGCCTTTGATGAATTTACCCGTTTTACTTGCCGTTTTGGGTAGAGAACTTATTCAAAGTTCTTGTGGAGCAGATGCCGATCGTTCAGACCTTGAAAGCAATACCGGCGGCTCGCCATGGAGTATGGAGAGTACTTGAGACCGGAGGCTTCTACCGTCCGCTTTACCGAGGAGGCGGTGGTCGATTAATGGTGTACAGGATTTATTTGCAAGTCGATTATCTACGCTCGGGAGAATGAGGAAGCTAGCGAGCCAATCAACATCTCTCGCGAGAAGATTCTCGTGCGAGGTTGCAATTCAGGAGGTCGCTCGCCTTGCTCTTCGCCGTGTCTGCCGCGACTACGCCGACGAGCTTCACGACTCAGTGTTCCGCCTTCACCCAGACGTTCAAGCATGCCGACGCCGACGGATCGTGGAGGACGAGTGTGCCACTTGTAACATCCCAAAAATTTGAGTTTTGGAATGTTTGAATTCAAAAATAATCAATTTGCATTCTCTTGAAATAACTCCAGCTTAATTTGAATTTCTAAATAATAAAAGGATTTAATTTGGCTAAACTATTCATCAAATTAAAGAATTTTAGTTTTTGTGGGATTCCTTGTGCTCCAAGGAATTTTTCTGTATTTTTGGGGATTTTTCTGAATTTATTTGATATTTATTTGAATTTATTTGAAATTCTGGATTTTTCTTAAATCGGAAAAGGTTTTCTATTTTCAAAAAGCCTCTTGGGCCGAATCCTCTGCGGCCCGTTCCCCGGCCCGCTCGCCCCAGCCCGCTCCGCTCGGCCCACCTCTCGCCTTGGCCGCTCGGCTGCCTCGCCCGACCCAGCGCGTCGGCCGTCCGATCGGCGCCACGTGTCTTTCTTGGGATCGCGCCCGCGAAACCCTAGCCGCCGCCGACTTCGAGTCCGCCGCCCGCCGCCGCCGTCTCGAGTCCGCGTCCGTTCGCGCGTTCCCGAGGCTATAAAGCCGTGCCGCCGCGCTGCCGAGGTTCCCCTCCTCGCCGCTTCTTTTGCCCTCTTTCGCCCGTCCGCAAGCGCCCCGTTTGCCCGTCTTGGTCTCGCCGAGTTTGCCGCCGTGCGAGCCCTTCCGCCGTTTTTAAATCGCCGCCGCGCCTCTCCGCCGCCGCCGCGGGTGTCCTTGCCTTGCCGCGTCGTCACCTACCCGCTCGCCTTGCCCGCGCCGATCCGTTGCCGCTTCGCGCGGGCCGTGTCTTCTTCGAAGTCCGGTGAGCACCGCGCCGCTTCCTCGCCGTCGTTCTCCGTCGAGGCCGTGGCCTTCCGATCGCTGCGTGCGCTCGATCGCGACCACGTCTCCTCGCCGCACCCACAGCTCTGGGCCGTCCGTCTGGCCGGGTCGCTAGATCTTGCGCCGCGTGGGTGCTTGCATCGGCCATTGCGTCGGCTAGAGCTCGCGTCGTGGCGTCGACCATGCGCCGGGCGCCGCAGTGAACCCAGCGCGCCGTGGACCGAGTTCACCGTGAACCGGTGACGCGTCGGCGTTGCGCAATAAATTCCTTTTCATTACAAAAATAAATCCGAAAAATTCGATTTTACGATTTTACATATTTTCTCTGAATTTAATCTTTGGAGGCCGTTCTCGCTCATACGAACTCCGATTGAGGCGATTCAAGTTTCTAAAATTTTCTAAAATCAAGATCTATCTTCCAGAGCCATTTATTTTCAGTTTTGAGCTTGTTTGAGTTTCTGTTTTGTATTTATTTGGTTTCATCGCTTTCTTTTCCTAGACGCTAATTCCGAGGAGCAAGCGAAGACTTGAAGACCAAGATTCAGACTAGATCAGCAAGGCAAGTCGTAACCTTTGATCATATTGATCCTATGTTTGCAAAGTAATTTATTTTATACACTTGCATGCTATTTACGTATCAATGTTTATTTAATGGGAGTAGATGTATGCCTAGTTGACATTATGCCACCTTGATTCGTTGTATGCCATGTATCCATTGTTAAACCTAGGTTGGGACATTACTAGTTGGACATAATCATAATACCAACATTGGGTTATCGTAGCTATGCTTAGACATGCTTACATATCGTTGGGATTCATGTCACATGTTGAATAATGTTAATCTTGACTTAATGAGATATTGAATCGTGGCCGTTAGCCATTGTTGTAAAATTTGTTGTACCATGGCGGGTTTGCCATTGGTCTTGGTTGAGCAATTGTTTTCCCTCGGGCAAGTGATCGTGCGATAAGGGGGTGCTTTCTAGCACGTTGGGATATGGATGTCTTGCACGAGACAACTTAAGGACTTAATCTTGTGCGCCATTGAACTGGTCTAATCGTACTACCACATGTCCGGAATGGGACAGACCTAGGCGATTAATTTGTAATGTCTAGTCTTGAGTAACGCCAATGGTGGTGTGGGTTCCGGATGGACGGGTAGATTCGCAAAGGCGCAAGAGAGGGCCCTAATAGGCGAAACCTTAGCGGGCGTCGAGTTTAGACAATGCATTGTAAAGGCTCACATCATGATATCTCGACACACCAAAGGAAGTGTGTTAGTAACATTTGCACAAAGAGATGTTCATGTCTTGTGGGTAAAGTTGTACAAACTCTGCAGAGTGTAAAACTATTCGAATAAGCGCGTCATGATCATGGACAAAGCAGAATTTCACACGTGGTATAAAGTGTTTCATAAAATGTGGAATGTGGAATTGTTGGGATGTGAGCAGGGAGTTCACCGTTGTTTTGTTGTCTATCATTGATCTATCGTTATTTATTTATGTTTTCATAAATATGCTTTCAATCTATTTATTGTATTTCCATTCAAGTTATTGCTTTACGCAAAATAAACTATATAGCCATCCTTGTCAAGCCGTGCATAAATATATTGCATCAATTCCCTACGGCTTCTTTGAGTACCTTTGTACTCACGGCTTTATGCCCTTGTTGATCGATTCTTGAAGGAGATAATGAATCTCATGAAGAGGAATTCTATGAAGACTACGTGGATTAGGAAGGCGTTCCCCAGACGATTGCCTGTGGCATGTCGAATGGTTCAAGTTATTTTTTCCGCTGCAATAGTATTTGTTTCTTAAGCCCTTAAGGCACAATGGTGTAAACATTGACCATAAGGTCGTTTGCTTTATTTAATAATAATTTGCTTCTTCTTAGTTAATTCGTTGTATGGAATGATATTACATCTGTGTTTCCACTGTGTGCACTAGCGTGATCCTGGACTAGTGCAGTATACACAGAGGGTTTCGGATTTGTAAATCCGGGTCCCGACACCACTGCAACGCACCTTGCGGAGTTCGCCCTTGCCCAGGAGGATCATATGAGAGAGACTACTCAGGAGTTGGAGGCGTATGCGAGGCACTCGAGTAGCAGCGCAGAGCTTGAGGTGACCGTGCTTGACCATCGGGATGATCACCGAGCCGGGAGAGGCCCTAGAGCGGTCGAGGGCGAGTTGGAGCGCGTGACTCGAGGAGTTCGGGAGCCACCGTGAGAGTCCGAGGAGGATCGAGAGGAGGCGAGAGTGGGAGCGGATGGGAGTCAGGACCACGTGGTTGCAGAGGACCCGAGGTAGGTCATCGGGATAGGTTCGCTCCTATGCCACTCACTCGCGGTGTATCGCGGATCGGCCTCGACCAGGTGGTCGGATGAGTGAGTGTCGACCTTAATGTGTTGAGACTCGAGTGTGAGTCGCGTCTTTAAGTTAGTCTTTACCTTTTTAGTTGACGTTAAGGTTTCGTGTTAGTTTGCTTCTTTGTAATGCTGAGTGTGCAGTATGTGTTGCAAAGCTTGTAGGCTTAACTAAGCGGCCATACCAAGAATAATAAAGAATTATTTCAGTTTGGGTATAATCTATCTCCCCGCTTTAGAAATTCTTGCTTCTTATCTATGCTACATCTACCTTCCCTAACCTAAGAGGCAATCATCAGATGGTGAATACTCGAGGGAACAACGGAGCTTCAGGAAGTGGACTGCGCCAGAACGACAACACCAACGACGGAGGCAGCCCTCAACCACCACCAATTGACATGCAGAATCTGGGAGCGTTTCTCGCAGCGCAGACTCAACTGATGCAGACCATGATGCAGCAAATGCAACAGATGGCCAACGCAGCAGCCAACAATAACAACCCTGTAGCTCAGAACAACCATGGTGGACCCCGACCTCACTCAAAGCTATCAGATTTTATGAGGACTAGGCCACCAACTTTTTCAGGAAATGTGAACCCTTTGGAAGCCGATGACTGGCTTAGAACTATTGAGAAGAAGCTGCATATCACGCAATGTGAAGGCAATGAGAAGGTGCTCTACGCCTCTCATCAATTGGAAGGAACCGCCGCAGAATGGTGGGAGAATTACTGTGCCGCTCATGGAGCCCCACAAGAGATCACTTGGGAAGAGTTTACTAATGCTTTTCGCCAAGCACCATGTCCCTGAGGGAATGATGGACCTCAAGAAGGAAGAGTTCAGGGCTCTGAAGCAAGGAGGCCAACCAGTGGCCGAATACCTGAATAAATTTACCCAGTTAGCTCGATATGCCCCTGAAGACGTAGCGACAGATAAAGCTAGGCAGTCTCGTTTCATGAAGGGACTAAATTCAGGACTGCAGGTGGGACTGATTACCCACAATTTCCCAGACTTTCAGGAGTTGGTTAATAAGGCTTTGATCCTAGAGGATAAGCGCAAAGAGCTGGGTGAAAACCGTAAGCGCTTAATGACTAATCGGGTGGGCGTCCAAACCATCTACGTTTGAGGATGTCACCGCAGACAATTTGCTAGATTCCAACCCACACCGTGAACAAGACATCAACCCTCGCACCTCGCCCGCCAACCGTAACTTTCAAACGCCAAAGACAGGCAAAAATGCACCAGAGGAAACCAAAGATCTGCGGTGAAAAGGTGCTATACTCGCAGCGAGCCGGACACTTTTCTAATAGGTGTCCACGTAAGGAGGCATCACGCCATTCGTTTTAACTTGGGAACAACACCTGCCAAGGCACCAGCCTCAGGAGGAAATCGTGTGCCAGGTCAAGCTGGAGCAACACCGCAATCAACAGTGCGTGGAAGGATCAACCACATCACCGCAGATGGAGCTCAGGAAGCTACAGACGTCGTACTGGGTAAGTTCCTGGTCAACTCGATTACACCTTTCTGCTTTTGTTTGATTACGAGCTTCGCATTCGTTTATTTCTCAAAGTTTTGCAACCAAGAATGGATTTCAAGTGGTGAATCTTAAGTGTGTGCTCTTAGTCCAAGCCCCAGGATCTGAGCTTAGATCTAACCTTGGGTGTTTGGGAGCTAAGTTGCTTATGGATGGGATAGAATTTCTAGCGAATCTTATCTTAATAGATGCGCAATCCCTAGACGTCATCCTTGGAATGGATTGGCTGTCTAGGCATAAGGCTGTTTTGGATTGTGGCCAAAGGATCGTGACTTTGGAAGGCCCTAGTGGCAAGAAAGTAGAGTTTCAAGCGACCGATTCGCGATGGGCGCTTAATGGTCAACGCGTGAAAGCCATCCGCATGGAAGATGTGCGATGCTGTGAATACTCGGATGTGTTTCGGAAGATTTGCGGGATTGCCACCGACCGTGATATTGAGTTCGTGATCGAGTTAGCGCCAGTACAAAGACCGATATCAAAAAGACCATATCGGATGCCTACCGACGCGAGTTAGTGGAAATGAAGAAGCGATTGAGGAACCGCAAGAGAAAGGTTTCATTAGGCCAAGTTCATCGCCGTGGGAGCCCGGTTTTGTTTGTTCGTAAAAGGGCGGAAGTCTTAGAATGTGCATCGATTATCGTGCCTTCGAATGAAGTAACGATCAAGAATAAGTATCCGTTGCCCGTGATCGATGACTTATTTGATCGCTTAAGAGGAGCTGGAGTTTTCTCAAGATAGATCTTCGTTCGAGTTACCATCGATTGAAGATCCGGCGGAGGATGTGCCTAAGACCGCGTTTTCTACGCGATATAGACATTATGAGTTCACAATCATGTCATTTGGATTGACTAATGCCCGGCATATTTTATGAACATGATGAATAAAGTTTTCATGGAATATTTAGATAAGTTTGTTGTAGTCTTCATAGGCGATATCTTGGTTTACTCGAAGACGGAGGAAGAGCATGCGAGAACATCTAAGAATGGTTTTAGAGAGGTCATGCGAGAGCATCACCGTATGCTAAGTTTAGCAAGTGTGAATTTTGGAAGGAGAAAGTTGAATTTCTTGGTCATGTCATGACTACTAAAGGAGTAGCATTGACCCAAGCAAAGTGGGCGCAGATGTTGCATTGGGAGCAACCAAAGTCCGCTACCCGATCCGTAGTTTTACGGGAATGGCGGGATATTACCGTCGGTTCATAGAGGATTCTCAACGATTGCTAAACCCCTTACGCAGCTTGTTAAAGAAAGAAAAGAAGTTTGCATGGGCGCCAGAGTGCGAGAAAAGTTTCATGGAACTAAAGAAGCGTTTAACAATGACCCGTATTAGTATTGCGGATGTGCGTAATGGATTTGATATTTATTGCGATGCTTCGAAGCAAGGCTTGGGATGCGTGTTAATGCAAGAGGGCAAAGTCGTTGCTTATGCGTCGAGACAGTTGAGACCACATGAAGTGAATTACCCAACGCATGATTTGGAGTTAGCGGCCGTAGTGCATGCTTTAAAGATATGGCGTCATTATCTCATAGGAAATAGATGTGAGATATATCTGAGACCATAAGAGCCTGAAATACATATTCACCCAAGCGGACCTGAATATGAGGCAGCGAAGGTGGCTAGAGCTAATAAAGGATTATAATGTGGGAATCCATTATCATCCCGGAAAAGCCAATGTAGTAGCCGATGCTCTGAGTCGGAAAAACCATAGCGCCAATACGTTAACAATGGAGGATCAACCAGAATTATGCAAGGAATTCCAGAAGCTAAGATTGGAAGTCGTTCCGCAAGGAAGTGTAGCTGCACTAGAAGTAAAGCCAACACTGGAAGATCAGATTAGAGAAGGTCAGAAGGATGACGATAAAATTTCTAAAATCAAGGCTAAAAAGGAAGAAGGCCTAGCCGTAGATTTCACTCTGGATGAGCAAGGAACTATGTTCTTCAAGGGCCGAATTTGTGTGCCGGATAAAAAGGAACTAAAACAGCTAATTCTAGAGGAAGCGCACGATTCAAAGTACTCGATTCATCCAGGAAGTGCTAAGATGTATCAGGATTTGAAAGAGAGATTCTGGTGGCCTAATATGAAGCGTGAAGTAGCTGAGCATGTTGCTTTATGCGACGATGTCAAAGAGTAAAGCCATGCATCAAAGACCACCGGTTTGTTGCGTAGTTGAAAATTCGGAATGGAAGTGGGAGGAAATCGAATGGATTTTATCACGGGTTACCTAAGACTCGGAGGGGTTACGATTCCATTTGGGTTATTGTGGATCGTCTAACCAAGGTCGCCCATTTTATCGATAAAGACCACTTACTCCGAGATCGTTTAGCGAGCTATATATGTCAAGGATTGTATGCTTGCATGGAGTGCCCAAGAAGATTGTGTCGCATGAGGTACCCAATTTACCTCAAGATTTTGGAATAAGTTGCACGGCCATGGGAACTCGTCTCAATTTCAAGATGACATATCACCCGCGCATGATGGTCGACCAAAAAAGTGAATCGATTTTAGAGGATATGTTGAGAGCACGTGCTTTAGCTTATCTTTGCGACATGGGATAAGTGTTTGCCATATGCGAATTTAGTTACAATAATAGTTATCAAGCTAGCCTACGATGTCACCGTTCGAGGCATTGTATGGGCGTGCTTGTCGTACTCGTTGAATTGGAATGAAACAGAGAACGTTTGGTGTTTGGGCGGATATTCTCGAGGAGGCGAAAAGTCAAGTTGCAATGATCGAGAGAGGTTGAAGATAGCGCATCAAGACGGAAAAGCTACGCAGACAACCGTCGTCGAGATTTGAGTTTTGAACCAGAAAGATCATGTGTATCTCAGGGTTACCCCTCTTAAGGGCGTTAAAAGATTTCATGTTAAAGGGAAGCTTGCACCAAGATATGTTGGTCCGTTCAAGATTCTGAGCCGTCGAGGAGAGGTAGCGTATCAGTTAGAGTTGCCTCAGTCCTTGGCAGGAGTGCATGATGTATTCCATGTGTCGCAGCTTAAGAAGTGTTTCAGAGTGCCAACAGAGCAAACCCCATTGGATGCAATAGAACTGCAAGAAGATTTGACTTACAAAGAGCAACCAGTCAGAATTTTGGATGCTATGGATCGCAAGACCAGAAACAAGTTTATTCGCTTTTGCAGAGTTCAGTGGAGCAATCATTCCGAAAGTGAAGCCACTTGGGAGCGAGAAGAGGATTTGAAGTCGAAATTCGAACCTATTCTCTAGTTAGCCCCGAATCTCGAATTGAGATTACATTAAGGGGAGGTTTGTAACATCCCAAATTTGGCTTAATTAAGTTTTATTGTTTAAAAGTGCATTTGTGATTTTCTGGAATTTATTTGGATTTTTCTCGATTTATTAGAATTAATTTGAAATCAAGTTTATTGCCTTTTATTCAAAACTATTTAAATCATGCAAAGTTGAAATAAAGTTTTGACAAAAATATTTTATTTGAGTCGAGAATGTCTCAAAGTATTTTTGAGATTTTTCTTGGATTTTTCCCGATTATTTTATTGCCTAAAACAAATTAAATGAATTTCGTGAATTATTTTAAATGAAAATCTTTTAAAAACCTTGTGAGCAGTGTTGGGCCGAGCCCAACACTGTCTTGCGCTGAAGCCTTCGTCGCTTGCCCAAGTCGGCCCGCGAGCCGCCTTCGAAACCCTAATTCTTGGCCGCTCGATCATGATCGGCGTTCGAGAAGAAGCCACGTGGGACTTCGTGTCCCGCCGTCGGATCGGGACACGCCGTAGCGCCGTGGGTTGTCGTCTTCGTTCGGACTCGAGTCCGCCGTTCGCCGTTGGACTTCCTCGCCGTGTAGAGCTCGGGCCGCCGAGGCTTTAAATAGGGGCTAGCACCCGTGGTTCGTAGTCAAACGCCGCGTCTTTTGGTCGGAGAGATTTCGAGAGATCGTAGAAACACCGCCGCAATCTCGCCGGAGTTGAAGCGTGGGACCGCCGCGTTTTTGCTCAAGTCTTGCGCCACGGATCGTCGGGTTTGGCGTTTTGGTTCAAGATCCGAACTTCGTCAAGGTGTGCGCGTCGACTACGCTCGTCGCCTTCGTCGGAATGCGCGGAACGCGCCATCTCGGTCTTCTTCCTCGCCTCCGGTGGTCTTCTCGCCGTCGCGCGCCATTTGCCGGGTAAGCTTGTGATCGTTGGATCTTGAGCGAAGGGCCAGGATCGTGCCACGTCGCTGCGTAAACAGTGAACTCCTCGGGTAAGCATTAGCCTTTAGATCGAATTTGGCGGTCAAGATTTAGCCACGTAGGTGGAGAACGGCAGCCGTTGGATGCAATCTGTGCGGTGGGTTTCCGCCGCGCGTGTGGACCAATCAGGAGCCAACATGTGTCGGCGCAGAGGTCGGCGCCATGGACCGGTGCACCGTGAACCCGAGGGAGTCGTGGACCGGTCTATGCGCCAAGACACGTGGCAGCCTTTGATTCGTTCGGTCCAGGCTGAAGTCACGCTGACGTCATAAATCGGTTTTTCAGAATAAAAGTAAATCTGTTAATTTCGAATTTCTGATTTTCTGATTTCAGTATTTATTTCAAATTTCAAAAGGCTATATCTTTTGCATCGTAACTCGGATTTGAGTGATTCCAGTTTCTAAAAATTTGTAAAATTGAGATCTATTTAATGGTGAATTTTATTTGATTTTGGGAGTTCAATTGCTCTCTGTTTTGGTATTTATTTGCTTTTCTCCTTGATGCAGCGTGAGACGTTGAATTGTGCGACGCTTGGAGGAAGATCCAAAGAACTCAAGAGCAATTTCAGAACCAGATCAGGACCTATTCCAAGGCAAGTTGTGCTTTGATCATGTTGAACCCATGTTTATAAAATTGCTATGTTTGTTTTACAATATTGCATATATTTCAAATATCAGATTGTTTCAAAATAGATTGGGCTTAGCTAATATACCAGATTGATCTATACCCTACCTTGTTATTGTATGCCATGATCCATTGTCACCTTAGATTGGTTTAATTTAGTTGGTTAATAATTATAATCAACATTGGAGGTTAGACCGTATTAGTTGCTTAGCCATGCCACGTCATCACATGTGTCGAATTATTGATAATTAATCTTGATTAATGGAATATGGAACAATGTTATGAACTTGTGTGTCATGTGGGATCACACGATGAGATTGAGTTGTTGTGGCGAGTCATGTCACGCAGCGATGTTGAATTGTTGATGGCACGTGGTGCTTGGTAATCAATCGGGTGATAATCATTTAGATTGGGGCAAGTGGCAAGGGCGAGGAGGCCAAGGTGGGCCCGATGGGCGATGGTATGTGGATGTCTTGCCTTGATCACACTAAGGACTTAACCTTGCAAGCCTTTGACTGAGTCTATCTTGCAACCACATGTCAGTATGGGCCACCTAGCTGAGTAATTTGCAATGTCTTGATTTTGGTACTATCGTGGTCGGTGTGAGTTCCCGAGTTATGGAGTAATTCACATGGCGCAAGAGGGGGGCCCTGGTTATGGTTTTCAGACCCATCAGTGTTGAAACCTTAGCGGGTAGTATCGGGTTAAGCCAGAGCATTGTAAAGGCTTTGTTATAATCACTCGCCTTGGTGGTGTTTGGTTGTATCGTGTGGGTAAAGTGCATAACCTCTGCAGAGTGTGAAACTATTCGGATAGCCGTGCTCGCGGTATTGAGCAATGCTCGGGAATTACAGTTATGGGTTAGCTTAATTAATTGGACAACATGGTTGGCATGGCGGAATGCCATATGGAAGATGAATTTGACTTAGGATTGGAAACTTAGTTTACTTGAGAAATACTGAATTTATTTACTATTGATATTTGTTTTACAGTCTTTACAATCTATTTACTGTATTTGTTCATAAATGCTGCTTATTGCAAAATAACCATGATAGCCTATCCATTGGAATAAGCCTTACATATAGATACATAGAATTGCATTACATGCACAACTTGTTGAGTGCTTAAGTACTCACCCTTGCCAAACAACAATAATCAACGGTTGAAGAATCTACACTGTGTTGGAAGAGGAAGTCCAGAAGACACGAGTCATTTGGGTCCGAGCCTTGTCGGTTGCTGTGGTGAACCGATGAGCTATCTACGTTTCTATTTTCCGCTGCTTAATTACTAGTTTATATTTTCGCCTTGCCTGCGTGGCTTAATAATGTAAGTTGGTCATAAGATCATACATTTAGCTATATCAATAAATGAACTATTATTCTATTATCGTTGTGTATGATGTGATATGTACCAATGTTAAGCTGTGTGCACTAGCGTTGATCCTGGGACTAGTGCGGTAAACACAGTGGGTTCGAATCAGTGGATTCGGGTCCTTACATTTGCAAAATTTAGTAAATGTGATTTCTGGAAGAATAAGGTTGAATTTCTTGGACACATAATGACTGCAGAAGGAGTTGCGGTAGATCCAAAGAAAGTGGAGACAGTTTTGCATTGGGAACAACCAAAGACGGTAACCCAAATCCGTAGTTTCCTTGGAATGGCGGGATATTACCGACGTTTCATCGAAGGATTCTCCACGATTGCGAGACCCCTTACGCAATTGTTAAAGAAAGAAAAGAAATTCTTATGGACATCTGAGTGCGAGAAGAGTTTTCAGGAGTTGAAGAAACGATTAACATCAGCACCTATATTAGTTTTACCTGACGTTCATCAAGGCTTCGACATCTATTGTGATGCATCACGTCAAGGATTGGGATGTGTATTGATGCAAAACCGAAAGGTAATAGCATATGCATCGAGGCAATTGAGTCCACATGAGGAGAACTATCCGACTCATGATTTAGAATTAGCTGCTGTAGTGCATGCCCTAAAAATATGGCGTCACTATCTCATTGGAAATGATGTGAAGTGTATACCGATCATAAAAGTCTTAAGTATATCTTCACGCAAGTGATCTCGAATATGAGGCAAAGAAGATGGCTTGAGTTAATCAAAGATTATAATGTTGGAATTCATTACCATCTGGCAAAGCCAGCGTGGTGGCGGATGCCTTGAGCGAAAAGAACCACGGTGTAAATATCTTTGTTGGAAACAAGTCGAGCACTGTGTAAGGATTTCGAAGCTAGGATTGGAAGTGGTACCTAAGGATTTTTGGCTACCTTGGAAGTAAAACCTACCCTGGAAGATCAGATCAGGGAAGGGCAGAAAAATGACGACAAAATCAAGAGAATTAAGGACAAGATGGATGCAGGCAAGGCAAAGGATTTTAAACTGGATGAGCAAGGTACTATGTGGTTTAAAGGGCGCATTTGTGTGCCAAACAAAAAGGATTTGAAGCAGTTAATTTTGGAGGAGGCCCATGACTCCAAGTACTCAATTCATCCAGGAAGTGCAAAAATGTATCAAGATTTAAAAGAAAGGTTTTGGTGGCCAAGCATGAAACGGGAAGTCGCCGAATATGTTGCATTATGTGACATATGCCAAAGAGTCAAAGCTATGCACCAGAGACCAGCAGGACTATTACAACCCCTAAGGATACCTGAATGGAAATGGGAAGAAATTGGTATGGATTTCATAACCGGGTTGCCCAGAACTCAAGGTGGATATGATTCCATATGGGTCATAGTGGATCGCTTAACTAAAGTTGCACACTTTATACCGGTAAAGACCACTTATTCCGGAGACCGGTTAGCAGAACTTTATATGGCAAGAATTGTCTGTTTGCACGGAGTACCGAAGAAGATAGTGTCGGACAGAGGTACCCGATTTACCTCCAGATTTTAGGGTAAGCTACATGAAGCAACGGGGACTCGTTTGAACTTCAGTACAACATACCATCTATAGACAGATGGACAAACCGAGAGAGTTAACCAGATATTGGAAGATATGCTGAGGGCATGTGCTTTAGCATATTCTACTTCATGGGACAAGTGCTTGCCTTATCTTTGAGTTGATTACAATAACGCTTATCAAGCGAGTTTACTGAGATGTCTCCATTTGAAGCTCAGATGGTCGATCTGTCGAACACCATTGAATTGGAATGAGACAATTGAGCGACATGTTTTTGGCCGGATGTACTACAAAAAGCGGAAGAGCAAATCGCCATGATCGAGAAAGACTAAAGATTGCCCGATCAAGGCAGAAAGCTATGCCGACAACCGTCCGCAGGAATTGAGCTTTGAACCCAAGATTTTGTGTATCTCGAGTCACGCCACTCAAAGGAGTCGAAGATTCCACGCAAAGGGAAGCTCGCATCCGGATATGTTGGGTCGTTCAAGATCTTGAGCCGCAGAGGTGAAGTTGCATATCGCTTGAGTTACTGCAGATCTTTGGCAGGAGTGCATGATGTATTCCATGTATCACAATCAAGAAGTGTCTTGATGCCTAAGAGCAAAAACCGTTAGAGGCAATCGAGCCGCAAGAAGACACGACTTACAAAGAGCATCAGATGAAGATTCGGACATAATGGACAGAGAGACAAGGAACGAGTCAACACGTTTCTGCGAGTTCATGGAGCAACCATTCTGAAAGTGAAGCAACGTGGGAGCGTGAAGAAGATCTCAAGAAGGAGTTCCCAACCTATTTACGTAGATGACTCTAAATCTCTGGGACGAGATTACATTGAGGGGGAGGTTTGTAACACCCTAAAATTTGCTCTAATTTAAATTTTGAAGTATTTTTGATTTTGAGAATTTACGAGAATTTATTAGAATTTAAATTGGATTTACTTATTTCGACCTCTCTCCGAATTTCAATAAATTCATGCAAAAGTTTATCTGATTTTTATTGAAAATATTCTATATGAGTTCCAAATGTCTCAAAGTATTTTCCGAATTTTTTGGATTTTTCCGGTATTTTGCTATTTATTTTGGCTTTGTTTATTTATCGATTTATTTTTAATCGAAATGTTTTAAAATCGGAGGAATAGTAATGGGCCGAGCCGTTCTTGTCTTGGCCACGCCCACCAATTGCGCCAAAACCCTAGTCGCCGCACGCTCGAGCCGTCCGATCAGAATTCCACGGCTGCCATTGCGCCACGTCGCCGAACGCGTGCGCCGTCGGATCTTCGCTGTGCGGACGTCCAGGATTGCACCACGTCGGTCGTCTTCGCGAGATCACCGGAGCTAATACCGCCGACCGTTTCTGCTCGTTTCGCCGCCTGTAGCGCGCACGTCGAGGCCCTTTAAGCCGCGTTGATGAGCTCGTTCTGCAGAGGACTCAACGTCGCTCAGTTTGACTCCTTACACGCACGTCGAGACCCCCTCTAGCGCCCGCTGTAGCTCGCCGTAGTTGCTTTTCCTCATCGCCGTTGTTTTTGCTTCCTCTCATCGTCGTCCGAGCCGCTCCGCCGTGCTTCGACCCCGTCTCGAGTTCACCGAAGCAAGCCGCATCGAGTGGACCACTTCTTCTCGCCGGAAAAGCCCCGTAGCGCCGTTGGCTGCGTCGTCTTCCCTAGCTCCGGCAACCTTCGTTTTCTCGCCGCCGTAGCCTTCACCGAGCTCCGTCAACCGTTCGATCTGCATCGCACGGTTCTGGTACGTCCACGTCGATGCTCCCTTTTCGTACCCAGCGTTAATCTTGACCGTTAGATCTAGATTGAACGGTGGTGATTAGATTTAGTTTCGGTGCTTGTTTAGATCTCAGCCGTTGGAACGTTAGTGAACGCGTGAGATTGCACCGCGTCGCTAGGGTGAACAGTAAACCGCTCGGGTACCGTGGGCCGTTAGATTAGATCTAAACGGTAGAGATTGGATCTGGTTTTGCCCTAAGGATCCGCACCGTTCAGATTTGAGCGTCGCGGCGGAGATGGCGCGTACCCTCGCCAAATCGCGTCTTGGCGCGTGGGCGTTTGATCGGGCGAGACCGAGATCCACCGTCGATTTCGTGCGCCGTCGCGATTACGCCGTGTGTCGTCGCATGAACCGAGGCGCCACGATGGCGACGCGGTCTTTGGCCGTTGGATCCGAGCGATCGTTGGATCGCGGCGGCGTGTCGCGTGATATCGGCGGCGCGGTGTGGCGCGTGGATTTGGCCGCTGATTCAATGAATGGCTCGATCTTGCCGCGTGGATGCGCTGCTCGGTGGACCGAGTCCACGGTAGACCGAGCCGAGCCGTGAACCGAGCCCATAGACCGAGATGCGGCGTGGTGGCACGGAGGCGCCCACGTGTCATCTTGACGTCATCGGCGACGCCATAAATATTTTTATATATAAAAATATTTTGGCGAAATTATTTTACTGTCTTTGACGTCATCATGATGCGATGCTGACGTCATAAATGCGATTTTTCAGTATAAAAATAATTTGTAAAAATCGGATTTTCTAATTTCTGTATTTTTAGATTTTATTCAAACTTCAAATAGCTATAACTTTTGCATTTTAACTCGGATTTGTGTGATTCAAATTTCTAAAAATTCATAAAATTGTGACATATTTAATGATGAATTTTATTTGAATTTTAGAGGTTATTTATTCTTCTGTATTAGCTATTTGTTGTATATATTGTTTGTACACGTAGACGCAAATTTGCCGGAAGGTTTCGAGGAAGAGTTCGTTGCCCAAGACCAAGCTTCGGAACACGACCAGCAACTCTTTGAAGGCAAGTGATGCTTTGATCATTTTGATCCCAGATTTTAAAATGTAATTTATGCTTTGAAATTATGCATGCTTAGTTATTAAAAATGAATTTAAATTAATTTGGGATAATGTAGATAATCAACCCATTTTGTTATGCCACCTTGAAATTATTAATTGTATGCCCTATATCATTGTCACCCTAAGTTTGATTGTATTAGTTGGATGTTAATACTGTGCCAACACGGGAGGCTAGACCGTGAATAGATGCTTAGCCTAACAACGAATCATGAACGATCTTTCGGAAAAATGCTACCTTATTGACTAATGGAATATTGAATGTATTTTGAAAGTGGTGTGATGATGTCACATGATGAAATTGAAGTGTGGAGACTGTGTGGTTCCATACCGATGTTGAGTTATTCTTGTACGTGTTGCACAATAATCAACCGGGTGGGAAATGATTTAGACTGGGGCAAGTGGCAAGAGGTGTGTGCAGTGTGGGGCTGTGTGGCAATGGGTTTTGAGTGATGTGAGTCTGTGTGCCACATTGGGTACATGTGCCATTGTTGAGTCTTTGGAAGTCTTGCCTTGGTCGATTAAGGACTTCACCTTGCAAGCCTTTGATCTGAGTCACCCATACAACCACATGTCCGTATGGGACATACCTAGTTGATTAGGGTTACGATATCTTTCTCCGATACCTCGGGGTGGCATTGCACGGGGTGTATCTCATGCGGGGCGTACATGTGCTACGGCTTGGTGCCCATCCAGCGGTGTTGGCACATCCTATACTTGGCTCTGTGTGAGGGAAGTGATTGTGAAGGCAATCGGAGAGGTTCTTGGTTAAGGTAGAGGTTCTGAAAAGCTTTGTTGCGACAATCACATGTGGTGGCGGTGTATCTTGTGGGTAAAGTGTACAACCTCTGCAGAGTGTCAAAACTATTCGAATAGCCGTGCTCATGTAATGAGCATTGCTCGGGATTACAAATCGAGGGTAGATCTTCATAAATAAAAATGTGGAAAGGGTGGCTGTGTGCCAGTGTTAAAAATGAACTGTTAAGGCTGTGTGCCGAGAATCTTCGAAGAAAAACTATCTGAAGAAATTAGTACTATCATAACTATTTTACTGCTTTAATCTAAATAAAATACTGGTTTACAAATGTTGTTTGATGCAAAAGAACCAATTAAGCCAATCCTTTGGAATAAGCTTTGCATATAGTAATAGTGTTGCATTCCGTGCATTACTTGTTGAGTGCCTTGTGTACTCACCCCTCCTTGCTTATCAACACCAACATCAGTGGAGGAGTCTACACCAGCCTGGGAGGAGGAGTACATTGAGGATCCGAGCAATTAGGGGGCAAGCCCAGTCGGTTGCCTGTGGCAAGATGAAGGCTTCCACGATATTTATTTTGTTCCGCTGCTATTTCGTTTACTCTGAATAATGTAAGCCCTGCGTGGCTGATTTTATGTAAGGAGACCATAAGGTCGCATAACTTCGGTTTATATAAGTGTTGCACTATTTATTTTTTTATATCGCTGTGAATATACATGATGTGCAACCTCAGAAAGCTGTGTGTGCTAGCGTGATCCTGGACTAGCACGGGATACACAGAGGGTCCGGATTTGCAGATTCGGGTCCCGACAAACGCCCTCTTGGTAACCGTCACCATATCCAACTGTGAAGTCTCCCGCATACTTGTCGATGGGGGTAGCTCCGCGGACATACTTTACCTTCGCGCACTTAAGGAGCTATGGGAATCACGGGGGGGCTACCACCAGGGCATCTTTCTCCCGTCCGACCGCCCTCTCACGGGCTTTGTCCCAGGGAAATCTATCCAACCTCTGGGAAGGGTTGAGCTCCTCATGACTTTCGGTTCGCGGGAGAACCATCACACGGAAGCAGTTAGATTTGATGTCGTTGATGTCGAGTCGCCATTCAATGCCATCATGGGAAGAGTAACTCTTAACCGCTTGGGTGCAGCAATCCACCAAAACTACCTATGCCTCAAGATACCGGGGCCTCACGGGGCCATCTCTGTAAGGGGTGATCAAGACCTGGCCCGTCGCCTCTACCATAGGGTGGCCACCGACTCCGATGAAGTCCACATGCTCGAAGTGGGGAGCTCGAAAGGGGTCGCGTCCCTACCACCCCCGATGGAAATCGCGAAGGACAAGTCTCCGCTGGAGAGCTACCCCCTAAAGCCTCGCCCTGAAGGGGAACCAAAGGTGATAAGGCTCTTTGGCCCAGGCGACGAACGCTTCGTCCGGGCTGGAGCTGAGCTCCCAAAAGGGGTGGAAGGGAAGCTCCTCGAGTTCCTAAGGACCAACGCGGACGTCTTCACTTGGGTCCCATCGGACATGAAAGGCGTCCCCCGCGAGGTGATTCAGCATCGCCTCGCAGTAAGGCCCAAGCGTCCTCCTGTGAGGCAAAAGCTCCGCAAGCTCTCCCTCGAACGATGTCAAGCCATCAAGGAGAAAATTGAAAAGCTCTTAAGTGCTGACCTCATCCGGGAGGTTTGACACCCAGAGTGGCTTGCCAATCCCGTCTTGGTCAAGAAGTCCAACGGTAAGTGGCGTATGTGCGTCAACTTTACCGACCTTAACAAAGCATGCCCGAAGGACGACTACCCTCTCCCGCGCATCGACCAGTTAGTTGACTCCACCTCTGGGTGTGAGTTAATGAGCTTCCTGGACGCGTACTCGGGATATCACCAAGTCCGCATGGCCGTGGAAGATGAGGAGAAGACGAGCTTCATCACCCCGATGGGCACTTACTGCTACCTACACATGCCTTTCGGGTTGAAGAATGCAGGGGCCACTTTCCAACGCCTTGTATGCCTCATTCTGAAGGACTAGCTGGGTCGAAACGTTGAGGTGTACCTCGACGACGCTGTCATAAAAAGCCCTATGGCCTCAACACATCTGGAAGATCTTCGTGAAACCTTCGAAACCCTCCGTAAGTTTGGCCTCAAGTTAAACCCTGAATAATGTGTTTTCGGGGTCAAAGGAGGCAAGCTCCTAGGCTTCCTCGTCTCTCATCGGGGTATCGAAGCCAACCCAGATAAGGTCCGGGCCATCCTGGAGATGGAGCCGCCACGATCCATTAAGGAGGTCCAACGCCTTATGGGTCGCGTAGCGGCTCTTGGGCGTTTCATGTCGCGGTCGGCCGAGAAAGGGCTACCTTTCTTCAAAATACTACGCGGGCTAGAAGGCTTCCGTAAGACCCCAGAGGCTCAAAAAGCCTTTGAGGATCTCAAGTCATACTTGACCAAACCCCCACTCCTGACAAGCCCCAGCCCTGGGGAACCCCTCCTACTGTACCTTGCCGCGACCCCGGTCGCTGCACATGAAGTCCTGATCAGGGAGAAGAACGGGGTCCAGCGACCCGTGTACTACGTCAGCGAGGCTTTCACGGGCGCAAAGACAAGGTACACGGAAGTGGAGAAGATATGCTACGCACTCCTCATGGCGTCATGGAAGCTTCGACACTACTTCCTCGGACACTCCATCATGGTCCCTACTGGCTATCCGCTAGCCGAAGTAATGGGCAACAAAGAGGCAACCGGAAGAGTAGCCAAGTGGGCGACCGAGCTGGCACCTTTCTCCCTCAAGCTTGTTGGAAGGACCACCATCAAGTCCCAAGCCCTCGCAGACTTTGTGGCGAAATGGACAAACCCCCAAGTCCCAGATGAGGTAGCAGAGCGTACCACTCCGCCCGACCCCCACTGGACCCTCTACTTTGATGGCTCTAAACGCCTAAATGGTGGAGGGGCCGGGGTTGTTCTCGTAAGCCACGAGGGAAGGCCTTTGGAATCGCGCGCGCGCCTCTCTTTCAATCCCACCAACAACATGGCGGAGTACGAGGCTCTCCTTTTGGGGCTTCTCCTTGCAAAGGCTATGGGGGTTCGGCGCCTTCTTATCCTGGGAGACTCCCAACTGGTTGTCAATCAGATGGATAAGTCCTACCAATGCCTTAACCCCAAGATGGCCAGCTACCTTGTTGAAGTACGTAGAATGGAACGATACTTCTTGGGGATGGAAGCTCGTCGCATCCCCCGTGGAGACAATCACCGGGCGGACCGCTTGGCCCGAGCAGCAAGCTCCCAAGAACCACTCCCGCCGGAGGTCTTCCTCGAGGTGCTTGATGCAACATCCATCAAGGAAGACCCTAATGAGAAAGAAGGTCCTGAACTACTCCTGATGGTCAGTGAGATCCCAACACCACCCACAACGTGGATGACCCCAATCAGAGAGTGCATCCAAGGAAAAAAAGAAATGGAGGATAGCACAGAAGATTGAAGACTCTTCGCGAAAGCCAAATCCTATGTACTCCTCGATGGTATACTTTACAAAAAAGGGGCTTCCGCACTGCTCAGGTGCCTCCCAAAAGAAGAGGGGATCTCACTTCTGCGGGAGGTGCATGAACGTCTCTGTGGCTCACACCTGGCACCCAGAACAACTGCGATGAAGGCACTAAGGCAGGGCTTCTATTGGCCTACAATGGTACAAGACGCCATGGAAACCCTCAAGACATGCAAAGGTTGCCAAAGGATGGCATCGGCTCACCACTCCCCATTGCACCTCTGCACATCATTACGATCACTTGGCCTTTTGCCCGGTGGGGCATGGACCTGCTCGGGCCATTCCCGCCGGCCAAGGAGGGCTACAAGCATGCGGTGGTGGCGGTGGACTATTTCACCAAATGGGTGGAAGCGGAGCCGTTGCTAACAATCACATCCTGGGTGGTGCAAAAGTTCTTCTGGAAGAACATTGTGTGCCGTTTCGGGGTCTCGAAGGAGCTCACTATGGACAACGGAACCCAGTTCGATGCCTCCTCCTTCAAGGAATTTGTTGATTCAATCGGGACAGTTCTCTGCTTCGCTTCAGTGGCTCACCCTAAGTCCAATGGGGCGGTCGAAAGGGCCAATGGCCTAATCCTCCAAGGCATCCGCCGTCGACTCAAAAAGAGTACTCTTAAGCATGGGCTATGGGCGGAGGAACTCCTCAGTGTCCTGTGGGGGATGCGCACTACTCCTAGCCGCTCCACGGGGCGAACACCCTTCTCATTGGTGTACGGAGGGCCGTCCTCCCATGAAGTTCGCCACTGCTCCCTTCGAGTAGAGATGCTCTCAGAAGCCCTACCCATCAACTTCATGGTGAACGAAGATATTCACAAGGTGGAGGTGGATTTCGCGGAAGAGATCCGTGATCGCGCCCTCGTCAAGCATGCCACGTACGAACGAGAAGTCGCTCGTTTCTACAACAAACGAGTGCGAGAGAGGACCTTCCTCCTGGGGGACTTGGTGCTAAAAAGGGTCACCGACCCAGGAGCCCAAGGCAAGCTTCACCCCAAGTGGGAGGGACCCTACCGCATCTCAGCGGTCTTGAGCTCGGGGGCTTACCACCTCTCTACTATAGAAGACAAGCCGCTCAAGCATGCGTGGAATGCTGACAAGCTCAAGAAGTTTTACGTTTAAGCTTTCTTGTAAGCCGTAACGGCACCTATCTCATGTTGATGTAAACCCTCCTAAGGTCATCAATGAAGTATCAAGTTAAGTTTTGCATATCTTCTATCGCTTGTGTGGTGGTCTTTGAGAACCCATTCCCCTCACGTAGTTGTGGGGGATAGGCAAGAACCTCGTGCCCCTCTTGGGACGAGTTCTAGGGTGCATGGCCTCCAAGGCCTACCCCTGAAAAAGCCCCGAGTGCCCTGGACATTCTGTATCCCCCTCGGGCGGCCCTCTCCCTGCTGGACCCAGGGAGCGAGCGACGACTTGAGGCGTCTTGCCTAAGTCATAGGGTGCTCCATGGCTTAGTCCCCCATGGACCCCTGGCGCTAAGCCGAAACGGCCCCCGGGTCACCATTCCGTACCCTCCACGGGAAGCAATAGGAACCTTTCTTATTGCAAGGAGCGTTGCCCGGGAGACATCCCCTTCCCGGTGGGCACACGCCTAAGCCTCTTAGCAAGGCTGAGAAAATAACTCGCGATGCTCCTACGAGGGCTATGCCGTAAGCTAGACGCCTGGCCTCCTAAATAAGGCCTTATGTACCGGTGCCCATAAGTGGCCCGAGGGCCAAGACAAGACTAAAGTCGCCCAAGGGCGACACGGGGACCGAGTCCCCCTCACTGTCGCGCGAGGAGGGAAACACTCCCGTACTGTCTAATGGCGCGGGCTCGCCCCCTTCATACATAGAACAACAAGAATTGCTTTCTCCCCCTTGGGGAGAAGTAACTAAATGACCCTCCGGCGGGGCGCCCGCACTTTGGATCCCTCCAGGGACCCAAGGCACGATCATGCCCCCATGAAGTCGCCCGGTCCAGCGGCAAACCTTCTTTGGTGGGCATAGTCGGCGTGGCGCCCGAACCCTTTGTGCACTTCGTTTATAGCGAATACCAACTGCCCTCCAGGACACGTCCTAAAATAAAGCATGGCAAAAGTCATAAGTCATTCATATCATAACCTCAAAATAAGTTCACACAAAATGAAGGGAGTATGTCCCAGCTGACTATCATGAATACTACAAGTGAAGATACGTCTATCACTTAAAGGAGTGCTACACCTTACAAGTTAAGGATTCCAGTACAGTAAGCATGATTCACCTAGCTACTTAGCAAAATACATCAAGCACACTCCAGAGGAAGTCATACATGCTCTGAGCTCGGGCCCTCTCCTATCGCCCGGGGTCCGATCCCATGGGGAACCCTTGTGAGGCTGTCCACGAAGCCTCCCACAAGGGATCCCCAGGTGGAGCTACCCTCACGAGCGCTCCGACGCACCTCCTAGGTGTACATCCCCCGAAGCGCAGTGAGGATGGCCTCCTGCCCGCGATGTCGAGAGGCGGAGATTGCGCAACTCCAGCGGCCAAGGCGACTTTGGCAAAGGCCTTGCCCTTGTCATCGCCGCCTGCAAGAGGCGATCGGCCCCGTGGGATGCCGACCCACTCCTCCCAATCCTCGAGAGGAGGTGGGAGATCCTCCACTCGGCCCCAAGCTCCCTCAAAGTGACACAGACCCGGACGGCAAGTTTCATGAGAGATATAGCCATTGTCTTTCGGTCCGCTTCGTACATTTGTTCATGGGCGCCGCGGTCTGCCCCCACGGCCCGTATCACCACGTGGGACCTCTCTAGGTCCACCTCTAAATCCTTGACTCGCTGCCGGGACCTCTCCAGCTCAGCCTCCGTCTTGGTAAGCCTATCCTCCGCCGCCCTCTGGCCCTCTTGGGCCTGTAGTAAAGCCCGCTTGAGGGCCTCTGGATCATCCTCAGGACGACGCGGTGAGGTTGCTGCTAGCATCTCCTTGACCATTCCCGGGACCCTGTCAAAAAGAACATTGCTCATCACTGTAGCCTGCAAAAGGGTGAAAGTAGGGAGTATCAGAGCAAGCCATGCAAGAGAATCCTAAGTTTAGGGAAGCATACGAGAAAAAGAAAGGCTCACGATGCATTAGTGCTGGAGGTCCTTGTGGTCGCTAGTTTCTCCCTAGCACCTCCAAGAACTTCACAGGGTCATCGGGCACTAAGTCTGCCATGTACCTCTGCACCCGCTCCGTCACCAAGAGGCAAGTTGTCTCGATCGCCTCTGCGTCCAGGGTGTGAGGGATGGCATACTCAGGGAGGGCGGTAGAGGAACAACCTTGGTCACCCTGCACCGACGCCGCTTGCATGGGGGAGCATGGAGTGGCTGTGTTCTCCACTGGAGCTTCTGGGAGGACGGTGGGTGCGGGGGGCTCCGTGTAAGGACCCGAATCCACTGATTCGAACCCACTGTGTTTACCGCACCAGTCCCAGGATCAACGCTAGTGCACACAGCTTAACATTGGTACATATCACATCATACACAACGATAATAGAATAATAGTTCATTTATTGATATAGCTAAATGTATGATCTTATGACCAACTTACATTATTAAGCCACGCAGGGCAAGACTGAAAATATAACTAATGATTAAGCAGCGGACGGTGAAAGCGTAGATAGCTCATCGATTCACCACAGCAACCGACAAGGTTCGGACCCTAATGACTCGTGTCTTCCTGGACTTCATCTTCCAAAACAGTGTAGATTCTTCAACTGTTGATTATTGTTGTTTGGCAAGGGTGAGTACTTAAAGCACTCAACAAGTTGTGCCTGAATGCAATTCTATGTATCTATATGTAAAGCTTATTCCAATGGATAGGCTATCATGGCTATTTTGCAATAAGCGACATTTAGGAACAAATCTGATAAATAAATTGTAAAGAATGTAAAACAAATAGCAATAGTAAATAACTTCATTTCTCAAGTAAACCAAGTTTCCAATCCTAAGTCAAATTTCATCTCCCATATGACATTCCGCCATCCCAACCAAGTTGTCCAATTAATTAAGCTAACCCTTAATCAGTAATTCCCGAGCATTGCTCAATACATGAGCACGGCTATCCGAATAGTTTCACACTCTGCGGAGGTTATGCACTTTACCCACGTGATACAACCAAACACCACCAAGGCGAGTGATTATAACAAAGCCTTTACAATGCTACCTGCTTAACCCGATACTACCGCTAAGGTTTCAACACTGGTGGGTCTGAAAACCATAACCAGGGCCCCCCTCTTGCGCCATGTGAATTACACCATAACTCGGGAACTCACACCGACCACGATAGTACCAAAATTAAGACATTGCAAATTACTCAGCTAGGCTGGCCCATACCAGACATGTGGTTGCATGATTGACTCAGGTCAAAGGCTTGCAAGGTTAAGTCCTTAGAGTGATCAAGGCAAGACATCCACATACCATTTGCCCATCGGGCCCACCTTGGCCTCCTCGCCCCTTGCCACTTGCCCCAATCTAAGTTATTATCACCCAGTTGATTACCAAGCACCACGTGCCATCAACAATTCAACATCGTTGCGTGACATGACTCGCCACAACAACTCAATCTCATCGTGTGATCCCACATGACACACAAGTTCATAACATTGTTCCATATTCCATTAATCAAGATTAATTATCAATGATTCTGACACATGTGATGACGTGGCATGGCTAAGCAATTAATACGGACTAATCCTCCAATGTTGATTATAATTATTAACCAACTATATTTAACCAATCTAGGGTGACAATAGATCATGCCATACAATGACAAGGTAGGGTATAGATCAATCTGGTATATTAACTAAGCCCAATCTAATTTGAAACAATTGTATACTTGAAATATATGCAATAGGGTAAAACAAATATAGCAATTTTATAAACATGGGTTCAACATGATCAAAGCACAACTTGCCTTGGAATAGGTCCTGATCTTGATCTGAAGCTTGCTCTTGAGTTGCTTGATCTTCCTCCAGCGTCGCACAATTCAACGCGTCTACGCGTATCGAAGGAGAAAAGCAAATAAATACTAAAACAGAGACAATTGAACTCCAAAATCAAATAAAATTCACCATTAAATAGATCTCAATTTTACAAATTTTTAGAAATTGGAATCACTCAAATCAGAGTTACGATGCAAAAGATATAGCCTTTTGAAGTTTGAAATAAATCTTGAAATCGAAAATCGAAATTCGAATTAACATTTATTTTTATTCGAAAAAAGCGATTATTGCGTCATCATGACGGCGCTGACGTCAGCCACGACCCGCGCCCGGTCGCGACCGTGCCCTCGGTCCATGGGTGGGTCCATGAACTTCACCGGTCCACGGTACACGGTGCGCGGTCTTGGACTGCGACAAGCGGGCCCAGCGCTAAAGTGACTCAGTATACCGCAATGCGTCGCGCAATCGCCACGCATGAACAACGCGGCTGCCACCTCGGACGAAAGCATGGCGGGCAGCCACGTGTCGACGAAGCATCACGCCACGTTGAGCGGCGGCGCGCGCGTCCTATGGTCATCGCCGCGGCTACAGAGAGTACTGCGGATTCGCCTCAGCGAGATGAACACGATGGCGAGGTTCTTGAGTTTTGCGCCGCAGGAACAATGGTGGCGACTTCTTCTTCTCCGGCGGCGGTGGCGTTCACGGCTCCCCTCGGTTCCGACGATGCTTTGGCGAATCCGTGCGCGCGGATGCTTCACGAGGCGGCGAACCGAAGATGTAGACTACGACCGAGCGATCACTTGCGGCTAATCGGTGGTGAAGCTTGCGGCGATGCCCGATGAAACCTTGCGATTTCGGCTATTACGCAGCGAGACTCGGTTCTAAACCTTAGGGTTAAGGTCCTATGGCTCGGTGGGGTTCCGATGCGCGCGTTATATAGGTCGCGGAGTCCAATACACCGCGGGAAGACCTCCGAGACCCGGCGAACACGGGCGCGAACTTCGGGCGAGTCCAAGACGAACACACGAAGAAGATGACCGGATCGGCGACACGCGCGAGATCCGGCGGCGATATAGAACAAAGTCCCAAGCCGTGCGCTTTGCGCTCATCCCTCGATATGGATCTAACGGCCGACATTAAACTTCGGAAAGGCCGGTGGCGGCCACGCCATTCCGCCACTCCATACGAAATGGGCCAAGCCCTCTTTGTTCATCCGGTTTAAAGGTTTTCCATTTAAAATAATTCTGAAATTCATTTAATTTGTTTTAGGCAAATAAATTATCAGGAAAAATTCCAAAAAAATCTCAAAAATACTGTGAGACATTCTGGACTCCAATAAAATATTTTTGGCAAAACCTTATTTTAAATTTGCACAGATTTAAATAAATTTGAGCAAAAGGGTAATAAAATTAATTTAAAATTAATTCAGATAAATCCAAAAGAAATCCAAATAAATTCCAAAAAATCATAAATGCACATTTAAGCAATAAAAACTTAATTAAGCCAAAATTTTGGGATGTTACACTCCGCCTCAAGGGGCGCCCTATGCTCCAACGAATCTGTAAAAGGGCAAAGGAGCTGGTTAGGCATGAAGAAGGAAGCCAAAGCTCAATGGCTTCTCACCATAGTCACGGATGCATACCTTCTGGAAAGCGAAAGAAAGACTCAATGTCGTCGGGGTAGGCATACTCAACTCCCTCTCCCGCCACAGCCTGGGCTGGGGATGTTACCGGCCCGTCAGTCTCGACGCCCAAGAGCCCTTCAATCTCCTAGGCGAGCTGCTGCGAGCGCCCGACGGAGCTCCCCGGCTCAGTGTCTGACGTGGGCTCGCTGGAATAGCTGGATGTCGTGGATGGGGAAGGTGAAGGGCCCTTGGTGCTTTTGTCCCTAGGGGCGGGAGATGGCGGAGGCCTTCGGGGCTCTGCCCGTGGCGTGAGACCGAGGGGCAGCGCCCTGCTGGGAGGCGTCACCAACATGTCCCCCGACGGCCCTCTTGGCCCGTGCCTTAGCGGGCGAGGTCCGAGTCTCCTCCACCGCGGCTGCCGCCCGAGTCCTCTTTCGCTTGGCTTGATTGGGAGCGGGGTTACCCCGGGGGGGAAGGCGTAGGCCAAACGCCTCAGCCACGGAGTTCCTTCCCTCCGTAGGGATGCCCTCCCCCTCGTAACCCCATGCCTCAGACATGCACCACCTCCCTAGGATCAACTCGGCCTCCTCTCTCGCTACCTCCAGGGATCGAACTACACATAAAGAGCAAACCTTTAGAAGTAAGGAGGTATTGTACAAAACAAAAATAAAGACAACTCAGAGGCCCTTACCCTTCCCAATACCGGGGTGAAGGCCACCATGGAACCCCAACCTAGCACGTTGAACAAGGGTGCTAAGGTTGAGGAGGGTCATCTCCTCCATCAAGTCACGAGCACCCTTCCTTGCGTGTACCTCCCGAATGGCGTTGCGTAACTTCCAGTCATCATCGGTGAGGCGACCCATCTCGGGGTACGTTCGCATCGTTAGGGCTGGGTGTGACCCGGTGTAGACAAAGTCCTCGGCCCTCAGGTAGAACCACTTCTTCGTGGCAGAAGGCCAACACTCCTTCAGGACGTGCACGGGGAACTCATCCTCGTGCCGTGGGGCAGTGAAGATGGAGCCCAGGGGCCCCCTCATGGAGGGCCCTCGCTGAGAGCGGAAGAAGTAGTCAAACAAGGCGACGGACGGCTCCACGGACGTCCCAGGGACAACTGTCTCGCACAGCCACAAGAAGATTCTTAGCTGAACAAAGAGGTTCGGGCTAAGGTGAGAGAGCTCCACCCCCAGCGCCTGAGTATACCTCTTGATGAAGGGGTGCATCGGGAGTCCAAAGCCAACGTCCACCCAAGCCTTGAGAGCCACGACGTACCCCGGCGGAGGGTTAGGGCTCTCCCCTGGCGTGGGGAAGTCTACATCCTTTGGGGAAATACGACTCCCCTTCCGGATGAGAGATAGCTTCTCCCCGTCGGTGAGCTCCGACGGTCCGGGATCCACCTTCGCTTCCTCTGGGACAAACCCTTCCTCGCCTGTCGGGTCCACGCCAGCGGCGGAACCAACAGGACCCATCATGTCCACGTCTCCCACATGGTGGTCCTCTCTGCGATGGGGCTTGCTCTTGCCTTTCCCTTTTGCGGGGGCGGTCTCATCCACCTTGCCCTTGCCCCTAGCAAGGGTATCACGAGGGCGGTCACCTGCAAGCAACAACAGAATCCTTTTTAGCACAACCATATTGTAAAGGACCAACAAAAAATGAGCTGTAGAGTATTATTGTACTCAGGGCCTTACCCATGGAAGCTCGATGCTCCCGAGGCTGCGCGTGTGGCTACAAGACCAACCCCGACTCTTCGACCTGCCAAATCCAACATGCCGTCAACATTCAGTAGAAACTACTAGTGAGGACATGAGCACATGGTTCAGACACCATTATGCCCACTCCAGAAAGAAACTTGCAAGAAGTGAGAGGTGGGATGAGGCCTTACTAGAGTCCAGGGGATGTTTGAAACTTTACCTTGTGATGCAGCCTTCTGGAGCCAAAGTTTAACTCTTATACTCCGCCCAGAAGGCCAAGCAGGAGGTACGGTCACGAGCACCCCGTGGACTTGGTCCACGTTGCTTGTGCGCCCCAAGCTGAAGTCGGCGTTAGCATAGCGAGGAACTCTGGTGAGGTCCGCCCCAACGGCGGCGTCGCGCTGCTTTCCCCCTCGGCTTCGGCCAGACTTGTGGTGGGCCTCCTCTACTTGGGGGGCTGAGCCAACGACGTCGCCCCCTCCTTCCCTAGCGCAGGTGACGTGGAGCAGAGCGCTGAGACAGCAAGTCGTCGGCCCGCCCCAACGGCGACGCTGCTGCCTTCCCCCTCGGCTTCGGCTGGACTCACGGTGGACCTCCTCCGCTAGGAGGTCTGAGTCGACAGCGTCGCCCCTCCTTCCCTAGCACAGGCGGCATGGAGCAGGGGCACCGAGATCGCAGGTCGTCGGCCCACCCAAACGGCGGCACTGTTTCTTTCCCCCTCAGCTTCGATCGGACTCGCAGCGAGCCTCCTCTGCCGGGGGGCTAAGCCGGCGATGTCGCCCCCTCCTTCCCTAGCGCAGAGACCGTAGGTTGCCGACTTGCACGGGGGAGCTTGACTTCGCTAGGCCACGCACGGGGAAGAGAGGCCACCTCGCTCGACTCGCGCCGAAGAAGAAAAAGGAACGGCGATGCCGCCACCGAGATTAAGTCCGACGGGGCTCCAGCGACCTAATGGGAGCCGGTGGGTAGCGGTTCCCCCTGGGCATGCCGCCCCTGCCCCGGCTGCTTAATCCATCCAGAGCACGAGGCCGAGCCGCCGACGGCGCGTAAACCAATTCCCAAGCACGGGTCAGGCTCAGGTGGTCGCTGCCCTTCTTCCCATTGCCTATTTGGTCCCGAGGCGTAGAGGAAAGAGGGGGCACCTCTTTATTGGTCCCTACTCTCTCTCTCTTTGAGCCAGGGGACAAAGTCCTCACTCAGTGCCCTCATAATGGTGAGCCAAGGACTGGTAACAAGAGCTCCCTGAACGCCCCATTCGGCCAAAAGGGCACTACCAAGACGCCCGTTTGTGCACAAGAATTTTCAATTCGGGCGTTGGCCCTATCGCCCAAACTAAAACCAGCAAACGGATAGAAAGAGCAGTCAACCCTTGGCTCCTTTGGGAGGGGTTGCCCGTGGGCGTTGGCCCCAGTGCCCATTTCTAAGTGTGTCGCTAGCTGCTCGTTGGCCTCACCACCCGGTAGCGCTTGGGACAAGGTCTTCAACAACGCCCAGTGGTACTTGGCAATGGGCGCTCGCAGCCACGCCCAATGGTGCTCTTGAACGAGCGTTAACAGCAGCGTCCTTGGTAGGCTCGTAAGAAATATAGGGCCTCAATTCACCCAAGATGAACAGAGGGAAAATGGACGCAAACATTTGTCTCTCACATTGTCTCCTTGCCCCTTTAGAGCTTTAGAAGCCACTCAAGGGGCAGGGGGGCTAGTGTTGTAGGAATTTTTATGCCCTCCATTTCGAATGACCTTCCTGTACTTTGCTCGAGTATGGGGGGATCATATCCCTAGGGCACGCCCATGGGTGTGCTGCGGGAGGCGCCCTCCTACTCCGCGGGAGTTTCCGAGAGGTGTCCTCCTACTCTGTGGGGGTCTACGGGAGGTGCCCTCCTACTCCGCGGGTGTCTTTGGGAGGCACCCTTCTACTCTACGGGTGTCTACGGGAGGCTCCCTTCTACTCCGCGGAGGTCGGGAGGCACCCTCCTACTCCGCGGGAGCCTACGGGAGGCGCCCTCCTACTCCGCGGGCGTTTCCGGGAGGTGTCCTCCTACTCCGCGGGGCCTACAGGAGGTGTTGTCCGACTCTGCGGGTGTCTCCGGGAGGCGCCCTCCTACTCCGTGAGCATCTCCGGGAAGTGCCCTTCTACTCCGCAGACGTCGGGAGGCACCCTCCTACTCTGCGGGAGCCTACGGGAGGCACCCTCCTACTCCGCGGGCATTTCCGGGAGGTGTCCTCCTACTCCGCAGGGCCTACGGGAGGTGCCCTCCTACTCCGCGGGTGTCTCCGGGAGGCGCCCTCCTATTCCGCGGGCGTCTCCTGGAGGTGCCCTTCTACTCCGCAGACGTCGGGAGGCACCCTCCTACTCCACGGGAGCTTACGGGAGGCGTCCTCCTACTCCGTGGGCGTTTCCGAGAGGTGTCCTTCTACTCCGCGAGGGCCTACGGGAGGTGCCCTCCTACTCCGCGGGTGTCTCCGGGAGGCGCCCTTCTACTCCACGGACGTCAGGAGGCACCCTCCAACTCCGCGGGAGCTTACGGGAGGCGCCCTCCTATTCTGCTGGCGTCTACGGGAGGCACCCCGTGGGGTCCCGGAGTTAGAGGCTTGCCCAACGAAGAGATGACGTGGGATCCACTCTCTCCGCCCGGGAATGACCAAGATGCCCCCGCTTCAGCCGTTGTAGTAAGGGTAGGATGATATTTTCGCGTGACAGGCTGGAGCGCCTATAAAACTCCATTGTAACCCACTCATGTAAAGAGGGCTCTCATTGAATACAAAACTGAACTACTGGTGTGTCCCTCGGGAGCCTGGACCAGGAGCCTCCTCCTTACTCCCCCCGGGGAACACACCAACAGGAGTAGGGTGTTTGCTTAAGCGCCCGAACCTGTATAAACCCTTGTGTCCACTCTTTCTCTCTCGGATGTAGGCCCGTAAGACGGCCCGCGTCCACTCACTCTTGTGTCGTGTTTCCAAACATACGACAGGTGTCATGTCATATAGGGTAATTCAACTAACAATCTTGATGTGAGGCTTGCCTTCCTAGAGAACCTAAAGCCAAGCAACCAACTTCTGCTATAAAGAATTACTTATCTCTATTAATTCCTCGATATCTAGCACAACAAGCAACGGTTAAATGTAGAACTCTCTCTCTCTACTCCACAAAGGAAATATATAATATAGAACCGAAAGAGAGCAACGAATACAACTCCATATTGAATTTATTTGGATAGGGAAACAATAAAACTCTACCTTAATAGATGGCACAGCTGCAGCGTCTATATGCATATATATGGCTACCATATTCATGCACATAAGTACATTTTTCTAATCATCAGTTGTGGAGCAAATGCTTCAAAAAAAACCAGGACCATAGTTCTCCCTCATCCATCCACAAAAAAGAGAAATCCGTTCCTAAGAATGAGTGAAGAAAAATGGCAAGCAATGAAAATGAATACGTTGCTAGGAGCACACTAACGCAAATACGATGTTCGAGAGAGAGAGAAAAAAAAAACCTCTACAGCCCATACAACATTCACATGGCCCTTTTTCTCTAGCCAATTCAAGTGCAGTATTGCAATCATCATTTGTTATAAAAGGATTAGCTGCAAAGAATATAACATGGAATTTATTTAGCGTTGAGCTATAATGAGGTAAAAAATAATGAAGCATTGTGCCATATATGATTTATCACATACCTCCATGTGGTAGAAGTAAATGGACAGTCTGCTCAAGCCCTTTCTTGGCAACATTGTGCAATGTGGCCCCCAACATGTGATCCTGCAAATAAAAGAAGGGAGGCATCACAGATGTGATAACAAAGCTGTAACTTCTTCATTAAGCATAACATATGAAATGCAACAATTTTTTCCATTCACTGAACCAGGCAATGGCACAGTAGCAAACAGAGAGGTCACCTCAATAGGATGAGACTCAGATAGTGAATCCAATTTGAGAGCAGCAGTTGCGGCATCCGTCCAGATATTCCATTGTGGAAAAAAAAATAACCCACTGCTAAATTGCCCATGTGTTAAAACAGAAAGTCTATTCATTCAGTATATAATGGTAGCCTAATATTAATTTTTTGAAATTCTGGGTCGTCAAATTTGACTTTCTGCGGATTACTGCAAAACTCTCATTTAGACAAGTAATCTGCGGATGCTTTTTAAACATATTGACACACTATAAGCATATTCCATATCAACCGTAAGTCTTTAACCACCATGGAGGAAAGAAAAGAATGAAATCGACAGTAAAACCAATGTGTAAGTCATCTCATTTGTTTGTTAATGTAGCTTAGAAAAAGGTAATTTTGCTAAAGGAAAGAGAAAATAATGCAAGTATCAATATAAAAATGACCGAAAGAAATTAAGCATATACTCGTGCTGCATTTGTTATACGACTAACTTCAGTTAAGAACTTAAGATATAGTAGGGTACTCCCCTACTGTTCTTTTTTCGAACTAACTTCAGCTAAGTAACAGTTAGCAAAATGACATGATACCGAATGAGTACAGCTAAGCTATATCACATTTGAAGAGCTAGCACTGCAGAATGATAAACATGATGTGAAAGGGATGCATTTATGTTAAATATAGGTGGCTGATGCCTACAATATACCTAAGAAGGTACTTCATATCAAACAGCTGTACGCAACATCACACATCTGATTCCCCAAAGCAGATAGTTCCCAATCAAGTACACCAATTACTCGATCTAGGCTTCCCTTGATGCGTGCAGGCTTTCCTTTACCAGTGGAAGAAAGATATATATTGCCTCTCCCATCTTTCTACCTAAATCAGGAAACAGTAATCATGTCTAGATGCAACTGGAATATCACAGCTATCATTATTCAACGTCCATAACATGACAACTATAGTTCTCGTTCATTTTCTGAACCTGAGTGATCAAGCCATAAGTTGTAATGTGGGAACAGGCAGTCTATAGTCACAACTCGCAAATCCTATGTATATATCACTTCTAGACTAAAAGAAACAAATAACTGCAACTTAAGAACAAAATGATAGAGCACATGTGCTTGTAGAGTTTTTTCAGTATAACTACTAAACAACACTTCACAGACTGAGCTAGTTAGAGCAATGCCAGTATATGTGTCGGTTGACTGCAAGCAACATCATAGTGGGCCAGTATATAGCCCCAAAAGGCGTAGTTATGGAACTCAATTATGATGGAGATAAATTGGTATTGAGTTTCGTTCTTACAAAGCAATCAGATAAATACTACATAACACGTACTTGTCTTTTTGCAATAATTGTCTCTTCTCCCATACTTTTGCAATCCAACTGCAGCCACATCAACTCCGTGTATAGCAGCCAAAGTTTTGGCAGCAACAAAATATACAGCCTTCCTTTTAGTTGGGGTTAGGGGTGAAAACGGGACAAATAGTTCCCGCCCGATCCGGAGCCGGATCCGGTCAAAACCGGATCCGAGAAGTAAATCGGATATCGGGTCGGATTCGGAATATACTGAAGAGGAACGCGGTATGCTACACTAGCACAAAAAAAATCTACCGCGTAACCAGAAAGCTACTCGCAAGAAGGGGATCATAGATAAGATTACCACTAGACGCGCAGTTGCGGAATCCTTCGCGCGTCGATGTAGTGGATCGTCCTCGCCTTGCCGTGGATCGTTCTCCCACGCCGCAGTCACAGCAGCGTCACCGCAGTAGTCCACACGTCCAGAGATGGAACGCCGTGCGTCGGTGTGCAAGCACACAGTCGCTCGGCGAGGGCGATGAGAGGAGTAGGCTAGGGTTTCGAGTGAATCACTCCTAAACCATGGAAGCACACCCTGTGCCCTCCCTCCTCCCCACCTTATATAGCCACGAGATGAAACCCTAAACTAGGGCCCATCAGCGTGCTAAGCCCACGAGGTTCATTAATTACGGATCCAATCCAAATTAATGCGTCCCAGCCCATTAAGTGTGTGACCCTGCAGGTTCACGTACGTTTGGACGTGGATTCGGAAAACTCCTTTTCAATCCAATAGTTGGTAGTGGCTTCTTGCAAAGGATGCCAACTCCCAAACATACTATGATCAAATCGGACAGAACCTATCAAAAGTACTCATGTAATAATCCCTTTGCCAAGTATATGAAGATTGATCTCAAGGCGAGAAGCATGTCATCCTTTGATGATTCAATCCATCTCTCGTATCCGTGATATATTAATAAGTTGTGATTGACTCCTCAATCACGGCATGGCCATGCACTTCCTTAATCATATCACACGAGTGGCCTTGTCATATATCTCCGTTTCATTGGGTGGCAAATTCCATCTTATTTGCTCACTTCCCTCTGCACGTTTCATAGTAAACATGAAAGCTACCTTTATAACTATCCGGTTAGGAAGTAGTGTTTGATAGCCCCAAGGAAAACTATTACACATGTAGGGAATATGACAATCTCGGTCTAAGGATCATACATCTACTAGGTATGAGATACACGATGACACATAAGAATGAAACATTCTCGCAGATGTCCCATTGCGGGTCTATCTAACCCATGTTCTTCAACATGCGTCCACAATGTATAGATGATATCTCCATATCCCATGATCTATGAAGCATGATCATCGATCACTACATGTGTTGATCTATTCATCGTTGTCCTATACGATGATATCCGATCAGAGATATTTATCGAATTACATCATTAAGTAAAGAGCTTCATAAGCAAGTCACATACTTGTTGATCAATACAATGATATACATTCATTGGACCAATAATCATATTATTAGTCATAAACATAGTCATGTTACAATCATCTAAATGATTGCCTCAAGGGCATAACACTAACAATCTCCCACTTGCACTTGAGTCAATCAATTAAGTATCTAATACCAATAGACCTTGTGTGCGCCTCATGCTTAGGTGTGGCGTGGCTTTGTCAACGGATCGGCCACATTGGCTTCCGTATGTACTTTGCATATTCTCACGTCACCTCTATCCACAATCTCGCGAATAAGGTGAAAGCGACGGAGTATGTGTTTAGACTTCTGATGTGATGTAGGCTCTTTTGCTTGTGCAATGGCACCACTATTATCACAATAGATGTCCATTGGACTAGAGGCACTAGCGACCACACCAAGCTCTGTGATAAACTTCTTAATCCACACAGCTTCCTTTGCGGCCTTCGAAGTCGCAATGTACTCCGCTTCTGTCGTAGAGTCGGCCACCGTGTTTTGCTTGCAACTCTTCTAGCTTACTGCTCCTCCATTAAGTGTAAACACAAACCCGGATTGCGATCGAAAATCATCTTTGTCAGTTTGGAAGCTTGCATCGGTGTAACCCTTTGCAACCAGATCTTCCTCACCTCCAAAAACAAGGAACATACCTTTAGTTCTTCTCAAGTACTTCAGGATATTTTTTACGGCTATCTAATGACCATCACCAGGATCCGCTTGGTATCTGCTCGTGACACTTAGAGCATATGAGACATCTGGGCGTGTACAGATCATGGCATACATAATAGACCCAATAGCTGAAGCATATGGAATCTTGCTCATCCTGTCTCGCTCATCAGATGTCGAAGGACACTGATTCTTGCGGATCGATGCCATGTGACATTGGCATGAAACCTCTCTTGGATTCATGCATATTGAACCTTTTCAATATCTTGTCAATGTACGTTTCCTGACTTAATTCAATTAACCTTTTTGATCTATCTCTATAGATTTTTATGCCCAAGATATAGCATGCTTCTCCCAAGTCCTTCATTGAGAAGCTCCTTTTCAGTGAAGTCTTAACATCTTCAAGCATAGGAATGTCATTCCCGATCAATAATATGTCATCCAAATACAAAATCAGAAATACAAGTGCGCTCCCACTAGCCTTCTTGTAAACACAAGGCTCTTCTTCATTTTTGATAAAGTCAAAACCTTTGACTACTTCATCAAAACGAATGTTCCAATTCCGAGATGCTTGCTTTAACCCATAAATGGATCTTTGAAGCTTGCATACCCTTTTAGCATATTTAGGATCAACAAAACCTTCAGGTTGTATCATGTATACATCCTCAGATAGATTCCCATTAAGGAATGTTGTTTTGACATCCATCTGCCATATTTCATAATCAAAATATGCAGCAATAGCTAAAATGATCCGGACAGACTTGAGCATGGCTACGGTGAGAAAGTTTCATCATAGTCAACTCCTTGAACTTGTTTGAAACCCTTTGCCACCAACCGTGCCTTATAGATCTGAACATTTCCATCTCGTCTATCTTTTCTTGAAAATCCATTTGCACTCAATGGTTTTACACCATCGGAGAGTCGACCAAGTTCCAAACTTGATTGTCATGCATGGATTGAATTTGGATCTCATGGCTTCAAGCCATTTTTGAGTTTGGGTCCATCATTGCTTCTTCATAAGTCGTGGGCTCATCATTGTCCAACAATAATATGTCACTCCCATATCTTATAGGTACATGGCGTGGCCTCCCGACCTCGTGGGGTGGAGTCTCTTCCACAGGTTGTACAACACTTTGTACATCTTGTGAAGGTTCGATGGTAGCTTGAACATATTCATGTGATTCTCGAACTTCATCAAGATACACATCACTCCTCTGATTTCTTTTGAAAGAAACACTTTCTCCAAAAGACACCATTTGAGCAACAAAACTTTGTTCTCGTTTCTTTTGTAAAAGTAATATCCTTTTGTTTCTTTAGGATACCCCACAAAAAGCATTTTTCGATTTAGGTGCGAGTTTATCGATTGTAAGCGTTTTACATAAGCCTCACATCCCCATATCTTGAGAAATGACAACATGGGTCTTCTCCGATCCATATCTCATATGGCGTCTTCTCAACGGATTTTGATGGGACCCTATTCAAAGTGAACGCAGATTGTCTCTAGAGCGAAACCCGGAAGGATAATGGCGGATCTGTTTGGTGATCATTGACCGAACCATATCTAATAAAGTTCGATTCGTCGTTCGGACACGCCATTCCATTGAGGCGTTCTGGCGGAGTAAGTTGCGAACGATTCCACATTGCTTTAGATGATCACCAAACTCTTGGCTCAAGTATTCGCCACCACGATCGGATCGTAAGTGTTTTATTGTTTTGCCAAGTTGATTTTGTACTTCGTTCAAACTCTTTGAACCTTTCAAAAGTTTCAGATTTATGCCTCATTAAATAGATATATCCATATCTCTGAAGTCATCGGTAAAAGTTACAAAATCTTGAAACCCACCCCTAGCGATCGAGCTCATTGGTCCACATACATCCGTATGTACTAGGGCCAATAATTCACTTCTTTGTCACTAAAACCTGTGAAAGGGCTTTTGTCATCTTGCCAAGTAAACAAGATTCACATGTTTCAAATGATTCAAAATCAAATGAGGTTAGAAGTCCATCACCATGGAGCTTCTTCATGCGTTCTCATTTATATGACCTAGCGACAATGCCACAAAAGGTAGGGTTCAAATCATTAGGCCGATGCCTTTTTACATTAATATTATAGACAGATTTTTCTTGAGTTCAGGGCGTACAACCCATCCACCATGGGGCAACGACCATAATACATATCATTCAAAAATATCGAACAAACAAAGTTCTTTATTCTGAAATCATAACCTTCATGTTCCAAACAAGAAGATGAAATAATGTTTCTACTCAAAGATGGAACAAAATAACAATTATTAAGTTCTAAAACTAATCCACGAAGGCAAATGCAATGGGTATGTGCCAACAGCAAGACCAAAGAACTCTTGCTTTATTCCCCACGCGAAGATCCACTTCTCCTTTTGCCAAGTCTCTACTCTTTATCACCCCGCAACGAATTGCAAATGTGAGCAACCGAACCGGTATCATATACCCATGAGTGAGTGAAGAAGTAGCAAGATTAATTTCTATAACATTAATACGAAGTGGAAACCACATATCCATTCTTCTTATCGCGGTACTTTTCGCAGTTCCGTTTCCAATGCCCTGATTTCTTGCAATAGAAGCATTGGGTATCAGGTTGAGGGCCAACTTTAAGCTTCTGAAGCTTAGTTTTGAGGCTTGCGATCTCATCTTGAGCCTTGCCCTTGCCCTTGCCCTTGCTCTTTCCGTTCCCCACCTTAGCCTTCCTCTTTTGAAAGCGGTTGTTTTCGAACCATCATCACATGATTGGGTTTTTCTTAATGCTTTCCTCGGCGACCTTGAGCATCCCATGTAGCTCGGTTAGGCTCTTCTCCATGCTATTCATATGAAAATTCATAATGAATGGCTCAAAGCTCTGAGGCGAGACTGGAGAATAACATCGTGGCCAAACCGAGGCTAAGGGAAACTCAAGTTTTCCAATCTCCCAATGTAACCAATCATCTTGATCACATGAGGATGATCGGATGCCTTGACCGACTTACAAGCAAATAAAAGCTTTGAGATACCATACCTCTCAGCTCTTGCTTGATTCCCAAACATGCCCTTCAAGCCCACAATCATATTGTAAGCATCCTGGTCCTCATATTGCTTTTGGAGCTCGAGTCCATGGTGACTAGCATGAGACAGTGACCTCTCTGAAGCATTAACATGCTTTTCATATTCAACCTTCAAATTGCGAGCAAGACATTTTCGGTGGTTCATCAGAATTGGATTCTCTAGAACATAGTCCTTCTTTTCATGCTTGAGAACAATTCTCGGGTTGCGATACCAATCAACAAAATTAGTTCCATTCAGTTTTCCCTTTCCAAAACCGATCTCAAAGCAAAACCAGTGTAGCAGGGAGTAGGAGAAGGTGCCATTGAACTACAACAAAAACATGCAAAGATTCTAAGCACTATGTTTATGTAAAACTTTTATTAAACTTTTAATTAAAGGCACTTTTATTTTATGTCCCTTTATAGACACATAGTGAGTATTCAAGATCCATATTCATCAAACACTAGTGAGCTTTGGCATCACTGCTAGAAATTTAATGACATAGGTAAGCAACACCTTTGCTAATTACATCATATGTAACTCTTGTTTGTTGAGTATGAAAACAAGTAATGAATGCCTCCATCAACTTAACTCATGGCAGTCAACCTGCCCCAAGGGCTCACATGAGGGAGGGAGCACTTCCCGTATTCGGGTGCCAATTAAGAAACCTGCCTCATGTGTGTTTTCCTAGACACCACTTGTCTTGTATAGGTTCCTTCATTACTGAAATCAAATCCCAACCACTTATGTCCTCAAACCCAAAACCGTTTTGATAGCTTGATTAAATCTACCATTGTTATGCGTGATGTGTCCAACACATCCCTATCATCTATTGAGATAGCCATTGATATACTACTTTGGCAGTCATATCAATAACGATCTAAATTCTTGATAGGTGCTACAATTGGATGGACAATTTGATTTAAAATTTTTAACTATAGGGATGAACAAAGATTACTATGAACATGGCATCACATACAATGAGCATAAAGAAAATAGCAAGGATTAAACACATATCCACAGAAAATCAAAATAAGCTGTGAAATAGCATGGCCCTTAGCATTAAGATCTCCATCATCATGCTTGTTTGTTCACCTAGCCACCTTGCTTGATTTGTTCACCTAGCCATCTTGCTTGATACCATCGTCTTCATCATTATGAATGCAACTCCTTACAACTTTTGATAATGAATTTTACATGAGGGTTTGAAGCATCACAAGTCGACACGCAAGTCGTTATACAATTAAAATAGCCTTATGGCTTGACACGGCACGCAGGCCATGTGGAAATTACATGCATCACATACACATAGGCCATACCATTTCACATAATTCCCTGCAAAAATGAGTTAAACAAAAGCAACCCTACGACTCCGGGGTCCGAGGGGCAGCGCCCCTGGCGGGGTCCAAGGGGCAGAGCCCTAGAGGCATGTCTTCTGACATGGGAAAACACCCTCAAAATTTCCACGGATCAACCAGATTGACCCAATCCGATCTAACATGATTGGCTTGGTCCCATATGGATATGTTTCAGAAACCCTGATGGCGGTAACCCGACCGGTAAGGGTAACGTTGTACCATGAACGGACTCACCCAAATCAATATTGAATCTGTTTGCGCTTACCATGGATCAACAGATTGACCCAATCCAACTCAATCGATTGGCTTGGTCCCATATGGATCGTTTGAAACCACGATGGCGGTAACCCGGCCGGTAAGGGTAACGTCGTACCATGAGCGGACTCACCCAAATCAAGATTGAGTCGGTTTGCACTTTCCTCAAACCCTAAACCGATCGATCTCATCGATGGCGCCGTCACCAATTCATCACATGAACTGGTGAACATGTAATAGATCCAATCTACTAACCTTACACATCATATGTGCAACATCCGATCACAAAACTATACGAGATGGCTCGATACCCTCAAGAGGAACGCGGTATGCTACGCTAGCACAAAAAAATCTACCGCGTAACGAAAGCTACTCGCAAGAAGGGATCATAGATAAGATTACCACTAGGCGCGCGATTGCGGAATCCTTCGCGTCGATGTAGTGGATCGTCCTCGCCGCGATCGTTGCGTCGATGTAGTGGATCGTCCTCGCCTTGCCGTGGATCGTCCTCCCACGCCGCGATCCGCAGCAGCGTCACCGCATGAGTCCACACGTCCGAGATGGAACGTCGTGCGTCGGTGTGCAAGCACACAGTCGCTCGGCGAGGGCAGCGAGAGGAGTAGGCTAGGGTTTCAGTGAATCACTCCTAAACCGTGGAAGCACACCCTGTGCCCTCCTCCTCCCTCCTTATATAGCCACGAGATGAAACCTAAACTAGGGCCCATCGTGCTAAGCCCACGAGTTCATTAATTACGGATCAATCCAAATTAATGCGTCCCACCCATTAAGTGTGTGACCTGCGGGTTCACGTGCGTTTGGGCGTGGATTCGGAAAACTCCTTTTCAATCCAATAGTTGGTAGTGGCTTCTTGCAAAGGATGCCAACTCCCAAACATACTATGATCAAATCGGACGTAACCTATCAAAAGTACTCATGTAATAATCCCTTTGCCAAGTATATGAAGATTGATCTCAAGGCGAGAAGCATGTCATCCTTTGATGATTCAATCCATCTCTCGTATCCGTGATATATTAATAAGTTGTGATTGACTCCTCAATCACGGCATGGCCATGCACTTCCTTAATCATATCACACGAGTGGCCTTGTCATATATCTCCGTTTCATTGGAGTGGCAAATTCCATCTTATTTGCTCACTTCCCTCTCGCACGTTTCATAGTAAACATGAAAGCTACCTTTATAACTATCCGGTTAGGAAGTAGTGTTTGATAGCCCCAAGGAAAACTATTACACATGTAGGGAATATGACAATCTCAGGTCTAAGGATCATACATCTACTAGGTATGAGATACACGATGACACATAAGAATGAAACATTCTCGCGATGTCCCATTGCGGGTCTATCTAACCCATGTTCTTCAACATGCGTCCACAATGTATAGATGATATATCCATATCCCATGATCTATGAAGCATGATCATCGATCACTACATGTGCTGATCTATTCATCGTTGTCCTATACGATGATATCCGATCAGAGATATTTATCGAATTACATCATTAAGTAAAGAGCTTCATAAGCAAGTCACATACTTGTTGATCAATACAATGATATACATTCATTGGACCAATAATCATATTATTATTCATAAACATAGTCATGTTACAATCATCTAAATGATTGCCTCAAGGGCATAATACTAACACATACACTATCCGAAAAATATGGATCGGGAACCGGATATCGGGTAATCGGTAATTTGGATATCCGGATTGAAACTCTCAGCCGTCGCGCCATGTCTGTGACTGTCCCCTGTCTCGTGAGGCCGTGACTCCCGTGAATGACCCATCTCCGCTCTCCTTGTCTCCTGACTCGTAGTCTCCCTCTCCCGTCCCATGTCCCCCATCCAGATTTGATCTCCTCTGTTCCCCAGACCCGGCGACCGGTGCTTCCCCTCCCCCTCCAACCGGCCAGCGGTCCCCAGCGGCAACTCCCCCTCCCCCCGGCCGGCGCTCCCCAGCAACGACTCCCCCTCCCCCTTGCCGGGAGCGGCGGCGACTCCGGCTCCCCCCGACCGGCGCTCTCCCGGTAACGACTCTCAGCTTCCCCTTCATCACTACCTTGCACCGACGGTTGCAACTTTGTGTTGCTTTCATTATCCTGTGGAAATGTCCATAAGGTGCTCATTTACCTAAAATACAGTAAAAGAGGAAAGAGATGCTAACAAAATGATGAAATCAAGGGCAAGAAACAATTGAGGTGTTAATGCAAAGAATATATAACCTTGAACAAATTGGTTGTTATTTTATTAAAAATGTCAGATATCCGCAAGAATAAAACCTCATGTCGATATCCGCAAGAATAAAGCCTCGCGAACACCATCCTATCTTGCGAGAGATTTTGATCGAAAAACACTTGCTCTTATATTTATTGAGATGTACACGAGTAAAAAAACCGATCGATTACTGTTGGTTTTCGAATTCAGTTACTTGAAAAATGAATTCAAGAGGTCATGGATGATGTTGTTCTTTGTTGTGTGTTTTTCATACAGCATGTTATGCTATTCTGTAGCATCCAAAAGGAAAATTATCGCACCTTCAACTTTTAAGCTGTACAAGGGTTATAGGTATAAAAATGCACAGATTCTGCAGTTAACGCATTCAACCAAACATCATTTTTCTTATATATATATTTAAGACAATATAGCATAAGCACCTCCAATGAAAAAATTAATTTATTTACATGGAAGATTCTTATAATGTGACGTAGCACCTTCAATATAGACAGTGCAGGAAACAACCTCACCTGGGAACTCTCCTTCATTGCCGCTTACAATGATAACAAAACTACAATTCGGATCAACACTTATCCTGAAAGCAAACAAACATTAGTAGCTATGCCACATAATCTTGTGAAATAACTCCAGAAGTAATTCCATGCAACAAGTAGCTCAGAGACATTAGTATTATTTCAGCTCAAGAAAAAAATCCTTCTCGGTGTGTCTTGCATTACGGTTTCTTTGCTTGCATATGTTCTGTGTGGTCAAGATAATTCATTAAGTTCTCTTTTGAATAATATCTTCAGCATTTGCTCCATAACCATGTGATTATTGGCTTCATATAAATAGTGTGGGAGCTCTTTGGAAGCAAGTTTATGGTAAAGATACTAGAATAGCATGAATCAGTATCAGAGATAGAAAGCAAGGTCATTGTAAAGATGCTATTTGTTTCTCTGTAATGAACACGCCATATAAGATATTTTGTTACAACCATTTCCTTTGCCATGCCTCGACAATTAAGGACAATTATCAACTGAAGTTTGCATTTCGTAGCAATGTGTTATCATTTTGGTCTGTTTTTCCTTGCAAGTTCTTTTATGCCTCAAGTGTTTGTATACTTCAAAGTTTAAACATTTCTAAAATAATCTGTTACCCCTTCATCTGTCATGCCTCTTATATTTGTCCTTGACTATGTTGGCCTCTGACTCCCAATCGTGCCACCACAATGTTGAATTTTCACCACCTCACTTCATGTGCTCTAATCCGATTTGAAATCAAAACCATATTAACAATAGGTCTGTAACCATTTTGAATGACAAAGCAAGTCACTACAGGTCTGCAGCCATTTTGAATGATAAAAAGTGAGGTTATGTTTTGATTTGCTTCATAGATAAGTGATCTACTGAGTCGTTTTTGAATAAAGTTATTTATGTCAAATTTGTTTAATTGTTACAATAGTATGACATATTTGCAGGACAAATGATGCTTTGTAGATCATGAAGGAGATGCCTCCATTACCTGTGAAGAAAAATGAGGAGCTTGGTCCCTGGCTATTCATTCATTTTGTAGCTCCTTCTGTCATTCTCCACCTTTTTCTCTTTACATTTTCCATCAAGATGTTGAGCTTCAACTGTACCCAAGTGGTTGGAAAATGTACCAAACTACCCCAAGTGTTGCTTCTATAGTATTATCAGTATCCAACTCTGGCATATTTGTAATACCTAGCTGACTGTTTTTTATGTATGGATTGATTCACCATACAGTCGTTTTGTTGATATACACTTGCTAAGTTGCTATTATTATCCTATATTTATGTGGATTGATTCATCATATATTACTCAATGTACGCTTGTGTTATCCGTATATCTCTATCCGTTCCCGATCCGAATCCGTCACATATCCGACACGTATCCGTATCCCGAATTATCCGGATTCATATCCGTATCCGGTTCCAAATCCGAAAAAAAATATGGGTTAGGATATGGGAAGAGTAATATCCGTCCGTATCTGATCCGTTTTCACCCCTAGTTGGGGTCACTCCCTGCATGAAAGAGGGCACAAAAATCACCAAATTATCATTTAGATAACCATTGACAATTTGACACATAGATTTCAGGGAGCATATATAAGCCCTTAGAATGGGATTGTGAGAACTCTCATGTCAGCTACTATATGAACTCTAAATGTTTCAGAAGGAAGGATTTGAAAAGTGTCAAAGTGTCATTGCCTTGTAGATTTGATCCAATGGGTAAGGTTGGTAGTTCTCAATCCAATTTTGAGACTCCTTATTTGATATGTTCCCATATACTGCTTACAAGCACAGGTCGTCACTCGCATCGTCACCGCCACCGACAACCGCAGTGCCCGCATCGTCACGTCGCTGCACGCCGAACCGAGTGTGACATGCATGAAGGCCACTCACTCTGTTCTGGGCAGGGAGAAGGTGATGGCAGAGCTAGTGATTGTAGACTGTAACTAGCTAGGGTCACGCACTACGCTGCGTCGTGTGAAATTTGGATGCATGATGATGCGACGTGCGAAATTCAGAAAATTCGGTCGTACGACGCTACGCCATGCGAAATCTTGTTTTGTCTTAAAAAAATTTTGCTGTTAGGACTCGTTAGCAAATCTGTGAACTACTATAAACCTTCGGCGAATCTGTTTTTTTTTTTTTTTAGAAAACCGTAGACGTATTTCTTGTTTGTTTTTATTTCGGTTTTCGTGTTTTTTTTAAATGGGTCGCTAAGGCCTGACAGTAAATCAGTGAATCGCTATAAACCTTCGGCGAATCTGTTTTTTTTTTTACAAAACCGCGGATGCTTTTTTTAGAGAAACCCGCGGACATATTTTTTGTTTTTTTATTTCGGTTTTCGTGTGTTTTTTTAAAAAAAATGGGTCGATAGGACCTGCTGGTAAATTCATGAATCGCTATAAACCTTCAGCGAATTCATATTTTCTTTGGGAGAAAACTGTTAGAAATTGGCCCATTGGGTGGCCCATTTCCTTTAATTCCAAAGTATGCATGGTTTAGTACCATATTGCCTAGCCAAGTGGAGGAAAGGCAATTTAAAAGGAGGAGTCCTTGCCACCTCTTGAATAATGACACTTGGCATGAGAATAACATAGGGTGTATAGTGGCTAAACACACACACGCACGCGCGTTCGCGTATTTTCGCGTGAAAATTCGCGTGACTTGTGACTTGCGACGAGCGAGATACAGAATTCCTCCTCCATTCTTCCTCCTCAACTCTAAGTGCTATACTGTTGTGTTGCACTGTTGAACCGCGCCGGACTTCCTCCTCGGTGTGCACCGTGAAGGAGGGTGAGCGGTATCTCCGAACCATTGCCGCAGAGTTCACTTGCACGAGGGCGGCAATAAGGTTTCTGGGCAGTGCATCAGCGCGACCGCTCTGCTTCTTCCTCGACATCGACTACTTCCACGTCTGCGCTGCTTCCTTTTCTTCAACAAACCCAATAGTAAGTAATTCGAGCGATAAAACAATTCCGTTACCATACAATTCTTGAGCATATTCTGAAGTACAATGTGTTATCTACTGTTTTATGCATCTCTAGTCTTTTGTTACTTTTGCCTCAATTTAAAATCTGGAATAAAAACATTGCACCAACTTCCAACAAAAACCACGAAATGTATTTTTGTTTTAAGGACTTAAACACGATTTCGGATTTTACGGAGGGGTTTTTCACGCACACGCTGAGGTGGCATGGCTCAGGAGGCGACATTCCTCACCACTTTAAAGTATAGTATATACATACATATCAACATGGACATTAACTTTTTCTTTACGTTTAGGCTGTGCATGTCGTTGGGTTTAATAACCCGTTACCAGACTCAATCCTGTCAATGCTGGAGCTGCCTCTGGAGAAAAAACTTCTATGTAAAGAGGTGTGTGGTGTTGCAAAACGACGTCTTCCGTTGGTGATCAATCACAACACATCAAAAAATAGCAAACACAAATAAAAAACACATACAATGTAGAGAGACGGAATTATGTTCTATCTTTTTATTAGATTAGTTTTCTTGTACAAGAGCATCCCAAATATATAGTTGAAGGTAGTCAGAGATAGATTCGAATTCATCCACATAGAGAGTCCAACCATATTTAGATTTCGAGTTCCCCTATATCTTAACACTCCCCCTTAGGAGAATTTCACGTAATATACATGTCTCATTAAAAACTCCTCTAAAAAACCCAATAGGAAAAAAGAAATGGAGAAAAGAGTACATTGCATTCGTATACTGTGTTACACTAGTTTCCTCATTAAAAAACTTCAGAAAAACTCACTAAGGGAAAAATAGTACAACTTATAATCTTCTGGATTTAAAGTAGAATCTTCAGGATCATGCAAACGGTCATAATTCAGAGATTTACTCCCCCTAAACTCTGTATATCTCTGAGTCATTTCATTCTAATGCCATTAACACACCTTTGGAAAGTAATTTTAGCAAGGACTTAGTGAATAAATTTGCAAGATTTTCACATGACTTAGTTTGCAGAATCTTTACCTCACCATTCTTCTGGAGTTCATGAGGATATAAAAGCTTAGGAGAAATATGCTTCGTGATATTGCTTTTTACATAACCCATTTGCATTTGTGCAACACAAGCAACATTATCTTCATAGATAATCGTGCGGGTATCGACGATATTAAGATCACATGACTTCTAGATGCGGTTAATCACACATATCAGCCAAACACACTCACGTGAGGCTTCATATAAAGCTATAATATCTGAATGGTTAGTAAAAGTAGCTACCAAGGTCTACTTAAAAGACCACCAAGAAATGGTTATACCATTGCAGAGAAATATAAAACCCATCTGAGCATCTGTATATCCCACCATGGTCAAGTCTTGGTTCTTCTGGTAAAACAATCCAAGATCTTGAGTACCTGAGTAAAGTCTTGACACCAGCCCAATGTCTTCTAGTTGGGGTTGCACTGTGTCTTGCTAGCAAATTTATTGTGAATACAATATCAGGCCTTATGCAATTCACAAGATACATAAGTGCTCCAATAGCGCTTAAGCATGGGACTTCAGATCCTAAGACTTCTTCAGTTTCCATCCTTGTTCTGAAAGGGTCTTTATCCACTTCAAGGGATCTTACTACCATAAGGGTTTTCAAAGGATGAAATTTATCCATATTAAATCTTTCCAATACCTTCTTGGTATAGGTAGACTGGTGTACAAAAATTCCTTGTGAAAAATGCTCTAGCTGCAGGCCTAAGCAATATTTGGTTTTACCCAAATCTTTCATCTCAACCTCTGTCGTAAGGTAAGAACTTGCTTCCTTTTTTTCCATGTGGTTCTGATGATATTCAGATCATCGATATTAACTAAGATGATACAAAATCTATTTTGGGATTTCTTTATGAACACACAGGGGCAATCATCATTTTTGGAGTATCCCTTCTTTAGGAAGAACTCACTAAGTCGGTTGTACCACATTATCTCCGACTGTTTTAAACCGTATAGCGATCTCTACAGTTTTCACGCTATACATGTTGCGATTTTCTTTATTATGATCCAAAATTTTGACTCCTTCAGGGACTCATATAAATATCTGTATTCAGTGACCCATGTAAATATATGGTCACTACATCCATCAACTGCATTGATAAATTTAAACTAGCTACCATTGATATCAAGTATCGGAACTTTATCCCATTCATTATAGGAGAGTAAATTCCATCGTAATAGATGTCGGGTCTTTGCATGAACTCTTGTGCTACATGGCTCGCTTTATATCTCACCACCTGGTTATTTTCATTTATCTTCCGGATGAAAACCCAGTTTCATCCTACAGGGATCACTTTATGAGGTGTTCGGTCGATAGGATCATACTTTCCTCTTATTAAGAGAGTGCAATTATGCCTCAATTACTTCTTTCTATTTGACCCTATCTGAGCGCTTGTGGCACTCTCCTATGGACTTTGGTTCTGGATTCAGATCAAGAAATTTTGAAGCAAAATATATGTTGATAATTGCAGTCTTTTTCTTATACAACTCTCCTGAATCACTTCAGGGATACCTCTTTATTATTTTTTTCCAGCTCCTAGTGATTTCCCACAACAATGGAGTCTAGGCATTTCGACTTCCCAGCGTTAGATTGTGCGCGCAAATATTTGCTGGGGTTATTATCTTCAGGATGAATCACTTCAGGGATGTTACCATCTCTAGGATGACTCACTTCAGGGATTTCTTAACATCAGGTTGAGCTTCTTCAACTGTCTTAGGTAGTGTTCTCACTTGTTCGGTTCTCTGTTTCTGCAGATGTCTCCACGAAATTGAGTCCCGTGCACCTGAAGACCTCCTTTTCTTCTTATCGTGAGGGGTAAGAGTGGCATCAATATCTTTCTAGGGTATTTTCACTCTTTTCAGGTGCGTTTACTGCAGTTAAATGAGATCTTATCACTCCCTTATGATTAGTGAAGGTATTGCCAGATTATTAGCTATTTATTGCAGATTTATTCTCCTCCAAACTTCAAGTCATATTTTTAGAGCGTGGGTCTAAGGACTAAATGCCATAGACATTCCAATCTATTTCTCGGCATTCTCTAGTGTAGTACTTTTCACCCTCTAAAACCGAGAAATTGTCCTCATACAATCAGCATACCAAACTTTATACAGATCCCCTATCATAGGCTCTAGAAATTTAATAATTGATATAAATTCATAACCTACATAGATCCCCAACTTCTGGTGAGGGCCCACGGTTGTACGCCGTGGTTGTGAGATTAGCATGTATACATCACAGTCAAAATTTTGCAGATGAAAAATACTTGCTTCTTTCCCACACACTACCTACAAAGGGGAAATTTCATGGTATGTAGTTGGTCTAAGTTGAATTAATACTGCAGTGTTCAGCACTGTGTGGCTCCAACAGCTGATGAGTAACCTACAATTCTGCAATAATGGCCAAGCAAAAAGTTTTATCCTCTTAATTAATAACTCTGCAAGGCTATTTTGAATGTGGACATGAGGTACGAAATGCTCTACATTAATTCTCAGAGCCATACAATAATCATTAAATGTCTTTAAGGTAAACTCACCAGCATTGTCCATTCGAATAGACTTGATCCTTTCATCTAAAAAGGTGGTTCTCAATTTAATGATTTGGACAATTAATTTAGCAAAAGTATTGTTCCTAGTAGATAAGAGACATACATGGGACCATATAATAAAAGCATATATCAGTACCGTAAAGTATCTGAAGGGGCCCGATAGAGGCTGAATAAGTCCACAAATATCATCTTGAATTCTCTCTAGAAAATTAAGTGATTCTTCTCTAACCTTTAGATAAGAGGGTCTAATTAAGAGCTTCCCTTTAGCACAAGCAGGGCATAAGAAGGATTCAGGTCTAGGGAAGTCTTTATTTTTGTATGCTATGGCCAACAGGATTATTGTTGATTTTTCTCATCTTGTTCAACTCAAGATGACCTAGTTGATCATGCTAGATCTTTAATATGTATGGGTTTTTAAGCATTGTTTTCATCGCAACACAAACTTCAGGTTTTATATATGCATAGCATAACTCAGAGGAGAAGGAAGGAAGTTTTCATCCACATGAATATTACACCAATTAAACTTAGTCATGAGTAGGTATTCTATACCATCCTCATTTTATGTCTACGTGTGGAAACGATTCAGACAAATGTCTTTAAAACTTGTAGAGTGCGACTGGACTCAGGGTTAATAGGGCATTCTCTATTATTATACGAGTACCCATAGGGATGACTATGATGGTTCTTTCGGTGTCAACAACGAAGGCATCGCTTCCGATGATGGTCATAATATTTTCAGTTTTCCTAGTCAACGTTTGAAAATATTTAGTCTCCCTAAGAATTAAATTTGTGGTGCAATTGTCTACAAAACATATTTTCTCCTCCGCCATTGGATTATACTTTGTTCTATAATAGAAGTATGATTTAACAATCAAGCAATTGTTGCAGCAGGAACATGCTGCAAAATATAGAACAAACAAAGCACAATCAATCAAATATCCTAAGAAATAACAATTTGTTCGGATGGTAATGGCTCAACAGGAGCGTAGACCAATGTTCATTTTAGAACTAAGACTAAACTGATAAGAAAACTCTTAAAGAGACTCATAATGATCTGCGACATCGACTAGCAAAGTGAAGGAATATTCAGGAGACTAATTCAGGTCTCTATATGAGTCATGGGTGTCCTTATGGGGCTCCCCGAACTCAGTAAGATCAAGAACCATATCATCACACTTCTCGACGTCCGTGTCAACAATAGGCTGAACGGTGAAGTGTGCCTCAACCTTATTTCCCTGATTCTTTTGGAACTTCTCAGTGGATTGCATGTAAAGGTCTACCAAATACTTTGGGGTGCGATAGGTGCATGACCAATGACCAGAGCATCCACACCTCAAGCATGGCGTTGGAGGGTCTGCAGCCTTATTGGCTAGGTCTTACTTCTGGAAGCTACCTGATCCTTTTCCTTTAACTTTCCATTGAGATTTGCCTCTTTCCTTCTGATCTTTGTCATTCTTCCATTTATCTCTTTTATGCCTTTGGCCTTTTTCGTGGCATCAGCTATTACTAGCCTGCTGAGCATTTGCATGTGCTTCAGGCATTGCATGACTTCTATTAGGAAGAACGTGATGATTCTTCATTAGAAATTCATCATGCTTTTCTGCTTCTAGCAGAATGTATATAAGCTCAGAGTACTTTCGGTACTTAGTATGACGGTACTATTGCTACAATATCCTCATATTGGGGTGGAAGGTGCACAATGTCTTGTCGATCATTTCAGCATCTGTAACTTTCTGGTTACAGAATGTCAATTTGGTGACAAGCTTGTGTATGGCAAAGTTGTATGCTCGCACAGACTGCACAGGAGGGTCCATTCATGTTATGCTTCTGGCAACAAGACGGATCTTTGCTGATTATATCGTTCCTTCAAGGAATTCCATAGTGCCAGCGAGTCCTCCTCCATCAAATATTCAGCCTTCAAGTCCGTATGGAGATGGTGCCTTAGGAAGTGTAAAGCCACACACTTAACGGCTTCGGGAAGAGCAAGGGTACTAGTTACAGGTTGGGAAATAGTAGCTCCAAGAGATTGAGCTGTCAGGTTGATCTTGGCATCCATTGCCTAGGTGAGGTAATTGCTACCATTCAGGGTGAGCTCAACAAATTCTCTCTTTGCGATGTTCGACATATATATCCTATATACAACATTGAATTTTATTCTTGGTAAAATCAATATATTGTATGCTTACTCTTGAATTAGTATAGTTTGGTCTACATCAATTAAGTAGGTAGTTATCAAATATTTCTCAGAATTTTCCTAGCATTTTCCATAATTTTCTATTAATCATTAAGCAATTTTCAGAATTATCAATTAACAGAAAAATAAATTCCAGCACATATGATCACGGAGTAATGCTAAGAAAAATAAATCTAGAGGTATGGAGCTTCCAATATGCTATATATAATATTCCTAGCATTTTTCATGATTTTTTGCTAATTATTAAGTAATTTTTAGAATTACCAATTAACAGAAAAATAAATTCCTGCATATATGGACATGGAGTAATGCTAGGAAAAATATACTAAGAGATAAAGAGCTTCCAATGTGTGCTAAATCTAAGGTTCAATAAATTACGGAAGTCCATATACATAGAAAAATCAATTTCTAGGGTTTATTATAATTTTTCAAAATTTATTTAACTCTTTTCTAGAATTACAGAGAACCATAGGGTTTAAAACATAAAATAGTGTTGCCCATAGGAACATTCGGTCTTCAAGTCGAACAAATCGGGCCGTGGACCTGACCGCGGGCCATTACCGAAGGTGCCCTTTGGAATTTTTTCTTTAATATTTATTTTTAATCTATTTTTAGAAACTAGTTGTTAGGGTTTGACAATTGCAGAAATGGGCGCCCATCGCCCGTACATGGGGCGATCACCCCATGTACGGGCGATCAGTGCATGTGCCAACGGCCATTTAACGGCTGCCACCCCACCGGCTACCCCCCACCCACCTATCGCCCGAGGCACGGACGATCGCCCTGTGCTGGGGCGACGGGTGGGTTTTAAACCCAGCTGAGTGTGGCCGAGGGACGAGAGGCAGCCGAGAGAAGAAGAAAAAGAAGAAGAAGAGAAAGAAGAAGAAGAAAAGAAGAGAAGAAGAAGAAGATGGAGAAAAGAAGAGAAGAAGAAGAGAAGAAGAAGAAGAAGAAGAAGAAGAGGGGAAGAAAAAAATCGATTCGTCGTTTTTGTGGAGGTAAATTTAGGAATTTTTTTAGGATTGTGTAGTATTTAGAAATTAAATGTAGCATTTATTATTTAGAAATTTTAGGATTGTGTAGTGTTTAGAAATTTTAGGATGTCTAGTGTTTAAAATTTTTTTTAGGACTGTGTGGTATTTAGAAATTTAATGTAGCATTTAATATTTAGAAATTTATTGTAGTGTTTAGAAATTTTAGGATTGTGTAGCGTTTAGAAATTTTCGGATTGTGTAGTGTTTAGAAATTTAATGTCGCAGTTAATATTTAGAACTTTAATGTAGTATTTAGTTTTTAGAAATTTAGGATTGTGTATTATTTAGTATGTACAAATTTAATTTAGTATTTAGTATCTAGAAATTGAATACAGTAGAAATATTAGGCAATATTTAGATATTTAATTTGGTAGGGTTAATGTAATGTGGCACAAATATAATATTAGGCCGTATGGTAGGCAAGTCGAATTACTTATTTATAGTCGAATTTTTTAGTACAATCAATGTACGTTTTGTATATTGTATTTTAGAGTAATATATATAATGAGTATTTTAGAGTAATATATTTCCGTCGGACGTTGCAGCATGTCGGAGAAATTGTATTTCCAAATATTTTATGAAGATGGGGAGATAGCACAGGGGGTGGATGGGATGGATTTGTCATCATTTTCAAGAGTCGTACAGGGTATATGTAGACCGAGCGATAGGACATACAGGGGTTTGTTGGAGTGGATGCCTCGGATGTTCAATTTGGATGCCCAGACTGTTCGGTTGCGGGTCAGCAGTAGTAAGCCGTGCGCAAGGCTATTTTTATGGAGAGTTGATTCCTATTAACGCCACATCAACATGGAGGGGCTATGTTGGTTTTGCCGTAGAGCGGGGTTGGCCGCTGATGTTGTTGGTACAGTGCTACCCGATAGCTCCATCGGTGTCGCAAGTTCATGATGCCGGGGTGGATATTACGGAGGAGGGGACGTCAAATATAGAAGGATGCAAAGAGGAAGGTGGCGAGGACCCCGGAGACGAGGAGCACGAGACTGACGGTGGCGAGGGGATCGGGGGGGGCGAGGAGACAGTGGTGGAGGCGCGAGGGGTGGCTGACAAGGGGGAGGAGGTGGAGGACATAGTTCACCTGATGGAGGAGAAGGACCGTGCGGATGAGGAAGTCTCTAATGGTGAGCACTCCGATGAGGAGGACAATACTCTTGAGGTGCCTATCCCTGGTGCGTGGACCAATTACAATTTCGAAGACCTAACAATGAATGAAGGGAACATTGATGCATGGGAGTATCGTGAGAACGAGGTCACGCAGGGGGCCATATATAAAGACAAGGAGGATGTGATGGATGCGGTGAAGTACTGGGCAATGTCTCTTCGGTGGCAATTCAGGGTAGTGAAGTCCAGCAAGGAGGAGTACGACATGAAGTGCGTAGTTGATTCGTGCCCATGACGGGTGCATGCATACAAGGGGAAGTGGAAGGACTATTGGAAATGTTCTATAATGATGGAGCATAACTGCGAACTAGAAGAAGCGGAACAGGGACACCACAATTTGTCGTCCACGTGGGTGGCAAATGTGTTTTATGGTCAGATCGTGGACAATCCACACCTCCAGCCTCGATCTATTATCACAGCTGTGGAGGAGAGATTTCAGTACAAGATTAGCTACGGAAAGGCATGGAGAGCGAAAAGGCAGCTCTGCAAACACGGTTCAGGACGTACGAGGCTTTGTACGAGAATATCCCCCACTTGCTCAAGGCAATAGCACGTAGGAATCCCGGTACATCCACGACCTTGCGGAGTTTCCTGCAGGTGGTGTGTGTGCGGGTAAGTGGGTCTTGCAGCGTGCCTTCTTCGCCCTCGGCGCATGCATAAATGCGTTCCGACACTGTCGCTCGGTCATTTGCATGGACGGCACATTCCTCATGGGGAAGTACAAGGGCCAGATTCTAACTGCGATCGCGGTGGACGCCAACAACCAGGTTCTACCGGTTGCATTGGCCTTCGTGGAGGGGAAAACACGGAGAGCTGGTACTGGTTCCTTGAAAGAGTGAAGCTGACAGTTGTTCTAGACAGGCCGGATGTTTGTGTCATCCATGACCGACATGCAGGGCTGCTAAGGGCGATCGTGGATATGCAACAAGGGTCCGCCGTCGTGGGAGCAGCGAAATGGCCAGACCTGAAGAGCAGGTGGTGCATGAGGCACATGGGTGCTAATTTTTTTCGTCAGTTCAGGAACAAGGAGCTTATGAACATGTTCAAGCGGCTGTGCAAACAAAACCAACGGAGGAAGTTCGACGCGCTTTGGAGGTCGTTGGATGAACTAACGAAGAAGCAATCAATGAATCCAAGAGATACCGCTAGTTCATCAAGAAACCCGATGGTGTACCACGAGCAAGGAAAGGACCCCACAGACTTGTGTGCGCTCCCGACAGATGCCCCAAACATTCGGCGTAGGCCGGGGAACAGCATAAAGAGTTTCACCGACTGGATACGATACGAGCCTTTGGAGAAATGGTCCCTTCTGCATGACGAGGGCGGTTCGCGTTATGGAATCATGACAACGAACCTGGCGGAGATTTACGACTGGGTAATGAAAGGCACCAGATGCCTTCCATTGGTGGGTATAGTTGAAGGTGTCTTACTAGGGACACAAAGATATTTCATTGAGCGATACAAGAACTCCACAGCATGTATGTCGGACAATCGACTGTCATACTCAACAGTTGTATCTACGCACATGTCCAAGAAAACAAGAAAGGCACAGACACATCGGGTGACACCGGAGAGTGGCGTGGAACAGAGATACCACGTGCACTGCGATGACCGAGGTCGCAGAGGTGCCCACCGTGAGAGGACTTCCCATCTGTACATACTTCGAGCAGCTGACTGCGAGTGCTCCTGTCAGAAACCATGCCTGTTGCATTTATCGTGCTCACACGTCATTGCTGCAGCCGCCGAGACGCATCACTCATGTCGTCCGTACATCTCCCCCTACTACTACAAGCAAAGTGTTCTCAACATGTGGCATCACGAGGTGTACGGATACCGAGTGGATGGATCCTTCACAATAGCCCCCCCTCCGAACCATCGATGGGTACTGGACATCCGAATATTGAAGCAGAAGATCGGGCGTCGAAGGACACGGTGTATTCGGAACGATATGGACGAGTCCGAAGCGCATCGCAATTGTGGATAATGTAATTTTTGATGTTGTCCCCATCATTTAATTTACGATGTACCAGTGGACTGTTGTTCCAATCATGTAATTTTTGATGTACTAGTTAGTTTTTGTTTGCATCATGTAATTTTCGATGTACCAGTGAACTGTTGTTCCAATCATGTAACTTTTGATGTACTAGTTAGTTGTTGTTCGCATCATGTAACTTTCGATGTACCAGTTAATTGCTATGCGGATAATGTAATTTTCGACGTTGTGTGCTTCATCGAACATATCTTCATGTTTAGCATGTTCATAACATGAGATTCTTTTAGCTCTCTGGACTTCCGTTGTATTGTTAGTTAAATATGCTACATTTCGTTATTTTGCATTTCATTTTGTGTGCACATTTAATTACTGACAAATTTATTGTATTTGCTTTATAACAGGAAACAATGGCACGACCTTGCCCTGAGCTGCTAGACGCGATCGTGGATGCAATCCACTGGTCTAGGTACTCCGCAGAGGAGAACCGACAGCTAGGGACACTCCGGCCTCGGGTGCCCAACGAGCTGCTTTGCATTGACCCACGCTGGGTTCCACGGTAAGCTGCCAATGCTTGCACTCTTTTATGTACATATACTTACCTGTGAATGCAATTCTAACAATGCAATACACTACATGCAGGTTACGAGCGGCTGGCTTACTTCCTCTCTGTAGGATGGTGTAGCAGGTCACTGCCCCGTTAGCGGGCAGGCAGGTCCCACGGTTCGGGTATGACCGGTCGATGCTGGTCACACTCGTGGACCGGTGGAGACCGGAGACGCACACGTTCCACCTTCCCTGCGGAGAGATGGCTCCGACGCTGCAGGACGTGTCCTACCTCCTAAGACTCCCGCATGGGGCCCGCGATTGTGCCGCACGACGCCTCAGCCACGTGGCACGCGGAGTTGTCCGCGCGTTCGTCGAGTGCGCGGCACCCGGGCAACCTACCACCCCTCGTGCGGGGGAGCGGCACGGACCAACGGAGGCGTGGCTGCTTCAGTTCACGGTTAGTACCTCTTTCGTTGCAAGTTAACAGAGAAGAGCTAAGTTGCTGATAATGTTTGTGCCAAATGCTGCAGGCTGAGCTGCTCCACCCGCACGCCGACGAGGAGGACGTGGCCCGCCATCTGGAGGCATACCTCCTGTTGTTGTTTGGTTGGGTGATGTTCCCGTCCTCCCACGGCAACACGGTGGACCGGCACCTGATCGAGTACACTCAGCACATCGCCGACACCCCGGAGGATGAGGTAAGAGACTCCGTTGAAATCTTCTCTATGCATGACACGTCTAACTTCCTTATTGTGGACAGATGGTGCAGTGGTCGTGGGCCTCTACTGTGCTTGCAGCGATGTACAGAGGTCTGTGCGACGCCGTCTCTCGGGCAAACCAGGACGCGACGATGTCGGGTTGCGTCCTACTGCTCCAGTTGTGGTCCTGGGAGCGCTTCTCCGTAGTAGGCCTACTGTTGACACCGCGCTGTACCCGCAGGACCTGTACGGAGATGACCCGACGGACTGGCCCACCATGGGCCACTACTGGGTCCGACGATAGGTACGCTCCCTCGTATCTTTTTCTCCACTTACGCACTTCCATAACCTCCACCATTTCTTATTTCCTCGCAGCGGACATACACGCACCGACAGGTGAGGAGGTCCTACCTCGAGTTCGTTCGGGAGTTCGACCACTTGCATGACGATGACGTGCGGTGGACGCCACACAGCGCGTACGATGTCCATGCCCGAGCACCTTACGGGGTCTTCGTGCTTTGCACGCAAGATGAGTCATTCTGGCTCACCCGTAAGGTTTTCATCTTCGACCTGTGTGTCGAGGAGTACTCGCCGCACCGAGTGCTGCGGCAGTTCGGCCTGTTGTAGTCTTTTCCCTTGCCGCCTCGTCACTTTGTCGCATGTGGCGCTCACAGGTACGTCTCCTGATCCTAGTACTCCGTATTTCTGCAGAACGAATGTTGTATATATTTCCTGTTTTTGCATTGCAGGATGACTCGGATGGGTGCTGCAGTGGGCACTCAGTTCACCCACCGCATGCAGCCATGGGCGGTGCAGTGGGATGCCACACTCGACGAGAGGGCACCGAGACACGGTCGTACGACCATGACATGTATGATGAGTACGTTGAGTGGTTTGCCCCGCGGACTCACCTCAGGGTGGGGTACACATCAGCACTGTATGCCACACGGCAGGCATTGGTGACGGACATGTACCCTTCACAGATATCCCAGAGGGACAACTCCACAGTAAGTGTCACAATCGAAGCTACATGGGTACATCTTTTTCATGTAAATTACTTAATATCAATCCGGCTTTACGTGCAGGCACATCTCACAGTGGAGGTGGATGTGGAGGCTACATCCATGCTGGCGAGCATCTAGGCGGGCATACAGTTGAGCACCGCTGACATCGAGGCATCTTACGAGCGGATCGTCGATAGGGCGAGGCGGTGGGTTCGCCTTGCCACCTGCCGGGGGCGCGGAGACGTCGGCGGACACAGCACACCACGTCCTCGCGAGCCAGCACCTCGCCCTGCCCCGGCGGTCTCTCGTTACGCTCCCACGCAGCAGTAGTGGGGACAGTGGGCTGAGGAGGCTCCTTCGTCCTCTCGCCCTACCCCGCCGGTTCCTCATTACGCTCCCACGCAGCAGCAGTGGGGACAGTGGGCTGAGGAGGCTCCCTCGTCGTCTCGCACCCCACCAGGACTCCAAGGGGGTTTTGACGACCCTGCAGACATCGAGTTCGACCTGGAGCAATACCTGTCGACCGGCTACCTCGCCCCCTCTCAGCTCTCGGAAGCACCTCCCCATGTAACGTCCCAAAATTTGCCTAAATAGTATTTTATTGACATTTGTGCATTTTATGGTTTTTCTGGAATTTATTTCGATTTTTCTGGATTTATTTAAATTAATTTCAAATTAAGTGTTTTGGCCTTTTATTGAAATCTATTTAAATTATTGCAAAGTTAATATAAAGTTTTGCCAAAAATATTTTATTTGAGTCCAGAATGTCTCAAAGTATTTTTGAGATTTTTCTTGGATTTTTCCTAATAGTTTTATTGCCTAAAACAAATAAAATGAATTTCTGTAATTAATTTAAATGAGAAATCTTTTAAAAACTCTGTGAATGATGAACGGGCCGCCCATTCTTTATGCGGCCCATCGGCCGTTCGCAAATGAAACCCTAATCCTAATGCGGTCAACCGTTGGATCGAGATCCAACGGCTGAGCCTTCGCCGCGTGGCCGAGCGTTCAGAGCCGTCGGATGAGCGCCGCGTGGACGCGTTGGATGCATCCGCGTCACCTCTCTGTGTCGCCGCCGGAGTCCACCGACGCCACGGAGTCATCCTCGGAGTCCGCGCTGCGCACGCCTCCCCGTGCGGCTATTTAAGGCGCCGTCGCGGGCGCTGAACTCCCCACCTCGTGCCGCTTGTTTTGCCGCAGCCCCGAGCCCTGTGTCGCCGCCGTTTCCGCGAAGAAGCTCGTCGGAGTTGAAGTTTGCAGCCGCCGCGGTTTTTGCTAAAGAACGTCGCCGATCCGTTGATTTCCGACGCTTTGGTCCCAGATCCGAGCTCGTCGAGGTGTACCGCGTCGGCTACTCTTCTTCTTCGCGTCGGAATCGCGCCGGAACGCCGTCGCCCAGGTTTCTTCCTCGTCTCCGGTGGATCTTCTCTCCGCCGCTCCGCCTTAGCTTCGGGTGAGTTCGTGGCCGTTGGATCTGGATGAACGGAGCGGATCGAGCCGCGTCGCGAGCGATCGGTGACCGTTCGATCTGTCTTCATCGGACCAGATCGAGCCGCACGTGTGGACCAATCGGACGCCACCATGTGTCAGGCGCAGAGGCCGAGGCACCGTGGACCACGTCTGCGGTGAACCGATCTGCCGCCGTGGACTCAGTCCATACACCGAGACACGTGTCGCGTTCTGGTTGGTTCCAGATCAAGGCTGACGTCATGCTTGCGTCATAATTGCGTTTTCAATTGGAAAATAATTCAATTGAAAATTCTGTGATGATGACGTCATCATGAGGTCACACTGACGTTAAAATCGGTTTTTCAGTTTAAAAATAATTCGGTTAAATCTGATTTTCTAATTTCTGAAATTTTAGTATTTATTCCAAAACTTCAAAAGGCTATATCTTTTGCATCTTAACTCGGATTTGAGTGATTCAAATTTCTAAAAATTTGTAAAATTGAAATATATTTAATGATGAATTTTAATTGATTTTTGGAGTTCATTTGCTCTCTGTTTTGGTATTTATTTGCTTTTCTCCTTGATGCAGCGTGAGGCGTTGAATTGTGCGACGCTTCGGAGGAAGATCCAGCGACTCAAGAGCAAGCTCCAGATCAAGATCAGGTCCTATTCCAAGGCAGGTTGTGCTTTGATCATGTTGAACCCATGTTTATAAAATTGCTATATTTGTTTTACCCTATTGCATATTATTTCAAGTATATAATTGTTTCAAATTAAATTGGGACTTAGCTATTATACCAATATGATCTATACCCTACCTTGTCATTGTATGTCATAATCTATTGTCACCCTAGATTGGTTCATTATAGTTGGTTAGTAACAATAATCAACATGGGATGGTTAGACCGTATTAGTTGCTTAGCCATGCCACGTCATCACATGTGATTGAATCATTGATAATTAATCTTGACTAATGGAATATGGAACGATGTTATGAACTTGTGTGTCATGTGGGATCACACGATGAGATTGAGTTGTTGTGGCGAGTCATGTCACGCAACGATGTTGAATTGTTGATGGCACGTGGTGCTTGGTAATCAACTTGGGTGATATTCACTTAGATTGGGGCAAGTGACAAGGGGCGAGTATGCCAAGGTGGGCCTGATAGGCAGAGGGTATGTGGATGTCTTGCCTTGATCACTCTAAGGACTTAACCTTGCAAGCCTTTGACCTGAGTCAATCATGCAACCACATATCTGGTGTGGGCCAGCCTAGCTGATTAATTTGCAATGTCTTAATTTTGGTACTATCGTGGTCGGTGTGAGTTCCCGAGTTATGAAGTAATTCACATGGCGCAAGAGGGGGGCCCTGGATGTGGTAACCAGTCCCACCAGTGTTGAAACCTTAGCGGGTGGTACTGGGTTAAGCCAACGCATTGTAAAGGCTCTGTTATAATCACTCGCCTTGGTGGTGTTTGGTTGTATCGCGTGGGTAAAGTGCATAACCTCTGCAGAGTGTGAAACTATTCGGATAGCCGTGCTCGCGGTATTAAGCAATGCTCGGGAATTACAGTTAAGGGTTAGCTTAATAAAATGGACAGCTTGGTTGGGATGGCGGAATGCCATGTGGAAGATGGAATTTGACTTAGAATTGGAAACTTGGTTTACTTCAGAAATGCTGAATCTATTTACTATCATTATTTGTTTTACAGTCTTTATAATCTATTTATTATAATTGTTCATAAATGCTGCTTATTGCAAAATAGCCATAATAGCCTATCCATTGGAATAAGCCTTACATATAGTTACATAGAATTGCATTCTGTGCACAACTTGTTGAGTGCTTTAAGTACTCACCCTTGCCAACAACAATAATCAACAGTTGAAGAATCTACACATGTGTTGGAGGAGGAATTCCAAGAGGACACGAGTCATTAGGGTCTGAGCCTTGTCGGTTGCCTGTGGTGAACTGATGAGCTATCTACGTTTTCTACTTTCCGCTGCTTAATTCTTAGCTTATATTTCCAATTTTGCCCTGCGTGGCTTAATAATGTAAGTCGGTCATAAGATCAAACACTTAGCTATATCAATAAATGGAGTAATATTCTATTATCGTTGAGTATGATATGATATGTACCGATGTTGAGCTGTGTGCACTAGCGTTGATCCTGGGACTGGTGCGGTAAACACAGTGGGTTCGAATCGGTGGATTCGGGTCCTTACACCCCAGGACACGCCCGGGTCGCCGCCACACCACTCTACCCCTGCGCCGCAGGGCCGACATAGGAGGGATGCCCGTCCACCGTCGCCATTCACGTGAGTACCTCACGGGCTAGATCAGGAAGCGTGGGCATGATTGACTTGTTGTACAGATATATTTTTGTAATGCGTTTACGTTCAGCACCATATTGTATAATTGTCTAAGTTAGTAATATGAGTGCCTTATCACTTTAAATTGTGAAAATTCATGTATGTTTTATTAATTGTGCTGTCATCACTTTAACTTTCTCACACGACGTGACAACACACCACTGGCCATAATGGCTGGAGAGGCTGGCATTAACGGCCATTAATATTTGGGTGCACCTATCGCCCTAATAGGGGCAATCGCCTCTAATTGGGGTGATCGCTCCATATCCTGGCGATATCTGCCCTTTATAACATTCGATCTCGCTCGCAGTCTCGCAAAGACAGCAGCGAAAGAGGAAGAAGGAATAGAAGAGAGGAGGGAAGGAGGGAGAAAGAAAATAAGTACAGGATCAATCGAAAATACCGAGACGTGCAAGTGGAAAGGGAAAGGGGAAAGCAATGGAAGAAGGAAGTGCATGCCCGCGCAATTTAGCACACCAAGATCTCTTCCTACCTCGTTGAGCTGTAGCACCGATGTGTATGTGCGAAGATCCTTGCAGGCTTATCCGCTCTTGTAAAATTCTAACTTGGAAGAGGAGGTATTGGAAGTGCCGCAACTACGCCTTGATCCACCGGAGAAGAGCCTAAAGGATCGCCACATGGTAACAATCGTACGTGTTACGTAATATTTGTGAATGAAACTTTGCTAATTTACGTTTCATGCAGTCACCTCCGCCACTATGTGAATTTGAGCAGTGGTTTGATACGGAGATCAACCCCGAAGACCAAAGGCTCCTTGGTCAAGCCAACCGGCAGGAGGAGTTCACGCGGCAGCTTCAAGAGCAGCGTGATGCCGCACGCGAGGAGGCACGTAGGAAGGAAGCGGAGGAGAAAGAGACAGAGAGAGAGAGGAAACGAGAGAGGGTGCGGCGTGCCAGAGAAGCCCCACCGGAGGCATGGGCGAATGGGAAGTGGCCTCGAAGCACTCAGTAGACATCTAGTTTTAACTATTATTCTCCTTGTTCGTGGTACTCCTTTCAGTTTTAAGCCATAATAAAGAGTGTGGCCTACCTTATTTTCCGCAGTAGCTTCTGATTTGTCAATCGACCACTCTCTAACCTCCCTCTCACCCTCGTTCTGCTATACTTAGGGTCATTGCACTAATACAATTTGAATGCAAAGCAAGGTGTAAATAAAATATTTTCCCACCATATGGTAGTGTATATATCAAAGAGCAAATCTGGCCCGTTCTCCCTAAAAATTACATTTAAACATGATATTTCACAGGCTGCCGAAAAGGCTTAAGCGTTTATTGTTCCCTCGACCGTAATACTTAGGGTTATTGCATTGGTAGAATTAGTATGCAAAGCAAGGTGTAAATAAAATATTTTCCCACAATATAGTAATGCATATATCAAAGAGCAAATCTGGCCCGTTCTCCCTACAAATTACATTTGAACATGATATTTCACGGGCTGCCGAAAAAGCTTAAGCGTTTCATTGTTGCCTCGACCATAATATTTAGGGTTGTTGCACTGGTAGAATTAATATGCAAAGCAAGGTGTAAAAAAAATATTTTCCCACCATATGGTACTGCATATATCAAAGAGCAAATCTGGCCCGTTCTCCCTACAAATTACATTTAAACATGATATTTCACGGGCTGGCGAAAAGGCTTAGGTGTGTCATAGGGTTGTTGCACTGGTAGAATTAATATGCAAAGCAAGGTGTAAAAAAAATATTTTCCCACCATATGGTACTGCATATATCAAAGAGCAAATCTGGTCCGTTCTCCCTACAAATTACATTTAAACATGATATTTCACGGGCTGCCGAAAAGGATTAAGTGTGTCATGCAAGTGAGGCTACTTACAGTCATTTGGTTTATTCAACTAAGTTCATTCCTAAATATTTTTGAAAAAATGGGACACCTAACACCCTACGAACAAAACATATTTATTTCAGGATTTTTCGAGCCATGGTTTGTATAGTTTGTTCATAATACACTAAATGGTCTTTAAGTAAAATTGATTTATACAATTTAAATTTGCACGGCATATAGTACTTGTCACAACATAATGTAAATCCTTATATATTAATAAATATTTTAAAATTTATCTTGTTCTAGTTGGACCTTCCTAGTAATGCGACTGCCCCTAATCGCCTGTCGGTCGGTACCGACGATATTTAATGGTAGTTCCCGATATTTTAATAGCCCTAATATAGCGGCGCACGTCGGATGTAGTCGGGCGTGGCGGTAGCGTGTGTGACTGACGAGATAAATGCTCGCTTTTGACTTCCTACGAAAGATACGACTTCGAGTCACTTACATATGAAATATGTCAGTAAATCAATACTAAGAGGTATCAAAAATTTAAAGATTAGTGCTTTTAACTTATGGTATATTTTGGCCAATACATATAAAATATTGCAGTAAATCAATACTAAGAGGTATCACGTACTTAAAGATCAGTGTTTGTAACTTATAGCCATTTTCGTTAAAATTTATTTCTAATCAATACTAAGAGGTATCAAGTATTTAAAGATATAAAATATTAAAGTAAATCAATACTATAGTCATTTTCGTTTTTTTTCCTATTGATTATTCTCGGAAAACAAATTTGGAATTAACATTACAAAAAAAATTTGGTCGTCCCTGTATGGGGCGATTTCTACCCCACCGTTGATCGGCCGTTGGCTCAGGTACCGATCGCCTGTAGGGCGTCCATTTCTGTAATTTTCAAACCCTAACGACTAGTTTCGAAAAAAAGATTAAAAATAAATATTAAAGAAAAAAATTCGTGCCCTTTGCTGCCCTAAATAAAAGGTGGCGGCTCTTGGCTTCACCAACAGCCGGCGAGTAAGAGCAACAATCGCGGACGGCGCGATGTCGCACGGCCATGGCAGCGACGCGCGGCCGGCGAAGCGGGAAGGCGCAGCCGACGGGGCGTGGCAAATCGAGTAGCGGCTGGTCGGCGGTGCACAGGGCGCGCAATGCACGGAGGCGCACGGGCTCAGCGTCTGTCCAGCTCCAGTGCACGTGGCTGCCATGCCGAGAGCCGGCAGGGCGCAGGGATGGCCAGCGGGCGCAAGCGCCGAAGGACGAGGCCGTGGCCCGTTGTGGTCACTGGGCCGGCAGGTCGCAGCGCAGGCACCGAAAGGGCGTCGTGCGGGCTCCAGCAGGGCGCGGCCACTAGGTCAGCACGGCTCGTTGCTAGCGCTAACAGGGCGCGGGCGACGGCGTGGCTGGCACGGCCAGTGCTTGGGGCTCGCAGGACGGTGGCCTGCGGCGCGGCCAGCTCTGCGGGTGCAAGACCGAGTTCCCCAGAGGTGGCGCACGACAGGGCCCCAGGCGAAGGCTAAGTTAGCGGCCCATCGCCGGCGGGGTATGGCGACACAGGCACACGTTCGTCAGCGGCTCGAAGCGCGGATGCCAATCTCCCGGCGGTGGCATCGGTCTGGCGATGTGGCGCCTTCGGGATGCAACGGCTAGACATGGCGGCGTCAGCCGTGGGCGCTCGACGCGGCACTTCAAGGCGTGACAACCGAGAACAGAGTACTGGCGCGGAGCACCCGGTGGCAGCTTCGGGCGCACTTCTTCGAGTCGGCAACAGGCCGGCGCGGCGGTGCACGTGCGCGGCGGGTGCGGGGCTTCGGGCCGACGATTGCTACGCGCTGAAGGCCGACCAGGCGCATGGCTTCAAGCGTGGCTGAGAGTGACAGCGTCGAGTTCGGGCGCGGGTCGCGGGCGTGACAGCCAAGGGTGATGGCGCCGACTTCGGGCACGGGTTGCGGGCGCTGCGGCCGAGAGCAGCGACGCCGGCTTCGGGCACACTGGCCTGCGCTGCGGCCAAGAGCGGCGGCTGTTTTTTTCTTTTAGTAGATTGATTTATGAACATCACATTATTTTAGTAGATTGATTTATGAACATCATAAGCATGAGATGACAGCAAGCAGGGTTTGCAAAACCGAAAAATGCTCGATACCGATTTTCGCCGAAAATCGGCCGAAAAACTTGCGGTTTGCGAATTCAAATTCAAAATCAAAACTGGAGTTGAGGCGTGCCGGCCGTGACGAAAATCGGTCAAAAATGACTGAAAATCGCCCGATTCAGGTCGATTATCGATCGATTTTTTTGAAAATCGTGACAGACGGGAAAATGGAGAGGAAAAAAGCGGGAAAATTCCAAAAAATGTGAAAAATTAGTAGAAGGCCTAAAAAGGCTATAAAATTAGAAAAATGTTGGAAATGCACAAAATACTATGGAGAAATATGATAAAATTTTGGCATGACCATTCCTATATGTGGAGACCATGTCAAATTGTAAAGTACATACTTTGCAATAATAGCATAACTATGGAAAAATATGAATAATTTTAGGGAAAATTCGGCATGACCTTTGCAATATTTTGGACAATGTGAAATTGTGAAATAGGCATGTAAAAGTAATATGTCAAGTTGTCAACAAACAATACTTCATTTCAATACATACACGAATCAATCGATCAAGTCCACATTTCAGTTACATTCATTTCAGTAGCAAAGCAAATGATATTTGAATTAAGCCTTTCTCACCTAAAATGAATGTTCCCACTCGACATAGATTCATCGGTCTTCCATTATGATACATATGCCATGGTGTACCTACATGTATTGCTCGATGTTAGTAAAAAATCGAGTTGGAATGAAATGAAACATTACCTTAGAAACTACGGGTAGTATTGTTAGTTGTACACTTGGTTGACTATATTGTATTCTTCTATGAACATAATCAGCAAACCTCGTGTAGCTAGCAACTCCGTCTTATATTCATGCCAGCTTTGTCCTGTCCACGGGCTAGTCGTTTCCTACTATTGGTACAACATAGCATAAAATTATGGATCTTGTCACTCATATACCCATTTAGTGGGCAGGTTGTGTGGATGAATCCGGGATGGAGTAGTCATATGGGCCATATGAGCCATAACTCTCCTGTGTCTCGGCGACGCTGCACGAGCTACAACTATACCGCAGTGCATCACGGCTGTGTCGATGGGCCCTCCCTTTGGCTGCAGTAGTCGTCCTGCGTGATTGTGGAGCCCCATAATCTCTGTCCAATATGGCATGAGTGTACTGGGACTCCCCTGTAAATTGTATAGCAACATGAGCTTCTGAGTGGGAAGTGGGAGGGATGGAGTGTCCCCCACTGTCGTGTCTGCCCATTGGGGGATGCTTGCAGCCCCATTATCCTTTCGCAACGCAAGAGCGTCTACCAGGTCTGTCACGAGGTGTGATAGGAGGGGGTGTCACTCGCTGTCTCTGTGTCCTCCTCATCAAGTAATGGGTTAGCATTGGACCTCCCTTTCTCCATCCACTACTGGACTAGATTTTCTGTGTCATATAGTGTGAGCTCCATAAGGCGCTGAAATGGATCGTCTTCAGCTGCAGACTTGTCACTTTCATATTCTTGTATTCTGAGCCGCAAGTTGTAGTTCACATATACCAAATTATGGAGCTTCTTTTATGACAGACGGTTGCGAATTTTGTTGTAGATGAATGCGAACGTGCTCCAATTACGCTCGCAACTGCTGGAAGAAGTGCAATGGGAAACGATGCGCTGAGCCAACTGTTGGAGCGTGGGTGTGTCTGAACCGAAAACATCCCACCGATGTGCTGCAAGTAATGAAAGACAACAATTAGTAGGAGGTGGTAATACGTGATTGCCACTGTATTTAAGATGATATACGGAATATACCAACGGTAGTTTTTGGTCAGCGAAACGCAAGAAGGCGTACAATGGTTCCACAGATTTAACAACCGAACAAAAGCGTATTAATAAAGCGCGATGAAAAAAATTCCTCTAACGTCATTTATTGTAAGAACTTATCCTTGCAACGAAGGAAACTATCGATAAACATGTAGTTTGTTCCAAAACGAGTAGCACTCCACTTGACTAACTCACCCCCAATGTGCTTCTTCATCATGGCATGAAGATTTGAATGGTTGTAAATCCATCACGAGATTTTTCTAGCACTCTCAATGACAGCAGCGTGGTCAGGGAACTCTCCAATTTTCTTCAGCATCAAATTAATAGTGTGGGCCACACAAGACTGCCACATGATATGGCGGTGCTCACGTGCGATGAGACTGCATGCCTTCTTGTAGTTCGCACTATTGCCCGTGACAAGCTGTATAACATTTTGCGCACCAACCTCGTCGACCACTGAGGTAATTTCCTGTGTCAACAAACAAAATGAAAATTTCAATTACTTCACGCGCAATTCAAATATATATCAAAATAGGAGCAATGAGAGCAAGTACCTTGCGCAAGTACGACAAATCTTGACTTTTGCCCATCGCATCCACAGACTTGTGGAAGAATATGGTGCCGTTGCAGTATAGCATGAAGTTTATAATGCTCATACGTGTCGGCCCAGTCCAAGAATCGCACATGATGGTTACGCTATATGTAGGGCATTCCATCTTGAACTTCTTCATCTTTTCATTTATATCCGCTTCGTTGGCGTCTAAATACTTGCCGTCTATGTCTCTCCCATTGGGAGACGGGACACCCTCACCTGCAAATGAGATATACGATGACCATGTGAGCTATTATTGGATGTACAACTGGATGAAAGTTTGAAAGCTCACTTACCCCATTTTTGAGTTTCCCTGACGGCGCTAATGAAGTAGGGATTGTCTGCTTTCATCCCCGCTATACCAGCCGTGTGGAAGAATTTGGCCTATGCCGAGCCAATCGCCTGTTTCGCATTTCTCCCCTTCTGTGTCCAGCTCCTAGTGTCAATCCGTGTTTGCATAGGGCCACGGGCTGCGTCAAGGTTATAATCCTCCACAGCTGGTCTGTCCCATTGTGATAAACTCCGAAACATCCTTGGCAACACACCGCCGCCCCTTCCTCCAGCCTCTCTAGATCCCCCACTGCCCCCACCATGCTCATACCTGCCACCTGCCTGCCTCATAAATTCTTCCTCCACCCTTGAGACATCCATCGCATGCTACAACTGGGCCTCTTCATCAGCACCACCCGTGTACTCAGAATATACACTCTTCTTGGCGAGGAATCGCCAGCTGCTGCTTCCTTCCGGAGCCTCTCCTCCCTAACTCCTTTCTTTTTGTCACTTGTCCTGTCTAGCTCGCGCTGAAAGAACTTGTAAATCTCCTTCGAAACTTGACTGCAATGGACAGCATTCTCACCGCGTCCTGCCAAGTGGTGCTTCAATCGGGTTGCACCGCCCCTTTCTTCTCTTGGTGATAGTACTTGCATCGAAAGCTGGTCCCTATCTTGCTGTCGTGCTCCCACACAACGTCACCCTGCTCTACCATCTACTAATCAAAACAACAAGAAGTCAGCTAACACAAAACTGATAGTCATTACATCAGAGATGAGTCATTGCATCAAGTCATTATGTGCTACCAATAAAGGGCATTGTCACTAGGATTGAGCATAGTAACGAAAAGAGGTACATTACTAACTCTAATGTTAAGAATAATTTAACACGGACAAGTCATCATGCATGCAGTTTCATAAAAAGGAATTATTTGCCTTCACGTAGTCAAAAGGCATAACTTCAGTACCAAGAAAATTGTATACAAATCAAATCGTAATACAAGATGCTAGTTATACTGTTATCGTTACGTATAGCAACTAACTCAGAGCACATAATTTAATCAAAAACATGCAATTTTTCACCTAAAAAACCTACTTTGTTGTAAGGAAAATACATCACATACACATTTACCAAATAACAAAAAGTCACCAATGCACCATGTGATTAATGCCTTTCAGGAAAACATAACTGCTACGTATATTCCTAGTATGATGAAATGGAACATAACTACATAAGTTATTGACTGCTGGAGTGGACCTATCGCCAATGCTTATGTGGGTGCATATGTGGCTTAAGTAGTTTAGATTTGAATGTTTGTTTAGTTGCTGCTGTGTACATTGGTCAAGTTTTTATCTAACACTAATAGTTCATCATCTCTACTACTTCTAATTACCAGTTGGTGGCGGCGGTCCGTTCTTCACCCCTACCCTACCCCACACCCACACCCCACCGACAACACACCCCACCGATTTGGAATGAACTCTTAATTTGGAATGAACAAGTACGTATTCGTGTACTATAGCTACGATCTGTGTGAAATATGTAAAGGTTTGTAATTCTTTTACCATCCACATTGGTGTATATTTGGAAATGAAGATACTAATGCCTTTTCTGTTACACATGGGCAAGCAAGATTCGCTCCTACGGTTACACAAAACCCAGTGAGAACTTGTTTTTGGCTGGATGAGATATGTTTCTCTTTACTTTCCTTCAAATGTTTCTTCATTCTTTCGATTTATGTATTGGAATTTGTAAAGACTCGTATTTGTTAAGAAAGAAATCTACACGTTCATTTATAGATACATAGAATGCGCTACGATATATGGCTTTACTTATATGCATATGGAAGGCATGCGTGTAAATTGGAAACCGAATTTTTTTTAATAATACATTTTTTAACTTGTGCACATGGTGGCTTCTTTACTTTATTAGATAGAAGATTGTCTCTACATGTTCTACTTCTACGATATATATAAGGTTTTTTTTTGTTAATCACGATTCTTGGTTAATCGGTGCAGTTTGGAAATTCTAACCAAGTTGTGTGAGGCAAATTACTATATTGGCCGCCAAATCGAAGTACACACAAAATGACAACAGTATATACAAGTAAAAAAAACTGAAGTTGTGCTTCTGTTCTATGATTTTTTTTAAGCTAAACAAACACGAAAGTATGAACTATAAACAATGATCACTATTTCTAGGCGTGGTTTTTCTTCTTCTGGATCTGTAAAGCCTATACAGGTGAACTCTCATTTTAATGTTGTTAATACTACTTATGTCTATTTTGAATCTCACATGAATAAGAATGTACAAGTTGAAGTTGCTTATGGATTGAAAAAAAAGAGATGCTTGAACTCTTTACATCATAGACAAGGTTTTGATCAAAATGTTATCTAAGTCGTGTTGCAATATAACTGTTTATTTTCAGATCTTCTAGGATATATACCAAGAATAGAGTATTATTTCTAAATATGTTCTAATATCATAAATGCCTATGTACTATATACAATATGTTTGGTTTTAATTCATGCCGGAGGAGAAACCATTAAAACTTGTCTAATCGAAAGAAATAGATGTTTGATCTTGTAGAACAATTTTCTTTTATTGCTTGACCTTTGTGTTTCGTTACCAATTTTATTTTTCGTAGCAACGCACGGGCATCGAACTAGTTTATTCTGTGCCTGACACAACTAAACAACCATCATTATCTCTACTGTTCAGGCCAAAATCGCCAAAACATCACCGATAATCAACCTTGTTTGGGCGAAAATCACTCGGCAAAGTTGCTCCCGCCGAACCTACGAAAATCGCTCGAAATGGGGAGATAATCGGTCGAAATGGGACGATAATCGCTAGAAATGGGACGATAATCGCTAGGGTTTGGTTGAGCTTCGGTAGGGAAAGAACTTCACGGCTCTGTTGCGATTATCGGTAAAGGCATAGCGATTATCGATACTTACCGCGCGATAATCATAGCTCCGACGACGGTACAACACGCGGCGACGGGCAGATCTGGCCGGAGTCGCTGGCGACGGGAAGAGCTCGCTTGGAGGATGTCGGAATGGCAATAATTGTGTCTGAATGAGCTACTGGTAGCTGTCTAAAGCTTTTCCAATTATATGGGCCGAACTGGGCCACTTTTGGGCCAACTACTGTTTTTTCTTCTTTTTTTAGCCTTTTTCCATTTATTCAATTCGGTTTTGCCTCAAAAATGGCTCAAAAAATTGTATTTTCAACTCATTTTTATCTCATAATTCATAAGTACATTAATACTAATTTTAGGAATTTTTAGAACAAATTTTCAGAATTTTTTGAATTCGAATTTGAAACTGACCGGTATGCCGACCGGTAAGCAACACCGAGTCGGACCGGTAAGGGCGATTATTGCGATAATCGGGCAATTATCGACGATAATTCAAACCCTGACAGCAAGCATCGTAACCCTAATTTCCTTTCAAGATAAAACAATTAATCATGACAATTAGGGGAATTAATCTGTATGATTAAAAAGAGCTGTTCAAATGCGATTAATCTTACGTAGCTCATACTTACGTAGGTTTTGTCGTAGATTTAATCGCGTGTTGCTAATCAAATTCGATACAGTGTCGATTGATGCAAGCAGACGATCTCAATTGGCCTCAGCGGAGCTTCATGCTGATAACGTGTTGTAAAACGACGACGTCCACTGTTGATCAATCATAATACACCAAAGAATAGCAAGCACAAACAAGGAGCACACACAATGTAGAGAGGCAAAAATTATATTCTCTTTATTAGATTAGCTCTCATACAAAAGAATGCCAAATATACAGTAGAAGGCAGCAAAAGATGATTCGAATACGCCCACGTAGAGATGAAATTCTATTCTCTTTAGAAGGCAGCAAAAGATGATTCGAATACGCCCACGTAGAGATAAAATTCTATTCTCTTTATTAGATTAGTTATCTTGTACAAAGAATACCAAATATATATAGTAGAAGACAACAAAAGATATATTCAAATACGTCCACGTAGAGATAAAGTCCAATCATATTTGAACTTCAAGTCCACCTCTATCTTAACACGTGGGTTCTCTACGTGGGACCTAGCAGAACTCCTTCAAACCATCGTATCACACATAGGACCTAGCAGTTTTTTTTAAGTTGCCAATTTGATTTCTTAACTTGCGTCATGTGTGAAAATGCTGTGACACTAAACTAAAGATTTTGCGACTTAGTCAATTAGATATCACCATTGGATGTTCTCCGAAATTAATGTGTTGCGGCCTCCGCTCTATCCCCAGCAAGAGTACCTGCCTCCATTAAACGCACAACCGTCGTCACTGTATTATAGTGCCTTCGGCTATGCCGGTGACTTGCCAGTGCCTAAGTATCCATCCTCTGGCCCCTTACATTTCTGTTCTATTATCATATGGTTTTCCTTTCCTTAATCCCAAGCCTAAAGTCTTGATGCTCTCTGAATTCATAACAGTTCAAAGTACTTGATAACTCTTTTCGGACATGCTCTCTTGTATGATGAAACAAAGGGCAAACGAGCACGGAGATACAACAATGAGGAATCCTATATTATGTTCAATGCAGCTGACAGTAAAGCCAGTAAGCCACTTCCATCACACCATTCATTGGGGTCTTAATCCACAAAATACCAAAAATGGAATTCCGGCAATCATCAGGCGCATAACTGCAGAATAAGAAACCAGGGTATTTAGGGTTACTACATCAGCTACTCAAAAGCAGAATGAAAAGTTTTCGCTCACGCTAAAAGGGCCATTGCAGAGTTCAGCAGATAGAGATAAAGTGTGTCAAATCACACAAATGGAGCCAAGGAACGAACCATCAGCCAGTAGTTGTTAGTTGTTACTTCTTGTCGTCCTCTGGCTTATCTTCTTCCTTCTCTTGCTTCGCTTGCTGCAGCATACAAAGCAGCAGTTTCACTCCACCGAATTTTTTTTAAAAAAACACCATGATACGCACATGCACATTACAAAATAGATCAATTTTGATCAAACAAAGGCAAATACATATTATAAATAACCAACTGCTAAATATTAAGCGCCTATTTTTGTTTTCTTAAGCAGTAGTTATCTTGAGAAACGATGTTAAAATATACATATGGGGACGAAGCAGTTAAATGCATGGAGCTGTGCAAAAGAAATAAATTTGCACTGCCAAGTGTTACAGAAATTTAAATTAGCTTTACTCAAATGGAAGCAACTTGTTGTGAAAACTTTGTACAGTAGTTGGAATTTGTAAGGTTACTTGATAACAACAGTATAAGAACTGTGCACAGAATTTAGATCCTACTTTAATTTTAAGAAGCCAGCTCTTGACTTTATGCTCCTTGAAATGCAAGCTAGGTGCTATATATAAATAGCCAATCCAACAACAGTTTGTGAGATGCATAAAATAAATTGCAGAGGAGTTGAGAGATGTGCAAATGTGTCAGAAGTGAATAATATATGTCAACAAACAGAACCCCTTCTAAAAACGCATACCTCCCCCTGGCCATGCAATGATGCCAGCAGATCTTTGACAGATGGATCATTCGGGTCAACACCAGGAAGCTGCAAGTTTTTTAGCAAAAATAAGTGCTTATTATTATCAATATAATTGAGACTGATAACTATAGTAACCATTATGAATACAAAAAGAATATCAAGTTCCAGGTCTCACTGAATTAAGGATAGATGTCACAAATGATTGATCCTCAAACACTTTACTCATGTCAGACTGAGTGCCTGTTTTTTCCTCCTGAACAGACATTTGAAGAGCTGCACAACATGTTTTGAGGGAATAGTAGATCAGAACATGGGACTATGAACAAAACAAATAACACATTTCTATTCGGGTCTTTAAAAGATGAAAAGCAATCATTGACAAAACTGTAAGTATCACTGCATGCATGATGCTGTACAAGTGTCTCAAGGATAATCTTCAAAAAGAACTTGCTTGTTGATACTTGATAATAATGGGATTCAGTTTTATATAATTTAGCTAACCAATAGGCAAAGATATCATGAATTTTTGTTGTTTACTAATTACAATGCACAAGTTCGTTTATGTTTTTATTCATATTTCTATTGCTAATCACACAAAATTTACCTCATAAAAAGTACTTACGAGTTGGAAGATGGATTCATTCTGTCGAGTAAAAACAAAACTTCTGATATGGATAGCATCACAACATCATCAATCATATAATTAATAAACCAATTTTAGGTTATTAAATAATTACCAATGAAAATACTCATGTTGCTGAATTTCAGTGTTCTCTAACAGAGGCACAACACAGAACGGCCCACCATTTGTACGGCAAAAACTACAGCCACATGACAATGGCATATAGTTAAACTGTAGGTTCCTTGTACAGTACCAGCGGTCTCCTCAGGTAGATAAATTGATATAGATATCATTTAAAAAAAGAGTGCTTCTATGCATCACCCTCCCAATACAAGTTGCACAAGTCTTGAAGCAAATAAGGGGTAACTAATCACTATCTACCATTAATTCATGCTTTAATATTAGTGTAATTTTTAAGTAATGATGCATAAAAGCACCTCCCAAAAAACACATTTAACATAACAACCCAATAACTGACCTAATGCCAAATCCGGGTCATGTGCAGCACCGTCTGACATTTTAGCATCAGATGCAAGTGCAGCTCCAGAATTAGCATCTTCCATCGACATTGCAAGAGCTTGTTGTAGGAGACGAGCCTCATCATCCTGTATGACAAATACTATTAGTTTGAACGATGACCATCACTAACCAAGAAGAAGAAACAAAAATAAGAGCCCCCCTAATCATTCAAATGTTTGCAAAAAGATGCAAAACTTCAAATATAATCAGCCCAACGCAAACGTAAAATGCAAGGCATCCCAAAAAAGTAATCCTGACTCAGTGCATATCCAGATCAGATGCTTGACACCTGATAAATGGCTTAAGAGCTTAATAAATCTTTGATCCTAACAACATAAACATTACCTCACTAATTGCATAATGAACTTAATCCTACCAGCAAAGTAAATCAAGAAAATTGAAAGTAATAATAATGAAATAAGAATATTTCCATATTACAAGAGTCAATCATATCTTCATAGAAGTCCTTCTGAAGGTGAACAGTGCAAACAAGGAGGTGACATATGATACAAGCAACACATACGAGATCAAAGAAATATAAGATTCTAAATACAGTGCCTTGTTTGGCATGGCTCCTGCTCCCAGCCTTGTGGTTGGAGTGGGCAGAGCCATGCCAAACGGATCAGCTCTGAAAAATTCGTGGTGCAGAGCTGGCATGGAGCAGAGCAGCTCACGGTCCAAAAATATGGAGCAGCTGGAAGGTCACTCCCCACCTGGAGCAGCAGCCCTGGTTAGCAAATACCCACGGAGTTGGGGGTAAATTACCCACCAAATGCCACTAAAAAAAACCCCAAACCTATTCCCCTCCCATTCGGCTCTCCTCTCCCGACTCCCTCCCCTCAACTCAAACCCTAGAGGCAACGGCACATGGAAGACTCAGTGAAGATGGCCGGCATGGCTGGAGAGTGAGGCTCCCGGCCTCAGTGAGCTCTCCCACACCGCGCGCCCTTCTTTATCCCTCAGCAGCAGCGACATCCTCCCGCGACGACGACGGCTATCCCCGTGGCGACCACTGGCCTCCTCCGCTCCCCAGTCGGCCATCCTCTCCCCGGTGCGCTTCGTCGTCCTCTCCCCCAGCCACAAGACCTCGTCAACACCCCTCCTTCCTTCCACCTACTTCTAGATCTACAATCGCCTGTGTGGTGGTCAATTTTATGGTTCTTGCTGGATTGGGGAACATCATGTTGATGGTTTCCAACTTTCCATGGGAAAATTGAGTACGGTTTCATTATAGCTAGTTCATCAGTATGGTTTTTTTTCGTTATATCTAGATTAGCTACATGCACTGGAAGCCCGATCTGTGTGAGATACCTCACTGGGTTTGAATTTTGGATGTGTATTTTCAGATATGAATTGCTAGTTGTTGCTATGTTAGATGATGTTCAGAGATGTATAAAATTGTCATAATTTGTCTATCCCAGAATGTTTGCTTAAGGATTAAGGTTCCAGATATGGTTAACTTTTTCCCTATTTCCAACATTGTTTGTAACCAAGGAAAAAACACCGTCTGTGAAAATACCATGTTGTTAATCTATGAGGCTGCATTTTGATACTGTAAAGTTCAGTGAGGAACTATGGCTGATGCAATGCTTGGATGTGCTGACTTCGTCACATTTTGGCCAAAAAGAGAAGAAAAAAAAACATCATCGACGAAAAATCAAATTACAAAATAACCACCTAAAATAAACTAGTAATATGTACAAGATAATATAAGTGTCAAAACTAAGGATAGTATTGACTTTATCCATACATTCCTCCCATTCTAGAATCCAGAGCCAACCTTCTAGCCAAACATGTCCTCAGCCAGCTCCAGCTTCTCAGGGGAGTGAATCCAAGTGAGAAGCTGGAGCTAGAGCTGCAAAAACCTGGAGCAGATCCATGCCAAACAGGGCCTTAATGTAATTCATGCTCATTCATATTACTAACATATGACTAGGATTCCCAGGACAAAATTGGAAAAGAAAATGTTGCTAGCGGGCGCATGCACACTTAGAAGCTCCCACATTATACAGATTTAATAGAAGTTGGACATGCACAAAGAAAGTTACAGATCTCATTTCCTGAAGGATAGTAAACATACCGTCAGCTGATTTCTTTTATCTTCAGTTGATGTATTCGAAGCAGGTTCTGCCTCAGCCATAACAGTGTCATTATTCGAGGTTGAAGATTCACCTTTGTTTTCAGTTTTGGAGGATTCTTCTGCAGCTTTTTTCGCAGCAGATTCTTGCCTTGCTCTCTCTTCTTCCATAGACACCCGAAGTGCTAGTGCTAACTCAGGATCCACATTTGGGTCTACACCAAATTCAAATCCAGACACTCCACTAGCTGCAGCAGCTGCAGCTGCAGCAGCAAAACCACTTCCTCCTTCATCTCCAGTAAATATTGGTGTGCTGTAAAAAGACAAGAGTTATTACATATTAGAGATAGCATCCTGTTCCATTTGGTATTTGGGTAAGAGCCTGATAACAAAATAGATGCTCACCTGATGAGGACATCAGAAAGGGCAGTTTCACCAGGAGGAACATGAACTATATGGCTGTTGTCGCCACTATTCACTGCAGCAACAAGAGCTTCGAGTTTCTCAGGCTTTTCGTTGTCAGATTCACCAAAGTCAACAACATCAAGAGCAACATTGTTCTTCTTCAGCTTTTTCCCGATTGCCTCGAGTACATTCTTTTCATATTTTACTGGGCTGCAAGGCACAAGTATTATAACACAACTGCAACCCAAACAGAAAATTTTGGATATTGGAAATTTGGAACAGACACCCTCATGCAATACCTGCCAACAAAAACAATTATCCTCTGGTGCTGCTTCTTGTTCTGACGATGTTTAAGTGCCAGTTGAGCAACCTGGATAGCAGCAGTCAAGTTTGCTTCACCACCAACTTCTAGCCCTGCCAAAAATATGGTTTCAATTTTTAAAAAGAAAAAAATAAAGAAAAGATGTTGGCAACTTATTTTCCATGAGTGGCCATGTAAACAATTTGGGGACAGACCACAAGATGCAACAAATGATTTCTTAAAAACTGTACTACTATGTAGTATCTAATGGGTAACAAGAAGATACAAGACTATGTGATTCTCTTTATGTAAACATATTATGTCCCCTGTAATATGGAATAATTTTCACTGTGGCACATAAAAATGAAATGAACATTGACTACTATCACATCGCCTGTATAAACAAGTCTACCAAAACTAGAGCAAGGGGCAAAGGCCTGATAGCGCACTTGTGCCCACTCAGAGAATGTGTAAACAGCAAATCCTCTTACTTAATGCAGGGTGTTTTTTATGCTTACTCCCTTGAATCTAGCTACTTGGTACAAACAGCAGGATGTGTTTGCACATTCAGCAAGTAGCAGGGCAATGACATCTCTTCCTAGTTCCTCCTACTAGTTCCTTTACCACGTTTGATTAGGTGAAAAGACCCATACACTAAGCCAACCATTTTCAGGACTACAATCCTGAAACACAAGCTCAGTTGATAGTTTGCACTACCCTACAGAGCAAAGAAACCAACTTGCTTCTCACATCGTGGCATACAGCTTGATCGATTAGTTAGTTAGGTACCCTGTTCCCTAGACCAACTATAATTTTCATATGCACCAAACTCCTGGTGCATAATGTCATAAACGAAGTCACTGGTTACCGCACTGACGCTGTATGAAGCTAAGAGATCGGCAAGCTTGGAGCATTTTGGAATTGATGGAAGAACAAGATTAAAATTATGTGGCAAATGGAGTTACACACCGTGCATGCAAGCGAGGATCTTGCCGAGGTCGCTGGTGGGCGTGACGAGCACGCGCACACCCTTCCCCGCCATCGTCATCACCCCCACCGTGTTTTCCGGGTTCGACTGCACCCAAAATCCATCAAATTTTTAGCAACCCCAAAACCCTAACAACCCAATGGAATTGAACTCCGCGGTGGTGGGGAAGCAGGCACCAACCTGCGTCTTGGCGCCGCAGATGAGGTTGACGGCGTCGGCCTGCGCCTGGAACCGGGACGGCGGGTAGTCGCCGTTCCGCATCCACTCCGAGTTGTCCACACATATCATCGTCGCCTGCGATTAGACTCCCAAAAAAAACCATCAGAAACCGTTGCGGGGTCGAAGCCGGCAGCAGATTGTGGAGCGGGAAACGAAGGGAGGTAGGCGTACGGACCTCGAGCACCATGGCTGCTGCTGCTGAGGCGGCCGCGGCGGTAGCAGGGGAGCGAGGTGAGGTGAGGCTCCGAGTGTGGGCAAGTCGCGATCGGGTTGCTTCGGCCTTCGGGAAGCGTGGAGAGAGGGTTTGGGTCGGTTGATTGGTGGCTCCTCGGAGACAAGAAGGTTTTCGATGTCTCGAGGTCGAGGGGATGGGGAATGATCGTGCAGTCGTGCAACAGAGAGGGCTAAACCGGCGGTACGGTCTGGCCAGTTAAACGGGCGATTCGGTCTATTTAGGTATGACGTGTTTCGGTCCGATTACTGAATAGGTTACCAGTCCAGCACGGCCCATTAGCCTCACGGGCTATGTCCTACCGTTCCGGTTCTTCACGGGTTTAACGGGTCAGGTCGGCCTATTAGCGGAAAAAATTCAGAAATAACTAAAAAAATTAAAAAAATAGGAAAAGTATGAAAAAATGCAGAAAAATAAGAAAAAAATCAGAAAAAAATAGGAAAAATTTAGAATAATTAGAAAAACTCGAAGTATGTAGAATTTTTTCGGATTTTTTTCAAATTTTTTAATCCTCCAACGGATATAAAACGGATATTTTTCAAACTAAACGGGTTAAACGGGTCATGCCTTCCTTAAATGTGCCAGGCCGCTCACGAGCCATGCCTTGCCTTGTCGTGCCGTGCCAGCCCAAGCACGGCACAGCCCGTTTACGGCTGGGCCACGGCCGTGCTGTGCTCGGGCCGGGTCAACAGTATCGTGCCTCGAGCCGGCCCATTTGGCCATCTCTAGTCATGCTCCTGTGCAAAAATCTAACCGGGCAAATCACCCCCTTGTTTGTTAATCTGATGTAATTTTGACTTTTATATAGTGAATATCCAATGAGAGGTTTATCAGAAAGTCTAATTTACGGTTCCTCGAAGCAACGCTCGTGGCGGAAAGCATTCTCCATGCGACATAGAGAGTCCGTCGCCGTTTCAAATGACGATATAGAGGTTTTGCCTATTTTTTTATTCGAATTGCAAAAAATATATTTGATATCAATGGAAAAATGTATGTAAATTATGAGCTGTAGTTAATAAAAAGTCAATATTAGTTGTTGTGATATTTTACGAAATTAATGTGGTAATTGTGAGTAAATTTTTCAGGACAAAAATCAAATTTCTTTGTTCGTCGTTCTCCTTCGGTGCGCGATAAATTTCACAACAAATCGTAGTACTATTGAATAAAAGGCAGAGGGAGATCAAAGAGAGTGCGAATCTAACATCAGGGAGAGTGATTTTTTAGCATTTTCGGCAGCCCGTAACATTTCATGTTTAAATGTAATTTTTAGGAAGAGTAGACCAGATTTGCTCTTTGATATGTGCACTACCATATTCTGGAAAAATATTTGATTTACACCTTGCTTTGCATCTAATTTCCACTAGTGCAATAACCCTAAGTATTATAGTCGACAACAACGCATGTTATAAATAGTTCCCACGAAGCACTTAAATTATTTGTTGAACATATATAAGGGCACATACATCGAAAGTTCAGATGATAAAATAAGCAATAGATTAGATTATATTGCAAGGGCATTACAACAGTGACGAAATTGCTTACCGAACTAACTAACGAAAGCACTGGTTGTCATGGTAGAACAGATGATCGTTCGCCTATCCGGTACAAATGTAATGATGTCCCACATTTTCTGCATATTACCTGACCCGTGTAAATTTGGAGATTTGTACTCGGATACCGCTCAATCCCGACTATGAAAGAACTCCACGGGGATCCGCAATGCTCCCAGCTATCGCCGAATGGGTGCCTTATGCCGTACGTCTCGGGTGTATAAGACAGAATTTTTTGGTCTTTTTGATGTGGATTTCTGCCCTCCCACATGGGCATGTCATCCCAATTCCCGGCGTCCTCTATGTTAATACCACCCGGGTTCCCGGATGGTCTGCGTAACGTGTCAAGGATTTGTTGCGTGGTGCGGACCTCGGCCGGCTGCTTCCCCTTGTCCCTTCCTCTTCGAGAGGAGGTACCCTCTTGCACCTCTGGTGTGTTGGCCGTTGGCGGACACTTGCCGAGACGCCGCTCTGCTTCGCTCGCACTCCACTATATGGTGCGGGAGGTGTGTGTTGGGTTTATCGTTGTACAACCGAGCGTGCCTGCGATCAATGCAAGATGCCCGCTTTGACCGTTGAATAACACCGTAGGCGTACTCGGGGTCTGGCTTTTCTGGGCGGTAGTAGCACCACGGAGAGGGTTGCTCCCCCAGTTATCCTATACAGAAAGTTTGAGATGTGGGTGGTATGTCTCCGGGTCCACCCAGTTGAAGTAGCCGCACCATTCATCCTCGGCCAATAGGCACCGATAGAATCTCCGGTCTGCTAGTTCATCGTGACAGGTATCTACCACTGCCTGAAGGCCGTGTTCACAAAAGTCGGGCCTTTCGGGTGATCCTTGAGGAGATTTCTCCTTTAACTCCAGCAATTTTGCAATTTTCTTTTCGAACTCCTGTATGCGATGAACTGGTTTAGAATTACTACTTTGTGAGTGAAACATGAGTATGTCGCATGAAACTCACCCATTGGTTGGCCCCTTGACCACCGGCCCTGAGCTCTGGTCGATCTAGAGCGGGGACTATCCTGGCGGCCTCTCCCACCGGGTGAAGTTCTCGGGCGAAGCGGGGTAGGCGTCATGGCAGTTGTAGATAAATTCAAAGTCACGCCGTTCTAGCCCGTCGATCCATTGGAAGAAGCAACACCGGTCCTTGTGCTGACAAAAGAAAGAACGATGCATGAAATGGTACTGTTAGCCTGTACTTTATGGATACAAGTAGGTTTACCCGGTAGGGGCGGGCACAACAGTAGTGAGCGCGGGCGGCCGTCTCTCCGTGGGTAGATTGCATCATCTTCGCCGGAAGGTTGCGATCGCATTCCGGTGCAACAACTCAGAATCAGCGCCCACGCCATCGTATCTGGGTATTCGGGGCGGGATGACTTCTGCTTGCTGAAGAGGCGACGGTAGAACGACATCGTGCCCTAATTCATGTAGATTCAGCTGACGTTTATTGCTGGTTTGGCGGTGTTGGATGTCTACCCCTCGGTCGGTTTTATAGTGGTAGTGAGGGGTTACTCCACACAACTACAACACTTGTCCATTTTGACGGCCTGGCATCCTTTGCGAAAAGTTGCACAACGTGTCACCCTTTATCAAAGCTGCACGACCTGTCACCTTCTGAGAAAGGCTGCACGACCTGTCACCCTCTGAGAAAAGCTGCACGACCTTTCACCCTCTGTCAAAGGCTGCACGACATATCACCCTCTATCAAAGGCTACACGACGTGTCACCCTTTTTCAAAGGCTGCACGACCTGTCACCCTCTGAGAAAAGCTGCACGACCAAAGTAGACAGTGAGTGGTCACTTCGAATTGTGCTAGCATGTATGACAAAGTTTTGTCACTTTTTAGGGTGAAGAGTGTTGTCACATCAGTCAGGGATAGCTGCCAGCAGCGTGTTGTCGCATCGCACGGACAAAGTAGCTACGTGTGTGCTGTCCTATCGACATGACAAAGGTACTGGTAGCGTATTTACAAATAGCGCCACGAAAGTAAAAGATTATATATAGCACAAAACTTGATAAATAAAACTAACATATGTCATATTACATGAGCTAAGAAAGTAAAAGACGATATTGTTTACAGTACATCATGTGTAAAAGAAACAAACTAGCTAGGGCCCCTATGCGGTGCAACACCTCATGTGGTCCCAAGCCTCCTACTACGCTGCACATGTCCAGACGGATATGTGAGCTGGTTAGGGGCCTGTCCACGAGTACTCCTAGGAGGCCGGACCGGGGCTGGCGGAGTAGCGAAGGCGTCCTGTGTCGGCTGAGGTGGGCCGGGGGACGATGCAAGCTGTGACGAACCAAGTACCACACCGCGGATCACGATAAGGATCCACGAAAGTCAAGTCCTCGCCCCGAAAGTACCGTAGTCCCCGAGGTGCTCGCGACTCGTCGGCGAGGATCGGCCGCGTTGACAAACTTTTCAAGTTAGAACGACACGCTATATGAACAACAAAATATATGAAAAGAGACCACCCGATGTACCGTTCATCGGACGACGCCGGTCCGATACACCGGAGCCCCGTGCAGTCCGAGGAGGGGCGGTCGAGGTCTGCCTGTGTCGACCTCGTACAACAGACGAACGAGGGGGGACCTGTACCACGTCGTCCGCCCTTGGCCGCCTACACGACGTCAGGTGTACGACACGGTGAGTCAAGTCCTGAATATGGCGCAGCGCCCCTCGAAGGCCGTCCGCTGTGACCCCTATCGTATGGTTGGCACCGACCGCCTGTATCAACGCCGACGTCGCTTCGTGTGCCTTCCTGGCATGGTCGCTCTGCGAAAACGATAGGAGGCTAGTTAGTTAGCATAATTTTCAAGACGTTACATTGAATGACAAATGGAAGGAGTACCAACCGTGCGGTGGAAAGCAGAGTCTGGCTGGGTGGGGTACGTGTCGGAAGTGGTCGGATCGTGCCTGGGAGGTGACTCCACGACACGCACAACTCGAACGCGGGTGCGCGTGCTGTAACACTCGATATATGCGTCGTACGTGCCGTGGTCGTAGGGGCAGTCTCGTCGATCACATCCGCAAGAGCCGCGCCTCATCGCTGCGCATGAGGTACCATGCGTGCTGCCCAGCTCTGCGTGCCGACGAAGCCTTTGCGTGTGTACCTGCAAAAACGAAAGCGCAACATTAATTTGCAAGCCACCGAGATCGTAAGTACTAATAGAAGGGAAAAAATGTAGAAATACGAACGAGTGCACGACTGCTGGAATGATGTCGCTTGTGGGTACTGGGAACGCCTGCCGCAGACCGAACTGCCTCATGACGCGGTGGGCGGCGTACGGCTCGACAAACATGTCAAACACCAAGTGACGTCGTGTCAACCAGTACGCCGCGTCAGCAGTGCACTGCAGCGACAGGCCATGCGGCGCACGTGCCTGGACAAGCTCAGGAACGTAGGGGCGCCATATGACGCGGTCATCTGTGAGTTGGTCCAACATCGCTACGTACTGAGGGTACGAAGCGTGCGTCGTAACTGGGGTGAACCGCGGCTGCAAAAGAAAACAACATAGATGAACGTTAGTACATCACGTGGAGAATTAAAAAAACAACATACGGCTACGATAGATAGTACTGACCGGTCGACGACACCACAATGCCCCCATCATCGAACGATCAACCTCGTCCCCGGGAACCCTGTAGAAGGCTGGGCCGTAAGCTGACAGGTCTATCTGTGGTCGTCCGATCTGGAACCTCTCGAACAACCACAGCTGTAGTAGCAAAGGGCATCCGGCGAGAGTGGACGAGTCGAACACGCGACGACACCCATCGCACAGTGCCCGGTATGTCGCGGCAAGTACCGCAGGTCCCCAAGCCAGCTGCGGGATCTCCTCCAAGTCAACGTCGACGATCGTCCTCGCAAACTGGATCATGTGCCTGTCGACAGTGTCTCCGTGCAACGAGCAGAACAAGACCCACCCGAAGAGCCACAGAAGGTACGCCTCCAAGTGCCAGGCGACGGCCTACTCCCCAGCTCCGTCTACCATCCTCTCGAGCTGCAGAAAGTAATGGTTAGGTTGTTAAATGTAATGAAAATCACACACGGTGAGTCAAATCACATACGACAAGGAAAAATCGCACTTACGTAGAACTGCACAAGCCACCGCTGCGTCGGACCGTGCGCAGCTACGAAAGTCGTGTACTGTGCCTGGGGTAGCACCCCCTCGAACCGGTGGAGGATATCTACCTGCCACTCTGGGTCGACGTATGCAGGAACCACTGCATCCCCTGAGCAGGGCAGGCCTAGGAGGTAACTGACGTCCTATAGTGTCGGCGCCATCTCACCACACGGTAGGTGAAAAGTGTGGGTCTCAGGCCGCCACCGGTCCACTAGAGCAGTCAGCAAGCTCCTGTCGTAAGGGAACCGCCTAGAGGCACCCCATCGGTCCTGCACATCCGCGGCGGTCGCCTCGACCATACGGGCAATGTAGTAGTAGGCCGCCGCCTCAACTCGCAAAAGAATGTGACAAGTATTATTGTGGTGTGTGTCGAAGACATGAGTACAACACTGCGACGAAATTGAACTAACCTCGGGATCCATCGCGAATCGAGACGCCATGCCCTCATGGGGGTGCGCAAGCGCAGGGCCCCAAGCTCCAACGCCGCCTCCCCACCTGCGGGGCAAGGTCGCTAACGGCTCGGTGAGTCGCGTCGACCGACGGTCAAGCAACTCGATAACCGTCCGCCCGCTATGCCTGCAATTAAAAATGTTTATGTTACTACAAGGTGTAAAAAAGGTGCAAAATAAATACAACAATTACAAATAGAATATGAATGGAACAAGTACTGTCGTAATTTAGAGCACACGTAATACATGAAAGTAAAAATGTTCATCTATGTGCAAAGCGTTAAAAAGATACAAAATGAATACAACATACTACACTCTCATTTAATCAAGTACAATAACATTCATAGTACATATTTTGACCACACGTACGAATTCGATACAAGCAAATGAAATTCTAGTGTATTGAAGTAAAACACAATTTAGTACGGAAAGACCATATAACACTTCACGGCTTCTGAATCTTCGGGCAACTCTTGAAAGAGTGCCCTGTCTCCTTGCAAGCAGAACATTTCTTTACGCGGCGGCCACTTTCAGCGGCGTCCATATCATTCCTTATACACCTGGATTGCCTTCTTCCTACTCCCTTTAGCTTGCTCATGTCTGGGACCCAATGTGTATCCTCCTAGCTTTTGTGCTCCGTGAATAAACCCACCACTCGAAAACCGTACATTTCCGCGCTCCAAGTTGTAGCTACAGCTTCCTTACTAAAGAATTGAGATATGAATATACCTGGATCCATATGAATCGTCGAGCAGGCAGCCATAACATGGGAGCATGGCCTGTGTAATAGATGAGGCTTATTGCAGGTGCAGACACAAGTTTGCCTGTGTATGATGCATTCGTGAGCAACTTTCCGTCGGTTCGTCCCACGACCGGCTTTCTCCTTGCACATCACCTCAAACGGAGCTCCTCGCACTCCATCTTCGTTGCTGCGTGCATCTCCCCCTTCTTGCCTTTGTCCTCCATGTAGGCAGAAATCATCTCTGAGTACTTCATAGCAGGATCGTTCATGCGCGTGATTGCCCTTGCATGGCGATCAACGAAGTACTTTGTGATGCCACGAAGAACACCCTCAACTATACCAACCAAGGGAAGGGGTCTCAACCCTCGCATCACCCAGTTGTAAACCTCCGCAAGGTTTGTTGTCATGACCCTATACCTCGCACCATCGGTGTCGTAAAGTAGAGCCCATTTCTCCCTAGGTTCATGCTCTATCCATTCGGAGAAGCATTTCAGAGCCCTCCCAATCCTTCGAACCAGGTGGGGAGGGTCAGTGGGTAACTCCTCCAGCGCGACTGGGGCCTCCCCTATGGCCGGGGCTACCCTCTTCGTTGCCTCAGCTGTGTGCCTCGATGTCAGCTCATCCAATTTCTTCCAGAGTACATCAAACTTTCTCTGCTGGTTCTGGTCGCAGAACCTCTTGAAAAGCTTTGTTATCTCCTTGTTCCTGAACTGCTTGTAGAAGTTGGCACCCATATGGCGCTTGCACCACCTACTACGCAAATCAGGCCATGGATGAGTCTCATCCACACCTTGCTTTGCAATCAATAATTGCCCTCAAAGCCCGGTATGCCGATCGTGTATGATACACACTCCGTGCGATGAACGACACCGACTTTGACATTCGTAGGAACCAATGCCGCCTATCGTGTTTTCACCTCCACGAATGCGAAGCGCCACGGGAGAACTTGATTATTGCCATCCACTCCTATGGCAGTCAATATCTGCCCTTTGTATTTACCAGTCAAAAATGTCCTATCCACACATAACAAAGGACGACAATGCCTAAACGCATTGATGCATGGGCCTAAAGCGAAGAATGCCCGCTTCAAAACCATCTTCCCAGAGAAGCGCTGCGAAGGATGCTCACAAATGTCCACATAAGTTCCAGGATTTCTCTCTTTTATCACCTAAAGCAAACCAGGCAAGTTCTGGTAGAAGTCTTCGTACGTGCCAAACCGTGTTTCCAATGTCTTCTGCTTTGCTCTCTATGCCTTCGCGTAGCTTATTGTATACTGGAATCTCTGTTGTATTGCGAGTACGATGGCCCGTGGCTCTAAATCTAGGTTGCCTACAATCTCTCCGTACATTGCATTGGCAATAAAGCCTGATGATATGTTCCGGTGTGACTGCGCAGACTCCGTTAGTACGCATGTATGTGGGACGACTATAGAACACATCCAAATGGTGTCCCATTTAGGCTGGTGCGCATGGACACGCCACGGGCAACCCTCCGTCTGGCATTTGACATCATACACCCGCTGATCGAACTTTACAACCTTGAAGGTTCTGCGCAACGACACTGCCCATGCTATTACTGCTTCTTGAACCTCACTCTTATTCTTGTAAATTGCACCTTGTCTCACCTCATTCTGATCATACTGCGAAGGAAACTGTTCACCATCGTTCACCACCAGCCTGTCGAACGGATACTCATCCCACTCTGCAAGGAATAGATCTTCAGCGGCTTCATCATTACTTAAAGCCTCATAGTCCTCATTCTCTGTGTCCATCGCTTCGACCACTGATTCAATATTTTCTCCCTCGTCTGCCATACCCATTGCTTCTTGAACCTCTTCCATTGCAACATCAGCTCTCACCTTGCACTTCGTACTGACCCGAACCTACATCCTACTCTACTAAGCCTTCTCTACTTCTGCTGCTCTCCCCAACTTCCTCTGGTTCTTCACCAACAACCTCTTGCTGCGTCGCATGCCCGGTATTGACTTTCTCAAATGCTTGTGCCAATAACACTAATGGCCATCCTTTCTCAATTGCAATTCTTACGCATTTAACTCCAAGATTTCGGCCCTCTCATTTCCATTAACTCTCAGTATGTGCAATCTATTCTCCGGCAAACTACTCCGTGTAACTTCAGATCATGCAATTCACGATCCAAAGAGAACATGTAGTACAACCATCTCATAACCGTAGCCCATGAACGCTAGCCTCTACACTTGCGAAATGACTTAGATCTACCCCTTCAACACCCATGTGCAGAACTCCTTCTCCATAATATATTTTAAATTTCACTCTATCATCCATACCTGTCATGCAAATCCATCGAATTCTTAACATGTGCACAATTTAACGCTACATTGTACGACTAATAATGATCACAAATTTGAATTCTAAGAACGTAGTTTAATTCATTTTTCTTTCGGTCCATACTTGCCGGCCAGCGTTTAACCAGTAGAGTTGCAATATTTCAATTCTTACAAATTCTTCATATTCCGTAATCATTTCAAATTTCTATGAGAACATGACTAAACTAATGTGTCAGGAACCTCTATAGATTGAGTTATTTTTCGGTCCTGACAATTTTAGCTAGCCAGCTCTACATGACATCTCTGATTTCTCAGTACACAAATAACCGAATTTGGATTCTACATTTCCAGTTAAATTAAAATTTATCCAGAATCTCTAATCAAAAAACTATTATTACAATCAAAATTTTAATCCCTACCTCTAGGTCATCCCTACATCAAAAATTTATCCACAAATTCTAATCAAATAACTATTATTACGATCAGAGAACCTACAAGTCCTCTACGAAATTTTAATCCGTGCATCTAACAATTATTAATTGCTAACTAATTCATATAACTAAACATCTGTCCATACCGACATAACTATAAATTCCTAACTAATTCATCTAACTAAACATCTATCCGTACCGAAATAATTATAAATTCCTAACTAAGTCAACTAGCTAAACAACTTGCATCAGGTACTCATTCCTAACTAAGTCATCTAGCTAAATAACTATTATTACTCTGTTTAATCTGATTACTATATTACATATTTAACATTTAAATACTTACACAAAAAAAATTAGTACCTGACGCAATGCAGATCTCCTCCTCTCCCTTTCTCCTCCTCCTCCTCCCTCTCTTCTCCTTCTTCTTCTCCTTCTTCCTTCTCCTTCTCCTTCTCCTCCTCTCTTCCTCTCTGTTTTTTTGGCTGTGCGCGTGCGCTCGGTGGATGGCTCGAGTGGGGGGCCAGGCTGCGCGTGGCTTTATATAGGTGCTGTCTGTCGCCATTTGAAATGGCGATAGAGAGACTGTCGCCATTTAAATTGGCGACAGAGGCGACGATTGCTCTCTGTCGCCGTTTCAAATGGCGACAGAGAGCCTGTCCCTATCTGAAACGGCGACAGACTGTCTGTCGCCATTTGAAACGGCGACAGAGAGCCTGTCCCTATCTGAAACGACGACAGACTGTCTGTCGCCATTTGAAATGGCGACAAGTGGGTAGATTTGTATTTTTTTCCGGCATATTATTTTTGTAAAATAGAATAAAAATAGTATTATTTTAAAAAAAACCGTGTTTGCAGTCCTGGCGCAAGGGCTTCTCCACAGCAACTCCAATTCTCCATGCATTGAAATGCCTCCGAATCGAGTACATTTTTGTGAGTTGAATTTTTTTATTAGAGTTTAAATTTTTTGATGAATTTGAAAATTTCTAAGTTGAAATTTCCGACTTGAAATTTTATAGTCAAAGCTTTTCAAACCAAATTTTTTTAGTTAAAACTTTTCAAATTGAAAGTTTTTAAGTCGAAACTTTTCAAAACAAATTTATTTGAACTGAAAGTTTTTTAACCGAAAATTTTTGAATTGAAAGATTTCAGAGTTGAAACTTTCTAATTTAATTTTTTTCTCGAGTTGAAACTTTTGAAAAAAATTTAGCTGAATTTTCAATCGAAACTTTTTGAACCGAAAGTTTTTGAATCGAAACATTTCGAACCGAAAGCTTTTCAATTAAAATTTTTTTGAGTTGAAACTTTTCGATTATAATTTTTTCGAGTTGAAACTTTGCGATTTGAATTTTTCTGATTGAAAATTTTCGAGTTGAATTTACAATTGAAACTTTTTGAACTGAAAGTTTTTGAATCGAAACTTTTCAAACCGAAAGCTTTTCAATTGAAATTTTTTTGAGTTAAAACTTTTCGATTATAATTTTTTTGAGTTGAAAACTTTTAGATGAAACTTTCTAATTTAAAATTTTTTATTTAAAACATTTTTGAGTGAACTCTTGCCTGCTCTCTTTGCTCGCTCGTTCTCAAATATTAGCCTAGAAATTACATGAGCTCTTTCTAGACTCAATTTCGCACCATGTGTTTTGTATAGGAGTGATATTAGCCTAGAAATTACATGAGCTCTTTCTAGACTCAATTTCGCACCATGTGTTTTGTATAGGAGTGCAGAATAGGCCACTAAGCGCAGGAAAAGGGTAAAATAAACTTCCGCTTGGAAAAAGGGGAGTTATGTCCAGAGAATGACACGTGGTGTGCTAGAGAGAGACCTACGGTTGTGTCGCTAAAGTCGACCGTAAAATAATTGTACCCGTGGTTTATTGAATGAATAATAGATCCGGATCCAAGAACAATGAAGATGGTTGTATCCTCTTCCTTCGTGGATTATATATGAAAAAAACCATGATAATACTTGGAAGAATTAGGTACCAATTTAATTATAAAAAGACTAGGAACAGTATCGGTCAATAGCCCAAACAGTAGGATAAATCTCCACCGTCAAATTGACTTTATGCAAGCCATCTCATTATTATCCTATCCTTATCAAAAACTATCATCAGGCTCTGCATAATACAAATTTTTCCGTTCCATTCCATTCCGTCTCTCTCTCTATTCCCAGCACTACCGTAAATAAGCCCGGTACTGCCGGATGAACAGTACCCTAATACTATCAGGGGTACTGTAGCGGTAGTGCCGCACTATAGTGAATCAGCCCCAGTGAATAGTAAAAATTAGCACTGCTCAAAAAGAAAATTGATGAATCTTTTGATCGACTGATCCAAACACTGTGAAATTTTGTGAACACCTTCCTATGGATGTTAGGAACCTATTCCAACCTTCAATCGCAAGGATTGACGTAGAAGTTCCGACCTTGTTCCAATTTAAGGAAGGGTGCACAAAAACGGATCAAAAACAAAAACTTAGCCCTCAGCTAGCTCGTGGATTCTTGATGATCCTAGATGATTTCTCACATATCATAGCAAGCTAGAACACAAGACAAGAATAACAAAAACCAGATCTTCCAAAAATGATCCTCTAAAGAGCAAAAGATCGGTTTCTTGCAAGGAAGAATACAAGATTTGCCTAGATGATTGGGATATGGTATGAAGAAGATTTATCCATCAATCATACATCCTCAGCACAAAATCCACAAGCATTTAAAAGGAGGGAGGCAAATCCAAATGTGCGGAAAGTAAATTACAAGAATGTAAATTGCGGAAGTTAAAGACTGAATTTAAGTCATAATGTAAATGCGGAAAATAAATTCAGAATCGAGAAAATTAGATTTTCATTTTTGGAAAGGAGGTTTACCAAGCCTCACAATAAAGTGGGCAAAGCTCAAAGGAGCACCAAAACCTCAAAACCTTCAAAGAGGAAAAGGCTACCCCTACCTCTCTATTTATACTACTCTTGAGTCATCCTCCACCCTTGCATGAGTTCCTTCAACCCTAAGAAACACCATCAAGGACTAGGATTGACTCACTCACTCATACATGGGCTAACCCGAAACCCACAACCATAACGGGTTTTGCATGCCTCTCAAAGCATACTAACTAAACCCGCTATTCTATCTTCTAAATCGCGATCCAACGACCCTTCTTGATCCGAGCAGCTCCTAGCTAGCATCTTAACCATTCCTTGTCTTTTAGGTTTGCAGCAACTCCGTCTCTGATCATCTTCCGGCGATCTTCGACCATCTGAACCTCCGGCGCACCTTGTCTAGTCCTGATCATCCTCCGCCTCACTATGATCTATCACCGTCACCCTGCAACCATAAAAAATAAGGAAAATCCATCACATAGCAATGTCCAAATTGATATGCAATAAACATCACAAAATCATATTTTAATATTCAATTTGCTCAAGAAGTCAGCACTGTTGTCTACACCAGGCCGGTAGTTCCGCTCGGCACAACTTAAAGAAAACCCTCTCTCTGGAAAATAACTACCGCTCTCCAGGTCGGTAGTGTCGCAGGGTCGGCAGTACCGCTCTCCCAGGTCGGTAGTGCCGCCCAACACTGACAGCAAGACAAATTGAATTCAAATTCAAATCAAACTCAAACTCAAGCACAACATGCTCAACCACAGTCAATTACTTATCACCATGAAGAATAGACCTCCACATGGTTTTTCAATCTCCCCCTTGATTTGTATATTGACAAAATCCCAAAAGGCATAAATTTGAGTTTGAAGGTAAAAAGAAGAAAGCAATTTGAAAGTAAAGCCGAACTTGGTCAAGAGAAAGAGAGAATAAGATCATGACCAAGTTGACAATAAGAATTTTAGAGCAAAACTGAAGAAAGAGCAAGTTTTCCATAAAAACTCTAAAAATCCAAAGAGCTCAAGTATGCTTATGATCCTTAAAATTAGCAATTTTCACTGATCGTAAGAGTCAAGATGCATTCACATTTTTATCTTTTAATGATGCATTTTCTACAATTTCTCCCCTTTTTGATAATATAGGCATCAAGATGACATTTTCTCTCTCTTTACACATGTATGCATGAAATGCATCATAAAAGAGCTTTTGAAGATTATCCAAGTGACCAATAATGACACCAAGCTACTCAAGTTTAGATTATACTAAACAAAGACATGTCTAAGGGCAAGTGTCAATTTTGCTAGCAAGTATAAATAAGACTATGTCATTTTTGCATGATTTAACAAGTGCAACACTAAACATAGTTTCTAAACTAGAAGCAAAGACATACAATGGATCAAATAGAGAACCTAGAGTTCAACCTACTCAACACTTTGAGAAAGCTAGATGTGCATATAAGGTCCTTCGGGCTCACTTATCTTTAATGCAAATTTTTGCTTTAAGACTTCAAATGACATAGTGGGGTGCAAATATTTGACATTATTTGCATTCTTTACCCACTTATATTTTTTAAATTTTATTTGCATTTTTTAAGATATTGACTCAAGCCATAGTCGATAATCTCAAGAAGAATTCTTAAGAGAATGGTCTTGGTCATACACGATACATTCCAAGTGCAATGAGAGGCAGTCTTGTGAATGTAAAGTGTTGAGATCAATTTTGTAAAAAAGAGTCAAATTTTTGTTTTTATTTTAGCACATAGATTTATGAGCATGTGAAGGACTCGAGTATGGATCAACCTAGCTTTACCCAAGTTGCTATAGGGACTCTAGCAGAATCCAAAAATTTACAAATAATAACATATGCACTTTGAGAGGAAACATAGTAAGTAAAAGCAACATGTTTCATCAAGTTTTCATTTAAAGCTTTAATTTTCAAATTTTAACATGCTTAGCAAGATGAATCAAAATGAATTTGGGCATATCTAAGCTAGCATTTTTCTTCATAAAAGTAGCAGGGTGCATAACATGAATAGTAGCTCATTTGCATAATAGACAAAGCTCATAAAACAGAAAATGAAGTCTATATGCAATGCATGAAATAGGTTCTCAAACTCTCCCTCAACAAGTGAATCAATTTTAAGCACAAATCTGGTTCAAGTTGAGTTATTAGCAGAATTAAGCTCAAGGAAGGTCCAAATGAACTCAATCGAAACCAGATGTACAGAGTGAGGAGAAGAAATCAAGAAATAGCAAGCTGGGTGGCTATAGAGCATAGAAAAGATAGTAGAGAACACTATGACTCAGACTCGCTCTCATTTTCTCCAATGACTGATATAGGGAAGCTGACTCTAAATCCCAAGCTAAGGAGTGCACACAGACCTTGTCTACCCAGGGGGCCCAACACCTGCTAGACTTATAAGACTGCAAGGGAACTCAACCTATAGAGAAGAGAGAACAACTAATTGTGCATGATAGTAACCTATAGTATAAAATGAGAAGACTATGAAAAGCATGCCAGAAGTCTAAATGAAGTGAACTCAAAACTATAGAAATAAGTCCAATATCACCCAAAAGATGCAAAAGAAAGTAAATATTGGAAGAAAATATATATATATAATACATAATATATAAACCAGCTCCCCCTCAAGAGATGCCATAAGGGTACACAACTCCAAGCTCTCCTCTCAAGACCATAAACCTAGAGCTATCCAATGTCTTGGTAAATATATCGGCAATCTGGTGGTCACTCTACACAAACTGAAACACTATATCACCCTTCTTCACATAGTCTCTAAGGAAATGATATCTAATGTCTATATGCTTGATCCTAGAGTGTTGCATTGGGTTTTTAGCAATACAAATAGCAGAAGTGTTATCACAGAAAAGTAGAACACTCTCTATCTCTAACCTAAAGTCCTGCAAGGTTAAAAATTGTCCACCCCTAGTTGGAGCTGTATAGTAGTAGTAGATGTACATGAAGATGATATCTATATCTACTAAGTTCCTTTTGTTAAGTAGACTAGATATAATGGCAGTCCAAGCAGGTGCTGCTCTATGGACACCCCTAGCTCTATGGTTCATGTATTTTATTATGTCTTGTTAATTAGCCCAAGATGGCAGCGTAGTTGGTGCTTGTACCTTCTATGGACACCTCTCTCTGTCATATATTTCGCGTGTTAAGTCTTTTATGTTGGCTGCCATTTGGTGTGTGCCATTTGTGTCCCCTCAGTATTTGGGAATTAGGCCTGTTTAAGTTCTGATCATCGGTATGCACTTGTTGCTGTGAATTTCCGTCCTGAATGCTTAGCTCGATATTGGACAAGTGCTGCACTTTGCTTAGCTTGCCTATCGCAAGACTGTCCATTGTCCTCCTAGAGTTGTCATTTGTCAGTGATGTGATATCATAATCCTTAGCAGTTCGATTTCTTATCCGGTCGATCAGCTGGTGTGCATGGTTTATAATTTTCGACTTCTCATCTATGTAAGAGCCACCTGCTTAACAGATTCTAAGGAAACCAGTGACAGGTCGGCATGGTATGGTACACATCTGAACAAGGATGATCCATTGAATAACAAAAATTATCTAACTTTAATATGCTTTATCAAACAAATTAATACACTCTCATAACTTACTTTTCATAGATACTTAAAAATAAGCAAAGCAACCACAAAATGAGCCTAACAGGTTCAATTTCTTATCTGTTATGTTGTGAACAGAACAATGTTATCGGTTGTAACTCATTTTTTTTACCTCATTGCTGCGCTATATTCAGGGTTACAATGGGTGAATAATTTCCTACCGATAAGATGTGTTCGGCTTGGATTCGAATAGTTGTCCGATTCGGTATCGGTTTCAGATATTTTATTTCGAATTTGGGAGTGTACTATCCATCCAGCGGCTCGGGATATTCTTCGTAATTTTTGGATATTTCTAGATAAATTTTTCAGATATCCGAAAATCTGGCCCAGTACAAACCTAGTTACTCGGTCCTTCGGTCCTAACCAGTTCGACCGTCGTTCGGCATCACACACACGCCTCAGATTCACATCGCTCGCCGCCGCCGCCCTTCGTCCCTCCTGCATCAACCGCCACCGCCCCTCCCGCTCATCCTCCAGCTGAGAAAGGGAGCTCAAATGATAGAGATAACTATTGAATAATTTGAGTTCTCTTCTTGTCATCGAGTTCAACTATGCTGATAAACAACCTGAAAAACCGCCATCTAGATATCGCTCTTGCAAGGGTGGAAACAGAGAAGAGGAACCCTTTGATTAAAGCATGGGAGGAGAACGAGAAGATAAAAGCTGAGAAGTATGTTACTGGCTTACATTCATGCATCAGTGTGCTTTTTCAGTAGAGTTATCACTAATCTGTTATAGCGCATGTGCATATTGCAATTTGCGATTGAGCTCTTCAGCCATTTGAATAGTTTCAACCAGTTAATCAGAAGCTCTATATGGCTTTCTGTTAATAATATGTCTACTCTTACTACCAAGTCAGTGAGGATATGCAAATCCTGTTTAATTCAAACAATAACGAGAAGACCTAGAGAGCAAGTAACATTTTTAAAAAAAATACTACAGATATCATGTGAAGAAGTTATATACTTATATCTATTCTCTGTTGTTGAAATCATTATACACGTTCGTTGAAGGGATGATCTGAAAATTCCTAACCTTGAATTAATTGACATCGATGCCACAGGGTTGCTAAGAAGCTATCTGCTATTCTCTCATGAGAGAACACAAAGAAAGCGAAGATAGAAGCTCAACTGAAGAAGAATGAGGTAATTTCTTTATGCCTAACCTTGAATCAATTGACATCCATATCAATCTTTGTTCTTCTTTTCACTATGGAAGTGGTCATGGTCATGTACTCATTAAATTGCTATAATTCTGTTGCATTCAAACTCATACGGTTGATTAAATGTTGTTATATGTGTGTTTTATACGGTATCTATTTTCGTACGATATTCGATAAAAAATATCCGATAACGTATCGATTCCGCTTCATATTCGCTTCGAATCGGTAATCGATATGATATGCGCCGTATTCATATCTGACTTTGATTCTAACAAAAAATATGGTTTAGTATACGAAAATAGTGATATTCGATCGAATCTGAGCCGATTGCACCCCTAGCTACATTGTACTACACTATTCAATCAAAGAATCTTTACCCATTCTGCTATGAAATTGCTGTGCTATATTGTGCTACGCTATTCAATCAAAGAGTCTATCGATTCTGCTATGACTATGAAAGATAATCTCAAACTTTTCCGATTAAGAAAAGATACTCTCAAATAGTTATATATTCCGAAGTAGAAAAAAATTACAAGAAACATCTAATGCACGGTAGTTAGTCTCACTGGGCTACCGCGTCACCGTCGTCTCCACCCGCCTCTCCTTGCTTTCGGCACAGTCGCCGACGCCTTTGCCGCCCACCACCATGCTTTTGTTCCCTCGGCGCACCACCTTCTTTACCTGATCACTGCCTTAGCAGCCTACCGCCCCCAACATCTAACCATTGCCCTTGAGGTTCCGCTGAATCTCAAAACCTAACCAGGTAAATCCTAACTCCTTATCATCAGCGTCACTGATTCTTTTTTTTCCCTAAAAAAAGTCCTGTAGTTTATATTAGCTAGCTGAATATCCGTGCTTTGCTACAAATTAAAAGAAAAACGTATTACCCCAGCATGCTGAGTCGGGATCAGCCTGATAGTCCCACACCCTTAGGTCCACCTTCGTGCTCGGCCAGCTCCAACAAAGGTAGCATCGCCGTGTGCCCAATAGAGCTTCAATTGTTGTTAGAGAAATTTTAGGGACTCCACCAAGCTTCGACGAAAGTGGTATGGTGCCTCTGTGCTCGGTAGAGCTTCATTTTTTTTTCTTATTAGAGAATTTTTATGGACTCCACCGAGCTCTGCCGCGTGCCTAGTAGAGCTTCATTGTATTTTATATGTTTTGTTCTTATTTCAGGAATTTTAGGGACTACACTAAGCTCCGACAAAGGTGGTATCATGCCTCTTGCCCTCAGCTCGGGCTTTTTTCTCTGTTTTCTTGTCAGAGAATTTGTAGGGAGGTGGAATTTGTTTGTTGATAGATTGTTTTTTCTATTTTTATTAAAATATTTTTTTAGGAGGTAGGTCAATTGGGAGGGGAGAACTACCACCATCATCATCACCACTTAGATTCTTTTTAAGTTGTAAAGATAACAATACAAGATTAAAGTACAAAAGTAGCCGTCTTTTACATTGAAAACGAAACAACCTTTTATCACCGAGCCCTTGAGTTGAGGAACATATTGAACTTCTTTATCTTCTATGCCAAGACTCCAGATCATACAACGGCAACATGATTGCCATCAATCTCGTAAGTGAGCAATAATAGATTGTTAAGGATCTCTATGAATGTGAAGGAAATGTGCTTTGGTAAGCTGTTTTTCATCGAGAGAAAACTAGAGGAGATTTATTTATAACTAGCTCTTGCCAATGTCATGTTTAGTGTAGGCATCGCCTTTGTCGTTAGGACTGGTTATCGAGCTAGCTCGGCTTGTGCAAGGTCACCCAAAAAAGTAGCTCGGCTCGACTCGTTAAGCTAACGAGAGTTGAAAAACCAACTTGGCTCGGCTTGATAAAAAATTCGAGTTGCTCATGAGTAGCTCACAAGCCACGTCAGCCAAGATAAGCTGAGTTAAGCTAACTCACATGAGCTAGGGTAATTAATTAGGAGCTAAACTAAGCCACATCGTGAGCACACATCACATATTAACACATACATGCAATAGGAGAATTGCAAAAATGAACTGTAGTTAATTATCTAGCATATAAGTAAAACATAGGTAATTAGCCAGAAGTCGATTAGCAATCCTAACAATTACCGTCCAACCTAACATGATTACATAGACATACATTGATTTAAATATTCAGCTCATTAAAAGTCTTCACATAAAAAATCATCACGATAAATATTTAGTTACCGAGTGTCGACGATCGGGACCGTCGACCGCAAAGAGGGGGGAAGGATCGTACGAAGGGCGAGGCCCAGAGCCTCGTCCGCCCGAGAAGGAGCCTCGGCAGACGCGTAGCACAGGGGAAAAGGACAGTCGAACAGGGGATACGAGGTTTATACTGGTTCGAGCCCCCTAGGTCGGGTAACAGCCCTACTCCAGTCTTGCCCGTAGGCGAAAGGGGACTAAAGGCTCCTCGGGGGAGAGCTACAAGAGGAGCTCGACCTCGGGATCGCTCGGGGGCAACCACTAAGGGGAGCTTTGTGAACGGTGGAGTGTACAAGTATTACTGCAGACGCATCTGCCTTCTTAGATTTCTTGGGATGTCGCCTTGTGCGATCTTACTACCGTTGTGTTCTTGCTATCCTCTCCCTCGATCGGAGTGGTCTTGACGCTTTATAGGCCTTTGGTGCTGATCTCGATGCTGACGTCGGGAGGTCGCCTGTGAGCTGTCGGGGGCAGTTAGTCCTAGTCCCCAGGCAGGGGGTCCAGCAGGAACTGTTGGGGAGTGGTTGACCCTAGTCCCAATGCCGGGGTTCTGACAGGGGTAGATAGCCCTTTAGCCCCTGCGCAGAGGGACTGGCAAGAGCAGGAGGCCCTAGTTCCCACACAGGGGACGGGAGTCATACATTTATAGAAGAGGAGACCTGTTTTACATTGGAGTCCGGGCTAGGGGTGACGAGATTGAGGAGGTCACCGGGGTCTACAACCGGTTCGGGGATAGCCTTGTCCGAGCTTGGGAATAGTCCCCCGAGCTCGGAGGAGGGCAGCTTAAAGCCCCTCCCCCCCGGGTGGGCACGGACACGTGTCAGGATGGCCGATCCCCGATAACCAGCCCCCGAGACTCAAGAAGCGGTCTGAGACTCTAGGTGCTCTTGAGTCTGAAGTCTTTCGAGGAGGGATCCCTTCGGCTGGGTTCGGGGTTTCTTAAGGCCGTTCTGGGGTGTTTTTGGCGAGATCGTTCTTGGCAACACTTGAATTCTAGCACCTTGTTTCTGAGTGGGCTCAGGGGGCCCAGGGGACCCTCGGACGGGTGAAGTCGGAGGGACGGTTTAGTGGATGCGTGGAAAGACACGCCCGTGCAGGGGTTTCGAAGGGCCCTGGCGCCTTGGTTGCCGCTCGCCGGCTACGAGCGCGCCTTTTGAGGTGGTGGTGACGTCGGTAGACGAGGCGACTTTAAAAACCAAGGGGAGCTTCAGCCTTCGGGCTTCCCTCTCCCTACTGCTCGTACTCTTGTCTTCTCCTTCCTTGCACTCCTGCGCCGGCGCCTTTTGCCCTTTGCTCTCAAACCCGTCCCCCCCCTCTCCTCTTCCCCCCGACCCTATGGCGAAGTTCGGGAGGAGTACGCTCACCATGGAGCGGATGAAGGGGATGGAGACCTTGGGGTTGCTGGATCCGTTCACCTGGCGGCTCCTGTCCGGGGAGAACGTGCCGCAACCTCGGGACGACGAGATCGTGAGCATGGAGCAATACATGCTCTTCGGACTGCGAACTCCGGAGAGCGACTTCTTGGTCGCAGTCCTTGCGCAGTGTGAGATCGAGCTTGTTAATTTGGTACCAAACTCCCTTCTCCACCTTTCTATTTTTGCTCATCTTTGCGAGGGGTTCCTGGGCATTCTTCCTACCCCCTCGTTGTTCTTCCGTTTTTATTCCTTGTCCTGTACCGCGAAGGACCCCGTCGTCGGGTGTCTCTACTTCCGGCTGCGGGCGGGACTCCCTTGTTCCTTCCTCCAAATCCTGACCCGGGACTCGCTCGGGCCGTGGGAGAAGAAATGGTTCTACCTGAAGAAGGGCGAGGGGAGCGGGCTCGCCTACATCGGTGCCGCGATCGACGGAAAGCGGGAGACCCCAGAGCCTGAGGAATCGGTGGCCGACGAGGCGGCGGTCGCCTTCGTCCATATCTGTGCCACGCTGGCTCAAGGCGGCGTGGTCGCTCAGACTACTTATGAACCGGTGTTTCCTCTTTAGAAGAGGTTGCACCCTTTCTTCGAGATCACCGGGAGGCACGACGCCACCCGGGAAGGCCACGAGGGTGAGCATTGCCCGACCTCAAGCTCTTTCGGGCCTTGGTCAGAGTTTCCTTATTTTCTTGATGCTCTCTTTTTTTTGGCTTCTTGCAGCACCGAAGGCGGCCTGGATTGCCTCGAGGATGCAGGAGATCTTTGGGAAGGCCGCCACCTCCTACGATCTCGGCGGCAATGTCCCCAGGAACATCTTGGGGCGGAGCAGCGAGGTAACGGCCCTCGCCTTGATCTTGGTCTTGGGAGCTCAGATTCGAGCGTTTTACCGTGATGAACTCATGCAGGCGACCAGGGAGCTCTGGGACACGGCGAAGCAGATGTTGCCGCTCCCCGGTCTGAACAAAGGCAAGAAGGGGAGTAAGAGCCCGGCTCCTGACGCCCCGAGGCCGGTTGCCAAGAAGCCCTACGTCGAGTGGGGCGATCGGGTCGTGGTAAGTTCGAATGCCCCGATCTCGGGGGCACCAGGGCCTGAGCTTGCTTTCCCCGTGCTCCCTCCTCGGTCCTTCTTTTACTGATCCTTGCTTCTCTGTCAGCAGCAGGAGGCGGCTTCCACCGCGCGGGCCCCGGATGCGCAGTCGGAGCCACGAGCTCTGGTGCTAAGCTCCCGAGGGGGATCTCCCGCCGCCGCCGCGAATCGTCGCGCCGTGTACGCCCTTCAGACATTTTTGCCGTCCCGCCCGCCACGGCGCTCGAAGGCCCGAGGGCACCGACCTTTCTGCGGTCCGTATGCAGGTCGGGAGGAGGACGACGGCCGCCTCGCGCCGCGACCTAGGCCGCAGCGGGCGCCACTTGTCGTGTCTTCCGAGGAGGACGAGGTGACCGAGGGAGGAGCGACCGAGGGCGCCGCGATCGAGGGTGCCGTGGTCGGAGGTGCCGCGGTTGAGGGCGCCACCGTCGGAGGTGCCGTGGTCGAGGGCGCCGTGGTCGGAGGTGCCGCGCTCGAGGGTGCCGCGGTCGGAGGTGTCGCGATTGAGGCGCCGCCGCCGAGGGCGCCGTGGTCGGAGGTGTCGTGGCCGAGGGCGCCGTGGTTGGAGGTGCCGCGGATCGAGGGCGCCGCGGTCGGAGGTGCCGCACGGAGGTGCCGCGGCCGAGGGCGCCATGATCGAGGCGCCGCCGTTGAGGGCGCCGCATCGCGCGCCCAGTGGAAGCGCCCTGCCACGAGTCCTTGGGAGGCGAGAGTCGACTTCCCGCGAGGGGTTTGGCGAAGAAAGCGAGGCTGCCGCGCACCCGCTCGGCGCAGTAAATACCCCCCTTCTGCCTTTCAACTTCGTCGAGGTAGGGTCGTCCGAGCAGCCCCGATAGTTTGTTGCACGCAGGACCTACACAGGGCTGACCGTATCAGCGGTGGTACGCCCGGCGGAGGTTCAGCGTTCGACCGCCGTTGTCCTGACCGAAGCGGATCGCCCCGGGTCCTTGGGGGGCGCCGGTGCTACCGCAGTGGCGGAGACCGCCGAGGATGGCACCGCGGATGAACTGCCCCGGGGTTCCGATGGCGCCATTGACCTGCTGATGCTGGAGGACCAGCTAGCGGCGGTAAGCGCACTTGTGGTGATTTTTCATTTTTTTCCTTTTCTTGTAGACGTAGTGATTTTTCCTTCTTCATTGTAGGGCCTACGGCTGATCTCCCAGGGGTATGGGGTCATGCGCGGGCATGTGCTCAGCTTCCGGGCCCTCCGTGACGCTATCGAGGTCAGCCAGAGGGACGCCGCCGAACTCAAAGCTGCTGCGGCGCGTGGTCGAGAGGAGGTTTTATGCCTGAGGGAGGCCCAGGCCCTCGAGGTCGCGCGAGTTGTCGAGCGCGGGGTCCGGGAGACTGAGCGCGAGCTGAATGCCGAGAGGGACCTTCGCCGCGGCGCTCTCCGAAGCCGTCGAGGAGGAGCGGAAGAAGGCAGAGGAGACCCTCGCCCGAGTTCGACGGAAGGCGCAGAACGTTCTGGATGAGAATCGTGCGAGCGCAGTGGTGACGATCCAGTGCCTCGAGCTCGAGGTCTCCGACATTCGCTCAAGGGCGGAAACCGCGCGGCAGGAGATGGAGGGGCTCCGGGAGTGCCTTGAAGCCGCCCGAATGGCCCGTGAGGAGAACTACTCGGTCGCGTCGGTCGCGCTTGAAGATCTCACAGCCGCACAGAAGGAGGCTGAGGGGCTCCGGACGCAGCTGGGGAATCAGGCCTCCGTGCGCGTAGAGGCGGAGACCGCACGCGAGGAGGCCGTGGAGCATCGGGCGCTATCCGGGGAGCTCGCGGCTGCTCTGAGGGCGTCTTCCGCCGAGCTCGAGGCCGAGGCGGCCGAGCTCAAGGTCAAGGTGACGGCGGCCGAGGCGACGACGGCTGCGCTTGAGAAGACGGCAGTCGGGTTGGAGGTGAGGGCCACAGAAGCGGAAGCTAAGGCGGCCGAGGCCGAGGCCAAGGTCGTCGGGCTTGAGGGAAGCCGCCTGTGGCTCAAGCGGGAAGAGTGCCCCGTCCAGCCTTCGTGGCGATCATGACCGGGTTGGCGAGCCGAGGCGAGGCGCCACACTGGGCGTGGGTCTCCGACCTCGAGTGGGAGAAACTTGCACGAGACATGTCTGTAGAGTAGGAGACTAAAGTTAGTGGATGGGTCGGGGGGCGAAAGATTCGCGCCCCCTGGTAAAGACGATGCATCTTTTTGCTAAGTTTTGTAAGGCCGTGTTTCTTTTTAGAAGACTTAGCTCGCTTGTTGGCCCGCGTCGCCTCTGTAGATTTCGCACGGCTTGCTCTGTAGAAGGGTCCGAACAATGCCGGATCCGTGACGTGGAGCAGGCGTGTTTCTACAGGGTTTCGCAAGGCGAGCCACTGCCTTTCACTCGAACCACTTAGTCTCGAACTGATGCTCAAGGTTAGATTAACCGAGGCCTCGCCCGAAATCACTCGGGCTCGGGCACGACTCGGGTTGAAGGCTGACCGAGCTAACTGATGCTCGAGGTCAGATTAACCGAGGCCTCGCCCGAAATCACTCGGGCTCGGGCACGACTCGGGTTGAAGGCTGACCGAGCTAACTGATGCTCGAGGTCAGATTAACCGAGGCCTCACCCGAAATCACTCGGGCTCGGGCACGACTCGGGTTGAAGGCTGACCGAGCTAACTGATGCTCGAGGTCAGATTAACCGAGGCCTCGCCCGAAATCACTTGGGCTCGGGCACGACTCGGGTTGAAGGCTGACCGAGCTAACTGATGCTCGAGGTCAGATTAACCGAGGCCTCGCCAGAAATCACTCGGGCTCGGGCACGACTCGGGTTGAAGGCTGACCGAGCTAACTGATGCTCGAGGTGGCCATGGGGGAATTAGTCAGCTCTTTGCGGCAGAGCGGCTTATTGCGATTGAGATCGTCCCCAGAGGTAATTTTAGATATCGCGACCTCCGAACCTGGGAATGTCATCAGGCTCGAGGTGCTCCTTGAGGATGTTTAATGGTCGGCAGCACAGGGGAATAGCCGGCTTACCTCGATAAGGATCGTTTTATTGCGGCCTCTGAGCTTGGGAATGCATCAGGCTCAGGATACTGACATCCCTGAGGCGAACCTAGAGAACGTGGCCTCAACTTGACCGAGGCCTCGCCTGGCAGTACTCAGGTTTGGGCACAACTCGGACTGGTCGGCCTGGGGTTGCCTGAGCACGCACGGATTTAGGCCTCAGTCCGCTCGTGAGCTCGGGAATGCTTCAAGCTCGGCGAGGCCCCCTCAGAGGGCGGTTTAGAAATTCGAACCTGGCCGCTTGGCCCCGGGGGAAAGGTCGGCTTAGTGCGCGGGCCAGCTTATCGCGACCGAGTCATCCCCGGTGGTGAATTTTAAAACTGCGAACTCCGAGCCCGGGAAATGTCATCGGGCTCGGGGCGCCCTCTGAGAACATTCAATGGCTGGCAGCACGGGGGAATGGTCGGCTTATCCCGATAACGATCGCCTTATTGCAGCCCCCGATCCTGGGGATGCCCAGGCTCGGGTTGTTCATCCCCGAGGCGAACCTAGAGAATGCGACCCCAGGCGCTGCAAAAAAGAACACGCATGGACGCTCCGAGCTGGGCTCGCCGCGTGACCTTACGGTTGCCCTTATGGTCACGCCGCGAGATCGCGCCGTTCGAGACGTCCTAACAGAAAGGAGAACTTTGGCTACAAGAAAGTAGACGGGGCCCTGGGTCCGAGGTCTTTTAAGATGGCGCGACCTTTGACGAAGGGACCTGTAACTCGGGGTCGTGGCGGAACGCCATCCCCCTTTATAAACCGAAAGAGGTTAGCGCCGCAGGCGAAGGAGACCTTTATTACGGGCGCATACCTGGGACAAACCAGAGTGTGGCGATGCAAGCGTCCGTGTCACGCTCTGGGTTGCGCTTGCCCGGGATACAGGAAACAAGCATGGCAGCAAGAGGAAACATCTTAACTTAGAAACAAATGAAGGAGGAGCGTTAGGCATAGAACTTCCGAAGCTGGCCTATATTCCACGAGCTCGTGAGCTCCTCGCCGGGACCGCCAGCGGATAAGCTCCGCGTGGCTTGGCCGAGACGACCACAGGGGCCTCCCACACGGGACATCTTGGTGCAGGAACGGTCTTGGATTCGCCTTAGGACCAGGTCCCCAACGCGGAAGCCCCTGGGTCGAACAGCTCGGGCAGCATGCCTGCGGAGATCCTGCAGATAGCGCGCCGAGCGCAGTAGTGCGCGGCACCTCACTTCTTCTGCCAAGGCGAGGTTGAGGAATCGCTCCTGCTCGAGGTCGACCTGGTCGACCGAGCTTGCCCTGACGGAGCGGAGCGCGACCTCGGGCGGCAGGATAGCCTCGACCCCGAAGACGAGTTGGAAAGGGCTCGTCCCCGTCGCCCGGCTGGATGAGGTGCGAACGGACCAAAGGACGGTGGGAAGCTCCTCCACCCAGGCCCGGCCCCGCCGACCGAGCTCGTCGAAAACTCGCCTCTTGAGCCCTCTTCCTGTCGGCGAAGCGGAGGAGACGGCGACGGGGTGCGAGCCCGCGAACGGGGAATCCGATGGTCGAACGGCCGGTGATCACATGCGGGGGCGTTAGCGCCATGGGGCGAGACTCAGGGCCTAGGGAGCCCGCTTGCTGTCGAGGTGCGACGCCGTCGGTCGCCTTGTTGAGTTCTTCAGCCAGGGACCGTCGGAAGAGGGCCGAGCCGGTCCGAGCGGGGTCAGCCATGACCCGGGCGATGGCCCGCAAGCGTTCTTGGGCAGGCTCGTTCGGACGGGGAGGGCTGAGCTGGCCGGACAGGGAGCGGGTTATACCACGCTCTTCTCGCCGAATAGCGGCGATGGCTTGGTTGATGGCAACCTGGGCAAGTCGATGCGCCTCGCGAGGAGTCTCCGAGCCACCGTCATCCGCCCCGGGAGTCGCCTCACGCCCGCTGGCTACGAAGGCCCGGCATTCGCGGGGCGGCGATGAGGGCGAGAGCATGGATGTGGAGCCCTGGCACTCGGGGACAGCGTTCGAGCCCAGGCTTACTGTCCGCGACATGCCGATGGTGGAGCTGGACGTGCCGACGCTGCTGGGGTAATAGACTTTGGACGAACGAAGCTTCGGGTCCCACGGTGGGCGCTAGCTGTCGACGATCGGGACCGTCGACCGCAAAGAGGGGGGAAGGATCGTACGAAGGGCGAAGCCCAGAGCCTCGTCCGCCTGGGAAGGAACCTCGGCAGACGCGTAGCACAGGGGAAAAGGACAGTCGAACAGGGGATACGAGGTTTATACTGGTTCGAGCCCCCTAGGTCGCGTAACAGCCCTATTCCAGTCTTGCCCGTAGGCGAAAGGGGACTAAAGGCTCTTCGGGGGAGAGCTACAAGAGGAGCTCGACTTCGGGATCGCTCGGGGGCAACCACTAAGGGGAGCTTTGTGAACGGTGGAGTGTACAAGTATTACTGCAGATGTATCTGCCTTCTTAGATTTCTTAGGGTGTCGCTTTGTGCGATCTTACTACCGTTGTGTTCTTGCTATCCTCTCCCTCGATCGGAGTGGTCTTGACGCTTTATAGGCCTTTGGTGCTGATCTCGATCTCGACGCCGGAGGTCGCTTGAGTCGACGGGGCGATTAGTCCTAGTCCCAGCGGGGTCCGCAGAACTGTTGGGGAGTGGTTGACCCTAGTCCCAATGCCGGGGTTCTGACAGGGGTAGATAGCCCTTTAGCCCCTACGCAGAGGGACTGGCAAGAGCAGGAGGCCCTAGTTCCCACGCAGAGGACGGGAGTCATACATTTATAGAAGAGGAGACCTGTTTTACATTGGAGTCCGGGCCAGGGGTGCCGAGATTGAGGAGGTCACCGGGGTCTGCAACCGGTTCAGGGATAGCCTTGTCCGAGCTTGGGAATAGTCCCCCGAGCTCGGAGGAGGGTGGCTTAAAGCCCCCCTCGAGGGGCACGGACACGTGTCAGGATGGCCGATCCCCGACACCGAGTCTTAACGAACTAGCGAGCAGCTCGTGAGTTAACTTAGGTTCGGCTCGGCCCATTTATTTTACGTACCGAGCTCGAGCCAAGCACATAATGAATTGAGTTCAAGCAGGTCGTGAGCTTTTTTGTCAGCCCTAGTTGTCATCCGAATGAGTCGGTCTTTCTAAATCCAGAATCCAGCTAAGAACTGTCTAAATCCAGAATCCAGCTAAGAACTGGCTGGAAAAAACACAAATTGATCTAGAAAAATGCACAGAAGAAATTCATGAAATTTAGTCCCCTACCCAATCATTCAATCAACTCCAGCAAGAATGCCGAAGAAGAGAGGAGAGGGGCCGATATGATGATGGCACGGTGGAGTTGCGACCACGACGATGCTCTTGACGGCTAGGTTTTCCGGCCGTCTCTACTAGAGCCTCGGCTGTTGATGCTTCTGAAAACCTTTATCTAGCGCAACGTCAAAGGGGGCTATATACACGGGAAAATATCTAGTGCATCGTACCCCTCTAGATACACTGCCATGCATTCGTTTTTAAATATGGAACAAATGGTCATGAAAAGTTCTGAAAAATTTGACAACATTGACACAAAATTAATCTATCTGTCGTAAATTTTCAAATCTAAATTTGTTACACATATGGAGACACAAAAATGAAAATTTTTGCTAACAAGGAAATCGAAAAAAAGAAATAAAAGAGGCTACTATTCACTGGAAGTTGTCTTTTTTTTTTCTCTTTCTCCTAACCATACGATGGATCTTCAGATGGGATTTCAGTAGAAATTTTTTCAAAGTTTTTAGGACTATCTGTATTGTGTGTTGAGGAGGATGCCACCTCAAATACACCTGTAATTATGGTGCCGCGTCCAGCCCATTAGCCAAAAGCCCACACCATCTTCCTCCCCTCTCGTGCGATCCCGCCGGCTGCTGACGCAGACTCCCTGCCTCTTCGAATTTTTTTTCTTTAATATTTATTTTTAATGTTTTTTTCAAAACTAGTCGCCCGGATGGAAAAATTACAGAAATGGAGGCCCATAACCCGTGTATGGGGCGACAGGTCGCTCGCCGTCAGCAGAGCAAACGGTAAAAAAAATGGCCGTTACCTGTGGGGCCCCCTGTCGCCCGAGACAGGGGCGATCGCCCGAGCCAGGGGCAACAGGCGGCTTTAAAAGCTCACCCGCTCGCTCGGCGGAGGCAGCCAGCCGAGACAGAAGCAAACGAAGGAGAAGAGAAAAGAGAAGAGAAAGAGAAAGAAGAAGAAAAAAGAAGAAGAAAAAGAAGAAGAAAAAAAGAAGAGAAAGAAGAAGAAAAGGGGGAAAAAAGTCGATTTGTCGTTTCTGCGAAGGTATTTTTTACAAATTTTATAAATCTATTATTTAGGAATTTTACGATTTTATAGTGTTTAGAAAATTCTGTAGGACTGTTTGTTATTAGAATTCTAATGTAGCATGTAGTATTCAGTCGAATTTAGGATTGTGTAGCGTTTAGAACTTTGATGTAGTATTTAGTTTTTAGAAATTTGAGGACTGTATAGTATTAAGTACCTTACAAATTTAGTGTAGTATTAGAAATTTATTGTAGTGTTTAGAAAATTTAGGATTGTGTAGCGTTTACATTTTCTCGGATAGTACTATTGTATTGTGTAGTGTTTACATTTTCTCAGATAGTGTTGTTTAGAAATTTACTGTCGCAGTTCATATTTAGAACTTTAATGTACTATTTAGTTTTTAGAAATTTCAGGACTGTATAGTATTAAGTACCTTACAAATTTAGTGTAGTATTAGAAATTTATTTTAGTGTTTAGAAAATTTAGGATTGTGTAGCATTTACAATTTCTCGGATAGTGTTGTTTAGAAATTTAATGTCGCAGTTCATATTTAGAAATTTAATGTACTATTTAGTTTTTAGAAATTTCAGGACTGTATAGTATTAAGTACCTTACAAATTTAGTGTAGTATTAGAATTTGGTAGGGTTAATGTAATGCGGCACAAATATAATGTTAGGCCATATGGTAGGCAAGTCGAATAAGTGATTTATAGTCAATGTACGTTTTGTATATTTTGTAGTACGATCAATGTACGTTTTGTAGATTGTATTTTAGAGTAATATTTTTCCGTCGGACGTTGCAGCATGTCGGAGAAATTGTATTTCCAAATATTTTATGGAGATGGGGAGATAGCACAGGGGGCGGATGGGGTGGATCTATCATCATTTTCAAGAGTCGTACGGGGCATATGTAGACCGAGCGATAGGACATACAGGGGTTTGTTGGAGTGGATGTCTCGGATGTTCAGTTTGGATGCCCAGACTGTTCGGTTGTGGGTCAGAGCAGTAGTGAGTCGAGCGCAAGACCGTTTTTACGGAGAGTTGATTCCTATTAACTCGACGTCAACATGGAGGAGTTATGTTGGTTTTGTCGTAGAGCGGGGTTGGCCGCTCATGTTGTTGGTACAGTGCTACCCGGTAGCTCCATCGGTGTCGCAAGTTCGTGATGTCGGGGTGGACATTACGGGGGAGGGGACGTCAAATGTAGAAGGATGCGAAGAGGAAGGCGGCGAGGAGCCCGGAGACGAGGAACACGAGACTGGCGGTGGTGAAGGGACCGGGGGGGCAGAGGAGACAGCGGTGGAGGCGCGAGGGGTGGCCGATGAGGGGGAGGAGGTGGAGGACATTGTTGACCTGATAGAAGAGGAGGACCGTGCGGATGAGGAAGTCCCTGATGGTGAGCACTCCGACGAGGAGGACAACGCTCCTGAGGAGCCTATCCCTATTGCGTGGACCAATTACAATTTCGAAGACCTAACAATGAATGAAGGGAACATTGATGCATGGGAGTATCGTGAGAACGAGGTGACGGAGGGGGCCATATATAAAGACAAGAAGGCTGTGATGGATGCGGTGAAGTACTGGTCAATGTCTCTCCGGCGACAATTCAAGGTAGTGAAGTCCAGTAAGAAGGACTACGACGTGAAGTGCGTAGTTGATTTGTGCCCATGGCGGGTGCATGCATACCAGGGGAAGTGGAAGGACTACTGGAAATGCTCCATAGTGATTGAGCATAATCATGAAATGGAAGAAGCGGAGCAGGGACACCGCAATCTGTCGTCCACTTGGGTGGCAAATGTGTTTTATGGTCAGATCGTGGACAATCCCCATCTGCAGCCTCGATCTATTATCACAGCCGTGGAGGAGAGGTTTCAATACAAGATTAGCTACGCAAAGGCATGGAGAGCAAAAAGGACAGGAACAAGGAGCTTATGAACATGTTCAAGCGCCTGTGCAAACAGAACCAACAGAGGAAGTTCGACGCGCTTTGGAGGACGTTGGACGAACTAACGAAAAAGCAATCAATGGATCCCAGAGGTACCGCTAGTTCATCAAGGAACCCGATGGTATACCATGAGCAAGGAGAGGACCCCACAGCCTTGTGTGCGCTGCCGACAGACCCCCTAAACATCCGGCGTAGGCCGGGTACCAGCATAAAGAGTTTTACCGATTAGATACGACATGAGCCTTTGGAGAAATGGTCCCTTCTGCATGACGAGAGCGGCTCTCGTTATGGGATCATGACAACGAACCTGGCGGAGATTTACAATTGGGTAATGAAAGGCACCAGATGCCTTCCATTGGTGGGTATAGTTGAAGGTGTCTTATTAGGGACACAGAGATATTTCATTGAGCGATACAAGACCTCCGCAAAGATGTATGTCGGACAATCGATCGTCAGACTCAATCGTTGTGTCTACTTACATGTCCAAGAAAACAAGAAAGACGCAGACACATCGGGTTACACCGGAGAGTGGCGTGGAACGGAGATACCACGTGCATCGCGGTGACCGAGGTCGCAGGGTGCCCACCGAGAGGGACTTCCATCCGCGCATACTCCGAGCAACCGAGTGCGAGTGCTCTGCCGAAACCATGCTCGCCGCACTTGCCGTGCTCGCACATCATTGCCGCAGCCCGCCGAGACGCATCAATCCTGCCGTCCGCTCATCTCCCGCACTACTACAAGCGAGCGTTCTCAACACGTGGCATCACGAGGTGTACGGTACCGAGTGGATGAATCGCTCACAACCCCCCTCCGACCATCGATGGGTACCGGACATCCAAATGTTGAAGTCAAGGTCGGGCGTCGAAGGACAAGGCGATTCGAACGATATGGACGAGTCCGAGGCGCCGCCGCAACCGCGGATAATGTAATTTTCCATGTTGTTCCCATCTTGTATTTTTCAATGGACCGGTAAGTTGTAATGTAAGTTGTAATGTTCGATGTAATTTTCAATGTACTAGTAAGTTGTTGTTCGCATCATGTAATTCTCCGATGTACCAGTTAATAGCTACGAGGATAATGTAATTCTCGGCATTGTGTGCCTCGTCGAACATGTCTTTGTCTTTTGTATATTTGTAACATGAGATTTTTTTTGGCTCTCTGCACTTCGGTTGTATTGTTTGTTGAGTATGGTACAATTCGTTATTTCGCATTTCATTTTGTGTGCACATGTAATTACTGACAAATTTGTTGTATTTGCTTTGTAACAGGCCACGATGGCGCGACCTTGCCCTGAGCTGCTGGACGTGACCGTCGATGCGACCCACCGGTCTAGGTACTCCGCAGAGGAGAACCGAGAGCTAGGGACACTCCGACCTCGGGTGCCCAACGAGCTGCTTCGCATTGACCCACGCTGGGTTTCACGGTAAGCTGTCAACGCTTCCACTCTTTTACGTACATGTACTTACCTATGAATGCAATTCTAACGACGCAATGCACTACATGCAGGTTGCGAGCGGTTGGCTTACTTCCTCTTTGTAGGATGGTGGAGGAGGTCACTGCCTCGTTAGCGGGCAAGGAGGTCCCGCGGTTCGGGTACGACCTGTCCCTGCTGGCCGCACTCGTGGACCGGTGGAGACCGGAGACGACACGCCCACCTTCCGCGGAGAGATGGCTCGCCGCAGGACGTGTCGTACCTCTTAGGCCTCCCCATGCGGGCGGCGATGCGTGCCACACGACGCCTCGCCACGTGGCACGCCGAGTTGTCCGCGTGCCATTGCAGTGCAACGGCACCCCGGCAACCTACCACCTCGGGAGGGTGAGCGCCACGGACCGACGAAGCGTGTACGCCTGATTCAAGGTGAGTACCTATTTCTTTGAGAATTAAAAGGGAAGCGCTAAGTTCCTGATAATGTTTGTTGCGAACGCTGTAGGCTCAGCTTATCCACCCGCACGCGGAGGAGGCGGACGTGGCCCGCCATCTGGAGGCATACCTCCTGTTGTTGTTCGGTTGGGTGATGTTCCCGTCCTCCCACAGGAACACGGTGGACCGTCACCTCATCGAGTACACCCAGCACATCGCCGACACCCCGGTAGATGAGGTAACACACTCAGTTCAAATCTCGCCTCGGTGAGCACGCCTAACTCCCCTTGTAAATGATGATGCAGGTGGTCGTGGGCCTCGGTGTGCTAGCGGCGACGTCTGAGGTCTGGCGACGCCAGTGTCTCGGCGAGCACGACGCGACGATGTCGGGTTGCGCCCTACTCGCTTGTGGTCCCGGGCGCTTCTCCATCGGGCAGCTCGTTGTTGACACGACACCGCACTTCTGTGGCCTTTACGGAGACGACCGGTGGACTGGCCCACCATGGGCCACTACTGGGTCCGACGACAGGTATGCTCCCTCGAATCTTTTTCCCCACTAACGCACTTGAATAACCTCCGCCATTTCTTATTTCCTCACAGCGGAGGTACGCGCACCAACAAGTGAGGAGGTCCTACCTGGAGTTCGTTCGGGAGTTCGACCGCCTCCACGATGAGGACGTGCGGTGGACGCCATACACCGCGTACGACGTCCACGCCCGAGCACCTGACGGTGTCTCCGTGCTTTGCACGCGAGATGAGGCCTTCTGGCTCACCCGTAAGGTTCTCGTCTTTGACCTGTGTGTCGAGGAGTACTCCTCGCACCGAGTGCTGCGGCAGTTCGGCCTGTTCCAGTCCTTTCCCTTGCCGCCTCGTCACGTTGTCGCACGTGGCGCTCACAGGTACTTGCCCTTATCCTACTACTCCGCATCTTTGCGAAATGAATGTGGTGTGTACTTCATGCTTTTGCATTGCAGATGACCGGATGGGTGCCGCGGTGGCACTCGATTCACAAGACCGTATGAAGCCATGGGTCGTCTGATGGGGCGCCAGACTCGACGAGAGGGTCATCGAGACCCACCAGACGACCGACATGTACGATGAGTACATGGAGTGATTCGCCCAGCGACTCGCCTCGGGGTGGGTACACACCAAGACCGTATGTCGCCGGCGAGCATCGGTAGCGGACACGTATCCTTCACAGATGTCCCGGAGGACAACGCCTCGGTAAGTGTCGCAATCGGCTACATGGGCACGTCTTTTTCATGTAAATTACGTAATAACAATCGACGTTACATGCGTGCTCACTCATCGGGAGGTTGAGGTGGATGTTTGTGTCCATGTTGACGAGCCTACGGGGGCATACAGGTGACCACCGCCGAGTCCGAGATGCTTGGGCTCGGGTCCTCGATAGGATGAGGCGGTTGGCTCGCTGGCCACCGCCGGGCGCGAGAGCGTCGGCGGACGCAAAGACACCACGTCCTGCGCCCAAAGACTCGCCTCTACCCCTCGGTGCCTCGCCACGCTCCCACGCACCGCAGGGGGACGGTGGTGAGATCGCTCCTTCCGCGTCGCCCTACCCCGCCGTTCCTCGCTCGCTCCCACGCAGCGGTGGGGGACGATGGTCGCGGAGGCTCCTCGTCGTCTCGCGTCCCAAGAGGACCCGGGTGGTTTTGACGACCACAGGACGCACGAGTTCGACCTTGAGGAGTACCTTTCGACCGACTACCTCGACCCTCTCGGCTCTCGGGCGCCGCCACGAACACGCCTCGCCGCCGCCACACTACTCTACGCCTGCGCCGCAGGGCTGGCCTAGGAGGGACGTCCGTCCGCCGTCGCCACTCACCTACCCCACGGGCCAGATCAGGAAGCGTGGCCGTGATTGACTTGTTGTACGGATGTATTTTTGTAATGCCTTTACGTTCAGCAGCATATTGTATAACTCTCCGAGTTAGTAACATGACAGACTTTTCACTTTAAATTGCTCAGATCCATGTATGCATTGCTTGCCTATAACATTCGACGTGACAACACACCAACGTCTCGGTGCACCTATCGCCTCTAGTCGGGGCGATCGCCCTAATATGGGGCGATCGCCCTAATATGAGGCGATCGCTCCATACCCGAGCGATATCTGCCCTTTATAAAATTCGTTCTCACAAGCGGTCTCGCAAAGAATAGAGAAAGAAAGAATAGAGGGGTGAGGAAAAAAATCAGGATCAATCGAAAATACCGAGGCGTGCAAGTGCAAAGGGGAAGGCAAAGGAAGAAACAAGTGCATGCCCGCGCAATTTAGCGTACCAAGAACTCTTCCTACCTCGTGGAGCTGTAGCACCCATGTGTATGTGCGGAGATCTTTGCAGGTTTGTCCGCTCTTGGGAAATTTCAACTTGGAAGAGGAGGTATTGAAGTGCCGCAACTTCGCCTTCGATCCGCGGAGAAGAGCTCAAGGATCGCCGCATGGTAACAATCGTGACGGTTACATAATATTTGTGAATGAAACTTTGCTAATTTACGTTTCATGCAATCACCTCCGCCATCGTGTGAATTTGAGCAGTGGTTTGATACGGAGATCAACCCCGAGGACCAACGGCTTGATCAAGCCAACCGGCAGACGAGTTCACGTGGCGGCTTCAAAACAACGTGATGCCGCACGCGAGAGGCATGTAGGAAGGAAGCGGAGGAGAAGGAGGCCGAGAGAGAGGAAACGAGAGAGGCGCGGCGTGCGGAGAAGCCCACGAGGCATGGGCGAATGGGAAGTGGCCTCAAGCACTCATGAGACGTCCGTGTTAACTTTGGTTTTCCTTGTTCGTGGTACTCCTTTCGGTTTAAGTAGTAATAAAGAGCGCCTACCCTTCAAATGTATGCTCACCGTCCGAGGGCTCGATATGTCCTCTCGCTCTAGTTGTCCCAAATGATGTTATTTTTGTCCATCAAGATAGGTTATAGCATTTTAAGTTCATCGATTTGATTTCATCGAGTTTGACCTCGTTTGCGAAAGATACGGCCATTTTGATGTTTTACCGATTGCATGTTCTGACAACAATAAAATAGTGCAGCCTAAAGTGACATATAAATATTTTTACATAATTGTAACCTATGCAAGCCCAAGAATGCAATAAACCGGTTCACAAATTTTGAGGTCCTTTAGACATTATTCTAACTACTTGAACAATGAATGCTATAAAGTGTTTAAACTAGCCATCTTTGATTCAAAATGCAATCATATTTAGATATTTTGGCAAAAATGATGTGCATAAAGTTGTAGTAACTTATTCTATTTATTTCATGATTTATGGATCAACACACAATGTAATTCCTTCACAATCCATAATTAGAGCCTAGCATTCGAACTCAAACAAAATCATTTTCTGCAAATAACACATAGATTTTTATTTTACAATCTAATTTCTCATTCCAAAATTTAAATTTAGAAACAAGTTTCATTTCATTTGGACACTTCTAGCAAAAGTTATGGGGTTCATATTAAAAAGGCATATAGAAATTACAAAAAATACTATCGCCCCTGTCTCGGGCGACAGGGGGTCCACACCAACGGTAGCCAACGGCAGCAAACGGCGAGGGAGCTATCGCCCGTGTATACGGGCGACCGGAGGGTATTTTCGTAATTTCTTCAATCCGACGCGTAGTTTTGAAAAAAAAAAGAATAAAAATAAATACTAAAGAAAAAAATTTCCTGCCTCTCCCACCCCCCCTACCAGCCGCCGCAAACCTCACCGCCATCAACCCTAGGCGCCTACATGGCCGCAGGCTGCCGGACCCCTCCGCCCGCTCCTTCTGAGCCCCCCGTTCGCACCCCGTCCTAGGGCCTTGTTTGTTCGGAACGCGCAAGCTAGGTGTTCGACAGATCGCCCGAGCCCATCCCCGTTGCACTCTGTGCACCTCTGCTGTGGCGTTGCGGGACTTCTCGGCACCACTGGCTGGCCGTGTTCCCAGCGCTGACCTTCACGCCGCCTGGCTATAAGAGTCACCCGTCGGCGACCAGGTGAGTTCTCCGGCTGGAACTCAATGCCTTTGCATCTGTTGTTTATACTTTATACTATCTCAGCCATTAGCTTTCTCCAGTAATATTTGAGGTATGCTGGGGAAACATTTGGACTTTGGAATGCGAGGAAATACACTGCCTACAGTATTTGGAGTTGGGGCTTTAGCGCGCTGAGGGATTGGGCTAAGCAGGATCAAACTGTACTTCATCCTCTAAGCCTAATAGCTTAATCTGAGGGATTGGCACGCTTTATCATGCCTCAGAGTCGCAGTGAACCTACTCGATTTTTAACCTATTTGTGCAAGTGTGCAAAAACAATTTAAGCTAAATAGCCCAAGTTAACTGGTCATACGTTTCAACTGCGAATATTTTGTGAACCATATGTTAGTTAAAATGAGTTTCACCCTAGCAAATGTTGAACTTTAGTGCATAATTTGTGTAGTTTAGTGCTTGTAAACTCAATCTAAAAAAAGTGCTTTTAAATATTTCATATTGGGCTGTAGACCCTTGGCTTTTACTAGTGACAAATGAATGGGACCTAGCAAAGCTGTAAGATGGCATATTGGGCATTAGAGGGGAACTTGGCATTTTTGTTGTTATTTTGAACGGGACTTAAGTAACGCAAGAAGTTGGCTGTTTGATGAAAAGTTATAAGTTACTCCTAACGCATTATTACATAAAAAACATGCTTGCTGACTATCAGAAATGGCTTAGTTAGGTGTGTTTACAGGATCGAGGAGTTAATCAATAACATTTGAGTTAAGAGATATGACTAAATAAACTGTAAGTGCATTTTTTATGCATTAGAATGAGTACCTTTAGTATTGTTAATTTGTCATACTAGACTGATGTTTATGCTTGGTATTAAGTTCAGAATTTATGCATGTACAGGTCGATTATCCTCATCAGCAAAGTTGGAAAGTAGCAGAGATCAAAGTGGTTGCGTGTGTCTGGTTCATACTAAAAGGGTCAGCATACCAAAGGTTGTGCACACAGTAAAGTGGTGTGATGGTCCTAAAGGGCAGGATGCAGTTTGCAGTGACAAAAGTGTGTGGTGGTGGGGCAAAGGCACGGGCTGGCGTGCTTCAGATTGGTGGCAAAGGCATTGAGACACCAGCGCTGTTGCTGTCCACATGCAAGGGGCTGCCAGCATTTGTGTCCTGTGACCTCCTTGCCTCCCTCCCCCTCCCCGACTCCCTCCTCCTTCATGTCTGCCCAACCCACTTGTAAGTCCCCATCCTCCAATTTCTTTCTGCCCTGGCCATGTATTTTGCTTGATAAGATACCATCAATGAGCTAGAGCCTCTCTCCAGGGGCAGGATGGTCCCTATGTATCACCGATACATGATACCGGTACTGCGATACGGTGATACACAATTTCTCAAAAACAAGAATCCGGCGATATGGCAAGTATATATGTGTTTAAAAAAAATGTAAGAGGGAGAAGGCGACAGCGGAGAGAGATGGCGACAACGGCTTGCAAAGGGAGAAGACGGTGATGAGTTTGTAGAGGGGGAAGACGGCGGCGATTAGCAAGCTAGGTGGCAGGCTGGCAGCAGAAGAAGGGAGGGGAGGTGACAGCGGCTTGTAGAGGAAGAAGGCAACGACGCGAGATTGCAGAGAGAGAAGGCAGCGGTGGCCATTAGTCTAGGTAGAGGGGTGGCCGTGGCGAACTGCAGAGGGAGAAGGGAGGGGATGCCCGCAGGCTCGGTGGAGACTAGAGGAGAGGTGGCGGCAAGTAGCAGATGTTGGTTGGCTGGGTGGAGGGCAGTGGCAATCGGGTCTAGGGATTTTAGGGGAATCGGCAGTAGGAAAGATGACTAGGTGGAATGAGCAAGAGAGAGATTTTAGGGTTAGAAGAGATAGTTTGGATTAGGCTTGGCTTTGTGCTTTTAGCCTAGAACTATCGGGGAGTATCGCGGAGTATCAGAGAAGGATCGGGATTGTTTTTATTAATTTTAAATAATGAATTTCACTGTTCCTTCCTGATACGGTATCGGTAAGTATCGCAGAGGATCGTCATATTTCATAGGATGGTCCCTTTCTTCTGAGTATTTGACTAAATGAGTTTGATTACCTTTGTCTTTCTTTTGGCAGTATAGAGGGCCCTTCCTCGAAAACAATATCAAATATTGGTGGTTTGCATCGTGTGGTGGGTCTCCCTGATCATATCCTCGTAGCTGCAGCAGGTGATTCTATTGGGAGTTTACCATCAAGTGAAGCCACCAATAAATTTGGTGCCTCCTTTGAAACACCAGCAGGTCGAAAACTGGTTGGTAGCTCTAATCCTTTCAATGTCAATTCAAGGTTGCATATTTTGATTTGTTTTCTCAATTAAATTTCCTTCAACTTTTTAGGTCAAACCGTCGGACTATATGGAATTGATTTCCTGCATGAAACCCAATTTGTGGGCAAGTTTGGCGGATGAGGTTCCAGCTTGGGTTACTGAGAAACGGAATAAAATCTCTGTTGAGCGAACATTACACTGGCTTGATGCTTGTATTACTTTGGATACGGTATGATGTTGAGCTATTTTCATCTGAACTGTTTTTCCGGGATTTTAGGTATATTTTTTTTAACTATTTGAGGAATTTATGATTTGTTGATTTCCTTTGTAGCAGAGCCAAAAAAAAAACTGACTAAATGACACTTCCCAAAATAATTTTCAAGTTTAGGGGACCTAAGTGACAGTTTGCTACAAGTTTAGAGGCCTCTACTGCAAGCTTATATTAATGGAAATATATCTATCAAGCTCTTACAGTCGGATTTTATTATTCAAAACTTCTTTCATGTTTAACTCATGATTTCAGGCAGCTGGAGCAAACACTTTAGGTGTAGTTGTGGGTGGATCCAGTATAGAACAGCGAAAGCTATGTGCCACTGAAGTGTCAAAGCGGAATGTATCAGGTTATTTTCATTTATCATTCCATAATATTAATTGTGTAGTTTTACTGCCTATTTACTTGTTCCCTGGGACAAGGATGGAGCCTAACCTTTGCTCAAATTTGTACTTTTCTTAATTTAGAAATTGACTTGATGCCGATGTTTTAATTACTTAGAAAAACCATGATATGTTTCTTCTACTTAATTTTGGTTGCAATGTTCCATACAGGCTTTTGGATTGGAGGGTTTGGTTTTGGAGAGAGTGTTGAAGAACGTTGCAATTTACTCAATGCAGTAACGGTGAGAAACTTATTATTTTTGTATGAATTATTGAAATGCAAAGGGTTATGCTTAAAGTTCTGCTGTTCATCAATTTTAGATGGCCTTTGTGCAAAGTTGCTGCCCTTCAAGGATTCAAATCTCGTTTTCGCTCTAAATTTCGTCAGCGGCCGGAGAACGAAATCTCGGCGATATCTCGCCATTTGAAACAAATTCTGGCCGAATTGCAAAATCAAAATTTGAATTCCGGATTTTGAAAACGAAATCTCGCCGGTTTTTGCCGAGATCTCGGCAAAATTGAACGGCACAAAATCCAGTTGAAACGAAGTCGAAAAATTTTGAATTTTTTTTTGAAGCTTCCTGACACATCAATGATGTTCCTATAAAAATTTCAGATGATTATCAAATCTGAGAAATTTTTAAAAATTCAAACATTGCTACTATCCTAATAAAAGCTTACAGGCAAGGTTGAACCAAATGAAAAATAAAACAAACCACATTATAAATTTTTGAACTTTTTCGTGCATGGTTATTATGCATCACTAATGTTTCCATAAAATTTTCAGATGATAATCAAACTTCATGAATTTTTAAAAATTCGGACAGTGTTACTATCCTGATAAAAGCTTTACCGGCAAAGTTCAACCAAATGAAAAATGGTACAAACTACGTTAGAAAATTTTGAAAATTTTTGTGGATAGTCCGGATGTATCATCAATGTTTCTATAAAATTTTCATCTGATGATCAAGCTTCAAGGAGTTTCAAAAATTCTGACAATGCTACGTTCTCATAAAAGCCTGATGATCAATACATAGATTGCTTTAGCAATAAAAAAATGTTTAAATTTTTTGAAAATTTTGCATAAGGTTTCTAAGGAAATGCTTAAGATCTCATAAAAATTTTGAATTATGATCACACTCCAGTGAATTTATAAAATTCTTACAAGTGCAGTGTACCATATATGTTCTTTCTATTTTTGATTCTTAAAATATAACAAATGAAGTTCAATGCATACATAGATTTGATTGAGCAAACAAAAGAAGTTGGAAATTTTTAAAAAAATTATATAATGGTACTGATTCAATTCTTAAGCTCTCATAAAAATTTTGGATCATGATCACACTCGAGAAAATTTATAAAATTCTGACAAGGTTACTGCCACAATTATGTTCATTCTGTTTTTGATTTTTTAAAGATAACAAATGAAGTTCAATTATTTTTTAAAAAAAATCTGTATGATCCTACACTTCGTAGTATGATACCATAAAATTTTCACATCATGATAAAGCGTGTACAATTTTATAAAAATCCGACAGTATTTCTGCGGTTTTTAAAAAATGTCTCAAAAATTCGCTTTTTCAACAAATTTTCATAGGATATGACTTTCTTAAGGGTTATTGGACCAAATCCGGTAAAAAAAAGAGTCAAAATGGCGAGATCTCGGCGAGATTTGGCGATATCTCGCCGAGAATACTGTAGCAATTTATATTTTTTTGATTTTTTTTTACTCCGGCCGGCGTTTCAAAACTCGTCCATGTCCGGAAACCGAGATCTTGCGAAATTTCTGCGAGATTTGGATCCTTGCTGCCCTTTACCGACTACATTTCCCAATTGGTTAAGAATAAATTGATTCCACCTGTTCTTGTTAAAGCTGCATTTTACATTAAAAAAATCACTTTCAAACGAAAACATGCAAGAGTGAAGCCAGGCAAAATTAAGAAACTAATAATGCATTTATAACCTGTATGAACTAAGTTGCTATAGCTGGCTTCTTACTCTTCACATTGATAACATGCCATGCTAAACACTGTTGGATTGAGCTTGCTGAAATAGCTGGTCCAAGTTTAATATGCAATTGGGCATCATGTACCTGTTGATGGTGCATGATACGTCATGCTATTTAATGGGCTTTGATTTTTGAAGTTACCGTTGAATGGTTATGTTAACCTGCATTGGTGTTACAGCACCATGAAGACTTGAGGCAAGAATTTGCATTGGTCAACCCCATGGCTCCACCCTTCTAGCCTTTGGTTGTTGTTAACAAGCTAAAACCATTGTAGTTCATACTTTCTAGAAGTATTCTTTATGTTTGCTGAGAAGTGTTCTTTCTTTTGTGTACACGTGACTAGCCATTTGTTCTTTCTTTCAGGATTGCTTGCCACCAAAGAAACCTCGGCTAGTCTCTAGGCTTGGTCTTCCAGGTGCTTGTGATGTATCTTTTCCAGTAGCTTTTGATTTGGATGTGTTAGTTCCATTGAAGACGGATTGGTGCATCATTGAAGTTTATAGCCAAATAGCTTTCATTCATAGGTCATTGGTTTTTGTTGGCTTTTGCGCCCACCTGGACCAAGACCGAAAGTTTTGCTTTCTTTTCTTTCACCTGTAGCGTTTTATTACATTTTATTATCGTTGTCATATATCACAAGATAGGGCCTAGAGTTGATAAATTTATCCAAATGTTTTACCTGTCTTTTTATGGTGGTTTACAAGTTAATTGATCATCTTTGTTTTCCAATATGGAATTACCAAGCCCTTCGTTAGTTTTCTTTATCTTACAAAATTTTTGTTACATTTATAACAAGTTTGACAATTTCAGTACTTTGTATCTCTTCTAGAGGAAGTCTTGGAGGGTGTAGCTGCTGGTGTTGACCTTTTTGACTCCACGTACATACCTTCTTCTTTGTCCTATAGCATTTGTAGTTTCATTAGCTTTTTGAATGATTTTTTTTTTCATACTTTGGAAACGGCAGGTACATTTACCAACTAACTATGGGTGGTTTCGCACTGATCTTCCCTGTTGACATGGTTGAAAGAGAGATGCAGATGCAGAATGGTGTACTCAACAATAGCGGTGGAGATTTTACAAAGGTTAACCTGCGTGCAACAACATATCGGTAAGAGACCTATTCTATGGAAGTAGCATCCTTTAACAATTTAATTATTTTCTGTGCATTTGCACTTGCTAATTGATGTGTTTTTTTCCCAATTTTAATTGATGGTTGTTAAAGACCAAAGCCAGCAGTATATTTGAAAGAATATATGCGAATTTGTTGTATCTATGTGCTGTTGAGAACTATTGACACATTTCACAATTTATGAGCAAATTGTCTTCTTCTTTTTTTATGTTGGGCTTATAAACTTTTTCTGGTAATAATTTTAAAGTGCTATTGTCGTGGAGTTTGGACAAAATGCTCCTTGAGTGTTTTGTTTAGGGAATGTCTATATGCACTCTGCAGATGTTATTGCCCACATTGAAACCTGTAGACAAATCTAATAAGTTTGGACAAAATGCTCCTCGAGTGTTTTGTTTAAGGAATGTCTATATATACACTGCAGATGTTATTGCTCACATTGAAACCTGTGGACAAATCTAATAATCTATTCATCCATTAAACATACATAATTCTTCCAGGAAAAATATTGCAAGTACTCTTTTGCTTTGGAAGCGTTTGGGCTACTATGGCCCCTATATTTTAGGGGCCTCGAGTAGTGCTCATTTTTGCCTTCATAAAAAGAGTAGTGCTCATTTTGAATTAGGGTTGTCATTCTTTACAGATACTGCGATCTTCACATCTAAATCTTTGTAAAGCGACTCAGTTATTTTGGTATGTTTGTTTATTCAGGAAAGACATGTCACGGATAGTTGATAGCTGTAGCTGCTTCACGTGCCAAAATCACACTCGTGCTTACCTCAATCATTTGCTCAATGTCCACGAGATGTTGGCTCAGATCCTACTTGAGATGTAAGCCAAGTCAGAAACTCAGTCGTACATTTCAGTAGAGTAATAATATTTTCCAAGTGAATGACATCTCTGTTTTACCAATTATGCAGACATAATACTCATCATTATCTTCGCTTCTTCCGGTCGATACGAGAGGCGATCAAAACGGGAGAGTTTGATCTCTTTCGGCAGCAGTTTGTTCAAAACAGGCGTGCTCATATCGCTGCCGCTTTGCTATAGAGTTGTGGCTAATGACCACAGTTCGAGCCCCACTAAAGAGAGAGATTTATTTATGGATTTCCTAGGGTTCAATCATGTGACGTTTCGGTTACTTATTCTTAAAAGAGATTTGGTTAAAACCAATTGCATGTTGCAGCCTTTCTCGAAAAAATCTCGTATTTTCGTCTGCTTTTGCCTTTAAGAGCGTTTCTCGTGAATTTGTTCTATAGATAATTTGAGTTGGTAATCCTTCTAAACAAGCAGTATGTTTTTTAAAAAAAAATCGCTCGAAGCTCTGGCTAATTTGTTACAACTAGCAGTGCACTATGTATGTAGGTTCATCTTGTCCTACACTCAAATGTTTTTACTTCATTGGACAAATACAACTTGAAGAGGATTAGAACTAAATGACACAGTACTTTTAGTAAAAGGCTAAGGAATAGTTCGCCTAATGAGTATTTTTAAAGTTTGAATTGACAAGCGGAGCATGTTATATTTTTAACTTAGTAGAAATGAGCTTTACACTCGTTATCTTGGCCATGCCAACTTTGCTTCTCTATTACTAGTTGACTTCTTCCTTCTCTGTTAATGCATTGCATCGGCAGAGCTTCAGCTTCTGCCCTGCCCTTCGTTTAAAGAAGAAGCATATAGGAGTAGCCGAGTCCCCAGATTGTAACTGGATCAAGGCTTTATTCTGGCCTCAATAGTTGTGGACGGATGTACTCATGAATTGATTTATCACTCAACTTATTAAGAATATGAATAGGGCCTAATTTGAAGAAAACTGCCCTGGCACGGCAAGGAATGGCTTTGATTGTCCAAATGAGTGCAAGCAGCTTAACAGTGCCCAAAAGAAATAACACTATTTGGTCACCTACATACAACAGAAAGTATAATAACTAAACAAGAAAAATGCACACAATGGATTAAACACGGTACAAATACTGAAATGGAAGTAGTGATATCTCTTTCTTTCTTTCTTTTTTCTTTTTTTAATGTAGGGTGAGGATGTGATGTGGGATGCCATGGTCATAGTTCTGCTTCCCACTTAAAAATAGTATTCTGCAGGCAGAGTTTGGCTAAACATGGTCTGACTTAGCATGCAACACTGGCTACGAATTTTCTTGGGCAAAGTCAAAGAAATTTAATGATGTTGCTGCTGCATTCACTTAGGAGGAGCTTTCACAGTATTTTCATTATTTTTAGTTGTCGTAACTCGAGACAGTCTCCACTACATGGTTTCGACTATTACCTTTCCTAATTATATGCAAGTAAAATATTAAATATAATGACACGGAAGTACTTTTAACAAATATACCTGTGTTTTTTCCATGTGACAAGTTTAAATACTTTCTTGTATTTCAGTTTAAAACTTTTATTGCACGCATTCTATAAGGTCTTTTTTTTAGAAAGGAAGGGCATGCTCATTTAGATATCGTATTTGCATCCTAATCCTAAGGAGTCCTGTGTTTACATCTAGCGTTGAGGCATCTAGTATAAGAATTCGAGTCCAGCCAATTGTAAGGAACTTTGCCCTTTCATTTTTCCAATATAACCGGTGTTCTATGTTATTTTGAGATATTAGATTAGATCTTATTGTTGGGAAACCATGTGGCCCACGATGGCCCCTTAGCCAAACCCTAGGCGACTACTATATAATGTGGAGGGGGGTTCCCCATTGTACAGACAATTGAAAAGCAATAAAGAATTACAGAGTTGTTCCTCCTATATTCTTTGTTCATCTTTCTCTCTCTCTGTTCTCCACTTCAGAACTATTCGGGAACCCCGGACTATTCGATAGCGAGGTTCCTTAACACGTTATCAGCACGAAGCTCTACCGGCGAACAGATTGAAAATGTGAGAAAAGATGGGTTTCGACGATTGAATCTAATCGCCCGTTGCCGTCACGTGGCATGAAGCTACACGGCGATGGCTCGAAGCTACAGTACAGGACGCTTTTATTGTTCATAATACTGTTCATGCAAAAAAAGGGCCGGCTGCGTGTGCCCGAAGCACCACGTTGCCGCCTCGATTTGCGCGCTTGAAGCCGCCGTGCGCGCCCGAAGCGCCGCATGGCTTCTGTCGCGCGCAGCCTCTCCCGGTCACCTCGGTACCCGCGCTCGAAGCAGGCCGCCTTGGCACCTCGCAGGCAGCACCACGGCCAGCCGGCCCCGCCACTGAAACGCCGTCGTCGACCTCCACTCCCCGCTGACCTCAGGAATCCCGGCCGCTTGAAGTCGGCCGTAGGCGCCTCGGCTTGACTGTCGCCGTTTCGGCTTCCACAAGAAGCGTCGCCGACCTCCGCGCTCGGCCGTTCGGCTCCAGCCCGAAGCTGACGCCACCTGCTCGCTCGCAGCAACGGCGTCGATCCGGCCCGCGCACGAAGCTCCACCGCCGGCCTTCACCCCCGTCACGCACAAAGCACTGAGACGCCTACTGCTAGTCGCCGAACCCCAACGCGCTATGATCCGCCGGCACTGAGGAAGAAGCTGGAGAGGCGGCGCGCGGGGAAGAAGCCGTATCAGCGAGAAGGCGAGGCGGCGCGCGTGGAGGAAGGCGCGAGAAGGAGAGGAGGCGCACGCGTGGAAAAGCTTGGGCGGCGGCGGCCTTCGCTGTGGCTAAAGAATGGCCGGAAAAAAAGAAGAAAAGCTTTAATTCCGAAAATTAAATAGTAATTCTGAAAAATAAAAAAATTCAAAAAATTGCTAGAAAAATCCAGAAGAATTTTTTTGGCTCTGTTTTATTTTTCTAGCTTTATTCTCTGCCTTTATGAATATCATTTATGAATCTTGTATTCATTGCTTTATTTAGTATACTGGAAATGCATGGCAATTTATTTTCTGCATTTTATGAATTTTGCAACCTCTTTCTATTAGATTACATGCAGTAATCTAATGACGGAATTTTGAAATCATGCAGATGTCTGGCATCGTGAACCGTAAGTTTGAAGAACCGGCCCCGCACGGTCAGAACTACCTCACTTGGGCATCGAACGTGATGATCGTACTTGGGGGCAAGAAGCTCCGTGCTACAACCGGTCTAGGGTCCTCGAAGGACGTGCAACCTACCGTTGAGCAGAACGATCAAGCCTTGCACTTTCTCAGGCACCACCTCTCAGCCACTCTGAAGAATGAATACATGGCTGAGGAGAGTGCACTTGAGCTTTGGACTGCACTTCAGAAGCGGTTCGAGAAGCTCAAGTACACCATCTTACCCCAAGCACAATAAGATTGGGTCCGTCTGAGGTTTGCGGACTACAGAATAGTGGCCAAGTACAATTCTGCCTTGCACAGAATTTGTACCAATCTCTCCCTATGTGGCAAGAAGATCACTAACGAGGAGAGGATTGAGAAGACTCTCTCCACTTTTCACCCAAATGCTATCCAGAGTGCCAGCAGCTATCGTCAGGACGCATACAAGGAGTATAGCGAACTGATTGACGTTATGCAAGTTGCGGAGTCTCAAGACGATGTTCTACGCAAGAACTTCGTCTCACAGCCACCTGGAAGGGGCATTGGCATATAAGTCAATGCCAACAGCTATAAGGTGAAAAAAGCCCACTCATAGAAAGAAGGGCAAGCAGGATGGAAAAGAGAGGTATCAGGCCAAGGGAAAGTCCAAAACCCAAGTGAAGAAGGATGACAAGGAAAAGGTGCATGCTAAGCCGTATGGACAGCAGAACCAAACGTGCTTCAGGTGTGGCACTTGGGGACACTGGTCAAAGATATGCCGGGAATCCAAGAAAGTGATCAACGTATATCAGGCTAAGAAGAAGGCAAAAGAAAACGCCCCAGCAGAGGCGCACTTCGCCAAGATTGGTGATAACGATGCCATGGATGTGGATACCTCACTTACCTCATTCTCACAGATTAGCCTGGACATTGATGCTGCAGCCAAGCTTATGGCAAATGAAGAGAAAACTTCTGTCGATGACATAGAAGCAGAAGTCAATACATATTTTACAGATTCCGTTTAATGCATGAATCGCATTATTTGTTTTTTTTAGATTGTGGTTGTTAGCGAATTTCTTTTGAATAATGAATTGTAATCTCTAGAAGAGCATACTTTTCTCATGAATAAATATGCAATTTATTCTTTATTCCGGTATTCTTTAATTTGCAAGCAATGTTTGAATTATTTTGCCATTGTCTGATTGGAGTTATATTTCTTTTTTAGAAATCGTATAGCGCCCAAATGGAGGAGATATGTATTGTTGATAGTGGCACAACAAATATCATCTTAAGAGAGTCCAAATACTTATGATAGGTTTTTTTAAATTAATTTTCTGATTTTTTTAAATTAATTTAATTATTGAAAATAAGAAAGCTTTTATAAAATAGAAAATAAGGTTAAAAAATTCTAGAAAAACTCTCGAAAATACGCTGAGACATTTGGAATTAATAAAATTATTTCTAGCAATATTTGATTTTATATTTTTCACAAATAAATTATTTTAAAACTATGAACATACGAAAAGTATTTATAAAATCCAGAAAATTCATGAAAATTTCAAAAAATCAGAAATAAATATTTAAACCATAATATGCAATTTTTAGAGTGTTACACAAAAGATGATTGTTGTAGCAATCATGGGTCTCCATAACTTCATATGTGAGCTTGCTTCGACAGATAGGGATTTTCACAAGTTTGATCGGGATTCTAATTATATGCTCATAATACCGTTGAAAGATATGCCATTTCTCATAATACATCAGATGTGTCAATGTCACAAACAAGTAATAGATCCATAGATAGGTTTCGTGATGACTTTGCAAGGTCCATTGCTCAAAGTGGATGATAGATATAATTCTTATGATATTTTGCGATCCTTTGTTACACTCATTTATAATTTTAACACTTCTACGTATTAGCACTCAATTATGCTATGAACATTTCTACATTTTGCGATTTCGACTTTCTTTTCTACGATATGACAGTTATTTCTTAGCATTTTTTTTTGCTATGATTTGAATACTTCTATGTTATTTTTATTGTTACGGTATAAAAATTTTGAATCTGTCAAATATCAACATATCTAACAGCAAACAATGTTCATCTCCCTCTTTCTATATCTCGACATGAGTTATGCAGTTGCACGGTGCAACTCATTAATTTCCCGGAAAAGAAAGACATTTATATGGTCTTGCAAAAAATTTCCAAAAAAAATTCCATAAATTTGTGTACAAATACAAAGAAGTAATACACAAATACAATTAAAGTATTTTAACTAGGGGTGGTAATCTCTATTTACCTCTAATCCTATCTCTTATTGTTTTTGGATCCAACCTATAGTCAAACAATTTCCCAAGACGGCTCTAGATTTTCAGAGAAGTAAATTCTCATATAATTAATAGCTTGTTTGTTTTAGCTTTGGATTCTGTAAAAGTTGATTCTGGATTGTGGTTGTAGAGAAGCTGAAATCTAAAAGCATATATGAAGTGGATTGTGCATTCTAGTGTATATGAGTGGGTTGGATTGTGAGAAATCGAATTTTAGAATCAGAGTGTTTATTTTTTATTCTGTCTTTGAAGCTGAAAATGAGGTTACATAGTTGTGGCCTAAAAGTTTCCTAGTAGCAAAAACAAAAACGCAAGTACACACGGCTGCACGCCTGCATAGAGTCCAAACTCCAGTGTCCGAACCCGAGCTTGGCCCATGGGCACGCTGTTTGAGTTCGAGTTTGACTTCGGTTTACGTCGCGTCGCGTCACTCACAGGACCAGCCCAAGTCCGAGCGAGTCCAACCAACTGGAGTGATTAGATCCGGTCCGACCTGACCCAGAGCGACCGAGCCATATATTCCATTCCTCATCCCGGGCCCACCATGGATTGGCGAGGGGAAAGTGCACAAGATATCTATCCACTTCCTTCTCCACGCCAGCGACCGCCCGCCGCCACCTCGCCGACGTCGCTGGCTTAGCTTCCTCCGCTCGCCACCTCCGACGCTCTCTCTTCTCTCCCAAGATCGCTGGATTAGTTGAGGGGGTGAATTATCTCTCTCTCTCTCTCTCTCTATGTGTGTGTGTGTGTGTGAGTGATTTCTATTCGATCCATGGATGACATGCTTGTGACCACGCGAGTTTCGGATCTTCCAAAGGAAGATTCCCTTTGGTTCTTGCTCGTATTTCCATCTCTGATTTGTGATGCCTCCTCGTGTGATGTGTGATCTTTTCCTTTGTGTGAAGCCAGCACGAGGGAGGGATAGGACAGGATACGGCAGGGCGGAATTGTTCACCTACCTACCTAGCTCAGCATCTCATCAAGCTCGTTGGTAATTATTCTCTTCTCTTACTCCTTAAGAATTCTACTTGTGATTTCTCACCCAGTAATATGCAGTTTCTTCAGTGCGATTGCTGTTCACCTGTGCACAATCAGATCAAGTTTGTTGGCCACTGGCATGCTAATTTACTCCCTTGGTCAACGATCGCCTTCTAGTTGTATAGAAAGATCAGACAAGTTGATTACTGACTAATCGCACCACTTCTGTGTATCTATCTGTACAACCCTGCTGCATCGTAAAATCAGGATAAATCTTTGGATTGCTCTTTGTAAAATTAGGATAAATCTTTTGACTAAAGCACCTTTCTTTACATTATGTGAAATATTGAAGCAAATAAGAGGCTTGATTCTTCATACTATCCGTTTTGTGTCATGGATTTGTTCCTTCCCACAATTGGACTTGGACGCAGTGTGAGAAATAGAGTAACAGAAGCAAAGTGCAAAAGGTCAAATGAAACTGTTAGTCACTACTTTAAGATGGTACTCCATGCTATAGGTGAGCCTCATGATGACATTCTTAGGCTTGTCTTTTCAAATTCCAGCCAAAATCTTTGCAAATCCAAGGTGGCATCCGTACTTTAAGGCTTACACTATGGCCTAGGTACCCTATATATATATTTTTTCAATTTGCACTCGTGGAAGTTCAACTGATCACATTTTGTCGTTCGTAATATAGGTTTGTATCGGATCTATTGCCTGTACTCATGTATGTGCTACTGTCCCCAAGTCAGATTTTCGAGGTAGAAAGAGAAATATAACCCACAGTGTAATGGCTGTTGTAGACTTTGACCTTTGCTTCACCTATGTGCTGGCTGGTTGGGAGGGCTCAGCACATGATGCTGTGTTTCTTGCTGATGCCTTACAATGGCTAAATGGTCTTGTTGTCCCTGAAGGTTGTCTCTAGTACTGTGTATATAGTACACACCCTAGTGAGATGGAATTCTGTTTCCTAATCTAGTTGTCGCTTCTTGATGTTATAGGAAAATATCAAGTTGACAAATTGAGTACCATTGGAGCAGCTTTGTTGTTGTGAATTGAGATATTAAAAACCAGCACCATTAGAACAAATTATCAAGAATAATCTTGCATGTCCTAGTGAACAATGATTACTGTATGTTAACTTGTTAAGCTATCTGCACAATTTTATGGTTCTGTACTGGTTGGTACCTTTTGTCATCTTGTATTTGCTGCTATATTCTCTATTTTACTGCATAATTTCCTCTCTTTTGTTTGCATCAATATAGGATTGTTTCTGTGTAGGGCTATGAGAGACAGTTTTAGTTTTAAACAGCAGCTAGAGGATAGCCTGGATTAAGCTTTTCATTCAGTATAGAATGGGTGGTTGCTGCTGTTGTTCATCAAGAAGATCTGAAGCAGTTAGAGCACCAGTTTATATCTATGTATGTGGACCCTGATTTGTTCTCTTCATTAATGGTGTTATCTTATTTTTTGTGGCATAATGCTTTACCAAATAACCTAAAGATAATGATAATGTCTGGGAGGTATATAGCATCTATCGGACTTTCCTGTCAAAAGATTGAGATGAACTAGCAGCAAATTTATTATTCTCCTTTTCATAACTGCAAGATAACCTTCATATGTTTTATGAAGGCCACATCAAATTTCATGTGATCATGCTTCTCATATTTTTTTTTCTAACTACTGTAAAGTTTCTGCTATTGTAATATTCTTACATTTTAGAGTGCTAGATTCTACTGGAGTGTTATTTGCAGATGCTAACAATAACTGAATGCTAGAATTTTGTATTCCTTTGCTATTTCAATGCAACAGTATAAATAATTTTTACTGGTAGTGTGCATTTCCCATTCTTAGCAACCCATGATGATTCAGCACTCAAATTCTCTAGACATTAATGCACTTATGCTATTTGCTATAATATAGTTTGTGTGATAACATCTTTTTGCAAAGAGCCACAATTGATTAATAAGTTGACTTGGTGATAGCTTCATGTATTTTTCAGCCTTTTGCATTATTAATTACTTGGCTTGTTATTTCACTGATCTTCTTGGCTTTGTAAATTTTTTTTTGAGTCGATCTTCTTGGCTTTGTATTATTCAGCATCAACAAAATCTAGAGGAGCATGAGCCATTATCTCCAGCTTTTAATGGACCATTGCCGGCCTCTGCAATAGTTGCAGTAGACACAAATCTGGATACATCTACTCCTGACACTTATCGAGCACCACCTGCACCTTTGCCGTATGATGTTGGTTTGGCAGTTACAGAAGATAACCCTGGTAAAAAATAATGACTAGCTGTCAGCATGAGCAATGATTATTAACCTCCAATGTTACTGATCGAAACTTAGATTCTCACATTCATGTGCAGCTTTGGAGAAGTCAGACATTAAGGGCAAAATTGATGATCAGCAGGAGTCCTTAAAGGTGGATGAGAACGAATCATGTAAAAAAGGTGTCCCCAAAGATAAGCCTGATGAGGAGGATGTTTGCCCAATCTGTCTCGAAGGTTGTGCTTCTCTTGTTCAGTGGAAATTTATTTCTTTAGATTGACAGGATCTTAATTGAAACTTGTTGACAAGGATTCAAATTTCGTTTTCGGATAAAATACCGCCCGGGACCGGAATTCGAAATTTCGGTGAAATTCGGGTATTTCGGACAAATCTCGTCCGAAATTCAAAAACCAAAATTCAAATCCGGTTTGCTTTCTACCGAGAAAAAGCGAAATTCGCCGAAAAATAGCGAAATTTCGGGTGAAATACCCGAAATTTCGATATTTTTGCAACGGAAAAAAGTGGGTCAAACGATGTCGAAAAATTTTGAATTTTGTTTTGGAGCGTCTTGACACATTGATGATATTGCCATAAAAATTTCAGATTATTCCGAAGTTTGTGGAATTTTTAAAAATTCAAACATTGCTACTGTCCTGATAAAACGCTGCCTCGTAATTTTGAACCGAATGCAAAATGGTTCAAACCACGTTATAAAACTTTGAATTTTTTTGTATGGTTATGATGCATCACTAATGTTCTCATAAAATTTTCAGATGGTGATCAAGCTTCATAAATTTTTAAAAATTCGAGCAGTACTACTGCCCTGTTAAAAGGCTTACCAACAAACACAAACAAAATGAAAAATTATCTAAACCACGTTAAAAAATTTTGAAATTTTTTGTGGATGGTCCTGATGTAACATTAATGTTTCTGTAAAAGTTTTAGATGATGACCATTCTTAAATAATTTTTAAAAATTCAGATAATGCTACATCCTGATAAAAGCTTGATGATCAATACATAGATTTGCTTTCGCAATAAAAAAAGATTTAATTTTTTTGAAAATTTCACATAAGGGTGATAAGGAAATGCTTAATATCTCATAAAATTTTTGAATCATGATCACACTCCAGTGAATTTATAAAATTCTTACAAGGCACAATACCATTTATGTTCTTTCTCTTTTTGATTTCTGAAATATAATATAACAAATGAAATTCAATGCTTACATAGATTTAATTGACCAAACAAACAAAGTTGATTTTTTTTGAAAAATTTATATAATGGTACTGAGTCAATTATTAATCTCTCAAAAAAAATTTAGATCATAATCACACTCAAGAAAATTTATAAAATTCTGACAATGTAACTGTCCCAATTATGTTCATTCTGTTTTTGATTTTTTAAAGATAATAAATGAAGTTAAATTATTTTGAAATTTTTTATGTATGATCCTAAACTACTAAAGATAGTACCATAAAATTTTCAGCTCATTATAAAGCTTGTACAATTTATAAAAATCTGACAGTGTTTCTGCCAAAATTTTAAAATATCTAAAAAATTCGTTTTTTCAACAAATTTTCATAGGAGATGACTTTCCTAAGGGTTATTGGACCAAATCCGGCCCTAAAAGTTTCAAAACTGGCAAAAAAAACACGAAATTTCGGGTACTGTAGCAATTTCAATTTTTATATTATTTTTCCGGCCGGTAGTTTAGATTTCGGGGTGGTCCGAAATCCGAAATTCGGCGAGATTTGGAACCCTGCTTATTGAACACTATCTTACTTGGCTGGGAATGAAACTGAATGCGCTTGTTTTTGCTACTTCAGACCTGCTGTTTTCTTGCTATCAGGGTAGAAGTGGTTAATTTGTTGGTCAGCTCATTTCACTGTGAACCATAGCTACTCTCAATTCTCATCTCTCATCTGCATAGATGCATTCAGTTGGATGCCATAGAAAACATTATTACACCTCTGAAATAATGGTAGAGGAATACCTAGAGCCTGCCAATTATGTAATTGCTGGTCTGTGATTATTTGTTTTTCTGCATTAGATGCAGTCATGTATATGGGAGAATAAAAAAACTTTGAAGTTGGTGTCTTTATCACTTACTCCCCTATAATTCATTTGGGTTCATTGATACCCCCACAAGTCATTTTACCGTCCAAATAACCCCCTGTAAGTCCATTACCCCCATATTACAGACAATTTCCTGTGCATTTTTTCATCAAATTGTGACACATCAGTGACCATGCAATCATCCCCACATCGCATGACACATTGGACCCACTAGAGATGGTGTTGCTACCATCAACAGCGACATCATGGTGAAGAAAAACGGAGGTTACCGGTGAGGAGTTGCCTACTGGATCTGGTGTGTTCATGACTGCTGATGTGTCATGATTTCATGAGATTCTCTAGAAATTAGCAAAATGATGGAGAAAATGGAGTTATAAGGGTGTATTCTAAAAATGACTCGTGGGAGTGTCAATCAACCAAAATGACTTGTGGGGGTGTCACTGAACCAAAATGACTTGTAGGGGGGTAGGTGACAAAGGCAACGACTTCTAGGAAATTTTTTTTTTGGATTTGCCCTTATGGATTATTCTGTGCTGATGATGTTCTTAAGCAGTTCACTAGTTGGTAGATAAACATAATTTCAAATAATGGAGCTTCTCAAGGGATAAAAGAAGTTCCAGAGGAACTCCCCACTGTGCAAATGACTTGTTGCCGGTTGGAACATTTTCATGCATTTTTTTGTAGATTGCTAGCTGTAGTTGCTGATGTACATGTACTCTGATTATCCTCCATTGATGCAACGATTGATGCTCTAAATCTAAGTTGTATGTTGTGTTGGACCAGAAGACTCCTGCAGTAATGTTTGTTTCTCTTTCACCAGAATATGATGAAGAAAATCCCCGCTCTATAACTAAATGTGAGCATCATTTCCATCTTTGCTGCATACTGGAGTGGATGGAGCGAAGTGATACTTGCCCAGTTTGTGACCAGGTTAGTACACCAAAACTAATTTATATCAGTTGAAATATGTTTCTATTGTAGCACATGGATGGGATTTTTTGTTTTAATTCTTTCTATATGGTAATCCATTCTGAAAGCTTTGGAACAAACTAATCGACCAATATGGAGTAAAACCAATATAAATAAAAAGATATGGACCTTGATCTTTGAGATTGTGTTTCTGATGGTGTATTAATTATTACAGAATACAAATTGTTCTGTTAATCTAATGCCCCAATGTTGGATACTTATATTTTTGCACAGAATATTTGAGGAAAATATGGTGTCTTTCTTTGCTGTAAGCTGCATATAATATCTTGCAGATAACCTTGATAGATGAGATGTTTGAATAGTCTTGGTGATCCGGTGGTTCCTCTCTTGGAGCTCGTGCCTATTACAGAAGTGCTGTCAGCAGCTATTTCGGGTGGACCTGTGGAGGTGCTATTGGAAATGAATTGAGGGAAATAAATAATGAAAATTTTGAAAAAAGAAATGACATGAAATGTGTTCAAATCGTCTCTGTTTTAACCTTTTGTGTCAAGCTTTAGCTATTTGTTTACAACCGGAGGATTAGGAATCTGCTTGGCTGCAATATGCGGTACCTGTCGCAGGTTCCTTCAGTTGAAAGTCCAAACCCTGAAATTAACTCCCGTTTCTTGTTCTGAATTTGATTCTGGAATGCCTTCTGGTCCTTTTGTGTATACCATACATTAGGTAGGTGACAGGGAAAAGTGGTCTTACGTCTTAATTTAGTTTCCTTTTGGACAATCCAAGCTGTACAAGCTATACATACCTGTATATAACCTTTTTTGATTAGTCAGGACAATTCACTGGGATTATTTTCTGTTCGATTTTTTTTTTTTGCTAATTTCTCCAAAGTGATACGAGCTATACATACATTTCCCAGGTCCAAAATCTCTATTTGGCTGAATCAGTTTGTGAAACTTGCCTGGGTCTATTGCTTTAGGGCCTGTTAAGTTTTAAAGTCGTCATTGTTTTTTCACCTTATGTTTCTTGTTGAGTTGTTTGAAGTTGCTTAAAATGTGTTTCGTTGATATTGTTGCTCTTGACAAACATGGTAGAGCTTTGTCTTTAGTAGACTAAAAAGTGCAAATTTACCAATGAATATTTGTATGCCATGAGTTTGGAAAGGTCAGGATATGATTGTTTTCTTCTCTATTATTGTATCACAAGGATAGTTGAGAATTAACTGTAGCTGCTCAAGGCGGTTGAGAATTAACGTGTTAATGATGCTACCATGCTGGACAGTACACAAATCTTATACTTTCATAACAAGAAATTAAAAAAGAGCATGCAAGTCTCTCTACTTTTAGAAGTGACACTTAATTTGGTGTACTTCGTAAAAATTGGCACTTACATCCCTCCGTCTAATGTGGCATTTTAGTTTAGTTCTTTCTTATGTTCTACGTGACGTTGAAATAATCCCAATAGTGTATATATAACTAAACCTCTCCCGGCCGGCGTTGTTCCCTCAAGACTCCATGGGAAACTCGATCGTTTTACTTTGCTTGACATCTGGTCTCGAGTGTATTGTAAGTTGTAACCACGCTCTCTCTATGTTCAAACATCCTCTGAACGCCAGGCACGTGTATATACAGCATCAATGGAGTGGTTTTTACTTTTAACCCAAGCAAGTTCTTTATGGCCTTGCGGGCAATCGTGTTCCATCAAATTTGCTATTTTGCGGGTATCCATGGGATACCTACCAATTCTGCGGACACCTTAAGATCTTGTTTGGAAAACTCATTTTTTGTTAGGATCTCTGTGGATGAGTCAGGATTTTAGATTAAAATCTCGGTCCATCCATAAGGATCTCGGTCGAAAATGACCTTTACAAACCAAGCCTAAAGACTGTTGGATCATCGCGTCATTCCGTACACGCGGATGCCCTATTTTACCTCACCTTTCCTCTTCACACTTCCATCCCAAAACCGCTCTCAATCTCACCTGCAACAACCTGTTTTACCATTCTGCTATGCCGCGCACTGCCTCGCCATGACCAACTGCAGAAGGCAACGCCAAGAACGGCGTAAAAAGCAATTGATTCAGGCCACACTCGTTACGATCGTCACCTTCTCCACCATCACCATGGCGGATTGATCTAGGTGATTTTCCAAGGTGAAAGGTAGATTTGAGTTGAAATTCTTCGAAATTTTTCATTGAAAGGTAGATTTTTTTTAGTTGAAGCTGAGAAAGTTCGAGTTGAAAGTTAGGGATTTGTGGTAGAAAAGCAATTTGGATGGGCGACGAGAGACAAATTTTACGTTTACCAAACACCATCAACCAATGGCTGAATAATTATTTAAAAATTTTATGGAGCCTATTTCAGCCTCTAAGAAACTGGTATAAAAATTTTCAAAGGGATTTGAACACAATTATTGTAGATGTAAAATCAAAAATAGTGATAGGTGGCTAAGAGCCTAAGAACAGTACCCACATCAGAATTTATTAAAAATGTATCAATAAGTTGACTTACTGAAAATTTTATGAGACCATCAATAGCACCTGGGAAACGAACCTAAAAATTTTCAGAAAAATAAAAGCTCATTTTTTGTGTTTGAAAAATCAAAAATAGAAAAGGTTAATAACAAATCAGATTAGTGGTAGAATTTAATAAAAAATATATAGAACCGATCATCCTTTGAAAATTTTATGGTAACTTCTAAATATCCATGTATCATCCATAAAATTTCTCAAATAAAATAGACTTCATTAATATCCCCAGAAAAATAAAAAATAAAAAATAATTAATGGTAAAAGTGGTAATGTTAGCATTTTTAAAAACCACGCAAATGATATAATGGCTTGAAATTTTTACAGTGTGACAAGAACTGCAATAGGAACACACACAAAAATTTCAAACACTTTAGACCAGGGTTAACAAAACCGAATTTCGAAATTCGCGGTATGAAAACCGCAAAAACCGCTCGGAAAACCGCCTAAAAACCGTCAAGAACCGAAGGGTTAGTAAATCAAATTTTTCTGAAAAATTCCAAAAAAATTAGAAAAACCGCGGTTTTTCGCGAAAAATCGCTCGGTTTTTTCGAAAAACCGCTGCCAACCGGATGTTCGTCGCAAAACGGTTTTTGACGAAAAACCGAGCGCATAAATTTTTTAAAAATTTTTAAAATTTTTTTAATTTTTTTTTGAATGGACCGGTTTACCGAACGGTTTTTGGTTTCGAACCTCAGCGGTACGCAGCGGTTCTCGTCGGTTTTGTGAACCCTGCTTTAGACAACAAGTGACAACCCAATTTAACACTTGAACCTTGTTCTGTCCAGAGAAAAGAAACCCAATACCCATTCCTTTTGCTCTCTGCCATGGTGGCCCCACACCCTCCTGACCCCACTTGGCAGCAGCTTAGCTCCAGCACCAGCCTCCCTCTGCCTTGCCCAGCCGACGCTACCTCGTCTCTGCCCGTGTCCAGCCGTGACAAAGCCAAAGCCTCAGGCGACGCTGCCGCGGCATGCCTCGCCGCCGCTCCGCCCGTGCCTCCCGGGTCTAGCACCGCCCTACCATGACATGACCTCCCACAGTTGCGCCGCCTGTGTCCTACGCCGAGAGCACCGCGCTATGCCGTCCTGTCCTCCCTGTCGACCGAAACCTAGTGCCGAGTTCACACCACGCTACGCTCTGTTGTCAGTTTGTCACCGCCTTGCAGTAACCTATAAAGACCACACCCAGGCTGCCATTAGCTACCCACGCCACCTCTAATACCACTCTGGCCCGAGCTCCTCCCAATTGTGCCTCTCTCTATCTCCATAGCCGAAGGATTGCAGACAAGAGGGCGAAACCAATTTGTCCTCCCTGGTGAGTAATTCGGTGATTCCTTTAGCTTGAAGCATCCTAATGCATCGCTAAGTCATTTTGCATCCTTAATGTTAGCCCTCACTGCCCGTAGCGTCGCCGCACCACCATCATCTTCCTTGCCTCCGGTCGCACGACGGCAGACCACCCTAGCCAACCTCCACCACAATTGACCGGAAAAATGGAACCGTATTGACTCACTGGTACTTATCCCCTTTCTTCACAAGGTTAATCGCGACCTCATCTTCCCCACGGCGTTCCGCCATTTTCGCCGACGCGTGAGCTTGGTGCCGACGTACCTCCGTTCACCGTCGACCACAACCAAGCCGTCCCTTAGATGCGTCGTGATCCCCTGGTGCCTACTGAACCCTCGCCCGGCCGCCTCCGGCGCTTCCTCGCCACCGGCAAACCCAGTGCCGCCTGTTCTATTTTGGGGTCACCAACGCGCGGGCCCCAGTGGACAGCCTCACCTCTCTTCGCCCGTACCAAGCCATTGACCCACGGGGCCCATCCATCAGTCAGCCCAGATAATTCAAAAAACTGTGAAAAAGCGAAAGGCGCTTTCATTTAGGGAAGACGTATTTTGTAATTTTAATTGAATTTATAGAACCGACTTCATTGAAATACCTATAACTTGTACATTTTAAATCCAAATCAAGGCAAACAAATTTCTACATTCATATAAAACCGTGTGGTTTCAGAATATGCAAAAATATTTAATTTTTAATCTCAGTTGGAATTATTTGAATTTAAATTTGAATAAACTCTAATATGATTGTTATTAGAAATGTGTAAACCATAGTTTCTAAAAAAAATTACATGCTCTTGAGACCATAAGTAACTCATTTCTACAAAAAATATTTAAAAATAAACTTAATTTTCATTGAAATCATAAATAGATTAGTTCCAATGTCTTTAAGATTTAAATAATTGTAACTATTGCAAATAAATTCAAAATAGAGTGTAACCAGTTCCTGAAACCTATTAGGCATGATATCCTTATTTATATAAAAATATTTCATATTTAATTAAGTTTGAACCAAAGTTGTAAAAGGCATTCTCTATATACAAGAAACTAGTATATATATAGTCAATTCATACAAATAAAGGTTAGTGCAAAAATATTTGCATATCTATGTGATCTGCATTCACAAATCTAAAAAGAAATCTAACCTCTTATAACATAAACTTTAACAATACATAAGCTTAGAAAATAAATAAATAAATAAATATTAATACCAATAGGTCCAGCTTAGAAATACTCCCATGGTTAAGACCATCCTATTCTGCAAAAATGATTCTATTTAAACATGCTTTGCATCTGAATCCTATTAAAAAAAGCCTAACCCTTTATAATACAAACCCTAAAACTCATAACACAAATCGATGAACTTGATTAATAAGAAATCATTATTTAAAATTTTTTATCACCAGATGCTTTATATCGATTTATTTGGCTTCTTTTTCTCTCTTATTGTCATTGCTTCTTATTGCTGTTATATGAAACGATAATCGCGTGTAGATACCGACGTATACAAAGCTGCTACTGAAGACTTCAATCTCAGTCTGTACCTGAACCAACATAGCAAGACAACCCTTTGATCATATTGATCACAGTATTTTAATTTTTGTTTTGTTTTATCAAATCTATTTATGCATGCACATATTTTCAGTAAAATTGCTATATTGTGGTACTGGTAGCTATAACCCTATCTCATGGAACTTTCTTAATAAATATTGACTTGTGAATATTGATAAATCCTAAAATAAGGTTAGACAATATATAATGTCAACACGGGTATACACAATTACTTAATATTCATGCTTAACTATGCTTTAGAAACGGAAAGTTAAATGGAAAGACATGTTGTTCTTTATAATTTAAAAATGTTGGATATGATTAAAGGTTGCTGATATTTTGGTAAAAATGAAAATAAATTTATGATTTGACACGGGTGATTATTGGCAATAGTCAGATGTGCATGGGACTTGCACATATTGTAGGGGGAGATTATCGTTCGGTCAAATTAGGACCGAACTATGGGTTGTTATTAGGTGATACACAATTTCCCAGATAAAAGAATCTGGCGATACGGTGATACACAATTTCCCAAATAAAAGAATCTGGCGATACGGCGAGTATATATGTGTTTTAAAAACAAAAAAATGTAAGTGGGAGAAGGCAACAACGAAGGGAGAAAGCGACGGCGGCTTGCAAAGGGAGAAGATGGTGGCGAGATTGTAGAGGGGGAAGACGACGGCGGCGGCGATTAGCGGGTTGGGTGGCGGGCTGGCGGTAGAAGGAGAAGGGAAAGGATGCGACAACGGCTTGTAGAGGGAGAAAGCGATGGCGGCGAGATTGTAGAGGGAGAAAGTGGCGGCGGTCGCTGGACTAGGTAGAGGGGTGGCGATGGCGCGATTGTTGAAGGAGAAGGGAGGGGAGGTGGCTAGTAGCAGTTGTTGGTCAGGTCGATGGAGGCTGGAGGGGAGGTGGCAGCTAGTCTAGGTATTTTAGGAGTCATTGATAGGAGAGATGATTAGATGCAATGAGTGAGAGAGAGATATAGAGATTTTAGGGTTAGGAGAAATGGTTTGGATTGGGTTTGACTTTGTGTTTTTAGCCTGAAAGTATCGGGGAGTATCGGAGAAAGATCGGGATTATTTTAATTAATTTTAAATGCTGAATTTCACCGATCCTTCCTAATACCGTATCGGGAAGGATCGCCATATCCGATACCGGTATGGCAATTTGTGAAGGATCGGTGATTCATAGGCTATGGTACAGATCTTCTTAGCATGTGATTCATAACAGCTAGAAATTGAAGACAACTTACATGAAAAACTAAGCTTGAACAAACCGAAACGTCAAATTAGTAAATTGGTACAAATGGATGCTTAAAGCTAATTACATTCTTTTGTAAAATACATTTATCTCTATTGATCTTGATATTAGTCTTAAATCTATGATAGTGTTTGCACCAAAATTTGGCAGATAGCGTCAAAATCGGCAGTACGAGATCAACAAGATACGATTGGATAACGGATCAAGATATTTGGAAACAAAACAGGTTGTTAAGGAAAGCACCCTCCAAATAGAGGCCGATACGGATTCTATTCCTAACGTGTTGTACCAGGACTCTATCGGCCAATGGCTATAAAAGAGGTGTAGAGGTGATCAGAAAAAGCTGCCCAGAGCCAACCAACCAATTCGCGTCTACTTTTCATCTACTTTTCCGTCGACTAGGAATAGTTCTTGTAATTTAGTCTTTGTAATTCGATCTTGATCAATAAAGTTGCGCATCGCCGATTGTTGATCTCCATCGCCACGCCTGTGTTTGATTTATTACGATCTTCTTGCGCATCGCCTTCTTCGGAATCGATCTGCCTTTATCCTCTGATTAGCCTTAATCGGCTAGTTAGATTTACCCCTTTTTTATCTCGATTTAATCGGCTTTGAGCTGATTGAATCTAAGCCGATTGATCTTCACTATTGGCTAGTTAGACTTACCCTGTTACCTTGATCTTAATCGGCTTCAAGCTGATTAAATCTAAGCCGATTGATTGTCACGATCGGCTTTGAGTGAATTTCATATTTTTACCTTGTCGATTACAGGTCAAATCGACTGGCACGCTCTGAACCAGGTGTTCGTCTGGTGTGCTGTTGTCAGAAACCCTACATCAAGTTTTTGACGCCAACACACTCTTGGCACGCCCGGTGGGACACGATGGCAGCATCAAGCAAATCAATTCCACCATCCGATCTCAACGCCGAGGCTATAATCGTCCCAACGATGGACGATTTAATGCCAGAACAGCGTAGAGAAATCGAAGATCGAAAAGCTGCTCTAGAAGAGATGATGCTGAATTGCTATCAAAAGACTAGACGTGGCGTCACTCAAAAGACTGCTTTGCCGACGGTCAATGCCCTTGGCGATGCAGGCGTCACAGATGGTCTGGTAAGTTCATACCTACCCACTCAAGCCGAATTATCGGCTATGATTAATCAATCTATACATCACGCGCTGGTAAACCAACCATCGACTCTTGTTACAACGCTAAAGCCGATGATTGCGAATAGTGTGAAGACAATCGCTCAAGAATTGGCATCATCTGGGAGTCTGCTTGACTCGATGCAAGCTCTGCCAAGCTATCCTGCTTTTTCAATAGCGCAAACTACGCAGAGTACGTCAGCCGATCCAAAACCATCGGCTATAACTTCACCCCAACCATGGTGCCGACTCAACCTACCATCGATATCGCGAAACTCACGCCTAGCGGGTCACACATTACCAGCGTACATCGATGTCGCTAGACATAACGTGTCGGCTACTTTCTTCTGCCGTCGGCTCCATTTAATATTTTCCCACAATCGGTCTCGCACCGATTGAACAAATTAGGCACGTCCAAGACCAAGAGCGATTCGCCAGAATCCGGTCCTCATAAGGTCATAACCTATGTAGAGCCCTTTATCCTGTGACGAGAACCACGGTTAGGAGGTATAATGGGTATGATCAAAACCAACAAGATCCGTCGGCTCGGTCTAATCGAAGCGGCCGAGTTTGCACTCGGGGCGGAATACTAGTCATGATCATTGGCGAGCCACGATACCTTGCCTCGGCTAACAACATTAATTGGGCTAACAGTTTACGCGTGTTGAGAGATCAATTCGACTTACAACCAAAGGGTAGAGTCATCGGCTATAGAAAGCCGTATCCGGATTATATAGATCGCATGCAATATCCACATAATTTTAAAGTTCTGATTTTGCCAAATTTTCGGGAATGATTCGGTCACGACCTTAGAGCACGCTCGGACGCTTTGTCGCTCAAAGTGGCGAGGCAAATTCGATCCGACGGGTGAAAATTAGATTATTCCCTTGTCTTTATCGGAGTCGCTTTCACTTGGTTTACTAGTTTACCTCCAAATTCGGTTCATTTTGGAACGATTTGGAAAGCCGATTCATGAGTACTTTTCTCCGTGATCGGAACTCGGGATTTGGATCTAAGTTCTATCCAATGTAAGACCGAGGAATCGGTAAATGATTATGTTAAGAGATTCAGGGAAGTGAGAAATAGGTGTTTTAGTGTTACCATGCCTGATAATCAGTTGGCTGATTTAGCTTTCCAGGGGCTGATACCCTCATTAAGGAAAAAATTCGGTGGGCAGGAATTCACCAATTTAAGTCATCTCCTACAGCGAGTATCGGCTCAAGAAAGCCGTTTCTCCGATGATAACGACTTCAAAGATGAATTGAAGAATAACAAAGACAAGATAAATCGGCTATAGAGGATGACCAACTAAAATTTGCAGAAGAGCCGATGATGCAGCTGGACGCTGATCCTTTTCCAATTAACATGGTTCATTGCTCTAAAAAGAAGGAAAAGCCGACACAAGATGCAGAGCCTAAGGATCAAATTCATATATCATCGGCTATAAAAATAACACGTCAAGTCGATGTACAATCAAATTCTGATGGCAATAAGACACTCATGATTATTGTTGGCTCTATACAAATAAAAGCCGACCGTGAAGGGGAAATTTTTAAAACAATCACACCAAAGGGTTATCAGGCTGAGAGAGCATTGCCACTACGTAGCCGTCTGAGTCGAAGCCCACTTTTTCCCAACTACTAGCAAAATATGAAAGGAGGAATGAAAGGCCACGACGAAGTCCTCCACATCGGCCAGTTAATGAATATCGGCCAAGCGGCCCTGAAAGAGCTCACCGACGGTGCCCTTTTTGGCAATTTTGCTGGGAGAAGGGATTAGCTTTGCCATCACCAAACACATGTCCGATGCAGTATTACCCATGCCAAGGTGATAGGCAGCGATGGTCGGCTAAAGATAGAATTTCTAAGCCGACCATAAGTCAGAAACAAGACCAAGATGAAGGGTCTAACACTGCGGCTAGTATGGATCTGTTAGGAAAAATATGTAAGTCGATCGAACCAAAGCCGAGATGGTGTCCTCCAGGTTTAAGCCGATCACAAAGAAGAAGACTTGAGCGGCTAAGGACCCAAGAGATGAGGGAAGCTGAACAAGAAAAATGAAGGGATAAAACTTTTAATGAGCTTCATCCGATTAAGATTGCGAGAAAAGAGTGGAGGAAGAAAAAACCGGATTCGGCAAATGATTTTTGTTCGACGAAGCCGATCTAGTCTGAAAATCATACCACCGTCACCGTGATGTACCGATTTGGTAAGGGATCAACGTGGGATCGTGTAGTGTGCATCGGTTTGTCTAAGGTAATCGTTAGGTCTTGATTGGCTAAAACTCAAATACGAATATACGAGTTGGCGATTATCGACCAAAGCCAAATTAAATCGATGCGATTAAAAATTTGGCTATGGTAAGAAAATATATGTTCAGTCGATGATGAAAATTTTGGAAGATAACATGTTATCTCCCAAAATGGGGGTATATGTTTGCACCAAAATTTGGCGATAGGGTCAAAATCGGCGAGACAAGATCAACAAGATACGATTGGATAACGGATCAAGATATTTGGAAACAAAACAGGTTGTTAAGGAAAGCACCTCCAAATAGAGGCCGATACGGATTCTATTCCTAACGTGTTGTACCAGACTCTATCGGCCAATGGCTATAAAAGAGGTCTAGAGGTGATCGTAAAAGTCGCCGAGCCAACCAACCAATTCGCGTCTACTTTTCATCTACTTTTCCGTCGACTAGGAATAGTTCTTGTAATTTAGTCTTTGTAATTCGATCTTGATCAATAAAGTTGCGCATCGCCGATTGTTGATCTCCATCAGTTACGCCCCAGGTTTGATTTATTCTGATCTTGTTGCGCATCGCCTTCTTCAGAATCGATCTGCCTTTATCCTCAGATTAGCCTTAATCGGCTAGTTAGATTTACCCCTTTTTTATCTCGATTTAATCGGCTTTGAGCTGATTGAATCTAAGCCGATTGATCTTCACTATTGGCTAGTTAGACTTACCCTGTTACCTTGATCTTAATCGGCTTCAAGCTGATTAAATCTAAGCCGATTGATTGTCACGATCGGCTTTGAGTGAATTTCATATTTTTACCTTGTCGATTACAGGTCAAATCGACTGGCACGCTCTGAACCAGGTGTTCGTCTGGTGTGCTGTTGTCAGAAACCCTACATCAAGTTTTTGATGCCAACAGATAGCAACTTGCTTTGATCTTACCTTATGAAATTATACTTCTTTTTATAACTTGTTGAAGTCTTGCTGCAAGTAACTGTCCATCTTTATCATTAAATAAACAAATTGATTATTTTTATCTTTTATCAGGATAAAGTTATTTAAATGTGAATAGTCAACTTTTGTTTCTGGAGTTTATTATTAGTTTGAGCCTATTTTTTAATTTTGCCTGCTACATGATGTGGAATGGGCTCACTTAAGAATAATTATGGATGACATCTTTTGTTCTGATAAGTCAAATAGTCTAAGCGTACATGTTCTTCGTTATTAGGTATTGAGTTTACGAGTTGTGAGTATACTTTTTTGAGGAATATTCTTTTCATCTGACAGTAGATGTGGTTTTGTTTATCTACTCCTAGAATTGTATCAAAAGTGAGTTAATTTTCCCAAGTTATAGCTGTGGGTTCATCTAAATGTCTCACTGTTGCCCTCTCTTATCTCTTTGGTTTTTCTTCAGAGCTGTCATTGGTCGCTTGACTTATGCATGTAGGCATGGGGACTGGTGATGGACATGATGGAGCAGAAATGTTTCACGACACATGATGATTTGTTTTGGTTAGAAATTCCAGTGTGCTGTATTGGTTGAACAGGTAAGTTTATCTTCTGAATGTAGTTTGATTTGAAGGATCTGAACTGTTATTTAGTGCTTGCCCCTTTTCTACCATCCCTCAAGTATCAAATTACGAGAGAGGACATCCATATTGTCTCTGTAACTCTTTTCTCAGCTGATGTCTGCCTCCCATCATACTTTCTATTATTGGCAGTCTTCCTTCTAGCTCTTTTCTCCAGGTACTACTTATTTATCCTTTGCTCAAAACACCTCTCCATTCCCTTAGTCATGGTCTGCTCACTCTCCCAAATAGTCTGAAACACACTCCGGCTGTTAAAATATCATTTCCAGCCGAATTGGAGAGAGAAAATTTCCAAAATGACTTCTGGTGCCCTGACCCCGTCTGGTTTGGTCCAACCGAGTGGCTTGAGACCTGGGTCCGAATGGATAGCCTTATACCCCCAAAACCCTATCTACCATCCCAAAATTCGATCCCCACTTGTCTTCCCAGCTCCCAATTCACCACTTGTGTAACCACCCGAAGGGTAAGATGGACTTTTCGCCAACCTTCTGTTCCCCCTTTCGATTGGAAATGATATTTTAATGGATAGAGTGTGTTTCAACAAATAGCCATCATTTAGCACCATGTTCAGCAAAGTCACGAAAAACCGGTGTCCTGAAGCAAATGCCACAAAATATCAGTGTCACCTAGCTAATTTTGCCAAACAATTATTTCACTCCACAACAGCATGATTCAGGAGGGTTTCTTCTCAGAAAAAGAAAACCATGAGTGACAATTGTTTGTTTGCCTTCTTGATAAACATACAGCATTGTTTTTTTTTATCTTATTGTCAAACTATGCGGTTCCATTCAGAGATACCAAACTTCCATAGATTGGAACCATGAACAGAAAGACTAGCATATTCTTTCAATAATAACATAACTAAATTTTATTGTTGATTGTCTATTGTCATACGCTTAACACAAAGTTACGGTAGTATTCACATGTAAATTTACATAGCTATAGTGCAGATCGTTTTAGCATGAGATACAGAATAGTTGGAAATTGGCGACAACTACATGAAAAAACTACGGTTGAACCAACTGAATTGCTGATGCAGCAGTATTAGTTATGATGTATCTGGAAAGTAAAGACAAGAGTAATCAGGTTCAATCGGATTGTCAATCAGAGTTACGGTTGGAAAGATATTCATCTGGAAGGAATTCATGATGAATTTGTACATTTAGTTCCAAGGTCTTTTTGTCCGTTTCAGTGTCCAATTCGTTTTGTCTGTAAACGTCTGAACTAGAGTTTCCTTTTCTTTTTGTTGTAGTTAAGTCTTTTGTTATTTTGATTTTTCCTTTTTTGCCATGTGAGCCTGAGTCCTACTAGTACTTTAGGTTCCAATAGAGTTCTACCGTGAGCCTATAAATACATGGCCATGGTTCAGCTGTAAAAGGATATTCAGAATCAATATTAGCTACTTTTCTCTGATTACTGCATCAATTGCCAAATTCGTAACTCAATTGGCACGTTTGGAAGCTTAAAGCTAGTAAAATTCTTTCATACTATACTTTTATCTCTACTGATCTTGATATTAACCTTAAATCTTTAATAACAACTATCTTTGATCTTACCTTGTGAAATAATAGCTCTTCTTTCTTTTATCGCTTGTTGAAGAGCCTTGCTGCTAGAGATGAACCAATTTGTACCAGAAAATAAATAAATTGAATTTGTTCTATCTTTTATCAGGATAAACTTATTAAATCTGAATAGTCACGATCACTTTTGTTGCTAGTGTTTATTAGTTTGGGCATATTTTAATTTTGTTCACAATATGACGTGGAATTAGCTCACTTAAAAATAATTCTAGATAACACCTTTTTTTTCTTCTTATAAGCTAAATATTCTGGCAGTGTGTGTACTTCATTATGAGGTAGTGAGTTGTGAGTATACTGTTCTGAGGAGTATTCTTTTCATCTGACAGTAGATGTGGTTTTGTTTGCTATGCTAGCATGCTGTATTGGTTGAACAGGTAAGTTTATATTGTGAATGTAGTTTGATTTGAAGGATCTGAACTAGTATTTAGTGCTTACCCCTTTCTACCATTTCTCAAGTTTCAAATTCCAAGAGAGGGCCTCCATAATTGTCTCTGCAACCCTTTACTCAGCTGTTGCCTGTATCCCATCACGCTTTCTTATCCAAGCCCTACTTCTTCATCCTTTACTTAGGAGCTCTCCATTCCCTTGGTCATGGTCTGCTCACTCTCGCGGATGTGCTCTTTGAATCACTAAACCTTTTGTTGCAACTGAAATGTAGCGAAAAACTTGAGAACATGTCTGACATTGTAAGTTGAAGGTTTGCCAGCACAAATTAACACTTCTTCACTTCTATCACTGTTCTCTGTTTCTAATGATGTTTTTGCTTAATAATAGTACTGAAAATGATATGGCATTGTAGATTTAGTTATAAGTCCCACAACGATGATGTTAATATTTACTGTTTGAAATGAACGAAAATTTTGAGATGTAGCTTTTGCATCAATGAGTAGCAAAGTTGGGTCCGACTGATGAGATTGTTTGTTCTGCAGGTATCTAGTGTTGGTTGCCGATTGCTAAGATGCAGAAATGGCTTATTGGTGCAGGTTCTTCCATTTTGTATGCTATGGCCTGTGACGTGGTCCATGCTGAAATAGACCTTCTATGTACAAGTCCTTGTCAACTATGAAATAGATCTCCTGGTGTTATTCAGTGAATTCTGTAGACGTTAGTTTATTGGCATGATGACACAGTGAATTACTTCTATTAATGCAATAGCGCTGACTCTTTCGGTTGATTAGTACCCTCTTTTTCATTTGCTTGTCTTTTGAGCACAAAGCAAGCCCACCTGTCAGTTGATGAGTTAGTGCATGTATTATCTGCTCTCCTGATCCTACTTGCTCGCATTTTTTTTGTAAGTTAATATTTTTCTTATGGTGAATGTTTTGGATGGGTATTCCCATTGTTTCAATATCGGTGATAGTCTATTTCTTTTAAGCCCCTGCTGGTCCTTATTTCTTATGTGTCTTCAGGCTGATCCTAGTGGAAGTTCAGGCCGGAGCAACAGAGTTCACTTATTTCATATGCTAATTGCTCTGTTTGGCCTTATGTATGTGAGCTTTTTTTTGCATTTTTATTCAAATAAATATTATGTGCTGACTTTTTTGTTTTTGACATTGGAGTGCCGTTTCTTAAACATTGTTCTCTGTATCTCTGCTAGTATGAATGCTTTAGTATGACAAAAGAGAAGCTGGAGAATGGGTTATGGAGCATTGAACCTTGAAGGTGTGTTCTGTTTCCGGTAGAGTTCCAATGAAATTTGTATGTTCTAAGCCAGCCTTTTATTGTTGAGGTGTAGAAGCCATCTTCTTGCATTAAGCAGGACGATTATATTGCGATCTAGCGGTTGTTGTGGCCTTGCAGAGGATGCATCCAGAAATATTTGGAGAAAATTGGATATAGGGGTACAAAGGGTTTAGAATCAAGCGAAATTGGCAAGGGTAATTTTATATTCGGTTGATTTATATAGGCTTCTGAATTTTCCTGAAAAATCGGGAACCAATTTGTTTGCAGTTTTGTTAACATGGTCTCACTTAAGGAACACATTTAGATCAATTATGGATCTTAGATCAATTATGGAGGTGTTGTCCATGGAAAGCGAGCTAGTATACTAAGAAAGTGTGGTACGCATATAGCTATGATCAATAATAAAAAAAATCAGTAATCTTGATGATAATGTTACAGAAGATCAAGCAAGCAAAATGCTTTGAGGACAAAAATGCAGAACTGAAAAAAAATGAAATTGGAAACCGGAATAGATCAGAAATGGGCATGTTACCACCCAGCTACCGGCGTACATTTAAATTTTCAAAATCCGGTTTTTTTTATCTTGACTGTAAGGACAAACCAAACAAAGCGAAAAATTCAACGTTGTACAACATACCAAGCTATGCCATTTTCTAAGGCCTCGTTGAATCCAAGCAGAGAAACGAAAAATTCAAAGCTGCACAATTTGACATATCAAGTTAGACCATTATAAGGCCTCGTTGTTGGGAAACCCTAATGGCCCATGAAGGCCCATGCTGGTCCCTTAAGCCTAAACCCTAGGAGAACGCTATAAAAGGAGGAGTGGGTCCCCCCTATGTACCAGAAATCATTAGCAATAAAGAATTTCCGCTATTGCTCTCCCTAAACACGTGTCTCTCTCTCTTTCTGTTCTCCAATTCAGATCTGTTCGGGAACCCCGGACTATTCGTTAGCGAGGTTCCTTAACACGTTATCAGCACGAAGCTCTACCGGAGATCAGTTTTGAAAAGGTGAGAAGAGGTGAGAATCGACGATTAATTCTAATCGTTGTTGATCCTATGCATGCATCTACTGTTCGCATCTGTTTTATGTTTGCACAACGTGGCACGAAGCTACAGGCAGCATCAGTACATACATCATCCACAGAAAAAAAAGGGGGAAACATGCGGTTCGGTTTCCGCGCTCGCAGCGCGCCACCGTCACTGCCTTGGTTTGCATGCATGACATGAAGTCACAGAAGCATTGCGTGAAACCCGAATCGTGCTTGCTTGCCGGGAGCCGGCCACCGTCGGCTCGCCGACCGCCTCGCCTCCACGCCGCCATCGCATGAACCGGTCGGCCTCGGCCTCGCGCCACGTTCGGTCACCGCCCGCATGCGCCGCGCCGTGGCGCGCCAGTGCGCCGAGTGTTGCGCCTAAAGCCATCACCGTCGAACCTTGGCACCGCCGCGCGCAGCGCCCTCGAAATCGTCGCCGTCGCCGCCGCCGCCCGGCTACCCACGCCACGGCGCCACCTGGCCGCAGCCGCTTGCTCGGTTCGCGTGCAAGCGGCGCGGCGCCGCACGGCCGCTTTGGCCTCCGCGACAACCACCGCCGAGCGGCTCGGCCTCGCCCGCCGCCATCCGCGCCGTCGGCCGCCGCTTCCGCTGCCTGCGCACTTACCTTGGCCGCTCCGTCGCCGGCTCGCGGCCAGCTCTCGCGCCCGCCATGGCCGCTCGTCGCCGGCTCGCGGCCGAGCTCGCCGCGCCCGCCATTGGCCGCTCCGTCAGCCGGCTCGCGGCCAGCTCACCATCCGCCATGGCCGCTCTGTCGTCGGCCCGCAGCCCAGCTCGCCTCTGAAGCCATGAAGGCGGCGTGTGCATGGGAATGCCTCGGAGGCAATGGCGGCACAGGAAGCGGCGCGGGCGTCAGCGCGTGGAGGCAGCGCAGGCGTGGGGCATGGAGGCGGCGTGTGGGGAAACCCTTGGCGAGGCAAAACATGGGCCAGGGCAAGGCCCATTTAAGCCATTCGGCTGAAGAAAAAAAAACAAACAGAGAAGGAAAAAGAAAAGAAGAAAAAGAAAAGAAAAAAAGAGAAAAAATTGCAGAAAAATTGCAGAAAATTTTGAAAAAATTGCTAGAAAATCAAGAAGATTTATTTGGCTCTGTTTTTAATTTTTCTTGCTTTATTTATTTGTTTTATGAATTTTCTTTATGAATTTTGAATCCTTTGCTTTATTTTATATAATGCAATGCATATGAATTTAATTTTCTGCACTTTATGCTTTTTGCAACCATTTTCTATCAGATTACACGCAGTAATCTAAACCAGAATTTTGAAATCATGCAGATGTCTGGCATTGTGAATCGTGAGTTTGAAGAACTGGCCCCGCAAGGTCAGAACTATCTCACTTGGGCATCGGACGTAAAGATCGTCCTTGGGGGCAAGAAGCTCCGCTCCGCGATTGGTCTAGGGTCCTCGCAGGACGCAAAACCTACCACTGAGTAGAACGATCAAGCTCGCATTTTCTCGGCACCACCTCTCACCACTCAAGAATGAATATATGGTCGAGGAGAGTGCACTTGAACTTTGACCGCACTTGAGCGGTTCGAAAAGCTCAAGTACACCATCTTGCCCCAAGCACGCAAGATTGGGTACGCTGAGGTTTGCGGACTTCGAGCGATGGCGAGTACAATTACGCCTTGCACGAATTTGTACCAATCTCTCTATGTGGCAAGAAGATCACCGATGAAGAGAAGATTGAGAAAACCCTCTCTACCTTCCACCCTAATGCTATCCAGAGCACGCATTATCGTCGGGGCGCATACAAGGAGTATAGCGAACTGATTGATGTAATGCAAGTTGCGGAATCACAAGACGATGTTTTACGTAAGAACTATGTCTCGCAGCCACCTAGACGAGGCACTGGCACAGAAGTCAATGCGAACAGCTACAAGGTGAGAAAGCCCACTCATAGAAAGAAGGGCAAGCAGGGTGGAAAGGAGAGGCCCCAGGCCAAAGGAAAGTCCAAAGCCCCTGTGAAGAGGGATGACAAAGAAAAGACGCACGCCAAGCCGTATGGACAGCACAACCAAACGTGCTTCAAGTGTGGCACTTGGGGACATTGGTCGAAGATATGTCAAGAATCCAAGGAAGCAATCAACGCATATCAGGCTAAGAAGAAGGCAAAGGAAAATGCCCCCGCAGAGGCGCACTTCGCCAACATCGGTGATGATGATGTCATGGATGTAGACACCCCACTTGCCTCATCCTTACAGAATAGCTTGGACATCGGTGCTGCAGCCATTATTATGGTAAATGAAGAGAAAACTACTGCCAATGACATAGAAGCAGAAATTAATGCATATTTTACAGATTCTGTTTAATGCATTTTCTTTAGATTATGGTTGTTAGTTTTTTTTCTTTGAATAATGAATTGTAAGCTCTAGAAGAGCATACTTCTTTCATGAATAAATATGCAATTTATTCTTTATTCCAGTATTCTTCAAATTTGCAAGTAATATTTGGATTGTTTTTGCCTCTATCTGATTAGAATTATATTTCTTTTATCTAGAAATCGTGTAGCGTCCAAATGGAAGAGATATGCATTGTTGATAGTGGCACAACAAATACCATCTTAAGAGAGTCTAAGTATTTCCAGTCGATCACGAAGAACACTGAAAAGATTACTACGATCGCAGGAAGGACTCATATGTAATCGGCTCAGGAAGAGCCACTATTATATTGCCTATGGGTACAACTCGTAATTGAAGAAGCCCTTTTGTACCTCAATCAACGCGTACTCTCTTAAGCTTTAAAGACATCCGCGCCAATGGTTTTCACGTAGAAACCAATGAAGAAAATGGCAAAGAATACTTGTGCATTGTGAAGCACGCGGTATGTGGAAAAATGGTATTAGAAAAATGTCCCTCATATGAATCAGGTTGTACTACACGAATATTCATGCACCAAGTGTATACTTCCTTGAAGACTGCTTTTAGAAGCTCGAGTTATTTTCTTTATGGCATGGTAGATTAGGTCACCTGGTCTTAGAATGACGAAATATAGTGAACAACTCACAAGGTCATAGCATTAACGTTAAAAATTTCCGAATCATGAAGATTTTGTGTGCCTGCATGTGCCACCGGAAATTAATAACTAGACCTCTGTTATGAAAGTGCAAAGTGAAATCCTGCATTCCCGAACGCATCCAGGGGGATATTTGCGGTCCGATTCAGCCCCTGTCAGGGCCGTTTCGATACTTTATGGTGCTCATCGATGCTTCCTCGAAATGGTCGCATGTATGCTTGTTGTCAACAAGAAACCATGCTTTTGCAAAGCTGATCTCGCAGATCATAAGAATTAAGAATGCTTTCCCTGATCATCGCGTGAAGTCCATTAGAATGGACAATACCGAGAATTTACTTCAAAGGCATTTGATGATTATTGCACAAAGAACAGGATAGCGATTGAGCACTCTGTACCACACGTCCATACGCAGAATGGACTAGCAGAAGTACTAATAAAGAGGATTAAGTTCATTGCCAGACCGCTTTGCAGAGTTGTAACTTGCCCAACACTTGTTGGGGACACGCAGTCCTGCACGCAGCAGCTCTTATCAATTTTAGACCGTCGGCCTACAACATCCATTCTCCTATGCAACTTGTGCACGGGATCATCTCAAGATCTCCTATCTTAGAAAATTTGGGTGTATGGTATATGTACCTATACCACCCTCAATGATCGCAATGGGCCCTCTCCGCAAGTCTGGGATATACGTTGGTTATGAGAGTGCATCCATAATCAGGTATTTGGAACCCATGACTGGAGACTTGCATACAGCCCGGTTCGCTGATTGCATCTTTGACGAGGATCGTTTCCCGTCATTAGGGGGAGGAAATCAACCTTTGGATGAAAAATGCCGGGAAATCATATGGCATTCCACTGGGATCCCCGCACATGACCCCCGCACTAATGAAGCAAATCAAGAAGTCCAGAAGATAATTGATTTGCAGAATTTAGCAAATGAATCGCCTGATCATTTTGTGATCCAAGGCGTGGTTAAGTCGCATGTACCCGCAAGGAATGCACCGAGAGGTGGAAATACCAAAGAAAATAGAAGGTATCCTCAACCTGCTCGGAGGCCTCAAAGAAAAGAACAAGAAATCGGCTCCTCAAACCCAAAGTACCGGAGACGTGCGGAGAAAATCAAGCGAGAGGACTTACCACAACCAATCACGAAAATGCCCCAAGGAAAGAAGGGAGCCAGCTTGAGACCTAGCACCGAAAGAAGCCAACAGAAAGGCAATTCCAGGACTTGAATCTTTCACCAAGGAAGCCACGGAAATAATGTGTGCGCACACATAGGCGATGAAAGCTAAAGGAACTTGCTCTGCGATAGGGAATAGCAATAAGAGCAAGTAGAAGTGCATGAAGCACCCCATGAAGAAATGGCCATAAACTTTGTAATAACAGAGAATCCTGAATAGAGTAATGACCAACGTTGATGCATACTTTGCAAAGAAGATTGCCTCGATCATTAATCATGACCCGAGCACGCATCTCTCGCAGAGTGCAAGAAAAGGCTAGATTGGGAAGAATGGAAAAAGGCAATCATCTGCAGAGTTAGTCTCTCCAACACGAGAGAGGTGTTTGGGCCGATGCCGCACACCTCCCCATATAAACCCCGTAGGTCACAAATGGGTCTTTGTTCGAAGAGAAATGAAAACAACGGTTGTAAGGTACAAAGCAAGGCTTGTAGCTTAAGGTTTCACTCAACGTCCCGGAGTTGATTATGAAGAAACCTATTCTCCGGTCATGGGAGGAATTACCTTTAGATATTTGATCTCAATGGCGATCAACTTGAAGTTGAGAATGAAGCTAATGGATGTTGTCACAAGATATTTGTATGGAAACTTGGATTCGAGATATACATGAAAGTACCGAAGGAATCCTATCCCAACCAAGACGGAGCAAATAGAAACACATGCGATGTGAAATTGGAGAAATCACCGTATGGGTGAAGCGATCAGAAGGATGTGGTACAATCGCTGAGTGACTTTCTCTCGTAAGAAAGGCTACACAAACAATAAGATTGTCCATGTGTGTTTATACAAACGATCCCGAATGGATTCTCAGATAATCTCCGTCTATGTAGATGACTTGAACATCATTGGGACGGATGAAGAAATTGAAGAGGCATGCTCATACTTGAAGTCCGAGTTTGAAATGAAAGATTTAGGTAAAACCAAGTTTTGTTTAGGCTTGCAGCTTGAACATGTCCAAGGAGGAATCTTGGTACATCAATCAACCTACACGCAGAAAGTGTTGGAAAGGTTCGGATTTGAAAAAGCATATCCTGCGAAGACTCCAATGGTCGGAAGGTCACTCCAAGCAGACCTAGACCCATACAGACCTAGAGAAGAGGAGGAAGTCACGGGAGCGAATTCCCATATCGAGTGCAATTGGGCGCTCATGTACCTTGCAAATAGCACCAGGCCAGACATTGCGTTCGCTGTGAATTTTCTAGCTCGGTACAGTGCAGAACCCACCAAAAGGCATTGGAAAGGGATCAAGGATATCTTCCGTTACCTCCAAGGAAGCAAAGACCTCGGTCTGTTCTTTAGAAGAAATAATGAATTGAATTTGGTTGGCTATGCCGATGCTGGGTATTTATCAGACCCGCATACTGGCAAGTCCCAAACTGGCTATGTTTTCCTATGTGGAGGAACAACAATTTCTTGGAAGTCGTCTAAGCGCACTCGTCTCGACGTCGACAAACCACTCGAAAATCATCGCTTTGTATGAAGCATCTCGTGAATGTGCATGGCTCAGAAGAATGGTTCACCACATCCAGAAGTCATGTGGTTTGAACATTGAGCAAACTCCCACAATCATTTATGAAGATAATGCAGCTTGTGTTGCCCAAGCACAGATGGGTTATGTGAAGAGCAATCTCACGAAGCATATCAACCCCAAGTTCTTCTATGCTCATGAATTGCATAAGATGAACGAGATCAAGATATTGCATACTAAGTCATGTGAAAATCTTGCATTTGTTCACTAAATCACTCCCAAATCTACCTTTGAAAGGTGTGTGAAAGGAATTGGGATGATGAGACTTAGAGAAGTGCAGATTTGAGGGGAGATATTTCACATACTCCCACATGAATCTCAAGCATGAATTATGAATACCCAACATGAATCTTGAAGATTAGCAATTGAAGTTGGGAGAATTGTACTCTTTCCTTAGCAAGTTTTTATGAAGTTTTCTTGCATAAGGTTTTTAACGAGGCAATTGTGCAACATAGTAAGCGTATGCTATGTACTCTTTCTCCAAGTATTTTTCCCACTGGGTTTTTCCGAGTTTTAATGAGGCATATGCATCTCGCGCAAAGGCCCAAGGGGAGTGTTGGGAAACCCTAATGGCCCATGAAGGCCCATGCTGGTCCCTTAAGCCTAAACCCTAGGAGAGCGCTATAAAAGGAGGAGGGGATCCCCCCTATGTACCAGAAATCATTAGCAATAAAGAATTTCCGCTATTGCTCTCCCTAAACACGTGTCTCTCTCTTTCTGTTCTCCAATTCAGATCTGTTCGGGAACCCCGGACTATTCGTTAGCGAGGTTCCTTAACAAGTACAACATTGTAAATGCACAACGACCCTCTCCTACAAAATCAACATTAATAGTTGAGTTATTAATGAATTAGAAAGCATTAATATTTTCTAAAAAGTAAATCACAATATTTTTACATCTTTAGATCGTTCATCTGAGGTGGACATAACCACAAAGGTCAGCGTCTTATATTATAGATATTGTAAGAAGTGGTGTAACCAAGTGAATCACGCTTAATAGCCACAAACAATCCATCTATCTCACGTGAATTAGCTGACCCGTCTAACTTTAGGTTGGGCATGAAAACTAGTGCCTGTGCTAACGCTACGACGGCAGTACACCCGCTTATCAATTAAATGAGAAGATAAGTATAAATACAACACTTAATAATAAAAGAGAAATTTAGAATTTTAAATGAATTTAGAAAGAAAAACGGAACTAAATGGAAGTCGAATGGGCGAAAACGGGCTCCCAAAAGATTTTAAATCAAGAAAGAGAAAGAAAAAAGAATTTTCTGATTTTAGATTATTTTTTTTGCAGCTTCCACAAAGAGCACAACAGGTTTCTAGGCTTGGCAACAAGGGGGAGGAAGGCCAGGTGGCGGTCGGTCGCAGATGGGTCGGATCAGTGCGGCGAGATCGCCGCAGATCGGCGCTGCAAGCGGAGTTACGATTGCGGTGAATTTCGTCGGGAAAGATGACGGTGATGGCTTGGGTTACCTCCAAAATCCGGCGATCTTTACAAGAGGGAGCACTTGGGGATTTACGCAATGCGATGGGGTGGAGGAGAGCTCGCCGGCTTTTATAGCCCCGAAACAAGCATATTTATGGAAACCATAATTTAGGATCAAATCAGATTAGAAGGAAATTTTGGCAATAGAGCACGAAATTTAGGGAATTAACACCATAGATGGAAAGAGGAGATTTGGTACGGGATTGATGAAGCTTTGGAGCTTCTTTCTTGCTTTAATGGAGGGAGGGAAGAGAAGAAGCTTCTTTGGTCTGGGTTGCAGCTAGAAGAAGCTACATGTGGGTTGCCTTCATTTTTTTAAAATATAGAAGGATTTTTGAAAAGATAGCACATTAAGTTAAAAAATTCTCAAAAAACTTTCGATTATTTTGTACTTAATAAAATTATTTTCAAAAAAAATAAATTATAAATTTGCCGAGGCACGGTGGCCGCGAGATCGCCGACTAGCAACCTCGCCGCGTTGGCAAAGCCACCGATGGCAACCGTGGAGCCATTGCAGACCTGCGTTCTCCCGGCCGCGTGTCCCATCTCCCGGTTTCCTTTTCCCAGCACGTAATGTATGGTCCTTTTCTTTTCCAGGACGTTTGTTTCCTTTTCCTTGATTCCCGGACGTTTGTTTCCTTTTCCTTGTTGATGCTTTGGAGGTGAGGAATGTCTTTGTAGGCCACGAGGATGATTTCGAAAAATATAGAAAAATAAATCGCGCCGCCAATTGGATCCGCAAGAAAAAAGATAAAATTTAATAAAGGTTTCGCTCGTCACCACGGTTCCGAGAAAAAAATTGAAAAAATTAAGCAAAGACTCACTGACCGCTGGTTCCTTAGATAAAAATGAAAACAAAAATTCAGCGCTCTCCGTGCGTTGAAATTAGGCTCTATGGGGCTAGATCCGTAAAAAAGTCTCGAGAAGAGTCATATTCAGAAAAAAATACGATCACAATGCCAAGACAATAAAAAATTCAAGTCTTGTTTCCTTGCATGCGGATCCTCCCTGATTATTTCCTTGTTTGATTCGCCCTCCTTCCTAATATGTAGTACGTACAATTTTGGCCAGTAAAAAATTCAAGTCTGGTTTCCTTGCATGCAGATCCTCCTTATTTATTTCCTTGTTTGATTCGCTCTCCTTCCAAATATGTAGGTGGAGGAGGTCTGTTGTGGGCCACAGGGATGATTAGACACACTAAATAATGGCCATCGAATGTGGGTGAGTAAAACTGAGGAAAGATCCGAGATGTTCATTTTGATGAATGCAAGTTTCAGGGGATATTTTGTTGGGTGCACGAACGTTAGGTCATCTCTAGTGAGGTGCATTATTTAGGGTGGACGTAGCAAAAATTGCTTACGTGCATTATAAAGGGGTATAGAAAAAAGATAAATAAGTTATATACTAGTCATGTGCCCATGCGTTGCAACGAAAACTTAATTTGCGACAAAAAATTTATTTGCAAAGAACACTAATTTTAGGTATGTTTCAATAGTAGTAAAAGTTTATTCCTCCGAAGAGATTTGACTATCGGGTTAAATCCTCTTCCATCTTAACCGTTCATGTTAGATCCAACGAATCAAGTACTCTGAAGGAGAACAGACGATCGCCATCAACTCTTAATTAGAATTAGTAGAGAGATATCAATCCTTACCATTGAAGGAGGAGAAAGTTATTGCCTTCCTCTTGCAGGAAATCTTTTTGCTTCTAGCACGTAGCCTTTCTCTTCTCTTCCTGTGTGTGTCTCCACTACCGACCGACCTGTCCTCCTGGAGATGAGAGTGTGTGCCCTCTAATAGGGAGTAGATGAAAGCAGAAGGCAGCGTAAGCAGGAGGATAGAAGGCAGGTCTCCCCCGACATCTTCGTGATTGGCGCGTGATTTGATTGCGTGATTCTTTCTTTTTAATCTATGCATTTCCAGATATGATGAGATAGAATTCCTATATTATGGGATATGGTGAGTATATCCTTCTATTTATGCAGGATATGATGAGAACATCCTTCTATTTATAAGATATATGAATAACATCCTTCCATAGTAAGAACATGTGAATAGAGATATGCTAAAATAATATTTTTATTCAAAAAAGATATGATAAAATCATTCCATCTAAGACTAGTATAGTGCCCTGTCTTCCGATTTCCTTTTCCCAGCACGTAATATATGGTCTTTTCCCTTTCTAGAACGTTTGTTTCCTTTTCCTTAATTCCAGGATATTTGTTTCCTTTTCCTTGAGATGATGCTAGAGGTGGGGAGATCATTTGTGGCCATGAGGATGAGTTAGACACATTAAACAATGGCCATCGGATGTGGGTGAGTAAAGCTGAGGAAAGATCTGAGGGGTTAATTTTGATGGAGGCAAGTTTCTGGGGACGTTTCGCTGGGTGCATGAAGGTTGGGCTATCTCTAGTGGGGTGTATTATTTGGGGTGGACGTAGAAAAGAATGCTTAGGTGTATTATAAAGGGGTATAGATATGATTAAATCCTCTTCTATCTCAATCGTTAATGTTAGATCCAACGAATCATATACTCTAGAGGAAAACGGATCACTGCCACCAACTCCTAATTAGAAGTAGTAGAGATTTTAAAAAGTAACTTAATATTTTGTTTAGAAAAAAATAATAAAAAATATTACTCCGTATTAGAAAAGGGATTTTCTTGCTTCACTGACGCTTCCGTCTTGGTCTAGTTTGGCTGGCCGGGCATCTTGTGATATTTCTGGAAATTTCCCGCGTGGTGGGGACGAGAACGGAACCGTCACGGCAAGGGATTCCTTCCTTCCTTCCCTCCGTCCCGAGCCACCATAAATACTACCCACCCCCCTCGCCTCTTCTCCACACCTCTGCTCCCGAACACACCAATCCCTAATCCCCAGTCCGGTTCCTGCGACCTGCGAGGCGATCCTCCTTCCTCCTCAAGGTACGGTGCTCGCTCCCCCTCTCCCATCATCTCCTCTAGATCTGTCTGCTCGGTGGTTCCTGTTGTTAGGATTGTATGATTTGTTTGGATGGATCTGTTCGCGCTTCTTGAACTCGTGATGCGCGTATGGTTCGTGTTGATCTGGTAGCCCTTGTTTCTAGGCGATGGATGGAAGAAATCTCGTTGTATTGAGTGTTTAGATCTGCTTTTCTTTGGCTGGATTCCTGATGCTTGTATGGTCGAGTCCGATCTGTTAGGCGCGCCTGATTCGTCGTAATCGTTTTAGTTTTCTTTGTTTTTTTTTGTGTTGAGATCTGTCCTCCTAGATTAGATCGGAGCAAGATTGTCTCAACATGCCTTGTTGAGCCCTAGAAACTAGGTTTGTAATTTGGTAGATCTGAATACTTGTCTTCTTTTAGATAGACGATGATACACGCTGCTCTTTTGTAGATACTTCCTGGTTTCATCTTTCGTGTACACAGGCCAATAGTATCTGTTTGATGTAGGTATATGCTGCGGTTGTTTGCTGATTCTGTTTTGTTGTATGGTAGCTTATCTCCTGGTTAATATTCATCTGTTTGGTGAAGATATAAGCTGCTGTTGTTCGTTGGTTCTGTGTTTTGATATATGGATGCTTATATCCTGGTTAATATTTGTTGATTGATCCTGCTTGTGTGTATCTTCAATCTACTGATAGAGACTTATCCTGGGTGTTTGGTGATTCTTTCTTGCAGATGCAGATCTTCGTGAAGACTCTTACCGGCAAGACCATCACACTCGAGGTGGAGTCTTCTGACACCATCGACAATGTCAAGTCCAAGATCCAGGACAAGGAGGGCATCCCACCGGATCAGCAACGTCTCATCTTTGCGGGCAAGCAGCTTGAGGACGGCAGGACCCTAGCCGATTACAACATCCAGAAGGAGTCCACCCTCCACCTTGTCCTCCGCCTCAGGGGTGGCATGCAGATCTTCGTCAAGACCTTGACTGGCAAGACTATCACCCTTGAGGTGGAGTCTTCTGATACCATCGACAATGTCAAGGCGAAGATCCAGGACAAGGAGGGCATTCCCCCGGACCAGCAGCGTCTCATCTTTGCCGGCAAGCAGCTTGAGGATGGTCGCACCCTTGCTGACTACAACATCCAGAAGGAGTCCACCCTCCACCTTGTCCTCCGCCTCAGGGGTGGTATGCAGATCTTCGTCAAGACTCTCACTGGCAAGACCATTACCCTGGAGGTTGAGAGCTCGGATACCATCGACAATGTCAAGGCCAAGATCCAGGACAAGGAGGGCATTCCCCCTGACCAGCAGCGTCTCATCTTTGCCGGCAAGCAGCTTGAGGATGGTCGCACCCTTGCTGACTACAACATCCAGAAGGAATCCACTCTCCACCTGGTCCTTCGTCTCAGGGGTGGTATGCAGATCTTCGTTAAGACTCTCACTGGCAAGACCATTACCCTGGAGGTTGAGAGCTCGGATACCATTGACAATGTCAAGGCCAAGATCCAGGACAAGGAGGGTATCCCCCCAGACCAGCAGCGGCTCATCTTTGCTGGCAAGCAGCTCGAAGATGGCAGGACCCTTGCCGACTACAACATCCAGAAGGAGTCCACCCTTCACCTTGTCCTCCGCCTCAGGGGAGGCATGCAGATCTTTGTGAAGACCTTGACTGGCAAGACCATCACACTTGAGGTGGAGTCTTCTGACACCATCGACAACGTCAAGGCCAAGATCCAAGACAAGGAGGGCATTCCCCCGGACCAGCAGCGTCTCATCTTTGCCGGCAAGCAGCTGGAGGAGGGCCGCACCCTAGCCGACTACAACATCCAGAAGGAGTCTACTCTTCACCTTGTCCTCCGCCTCAGGGGGGGCATGCAAATCTTTGTGAAGACCTTGACTGGCAAGACCATCACCCTTGAGGTGGAGTCTTCCGATACCATCGACAACGTGAAGGCCAAGATCCAAGACAAGGAAGGCATTCCCCCGGACCAGCAGCGTCTCATCTTTGCCGGCAAGCAGCTGGAGGAGGGCCGCACCCTAGCCGACTACAACATCCAGAAGGAGTCCACCCTCCACCTGGTGCTCCGCCTTAGGGGTGGTATGCAGATCTTCGTGAAGACTCTCACTGGCAAGACCATCACCCTCGAGGTTGAGAGCTCAGACACCATTGATAATGTCAAGGCCAAGATCCAGGATAAGGAGGGTATTCCCCCGGATCAGCAGCGTCTGATCTTTGCTGGCAAGCAGCTGGAGGATGGCCGCACCCTTGCTGATTACAACATCCAGAAGGAGTCTACCCTCCACCTGGTGCTCCGCCTCCGGGGTGGCCAGTAGATCGTCAGTTGTCAGAGCTGCTGCTGTACCTGGGTCGTCCGGTGCCTCTGTGTCCTCCATGAAGTACCTGTGTCGTTTTTGTGAAGTCTGGTTGTAGTTTAATGGACCATCGAGTCCCTATGGTGTGTGTTTGGTTTCAAACAGTCGCTGAGGTGCAACAGTTTGGTTTTAAGTATGAATAAGTGAGCTCTGAACTTATCTGTGCTCAGTTTGCTTATTTGCATTCATATGACTTCTGATTAAGTCGTTCTAGCCTATGTATTGCTTAATATTGATTTAAGTCTGGAAATCTTATATTTTTGTATGGTATTCCCCCTCCTGGTTCTGATTAAACCGCAGCTTATTAGTTTCTGATAGTGATTTATGGTCATGGCTCCTACTAGTCTGTTGCTGGAAAGAACAATACTCAGATTATGGCTCCTATCAATGCCTCTCTTTTCTGTCTTCACAAAATGATGTGCCTGTCAAAACTCCCACTTGATCACACTGGGTGCTCCATAGTTCTTAATCTCCTGCCTCTGACAACCAATTATCAGAAACAAAATGTTTACCTAGTCCCTGTCAGGTACAGACGTAAAGTACTTATTTTTTTAGATCAGTCATGTGCGGTACTTAGGTTAGTAAACTGGACCATTCCTTTCATATATATGATCCTACGGATTACCCTGGCTATTATTCATGCATTTCTGGGATGGTTGGAACTTGGAAGAGCGGCATCGGCGCATCAGAGTTGAAGAAGAATGCACACGCATATCTGAAGCATCTCCCCAGACCATGAAAGGGGAAATATTTTTCAAACATAGTGGTAAGAATTTTCTAGATTTGATGCATGCATTGGTTACAAGTTAACATAGTATTAGAGTCAAGATGCCATGAGTTGAATACCTGGCGAACACAATATTAAAAAATAATTGTGGCCCACTTCATGTCCAAGTCTTAGACCTTGAGGAGACTAGATGTGAGGTGGTGTGTAGAGTATATTGCACACATTTTCTCGTAAGTATAAACTTTTGAGTAAAATAATTAGTGCATGCAACTCAATAGTAGAGACTGAAGTTCTTCTTAGCTTGCCAACCTCCGTGACAAGATGGTTTCCCTCGAGGGCACCGTGGGCTTTCAGTGGCTCCCTATTTTCACTGATCTCGTCTCCAGTTCGAACGCAAGGATGGTGTCATGATATACAGGAAAAACATCATGTAGAAGTATTTTTATTGTATAGTACACATGCTTTTTAGTGTCTATATGATTTTAAATACATCTTTCAAAATGCTAAAATGGTGCCTTTATGCACACTGTCGCTAAGACTGAAGACACACTTACTGAAATAAGTTTACACTCTATATGATATTTTTTGAAGGCACTGTACATTGCCCTTATACCCTGTAGTACCCTCTAGTAGAACGAAAAATATATTCTATAATTATATTGTAAATATGGAACCAATAATTGAACTCAAGACCTTGGAGAACATATATAGCTCCACCAACAAACTCGTCCTCACACAGAACTTGCTTACACTTATATTATAATTGTTATGAGTAGTACACAACATGTCTAAAATTCCTAAAAAAAGTCTCTTGAGAATCAAAGGTGCCTCAAATAGTGCCTCTGCAAGATAATGTCAATTTAAAAAATGTATCTGAATGATATTTGTTTTGACAATTTACAAAATACCATAAAAAATGCCTGTACAATCCATATTCCATGTTCTTTGTTCGTAACGTAGGCGCCACCATTCCCGCTGGATTAGACCATGGTGGCGTTGTTCGAAATGTCTAGTCTATGTCGGAACCTAGCCGCATGGGTATTTCCTGCCAGCGGCGGGTCGTCCAAGAAGAAGAGCTTGTCGGGGCTTTGGAGAAGATGCACGCTAGTTAGAGATAATCTTGATACGCATTGATTTAGTTTTAGTTTTAAAAGATTCAAATCCTATAAGTTTTATTGGAGTCGGTTAAGATTAGAAGTTTGAATTGCTATTTAAGTTAGCATGTAATCTCTAATATAAATAGCAATAAAAACTCAGAAAAGGCTGAGGAGTAGCAGTTGCGTAGGCCAACAAAAAAATTTCTTGACTGTTCTAACCATTGGTATCAGAGCCTAAGGTTTTGGCCAACAAAAAAATTTCGAAACTATTCTAACCATTGGTATCATAGCATAAGGTTTTGAATCAACCCACTGCCCCCGACTCCCGGGGGTGGCATTCGAGGAAGTAGGCTCGTTGTGAAGGCGATCGAGCGATGATGGGAACGGTGGCCCAATCTTCCGACAGGTAGTACTAATCAATTGGTGGAGAACTCGACGTTGACGATCTGGCTTTCAATCAGAATTGATTCGAACCCTGCAATCGCTACACCGCGGCTCCTTTGGTTATCAACCACGCACAAACAAGGTTGACCTCACCAAGAAGGCTTATCCCTGCATGCGAATCGAGAATACAAGCAAAAACGTAGAAGATGCAATCTAAAATTGCGAATAATATTAAGCATACGAGTTGGGGTTCTACAAACCGATGTACGGCGAAAAACTGACAGAGTGTCTAGTTATAATCTAAGCAAAATCCATCTATTCTAACGATGGCTACTGAATATATATAAGGAACAGGGCAAAGGAGGTGGCCAAGGGGATGGCCGTGAAACCCTAGGTCGTAAAAAGCCTTTGGGCCCAAGTGGAGGTGTTGCAGCACGCGGCAGATTCTGTTCGTCATATTTTGATGATTCCTACCGATCCAGAAAGAGTTTGAACATGAAACCATCTCCGTTGGAAATCTCTCATCGTGGGCTTGTCCGTAGAGTCCAAGAACGCCTCAAACGGACTTCGTATGACCCAAATATGGTCATTTTTAGTTGAACTGCTCCTGAGGCCGAACTGGACTCGTGAACGAATTAGGCTTGATCTTGGACTGGGCTTGGAGTGTCAGAAGTTGTTAGGCCTTGTCTTGGCTTGAGGTAGAAATATGGCTTGTTGGGCCGGCATGGTCACATCAAGCGAGCAGCGACGCGGCTCGACAAATGGCCGCATGGCTACGGGTGACAGCGCGACGCGTATGCAAGGCGAGCTGTGAAGATGCGTAGGTGATGCGCACAGGGAGACATGTGGCCGAAGGCCTATCGATACCGACGCAAGCGGCTCCCACGCGGAGGCGTGCTCCCTATTGATCGATGGCGATGTGTGAAGGCGCAATACTGTTCTAGCCCGATTTGTGTTATTTTTTCGTAAATAGCCGTTGATCCGAGAAAATAAGAGAAATAGCTCCTAAACAGTAAATTCCTGCGGACGTGGAGCGCTGCAATTTTTTAATGGTTTCCGGTGGTTCCAGTCCGCTGTATATTTTGTTTTTCATTTTTTTGGTGAGCGAAACAGGTTTTTTTTTTCCAGCAGATGCGGCGAGCGGAATTTTTTGAAAAAATCTTTCCAGCGGTTGAAGATCGCTGGATTTGTTTTTTTTTTTTTTTTACTTTTTCGGTTTGGTTGTTTTCCGCAACCATACCTTTAAATATTGGTGCTGCAATTCCTATAGAGATGTGGTAGCATGAGATTTTTCGGGCGCCAGGACACAGAGGATGATCGGTGGTGGCAGCCCATTAATTCCCTTTGTCGCATACGACGTGATTGAGTTGGTTCGGGAGAGCTCTAAGCTTGGCTGGACTTGGCTTTGACCGGCCAAGACAGAGAGCTCGGCTGTGCTTGTGTTCCTGGTAAGAATGAAGGTTGAAGAGGCTGGAGAGGAGTGGGGTCTAAGGATTCAAATTTCGTTTTCGGATAAAATATCGTCCTTGATCGGATTCCAGAATTTGGTGAAATTCGGATATTTCGGATAAATCTTGTTCGAAATTTAAAAACAAAAATTCAAATCCGGTTTGTTTTGTACCGAGAAAAAACGAAATTCGCCGAAAAATACCGAAATTTCGGGCGAAATACCCGAAATTTCGGTCTTTTTGCAACGGAAAAAAGTGAGTCAAACGATGTCAAAATTTTGTTTGGAGAGTCCTGACACATTTATGATATTTCCATAAACATTCCAGATTATTCTGAAGTCTGTGGAATTTTTAAAAATTGAAACATTGTTACTGTCCTGATAAAACGCTGACCGACAATTTTGAACTGAATGCAAAATGGTTCAAACCATGTTATAAACATTTGAAAGTTTTTTTGCATGGTTATTATGTATCTCTAATGCTCTCATAAAATTTCAGATGATGATCAAACTGTATGAATTTTTAAAAATTCGGACAGTACTACTGCCCTGTTAAAAGGCTTACCGGCAAACTTGAACAAAATGAAAAATTATCTAAACCACATAAAAAACTTTTGAAATTTTTTGTGGATGGTCCTGATGTAACATTAATGTTTCTTTAAAATTTTTAGATGATGATAATTCCCAAATAAGTTTTAAATATTCAGACAGTGCTACGTCCTGATAAAAGTCTGATGATCAATACATAGATTTGCTTTAGCAATAAAAAAAAGTTTAAAATTTTTGAAAATTTTAAAGAATGGTGATAAGGAAGTTATTAATATCTCATAAAATTTTTGAATCATGATAACACTCCAGTGAATTTATAAAATTCTTACAAGGCACAATATCATTTATGTTCTTTTCTTTTTGATTTTTGAAATATAATATAACAAACGAAGTTAAATGCTTACATAGATTTGATTGACCAAACAAACAAAGTTGAAATTTTTTAAAACATTTATATAATGGTACTGAGTCAATTATTAATCTCTAAAAAAAATTTAGATCTTAATCACACTCAAGAAAATTTATAAAATTTTGACAATGTAACTGTCCCAATTATGTTCATTCTGTTTTTGATTTTTTAAAGATAAAAAATGAAGTTAAATTATTGTAATTTTTTTATGTATGATACTAAGCTACTAAGGATAGTACCATAAAATTTTTAGATTATTATCAATCTTTTATAATTTTATAAAAATCTGACAGTGTTTTTGCCAAAATTTTAAAATGTCTAAAAAATTCGGTTTTTCAACAAATTGTCATAGGAGATGAATTTTCTAAGGGTTATTGGACCAAATCCGGTCATAGCCGCCCCTAAAAGGTTCAAAACCAGCCAAAAAACACGAAATTTCGGCGAGAAAAACCAAAATTTCGGGTGACTGTAGCAATTTCAAATTTTATAAACTTTTTTTTTCCGACCGGTACTTTAGATTTCGGGGTGGTCCGAAATCCGAAATTTTGTCAAAATTTCACCGAATTTCGTCGAAATTTGGAACCTTGGTGGGGTCCACCTAACATAGAAACAAAAGATCAATCCAGATTTCGCTGCTCAGGACAGATCTTGATTGAACCCATTAATTGTGTTTGCTAACATGTCCAAAAGTTTTTGAAAATTTTTATATGGGAAGTTTAGATAATTTTGATTTTCCAGTAAAAATTTCAGGTTAAAATATTGTTAATAAAAATTATAGTAATTCTGACAATTTGTGTTGTTCAGATTTTCTTAATACTTTTTTTCATTTAATTAAAGATGAAAATGAGGTCAATATTTTCTATAAATTTTTTAAAGGTTTGATACGTTCAAATTTAACTTCTGTAAAATTTATGATTTTTATATTTTGTATTTAAATTCTAAAATTTCTGACATTGCTAAACTCATATTTAATTACTTTCTGTTTTTTGAATTTTCAAAGTCTACAAATTTAATTTTTAATTTTTCACATTTTTAGCAGAGGTAGATATTGAGTTGATGTCGGCATGATAACAATTATTAGATCCAGATAAGATATCTAGATTTTTACATAAATCTGACATGCACTTGATGGATATCACACCTCATGATTGCAATATATTTTCTTTTATTTTAGTGTATCCAGATTATCTGAAATGTCATGATTAGGGTTCTAGAGTGTTTTGGTATTTTAATATTATTTTTTCAGATTTATATTGATTTTATGTATTTACTTTTTACTTTTACCATTTTACCATTTCAATATATATGACTTTTCTTTTAAAGAAAAAAACTCAAGAAAAACCAATAATGCTAGAAAATTCAGAAAATAAAAATTTCAAATTAAGGACATATCTCAAATTCATTTTTATTCATTTTTAAAGAATCGGTTTTAATATTAAAATTTATCCTTTTCTTAATATTAGAATGCAAGAAAATGAGGAAAATATATTATTTTAAATCAAAATATTGATTCCAATTGAAATTTTTATTCAATTCCATTTTTAAATTTCAAATTTTTAATTTTCCTATTTTTGAATTTTTCAGGATGTTACCCCTCATCTCTATCGCTTCTATTTAAGAATTGATAGAGATGAGAGGGTGTGCAGTTTTCCAATTCACCCTCCTAAATCAGCACATATTTCACACATTATGTACATATGACATTCAAACATTATAGAATACACACATTATGCACATATCATATTCACAGAACAGCACATATCACACTCGTTCACAATATATAACACAAACATGCTTAACAGTAAGTACACATGCAATCGCATTCACATATATAATATTGTTTACATATGAACTAGTAGGAGCTTTCAGGATCTCTAAACCTACCATCCTCCAAGATATCTTTTACCCAGTACCACTAGCATAAGTGGTCTCGTAATTTGTTGAGTTATTTGCTTTGTAAGCTATTTTGGGGGATATTGATGTTCTGCAAAATAGAAATGAGTGTTATAATTTAAGTTTTAAAATTTCTATGTGAAAGGCTAAGTGTATTATTATACATGTACAGATACCTTTGGGAAAATGTCTGCGCCGCCGACCACGATCAGCATGTGATGCATGATGTAGAAGCCGCACAAGTCGTCACTGCCCTGTTGACGACACTGTGAAGAACGAAAAAGAAATTAAGAGACATAATAGATGTAAGAAAATATTAATCATATATACGGTAGGCACTTATATCTTGAAGCGCACATACGAGTTCTTTTTGTCATCGTGTGTCCCTCCTTCAATGACATAATGGGAGAAACCCCTATATACATCGGAGAGATGTTGTCAAAAAAATGAATGTAGTTAAATTTAGAAAGTGTTAAGTAAGAGTAGTGCATTCACTTCTCCAAAGCAGGCTTGATCGCGTAGGCCATCGGTCTCTTCTCGAGTGAGTTAAAAGTGTAGACTTTGTTGTCACTCGGAGCGATCACGAGTAGAACCCAATGGTTGCTTATTAAATGGTATGTAGTGCAAGAAAATAAGTTCACATATGGTGTAAGGGCGTACAAGTAATTGAAAAGTAAAGTAGTACTTACTCCTCATGGTACGGGAGTAGAACGAAGTCATTCTTTGACTCAGCTTTCAATGCCCCCTTGATGTACCTGGCAACAAACTCCTGTTGAAGCCTAGCCATGGTCGCAGACACAAGCTCAGGGTTGACGAACCCAACTTGTTGACAAGTCACGGCTCGCTGCCTCATTGCCCTGCAACTCGTGTTGAATGTTAAAAAATATAATACGAAATGCTATAAAAGTCGTAAGCTCATGCTGTATGGTGCGATACAATGTCCCGGATTGTACAGTAGAAATGTCGATGGCTATTAGTTGGTACAAACAGAATAGATCCTCAAAATTGACTGGGAATGTCCCATAGTCGTCACGGTGGAAATGTACCTTTTTGTACCTCATACTGAAATCAACACGCTGCTCGGCCTCTTTCACTTTGTCAATGTACCATCCATGGAGCGAGTCCACTTGCATAGAAGATTCAATTGGCTAGGAGTCAAAAGGGGCATTCCATGTACGTAGGCCTTAAAATCATAAGGGGTGTCTGTGGCTTGTGCTGACTTTACTTTCTAGGCAGAGGGCTTTTCATGTACCTCAGGGGGCGCTGTGGTCTCTATCAGCTTTGCCTTCTTGGGAGGAGTCTCCGAGACCTCCTGTGGTTCTGTGGTTGTCGTGCTGATCCTTTTACACGCCAGCTCTGCACTCTGCGTAGAACTAGTCACGGTGGTGGGAGCAGGAGAAGGCACAAGTACAATTAATAGGAACCTACGAAGCACATGCATATATAATTTGTTGTAGTACTACTAGAATGGTAGAGAAGACGCGGGGGATTTTTACCTTGACCAGTAAGACACCCGTCGTAGGCCACTTGATGAACAACATCCGTGCTTGGCTGAGAGTGGTGATATCTTCATTGGGGGAACTCGAGCACATGTGATAAGAAGTCTTCGTGGATGTAGTCCACCTGCACCCTCATGTAGTCCTTCCCCAAAGGCTGACCATGCACAGTATCGGTCTTCTTGCATGGAAATGCAACCCCTTGTGTAGCCTCGACGGGAAATCCGTCCTCCGTCAGGGTGAGCTAGCACTTGGTCGATGCCTGCAAGAAGTGCGCAACTTGAGGGACAACATTTTAGGAGTTACCCTTGTAACTTTAAGTCAAGAAAAATTAATTATTACCTTTAGTTGGAGACCGATCTTATCATTTTTGGAACCACAGCTGCTGGGTCGGGGCATAGGCTTCTCTACGAGAGGCAAGGGCATCTGGCTCTGACTTTGAGAGATCATCGCCATCATCTCGGCCCTCAGGCGCTCCTCACATGCCATCATCTCCTCCCTCATATCCTCCTTGATCTCCTCAGCTACTCCCTGAGCATGTCCTTGAGGCGCTTCGTGCATGCCTCTCATGATGTTGATCTGGCCCTCGTAGCGTCATCTTGGAAGTAGATCTTCTTCGTATGCCCTGCCCCTGTGGCACTGGGCTTCTCGATCGCAGAAGACAGGATGTCCTTCGGCCCTTGGCTCAGAAAGGACCCCTGCTCTTTCCACTGGCTTACCTCCTGTAAGAAGCGAGTACGAATTATATTTGAAATACAACAGGAAGGTCAACTACAATGTACTAATTTAGATGTCTTACGATGGTGGAGATGACGTGCGCGGTAGCGGGGTTTGGTACTACGAGCTACCCATCGGCGATTTTCTTTGTCCTCACTAATACCCAGTCATGTGCCTTCTCCACACATATGTGGGAGTAAGGCATCGTCGTCCCGAATTTCGCACACTCCTCGGTTAGTCGCGCCCACTCCGCCTTCTTCCCTTCATAGCCACCTGAACTGAGGTGATGCGTGTGCGTATTCTGCCTCTGGACAGCGATGTTCTTCTCTCTTAGCTCCTTTGCCTCGAACGTACTCTTCATCCTCGTGAACTCCTCCCAAACACCAGGAGTCATGAACGGATACCTCTCGAATAGAGTACGGCTTTTCAGCATGTACTCACCGTGCATGAAAACACTAAAGTGCCTCAAGGCCACACCCATCCTCTTCAAGGCATATTGCCTCACATTGCTTTCATCTTCTTCTTCTATAATCCATTTGCCTTTAACCTCGTCCCACAACCGATTCTTCTGCTCAGCGCTGACTTCCTTCCTCCAATCCTTAACCATTATGGGCACTCTCTTCCTCACCAATTGATCGAGGAATGATCGGTATTGCCCCTTGTACTTGGGAGGACCTGTGCAGACCCCTGTGACATTGAATTGGAGAACCTATGGTGTTCTCCCTGTGGTCCCTTTGTTCGGTCTTTGGGTCTTCCTCACCTTACTCAGGCCCTCAACATTTGGAACCGTGCTCGGCCCCTCAGCAGCACCTTCTACTCTGTCTAGCGATGAGTCGATGCTCTCTACTTGCGATATTTTGAGTATTTTTATCTGACATGGTCATATATTTGATATGAGAGAAAGCAATTCGTAGCTATTATGTGCACTTGATAATAAATCATGTACAGCAACAGATTAATAGATGATGCTAAAGAAAAGTCTATTTTTTACCAAGTAAGCACGTACAACGATGACTCCTAATCTCTTTATAGGTTAGGTCCTAATCCTATTCGAGGATATATAGTTCGGGCAAGTTTCTAAGCTGTTGTACAACACCAGAGAAAATTTCGGCAGCATCTTGTCGAAGGTTAGGGACCGACAATAAACTTATACTTCGGGTACCTTCGAGATAGTAGAGTCAAGCACGCAAACAGAGGCACACGATGTAGATAGGTTCGGGCCTCTTGAGGGAGTAATACCCTACGTCTTGTGTGGGAGATTGCTGTATATGCCAGATGATGTACAAAGCAAGGGGATATAACCCTGAGTACAGTGCAGATGATATCTATGCTACGGATGGCTATGGCTAGAGGTTGACGAGATGCAACTCACCGGCTCCTAAGCTCTCTACGCACCAAGGCTCTGGCTTGGTGATCCGGGATGGCTAATTTTTACTGGAGAACTTCCTTGTAATGTCTACTGGATCCCCTTCTTTCTTCTCTCTTTGCTCCTTATATAGTTGCTATGGTCTTGCCTCCGGTCGAGTCGTAGTCGATAAGGAGTCCTTCGCCGCGTGATCTGCATAGTGTATCCAATCTGCCATTGGCGTTCGACGTACTAGTGTTGGTCTCCTTACGGGGAAAGCCAATCGAGTCTTTCCCGATATGGAGTTATCCCTTCCTTCGTGTATCCTATCCCGTGATTCTGGGCCTGAGATATCTGAAACTCCGTATGTTACTAAAACATACCCCACTCTGTCATGTATGAGCACATATACCATATTTAGATATTCGACAGTAGCCCCCGAACTCTGCTTAGTAGAGGGTCTGTATGAGTGCTCGGTCGATTACTGCCAAGTCCTGGCTTGGTCAAGTAATGTCTCGTCTGCTTGTGGTCGAACAATTCGAGTAGAGCGGGGATTGCCGAGTATTGAGTTGGGATGTGCTGGGCTGAGCACCCTGCCATTAGCCCGTATTGAGTTTTCAGAATGGCCATAGGTTACTCGATGTCGCTTTATAGACTCGATTCTGAGCAGAGTCGGAATAACTTCTGACATTCTGAACATTGGGAAGTTGGCGCATTTAATGTTCATAGCCACAATGTTTCGGTCGTGTAGTGCCATCATTCCACTTTTCGCATCGATCGAGGTGCCAGGTAAAGGGGGAATGGACCATTGTCTGAGAGGAGGTTTTTGGCGTATAAGTCCCCTGACTTGGAACTGTACCACCACCTTTCCTGCCTTCTCTGTTTTTGCTCTCGAAACCTCCGTAACACTCTTTAAGCCCTTGCGCTGCCAGAGATCTCGTTCCCTTCTGCAATGGCGTCCAGCTCCTTGGTCGGCGGCAAGGCTGTTCTAGAGAAAAAAAACCCATCGTGACTTCGTCCTCTTACCGCGACGGCGACACGGCCATCGATGCCGGAGCCTTCAACAAGGTGTGGCAGAAATCTATCATATCGTCCCTCCACAGGTGCTCTTCTGTTGGAGATCATCCCAAGGTGAACTATTCCCCACTCCTGAGAATGAGGATGAGACAGTTGTCTTTGAGGCTTTCTTTCGCTGTGGGCTTAATTTTCCTCCTTCCCGTTTCCTTCAACAAGTTCTTGAATTTTACCAAATCCAACTTTTCCACCAGAGCCCCAATTCGATCACCATGCTCAGCGTGTTCGTCCACCTTTGCGAGGCGTATTTAGGGATTAGTCCTAGCCTCAATTTGTTTTGCCACTTCTATAGCTTGAAGCGGGCGATTAAGAATGACGCTGTTGGGGGTGCTAGGTTCCACCTCCGCAGCGGTGTATCCAGCTTGTATATTCCTATTCCTGTTACCTCCTCTTAGCAATCAGATTGGAAGAAGAGATGGTTTTATATCACCTCTCCTGACACCGTAAACCTTCCCATCGGCTATCGACCACTCTTCCTTTTTCCCATCAACCTCTGGACGAAAGCTCCTCCTGCATCCGCTCGAACCGCCTACTATGCTCAGGAGATCGAGGAGCTAAGGAAGGCCGGAGTTACCGGGTGGCATGTCGCCAGGGACTTCATCACGCACCGATTAAGTCTGTTGAAGTGCAGAGATCATTTCGCATGGGACTACTCGGGTGCCGATGATGCCACAAGGGACAACCTTGGAGGTAAACACTTATACAGCTTGCTATACCTCTTTCTTTATTTGACGAATAATATACCAATTCGCTTACGTGCCATGCCTATCAAGCATGGAGATCTCTCGTCTCAGCAGGTTGTTCCAAGGCTCGGAACCAGGTCCGTGCGGTATCGAAGCATACTCACTCGATAACCCATGATCGGAGGTTAGTTGACCTGTTGCAACACGCAATGCTTCGTTTTGAACATCTGTTGTCTACTTTTTGACTTATCGACTAGAGGACGCCCAGTTCGAGAATAAAGGCAGGCCAGTCAGGGGGTTGATCAACTTGGAGGACGAGGAGCCAATTCAGTATGACGATCAAGCGGCCGACGCTGCCATTACCGAGGTGAGCTCTCCTCGGGCTAGTATGCCAGGCGAGGGTGAAGAGGCCTCTGAGCAGACGACAGTCGACCCTCCCCTAGAGAGGAGGTCGGCGTCTCCTTCGTCGACCAACCAAGTGCGCTTGGACCTCAGCGTTAGGGCTGCCCAACCAGGTGACCTTCAACCGCTCTCTTGGTTGCTATGAAGTTTCTCCGAGTATAATCCAACAAATGTTGGATGAACAGCGAATCGCTTGGAGGACTGACGTGCAGGGGTCAATGACTCCTCCAGAGGTATCTCCACAAGAACTTTCTGTAGTGAAGTCCAAGTACCATTTCTGTCGAGCTACGTCTCTCTTATCGACGAACTTTACCTCACGTCAATCATTTGTTCATAGGCTCCATCGCCGGTCCCTAGCTTGCCGGCGCTGCATCCCCTGTCGATCGCACCAGTAGAGGTAACAACTATGGTAGTCGAATCGGCGCCGACATCGACCGTGCAGGTGAAAATTCTCATGTCGGGGTAGGTCTACTTTTCCTCTCGTGAACTCCTTATTTTTGGAGTATTTAGGCTTTTTAACCTTGCAGCAGGAAGGGTGCGTCCAGTGGTGCCGCTGATTTGGTAGTCGTGACGGTATCGACCTTTGCGGGTGCAGCCACTACAGCTTCTGCCCCTTGCTTAGAAGAGCCTATTGGGCATACCGGTGGATCCGTGGTGGCGACCGTCTAGAGTCCTCCAGCTTCCCCAGTGCTTCAGGAAACTTGGTCCACGTTGAAACCCCAGCTTTAGGTATGCACACGCGGACCGTCTCACTCTAACTTCTGCTCTCCCTCTTGCCCAGTTCTTCGATGCTTTTTTGATTTTGGATTGCATCATGCAACCAGCTCCTTGCTCGATATTGCAACATTTTTGATGCATAAGCGCCAGTAGGTCGAGCAGCTCGTGGCGTCTCAAGAGCGAATACTCGAGAGGAATAACGCCAAGCTAGAGGCACTTAAAACCAAGTTAAAGGCTACTGAGGCGAAGGCTCATGAGCGGGAAAGAAAACTAATGGCCGAGAAGGCTGTGACAGAGGTTGCATTGGTCGAGGCCTAGGCCAGCCGATGCAAGGCGGAGGCGAGTCAAAAAGCGATCGAGGTCGAAAAGGCTACAGTGAACACGGTGCTCGCCACTCTGCAGTATAGGACTCTCGAGCATATGAATGCCTTAGCTCGTCTCGCGACCTCGCATATGCTGGGCATGGTGAAGAGCCTCCACCCGAACCTGGATCTCTCGGTCCTGACAGAAGGATTCGCGGGTGATCCGATCGCAACCGCCAATTATATTGAGTCCTTCGTCGGCCTGGCCAAGATGTTCGTGGATGAATTGGAGTTGTCCCTCGATGAGAGCGGCACCGCCCAAGGCTCCTTTGCCTGACCATGCAGCTTGTAAAGACTAACTTTTGTTTTCTTTGGCGATGATCTGTAAACAATCAGCACTTAACCAGTTTGCCCGCTTATTGTGTCTTGCTTTCTATTTCCTTGCTGATGAAATGAAGTAGCACAAACAGGTGCAGACTCGAGTTAGCAATCATAGATCCTCAAGGAAAACAGCGTCCTGACTAAACGCGTGCCTGATTATATCTACGCATAGGTCTAGAAAAAACTTCTGTTAAAAGACTCAATCCCCGAGTACATACCCGGAGAGGTCACTTAACATAAACGCTATACGAATTATTGTAATGATTACCACGTAACCTTCTGCAAGCCTTCATCGACCATGTGACTTAGACCTTGCAGCAATCAAGAACTTATCGAGCGACGCATGTAGAATTGACTAGAGGTCTCGTCTCCCACCGGCCGCTGAGCCTTTAGATGTCTGACAATCTAATGCTCATCGTGCACAGGATAGAATTACTCATCGTCGAATTCAAGCATGGTTGCACTTTGAGTTTCGCTTGTTAACATGCTAAGTACATCGTCAAGCAAATGCGTGCAAAGAAATCGCATGTTTTACAGAATTCAGGACGGATAAATAGAGTATAGGGTTACCTGTAGCCCCTGACTCGTTACTCGATTGGCTCATCGAGTAGGGAGTAGAGCAAATGAGAGAAACACACTGGGTTCTTGTTCAGCCAAAGATTGTGCCCTAACGGTGATATTTCATGACGTAGCCCCCGGCTTCCTACTCGAGTACCGCTTCGCGTGTAGGATAGGACCCCGTGGTCGAAAACGACCCAACCCCTGAGCCTTTGTTCGATGGGCTCATCGAGTAAGGGAAAACATGGCATGACAGTTAAGGACACGCGGGGTAGTATTTGACCTCTTACTCGATGACTGAATCGAGTAGGTGAAAAGACTTGCCCCTGAACCTTGGGATCAGATTGAATGACAGGTAGGTCGGTAATTAAAACCCACTTTCACGCCACAGTAATTTTATGATTTTCGCACCCCTTCAGCTTCCACCTGGTGGCATTATCCGCTCGACGCCGTCATTTGACACCCCTTCGGTTTCCGCACCTTGAAGGAAATGCGACGATCACCTCGGGGATTGGGATTGACTCGGATCTTGATGAAGCAGCTAGTGCAGTAGCGACTTGTCCCCTGGGCTATAAATAGTCAGGACTTGTGGTCGTTTGCTACACTCCATCTTCCCTTTGAAAATTTTGCTTGTAGAGATTTTGTTCTACCACTGCACTCATGACCTCGACACCCACATCCTCCACCTCCCTGGAGATCATTGGGGATTCTCCCCCTACACCATTGGTGGTGGTTTTCCTGGGGAGGATCATCATCTCCTGATGAGGAGGACGAGATCAATTGGGGAGCCATCGAGAGGGAAGTCTGGCCAGAGGAGGAAGAAGAGGTCACCAGCAGGCTAAAGGTAGTGGTCAAAGAGCCCAGCACCACCTCCACTTCCCTCGCGAGAGCAGATGGTGCTGGTGAGGCCGCTGGCGCCAGCGGTGGAGGTGAAGCTCAAAACAGCTTCACCAGCCCAGCGCTTGCTCGCCCTCCGACCCATCGCGGTGCTCAGGGGGCTCCATCAGGGGAGAAGCCTCCATCTCCCTCCGCGGGCCTGCCTATCGGGTGCCCTGCCTCCGCGCCTTCATCGTCGACGGGAGGCCGGATATTCGCTGCGTCTTCCGGCCCGTACGAAGGGCGTAGGCCCATCCTAGGCACTATCTTGTTCAACTACCTATGGGCTTTGAAGAGGCGGCGAGATGCACCCAAGGACGAGTGGTGGCAGCAATGTACCTATTTAAAATGGAATAGGAAAACTTTTTGTTAGTTTCAAATATAATGAAATTTTGCTTACCTGAATTTCGGTATGCCCTCGATGCCTGTGTTACTTATGCATGAAATTTCTTTAATTGATCGATGTTCCACGCGTTTTCGAGTATCGCACCTTCCGATGTCGCTAGCCGCACGGACCCTGGTCGAGTCACTTCGACCACCACATAAGGACCTTCCCACTTGGGTGATAGCTTATTGCGATTTTCTTGCTTCTGCACCTTCTGTAGTACTAAGTCCCCTGTGGCTAATGCTCTTTCCTAGATCCTTTTGCCATGGTATCTGCATAAGGCTTGTTGATACTTAGCTACTTGAATTGACGCTCGATCCCATACTCCTCGAGTAGGTTCACGTCATCTGCCTGCGCCTGCTTTTGTTCTTCTTCCAAGTAGTTTTCCACTCGAGGTGACCTAAATGTTAACTCAGTCAAGAGCACTGCCTCTGCACCGTAAACTAAAAAAATGGTGTTTCACTGGTGGCTCGACTAGTCGAGGTGCGAACAGCCCATAGCACTGAGGGGAGCTCTGTTGCCCATCGGGTTGAGTAGGCCCTGAGCCTATCGAACACACGAGTCTTGATTCCCTGCAGGATTAAACCATTGGCGTGTTCGACCTGACCGTTACTCAAGACGAGCTACGGAAGCAAAGCAAAGTTTGATACCCAATTCTTCGCAAAAGGCTATGAAAGCATTGCTTTTGAACTGGCTACCATTGTCTGTAATCACTCGATTAGGGATGCCAAATCGAGTAACAATGCTCCTCATGAACTTCTTAGCCGCTTCTGAGGTGATGTTCCTAACGGGTTCGGCCTTGATACACTTACTGAACATGTCGATGGCCACAAACAAAAACTTGTAACCTCCTTGGGTTCTTGGTAACGGTCCCAAGATATCCAAGCCCCAAATAGAGAAAGGCCAAGACAGAGGAATAGTTTGCGGTGCCTAGGCTGGTCGGGTAGTTTGCTTTCTGTAGAACTGGTAGCTCTCACACTGTTTTACCAACTCGCAAGCGTCTTAGAGGGTAGTTGGCCAATAGAACCCTTGTCGAAAAACTTTTTCGACTAAGGTGCGATAGGACTCATGGTTGCCATAGATGCCTCCATGGACATCGAGCAATATCTTGTTGCCCTCTTTCTGAGTGATGCACTTCATCAAGATTTCATTACTCCCCTTTCGGTAGAGCTTGCCGTCTACCAACGCATATAGCTTGGACTTACGTGCAATTTTCTCAGCTGTTGCATCATCGTCAGGGACTTCTCGACCTTCGAGGTTTGATTGGAATGGAGTCATCCAAGTCAGCTCGCATTCGAGTAGTGTAGCTTCCGTGTCTGCAGTTTCTGCCTCGCTAACTCGATTAGACCACTGGTCGAGCTGGGCAGCATCGGCCTCCCGTATCGGGGAGGTTGATGATTTGAGGAGTCTGTACCGGGGAGGTTGATGATTTGAGGAGTTTCTCGACGAAGACTCCTATGGGCGTTGGCGATCGAGACGAAGCGAGCCTGGCCAGTTCATCGGCGGTGGCATTGTCACATCGTCGGATGTGTCTTACCTCGAGCCCTTCGAACTTGTGCTCCAACTTGTGGACCTCGTCTAGATACGCCGCCATGTTGTCGTCCGAGCACTAGTACTCATTCTGCACTTGGTTTACGACTAGCTGTGAGTCCCCTTTCACGAGTAGTCATTTAATACCAAGCGACGTGGCTATGCGGAGCCCGTTGACCAATCCCTCATACTCTACAACATTGTTAGAAGCTTGAAAATCAAGTCGGATAGAATACTTAGCTCTTCACCTGTTGGGGATCTAAGCATGATGCCAGCCTCCGAGCCTTGGAGGGTAAATGACCCATCGAAGAACATGGTCCGGTGGTTATCGACCACGTCGCGCTCCCTTTCTTCAACATGTGTCCATTCCACGATAAAGTCTGTTAGGATGCCTGATTTGATGCTGGTTCGTGGTGCGAAATCAACCCTAAACTCGTTGAGTTCGACCGCCCATTGCGCTATTCAACCCGTTGCTTCACGATTGCGTATCACCTCCTTGAGCGGATACGTGGTCATGACCGTGACCTTGTCCGCCTGGAGGTAGTGCCGCAGCTTTCGGGATGTCATTAAGACTACGTACAGCATCTTCTGTACCTGAGGGTACCGCGCCTTGACATCATGCAAGACTTCACTTACGTAGTATATCATCTTTTGGACCTTAGTCTTGGTGTTGAGGCAATCCTACTCAACCGCCAGGACAGTGCTTACTACCTGAGGCGAGGCTGCAATATACATAAAAGCTCCTCTTTTTCGTGAGGCGAAGTTAGAACTGACGGAGATGGTAGGTACCTTTTTAGATCTTGAAAAGCTCCTTCCGCCTCCTTGGTCCACTCGAAAGAATCCTGCTTCTTCAAATGCAGCCCTCGCTCACCCATCCGAGAGATGAATCGACTAAGGGCAGCAATACAACCTGTGAGTTTCTGCACCTCCCTTAACGTTCGTAGGGGGTGCATCTGGTTGATGGCCTCAATTTTGTGCGGGTTGGCCTCAATGCCTCGACTAGACACCAGGAAGCCGAGAAGCTTGCCGGACGGAATGCCAAACGTGCACTTCTCGGGATTAAGCTGTTAGTGTTATGCCCTTGAGGCAATCATTTAGATGATTGTAACATGACTATGTTTATGAATAATAATATGATTATTGGTCCAATGAATGTATATCATTGTATTGATCAACAAGTATGTGACTTGATTATGAAGCTCTTTACTTAATGATGTAATTCGATAAATATCTCTGATCGGATATCATCGTATAGGACTACGATGAATAGATCAGCACATGTAGTGATCGATGATCATGCTTCATAGATCATGGGATATGGAGATATCATCTCTACATTGTGGACCATGTTGAAGAACATGGGTTAGATAGACCCGCTATGGGACATCGCGAGAATGTTTCATTCTTATGTATCATCGATGTATCTCATACCTAGAAGATGTATGATCCTTAGACACGAGATTGTCATATTCCTACATGTGTAATAGTTTTCCTTGGGGCTATCAAACACTACTTCCTAACCGGATAGTTATAAAGGTAGCTTTCATGTTTACTATAAAACGTGCAGAGGGAAGTGAGCAGTCAAGATGGAATTTGCCACTCCAATGAAACGGAGATATATGACAAGGCCACTCGTGTGATATGATTAAGAAAGTGCATGGCCATGCCGTAATTGAGGAGTCAATCACAACTTATTAATATATCACGGATACGAGAGATGGATTGAATCATCAAAGGATAACATGCTTCTCGCCTTGAGATCAATCTTCATATACTTGGCAAAGGGATTATTACATGAGTTCTTTTGATAGGTTACTGCTCGATTTGATCACAAGATGTTTGGGAGTTGGCATACTTTGCAAGAAGCCGCTACCAACTATTGGATTGAAAAGGAGTTTTTCGAATCCATGTCCAAACGTATGTGAACCTGCAGGGTCACACACTTAATGGGCTGGGACGCATTAATTTGGATTGGATCCGTAATTAATGAACCTCGTGGGCTTAGCATCTTTGGTGGGCCCTGGTTTAGGTTTCATCTCGTGGCTATATAAGGAGGGAGGAGGGAGGGCGCAGAGTGTGCTTTCCACGGTTTAGGTTTGATTCACTTGAAACCCTAGCCTCCTCCTCTCGCTGCCTCGCCGAGCGACTAGGTGCTTGCACACGACGCACGCTGCGTTCCATCTCTCGGACGTGTGGGCTGCTGCGGTGACGCTGCTGCGATCAAGCGGCGTGGGAGGACGATCCACGGCGAGGCGAGGACGATCCACTACATCGGCGCAACGATCGCGGCGAGGGACGAACCACTACATCGACGCGTGAAGGATTCCGCAAATCGCGTCTAGTGGTAATCTTATCTATGATCCCTTCTTGCGGTAGCTTTACGGTTCGTGGTAGTTTTTTTTGTGCTAGCGTAGCATACCGCGTTTCCCTTCATAAGCATCATTCGATACTTCCTGAGGTTGTCGAACGTTTCCTCGAGATCGCCCATCAGAGTGTTGCTGGTTCTTGACTTTACTACGATATCATCGATGTACGCTTCCACATTCCACCCAATTTGGGACTTCAAGCACTTTTGAATGCAACGTTGATATGTAGAACCAGCACACTTTAAACCAAAAGGCATCTTAACATAACAGAATACACCAATGGGAGTAGTAAAGGTGGTTTTTTCTTCATCCTTGGCGGACATGCTAATTTGGTGATACCCCGAGTAGGCATCTAGAAAACTTAGCAGTTCGCAGCCTGCAATCGAATCTACAATCTGGTCGATGCAGGGGAGAGGAAAAGAATCCTTGGGGCAAGCCTTGTTGAGGTCGGTGTAGTCGACGCACATCCTCCACTTGCCGTTGGGCTTTTTGACGAGGACTGGTTTTGCCAACCACATCGGGTGACGGACCTCTCGGATGAAACTAGCCTTCAGGAGTTTGCTGACCTCCTCTTGGATGGCTTATTTTCGGTCTTTCGCGAATCTGCATTGTTTCTGCACCATCGGCTTGGCACTGGGTTCCAAGCCAATCGATGCTCGATCACTTCCATGGGGACCCCGGGCATGTAGGACGGTTTCCATGCAAACACGTCGCGGTTTGCCCGGAGGAAAGCGATGAGCTCGAGTTCCTATTTGGGGTCGAGGTCAGCACCCACCTTGATCGTCTTGGAATGTTCTGACGGGTCAAGAGGCACTGTCCTGATGCCTCCTTAGGTCTTCTTGTCCTTGTCGCTGCCATTACTCGAGCTCTCAACAGCGCCGCTGGACACAAGAGCTTCGGACTTCTGGCACTTGGTTCCCTCATCATCAGCGTTGGTCGCTATTCCACACAGGTGTTCCACCATTTCTAGGCTCTTTTTGTCGCATCTGACAGCGGCGCGTTGATCCCCTTTGATTGTGAGGACCCCTTCTAGCGCTGGGATCTTGACAGCTTGGTATGCGTAATGTACCACAACCATAAACTTGGCTAGCATGGGGCGGCCAAAGATCACGTTGTAAGCGGTCTCAAAATTCGCCACATCGAAAAAAAGCTTTTTAGTGCGGAAATTTTCTGGCGTGCCGAACGTAATTGGCAGCTCGATCTGGCCGAGCAGCGTGGAAGACGAGTGTGGAGTTATGCCATGAAACGGCTCTGCTCTGGCTCTGATCTCTGTCCGGGGGATTCCCATGTTATCTAGCGTCTTGGTGAAGATGAGGTTCAGTGAGCTACTCCCATCGATCAAAGTTCGAGCGACCTTTACATTGATGATGGTTGGCTCTACCACTACGGGGTAACGACACATATGTGGGACCACAACTGGGTGATCCGTTTGGTCGAAGGTGATTGGTACTTCCGACCATTTGAAGAATCCGGGGAGGGCCAACGCAGCCAGGTTGACCTCCCTTTTCGATTGCCTTGTATCGCCTCTTGGACTCATACGTGGCATATCTTCAAAAAATGTGCACCAGTTTGTGATCAGCCCCATGATATTCGGGCTCGTCGTCCAGGGACTTCTCCTTGACCTGCTCGATCCCATGCTCAGCGAGTGTGGCTTTAAGCTTTTCCTGAACCTTCCTGCCGATCATCTGGACGAACTTACCTCCACCACGACTTCGACCTTTGCTGTCGCCTGTGTTGTGCGCCTTGCCCCTTTCGATCGCTGCCACGGTGGGGTCACCTTTGTGCTTCTCCCCGCGGCTCTTATTTTTCTTTGCTCCTTGCTTGGACCACTCGGGTTTGTCATCGCCTGCATCAGGGCTGTCCACGTGGTCACGAGCTTCGGCACGTCTGGCGCTTGTCCGCCAACTCGAAAAGTTCCACAGGAGTTCGGATCTTTCGAGTGGCTAACTTTCCCTTCAACTACTTATCCTTGACATCGTTCTCAAAGGCCACGATGATAGCCTCGTCCAAGATGTCAGGAATTGAGTTTCGCTTATCGCTGAAGTGTCGAATGAAACCGCGTAACGACTCACTCGGCTTCTGTACCACTCGATGCAAGTCGCTGTGAGTTCTGGGGCATTCATAGGTGCCTTGGAAATTGGCAACGAACTGGGCCCGCAACTCCGCCCATGAGGATATCGAGTGAGGTAGAAGGTTGAGTAACCAAGACCTGGCTGCACCATCGAGGGTGGTGAGTAAGTAGTTGGCCATCACCTTTCCATTGCCACCGGCTATCCTCATGACCGTAGTATAGATCTGCAGCCACTCGACCGGGTTTATCTTGACTGAGTACTTCTCGATGGGGCCTGGTTTGAATTTATCTGGCCACCTGACGGTACGTAGCTCGGGGGTGAAGGCTTTACATCCTTCATCGTCGTCTTTGGGGGTCACTGGCTATGGACCTTGCCGGCTGAGAAACCTGTGCCGTGTGGGAGAACGGCTCCTTGAGGGCAGAGTCTCACCTCGTCGTGCCAAGCATGTAGGTGATTGGCCCCTCAAGGGTGGGGACGCGTGTTTTCGCCACTTGCGGTCCTCCCGCTTATGTTCCTCCCTTCGATCTCGGATGACGTCACGCAGGCCTCATCAATCGTGCAGAATTAGATTTCGAAGATCCTCGGGGTGCCCTCGACGGACGTTGGAGTGTGTTGCCTTGGAAATTCTCTGGTTAGAGCTAGTTGCTATCGACCTTGTTACTCGATGGTAGTTGGGCAGCCTTGACCATTGGCTCCTCGGCCCCTGCTGGCTGGGGTGCGTTAGCCTCGAGTTGGCGGCTTGATCGGTCTGTGCCTGCGCCGCGTCAAGCAGTGTTTTCATCTGGTCGAACACTGGAGTTATCCCACACTAGATCCAGAACAGGATCAGAGGGATCAAAAACCGCTAATTCGTATAAAGCCATCGAGCCAGCCCAACCAGAAACTAGAGTTGCCCGGATCCAGTGGTGGAAGGGATTTTACCAGCACATGAGCACACTAGACGTTTGCTTCAGGGGTACTAAAAACACGCTGTTGTGGCTCTAATGGGAAGCTGTTGGCAGAACGAAGTCGCGCTTTCCGTTATGGCCGTGTGGTCTAGGGTGCTTCCTTTGAAGCTCTGGCGCCTACGGACAAGGCGTCGTGGGGTCACCGAGGGCAAGCTACCTTGATAGATTAGCCACGATCCGTGTTGTGGCCGCGGCTGCCAAGTCACGTCGATGTACTGCAGTATCGGGCGCTAAAATGTTTGTGGCCACTCGGGTTGCTTCTATCATTTCCGCAAGGTTTTGAGGCGTGTGCAGAGGGATAGGGGTCCCTGGCCCCCTGAGGTGTCTACACCAGGGTTCTTGTTCTGGGAACCCTTGGTAGTAGCACCATTGTCACCCCCAGTCACGAACATGCACCGATTTTTAGGCTGCTACCCTGACTGCTGCAGGTGTTGCTTTCGCCTTCGCTTTTTATGTCAACGCACATTAAGACGTTGGGCTTTGTTGGATCGAAGTCAAGGAAACCTACTTCTCGACGTGGATCCTATGAGGGGGACTCGATAAAGCCGATGTGTAGGAGGTCTCTGTTTGTCCCCCATCGATAGAGCATCGCTCCAAAAGTGATCTCATCTTCGCTTGGAGGCGTTTGATCCAGGGTGGTGACCGAGAGATCATCAGAGAATCTGTTGTGGGCACGCTCTGGAGGCCCCTACCTGGCGTGCCAACTGTTAAAGGTTAGTGATCGATAATAAATTTATACTTCGGGTACCTTCGAGATAGCAGAGTCAAGCACGCAAACAGAGGCACACGATGTAGACAGGTTCGGGCCTTATGAGGGAGTAATACCCTAAATCTTGTGTGGGAGATTGCTGTATAAGCCAGATGATGTACAAAGCAAGGGGATATAACCCTAAGTGCAGTGCAGGTGATATCTATGCTACAGATGGCTGTGGCTAGAGGTTGACGAGATGCAACTCACCGGCTCCTAAGCTCTCTATGCACCAAGGCTCTGGCTTGGTGATTCGGGATGGCTAATTTTTGCTAGAGAACTTCCTTGTAATGTCTATTGGATCCCCTTCTTTCTCCTCTCTGCCGAGGTTATCCATGGGATCTCTGATCAGAAGGTTGCTCCTCCTGCTACTTCTGCCTTTAGTAAGGCGAAGTATACCTGCACCTTCTTTCAGAAGGATGGACATTTGACAGATTTCTGTTTTAGGCGCGCCAAGATCACAAGGCATGAGTGTGTTGCTGCTCTTAGGGCTATTCAGGGTCATCCCCAAACTCTGGGTGTTCCTAAAGCACACACTGCTTCTAGACGGGTTAGAGAGTTGCCTGTTTTTAGGCAGCGTGCAGGACTCGGTTTTCAAACTGTTCAGTCGAGTTTTAGTCCTGGAGCTGTCCGTGGTTAGTCTTTTCGCCATGCTCTTGATATTCTTTATTTTTCCTATCGAGGTAGATATCAGTGGAGTGAGGTGTTTTCAGGTAGGAGATTCAGGCAGCCTAACTGGGATGGTCCGACCTTTGCACCATGGCGAGACAACCCAGTTTCAGCTCCTAGATCTTCTACTGTTGCTAGTTCTGATCTCGTAAGGGTTGAGTGTAAGAGAGATGCTAGAGTTCAGTATTCTTCTTTGGCTGGTACCTTGAAGCGTCGTGTGATTTAGTATTGGATTCCCAGATCTTCACTTTATCCCAATACTGAGTCATCTCTTTCTTCTATGACTTGATCAGGTTCGTCGGATGGGGAAGGGAGAGGTTTGGATTGTCGACTTTGGTTGTTCTCGTCATATGACCGGAGACTCATTGGTTCTCTTCCCTAGTCTGAGCCCCCGATGATGAGTTGATCACTTTCGGGGATGCTTCATTAGGTAGAGTCATTGCTAAGGGTACCATTTGCATTAATCAGAATTTCATTCTTAAGGATGTTGCCTTAGTAAGTAAGCTACAGTATAATTTGCTTTTTGTTTCTCAGCTTATCGATGACTCTTTCGAGGTAAGCTTCAAGAGTAGTGCCTGTAGAATCCTCGATTCTTCAGGAGAGTTAGTTTGCGGGATTTCTAGATTTTTGAGTCTTTCGTGCTGATTTTTCTGTTTCTTCTGGAGACTCTCTCCGTTGTCTGATTGCTTCTGAGTCCCGCGATCTTTCCTTCTGGCATAGGAGACTTGGTCACATCGGCTTCGATCATTTGACCCGAGTTAGCAGGCACGATCTCATTCGTGGCTTGCCCAAACTCAAGATGGTCAAAGACTTAGTTTGCTCTCCTTGCCGACATGACAAGATGGTTGTTGAAGGACATGACAAGATGGTTGTTGCTTCTCATCCCCCAGTCACTGTTGTGATGACTGATGCACCAGGATAGTTTTTACATATGGATACTGTTGGTCCAGCTAGAGTGCAGTCAGCGGGTGGGAAGTGGTATGTTCTTGTCATTGTCGATGATTTTTCGAGGTATTCTTGGGTGTTTTTCATGGCCTCGAAGGATGAGTCCTTTACTCATTTCAGGGGTTTGGTCAGTAGGTACCAAGCTAATTCTTCTAGCATCTGTATTTTTTAGCATCCTTCTCACTGCGATAATAAAAAAATCAGAAACCCATTCTTCCCTTTTAGCTTGGTACCTACCATAGATTTGATTTATAGCTGGACCTGAACTTGCCTCTATCTATAGTTGTGTCCAATGGTTTCAAGCGGTAGTGAGGCGGTAGTGGTGCCACGTCAACTACCGCCTCACTAAAGCCTCACATCTCCAATGGGGGACGAAAATGGGGTGGTAGTGTGGGGGCCACCACCTCACTACCACCTACCGCTCCAATGGGTAAGCGGTAGTATGGTGGTAGTGGTGGGTCCTATATAATATTTAATGTTTGTTCAACTCATTTAGAAAAATATTTTTCTCACATTTATTTATTCAAAAATATGCAAATAAATATTTATAATTCACATATATTAAAAAATATTTAAGTGGAACTAAAAATGACAACAAATATTTCATTAACTGCAAATAAGAAATTACAAGGGCACAATGATAGGTGGGGCCCACAGTCCTCGCTTCCTCTCTCTCCAATTCGCCTAGCAATCTCGTCAATACCTTCTCCAACGCAGATGGTAGAAGCGCTTTTACCTTCCTTGCGTCGGACGAAATGCAAAACGCCTCCTCTCTCCTCTCTTCTCCCTCCTACTGAGATGGCTGCTTCTCTCTCCTCTACCGCCTCCACTAATGCCTGCACTGGAGACAGCCAAACAAAAGGAACAGAACATGCACATGTCAATTCACACGTGGTCACTACTACAGAATGGTACAACACTATCACTTTATCTGGGTTGGTTTTTAAGTTTTAGGAAAAATTGATTGTGATAGATGATTCAGGAGAGGGTGTTAATAATAATCACAATCGGTTCTAATGTTAGAACCGATTGTGTTGTAACACTGGGCACATCACAATCAGTCGGTTCTTATGCAAGAACCGATTGTGATGTTTGCACATCACAATCGGTTGCATGCACATCACAATTGATTCTCATCTCAGAACCGATTGTGATGTAAATATGCACATTACAATCGGTTCTCATCTCAGAACCGATTGTGATATGTCTCGCTGGTTATTTATACCATCGAGCTAATGTAATATCCCAGCTTGTTAATGTGAAGGCCCATGTGGCCCATGTGGAGTAGTGATGGGATTAGTCCCACATTACCTGCACAAAGTGAGTTGTAGTAGTATATAATGCTTGTTGGGTCCAAACATAACACCTTTAGGTTAAACTTTTTACACGAAGCGAGGATGAAAGTGTAAGTGGGGTGCTATGCATGCGTAACTGCCTACGGTAGGCTGGGCCATGAGCGAAATTTGGGCCAGAGTGTTACAGTTGGTATCAGAGCACCAACCTTTGTTGCACGGGCGCGTGTGACAGGGACGCAGGGATATGGCGCATGTCATGTGTGGGCCCGGAGTACCGAGGGGTGGTTCTGGGTATCTGTCGTGTATATGGTGTGCTGCTGAGGGCGTCAGCTCTTAAGGGGAGGTGAGTGTAATACCCCAACCTGTTAATGTGAAGGCCTATGTGGCCCATGTGGAGTAGTGGTGGGATTAATCCCACATTGCTTGCACAAAGTGAGTTGTAGTAGTATATAATACCTATTGGGTCCAAACATAGCACCTCCGGGTTAACCCTTTTACACAAAGCGAGGACGAAAGTGTAAATGGGGTGCTATGCATGCGTAGGTCTACCCTACGGTAGGCTGGGCCATGAGCGAAATTTGGGCGAGGGTGTTACAGCTAAACTCTCCCCTGTTGTTGTTCCAGAGACTAAAAAACCATCGCCACCCAAAAGAACACCACATACTATGGTTGGAAGCAATATTTGGATGAGAAATTTTGAAATCATCGAGGTTGGGTGTTAAGGGTAAAGTTGAAGCCCTAGCTTGAGATTTCCTCACAATTCTCCCTCATTTGTGGTTTTCTTAAAAATGTGAGCATTCCTTCAAACCCCTTCAATTTTTCACTAGGTATATTTTGATATGCCACAAAGAGAGTTTAGGTTGCACTGAAATTGTGTGTATCCTATCAGATTTCACACCCTTTATTTGACAAGAACACATCCATTTAATTATCTTTGTAGGACTCTCGTGTTAATTTGGAATTATTGTTGCTGTAATATGATGAATGTTAAGAGTTTAGGTTGTGTAACCTACATCTTCCGTTCAAGGGTGCTTGTTTATAAATATGCTGAAATGGCATATTTATAAGCAAGCACTATCGAATTGTCCACATTTGTTTGGACAATTCGAGGAAATGTGGTTTGGGCAAGTTCCTAAGCTGTTGTACAACTCCAGAGAAAGTTTCGGTACCATCTCCCTGGTGTTTTTTGGATACACACCCCTCTTGACTTGTTGTCGAGACATGTATTTGGAGAACAGCGGGGAAATCCTGCTGAAATTATCTCTGGAGTTTTATAACAGCTTAGGAGCTTGCCCGAACCACATTTCTTCGAATGGGATTAGACCTAACCTATTTAGAGATTATGAGTCATCATTGATACGTACTTAGTTGGTCAACAAATAGGCATTTCGTTAAGATCATTCAATTCGTCAACTTTGTTAATGTTTGTACCCTTATTTTGTTTCATTGAAGTCAAAAGATTTGCAAGCTATTGCATTAATTAGGTAATTCAATATCATTGTTGATGTTTTAAATGTATGTCTCCTAACTAGGGAATTGGAAGCTCTTAACTAGGGAAGAAGGTATCGGGAGTAAAATTATATATATATATATCTTGGAACATGTTCTCTATTTTGCAAAGGTAATAAATTGATGTCTCAATATTTGAAATAGCTAGCTTACTGTCACTCCAGTTTTTCCTTAATTTATTGTGTGTAGTTTAATTGCAGATGGACCGTGAAGAATGGATGTATCAGAAAAGCCGTGAGTGCTGAATTTCAGAGGGGTATTAAGGAGTTCAAAAAAATTGTAGAAAAAGACATGGTGAAGAGGGGTGTAAACTTCATATATTATCCTTGCTTTGATTGCACCAATCTCAGGAGATTTAACAACACATCTCAAATTGAAGACCACTTGATTTGACGTGGTTTCATGAGGAATTACACGTGTTGGATTCATCACGGGGAGACAAGTAGTACCCTTCCAGTATGCAACGAAGACATGGTGGAATCCGATGACGAGTTGCAGTGTGATATGTTTGAGGAGGACAGTTTAGAGTAAATATTGCGAGATGTGGAGGGAAATTACATGGAAAGAGAGTTTGAAATGTTTAAAAGCTTGATGGAAGACAATGCCAAACTGTTGTTCTCGGGTTGCAAAGTGGAATACACCAAGTTGAGTCAATCCTTGCATTGTTCGAACTGAAGGCAAACCACCGTTGGATAGATACAAGTTTCAATGCATTTTTAGTTCTTCAATCGGATGTGCTTCCGGAGGGAAAAGAGTTGCCAACAAGTATTTATGAAGCGAATAAGCTACTATGTCCTATGGGAATGGAAATAGAAAGGATACATGCATGTCTGAATGATTGCATCTTATACCGTAATGTGTATAGGGAACTGCACGTTTATCCAGTTTGTGGTGTACCCCGGTACAAACAAAAGGAGAAGTGTAATGACAAGAAGCATAAGAGTCAGGGTGATGACGGTGAAGAGGTCATTAAATGGGCACCAGCCAAAGTATTGTGGTACTTGCCCATCATTCCCCGTTTAGAGCGATTGTTCGCAAATCCCAGAGAGAAAATTATTGTGTTGCCATTATGAATCTCGAAAGGAAGATGGCAAGCTGAGACACCCCGCTGATTCGGCTCAATGGAGAAAAATTGATTGGAAACATGAGGAGTTTGATGCCGAGATGAGTAACATAAGATTTGGATTGAGTACCGATGGAATGAATCCGTTCGGTAATATGAGCAGTCGTCACAGCACCTGCTTGTTCTGTTGTGTAACAATCTCCCCCCTTGGTTGTGCATGAAGCGGAAATATATCATGATGTCGTTGCTAATCTTGAGACCTAAACAACCGGGAAATGATATTGATTTATACCTTGCTCCACTGATCGAGTATTCGATACAATTGTGGAACAAGGGTGTCACGGTGTGGGATTCATACAAAAGAGAACACTTCACCATACGGGCTATGATATTTTACACCATAAATGATTTCTTGGCCCCTTGGTAATTTGGCAAGATACATTACGAAAGGAGCCAAAGCGTGTTCTATTTGTGAAGAGGAGACTGAGTGTTTGTGGCTGCCGAATTCCAAAAAAACTGTGTACATGGGTCACCATAGGTTTCTACCTTGAAGTCATCGATACCGTAAGATGGATGACAAATTTGATGGGAAGAGGGAAGTTCGTTCGGCCCCGCAGCCTATGAGTGGAAGGCAAGTATATTCACGCATGGATAATATCGATGTTCAGTATGGAAAGAGCCGTAAATTTGTTCATCCCAGGACCATTAGGAAGAAGAGATCAATATTTTGGGACTTACCATACTGTAAGGAGTTAGATGTCCTGTATTGTACTGATGTCATGCACGTTGAGAAGAATGTTTGCGATAATTTGGTTGACATCCTGCTGAACATACCTAGGAAGACCAAGAATGGTATGAATGCTCGCCGTGACATGGCCTATATGGGAATCAGGCCCAAGCTTGTAGTGATAGAGGAGGATGGAAAAGATCCATACATCCCCGCTACATGCTACACATTATCCAAGAAGGAGAAAGAAGACCTCTGCAAGTGTCTCCAAGGTATTAAAGTTCCATCGAGTTACTCCGCAAATATTAAGAAGCTTGTGTCTATAGATGATTTGAAGTTGCTTGGTATGAAGTTCCATGATTGTCATGTCTTGATTACCCAAATACTCTCTATTGCAATCAAAAATATTCTACCATAGGATGTCAGGTTGGCAATCACGAAGCTATGTTATTTTTTCCATGCAATTTCTTGCAAGGCTATTGACCTCGATGTGTTAGTTGGTGCAGACTCTATCAGCTTGAGATGCATTTCCCCCGTCATTCTTCAACGTCATGGTCCACCTTGTTGTACACATTGTTAGAGATATTAAGATATGTGGACCTGCATTCCTACGTTACATGTATCCGTTCGAGAGCACAATGACTTTGGAGTAAATCATCAACTTGTTTGCCAGATGCACTATAGCATTATAGAAATTTGTACTTAGGAGGAGCACAAAAAATATGTACATTTTCTTTTTCAAACCAACATTCAATTAAAGAAAGGTCTATTTTTTTAGAATAAACTAAAAGATTGGTATAGGTACAAACAAACAAAACAAAGAGGTCTGGACATCCTAGTACACTACAACACACCTAGCAAAAGCAAAATCAAGTAGGCTACAAAATGGCAAAAACTTTTAGCAGCAAAACTTCCAGCTCAATAAAAAAAGGTTGTAATTAGCCACCTATCCCAACATGCTACAAAAATCTGGGAGCACCCCTGCTACCTACAAAATGATTTGAAGCATCAAACGGGAAGACAATTCATTAGTAGGCTAGCTACTCTGAGGACCTGGGTGCTGGAACATGAGGTAAACGCTACCTTGTAAATAATCTAAAAAAGTTGCCAAATAATGGAACAAACCAAAACAATTTCAGTTTGTGTAGTGGCCTACAAGTCAATTCAGCTACTTCCTTGCTACAAAGAATATAGGACAAAACCTGAAAGTTCCTCCCTTAAACAACCAAAACATGCTAACATCGAAAAAAGCTGAAAACCTAAAATAACACAAAACCTTGCATGTCTAATTTCAGTAGTGTCAACTATTTTGTAGGAAATAGAATGCCAACTTGCAGGCTAAGCTTAGGTGGATGCAGGACAAAAGAAAGAAATCCAGATAGAGAACATACTGTCCTCTGTTTTTTAGTGGAACAAAATAAAACACCCTAAGAGTTGAAGTTTAGTATATATCCATAGAAAAATAACCAAAATAGTTGCTCCTTGTTTCCACATACCCTTCCATCTAACAATGATGAAATCCATTAAACAGCTCTAGTGCCCTCTATCAATTAGCACAGCCTAGAGAAACACACATAGGGATGGCAACGGGGATGTTCCCCGGTGGGGAGTGGGGGAATGTCCCCGTCCCCGAGAGAAGGAAATTCTCATGTTCCCTGGCCCTGGCCCTAGCTCCAGTATCGGGGGCCACTTTGCCCTGTTCCCCATCCTCGTCGGGGTATCGATTCCCCGTGGGGAGCCATACCTGGTACCGACGCTGGAACCCCACCCTCAAGGTGCCACCGACGGCCAAAACTACCCCATCTCCAAATCGGCAACTAAAGAGAGAGCTTACCTAGGGTTGGGGCACCGTAGTGGAGGGCTAGAGGCTGGAGGGGAGGGGCGCTGTGGAGACGAGCGGTGGCTGATGGTATAGTGGCTTCTCGTCGGTGAGCATGAGTATATGGCATGGCGGCCTGGCGTGTCGGCGCATCGGGCTAGGCGACGAGGAGGGGAGGAGGTGGAGGCGGAGGTGACTGGGCGAGGACGCGAGGCAGAGTAGGCGAAGGAGGCAAGATGGAGGAGACGGGGGCGAGGAGGAGGTGGAGAAGGAGGAGGGCAGAGACGACAGGGGCAAGGCAGAGCAGCGGGGGTGACAAGGGCGAGGCGGAGGTGTTGGAAATATGCCCTAGAGGCAATCATAGAGACGATTATATTTCATAAATGTTCATAAACTATGATATTGTTCTTTGAATAACATCAAGGATATTGATTAACAAGTACATGACTTGTTTGTGAAACTCTATATTCATTTTTATGATGTTCATTCTAAAAGGGGTCCCTAGTCGATAATCATATGAGGACACATATGAGTAGACTAGCATATGTACTGGTTGATGGACATGTTTCACAGGTCATAGATATGAAGATATCAAACCAATAATATGGACACATATTAGAGAATATGGTGTTGGACATCGACCCACTATGAGACACTACGAGAACATTGTATTCTTTCATGTCATCAGTTGATCTCATATACGATGTGTATGCTATATCCTTCGACTTGAGATTGTCGCATGTTCTCAAGATGCGTAATGGCTTACTTAGGGGTCATCAAACGCTACTCCGTAACTGGGTAGTTATAAAGATGGATTTCGGGTTTGTCATGAAACATGCTGCGAGGCATGGTCGATCAAGATAGGATTTGCCCCTCCATACAACGGGAGAGATATCTCTAGGCCTCTCGAGTGGTCGGAATCCGGAAACGCTTGGCCATGCTACTCTAGTAAAGAGTTACTCGAGATATCGAGTCATCGAGTTAAAGAGTTAACTCGATGTATTCGAGGAATCTGAGTCACAGCATCGAGAAAGAATGGTCGAGCCATCCAAATAAGGCTGACAACAACTCGCCTTGGATTTGACCGATATCGTGAGGCAAAAGGAAATATATATAAGCCATTGTTGAGATTCGTCTGATCTTTACATGTACTTGGGAGTCGGTAAGTCCTGCTAGGGGCCGCTATCGACTATTGGTTGAATGCTCGATGGTCGAGTAGGTGCACCCGATGGTTGAGTAGGAGTACTCAATGATTGATAAGGGTACTCCAGCCATGTCCAAGTACACGTGAACCTATATGGTCGCACGCTTAAGGAGCTGTAACCAAATCGGATAGAGATCTGAGTTATAATGAGTTTAGAGTTCCTAATGGGCTTCAAGGGTTGAAACCTGTTATAGGACATCTATATAAAAGGAGGAGATGGTGGCTTTGCATAGGGAGATATAAACGAAGAGACACAATAGGAATTTGGAATTCCCTAAACCCTAGCTGCCACCCCCACCCAGAACAGCGCAGCCGACGCTAGCACTCCGGCACGTGGTGTTCCTGCCCCATACGTGTGGATGCCTTGGAGGCGTTGCTGCGAAGCTTCAACGCTAGGACGATCCACAACCTGCTAGTACGACTACATCTGCACCACCGCGCTTCATCGACTCTTCTTCCACTACGGGTCTGCGCGTCTAGTGGTAATTCTCTGATCTATAACTTGCAGTGGTTCCTTGGTTACGTGGTAGAATTTTTTTTTCGCTAGAATAGCCTACCCGTTCCCCAACAGGAGGAGGGGAGGAGGTGGAGGTGGAGCCACAGAGGCGGAGCCATGGAGGCGATGGGGGCATCGGTATGGGCGAGGAGGAGGAGGGGAGGTGGTGGAGGCGAAAGCAACGGGGGCGATGGTTCGAGCAATGAGGAGGGGAGGAGGTGGAGGTGGAGGCGAAGGCCACAGCGGCGAGGGCACGAGGCAGAGGCGACGAGGGCGAAGCGGAGCAGCGGAGGGCTGGAGGCGATGCGAGTGAGGTAGAGGGATTGGGATTTGGGGGTGACTGATGAGGGAGGCTGAGGCGTTGAGCGACGGGAATAGGATAGGGCTTAGGGGCGGGGTCGGTTAATGGTGACGGGGAGCGGTGGAACGCCCCCGTACCCGATTGATTTCCCCGACAGGGATGAATTTCCCTCATTAATAACCCCATGGGGGAGACCCCCCTATCCCCACCCCCTAATAGGGGAATTCCCTGGTGGGGAATGGGGAATGTGACCCCATTGCTATCCCTAAACACACATGCATGTGCCAATTTCAGGGCCATACCTTGCGTTTTTTGGGGCCTGCTCAACAAAGATGAGGCCCTTCTATCACTATAGTATAATGACTTCAAAGAATGTAAAGTAGTGTAATGACTTCTGCTGTGCCGAGCTGTAAAACGTGGATTTGCCAAAAAAAAAAAAAGTGCTCAAGCATATAAAAATCTTGTTCATTCATGAACTACCCTTGACATACACAGGTGAAACATTTTAGAATATACATGATAAATTAGTGAGTGGGAAGGGCCCCAACCTCTTCATCATACTAAAAGAATAACAACATTTCCCTTTGACACATAAAACGATAACAATATTTCCCTTTGACACATAAAACTAATCAGCAAACTAAAAGATGGTGATGTAACCCGAGGAAAGTGAGGGAATGAGAGAAGAAATAGAAGCTACCAAAGCACAATTAAAAAAATAAACATAATTCAAACTATGCAGTCAGGCTTCATAAGTCAGTTTGGTTGAGTAGTACAGTAATATTGAGTTGGGAAACTAAATTGGATAGGTCTATTGCTAGTTCTGCATGTCTGTTAAGACATGTTTCTTTGCAGTCATCTGCGAACACTTCATTTTGTTTTTGAGAAAAATACTATCATCTGTTGGGGGAGAAAACAGGCGTACACTTGGTGAATAGTGATCAAAATAAAGGTCAATGACTGATTGACAGCAAAACAGAAGTGCCCAAATCAAACAGAGAGTAGATAAAAATAGCATTGGAACATTGAAAGGTACTCGCAGTTGAGTGATCACAAACACTGTCTCTATTAAAAAAAATGACCGGTAACTAAAAGCAACCAAACCACAACTAAAAATAAACTTCTGAACATTGTTAGAATTTTGCAGCTAAGCTTATATACGCAGGTCAGATTAGTTGAGTAGTATAATTAATATTTAGCTGAGAAACTAAGGTAGATTGGTTTGCGGCGAGTTTTGTGTATCTGTTACAATATCTTTCTTTTTCACTTATCTGCATACACTTGCTGTTTTTGTAGAAGGTGCTTGATGTGGGTTGGAGATGCCGACGTGAGGATGGTGCAGTTTGAGGAGGGAAATGGGGCGTGTGGAGGAGAAGGGAAGGCCACGTGTGGGATGATCGTCCAAGGTAGGGTAAACTCCATCTTTATTAGTTAAGACTAGTCGGCAACCCGTGCATTTACACGGGTTAGCTTTTCAGATAAAGTCACTTGGTCTGCTAATTTGAATTGTACCTGACAGCCACTATAAGTTAGGTATGTTAGATGATGCTAAATCCTTTTCTTTTCTCAATTAATGTGATAATTTCCTCACAATTTATAATTAGTATAGCTAATAGATCTTAATACGAATTTTAATATTTCTGGAATTTAGTGTTCTAATTCGTATACAAATGAAATATCTAATCATCTTTAATTTATTTGTAATTACATATTTTGGATCATACTTTGGGTGGATTTTTTCAGTTTTAGGCTGTAATTTGTATAAAAATCAATTTTCTATTTTTAATTATTATTATTCAAATTTTATTTTTAGGTTTTACTTTCGAATTCATATGAAAATCAAATTGCATATTTTTCAGTTTTAATCCAAATTTTAGTTAATTTGGCTTGTACTTAAGAGAGACTCACTCCGTCAAAAAAAATATATGAATTATTGTTTGAATGGTCATGTCCATAAATATGGGCCGTATTTCATATTCCAATAAAACATTAGTGTAATATTCCCTTTATAACCCTAATAATTATCCAGCTTTACTTTATGTCATCTACATGCATGCATTAAATATAGTGCTTATAAATAATAATTAGGGGTGATCTATTCATTTTTAGTATCACCTTGGTTGATGTGCCAAAAAAATATGTCCTATAAACTTTAACGAGGTGAGTAATTATTATTTCTAGCTTTTGTCATTTATGGATGTTAATTAGAAAGTCGTACAAATCAAATCTCCAATCGCCCTCTAATTTTTATTTCAAATTTGTATATATTTTTTATCATACACGTGGGTGTCTTTTTTTATTTTTAGGCTAGAATTCATATGAAAATTTATATTTTCATTTATTTCTATTCAAATTTTATTTTATAGAGTTTACTTTTAAATAAATATGGAAATCAAATTGGTAATTTTATTTTATCTTTTATTCCGAATTTTAGTTAATTTAGCTTGTACTTGGCATAGACTCTTTGTGTTCAATTTGCTCATTATTATCTAATTTTTATTCTAAATTTTAGTTATTTGTGGATTTACTTTCACAATCTTATGGAAGTGAAACTGCTAATTAATTATTTTATTTTGAATTTTAGTTAATTTGGATTTTATTTGATATGGACCCTTTCTTTTAATCTAAATCGTTATAAATTGGGCCCGGTATATAGATGACCATATCTTTCTGGTTAACGTAGGAGCTTACTCAGAGTGCCTAATTAGTATATGTATATATAGGAAATGCTAGCTATGAAATGAATGCCTTGAGGGCAACAGCTAGTGTCCACAACGATGGCCGTCCATATGAACAGTAGATTGGCAAAGTGTGTTTTTCCACACATTCTGATCGATGTTAGTGTGTAGCATACATAGAATTGTGTCCGACCCATTCTGCCAACTGTATTAAACGAAGGTGAACAATATTTTACCATATAATCTATAGTACACAGCTACCCCTTGTTTGTTGGACATGAGGTTGGGATATACTTCTCGGGAGAGCATGCTGAATAATGCAAAAGCATGTTTAACTGATTTGAGTGTAGGAGAGGAATTATATTACTCTCTTCATCTGCACTTGGAACCATACACACCTATCTTGTTTCTTTTTTTGTGCACTATGTACCTTTTCTACCATACACAAAATCTTAGAACAGTCAGTGGACAAAATGAAAGAGAAATAAGTTAGTAAACATGTTTAGTAAACATGTTTTAACAGTATATATATCCTAAATGTGTACTGGGTTAGATATTCATATTGCCGTTAAATCAGTTTGACCAATAAAATAGGAATTCCCCAACCCAATTAATGCTTGCTTCATGTGCAACATCATCTGTAGTTGTCATGCAGCAACATTCGGGATGTAAAACTGTCGCAACATGTTTACATGTCATCAATGGGTTAAAACTACTTATGAAACAACAACAAAAATGGATACAAGCAAGTCAACCGCATGAAGCTTAGCAAGTATAAAATTGAATCAGACCCAATACTTCAGAACTGATAAAAAAATATAGTTCATCTAGAGATCAAGCTAGTGCAGAGTACTGGAGTCTGCCGCTAATAATCATCGAATTCCATTGGAAGCCAGTGAACCGGTCATATATTAAGTTTCTAATTCATTGCACATGATGTGCAATGCAGCATAACGTGCAACCAACAAAGAAGCTGGGCTTCAGAACTTGTCCAGAGAGATGGCAGATTTGAAATGCATCATAGTCTTTTAACGACTCTGCAACGAACAATGAAGCACCCCATTCTGAGAGCACGGCCATCCAATCTTGTTCTATCCATTCCAGTGGTGTATGCCACTCCTACCTTCCATAAGAATTAAGAGAGATTGAAAAATTATGGACAATCGTAAGAAGATAATAAAGTATGAAACGAAAATGAAATCAAATATATATATATATATATATATGAATACTAGGGCAAACACATAACTCTTAAAACATATGAATACTAAATTATATGCGGTACAGAGTTGATAAAAAAAAGTCACTGTAAAAAATGTGGTAGAAGTGTATAACCCATGCAGACAAACATGCATGCATATTCAGATTATACACCTGATAAAAGAATACACACAGTCTGGACTTCAAAGCTCGTATATAACAGAAATACATATAGAAATATGAAATTCAACTAACTAGCAAGAAATTATAGCGAGTTGGGGCTTGCATAGTGGTGAAACAATATGGCATGATGGTCGAAAGAGGGCAGCACGGAGGAAATACATCGCATGCATAATGATCATGAAATTAATAGTGCAACAACACAATATTAGTTCAACCAAAACAATGTGGTATAACCATGGTGCATGGTATTTATTCTGGGTGAAGGTGAAGATCGATTGATTAATTATATGTTTGTGCCTGATCAGATAATAGTGTTAGAGATAATCTTGTAATAGGAAAGATTTAGTTTGGAAAGTTTGTATTAAGAAAGTTTAGGATGGGGAGTTCAATTAGGACATGGAAGTAGAATCCTATTCCGTTTTTTAGGGTTGTGTTTTTGGGTATAAATATAGGGATAGGTCTGAGTTTTGTAATTGAACAGAGCGAGAAGTAATAAATAGAAAATTATTTTTTTGACGTTCTGTTTCAACAATTGGTATCATGGCAGAGAAGATCCGTCGTAAGATCAAAGCGAGGCTGCGCGTCTCATCTCGACGATTCGGTCGTTCTCGATCCAGGTGCAGATCGATCCCATCAGGCGTGGCTCAGGTGAAGAGCGTCGCGTTCTCCGTGCGGCTGCAACTGCGATCGTCACGGCGAGAAGAAAAATCAGGAACGTCGTGAAAGCAGAGCGCTGCAGGGAGCGTCGGGAATCGAGAGTCATCAAGACTTGCAGGAAAACAGCCGCAAGACAAAAAACAATTGGTATTTTTTTCCCGAGGATAAGTAGCGTGCGGCTGAAGTCAAGACACAGAGCAAAAGGCTAATCATCACGTGAGCAGTAGCAGATCACTCCTGAAGTTTGCAAGGCGCAACAGAAGCAAGCAAAGAAAGTCGCACGACGCCAAACCAAGCTATAGGAGGAGGAGCACGCAACACGCACAGCAAGTACCAAGTCAGAAGCTGCGAAGACCAAGGCAAGAAAAGATCATAGGTGAGAAGCGAAGATCCAGAGTAGGTTCATATCTCTCCGGTACTCTCTCCTGACGGTCGATAATTACTCGATATGGACAATGAAGATGAAGGCAAATTTGCGCGCTCAGGGTGTCTGGGGTGCAGTTGATCCAAAGGAGAAGGCTGTGGAAGATGACAGGATAGATTAGGCAGCACTTGCTGCAATCTATCAGGCAGTTCTAGATTCGATGATGCACCAGCTCATCGGGAAGGAGACATCACGTGAAGCATGGCTAACGCTTCAGAAGATACACGTGGGAGTTGACCGCGTGAAGGAGGTACGACTACAGAATCTACCGAACGACTTTGAGAATCTTCAGATGGGAGAAACCCAATCGGTGGACGAGTTCGCCGGTAAGCTTACTTCATTTTACAATCAGATTATTTCTCTCGGCGACAGGATGGAGGAATCTGTGGCAGTGAAGAAGTACCTGCGCGTGTTACCAGAAAAGTTTGTACCTGTCGTCACCACGCTCATGTACTCCCCTGATTTAGAAAACATGAAAATTGAGGAGATCACTGGTTCTCTCAAGGCACATGAGGAGCTACTGAAGGGGTATCAATCCCGTAATGAGCAAGGGTATCAGTCACGTAACGGGCAGGTGTTACTGTTAAAGGGAGATGAAAGAGGTGATCGTAAGCAGTTTAACCGCGGGTGTGGACGAGACAGTTTCAGTTACCGCGGAGGCAGAGGTGGCCGAGGAGACAAGACTGAACAAGACGGTGATAACAGACCACGAGATAAGTCACATATCAAATGTTTTGAATGTGAAAAATATGGTCACTACGCGGCGGAGTGTCGTAGTCATATAAAGTGTTTCAACTGCAACAAGTATGGACACTTTGCTTCAAATTGCCGGAACAAGAAGAAGAACGAGGTGGTAAATCTCACCCAAGCCACTGCAGACGACGAACCGGCTCTACTCCTCTCATTATGCAAAGAAGAAGAGCCGAACATACTGATGTTGAATGAGGAGAAGATAGTTCCTAAGCTATGCATGGAAGGAGATTGCCATGAACGCACAGATTTGTGGTACTTGGATAATGGAGCAAGCAATCACATGACTGGAGATCGCTCCGTGTTTCATGAGCTTGACGAGAAAATTTCAGGAAAAGTCAAGTTTGGTGATGGTTCCACAGTGCAAATAAAAGGCAAAGGAACAATGTTGGTACAATGCAAGAACGGCGATCAAAAGATATTTTCGGAAATTTACTACATACCGAGTTTGTGTAACAACATACTCAGTCTTGGACAGATGGCAGAAGAAGGGTGCAGGGTAGAGCTGCAGGCAGAGTTCTTGCGTGTTTACGACAAGAACAAAGATTTGTTGATGAAGGTCATGAGATCCCCAAATCGGTTGTACAAGATTTCTCTAAAAACTTGTAAATATGTTTGTCATGAGGCGAGTTTGAAGGAAAAATATTCAGAGTCACAGGAAAAAAGAAACGCCAGAGCGAGCGCTCCTGGAGGCAGCCGCGGAAAAAGGAAATCGCAGAGGCGACGCATGGAAGAAAAAGAAGAGGAAGCACGGCTGCAGCAGCGAAAAACAAGTTTCGGTGCTACAGTGCACAAACAAGATTCACTACAGGACGCAACAGGACGTGCTACAGGACGGGCCAGCATGCAGTTCGCATGGAACAAGAGAAGTACAGAGAATAGATTCCAGTGCATAGTGCGTGAAGCTATAGATCAGAGAGAAGCAGCAGTTCCTGGTTGTTGCGGCAACAAAAGAGCAAGGAGCGATGTATATTCCACCATGCGCAGTCTACATGCAAGAAAACAGAGAGTAGAGATAGAAAAAGAAAAAGGAAGAGACAGGGGCAGGCCTAAAAAAATCTTAGGAGATTAGGTAGAATTATGTGAGAAATTAAAAATTACAAGATTAAGGGGAAAAATGTTAGAGATAATCTTGTAATAGGAAAGGTTTAGTTTGGAAAGTTTGTATTAAGAAAGTTTAGGATGAGGAGTCCAATTAGGACATGGAAGTAGAATCCTATTCCGTTTTTTAGGGTTGTGTTTTTGGGTATAAATATAGGGGTAGGTCTGAATCTTGTAATCGAACAGAGCGAGTAGTAATAAAGAGAAAATTGTCCCAAGTATTTTGGCGTTCTGTTTCAACAAATAGAGGAATCAAATCCACGAGAACAATAGTACCACACATAAACTAGACCGTTGCAATATGTCATTAAGTTTCTAAAAATTCATATATGTAATGCATGTGATTTATTTGTGAAATAACTTATCTGCTACTAATATTACAACGGTTACAATTCAATATAGAAGTATGGTCTTGTTTGGGGGAGCTGTAGCAGCTTTTTTGGAAGTTGCTTTTGTCTTTCTGGACTGAAAAATAGCTGTAGCTTTTTATGAGGGGTCGTTTACCAAACAGCTAATTCCCCTTAACAATAAGCTATAAAAGCACGTCCTATCTTACTTTTAGATTTTGGGTTTTGCTAGTTATATATAACTTCTTGCTTATGTCTAAAGCTATTTAAAAAGCTGACCCGTTTGGAGGGCTTACTAACTTTTTGGAAGCTAAAGCAGGCTTTAAGCCCCAAACAAGACCTATATTATAGTGTATGATGATGAATTGAAAGGGACGCATGAGATACAAAATAGATACTATTATCCTGAAGAAAGAACTTTTCTTCTGTATATATATATTTTCCAGCATCTTGTGCTCGGACAGATTCTTGTTCTGCATGGACACTAGCTGCAGCTCAGATATCCCATATATATATCCATTTGTCTGCAGGAAGGACACTTTATTTTCCTCGTCCTGCCCAACATCCGAAACCCCGTCGACGGAGGAAGCTGCTTGTCCAGCAACACAACCCTGCGCAGCGCGGTCGCTGTTTTTGCCAAGCGTAAACTTAAGCATTCGTTGAATTAATTGGTCCACGTAGCTTAATATGATATTAGAGTTAAGAGATGAGCTCAACACGTGGCTAACGTGGTAATAAGAAATAATTAAAGTCCACTTTAAGTTCACGTCTTAGTGCAACAGTAGAGACCGAAGTTCTTCCTGCCTGCGAGGCCAAGCCTCATATCCTCCATGATGAGTAGGTTCCCTCCTGGGCACCATGGGCTTTCCGTGGCTTCCCAATTTCTCTGACCTCGTCCGTGTCCAGTCCGAATGCAATAATGATGTCCATGATATACAGGAAAAACATTGTGTAGAAGCAATTTTATTGTATAGAGTATAGACATATGCTTTTTAGTGTCTATATGGTTTTGCAAGCATCTTTTAAAATGCCATAATGGTTCCTCTAAACGCACCGTTGCTACGACCGAAGAGACACTAAAATCCAGAGACTAAAATGCATTTACATTTTATAATACATTTTTTAAAGGCACTGTATGTTGCCTTTATACTCTCTAGTATCCTCTAGCAGAATGAAAAATATATTCTATAAATTAATATATTGTAAACTTGTAACCAATTATTGAACTCAAGATCTTGTAGAAAACATGTAGCCCAACTAATGTCACACAGAACTGAGTGTACTCATATTATAATTGTTATATCAGTAGTATTCAATACGTCAGAAACATCTAAAAAATATCTCTTGAGAATGAAAAATACCTCAAATAGTGCCTCTACAAGACAATGTGAATTTAAAAAATGTCGAGGACCTGCAGTGCAGATGCCGTAGCCAATGCGCTCGGAAGCTCCTTACGACCTCTCATTTGTAGATGATGGGGCGAAAACACCTGGCCATGTGGTTGGAGATGGAGGAGGATTTGAGCGACAACGTTGTCCGTACGTACACTGGTGACAGCAGCAAGTGGCGGCTAAGAGATAAACCCATGAGACGGTGGTGAGAAGCAGATGTTTGGATGATGACAGCGGCGATAGCCAGATCTAGTGCAAACAAGAGACAAAACATCTATGAACAAGAATCAATCGTTTGGATGTGCTGAGATGTGTTTGCATCTGTTAGCTAGCTAGTACAAAGAGTGAGTGCATATGTTTGGCTGATAGTATATGCGTCAACAACGATTGGCAATGTCAACACTTGCTGCTTTAGGGATATACTAGATAGAGTTGCGTACTACTACGTTGCGCCGGGCGAAACAGTGGACGCCACTTTTCCATTGACGAAACCGTAAAAATTCAAGGGAAAGCAAAATAAGCAAAATTTTAGAATTGGTGTGGGTCGTTTTGCATAACGAAGAATGAGAACAAGATTTTGGGAAATCATTAGGCTATAATGTGGGAATTTCATGATCATTTTTTCAGAAGGGCTCGGTTCGCATAATGAAGAATGAGAACAAGATTTTGGAAAATCATTGGGCTATATATTGTGGGAATTTTGTGACCAATTTTTTCAAAAGGGCTCGGTTCGGGTTTGGATGGGAATTTCCCGAACCGTGAGGCCTTTCTTGCAAACGAGACGGTGGAGGGACCGATTCTTTCCGGCAAAAGTGGTATATACTATGAAGAGAACATGAGAATGAGAATGGTGAGTTCTTATCTGTTTTTGTCACTATTACATTTATGTAAGATGTTCGTCCTTATTGTTCAGTAGACTGTTCACTTCATCATGATTTCTTTGCTCCAATTTTTAAGACAATCTATGTCCCCAACCACCTTACTAAACCATAACCTCTACATTTTTTGTTCTAAAACTGACTAATTCTAATTAAGAAATACCCTGCCAATCAAATAAGCACAGACACTTTGAACTAAAAGCTTAACTTGAAGAACTAAACTGAAGTGTGAAAATTCCTTCAAAAATTCAAGAGGTACCTTCTGGAGGAGGTTGAGGGAAGTTGTGCGATAATAATAGTTCCATTCGAAATAGTCTAGTCCCATGGAGTTCCAGCTGCACCATGTCCAGATTAAGATTTGAAGAACATAATATTAGAACATAGTGCAATAGAAAAAAAAACAGTTAGTGTTCTGTAATAGTCAAAAGGAAAGGGCTTCATGAATACTTAACTGTAAACAAATAATCTGTAAAAGACAAAATGCCCCAAAAAAAACCATTAAGCAAGCACCAAAGCATGATCAGCATTACCATGTATATTATTATTGCAAATCCCAAAAGCAATGGAAAGCATATAGCAACATATCTTGATAGAATCTTACCAGCGCCCTCAATATCAGCAAAAATATTGATGAAGTCATCATCATTAACAATAACTTTAATCCCTTCTGGAGGTGACTCATCAAGATTCTTTAGTTCTTTAGCCAATTGCCTGAGGATATTTGGTGGGAGGTTCTCGTTGGTTGTCTTCAGTGACATGAATAGGCCATTGGAATCGTGGAAGGCAGCGTAAAATTGTTTTGGACTTATGTTCTCTTGATCACTTAACAAATACTAAAAAGTTAAAGACCTCCAATACTCACGATGGAGGCAAGGACAGCAGACCTTAAAAGGCATTTCGCTGGCAAGCAGCAATTGCAGGTCAGATAAATGTACTATAATTAGTAAAGGAAATGATCAATTGCGAGAGAGAGAGAGGATACACTGGAACTAACCTAAATGCCTGATGCCTTTTGTGAAGACAATATCGGTAATAAGACCTATAGAAGATATCCTGCCACAGTGAAAGTTTTCGGTTACATGTAAAAGCGATGTGCATTATTTTGATGGCACTGTAAAATGCCAATACCCAATGGACTATGTACGTGCTCTTGAAAAAAAAAGTAAACAATTATTATGTTGATTGCATGCTGCCCTTTTAATGAACATTTAGTTCAGGCATCAATTAAATTCCCGCTGGATCATTTTGGTGCAAACTTTCCTTTTCTATCTTGGCCAAGAAGTTGAACATTTTAAATTAACACAGTGGTTTGTTAATAGGAGAAATCATGGTTGTTACAAAGATTGGGAAACCTGCCAAGTGTTTGCTTTTTCTAAGTTCCCGTCCTGTACACTGAAAATCTTCTACCCAGATATATCCTTGTATCGAAGATAACTCATATGTTGTTTCTTCAAATATAAGAAAAAAGGGGAAATAGATACCTCAGAACATGTTTGAAGCTGATCAGCTAATATTCTTTGTTTTTTACGCAGGATTTCCCACTCATCACCTATTGTTGTATGCTGGCTTACAATAATGGAACTACTATTAAGTAGACATCAGATAATAGCTCTCAGTTGTAGACCTACGCCAGCAACCATAACTTGCCGCTCTCCATGGACAGGCACCATGATAGGACGGAATCATCTAGCACAGGGCCAGCCGACTTGCCACCGTCGGCTCTAGGCCGCATCCAGTACACCACCAGACAGACAGAGGACAGCGCGGCGAGCCACCGCTAGCACTTCCCACTGCCGCCAAAGGCAACCTCCTGGCAGATGTCCAAGGTTACACCGGAGACGAACACCGAGCTGCATCGAAATAAGGAAGTCATCTATCAATACACATAAGAAGAAGCATTGCTGTACATAAGAAATCCGCAGGAGGAGGAAAACAACGAAAAAAGCCGAGAAGATGGAACAAGACGCGAACAAATCGAACAGCCACGAGTGGGAGCCGCGGCGCAAGAGCAATCGAGAAATCGTAAGGAACCAACTGGGGAGCGAGGAATTGGTAAATAACGAAGATCAATCAGGATGAACCGAGAAGACATAGGAAAATAATGATGTGGAAGCAATCGAGACAGCGAAATGCGCGAGCCAAGGATCCGTGTATCCGAAAATATGACATCTGCGAGCAAGCACAACATGGAAGCGGCGAAGCACACGAAGAGAGAGGATCTAAGGAGAGGGGAGCCAGGCGGAGCGGGACAGCAGTAATCACCTGACAAATGGGAAGGCGGGTGGGCCGACACAGCAACCAAACTAGCCAGCAGGTGGAGCGCGCAAGGCAGACCATCGGAGCGAGCGAGGAAAGGGGAGCCAGGCGGGATGCGTGGCTGCGTAGCAAGGGGACGGAACAAGACGCGAACAAATCAAACAGCCACGAGTGGGAGCCGCGGCGCAAGAGCAATCGAGAAATCGTAAGGAACCAACTGGGGAGCGAGGAATTGGTAAATAACGAAGATCAATCAGGATGAACCGAGAAGACATAGGAAAATAATGATGTGGAAGCAATCGAGACAGCGAAATGCGCGAGCCAAGGATCCGTGTATCCGAAAATATGACATCTGCGAGCAAGCACAACATGGAAGCGGCGAAGCACACGAAGAGAGAGGATCTAAGGAGAGGGGAGCCAGGCGGAGCGGGACAGCAGTAATCACCTGACAAAAGGGAAGGCGGGTGGGCCGACACAGCAACCAAACTAGCCAGCAGGTGGAGCGCGCAAGGCAGACCATCGGAGCGAGCGAGGAAAGGGGAGCCAGGCGGGATGCGTGGCTGCGTAGCAAGGGGACCGGCACGAATGACCTCGACATTAGTATTTGAATTTGTTAGTTTGTTGCTTGATTAGTTAGCAGGCGTGTTCCATGAAGATAAGGATCACGTGGTTGCTGACAAGGGCGAGGCAGAGGTGTTGGAAATATGCCCTAGAGGCAATCATAAAGATGATTATATTTTCACAAATGTTCATAAACTATGATATTGTTCTTTGAATAACATCAAGGATATTGCTTAACAAATACGTGACTTATTTGTGAAACTCTATATTCATTTTTATGATGTTCATTCTAAAAGGGGTCCCTAGTCGATAATCATACAAGGACACATATGAGTAGCCTAGCATATGTACTAGTCGATGGCCACGTTTCACATGTTATAGATATGGAGATATCAAACCAATAATATTGACACATGTTAGAGAACATGGTGTTGGACATTGACCCACTATGAGACACTGCGAGAACGTTGTATTCTTTCATGTCATCAATTGATCTCATATATGATGTGTATGCTATATTCTTTGACTTGAGATTGTCGCATGTTCTCAAGATGCGTAATGGCTTACTTAAGGATCGTCAAACGCTACTCCATAATTGGGTAGTTATAAAAATGGCTTTCAGGTTTGTCATGAAACATGCTGCGAGGTGTGGTCGATCAAGATAGGATTTACCCCTCCATACAATAGAAGAGATATCTCTAGGCCTCTCGAATGGTTGGAATCTGGAAACACATGGCCATGCTACTCGAGTAACGAGTTACTCGAGTCATCGAGTTAAAGAGTTAACTCGATGTATTCGAGGAATCCGAGTCACGGCATCGAGAAAGAATGGTTGATCCATCCAAATAAGGATGACAATAACTCGCCTTGGATTTGACCGATATCGTGAGGCAAAAGGAAATACATAAAAGTCATTGTTTAGGTTCGTCCGATCTTTACATGTAGTTAGGAGTTGGTAAGTCCTGCTAGGGGCCGCTATCGACTATTGGTCGAATGCTCGATGGTTGAGTAGGTGTACCCAATGGTTGAGTAGGAGTACTCAACGATCGAAAAGGGTACTTCAGCCATGTCCGAGTGCACGTGAACCTATAGGGTCGCACGCTTAAGGGGCTGTAATCAAATTGGATAGGGATTCGAGTTGTAATGGGTTAAGAGTTCCTAATGGGTATAAAGGGTTGAAACCCGTTATGGGACGTCTACATAAAGGGAGGAGATGGTGGCTTTGCGTAGGGAGATATACACGAAGAGACACAATAGGAATTTGGAATTCCCGAAACCCTAGCCGCCACCCCTCCTCCACCCAGAACCGCGCAACCGGCGCTAGCACTCTGGCGCGTGGTGTTCCTGCCCCGTACTTGTGGATACATTGGAGGCGTTGCTGCGAAGCTTCAACGCTAGGACGATCCGCAACCTGCTAGTACAACTACATCTGCACCATCGCGCTTCATCGATTCTTCTTCCGCTGAGGGTCTGCGCGTCTAGTGGTAATTCTGTGATCTATAACTTGCAGTGGTGCCTTGGTTACGCGGAAGAAATTTTTTGTTTTTTGCTAGGGTAGCCTACCGTTCCCCAACAGGAGGAGGGGAGGAGGTGGAGGTGGAGCCACGGAGGCGATGGGGACATCGGTCCGGGAGATGATGAGGAGGGGTGGTGGTGGAGGCGGAAGCAATGGGGGCAATGGTTCGGGCGACGAGGAGGGGATGAGGTGGAGGCGGAGGCGGAGGTGACGGTGGCGAGGGCGCGAGACAGAGGCGACAGGGGCGAAGCGGAGCAGCGGAGGCCCGGAGGCGATGCGAGTGAGGCGAATGGATTGGGATTTGGGGGCGACTGGTGAGGGAGGCTGAGGCGCTGAGCGACGGGAACAAGATAGGGCTTAGGGGTGGGGCTGGGTAATGGAAACGAGGAGCGGTGGAACGCCCTTGTACCCGGTTTCCCCAATGGGGATGAATTTCCACAATTAATAGCCCCGTGGGGGGGGGGGGGAGACTCCCATATCCTTGCGCCCTAATAGGGGAATTCCTTGGTGGGGAATGGGGAATGTGGCCCCATTGCCATTCCTAAACACACATGCATATGCCAATTTCAGGGCCATACCTTTGGTTTTTTGGGGCCTTTCTCTGAAACAAAGATGAGACCCTTGTATCACTATAGTGTAATAACTTCAAAGTATGTAAAGTAGTGTAATGACTTCTGCTGTGCCGTGCTGTAAAACGTGGATTTGCCCAAAAAAAAAGTGCTCAAGCATAGAAAAATCTTGTTCATTCAGGAAGTAATCTTGACATACACATGTGAAACATTTTAGAATATGCATAATAAATTAGTGAGTGGGAAGGACCCCAACCTCTTCATCATACTAAAAGAATAACAACATTTCCCTTCGACACGTAAAACGATAACAATATTTCCCTTTGACACATAAAACTAATGAGCAAACTAAAAGATGGTGATGTAACCCGAGGAAAGTGAGGGAATGAGAGAAGAAATAGAAGCTACCAAAGCACAATTAAAAAATAAACATAATTTAAATTATGCAGTCAGGTTTCATAAGTCAGATTGGTTGAGTAGTACAGTAATATTGAGTTGGGAAACAAAATTGGATAGGTCTATTGCTAGTTCTGCATGTCTGTTAAGACATGTTTCTTTGCAGTCATCTGCGAACACTATCATTTTGGTTTTGAGAAAAATACTATCATCTTTTGGGGGAGAAAACAGTCGTACACTTGGTGAATAGTGGTCAAAATAAAGGTCAATGACTGATTGATAGCAAAACAGAAGCGCCCAAATCAAACAGAGAGTAGATAAAAATAGCATTGGAACATTGAAAGGTACTCGCATTCAATATTCAGCTGAGAAACTAATGTAGATAGGTTTGCGGCGAGTTTTGCGTATCAGTTACAATATCTTTCTTTTTCACTGATCTGCAAACACTCGCTGTTTTTGTAGAAAAATCATGTCAGGTTTTGGGAGAAAAACAGGAGTACACTTAGGTGGTCAGATAAAAGGCTAATAACTACTTGACAGCAAAATATAAATAACCCCCATGACACAGAGAGTAGATTAAAATGGCATTGGGACAACGGATGGTACTTACAGTTGGGTGACCACAAGCCCTTTGCCTCTGCAATGGCAAGTGACTCCCTCCCATTTATTACTCAGGGAAAAAATTTTCTGGTCTCCAAATTTATAATTCAACCAGACCACAATCACCTTGGTTTGGCACTGTCCTCGTCTCAAGTGGCACCATTGCATAATTCTCAAGCCGGCACAGAATCGGTTGTCCAACTACTGGCACAAGCTTCACGCTCATAGTTGAGCTCGTCAGATTCTCCATAATGTAAGTCCACTTGAACACCGTGAACCATCCAACCTGCTTGAAAATGTCAATCCTCGTCACATTCTTCCCGAGCAGACCCGATCCCAGCGTCAATCTCCACGAAATGCAACCAGACCATGTAGGACAGCCTCGTGTCCACCGGCATCAGGTACTCAACCTCATTCGCTGCATCCCTGCACTGTCGTCGTCACTGCCGACTCGTACAGCTTGGCCGGGAAATAGTTGGGCGGCTGGTTGCTGCTGAAAATCTTCCTCCAACTGGTAGTAATGGCGTCGTAGTTGAGGTCATTGTTCCGGAAATCGATGTCCGACTGCCACACCTGAGAGAAGGCATTGAAATCGTTGGTGAAGCCCGGTCCGAAGAGGCTGTTCCCGCAGGTGAGGCGGCCGTAGTTGATGAGGATGAGGTCCGTGTTAGAATTAATTTTGGAAAAGGAGTCCGATCCGAAATAAACAAGGAAAATAATACTTTTCCGGTTCGGTTTGTTGAATCCTATTTTGATTTTTAGAGTTGTAGGTTTGGATATAAATTCCTAGTTAGTCCTGATTTTTTTACAAGAAAGAAGCAAGAAGTACGAGAAAGCAAGAGAGCAAGAAAACAAGAAAATGTGCTAACTATGTTGCACCATCAAAATACTTTGAGTTCTTATGCTTGATTTTTTGCCGTTGTAAGTGTGTGCTGATCTAGGCTAAAACCAATAGTCCAGGCCAGAGGTGGCGCCGCCATAGGTGAACGAGTGGACGTCGACACCTTCCTTGTTGTCTGGCTGGGATGCATCACCTCCTCCCCTGTTGCTGGGCCACGGTGCCACCAGGAGCTCTCCTATCGTCGGTGAGGAGAGGGAAGAGAGAGTAGCGCGAGCGTCGGGAAGGCGGAGGGCGACGGGAGGTTGAGGGACGACGATGCAGGGAGGCAGATGGGCGGGATGCAAGGGACGCGAGGGAGAGATTAGTCCTGGAGGTGGAGTGGAGAGAAGGACAAGGTGCTTGACGTGGGTTGGAGATGCAGACATGGGGATGGTGCAGTTTGGGGAGGGAAACGGGGTGCATGGAGAAGGGAAGGTCACATTTGGGATGATCGTCTAGGGTAGGGTAAACTCTTATCTTTTATTAGTTAAGACTAGTCGGTAACCGTGCATTTGCACAGACTAGCTTCTTAGATAAAGTCACTTGGTCTGCTAATTTGGATTGTACCTGACAGCCGCTATAAGTTTGGTATGTTAGATGATGCTAAATCTTTTTCTTTTCTCAATTAATGTGATAATTTCCTCACAATTTATAATTAGTATAGGTAATAGATCTTATTATGAATTTTAATATTGCTGGAATTTAGCATTCTAATTCGTATACAAATCAAATATCTAATCGTCTTTAATTTATTTGTAATTTACATATTTTTGGATCATACTTTGGGTGGATTTTTTCAGTTTTAGGCTGTTATTTGTATAAAATCCATTTTTTATTTTTAATTATTATTATTCAAATTTTATTTTTAGCTTTTACTTTCGAATTCACATGGAAATCAAATTGCTTATTTTTATTTTTAGTCCAAATTTTAGTTAATTTGGCTTGTACTTAAGAGAGACTCACTCCGTAAAAAAAATATGGATTATTTTTTGAATGGTCATGTCCATAAATATGGGCCGTATTTCATATTCCAATAAAAAATTAGTTTAATTTCCCTTTATAACCCTAATAATTATCCAGCTTTACTCTATATCATCTACATGCATGCATTGACTACAATGCTTATAAATAATAATTAGGGGTGATCTATTCATTTTCAGTATCACCTTGGTCGATGTGCCAAAAAAATATGTCCTATGAACTTTGATGAGGTGAGTAATTATTATTCCTAACTTTTGTCATTTATGGATGTTAATTAGGAAGTTGTATAAATCAAATCTCCAATCGTCCTCTAATTTTTATTCTGAATTTGCATATATTTTTTATCATACATGGGGTGTCTTCTTCAGTTTTAGGCTAGAATTTATATGAAAATTTATATTTTCATTTATTACTATTCAAAATTTATTTTATAGAGTTTACTTTGGAATAAATATGGAAATCAAATTGGTAATTTTATTTTATCTTTTATTCCAAATTTTAGTTAATTTGGCTTGTACTTGACATAGACTTTTCGTGTTCAATTTGCTAATTATTATCTAATTTTTATTACAAATTTTAGTTATTTATGGATTTACTTACAAAATCTTATGGAAGTGAAACAGCTAATTTCCTTAATTGTTTAATTCCGATTTTTTTAATTTAGATTTTACTTGATATGGACTCTTTCTTTTAATATAAACCGTTATAAATCGGGCCCGACATATAGATGACCAGATCTTTCTAATTAACGTAGGAGCTTACTCAGAGTGCTTAATTTATATAGGTATATATAGGAAATGCTAGCTATGAAATGAATGCCTTGAGGCCAACAGCTAGTGTCCACAACGATGGCCGTCCATGTGAACAGTAGATTGGCAAAGTGTGTTTTCCACACATTCTGATCGATGTTAGTGTGTAGCATACATAGAATTGTGTCCAACCCATTCTGCCAAGTGTATTAAACGAATGTGAACAGTATTTTACCACATAATCTATATATAGTACACAGCAATTGAATTTTTTTTAAATAATACATTTTTTTATTCAAATTGCAAAAATATACCTCTATCTCAAAAAATTGCAAAAATATACCTCTGTCGCCATATGGTTGGGCGAAGAGCTGAGTCAGCGCTGATGTGGCGACTCAGCGATTTTTTTAATTTAGATTTTACTTGATATGGACTCTTTCTTTTAATATAAACCGTTATAAATCGGGTGTCGCGCCCGGAATTTGAATTCTGAACTCCCTGTGTGATACACCAGTACAGGATCACTCTGGTGCTCACAGATACAGCAGAGATGAATACCATCATCACACATACACATCGGAAAAATAACGATAATGTATTTAATTCAAATTAAACTGTTAAGACCTTAAGGTCAGCCTTACAATATTAAGCCACGCAGGGCTGATTTCAGAGTAAACAATTAACAGCAGCGGAATTATAAAATTATTCGTAGCTCCTCATTTTGCCATAGGCAACTGACTGGGCCTTTCCCCTAGTTAGCCGGGTCGTCATTCTTCTCCTCCTCATACGCTTGCGGTTCTTCATCTTCTGATATTGTGAATATGGAGGGGTGAGTACATTAGTACTCAACAAACTATGCACATAATGCAACCTAATATGCTACATGCTAGACTTATTCCAATGGAATGGCTTAAAGGTTAATTTGCAATAAACAACATTTAACAAGTAACATAGGTAGATTCAAAAGCAGTAAAAAAAACAAGTAGAATTAACAATAACTTTTCCAGAAGTTACGTAAAAGCATTTCCACATCCTAATCCATACTTCCATCAACTTCATCTTTTATCCCAACCACATTTTTAATAAAGTCTAAACCTTGACTGTAATCCCCGAGCAATGTCAATACCGTGGACACGGCTATTCGAATAGTTTGTACACTCTGCAGAGATTATACATTTTACCCACACGATATAGTTAAACACCACACAGGCGAGTAACCATAACAAAGTCTTTCCGAAACTTCTATCCTCGCATGCCTACCTCCCGGTATAGTCCCCACTGTCCCTTTCCTTATGTGGAGCGGAAGTACAGGGCTAACGTATATCGTTGAAGAGATGTAAGACCGATCCGGTAACACTACACCATTCTTTCCACATACACAGCTACAAAAACCACCTAAGGTCTTACATGTTAAGACTTCGGAGTCATACTCAACTAGGTCTGTCCCATACCAGACATGTGGTTATATGTTAGGCCTAGTTCAAAGGCTTGCAAGGTTAACTCCTTAGGTTGACCGTGGCAAGACTGCACAAAGTTCACAAAATCAAATTCAACAATATCACTCCCATGTGCCACATCTGGCCCTCCTTTAATCACTTGCCACTTGGCACAGTCTAAATTATTTTACCACCCTGGTTGGTTACCATGCACCGTGTGCCATCAATAACATCAACACACGTGTCACATTCTCAAAATGTCTTTCATAGTTCATTAGTCAATATTTCATCTTTCCCATGAAACAGTGTGAATGAAGCGTACCACTTGGCTAAGCATACCTACTTCGTTCTAACCATTTCCCGTTGGTGACTAGTATTGACCAATTTAATAGTTTCCATCTTAGGGTGACAATGGGTTTATGGCATACAAACACTAGGAACAAGGAATCGATAACAAGTGGTGATTTAACTAAACCCAAATTACTTTAAAGCTTTTATAACTTAATTAGCATGCATAACTTAAATCAACATAATATTTAAAAACATTAGGAGCAAGATGGTCAAAGCATAACTTGCCTTCGTAAAGCAGCGAGTTTTGGTCTAGGTCTTGGTCTGGAGCTTGATCCTCAAAATCCGCGTCCTCACACAGCTCGACTTCTACGCGTAACAGATAAAGAACCAAATGAACACGCAAGACAACGTACAAACACACATTCAGAAGGTACCGCAAATCAAACTAATTCATAACGTTATGAAAACTTTCAGAAAATTAATTTAGCATTTTCTAAGATCTATAAAATTTATTTTGACATTTTTGGACGTATAGTTTAAGAGCTACCAAATTTGTAAATTTGGACATTTCGTGAATATTTTAACAGTACAAATTTATTTATAAAATTTTAGTAAAATTAATGTAGCTAGGTATTGATTTTTACTCATTTACAAAATTTGTCGCATGCAGTTTGGACTTATAACGAATTTGTAATGAAAATAACAAATTTCGTGTTTTCCTAAAAATGTTTATGTACAACTAGTTTTGAACATGCATGACACTATTCATAGCGAATATGCGTATTCTTCTGTTGCCTGTTGCTTGGCTTGCTTTGGCTACAGAAAAGAGACAGAAGAAATGCAAGGCCGGGTCTGTGCCAACGGTCGACGAGCATGAGGGGACCGACGAGCGGCGGCGACAGCAGCAACGACGGCGGCGGCGACGGCCAGGCATACATTCCTAACATATATGTATATATATGCCTAACAAATACATACATGCGTGCGTTCTAATATAATCGTAGATATGCATATAGAAAATTATATATGCGAATCATCTTAATATATATATATATGGAAACATGCATGCGTTCGGTTGTATATACATATATACTTGTATTTGCCTGACACATTCTACATGCACAACTACACATAGGCGAGATCAACCAATGGACAGATAGAGCGCACAAAAGAAAGATAAGGGAATACTGGTCGGCAGCAGGTTGCAGCGCGGACCGTCGGCGCAGGAAGAGGTGTGGCCGGAGGATGCGCCGGCGTTGGCAAAGTCCGCATGAGGCGACGGAAGAAGGTACGCGATCGTCCGGGCAAGGGAGGTAGGAAGATGTGGATGTAGAGGGAAAAAGACAGGAATATCTCTTTGGTGTATGCGTGCAAGAGGAAAAGATGGTTGGAAGGAAGAAAGGCAGGACCTTGAGTCTTGCATGCAGGAAATGAAGGAAACAGCCGTGTTAAGGGATTGCTGTTACTACATGCATGGAAGTAATGACCAATTAGCATGCATGTGCGTTCATAGGAGCAAGGAAACGGCTACATTAATTAATGTAATTCATGCATACAAGAAGTTCCGTTACTAATTCATTTGCATTACTAATTCACATGTATAGGAACGAAAACTGACGTCATCAATGGGTCACGTTACATTTGTGAAAGAAAAAAAATCAGTTAGCTGATTCTGTTTTCAGAAATTAAATAGTATTGAAACAAAACACGATTATGATAAAATAATAGAAAGGCTCCAAAAATCTTGAAAAGATCCCCTAAAATACTTGGGAATATTTGGAACCTAGCGAAATTGGTTTTGTGATTTTTCAGAAATACATTCCCGAGAATTTTTAATAATTCCAGAATGCCATAAATATATTAAAAGCAAATTTTCGGACGTTACAAACCTCCCCCCTTAACAGAATCTCATCCCTGAGATTCAGAGCTGGCTGGAGAGGAGGTTGGGAAACTCCTTCAGATCTTCTTCCCGCTCCCATGTTGCTTCGTTCTCCGAGTGATTGCTCCATTGAACTCTGCAGAAGCGGATTGTTTTATTCCTGGTTTCTCGTTCAGCTGTGTCCAAGATCTTGATTGGGTATTCCTTGTAGGTCAGATCTTCCTGCAATTCTATCTCTTCCAGAGGTGTCTGCTCTGATGGCGCTCGAAGGCACTTCTTAAGTTGAGATACATGGAACACATCATGCACTCCTACTAACGATTGGGGCAACTCCAACTAGTATGCAACTTCACGTCTACTGCTCAAGATCTTGAATGGACCCACGTATCTTGGAGAAAGTTTTCCTTTGGTGTGGAACCTTCTAACTCCTTTGAGCGGTGTGACTCTGAGATATACATAATCCTCTGGCTCAAAGCTTAACTCGCGGCGTCGGTTGTCAGCGCAACTCTTTTGCCTTGATTGTGCAGTCTTCAGTCTTTCTCTAATCATGGCAATCTTTTTCTCAGTATCGGTAAGAATGTCGGGCCCAAATATTTGACGTTCACCCGTCTCATTCCAATTTAAAGGTGTTCGACATGGACGACCGTATAATGCTTCAAATAGAGACATTTTTAGGCTGGCTTGGTAACTGTTGTTATAGCTAAATTCTGCGTATGGCAGACATTTGTCCCATGAAGTGACATATGACAGAGCACAAGCCCTTAACATATCCTCGAGTATCTGATTTACTCTTTCAGTCTGACCATCTGTCTGCGGATGGTATGCCGTACTGAAATTCAAACGGGTGCCCATTGCCGTATGCAACTTATTCCAAAATCTTGAGGTAAATTGAATACCTTGATCAGATACTATCTTCTTTGGTACACCATGCAAGCACACAACTCTGGCCATATATAGCTATGCTAGGCGATCTCCGGAGTATGTAGTTTTCACTGGTATAAAGTGGGCTACTTTGGTTAGGCGATCAACTATAACCCATATTGAATCAAAACCTTGCTGAGTTCTGGGTAAACCGGTAATGAAATCCATACCGATTTCCTCCTACTTCCACTTAGGTATTTTCAGAGGTTGCAACAGTCCTGCTGGCCTCTGATGCATTGCCTTTACTCTTTGACATATATCACACAATACGACGTGTTCGGCAACTTCTCATTTCATGTTTGGCCACCAGAATCTTTCCTTGAGATCTTGGTACATTTTTGCACTTCCTGGGTGAATTGAGTACTTGGAATCATGTGCTTCCTCAAGTATCAACTGCTTCAATTCAGGTTTATGAGGTACGCAGATTCTATTTTTCGTCCACAAGGTACCCTGCTCATCTACTCTAAAGTCCTTGGCTAAGCCTTCGTCCATCTTGGATTTGACCCTATGAATCTTATCGTCATCCTTTTGACCTACCTGATCTGTTCTTCTAGGGTCGGCTTTACTTCCATGGTAGCCAGATATCCTCTAGGTACGACCTCCAATCTTAGCTTCTGAAGCTCTTTACACAAATCAAACTGGTTTTCTGCAACCACCAAATTCAAGCTATGGCTTTTCTGACTCAAAGCATCAGCCACCACATTTGCTTTTCCTGGATGGTAGTGGATTCCCATGTTATAATCCTTGATTAACTCCAACCATCTTCTTTGCCTCATGTTAAGATCCGATTGAGTGAATATATACTTTAAACTTTTGTGGTCAGTATATATTTCACATCGGTTTCCGATGAGATAGTGGCGCCATATTTTAAGGGCGTGCACTACAGCAGCTAACTCTAGGTCGTGTGTTGGGTAATTATGCTCATGTGGCCTTAGCTGCCTTGACGCATAAGCCACTACTTTGCCATTCTGCATCAGAACACATCCAAGTCCCTGACGCGAAGCATCACAGTATATATCAAAGCCGTCCTTAACATTCGGCAACACCAAGACAGGTGCCAAAGTTAGACGCTTCTTCAGTTCCTGGAAACTCTTCTCGCACTCTGGCGTCCATACAAACTTTTTCTCCTTTTTCAACAATTGCGTAAGAGGTCTTGCAATTGATGAAAAACCCTCAATGAACCGGCGGTAATATCCCGCCATTCCAAGAAAACTTCTAATCTGGGTAACTGACTTTGGTTGCTCCCAATGTAACACTGCCTCCACTTTATTCGGGTCGACAGCTACTCCTTCGGCAGTCATTACATGACCCAAGAACTCTACCTTCTTTTTCTAGAAGTCACATTTGCTAAATTTTGCATATAGTTGGTTTTCTCTTAGCTTTTCCAGAACTATCCTTAAGTGTTCTGCATGCTCTTCTTCTGTCCTGGAGTAGACTAGTATGTTATCAATGAAAACGACAACAAACCTATCCAAGTATTCCATGAATACTTTGTTCATCATATTCATGAAATAAGCTAGGGCATTGGTCAATCTAAAAGACATGACAGCGAATTCATAATGCCCATACCTTGACGAAAAAGTTATCTTTGGTATGTCCTAGGTCCGAATTTTTAACTGGTGGTATCCAGATCGAAGGTCTATCTTGGAGAAGACTCCTACTCCTCTTAACTGATCAAAAAGATCGTCTATGCTAGGTAAAGGATATTTATTCTTTATCGTACCCTCATTTAGTGCACGATAGTCTATACACATTCTAAAACTTCCATCTTTCTTTTTAACGAACAGTACTGGTGCTCCCCATGGCGATGAGCTAGGTTTAATGAAACCTTTTTCCATGAGTTCTTCAATCTGCTTCTTCATCTCCACTAGTTCTTCTGTGGATATCCTATAAGGCCTCTTTGCAATAGGTGCTGTACCAGGCACTAGCTCAATCACGAACTCGATATCTCTGTCCGGTGGCATCCCTGGCAAATCTTCAGGAAAAACATCAGGAAAGTCTTTCACCACTGGCACATCTTCTAGACTCACGGTCTTCATACTATTGACCATAAATTTTACATTTCGGACTGTGGTTGCTTGAAATTCCACTTTTTCTCTGTCTTGGTTCTCTACAGACACTACTCTGTGGCCACAGTCCAATACCGCTTTATGTTTGGTGAGCCAATCCATTCCGAGGATTACATCCAAGGTTTGGGTGTCTAGCACAATTAGATTTGCTAGAAACTCTACCTCGTTTATGACCAGCTTAGTTACAAACATCCTAGGTTAGATTGAAGTTCCAACCTAGGTGATTGCACTACTAGTGTGCACTTAAGTTTTCTCAATTCCAACCCATTTCCCACAGCAAAGTCTTGAGAAATGAATGAATGTGAAGCACCAGAATCAAATAAAACTTTGGCAGGTACTGAGTTAACTGAAAACGTACCCAATACGACGTCCGTGGCATCTTGAGCTTCAGCAATTGTGATATGATTCACGCGGCCTCGGACGATTGTCGATGGTGCAGCTACGGATTTGATTGTTTCCAGGTTTGCTGCCTGTGCTGGTGTCTTCGTCGGTGTTGGCCCCAGGTTGAAGCGAACTGGGGTCATTTTGCCTCTCTTTGGACACTAATTGGCAAAGTGTCCTGGTTCGTTGCAACTGTTGCAACGCTTCACTTCATTTTGCTTATTGGAACCCGGTGCATTGTTCCTCTGCACTGGCGTCCTAAAGCCCTGACTCGAAGATCTGGGCGAAGATACTGTCCTCTGATTAGGCAGTTGAGGTTTGAATTTTGCAAATTGATGAGGATTGACTCTCAGCCTCATATGATTCGGACATCCCCCTTGGCCTGACATCCGGCGCTTGCGGTCCTCTCCTATTTCTTTGCGCTTATCTTCAAGAATGAGCGCCTTATTGACAAGCTCTTGAAAATCTGGGAACGTGTGGGTGATTAGTCCCACTTGAAGCCCAGAGTTCAGTCCCTTCAAGAATCGGGACTGTCTCGCCTTGTCCGTTGTTACATCTTCTGGCGCATAGCGAGCCAATTGAGTGAATTGGTTGAGGTATTCGGCCACTAACTGGCCTCCCTACTTCAAAGATCTGAACTCTTCTTTCTTAAGTTCCATCATACCCTGCACGTGATCTTGCGGAAGGCGAGGTGAATTCCTCCCAGGTAATCTCCTGGGGATTCTCGTGGGATGCACAGTAGTTTTCCCACCATTCCGCTGCAGTCCCTTCAAGTTGATGGGAGGCGTATAAGACCTTCTCATTGGGTGCACACTGGGATATGTGCAACTTCCTTTCTATGGTCCATAGCTAGTCGTCGGCCTCTATTGGGTTAGCATTTCCCAAGAATATTGGTGGCCTAGTCCTCATGAAGTCCGAAAGTCTGGACTGGAACTGGCTTTCGAGATGCGCATTCGGGTTGTTATTGACATTGGTAGCTGCAGCTTGATTTTGCATCTACTGAATCTGATGCATCATCGTTTGCATCAGCTGTGTCTGGGCAGTGAGGAATGCTCCCAAGTTTTGCATGTCAACGGGCGGTGGTCCTTGTGGCGCAACATTCTCCTCCTGGTTTCTATTTCCACGAACTCTGCTCCCACTGGCTCCATTGTTGCCTCGGGTGTTCACCATCTGAAGGAAAAAAATTAGGGAAAAGAGGGAACAGAGGAGACAAGTACAAAAGAACTAATTCAGGGAGGAGGGTTCGACTCAAAATAAAACAAGCAACTTTATTTTTTTATTATAGTTATATGGTCGCTCACAAGTGCCTACGGGCAATGCGACACATATCAAGCACACATCAAACAAACATAACAACACATAAAGTTTGAATCAAAGTAAACGTTGTAGGGACAAACTTGATAAGACTGACTCAATTAAACTTGACTCAACGCATGAGTCGACTCTCGCGAAAACTAAAACTCTCTAGTCACTGAGCCACCCGGGGTGCGGTCCTCCCAATGGATACTGAGGTGGGCGCGGTGGCATTGGGGAAAACTGGTCACGATGCCCTGGTGCAACTGGAACTAAAGACCCCACTGACTCCTCTGGTCCTGGGGCAGCCTGCTCTTGTGTCGGTGGCTCCGGCAACTCCTGCACTAGTGCCTCCTGCACCTGCTCCGGCTCCTCTGTATCTGGGTCGTGGAGCTCTAGAACTAGCTCTGGCTCAGGTCCGTACAGCGCCACCTCTAGCTCATGGACCCTCTGATTAGAGTGAGCTAGGTACTCTCGAGCCTCCCGCAGCTGTGTTCTCACCTCCGCGACCTCGTTGTGGGCCCTCTGCAGCACCTGGACGGTCTCATCCATGGCCTCCTCCTGGGCGATGACGTACCTCACCAGGTGAGTGATCGTGGTGTCCTCCTCCAAGAACTCCATCCTGTCGTGGCGACTGTCTCGACGCGGGTGGTGACGAAAGACGGTGCCCTCTAACTCTGCAGAGTAGGTGCGGGCGATCTGCCGAATCGCAAGACGCGTCGTCTCCTGAATCCCGGCCACAAACGAAGTCCTCATGACGGTGATGTGGATAGGACGGCTCGCCCTCGTCCTCTCCCGAGCATATATAGTGATCTTGACATCCCAAGCGATATCAAGTCCTGCCCGCACTATAAAGGTTCCCCGATAGATCGGCCTGTCGAAGCCTCCAAGAAGCTGCATCATGCGCCACAGTTCTGCGGTGTACCCTCCAGTGCGCTCTCCATAAGAGTGGATCATCCTCATCTGCCAAAAGGTATCCTCGTCAGCTCTCAGAATTTTAAAACAAAGTAACCGGGAGAATTTCAGCAAAAAGGAGTGAATAGGAAGAAGGGATGAGACAGGAGTGATTTTATTTTATTGTTCACTTTTAGCTTTAGAAAATAAATCTCACCTCCCCAACAACCATTCTAGCTAAGGGTCTGTCCTACAGTCAGTATGGCTCTGATACCACCTTCCGTCTCGCCCGGAATTTGAATTCCGAACACCCTGTGTGATACACCAGTCCAGGATCACGCTGGTGCTCACAGATACAGCAGAGATGAATACCATCACACATACACATCAGAAAAATAACGATAATGTATTTAATTCAAATTAAACTGTTAAGACCTTAAGGTCAGCCTTACAATATTAAGCCACGCAGGGCTGATTTCAGAGTAAACAATTAACAGCAGCGGAATTATAAAATTATTCGTAGCTCCTCATTTTGCTACAGGCAACTGACTGGGCCTTTCCCCTAGTTAGCCGGGTCGTCATTCTTCTCCTCCTCATACGCTTGCGGTTCTTCACCTTCTGATATTGTGAATATGGAGGGGTGAGTACATTGGTACTCAACAAACTATGCACATAATGCAACCTAATATGCTACATGCTAGACTTATTCCAATGGAATGGCTTAAAGGTTAATTTGCAATAAACAACATTTAACAAGTAACATAGGTAGATTCAAAAGCAGTAAAAAAAACAAGTAGAATTAACAATAACTTTTCCAGAAGTTACGTAAAAGCATTTCCACATCCTAATCCATACTTCCATCAACTTCATCTTTTATCCCAACCACATTTTTAATAAAGTCTAACCCTTGACTGTAATCCCCGAGCAATGTCAATACCGTGGACACGGCTATTCGAATAGTTTGTACACTCTGCAGAGATTATACATTTTACCCACACGATATAGTTAAACACCACACAGGCGAGTAACCATAACAAAGTCTTTCCGAAACTTCTATCCTCGCATGCCTACCTCCCGGTATAGTCCCCACTGTCCCTTTCCTTTTGTGGAGCAGAAGTACAGGGCTAACGTATACTGTTAAAGAGATGTTAGACCGATCCAGTAACACTACACCCTTCTTTCCACATCCACAGCTACAAAAACCACCTGAGGTCTCACATGCTAAGACTTCGGAGTCATACTCAACTAGGTCTGTCCCATACCAGACATGTGGTTGTATGTTAGGCCCAGTTCAAAGGCTTGCAAGCTTAAGTCCTTAGGTTGACCGTGGCAAGACTACCCAAAGTTCACAAAACTAAATTCAACAACATCACTCCCATGTGCCACATCTGGCCCTCCATTAATCACTTACCACTTGCCACAGCATAAATTATTTTACCACCCTAGTTGGTTACCATGCATCGTGTGCCATCAATAACATCAACACACGTGTCACATTCTCAAAATGTTTTTCATAGTTCATTAGTCAATATTTAATCTTTCCCATGAAACAGTGTCAATGAAGCGTGCCGCTTGGCTAAGCATACCTACTTCGTTCTAACCATTTCCCGTTGGTGACTAGTATTGACCAATTTAATAGTTTCCATCTTAGGGTGACAACGGGTTTATGGCATACAAACACTAGGAACAAGGAATCGATAACAAGTGGTGATTTAACTAAACCCAAATTACTTTAAAGCTTTTATAACTTAATTAACATGCATAACTTAAATCAACATAATATTTAAAAACATTAGGAGCAAAATGGTCAAAGCATAACTTGTCTTCGTAAAGCAGCGAGTCTTGGTCTAGAGCTTGATCCTCGAAATCCGCATCCTCACACAGCTCGACGTCTACGCGTAACAGATAAAGAACCAAATGAACACGCAAAACACTGTACAAACACACATTCAGAAACTACCGCAAATCAAACTAATTCATAACATTATGAAAACTTCCAGACAATTAATTTAGCATTTTCTATGATTTATAAAATTTATTTTGACATTTTTGGACGTATAGTTTAAGAGCTACCAAATTCGTAAGTTTGGACATTTCATGAATATTTTGACAGTACAAATTTGTTTCTAAAATTCCAGTAAAATTAACGTAGCTAGGTATTGATTTTTACTCATTTAAAGAATTTGTCGCATGTAGTTTGGACTTATAACGAATTTGTAATTAAAATAACAAATTTCGTGTTTTCCTAAAAATGTTTACGTACAACTAGTTTTGAACATGCATGACACTATTCATGGCGTATATGCGTATTCTTCTGTTGCCTGTTGCTTGGCTTGCTTTGGCTATGGAAAAGAGACAGAGAAGAACGCAAGGCCGGGTCTGTGCCAACGGCCGGGCAAGCTCACGGGACCGGCGAACGGCGGCCATAGCAGCAACGACGGTGGTGGCGACGGCCAGGCATACATTCCTAATATATATATATACATGCCTAACAAATACATACATGGATGCGTTCTAATATAATCATAGATATGCATATAGAAAATTATATATGCGAATCGTCCTAATAAATATATATATATATATATATATATATATATATATATATATATATATATATATATATATATATATATATATGGAAACATGCATGCGTTCGGTTGTATATACATATATATACTTGCATTCGCCTAACACATTCTACATGCACAATTACACATAGGCGAGATCAACCAATGGACAGATAGAGCGCACAAAAGAAAGATAAGGAATCTTGGTCGTGACAGGTTGCGTATGAGCCGTCAGCGCAGAAGAGGCGTGGTCGGAGGATGCGCCGGTGTTGGCGAAGTCCGCACGAGGCGACGGAAGAAAGTATGTGATCGTCCGGGCAAGGGAGGCAGGAAGATGTGGATGTAGAGGGAAAAAGACAGGAATGTCTCTTTGGTGTATGCGTGCAAGAGGAAAAGATGGCTGAAAGGAAGAAAGGCTGGACCTTGAGTCATGCATGCATGAAATGAAGGAAACAGCCGTGTTAAGGGATTGCTGTTACTACATGCATGGAAGTAATGACCAATTAGCATGCATGTGCGTTCATAGGAGGAAGGAAACGGCTACATTAATTAATGTAATTCATGCATACAAGAAGTTCTGTTACTAATTCATTTGCATTACTAATTCACATGTATAGGAACGGAAACTGACGTCATCAATGGGTCACGTTACATTTTTGAAAGAAGAAAAATCAGTTAGCCGATTCTGTTTTCAGAAATTAAATAGTATTGAAATAAAACACGATTATGATAAAATAATAGTAAGGCTCCAACAATCTTTGAGAGATCCCCTAAAATACTTAGGAATATTTGGAACTTAGCGAAGTTGGTTTCGTGATTTTTCAGAAATACATTCCCGATAATTTTTAATAATTCCAGAATGCTATAAATATATTAAAAGTAAATTTTGGGATGTTACATCTGGCTCGACATATAGATGGCTAGATATTTCTGGTTAACGTAGGAGCTTACTCAGAGTGCCTAATTAATATAGGTATATATAGGAAATGCTAGCTATGAAATGAATGCCTTGAGGCCAACAGCTAGTGTCCATAATGATGGCCGTCCATGTGAACAGTAGATTGGCAAAGTGTGTTTTCCACACATTCTGATCGATGTTAGTGTGTAGCATACATAGAATTGTGTCCAACCCATTCTGCCAAGTGTATTAAACGAATGTGAACAGTATTTTACCATATAATCTATATATAGTACACAGCTACCGAATTTTTTTAAAATAATACATTTTTTATTCAAATTGCAAAAATATACCTCCATTTAAAAAAATCGCAAAAATATACCTCTGTCGCCATATGGTTGGGCGAAGAGCCGAGTCAGCGCTGATGTGGCGACTCAGTCGCCCCACCATCGGACGACTGGAATAAGTCGTCTCACCATCGGGCGACTAGAATCAGTTGCCCCACCATCGGGCGATTGCAATTAGTCGCCCCATCATCAAGCGACTGCAATAAATCACCCCACCATCAGGCGACTGAAAGACTGTGCCGAATAATCATGAAAAAATTTTTGGGAGGAAATTTAATTTATGAGGAAGTATTTTGCACTGATTTTATTCAAAAATTTGCTGTAACCTTTGAGCATTAATTATTATTAGTCAGTGTTATTTTGACGGTTGCTACAATTTTATAGTTCAAACTACGGTTTAATAAATTCATAAAAATTCATATTTGTCAGTCATAATTCATGTAGTATTTTACAAAATTATTTGTCAGTTAGTTATTTTGACAAAAAAATCAAATTTCATTATTCCTTTATTCTCTTTCGGTGTGCGACAAATTTCCAAATTTGACGATAAATCATAGTAAAATACAACATAGGTACATGCCTTAGGTAATTCATAAAACTGGGATAGAACATACGTACATACATATGCCTTAGAGAATTTATAAAACTGGGATACAACATATTCCATTGGTACATGCCTCTGGTGAAGTCAAAAAACCATACATTCTATGGACATGGTTGTCGAAATAGGGCATGATCAAATGGATGATAGTTATCTATTGGTTGCTAATGGGGTACTATATTTGGATGCCTGATAGGGCTCAATGTAATATCATCGTTCTCATCATCATGATTAGGAGGACTCCGAGGACGCAAGGTTCGTAGCCTAGGTGCATGAAGTCATCGTCGTCATCTGTACGGTTAGGAGGTACCCCTCCTTCAGTGCTGGTTGAACGTCATCTTGCATTGTTGCTTGAACGGCCTGTTGTGGTAGTGCTTGAACGTTGAGGTCTAGGCGAAATGAAATCATCATCATCATCGTCATTACCATAGTTAGGAACAAGCCCCCCTTCGGTGGTGGTTGAACGTCCTCTTAAACTTGCTGCTGCATCAGTTCTGGGTGGACCTCTACCCCTCCAGTTAGATCCTCTTCTACGTCTTCTGCGTGAACCAGGCATGGCACCCCCGTTGAAGAGCATATACATCACCGTGAATTCTGGGATATCCTTGTTCAGCAAATCTTTATCCTTCAGGAATGACTAACACACAAGACGAGCGTACGAATTACTGAACTTATGGATAATGCTAAAAAGATTAGTAGGGTGAACAAATAGGAAATAACCAACCTCAATATGCTCTGCATACTAATCGGGCAACATCAATACCCTACGAAATCTCGTAGAGACCTGTAGTAAAAGGGTGGTCGGCTAGTTCGCACACCCTGAAATACCTTTGACGCCACCCTTGCAAGTGCGCCTTGAGGTCGTCGATGTCACAAGGTTCATGCCAGAAGTTGTCACGTTATGCCTTGGTAATGTTGGATGCCACTCTTGCAATTTGGACACCACTTTACTTAGGTTCTCCTCCATGAACGGGATCATCCTTCCCATTACGGTAACTTCAACGTGTAATGAAGGTCTACGGTGCTCATATCAGATGTCCACAAGAATGCTCTGCTAGAGGATCCAGCCATGGTGAAGTGTGAGTGGGAGCTGTGTATGTGTGCCTGCGGTTTGGCCTTTTATATACTCGAAGGGGTGGTGTATGGACTAATTGTTGGAAGGTAAGATTCAAACGTGCAGAGGGATAACAAAATGCTGAAGTGTGTAGTCAAGTCGGGCTGAAAAGACAATCATGCATGCAAGATGTCAGTACTGAGAAATGTATTGTGCAATAAGTGGTCACTTCAGAGTTAAAAGTAGGCAGTGAGTAGTCACGTCGAACCACATCTAAAAAATGAATCTGACAACGGAAGCAGGATATTAAGAAAGGTTGTGTAGATAAAATGCTTACAACTATTGACCATTAGAAGAAGATAATATCCATTAATGACAGCGTGTGGTCAAATCGTCCTGACAAAGCTACAGGTAGTGTTGTCAAATCGACTTGAAAAAGTTTAAAGCATTTGGCAGATTATTGCAACTTGTCGCTGCAAAAGGTGATGTAGATTTCTTTTTTGACAACTCTTCTTGACAAAGCTACTGAAAAAGCTTTGTCATCGGTAGCTCTGAAAAAGCTGCTGCACGGGTGTGGAATATAAGAACTCGGGTATCCTCGTAACAGGTCCAAGAGGGAGGCCTAGAAGATACTCCTCGCGTCAGGCTGCCGTGCGCAAGGGGACATACCCTAAAGGAAGTTGAACGTATATTTAGATATAATAGATACAGTTGTAATCCGAGTCGTTAACAGGATAGATAAAGATGTAAACTCTATCCTGTAACTGACTAGAATCTTGTAACCGATCGGAGTCTCTTAACCGATTAGGACTCTGTGAGTCGCGCCACCCCCCACAATATAAGAGATAGGGCGGGCAGCGACATAGGAATCGAATCATCCAATCATCCAAGCACAGAGCTCCACATATCGCCCAGAGCATACTGTGCTTTGTGCAACCCCAGATCTAAGAGATCCATATAATCCCAGCACACAGAATTAGGGTATTACCTCTATCGCTGAGGGTTTGAACCTGTATAATTCCCTGTCTTGTGTGACCTTCGAGTTTGAGATCGAGCGCTACCACATAAATTCATTGCCGACTACAAAAGTCGACAGTTGGCGCGCCAGGTAGGGGAAGCACTTCAATCTTTTCCTACAGACTCGATGGCATCGACCGGCGGATTTGTCGCCACCTTCATCTCCGGCCAGGCCTTCTGCTTCGGAAGCCTGGACTTCGTCGCTGATACGCGCGGAGAGCTTGTCTGCCTGGTCCAAAGCCAGATCCAATATGGCAAAGATCAGAGCAAACCATCTCAGGTATATCACTCTGACTTACCTAGAGAACTAGTCGGCGCTATGAGGAACGGCTGCGATTTTCGCGGCGTCTTCTCAATCGAAGGACAGAAGACCAATCTCCATCAAGAAGACCGAGACGCAACGGAATAGGATCGTTGGCGTAAGGGTAAGGAGGTACAGACGCGGTCTCTCCGATTGCTTGGTCGCAATGTCTGTGAAGACATCCTGCAATCTAAGTTGGGAGACCAGTCCGTCTTTCGCACACTGATGCAAAACATCGTCGCCTCCAAGACACTCCTCGACGCGCTGGACCTGATGATTGCATCGGATAGCCCGGCAACCCCGATTGTGGCCCATATCAAGGCCATGGTGACGATGGCAGCAATCCAGCAAAACCAGGAAAAGCCGGTGGATGAAGCGCACTCGTGCTCCCATGCGGCCACTTGAGTCGCCAGCAGTCAGACCGCAACCAGTTGGAGCATCGGCAGACGGCGCCACGCACCACCAACCGGGGAAGCTCGCCAGATCCTCAACCGTGACCTCCGCCAGGATATCACAGCCAGGCGCCGGAGGAAGAAAGGCACGGACGCCGCGACGACTACGAGCGTTTCGGCACCGGCTACGATCGACGAAACGACCAAAGGTATGATAACCGCGACGACCGCAAGACTCACCACCGTCGGGGAGAGAGCGACGACGAAGGCCGAGCCATGGACTCACCGCGCCGTACCCCACCCCGACGTGTTGATGACCGTCGCCGAGCTAGAGGATCGCCACGCCGGAGCCCCCTCTTCAAGACGAAAGATCTATCAACGGGATCCGAGCGTTCACTCCTCGACTGCGCCGAGTGATATGGCCCAAAGGATTCAACCCCAAGGGCATTGTAAAATTTGACGGGGAGCGAGATCCGGAAGCTTGGCTGCAGGTTTACGCCCTGGCAGTTAAAGCTGCCGGAGGAAACCAGACCGTCATGGCAAACTATTTGCTAGTCAATCTCACCCCCCCGACTCAAGCATGGCTCACAGGCCTCCCCGCAAACTCGGTGGACTCCTGGAGCGATCTCTGCGATCAGTTCATCGCCAACTTCTAGGGAACCTACGAGAGGCCTGGCACTCCATGGGACCTGTACCAGCTGCACCAGAAGAAGGACGCGACGCTGAGAGACTTCATCCGGCGTTTCATGCAGAAGAAGAACACCGTCAGGGACGTGTCCGAGGTGGTGGTGGTGGTGGCCTTCCAGAAAGGGGTAAGTGATCCTGATTTAATCAAAAAGATGTCCAGGAAGCCCCCGACCTCTGTGAAGGAAATGTTCGCGTTGGCCGACCGCTACGCCACGGCCTCAGATGCCCTGGCCGAGCGTCAAGTAGACCGCCTGCCGCAGAAGAACAAAGGCGACAAGCCAGAGTTCTCAAAACACAAGGATAAGAAGCGGATGGGTGAAGAGCTAGTTGCGTTAGCAGAGCACAACCAGCCCCGAGCCGCTCGGAGAGAAGCGCCCGACTACAGCGCAGTCATGGAAGCAATCTGTCCTTCCCACACCAAGGGAAAGCACGCCGCCAAGGACTTCTTCACTCTGAAGCGTTTTGTGCGCGAAAGTCACTGGCAACCGGCTCCAGCCAAGGGCGAAGCTGCTCCAGCAAAGAAGAAGGACCTCCCGGACGAAGAAGATTTCTAGGAGCCCGAGCAGGAGCTGAACTACATCTACGGGGGCTCAACCGGATATGAGTCCAAGCAAAAGCAAAAACTTACCGCTCGGGAGATCAACACAGTGGAACCGGCGACTCCCCAGTATTTAAAATGGTCTGAGGTCCCGATCACCTTTGATCGTAGGGATCACCCCAATCGGGTCCCCCATCCGGGTAAGTTTCATCTAGTGCTTGACCCTGTCGTGCGCAGCGTGAAGCTCAAGAGGGTTTTGATCGACGGCGGAAGTGGACTCAACGTCCTATTCGCCAGGACTTTCGATGACATGAGCATCCCCCGCTCCGAGCTAAAGCCGAGCGCCCAGCCTTTCCATGGAGTGATCCCCGGGGCGTTCTCGTTCCCACTCGGGCAGATTTCTTTGCCTGTTACGTCCGGCACCAAGGATAATTTTCGGACCGAATATATCAATTTCGAGGTAGCCAATTTCGAGACGGCGTATCACGCCATCTTGGGAAGGCCTGGCCTAGCTAGTTTCATGGCAGTACCACATTACACTTACTCGTTGGTGAAGATGCCGGGACCTAGAGGAGTCATCGCGGTCCGGGGAGACATCAAGCAATCCTCGCAATGCGACCGAGAAAATCATGAACTCGCCGAATTGCAGGAAGCGAGTGCTGAGGCGAAAAGTATCCAGACCGAGGCTGCCACGCTGCAAGACGAAGGGGATGTTCCGTCGAAGAAGCAAGCCACCTCAGGAATCAAGCCTGGCGAAGGGACTAAAAGAATCGTTCTTGACCCATCTGACACGTCTAAAATGACTTTGATTGGGACAGGACTCAAGGACAAATAGAAAAGCACGCTCGTCATCTTCCTCCAAGCCAACAGGGACATCTTCGCCTGGAAACCGTCAGATATGCCAGGCGTACCAAGGGAGGTGATCGAGCACTCTCTCCATGTCGACGAGAAGGCGAGACCGATCAAACAAAGTCTTCGGCGGTTCGCTCCCGATCGCCGGAACGCCATTAAGCAGGAGATCACCAAGCTTTTAGCTGCAGGTTTTATCAAAGAGGTGTATCACCCTGAGTGGTTAGTGAATCCTATATTAGTTCAAAAGAAAAATAAAACTTGGTGCATGTGCATTAATTATACTTATCTCAACAAGGCATGTCCGAAGGATCCCTTTGGACTGTCCCGAATCGATCAGGTGGTCGACTCGATCGCCAGGTGTGAAATTTTGAGCTTTCTCGATGCCTATTCAGGCTACCATCAGATTCGCCTAAAGGCAGAGGATCATATCAAGACCTCATTCATCACGCCTTTCGGAGCCTTTTGCTATACTACGATGGCGTTCGGGCTGAAAAATGCTGACGCGACTTATCAGCACGCAATTCAACGGTGTTTTCACACCCATCTCGGGCGCAACGTGGAGGCATATGTGGACGATGTCGTTGTGAAGAATCGGGAAAGAAAAGATCTTATCATCGACCTAACCGAGACGTTTGAGAGTCTGAGGGCTTTCAGCATGAAGCTAAATCCCGAGAAGTGTGTTTTCGGAGTATCTTCGGGAAAACTGCTCAGGTTTATCGTATCTCAGCGAGGCATTGAAGCTAACTCGGAGAAACTCAAGGCCATGTCAAATATGGAACCACCAACTTGCCAAAAGGACGTCCAGAAGCTTACAGGGTGCATGGCCGCGCTCAGCAGGTTTTTCTCCCGACTGGGCATGCGAGGTATGCCTTTCTTCAAGCTACTCAAGAAGCAAGACAAGTTCCAGTGGACGCCGGAGGCACAACAAGCATTTGAAGATCTAAAGACCTTCCTAACGACACCCCCGGTATTGGTCTCACCGATGCCAGAAAAACCTCTATTACTTTATATCACGGCAACGACTCATGTAGTCAGCGCCGCAATCGTCGTAGAGAGGGAGGAGCCGGCTCACGTGCACAAAATCCAGCACCCGGTCTACTTTGTTAGCGAGGTCCTGAGTGAATCCAAGGTACGGTATCCACAAGTGCAGAAGTTATTATATGTCGTACTCCTTACGTCTCGCAAGCTTAAGCATTATTTCCAAGAGCATGCCATTTCGGTGGTCACCTCCTTCCCAATTGGAGACATACTTCACAACCAGGAGGCCACTGAGAGAATTGACAAATGGGCAGTCGAACTCGGGGATTTCGACATCCTATTCAGACCCCGCGCGTCCATCAAATCTCAAGCGCTCGCCGACTTCACGGCCGAGTGGACAGAGTTGCAGCACCCGACGATTACCAAGGAACTCGAGTATTGGACAATGTACTTCGATGGTTCCCTCATGCTCTGCGGCGCGGGGGCTGGTATAGTGCTCATATCGCCAAGCGGGGAAAGGTTGAGGTATGTCCTCCAAATATTTTTTCCCGCATCCAACAACGCCGCCGAGTATGAGGCACTCATTCATGGACTCCGCATCGCCATATCTCTCGGTATCCGACGACTGGCGGTTCGCGGAGACTCAATGCTCGTGGTCAATCAAGTGCAAAAGGAATGGTCCTGCATCGAAGACAACATGGCGGCATATTGCCAAGAGGTACGCAAGCTAGAAGACAACTTTGATGGACTGGAGCTCGTTCACGTGCTTCGACGAGACAACAAAGCCGCCGACGAGCTGGCGAAGATGGGATCCTGTCGGTCCAAAGTACCCGTGGGAGTATTCGTAGAAGAAATCCATAAACCCACGGTCAGCGCTCGGCCAAAAGCGGATGCTCCAACAGAGAAAAGGGAAGAGGCAGAGGTCTTGGTCATTACCCCAAATTGGACAGCTCCATATCTGGACTACTTGATGGAAGACAAGCTACCCGAGGACCGTGTACAAGCCGAGCGGGTAATGCGTCGAAGCAAGAGTTATGTGGTCATCAGAAAAGAGCTCTATCGCAAAAGCTCTAGCGTACTGCGACGATGCATATTAGAACAAGAAGGGAGAAACCTGCTCAAAGAAATCCACTCGGGAATTTGTGGGAATCACGCGGCGTCATCAACCCTGGTCAGTAAAGCTTATCGCCAAGGATTCTTCTGGCCGACTGCCGTCACAGATGCGGAGGACGTTGTCCGGACATGCGAAGGATGTCAGTTCTTCGCATGACAAATGAACAAACCAGCGCAGGAATTATAAACCATCCCGATCACATGGCCATTTACTGTTTGGGGGCTCGACATGGTGGGACCCTTGAAGAAGGTTCAGGGAGGTTATACTCATCTCTTCGTGGCCGTCGATAAATTCACCAAATGGATTGAGGCCAAGCCAGTCGCCAGCATCACGGCGGCAAAAGCCAAAGAATTCTTTCACGAGATCGTGGTTAGATTTGGCGTACCCAACCGAATCATCACGAATAACGGCACTCAGTTCAGAGGCGGAATATTTCAAGACTGGTGCGAGGAGCTCGGCATAAAAATTTGCTTCGCGTCAGTCGCGCACCCCCGAAGTAATGGGCAAGTCGAACGAGCCAGTGGCATGGTGCTCCAAGGTATAAAGGCGAGAATTTTCGATCGCCTCCAACCATATGCCACTCGGTGGGTCAAAGAATTGCCTTCGTTGCTCTGGGGGCTACGAACCACCCCTAGTAGAGCAACCAGGCAGTCACCTTTCTTCCTCGTATATGGCTCAGAGGCGGTCCTACCCACCGAATTAGAATTCGGATCCCCGCGGGTTCAGAGTTATGAAGAAATTGCCTCAGAAGACAGCCGGCTAGAAGACCTCGATCGACTGGAAGAAGCCAGGGATGTCGCAACAATCCGGTCGGCGAAGTACCTTCAGGGCCTACGACGCTATCACGGACGTAACGTAAGGAGCCGCACGTTCTCTAAAGGAGATCTGGTTCTAAGAAAGAATCAAAAGTGCGAGCACAAACTCTCCCCAAGCTGGGAAGGCCCTTACGTCGTTGATGAAGTGGTCTGCCCCGGAGCTTACAGACTCAAGTGCGAAGACGGCTCGGCAGTCAGCAATACTTGGAATATAGAACAGCTACGTTGTTTTTTCGCCTAAACTCTATACTTCCTTTGTCCCTCTATGAATGAAAGGTCAATTAGAAAGTTGCTTTTATATAATCTTCTTTATAATCATAAATTCGAGTGCTTTGCTCTTATGCTAAGGCTCAAGGACACGAGCCATAAACCATGTCTCAGAGCCTGGGGGCTGAGTTAGTCAGACAAGATTACCAGTCAAACCACTCGAAGATATATGCATTTTATATTCAGATGATGCAAGAGCAGGGAACACCTTTACACGCTTTCAGCTTAAAGGTCCAAAGTTTCTACAATTGACAGAGAAGTGTCCCTGACTTCCTCCCAGAGCTCGGCAGCCCGGTCTTCATCTACGTTGCGGGCGTAGCCTTCCCTAAGGGCCTCAAGATCTACTCGGGGATAGAGGGACTTGGTAATTGCCAAAGTCTGGCTGGCGCCATTGGCTGCCGTCTCCTTCAAAAGGTTCTTGAGCACCATTGGAGCCTCCTCCAACCGAGAGATGACCTGGTCCCTGCTAAGTGGCTTCTCACCCACGGGGTGAAGCGAACTCAGCAGCGGGCCAGATGCCTCTTGTAGCTTGGCACAGGACTCCTCGAGGGCTTCGACCTTCTCACTGAAGACGGCGTACTGCACCCGAGTTTTGAATTTATAATCTGCAAGGCAAAGCATTAGAAAGGGCAGTGAAGGCCCGACGGAGCCAAGTCGTCGGTTATACCTTCAAATTCCTTCTCCAGCTTTGCTCGGGAATCTTCTACGGCTTTAAGTTGTCCTTGGAGCTTCACGAAGGCCGAATCCCGGGCTGGCATGGAGATAAGAAGATCAAGAAGCTAGTCGATCAAGCGAAAGCAAAGGATGGCCCAAGAAATAGATACCTCGAAGGGAGCCGATAATGTCCAGCCTTTCCTGGCGCAGAGTGCTCTGTTCCTCCCGCGCGCTGGACCTCGGGCCAAAGGATCGCGATTCGCCGCATACCGCCTTGACGCGTTCCAAGTCAGCCAAGTACTCCTGGCGTGTCCGGATTTCAGGGAGCATACTTTGGAAGTATTCGGATTTCTGCTCGAAGCGCTCCCCTATTTTCTATAATCATCACGGCAAAAGGTAAACGCATAACAAAAGACGGAAGCAGGGATACAACGATTGTGGAGGAATGCTTACCCGGGCTACTCACGCACAAGCCGCGGCGTGAATATAAAAATCGTTCCTCTGTTTCTCCTCCTCCTCCGGGTCGTCCAGGAGCTTCAAGCCTTCATCCTCATCGACCCATGTTGCCTTCGTTATCAGCCGGGGGCGAGCAGGGGTTGGTGGGACTCGGTGGATCTCTTCGACCTCGCGGGACGGGCTGGAGGCCGATTCCGGAGCAATGGGATCCGGCACCGAAGCAGGGGGAGTAGGAGACGACGCCGAAGGACTGGGAGGCACCTCGGTATCCTCTAGGGCGGCTCCCCCGGCCGGGGCGCAAACTTCCTGGGGCTCAACCTTAGCAGGGGCCCTAGACGATGTCCCGACAGGGACATCGAGCGAAGGATCCCTATGAAGAGAAACTGTCAGCGAGCCTACAGAACGAGCTGAATAGGAGTCGACAAAGTAACAAACTTGTCGGATTTCCTCATCTTCATCGGGGGCATCTTTCGAGCAGTCGGGCCACCCCCGGAGGAACCACTCGGACCGCCACCGACCGGCGCCTCGGGCTTCTCTTGAAAGCCCGAGTCCTTCGGCTTAGGACGCGACTGAACCACAGGCGCACGGGGGAGAGGAGCCGAAGGCGCTGGAGCTTGCGCTGATGGGTCTTGAATTTTAGGACCGTCGGCCGGGCGTTGGGGCGTCACGGGGTCATCGGATAATGTCTTTTTCCCCTTCTTCGCGACGGGGCTTCCTGCAGGAGACCTCGCTCGACGTTTCGGAGAACAGCCTAAGTGAGTAGGCATTTCCGGGAGGGGAGCGACACTGAAGAACGCAAGGCGGTCCTGAAAATGAAGATTAAGAGTTAGAAGACATTTAGAGACTAAGAGAAACGAAATCTCTCAGCAAAACCCGCCTACCTCAGGAGGAGGGTGTGAAGCGGTGAAGGACCTCGAGCACTTAATGGAGAATGTGTCGACGCTCGGGATGAAGAATTCTTCGGCCCTGGCGCATATCTTTTCCTTCGACAAATCGTCGGGCCGCTCCCGGGTCGGGTCATCTCTTCCTTCGTTTGCAAATCCCAGATGAACTCGCTCCTTCAGGGGCTGGGTCCGGCGAGCGACAAAATGGAGAGCCAGACCTACTCCTGTGAGTCCGTCCTCTTTTAGCTTCCCGATCAGCGCCAGGAGGTCAGACACTTGGTCCATATCAGCGGAGTTGGGGGCAGACACCCAGGAGACTGAAACATTGGGACGGCGCCCGACGAAGGGAGGCAGGGCTGAATCGAGGTTGGCGCAGTAAAACCACTCCCGATGCCATCCCTTGTTGGAGGTTTTGATGGGGATGGTGAAGTAATCCTTCTTCAGCCCCTCCCGCAGTTGAAATCCGGCTCCCCCAACAACCTTGGGGTCGCTCTTGGAAGGGTAAGGTTTCAGAAGGTAAAGGTGGCGAAAAAGATCAAAATGGGGACTAATGCCCAGAAAAGCTTCACAGAGATGGACGAAAAGAGAGATTTGCATAATAGAATTGGGATTCAAGTTCATCAATTCGATTTCGTAGAAGAAGAGAAGGCCACGGAGAAAAGTACTAACCAGGAGACCAAGCCCGCGATGGAAAAAGGATTCGAATACCACTACCTCTTCGGAGCGAGGGGTGGGGACGGATTCACCGGCGGCCGGACGGGCGGAGATCAGGGTTAGGTCTGGGATGATCCCGTCATCTACCATGGATTGCAACTTCTCCTCTGTCGTTGTCGAGGTCGTCCAATCTTGCGGCGAAGGCGGTGAAGAAGAGGAAGACATTTTCGTAGGGAAATCGACGGCGGCACGAAGGAGCAAGAACAATGAAGGTTAACCCTGGCGGCAGAGAAGTCGGAAAGGCAAGGAAGTGAAATGAGCGAGGGCGCAGTAAAAGAATGAACCGTCGGGCGTCATACGGCCTAACCTTTAAAAAAAGGGAAAAATGAGGTCTTCGCCGGATCGGCGGGAAAAAGACTGGGAAACGTCTCACCCTTTTAGATTCCCCATAAATGACTTGCAGGCCTGTTGTTTCGACTCACGGAGTTTGACGGGATTTGACCAAGTCGCATCGGGGCCACGTTGCTCCCCGCAATGGGACGTTTTTACCACTTACCGTACTAAACGGGACGTGGATGACTTCCAACTTGGATAAAAACATGTCTTCTTGTGGTACGCCCCACGCTGGGTCAAAAGGTGGTTACCGCACGACGGAATCATGTACCGCGGGTCGAGCCTAAACAGGCGTGGATCCAAGGGTGTGCCCCACGAGGGTCGTGAAAGCTGTGCATCGTATTAAACGAGTATGGACACCCTTCGGATGAAAAAGTGATACGCTCCAAGAGGGCCTAAGCCGTGTCCGACATCAGTCGGGAAAGGGTATCACTCGGCCAAGAGCCACGTAAGCATGATACGCTCCAAGAGAGCCTAAGCCGTGTCCGACATTAGTCGGGAAGGGGTATCACTCGGCCAAGAGCCACGTTAGCATGATATGCTCCAAGAGAGCCTGAGCCGTATCTGATACCGGTCGGGAAAGGGCATCGCTCGGCCAAGAGCCACGAATGAATGGAACACTCCAAGCTGAACCCAAGTGATATCCTGCATTGGTTGAATGTGGGTGCCACTCAGCCATGAGCCCGAAAAATCCTGCCGGATCTAAGGTGTATCCTGCGCCAGACGGACCTAGATGCTGCTCGACCGAAGGTCATGATAATCTTGGTACGATACGATCTGCGCTTGACCTAAGGTATGCCCTACGTCGGTTGGATACGATCGTCGCCAGACCAAAGAACCATGTACGCTTAGAAGCATCTCAAGCAATGTCCAAGCTATATCGAAAGACAATCGTGGAAAACATTCCGGAAGGTACTTCTAAATTATATATATACATATAATTCCCCAAGCATTATGCCTGGGAAAGTATTACATTGCAGGAGGGCCTAAACTTCGCCCCGACGCACACGACCCAGTGCCTCCACGAGGGCTTCCCTGGCCCTGTAGAGGACAAGAAAAATCTCGAGGAAGACATCGACAGCGGCGCGGTCGAAGGCGCGGGCGTTCTCCTCCATCAGTTCAGCCAGAGCAAGCCTGAACAACTCCCATTCCTCATCGAGCCTGGGATCTCTAGCGCGCCTAGCATTCCTCCTCCTTCTCGGCATGGAGAAGATAGAAGTTTGAAGCGAGAAGGTGGAGAACTAAGCGGGAGAGGATAATTTCTAAAACGTTGGTTCACCTTTTATAGCCGACGCAGCAGGGATGAAGTAAATGCCCCAGAAGCCAAAGGAATTTGGAGTTAATATGATTTCAGAAGCCGAAGGGATTTGGAGTTAATATAATTTCAGAAGTCGAAGAGTTTTTCAATAAACGAGAAGACACGGAAAAACAAGACCACCTCGAGGACTGTCCGGAGGTATTTACGAAGAAAAGGTATTAAGGATTTCGCTTCGGGCGGGAAAAGGGATTAAGCTTGCATCCGGAACAAAGGACAAATCCGCGAGGCCACTCACAAAAATTCGTCCGACAAGAGATTATATTTAATTGAAGCAAGAATTAAAGGTTATATTCGAGTCCTTCACAATCCACTCATCACAAGGAGGAACGTTTGAATCACATGAAGGAACCAGTTGGCAGCTCAAGCAGGAAGTCAGGAATAACAAATCAATAGAAATTTAAATTTGGAAACATAGTGATCGGATCATGAAGCACTCGGGGGCTACTGTGGAATATAAGAACTCGGGTATCCTCGTAACAGGTCCAAGAGTGAGGCCTAGAAGATACTCCCCGCGTCAGGCTGCCGTGCGCAAGGGGACATACCTTAAAGGAAGTTGAACGTATATTTAGATATAATAGATACAGTTGTAATCCGAGTCGTTAATAGGATAGATAAAGATGTAAACTCTATCCTGTAACCGACTAGAATCTTGTAACCGATCGGAGTCTCTTAAACGATTAGGACTCTATGAGTCGCGCCACCCCCCACTATATAAGGGATAGGGCGGGCAGCGACGTAGGAATCGAATCATCCAAGCACTGAGCTCCACATATCGCCCAGAGCATACTGCGCTTTGTGCAACCCCAGATCTAAGAGATCGATATAATCCCAGCACACAGGATTAGGGTATTACCTCTATCGCTGAGGGCCTGAACCTGTATAATTCCCTGTCTTGTGTGACCTTCGAGTTTGAGATCGAGCGCCTACCACATAAATTCATTGCCGACTACAAAAGTCGACAATGGGAGTTGTCAATTCAGTCTGAGAAAGCAACAAGCATAATGTTTTCATGTTGCTGTGAGAAAGTGCGGGAATCGCACAATCTCAGAGCGAGGGGGCCAAATGTGCAATTTCATCTTCTCAGAGGCTATTCATACGTGGCTCTGGCAGCCTTATCATTTAGGGTATTAGCGTTAACGGAATATATACGCTAAGCAAGTTGTAAATAAGATATTTTTCTATAATATGGTTGTCCATGTACTAAACTGTGTTCCTGGACTGATCCCCCAAAATTTGTGATTCGACAAGTTGTTTTGTGAACCGCCGAAAAGGCTCAAGTGTTTTAGAATCTACGCTTGTAGTAATCATTTAGGCTGTTTGCTTTGGTAGGATATTGAGATGCAAAGCAAGTTCTAAATAGTATCTTTTTGCATATTATGGTAGTACATATATCAAAGGGTGTTTCGGGACTATTCCTCCATAATTCTTCATCTAAACATGTTATTTTACTGGCTAGCAAAAAGGCTTAAGTGACCACGCAGTTTACATGATTGCAGTCCCATTTTTGAGGTATTAGTACGGGATATTTTACCATTTTTAACTAATTGACTCTTTGTGCTAGAAAGTAGGTCCTACTGTAACAAAAGATAACAGTATTGCATAACCAAATATAATAGTTCGCGATCATAAAAACTATACAACATATCCGGAACAGATTAACTAAATACATAAGATAAAAAGTCAACAATAAAAAACATAAGAAACTATTGCTGGCCCTGTTTCTTGGCGGCTCCTCGTAGTTGGGCAGGCCTCCTGCGAATCTGCCCCTGCGAGTAGGTGAACTGCGTCGACGCGCGATGGGCCCTCTATGCTCTAGCTGGAGGTGTAGCGTACTCCGGTTGAGAAGGCTGCATCGGTGGTGGTGCTCCCTACAACTACGATGGTCCAGGCTCATCCGCATCAACGAAGTATCTCGACACACCACCATCGTCCAGGTCGTACTCTGCGTGAGCTGGATCATCAGACTGCCCCTCGTAGTCATCAGGTGCAGGTGAAGCTGTAGATGAGAATCACCGTGCCTGTGAGCCTGTAACAAATGAAAAATTGTTGATAGCATACACAAAATGATTACAAAACATAGAAAGTACGATTAAGTACTCACCTCCGACGTGAGCGGCTAGACCAGCGTGTCCAGCAGCTTGCCCTCTCGTAGACATCAGCGTGACGGTGGCACGTGAGGCTGTAGCATTCGAAGATGTACCTGCAACACCCCTACCTCCACTAAGCGGCACGCCGTGAGCCACATTGGGAGGCTGGCGGCATCCTGCCAACTCGAGGACATGTCTCGAGCTCCCCGTAAACCTTGTGAAGAAAGAGGTCACCTCCTCTCTAGTCATGTCAACCCCACGGTGCAGACGAGAAAGGAAGCTCACTGACTCCTCATGGTACTGGCCTAGCACATCAGTCTGTAAAATACATTACGAATTAGGTATCATGTTCACCAATTGAGTGGAAATGAGATCGTAGATTGGACGCAACGTACTGCACTGTGCAGAGCCAAGTCCGTATGGGCGGGATATGTGTCGCTCACCCTGGGAAAGTGTCTAGGAGGATCGAGGTCGACACATACCAAATGCAGAAGGGTACGGGAAGTGTACCACTGTCGATACCCTTGGTACGTCTGCGGGTCGTACGCCACATCCTCATCATGGACATCGTCTAAGGCTCCTCCCCACTCCTCGACTCATGGCGCCATACGTATGTGCCAAGGGGTGGCCCCATGCACGCCCTTCCTAGTCTTCCTGCGAATTAGAAATAAATATAGCATTATTAGATGGCATTACATTATAATAATTAGAGAACATTGATGCAGGGAACTTACGTGTGGGCGCCGTGTGGGACCTCACGGCCAACCTGAACTGGGAACTCCTGTTGTAGACCGAACTGCCTCATCACTCGATGGACAGTGTAGCCCTCGACCTGGACGTCGAACAGAAGGAATCGACTGTAAGTTCGAGCTCCATTAGTTTTGGTGATTGGTTTAATATTAATGTTTAATCATTGTTTAATGACAAATCAAATCATTATGAGAGTAACATGTTTATTAAGCTATATTCTTATTAGTGTCATAATTGGATGGAAAATGAAAAAACCTAAGGTATGCACTTGTATTCACTCTATTGTCTTAATGCATACTTAGGATTCAAGTTAAAGTATGAACTCTTCTATTGCTTTAGTCCTAATATGTGCATTATGTTCCTAATTCATATATTACATGAATGCACACATCTACGGGGAGTTTATAATTTAACTTGTTGTTTCAATAGTATTGATCCATGTCTTATTGCTAAATAACATACAAAGGATCAAGACTTTGAAACAATCATTTGAGTATATATAACTTGTGTAGTTGTAGTATACTCATGCAAATATAGAATAAACTCAATGCAATCTAAGATTGATTATGTGCATATTGATTCTATGATCAATTTGTTATATGCACATACTTAATGAAGTTTATTCTATAGTTGATGGTTTAAATATATTGATCCCATTTCCATCACTCAAACATATATGGATCATTACTAACCATCACATTGAGTATATGAAACATGGGTAGTTATATATACTCATGTCAAGTTAAATGAGTTTAAATTGAGTTCGACTGTATTTCAATCAATCAAAGAACATTTCATCATGTGTTGATGGTGTCTCCTTGTTGATTAAAGACAAGCGAAAAGTTCTTGAGTATAATGAAGCATTAGTTGCATCAAAATACTCAAGACAACAATTAATCATTCAAATTGATTTGGGTTGTCTCAATCGATCTTGGAGGCATCCATTATGTGTTAATGGAGTGCGGTAATGATTGAGACAACCGTGTTTATTGGACTAAAATCTTCCATGAGTTGTGAAGTAGGTTGAGTCCAAGAAAAATGAAGAATCGGGAAGAAGAAGAAGTCATCATGTGTTGATGAGCTTCAAAGATGAATCCCAAAGTGAAGAGAAGAGCTAGAAGGTTCATCATGTGTTGATGAACAAGAAGAAGAAGTTGTGATCCTGGAGAGAAGATGATTGGAAATCATAAAAGTTCCAAGTGGATCTCTAGAGGCAAAGGTCTAACTAGCTAGGGCTAAGGATGTGCTCCTAGTCTTTTACCGATCTCGGTGTTTGGATGGGAGACCGGGTTGCTAGTTAGGTTGCCGTACTATTAAGAGGCGTTGAGTCTTTTAACTTGAGCTTCATCATGTGTTGATGAACTCAATCCGGTTCACTCTAGCTCACTCTCTTATTTGGTGGTTGCATGGAGCTAACCATTTGGCATGTGTTGCAAATGGGTGAAGCTTGTGCTTTGGATTTTGCATGAGCTAAGTATTTGCATGTCTTTGCAAATAAAGATGCTCATGCTTGCATCTTATTTGAATCTTAATTGATTTGGTTTTGCATGAAGCTATGGATTTGCATGTGTTACAAAAAGGGAGATAACTTATGCAATGTTGTTTGCATGGAGCTAAAGATCTGCATGTGTTGCAAATAGAGAGCTCATGCATTTGAGTTTGATTAGTGTTTTGCTTAGAGCTAGAGATTTGCATGTGTTGCAAATAGAGAGCTCATGCATTGGAGTTTAGCTTGTGATTGGATCATGTGCTGATCATCACAAGGCTAAGCTTGCTTTGTGTTTTGAGTTTACAAAATGTGTTTTTGCAAAGTATTGAATGGATTCGTTATTTGCAAATGTGTTTTGTAAATAATCTTGAGAGTGCGGGTTTCAATCCTAAGAGCATGTGTTGGCATTTGCAAATGTGTTTTGCAAAGTGTCGGGATCATGTGTTGATCCTTACATGGCTAGAGGATTGATCTCATATGTTTGTAGTTTATTTGCAAATGTGTTTTGCAAATAAGTTGGAGTTGTTAATTGCAAATGTGTTTTGCAAATGAACTGGAGGTTATGAGTTTAGATCCTAGAGCATGTGAATAGGGTTTGCAAATGTGTTTTGCAAATTGACTTGATCATATGTTGATCATCACATGGCTAAGAGGATTGATCTCATATGTTCTTGGTTTATTTGCAAATGTGTTTTGCAAATAAGTTGTGCTTAATGAGATTCTTTGGAGTATGTGATTAACATGTGCAAATGTGTTTTGCATAGTGTTGCGATCATGTGTTGATCCTCACATAGCTCAAAGAATAAATCTTTAATGGTTTGGAGAAAATTTTTTGTGAAAAACTGTGTTTTCTCCCTATGGCCGGTCGTACCACCCATGTAGGGCCAGTAGTACCGCTTATGGGAGCATGTACTACCTCTCGGTCCGGTGCTACCGCCCATGGTAGCCCGGTAGGACCGTAGGTCCGGTGCTACCGCCCCTCTGGCCGATGTGGAAATTCCAGAGAGGGATGTTTTTGGGCGGATTGGCGGTCCGGTGCTACCTCCCATGGTAGTCCGGTAGCACCGGAGGTCCGGTTCTACCACTCCTCTGGCCGGTGTGAAATTTCCAGAGGAGGTGTTTTTGAGTTCGGCTTAAGTCCGGTGCTACCAGGGTGAAGGCCGGTGCTACCGCCCGAGCGGTAGCACCGCTCCTAGTTGGCCGGTGCTACCGGTTTTCCTGCAACGGCTAGTTTTGTAGCCGTTGGCGAGGAGGCCGGTGCTACCGGTCTCAGTTGGACGGTAGCACCGGGTTTTCTGAGTTTTTTTTCCAGATTTCGCCCCCAATGGCTAGTTTTAGCTTGGAGGCTATAAAAGGAGGCCTTGGGGGGCATTGGCTGGTTGCTGAAGTGCTTGCTAGTTTTGTGAGACACTTTGGAGGGGTTGTGCATGTGTTGCACTCTCCAATTTGGTTCTTGAGCTAAGAGTGAGTCCTAATTGCATGTGTTGCAATTAGGAAGTGTATTGAGGTCCTCTTGTGCATGTGTTGCACTTGAGGAAGATCCTATTGCTTGTGTTTCACTTAGGAGATCACCATTGTGCATGTGTTGTACTTGGTGAGGTTCAAGCGGAAGGCTTGACTTGTTACTCTTGGAGGTTGCCGCCTCCTAGACGGCGTAGAGCGTTGTGCGCGGTGAGCTTCTCAACGGAGGTTGTGAGAAGTCCCGGTAAAGTTTGTGACGGTTGGAGCTCGCCTACCTGGAGGGAAAAGGAGCTACCACTAGTGGATTCGAGGTGGGTGCTCAATTCGTGGAGCCGGTCCAATGTGTTTGGGCTAACCTGAACGTGGACTAGGGGAGACCGGCAAGTCTCCGAACACCACGGTAAAAAGTATTGTGTCTCTTGTGCTTGCATTGTTTTCATTATTTATATTCAAGCAATTTATATTCATAGAATTAAATTGATTGATTGCTTGTCTTTAGAATTGCAATTATTGTTAGAGACATAATTAGTTAGTGCACATAGTGAGTCTAGTTGTTTTATGCTTTAATTGTCAAAATCTTAATTTATCGCTTCCACATTAATATTTGTTAAGGTTTTGGTATTAGGATAATTAGGGGTGAATTGCTTTGTAGAAATTAGCGAGAGAATTTTAAAAGCCGCCTATTCACCCCCCTCTAGTCGGCATCCTCGTCCTTACATCGACGTGTATGCCAATACGCCGTGTCGCGTGTGCATAGGGTGGACAACCCACCCGTCACACGTAGGTGCACCTCAGCCTCTGTGTGCGGCGTCCAACGTACGTGGTCATCGGTGAGGTGGTCGAACGAAGCAATGAACTACGGGTAGCCCAGTCGCACCGTCCTGTGTGCCTACCTAGGCTGTAGTGACGACAAAAAAATCAACGCAAGACATTAATGTTATACCTGACAAATGTTAAAGCGAAAGTTTCACAATCGTGATTATAATATCTTACCCGTCGGTGGCACCAGATGGTGCCCATGGTCGGAGCATCAACATTGTCGTCACCGGCATGTACAACATGCTATAGGTCGATGCTGGGCCGCCCGATCTGGAACCTCTCGTATGCCCAAAGCTATACAAGCAGTGGACATCTGGTGAAGGTCGACCTGTTGACGATCCGTGCACAGCCATCACAGAGCGCGCGGTATGTGGCACACAGAACAGCCGACCCATAGGAGTACCACGGCACGGTGTCAAGGGGTGCGTCCACAATTGTCCTCGCGAACTGGACGAGGTGCCTGTCCACGCTATCCCCATGGGAGCTCGTGAACATGCACCAGCCAAAGAGCCATAGCAGGTACACCTCCAGGTGGCGGCTCACCCTCACCTCGTCCGTAGGCTCGACGATGTGCTCCGCCTGTAAATTTAAGCTTTCTTGTTAGTTTAGCTAGTATATGCACAATTAAGCTTTAAAGGTTAGTTGCATACCACGATCTGTCGAGCCACCTCAATGTCGAACCATGTGTGCTGGTGAAGGGTCGGTACACAGTTGCAGGTAGCACACCCTAGAACCGTGCCAGTAGCTCCTGGCACCACGTCGCGTCGATGTCATGGGGCACCACAGGGTCATTGGCAATCGGGAGTCCAAGGAGGTACGAGACATCCTCCAAAGTGATCGCCATCTCTCCGACAGGTAGATGGAAGGTGTGCGTCTCTGGCCTCCACCGATCCAACTGAGCGGTGAGCAAGGACCTGTTGAATGGGAACCGGCGACCCACGTCTTGTCCCTGCGCATCGTTGTGCGCCGCCTGCACCATCCGAGCGAGCGGCAGCAATCCTGATACTCGAAGCCTACGAAACAAAAATGTGAAATTAATATCAGCACCACACTAATTAATTAATATAAATTATGATACTAGAAAAACATATTTACACATATGCAGAATAGTATGTTACCTGGGGATCCAACGAGGATCGATCATCTAGGGCTTCTGTGGTGGCCTCGGTCGTAGTACGGCGAGCTCCAGAGGATCCTGTCCATCCTCTGGAAAAGGAGTGGCATAGTGGGCATAGTGACGACGATCAACGACCGGATCTAGCAACTCAAATGGCTAGTCGTCAACTCCATCCTGGTGAGCCGTACCTACAAATTACAAAAATAAAAGTTATATTTCAAATGCATATAGAAACAAATGCGTACAAAAAACTATATAAGCATCATAACAATATATAGAAACAAATGCGTAAAAATTACTACACAAGCGTCATAACAATATATTGAAACAAATTCTAATAATTTATGAAGCAACAACACTCACAACGACATACAACTTGCTTAAAACTAGGTAAAAAACATAGTTCATACAACACACATTACATCAATAAAATATGAATTTGATATATAGCATATGATAGTTCAAATATCTTCTCTGGTAGTACGATGACGTCGTCCACCATACCTTGCAGATGATGATCCCTCCCCCACCGTCGGGTTGCCATCTCCTCCGTCATCCTCTTCGTTTTGTGGCTGTGTCGGGACCCAAATATGCAAATCTGGACCGTCTGTGTATACTGCACCAGTCCAGGACACACTAGTGCACACAGGCTCAACATCGGTAAATATCACAATCATACACAGCGAAAACGTTATGAAAGACATCATATATTAAATAATACTAGTTGAATGACCTTAAGGTCTACTTACATGACTGACTTGCAAGGCTAAACAACAAATTAAACTGCACCGGAATGAAAACGTAGATAAACCTCTCAGTATACCACACGCAACTGTTAAGGCTCGCACCCTAAGCTTTCGTGCCTCCCTAGTACTCCTCCTCCAGCATGGATGTGGACTCCTCAACTGGTGATGTTGTTGTGGGCAAGGGTGAGTACTTAAAGCACTCAACAAGTTGTGCACAGAATGCAATTCTATGTAACTATATGTTACTATATGCAAGTCTTATTCCAAAGGAAAATGCTATTATGGTTATTTTGCAATAAGCAGCATTTACGAATAGATACAATAAATAGATTTTAAAGACTGTAAAAAAAAAACAACAGTAATAGAGAGACTCAGCATTTCTCAAGTAAACCAGGTTTCCAATTCTAAGTCAAGTTTAAACCTTCCACATGGCAATCCTGCCATCCCAACCAAGTTTTCCATTTATTTAAACTAACACTTAGCGGTAATTCCCGAGTATTGCTCTGTACCGTGAGTACGGCTATTCGAATAGATTCACACTCTGCAGAGGTTATGCACTTTACCCACATGATACAAACATACGCCACAAAGGCGAGTGATTATAACAAAGCCTTTACAGTGCCCTGCCTTAACCCAGTACTACCCACTAAGATTTCAACACTGAAGGGGCTGGTTACCACAATAGGGCCCTCCTCTTGCGCCATGTGAGTTGATCCATAACTCGGGACTCACACCGCCATTGATAGTACCAAGCTAAGACAATGCAAATTAATCAACTAGGCTGTCCCATGCCAGACATGTGGTTGCATGATTGACTCAGGTCAAAGGTTTTCATGGTTAAGTCCTTAGGATGATCGAAGCAAGACTTTCACATACCCTCTGCCCATCAGGCCAACATTGTCATGCTCACCCCTTGTCACTTGCTCCAATCTAAGTGATTACCATCCGAGTTGATTACCAAGCACACGTGCAATCAACAACTCAACATCGTTGCGTGACATCCCTCGCCACTTAACTCAATCTCATTGTGTGACCACACATGACACACAACTTTATAACATTGTTCCATATTCCATTAGTCAATATTTATCATTGATGATTCAGGTACATGTGACGACGTGGCATGGCTAAGCAACTATGATGTTGTAACCTTCCCATGTTGATTTCAATACCAACCAACTATAGTAAGCCAATATAGGGTGACAATAGATCATGGCGTACAAATGACAAGGTAGGGTATATATCAAATTGGTATAATAGCAAAGTCCCAATTTAGTTGAAACATTTGTACATGTGAAATAATATGCAATAAGGTTAAAACAATATAGCGATTTTGTAAACATGGGTTCAACATGATCAAAGCACAACTTTCCTTGGAATAAGTTCTGGTCTTGCTCTGGAACTTGTTCTTGGGTCAACAGATCCTCCTCCGAAGCGTCGCACAATTCAACGTCTACGCGAATCGAAGGTGAAAAGCAAATAAATACCAAAATAGAGAGCAAATGAACTCCAAAAATAAAATAAAATTCACCACTCAATAAATCTAAATTTTACAAATTTTTTAAAAACTTGAATCATCTCAATCGGAGTTCGTATGAGGGAGAACGAGCTCTCGGAAGATTCAAAAATCCTAAAAATCAGAAAATTGAAAATCAAATAATAAACTGAATTATTTTTATAAAGGAAATTCACATTATTGCGTCGGCGTGACATCAGCAACCCTTCGAACCAATCACAGAGTGACATGTCATCTTGGTCAATGCGCTTGGTCCACGGAACCTCCTTTAGTTCACCGTGAACCCGGTGCACGGCGCCTCGTATTCTGCGCAACACGTGTTGGAACCCGATTGGCTCGAGGATTGGCGTGATCTGGACCGTCCAATGTGATCCGACGTCCCCGATCCAATCTGATGCTTGGAACACGCGGTAAAACCCAGATACGTCCATGCGTCACGAATCTTGCGATTAGCCTTCAGATCTGACGGTTGAAAGAGAGCGCGAGTCCACGGCGATGGCACGACGAAGCTTCTCACCGGCGATGAAGAAGACACACGACGCGGCGAATCAGCGGCTCCCGACGAAGAAATCGCGGTGGTTCAGACACGTTTTGACACGAAGAGTTTAGATCTGAAACCCACACGGCGAAGGAAGGCTTGACGGCAGCGAAAAATGGCAAAAACTGCAGCGGTGCTCGCGACAACTACGGCGAGATCTTGCGCACGAACAACTGCGACTGGCGAAACGGCTCTGATCAGAGGACGTGGCGGCTGACGGCAAACATAGCGCGACCCTCCACGGCTTTTATAGGGGCCTATGGAGGCGTGCAAACGGTGGACACAGATTTCGAGTCCGGCGGTGACACGGCGGCGTGAGTCCTACTCCTCTACGAGCACGACAATCCACAGTCGTCCGATCGAAGATCAACGGCCGATACTTCTACCAACATGATACGATCGGATCCACTCTTTCCAAATCGAACGGATATGATCTAATCTATCCTAATCCAACGCAACTCATTCTCCACCGCTAGATCTTGATCCAAGTGTTCGCAGGGGCTAGGGTTCCATCTCAACCTCAACTGCATGATCAAAGATCAACGGCTCATGCTTGACTTGGCTTCATGAGCCGGCGATGCTGAGCGGTTGGGCTGCGCAAACATGAGCCATGCTCACACAGTATTGGGCTCAGCCCAATACTGTTCTCCGAATTTTTCACGAATTTTCTATTTAACATAAATACGAATATTCACTTAAATAGTTTTAAGCAGTAAAAACACCAGGAAAATTCCAGGAAAATTCTCAAAAATACTTTGATACATTTTGAACTTAAATAAAAATATTTTTAGCAAAACTTTATATTAACTTTATCTATATTTAATTAGTTTTCACAAAAAGGCCAATATACATAATTTGAAGCAATTCCAAATAAATTCCAGAAAAATCCAATAAATGCAGAAAAATCACAAAATGCACAAATAGCAATAGTATTATAAACAAATTTTTGGGATGTTACAAACCTCCCCTTAACAGAATCTCGACCCCGAGATTCGTGGCTAACTAGAGAATAGGTTTGGGAATTCTGACTTCAGGTACTCTTCATGCTCCCAGGTTTCTTCATTCTCTGAATGATTGCTCCATTGTACTCTGCAAAAAGCGAACAGACTTGTTCCTGATCTTGCGCTCCATCACATCAAAAATCTTGATCGGCTGCTTCTTGTAGGTAAAATCCTCCTGCAGTTCAATTGCTTCTAATGGCATCTGCTCCGTTGGCACTTTGAGATATTTCTTAAGATGAGACGTGAAACACGTCATGCACTCCTGCTAATGACTGCGGCAGTTCCAACTAATAAGCAACCTCTCCTTGACGGCTCAAAATCTTGACTGGACCAACATATCTTGGCGCAAGCTTCCCTTTAGCGTGGAACCTTTTAACACCTTTAAGAGGGGTAACTCTGAGATACATATAATCATTGGGCTCAAACCTCAAATCACGATGACGATTGTCAGCGTAGCTCTTCTGTCTATATTGTGCTAGTTTCAACCTTTCCCTGATCATTGCAACTTGCTCTTCAGCTTCTTCGAGAATCTCAGGCCCAAATACCAAACGCTCTCCCGTTTCATTCCAATTCAATGGGGTACGACAAGCATGACCATATAAAGCCTCAAATGGTGACATTTGCAAACTAGCCTGATAACTATTATTATAGCTGAATTCTGCATATGGCAAACATTTGTCCATTGACGTAGCGTAAGCTAAGGCGCAACCTGTCAACATATCCTCCAAAATCTGATTAACCCTTTCAGTCTGACCATCTGTCTACGAATGATATGCTGTACTAAAATTCAAACGAGTCTCCATAGCTTCATGCAGCTTATTCCAAAATATCGAGGTAAATTGAGTATCTCTGTCTGACATAATATTTTTAGGCACACCATGCAAACATACAATCCTTGACATATACAACTCTTCTAAACGATCTCCTGAGTAGGTAGTCTTAACTGGTATAAAGTGAGCAACTTTAGTTAAACGATCAATGATAACCCAGATGGAATCATAACCTTTTTGAGTTCTTGGCAAATTCTTAGTTCTATGGATCTTATTACTGATTTGCCTCTTACTTCCACTCAGAAATTTGCACCGGTCGTAACAAACTTGCGGATCTCTGATGCAATGCATTTACTCTCTGACACACATCCATATAAAGCAACATACTCAGCAACTTTACACTTCTTCTAGGGCCACCAAAACCTTTCTTTGAAATCTTGATACAATTTGGCACTTCCGGGGTAAATCAGTTACTTTGAATTATGAGCTTCCTCAAAATCAACTCTTAAGCTCCTTCTTGCTCAGTACATAGATTCAACCTTTAAACCACATAGTACCTTGCTCATCCACAGTTAAATCCTCAACTAAGACTTCATCTTTCTTTGACCTAATTCTATTAATACTTTCGTCATCCTTCTGACCATCACTGATCTGATCTTCAAGTGTTGACTTCACTTCCAAAGCAACTAGAAATCCTTATGGAACAACTTCCAATTTCAACTTCTGAAATTTCTTACATAACTCGATTGATCATTTAATACCCTCATGTTAGCACTATGGCTCTTTCGACACAAGGCATCGGCTACCACATTAGCCTTACCATGATGACAATGGATTCCAACATTATAATTCTTGATCAACTCCAGCCATCTCCTTGGTGTCATCTTGAGACATAACTGAGTAAATATATATCTCAGACTCTTGTGGTATGTCTATATCTCACATCTATTTCCAATGAGACAATAACGCCACAACTTCAAAGCATGCACCACGACAGCTAATTCCAAATCATACATTGAATAATTCTCTTCATGCGGCCTCAACTGCCTTGATGCATAGGCTACAACTTTGTTATTCTACATTAACACACATTCAAAACCTTGTCTTCAAGCATCACAATATATATCAAAGCTATTCCGCACATCTAGCAATACTAACACAGATGCGGTCATCAAGCGCTTCTTCAACTCCTAAATTTTTTTTCGCATTCTGGCATCCATGCAAGCTTCCCTTTCTTCAACAACTGCGTAAGGGGTCTAGGAATCATAGAGAATCCTTCTATGAACCAACGGTAATATCCTGTCATTCTCAGAAAGCTATGAATCTAAGTAGTAGAAATCGATTGTTCCCAACGCAGCACTGCTTCCACTTTACTTAGATCAACGACAACTCCCTTAGCAGTTATCACATGGCCAAGAAATTCAACCTTTCCTTTCGAAAAATCACACTTGCAAAATTTAGCATAGAGCTGTTGCTCTCGTAGCCTTTTCCAAAACCAATCTCAAATACTTGGCATGCTCCTCCCTCGATTTGGAGCAATAAAAAATATCATCAATGAACACCACGAAAAACTTATCCAAATATTCTATGAAAACCTTATTCATTATATTCATGAAATATGTAGGAGCATTGGTCAATCTAAAAGACATGACCGAACACTTATAATGTCCATATCACGTAGAAAACTCTGACTTAAGAACATTCTCTGCACGAATTCTTAACTGATGATAACTCGATCGAAGGTCTATCTTTGAGAAAACTCCAACTCCTTTTAACTGATCAAACAAATCATCGATCCTGGGTAACAAATACTTATTCTTTAATCACCACTTCATTAAATGCTCGATGGTCGATACACATCCTTAAGCTCTCATCTTCAAACAGAACATGCACTCTCTTAGGTGACAAACTAGTTCTGATTAAACATTTTTCTAGCAACTCTTCGATCTGCTTCTTCGTCTCAACTAGCTCATCAGTAGGCATTCGATAAGGTCTCTTCGCTTTTGGTGCTGTACCAGGCACTAACTCAATAACAAACTTGATCTCTCGATCTGGCGGCACACTAGACAAATTCTCGGAAAACATATCCGAATATTCTCTAACAACTGGCACATCTTCTAGGCTGGCAACTTCCACACTGTTTACCATCAGCAGACCATCCTGATCTGCAGTCGCTTGAAATTCCATTTTTTCGCCTTCAGGGCTTTAAGCTGACACAACTCTTCAACCAAACTTCAAGACATCCTTATGTCTAGATGACCAGTCTATTTCTAGAGTAGCATATCGGGTCTGACATCCAATATGGTTCACTAGGAACTTTTCTCTAACAATACGCAACTTAACTCCATAACATTCTAGGTTAGATCAAGCAATACTGTACTTTCTGACAACGACAATTCTTCCGGACTGACAATCTTTATGAACACCACTAAACTAACCATCATTGCACACGCAATATCTTCAGGTGAACCATCAACACAGGTGAATACTCAGAAACATCTCACTCTTCATTTACCACTAATACTTTTATTCCAACACCTCACATACCAATATATCACCATCTTTACTTTGTCACTTTAAACAAGGAATCTTTATAGGGAATTCATCACTAATCACTTTCCTTTAGAAGTAGAGTTTGCAAAGGGTAAAATCATTAATCTAAAGTTCGTCGATTGGCGTTGGCGCTGAAGTTTTGATTGGGATAGAATTGAGATTGACTTGAACCGGCATGGTCACTTTCTTCTGAGGGCAACTTCTAGCAAAATGCCCAGGCTTATCACAGGTATAACAGAGTTTAAGGCAAACTCGCTTTCTTCAGCATTTGTTGGCCGGGGTAGTGTCTTCACTCAGACATCTTTTCTTCAACTGGTTCTCTGGACCAACTTCTCTTGCAGCTTCACCACTCACTCTTGGCGTTATGAACTTGACCAAGGTAATTTCTGGTATAACCACGGCTGCAGGAGATGCTTGTCTTCTCTTAGGGCGTTGATTAGAATAATGACCTTTCTCGCGACATCTGTAGCACATACGTAACCCTTGTGGTGCTTTGTTGGTTGCAATTGTATGCTCATTATTGTCCTCCTTGTAAATCTCAATTGGACATTTCTTAGGGCACTTCCTAGCCCAATGACCTTCTTCATCACTCAAGAAACATGCCGTTGGTGATTGCCACTTAATGCTTTCCTGGTGAAGGCTGATAGGATTGGAGTGATGCGTCTTTAGCTCCTCAAATGACTTCGTATATACGACTGGTATTCCACTTCTTGTTGATAGTTCTTGAGCAATTGCGGCTCGAAGATTTTTTCACTGATGCTGGGCCACAGCAATAACTATCAGATCCAAGGGACATTGAGCTAGGTAATGATCTTAACCTTCAAAAAAGTAACATGTGATGTTTCTCATAGGACACTCCAAGAGGATGGCTTCCCTCACAGCTGGAGCAATTGATCGCATGCTCATATGAGGTATGTCCTATTTCTCCACAGCGATTGCACGCACGTTCGTCCGATTTGTTTGGTTGACAACACTTCAAGGAATATTGTTTAGATATCGAACAAGGTGCGGGGGTAGCATTCTTCTCTGATTTCACTGTGATCACACTGTCATCTGGTGAGGCAAAGGAATGACGAAAAACAGTAACAAACTCATCCCAAGAGATATTCTGCAGGGCTTCATGGGCAGCACAAAATATCTTCCACCATTCAGCAGCAATTCCCTCCAACAGATAAGAAGCATACCAGACCTTCTCATCCCATTTACACTAAGCGACGGATAACTTCCTTTCAATGGTATTGATCCAATCATCGGCTTCCGAAGGTGAAATATTTCCAAAAAATGTCGGCGAACGAGTCCTTATGAAATCTGATAACCTTGAGTAGGAACAAGGATCACTAATATCAACCTGAGACGCTTTATCGATATCAGCTTGGGTGATTATATTCTGCATTTGCTTCATCATTGCATGCATCAACTGAGTCTGGACGATAAAAAACGATCTAAAGCTTTGCGTGTCCATCTGTATTGACGGTTGGGGAACTAACCCATCATTGAAACTTTCACTGAGTTGATTACCACTTCCACTCCATGAGTCTGAACCATCTGCTTGATTGCTTCACAGAGATTAGGGGAGAGGGAAATAGCATAGGTAAGAAGCGAGAATCCTAATGCAGGGGAGATAGGTTTAACCCAATCAACTTAAGCAAACAATATTAATAACTTGGTATGGTTGCTTAAATAAGCCTAAAATATCTGCAACACATACTACACACTCAGCAATCAAGAACCAATTCAACCTAAACACACAAAACTACCGCCTACATGGGCCACGCTCCTATCTTACGTAGACACGACTCCCACACATGAGTCTCAATTGACTACTCGGAAGACAGGGTCTTCTAGCTTCAGGAATACTTCATCGATCCACTCCTTGAGCTCGACAATTCCTTTCTTCATGATCTTCGAGGTTGGCAGCAAGCACCCGATGTTTTATCCTAAGGTGTGGTACATCGTTTTCTATTAGAGACAGCTCAGGTAAGATTTCAACTTGATCTAGCAAGGAAAAGAGAAAGAAATTTCAGCAAAGGGAAAAGAATAGAAGAACGAGATAAGTCAAGAGCATATTTTCTCTTCAGGTTAAATCTTTATTAGGAAAATAATTTTGAAGATCCTAATGAGATGACCAAACTATCTAGGGCCAAGACCTACAGTCAGTATGGCTCTGATACCACCTCTGTCGGGACCCAAATATGCAAATCTGGACCCTCTGTGTATACTGCACTAGTCCAGGATCACGCTAGTGCATACAGGCTTAACATCGGTAAATATCACAATCATAAACAGTGAAAACATTATGAAAGACATCATATATTAAATAATACTAGTTGAATGACCTTAAGGTCAACTTACATGACTATGCCTCGCAAGGCTAAACAACAAATTAAACTGCAGCAGAATGAAAACGTAGATAAACCTCTCAGTATACCACAGGCAACTGACAAGGCTCGCATCCTAAGCTTTCGTGCCTCCCTAGTACTCCTCTAGCATGGATGCGGACTCCTCAACTGGTGATGTTGTTGTGGGCAAGGGTGAGTACTTAAGGCACTCCACAAGTTGTGCACAAAATGCAATTCTATGTAACGATATGTAACTATATGCAAGGCTTATTCCAAAGGAAAAGGCTATCATGGCTATTTTGCAATAAGCAGCATTTATGAATAGATACAATAAATAGATTGTAAAGACTGTAAAACAAATAACAGTAATAGATAGACTCAGCATTTCTCAAGTAAACCAGGTTTCTAATCCTAAGTCAAGTTTCAACCTTCCACATGGCAATCCTGCCATCCCAACCAATTTTTCCATTTAATTAAACTAACACTTAATTGTAATTCCCGAGTATTGCTCTGTACCACGAGTTCGGCAATTCAAATAGGTACACACTCTGCAGAGGTTATGCACTTTACCCATATGATACAACCATACACCACAAAGGCAAGTGATTATAACAAAGCCTTTACAATGCCCTGCCTTAACACAGTACTACTCACTAAGGTTTTAACACTGAAGGGGCTGGTTACCACAACAGGGCCCTCCCTCTTGCGCCATGTTAGTTGATCCATAACTCGGGACTCACACCGCCATTGATAGTTCCAAGCTAAGACACAGCAAATTAATCAGCTAGGCTGTCCCATGCCAGACATGTGGTTGCATGATTGACTCAGGTCAAAGGCTTTCAAGGTTAAGTACTTAGGATGATCGAAGCAAGACTTCCACATACCCTCTGCCCATCCGACCCACCTTGGCATGCTCGCCCCTTGTCACTTGCTCCAATCTAAGTGATTACCACCCGAGTTGATTACCAAGCACCACGTGCAATCAACAACTCAACATCGTTGCGTGACATCCCTCGCCACTACAACTCAATCTCATTGTGTGACCACACATGACACACAACTTTATAACATTGTTCCATATTCCAATAGTTAATATTAATCATTGATGATTCAGGTACATGTGACAACGTGGCATGGCTAAGCAACTATGACGTTCTAACCTTCCCATGTTGATTTCAATACCAACCAACTATAGTAAACCAATCTAGGGTGACAATAGATCATGGCATACAAATGAGAAGGTAGGGTATAGATCAAATTGGTACAATAGCTAAGTCCTAATTTAATTGAAACATTTGTACATGTGAAATAATATGCAATAAGGAAAAACAATATAGCGATTTTGTAAACATGGGTTCAACATGATCAAAGCACAACCACAACATGATCGAGGCAGGGGTCGTTCTAGGTACTTGATGCTTCCTAGGTCTTGATATAACATGGAAATCACTGATGTCATCCTTGACGAGATGAAGAACTCTACTTGGGTAGATTTTGGTGAAGTGACGAGGTTCTTCTCGATCGACGCAAACGGCGTTGTCCATCTTATTCGAAACAATAGAAGATTATTCACTGATGTTATAAAACAGATAGAGGATTGATCGAGCAATGGTTAAAAATGAAACTGGAAGTTTAGCACTTGATATCTTACTGGCCATTTGAAGGATTAAGATAAGGTATATATTTTGATGAGAGTTCACTTAAATTCATAAGGCAATATTCCACTTAGCGAAATATTATTTTAAGAATAGACGCAACGATTTCAAATTAATCTAAGTTCTGACAGAAACTATATTTATATGAGATGTACCTGGCATTGTGTCAGGTATGCCATGATTGATATCTTGAGTTGGAGTAAATGAGGAGATAGGAGCTTGATGGTCTTGAGAACGAAGTTGATCTCTCTTCTTCCTTGGGCATTTGTTGGCATAATGTCCACGCTCACGACAGTAAAAGCATGTAACATTAGTTGCCTGGTTTTAGACGCCGGATGGTTGTTCACTAGTGTTGTTGGAAGAATGAACAAATGATGGTTGAAATTGAGGGTGGAATTGAGCAGAATTCCTCTTGGGACAAGCGTCTCTTCTTTAACTGATTCTTCGGGCAAACTGATTCAGATTTTGCTCCTCCTGCTCTTGGAGTTATAATCTTAACTGATGTAATCGCTTAGGTATCGAGTGAGATGTAGGAGTAGGTTTCTGATCCAAACCATTTCTTTTTCAGGCAAAAATTGAGCCAAGGTTGGAAATATTCTGCGCTAAATGTTGGGAATTTGGCTGAGTTAAGGTAGGATTATCATTTGATAGCTGAAAGCTTAACATGGCTTCACTTTCCAAGATTTTACTAGGGGATCTTGTCACAGGTATCCTGCAACAATGATTGTTAAGACAAAGTTATTTAGATAGAATTCTGTTGGGTTTCACAAAGTGAATGAGGAATGCTAGCAATTTATACCGAGATTCTTTAGTGAAAATAAGCTAACTTAAGGAGAGGTACACATCATATTAAAATGCTTGAGATGACTAATGGGATGCATCTCAACTAGAATTATTTGGGAAGAGCCGAAGGTTGATTATAACGGTTGAAAATTTTATAATTCATTACATTCAGTAGATGCATTAATGGATTGTGTCAGAGGTGTCTTCAAGATGTTGAAATTGGAAGGATATGGTTAGATGAAAGTTATCCGTTTTACAAAGCAACATTCTGTTGATTAAAATATCATTTTGAGGATAACCTATATATTGATTTGGTAATTGCTGATTAATTTATAAGATAGTGTCTCATTCCTTAAAACATTGTTTCAAGGTTGGTTATTTGGTAGTTATTAGTTCATAAGGCGACTTTTCGTTCCTTAAAATATTCTTAATTAAATTTTCTTATTAAATAAGGGTTGGCACATCGTAAATTCCAACCTAATAGTTTAACATTTACGAGAGTAACCCGAAAGCAATACAGAAGTTTCACAACAAAATTGCAATAACACAATAAATATATATATATGTTCAACTTAGTATGTGGGAGGGATATCTAATGTTTTTCTTCTACTATCCTGACCATATGTATCTCTGCACAAGAGGTTTATTATGTAGTTTAAAATAATGTGTAATTTGGATAGTACTATCTTTAAGATAGGCCACTTGACGATGAGTTTCTTTTAATTCCTTATACTACTTGTTGTATCGACGATCCAAAGTTTCTACGAAGTCAGAGAAATTGGATACTTCATTATTTCCATCTTCTTAGAGTTTGTTGGTGTAGACATCACGATGTTATTGACTTACTACCAGAATTATTTTCAAAAGATTTGTTGGTAGTTTTTATTAAGCATAAAGAGAGAATTTTCCCCTACAAAGAATAACTAGAAGTGAAGAAAGAAAGTTCTACAGAGAGGAATCGAGTATAAGAAATATCCAATAAAAGGAAAGAGTATATATACAACTGATGCTGCTCTTTTTGTATTTCCTTTAGGAAAACAAAACTCTCGATTTTTTTTTTGACAACCATTCTAAGGTTTCTAATTAGAAGTATAGAACTTCTCGGGTTCTAGTTCATTTTCATGGTATATAATCTAGACAAGGTAATGAGGTGAATTTTAGGCATGATCAAGAATTGTTATTGAAAAAAATTAGGTTTCAGCTAGTCTAAAGTGACTTAAGTAAACTAGTGGTTACTAACATGATAAGATATTGGTGTTAGTTTATATATGGACGGTGTGGTCTCTAGTAGAGTTAGAAGCAGCAATGGTGACTATACTACTAACCTTGATGAGGCTTGATTTTGAGAAAAGTTAATGATCATAATGGTTTACACAAATGAAAAGTTCTACAAAAGAAAAGATAAGTTTGGAAGAAATCTTATAGAAAGAAAAGATGAGCTATCTTATGATTTCCAATTATCCTATGGGTTAAGCTTTTCGTATAAGGACAACTTATTGTGAAACTTTAACCTAAAGGTTAAGCTCACACATAAATCAATCGACAACTGAATATAAACAAATTTTCAAGTAGCGAGTTATAAACACGGATAAAATGCTTTATGTAACTAGAGCGGAATAGTATACTATGTATAAGGGTTCCTATCATAAGGTGAATCCTAATACATTCTAATCTTCGCATCTTCTTGTTAGGTGAAGTCGTCTCTTCATGCAGTAGGTTCTTTGAGCTTTGCTTCTGCTTTCTCGAGATTAGTGAAGCGTTGTCGGCTCCCATAAGATTGTTGGCGTAGAACTTGTAATCTTCATTCGCAAGCAAGATAGCGACATATCTCGGACATCTTCAGAAGCAAATTGCGAAGATACACTATCTTTAAGGAAAGAGAAGAATTTGTTTACAAATCAAAATGAATGTAGTGGTAAGAATAAGAACTTAAGAATGAGGAGAGAATAGCAAAGCCTACATTTTGCAAATACAATAGCTTTTGAGAATAAGATTTTGAATTTGCTCATTCCAATGCTAACGACCATTCTATCTAGGGTTTATCCTATAGTCAGCATAGCTCTGATACCAATCTTTGTGAGACCCGTTCGATGAGCAGAACCTCCATGTGATTCTTGTGCCATTCCTGGATCAATAGCTAGCACTCACATGTTTACAACAATTGGAATCACAACCATACAACAAATATTATTAAGCGGAAGCTATTATGCAAAGAAAGCTTTACAACTCGTAGATATAGCAAAAAAGAAGCAAAGTCTTGTAGTGTGCCCATCCAAAACCAACAGCAACCGACAAGGCATAATCCTCGAAAAGATTCGACGAAGAAAATCCGCAACTGCGTTTAAAGAAACCTCGAAGCTTCGCTAACTTAACCACCTAAAAACCACATATAAGCAAGGGTGAGTACTTTCGTACTCCGCAAGACTTGAGCAAAGCCTATAATATATGCAGGCCATTCCAAAGGAGGCTACTACAGTTAATTTGCATAAAGCAGAATTGACATTGTAAAACAAGTTATTTGCAAACGGAATTTATAAAAGCATAATTGGTGATATGAAATAATAAAACATAAGTAATATTCACAACCCATCGTGAATATCGAAATAATCCAGAAATGGAATCCAACAATGTCAATCCTTTGACATAAAGCAAAAGCTGCTAAACAAGTTCCAAACCACAACCCAATTTTTGGAAATACAAAAGCATTCTAACATTGGAATGACTTCACCAAGTGTCCTTAACCGTGGACGCGGCTAATTAATTAGATTTACACTCTGCAGAGGTGTACAACTTTACCCACAAGGAATGATCAGCTCTTTGTGCAGCGCATTTGACACACTTCCTTTGGTGTGCCGCAGAGAGATCATACAGAGCCGTTACATTATTTAGATGTGGCTTTGAACCAGCCCGGGACGTTTGGCCCTCGCCATGGAAATGAAACACTCACCCAAGACCCGGATCCATACACACCACACCCACACCACGTTTCTGTTCACGGCAAGGCGTACACCGTTGCATTGGTATGTAGAAACCCCTACAGACAGACCGAATCGGAATGCCTGTGCAATCTCCCGCCTTCCTTAGATGCAAAGCCACACCTAAACAACTTAATAGGCTAAGACCCGCCCATACAAGCCCTCGTGGTTGTACGAAATTCTTGGATCTATAGCGTCCCATTGCTCGGTCCTTAATCCGACACGGGCGATACTCCACCCTAACTACGTGCAAATCCCTCTGCACCTCGGCTGTGCCAATAATCGCCCGCATCAAAACCATAGTTTTATTTTGGGTTTTTAATCAAAATACCCATAACCAACAGCTTTATTTCCAACATTTTCCATTTCCTAAGAAACAAATTTTGATGTGATCATCATTCTCATTTGTTCTAAAAGCATGGCTAAGCATGGATAGAAGTAATCGCATATACCCACAATGACATTAAGTAATTGTCTAAGCTCAATCTATGGTTATCAAGGTTCACATATTCATACTTATCAAGGAAGTTTCATGAGACAACAGGTATAACTACCAGTACCACAAAATAGCAATTTACAGAAAGTAAACGTATGCATGAAACATTTTAATAAAAAGAGTGCAAATTAAATTCTGGGATCAAGATGGTCAAAGGAGGTGCTTGCCTTGCTTATTCATTGCTTACGATGAAGGGACGTCGGATTCTACACGTCGATCAATCGAAAAATATAGCAAATAATAAACTTCAATAAGGGCAAAAAGAAGACAGACAGAAAATCAAATAAAGATTCATTGCAGAAAATAGGAACACTTTAGAGTTTGAATTATTTAAGTAATTACGTCATTATTAAACCTAATGGCTTTATGACAAACAAAACAGAGTTTCTTTAACAGATTATCTATTCTTGAATTACGAATTCAAGAGGCTAAAATTACGAATTCTAGTATTTATAACTTCGAATTATAGATGCTAAAATTATTTGGATTAAAAGAATTAAACACTAGTTAAAGGGTTACGCTAATAGCACTTAGGCTTAAGTGATTTCGCATACGAAAGGTTTTCGAATAAGTTAGATCTATTAGGTTAGGTTACTAGATTTATTTATGATTTTTAAGAAAGTTCTGGTGATACAAATATATTAACTACAAATTTCATTCTTACAATGTTCACTTATTCATATTATAAGATTCATTAAACATAATATTTAGGTTATTTAACTAACATGGTTTATGTGGAAAACATGATGAAATATGATCATTTCATCATAGCGAGATAGTATATACTTTGGATAATGATTCTAAACAACTTTTATGAATTATAATGTTTAGTTGAAAAGCTAAACGCGTTGCTAAAAAGCTATCATGACACTAAAGTTTACGTTGAACGAAACCGGCCAAAAAGGGCTACAACTATCCTTATCATATTAGGGTTTTGCATAAGCAAAAACTATATGAATCATAAGTTATAATTAAAACTTTTTCTCAGAACATAGTACTACATATCCTAAACATCGTTTCTAAACTGATTTCCATAATATTTGCATTTAGACGAGGGGTTCTACGGGTTGATGAAAAAGCTTGATAGTTCAATTTACTACTCGTTAAGGATTCAGTTTTTGATACAAGTTTGCAATTACACCGCCTAGGATAATCTACTCATTTTTCAGGCATTAACAGGGTATGACTCTAATAGCATTTTAAAGTTAATTCCGCGGTAATTAGCTTTTATTCGAGATGTTTTCCATTTAAGATATCATTAGGGTTTAACAGGATCCTATTTCGACCTAACACAAATATAAGGTATTTTTGCTTAAACAACAAGGGTACTATTTTTCAGGGCTATCAAATTCAGAGTTTATTTGTGAAAGTTATAGCTATTCCAATTATGCAAGTATTAACACTTTGACTATTAAACATTTACTGTTTTATATATCAAACTTTAAATATTATTTTATATCTGGAAACCTTGCAATGCCAGAGGTATAATAAAACTGGTTTGGTGATTATTTGAATTCATTTGACCTATATTACAACCATTCAACTTTCTATACATATATATATATATACTTTTTATGTTTAAGCTATTTCATTCTTTTCAAGTTAACTCAAATCAAGTTCATTTATTAATTATTTTGGTAAAATCAGGTATCTTACTGTCATGCTAATATTTAGAAACCAAGTTTTACTTATTCCATATTTCTTTTATTCAAACTATGTTTATTTGAATTTTCTAATGCATTGAATACAATCTTTAATAGAAAGTAATTCAAACATCAACGAAAATTAAATATTTTTATATATTTGAACTTCTGGAAACATGAGTATCTCACTAAAATTAGTTTCATTCCATTCCAAGTTTGTTCACAGAAATTTTATATGAAGCATATCTTTAGCCTTTCCTTTTAAATTTGAATTTCAAATTTATCCATTGAACCTTTTTAAAATTTTATTTCATATCATGAAATAACTAGATTTTATATGAATTTAGAATTTTGTTTCATTCAATTTGAAGTTACAATTCAAAAGTTATGAGCATTTGAAGCAGCTCGGGTATTGAAAATGACTGAAAAGAATGAAAAATACGTTTTCTCAGCAGGGAAGTGTCTTTTACCGCTGCACTGTATTCCTCTTGACCGGCTGACAGAGGGGGCCCGCGGTGCAGTGAGGGAAAAACAGGGGCGGCGCTAGGGCGTGGCGGCGACGGCTCTCCGGCGACGGTCCGACCGAATGGGTAGCACGGTAGGCACCAGGGGTCACTGGCGCATCCGTGGGTGGGTCGCTTCTGGTGGGGACGGCCGAGAAGGCTGCCACCGGCATGCATGCGGAGGAAGGAGCGGTTCGCGGAGAAGAAAGGAGGTAGGTTCCGGCTCGAATGGGTAGTAGTTTAAGCATCAAGGAGGCTAGGAAATTCCATTTTTCCGGTTTTTTGGGCCGAAGCTTGGCCGAGTGGCTCTGCCACCATGAGGCCGAAGTGGAGAAGATGACTGAAGTGGCGGCGGCGTTGCGAGCAAGAGAGATGGAATCGACAGTTGGAGATGCTCAGAATGCTCGAAGTGCTAGGTTCGTGATGAATTTGGAAATGGACCACTGGATTGCTCGGATGGCTTTTCCCCCCTTTTTGAGCTTTTTTTCGCGGAAGAACGAAGGGGAGCCCCGGTTTCGGCTTGATTGTTTGGGTCTGGGAGTAGCTGAGGAAGAGAGGGAGCCTCAATGCGATGCACACCCGGTATTTGTAGCCGGGGGACTCGGTTGCACAGGATTTGAACACAAAGGAAGAAATGCGGCTGATTTTGGCTCTCTCCCGGTGAAGTGGCGCACGCCCTCTTGCCGGCAAGGATTTGACGCGAAATGGCCAGGGCATGGCGCACAGCTCCCAAAGATGAACGTGGAGGCAATCAATCGCTCGGGCAGCGCAATTTGAGTTGAGACGCAGAGAGGCGAGACCCGGGAGCAAGCAGCGCACGAGCCTGAGCCGGGAGAAAGGAAAAGGAGGAGGAAGAAAACGGGTGGCCGACTGACAGCTGGGTCCGGGACTACCAGCATCCAGAGGATCGATTTCCCATTGCTTCCAGCGATCCGTTACGGAATAAAGGGGTGGCCCACCTGTCGGCGAGAGGAGGCGAGTCAAAGGATAAGCACGGCTGAGACAGGCTCCATGTGACCATTAAAATTGCTATCAAATCACTATTTAATTTTGTGAAACTTTTTGAGCAACATTCTTTGGTAGTTTCTAATCTCCTGTAAAAATTTTAGATTAAAATACTGCATGGTTGAATTTTAGAAATTCTGACACTGTGGACTTGTACAGGATTTGAATTTCGGTATCCTATTTATTTAAAGGTTCAAAACGTATTATTTATTTTTTAAACTTTTATGAGGAGTTATATATAGGTCGAGTATGTGTATGTAATATTTTCAAGTCTAAATATCGGGTAGTTATTGTATGAAAATTCTGACATGAAGTTTTCTAGTTTTTGATGGTCTCTCTGTTTTTGAATTATTAGAGGGCTTTTTCGACCTGATCAAATCCTGAGATTTTTACCAGGTGTAAAAACTGCACTGAGGGTGTTATGGTAATTTTTATGGATTCAGATAACTTTCGAATATTTTGCATTAATACTGACTTGTACTGTTTCTAGTCAAAGGAGGTGTCATAAATTTTATTTATCCATTTTTTTGTTCATAAAATTTTTACTTCTTGATTTTACTGACTTACCAGAGTGGTTAGGGTTCTATGGTAATTTTTCCAAAATTTATCTTTTACCTTTTTATCTTTTTACCATTATCCATTCTTTAATTGTATTTGATTGATTTTTCATTCAATACAAAATTCAAAGAAATCCAAAAAAATTCCAATCATGTCAGGAAAAATCATAAATAATTATATCCAAATTCAAAATATGAATTTTTATATTATTGCATTTTTCGGGATGTTACAAATCTACCCCCCTTACAGAAATCTCGTCCCCGAGATTTGCAAGGACTAAATGGGTTAGGAAATTCTTTCCTAGATGTGGTCTTGTTGTTCCCTCGCCTTCTTGTTTCTAGTATACTCGCTTTTGCAATACATCGTTCTTGCGATTCCAAAGTGATGTGGCTAGAATAGAGAAGATTTCTATTTGGGTTTCGCGTAAGCAAATGAGGAATATTACTATATATCTCTTTTGATTGTATAACTAGAATTGTTTATAAGGATATTCTAATTTAGAGAGTGACATGTTATGTTTAGAATATTTTAGATGAAAGAAATAATGCATTGTTACTCGATTCATTTGGGAAGAATTAAATGTTATCATCAAGAAATGATATCTGAGTACAACGGTTGATCTGTACGATTTAACAACAGTTGACGAAATTTGGTGAGAATAAATGTTATTCTAGGTTGTCTTTAGATTGAAAACAAGGTAAAGGTAATTCAAGAATTTGGTTGGGGTAGGAGGATTATAATATGATCCTGATGATTTAATTCGTTTGGTCATCTTGGTAGGTAGAGAGTTTGATTTTCTTTTAAATTTGGCAATTATGAAAGAATATAGTGTACAAAGTCAAAAGGTTGATCGTAGGAATTGCATATATAAATGACGTTTTCGATATTACATTAAGTATCAGGTGTAATTACATAAGGAAGATCTTTACATAAGCCTGACATCGAGGCAGGGGTCGTTCTAGGTACTTGATGCTTCCTAGGTCTTGATATAACTTGGAAATCACTGATGTCATCCTTGACGAGATGAAGAACTCTACTTGGGTAGATTTTGGTGAAGTGACGAGGTTCTTCTCGATCGACGCAAACGGCGTTGTCCATCTTATTCGAAACAATAGAAGATTATTCACTGATGTTATAAAACAGATAGAGGATTGATCGAGCAATGGTTAAAAATGAAACTGGAAGTTTAGCACTTGATATCTTACTGGCCATTTGAAGGATTAAGATAAGGTATATATTTTGATGAGAGTTCACTTAAATTCATAAGGCAATATTCCACTTAGCGAAATATTACTTTAAGAATAGACGCAACGATTTCAAATTAATCTAAGTTCTGACAGAAACTATATTTATATGAGATGTACCTGGCATTGTGTCAGGTATGCCATGATTGATATCTTGAGTTGGAGTAAATGAGGAGATAGGAGCTTGATGGTCTTGAGAACGAAGTTGATCTCTCTTCTTCCTTGGGCATTTGTTGGCATAATGTCCACGCTCACGATAGTAAAAGCATGTAACATTAGTTGCCTGGTTTTGGACGCCGGATGGTTGTTCACTAGTGTTGTTGGAAGAATGAACAAATGATGGTTGAAATTGAGGGTGGAATTGAGCAGAATTCCTCTTGGGACAAGCGTCTCTTCTTTAACTGATTCTTCGGGCAAACTGATTCAGATTTTGCTCCTCCTGCTCTTGGAGTTATAGTCTTAACTGATGTAATCGCTTAGGTATCGAGTGAGATGTAGGAGTAGGTTTCTGATCCAAACCATTTCTTTTCGGCAAAAATTGAGCCAAGGTTGGAAATATTCTGCGCTAAATGTTGGGAATTTGGCTGAGTTAAGGTAGGATTATCATTTGATAGCTGAAAGCTTAACATGGCTTCACTTTCCAAGATTTTACTAGGGGATCTTGTCACAGGTATCCTGCAACAATGATTGTTAAGACAAAGTTATTTAGATAGAATTCTGTTGGGTTTCACAAAGTGAATGAGGAATGCTAGCAATTTATACCGAGATTCTTTAGTGAAAATAAGCTAACTTAAGGAGAGGTACACAGCATATTAAAATGCTTGAGATGACTAATGGGATGCATCTCAACTAGAATTATTTGGGAAGAGCCGAAGGTTGATTATAACGGTTGAAAATTTTATAATTCATTACATTCAGTAGATGCATTAATGGATTGTGTCGGAGGTGTCTTCAAGATGTTGAAATTGGAAGGATATGGTTAGATGAAAGTTATCCGTTTTACAAAGCAACATTCTGTTGATTAAAATATCATTTTGAGGATAACCTATATATTGATTTGGTAATTGCTGATTAATTTATAAGACAGTGTCTCATTCCTTAAAACATTGTTTCAAGGTTGGTTATTTGGTAGTTATTAGTTCATAAGGCGACTTTTCGTTCCTTAAAATATTCTTAATTAAATTTTCTTATTAAATAAGGGTTGGCACATCGTAAATTCCAACCTAATGGTTTAACATTTACGAGAGTAACCCGAAAGCAATACAGAAGTTTCACAACAAAATTGCAATAACACAATAAATATATATATATGTTCAACTTAGTATGTGGGAGGGATATCTAATGTTTTTCTTCTACTATCCTGACCATATGTATCTCTGCACAAGAGGTTTATTATGTAGTTTAAAATAATGTGTAATTTGGATAGTACTATCTTTAAGATAGGCCACTTGACGATGAGTTTCTTTTAATTCTTTATACTACTTGTTGTATCGACGATCCAAAGTTTCTATGAAGTCAGAGAAATTGGATACTTCATTATTTCCATCTTCTTAGAGTTTGTTGGTGTAGACATCACGATGTTATTGACTTACTACCAGAATTATTTTCAAAAGATTTGTTGGTAGTTTTTATTAAGCATAAGGAGAGAATTTTCCCCTACAAAGAATAACTAGAAGTGAAGAAAGAAAGTTCTACAGAGAGGAATCGAGTATAAGAAATATCCAATAAAAGGAAAGAGTATATATACAACTGATGCTGCTCTTTTTGTATTTCCTTTAGGAAAACAAAACTCTCGATTTTTTTTTGACAACCATTCTAAGGTTTCTAATTAGAAGTATAGAACTTCTCGGGTTCTAGTTCATTTTCATGGTATATAATCTAGACAAGGTAATGAGGTGAATTTTAGGCATGATCAAGAATTGTTATTGAAAAAAATTAGGTTTCAGCTAGTCTAAAGTGACTTAAGTAAACTAGTGGTTACTAACATGATAAGATATTGGTGTTAGTTTATATATGGACGGTGTGGTCTCTAGTAGAGTTAGAAGCAGCAATGGTGACTATACTACTAACCTTGATGAGGCTTGATTTTGAGAAAAGTTAATGATCATAATGGTTTACACAAATGAAAAGTTCTACAAAAGAAAAGATAAGTTTGGAAGAAATCTTATAGAAAGAAAAGATGAGCTATCTTATGATTTCCAATTATCCTATGGGTTAAGCTTTTCGTATAAGGACAACTTATTGTGAAACTTTAACCTAAAGGTTAAGCTCACACATAAATCAATCCTGACAACCAGAATATAAACAAATTTTCAAGTAGCGAGTTATAAACACCAGATAAAATGCTTTATGTAACTAGAGCGGAATAGTATACTATGTATAAGGGTTCCTATCATAAGGTGAATCCTAATACATTCTAATCTTTCGCATCTTACTGTTAGGTGAAGTCGTCTCTTCATGCAGTAGGTTCTTTGAGCTTTGCTTCTGCTTTCTCGAGATTAGTGAAGCGTTGTCGGCTCCCATAAGATTGTTGGCGTAGAACTTGTAGTCTTCATTCGCAAGCAAGATAGCGACATATCTCGGACATCTTCAGAAGCAAATTGCGAAGATACACTATCTTTAAGGAAAGAGAAGAATTTGTTTACAAATCAAAATGAATGTAGTGGTAAGAATAAGAACTTAAGAATGAGGAGAGAATAGCAAAGCCTACATTTTGCAAATACAATAGCTTTTGAGAATAAGATTTTGAATTTGCTCATTCCAATGCTAACGACCATTCTATCTAGGGTTTATCCTATAGTCAGCATAGCTCTGATACCAATGCTGTGAGACCCCGTTCTGATGAACAGGAACCTCCATGTGATTACTGTGCCATTCCCTGGATCAATAGCTAGCACTCACATGTTTACAACAATTGGAATCACAACCATACAACAAATATTATTAAGCGGAAGCTATTATGCAAAGAAAGCTTTACAACTCAGAGATATAGCAGCAAAAGAAGCAAAGTCTTGTAGTGTGCCCATCCAAAACCAACAGGCAACTGACAAGGCATAATCCCCAGAAAGATTCGACGAAGAAAATCCCGCAACCTGCGACGAAAGAAACCTCGAAGCTTCGCTAACTTAACCACCTAAAAACCACATATAAGCAAGGGTGAGTACTTTCGTACTCCGCAAGACTTGAGCAAAGCCTATAATATATGCAGGCCATTCCAAAGGAGGCTACTACAGTTAATTTGCATAAAGCAGAATTGACATTGTAAAACAAGTTATTTGCAAACGGAATTTATAAAAGCATAATTGACTGATATGAAATAATAAAACATAAGTAATATTCACAACCCATCGTGAATATCGAAATAATCCAGAAATGGAATCCAACAATGTCAATCCTTTGACATAAAGCAAAAGCTGCTAAACAAGTTCCAAACCACAACCCAATTTTTGGAAATACAAAAGCATTCTAACATTGGAATGACTTCACCAAGTGTCCTTAACCGTGGACGCGGCTAATTAATTAGATTTACACTCTGCAGAGGTGTACAACTTTACCCACAAGGAATGATCAGCTCTTTGTGCAGCGCATTTGACACACTTCCTTTGGTGTGCCGCAGAGAGATCATACAGAGCCGTTACATTATTTAGATGTGGCTTTGAACCAGCCCGGGACGTTTGGCCCTCGCCATGGAAACAGAAACACTCACCCAAGACCTGGATCCATACACACCACACCCACACCACGTTTCTGTTCACGGCAAGGCGTACACCGTTGCATTGGTATGTAGAAACCCCTACAGACAGACCGAATCGGAATGCCTGTGCAATCTCCCGCCTTCCTTAGATGCAAAGCCACACCTAAACAACTTAATAGGCTAAGACCCGCCCATACAAGCCCTCGTGGTTGTACGAAATTCTTGGATCTATAGCGTCCCATTGCTCGGTCCTTAATCCGACACGGGCGATACTCCACCCTAACTACGTGCAAATCCCTCTGCACCTCCGGCTATTGCCAATAATCGCCCGCATCAAAACCATAGTTTTATTTTGGGTTTTTAATCAAAATACCCATAACCAACAGCTTTATTTCCAACATTTTCCATTTCCTAAGAAACAAATTTAGATGTGATCATCATTCTCATTTGTTCTAAAAGCATGGCTAAGCATGGATAGAAGTAATCGCATATACCCACAATGACATTAAGTAATTGTCTAAGCTCAATCTATGGTTATCAAGGTTCACATATTCATACTTATCAAGGAAGTTTCATGAGACAACAGGTATAACTACCAGTACCACAAAATAGCAATTTACAGAAAGTAAACGTATGCATGAAACATTTTAATAAAAAGAGTGCAAATTAAATTCTGGGATCAAGATGGTCAAAGGAGGTGCTTGCCTTGCTTATTCATTGCTTACGATGAAGGGACGCTGATTCTACACGTCGATCAATCGAAAAATATAGCAAATAATAAACTTCAATAAGGGCAAAAAGAAGATGAGATGAAAAATCAAATAAAGATTCATTGCAGAAAATAGGAACACTTTAGAGTTTGAATTATTTAAGTAATTACGTCATTATTAAACCTAATGGCTTTATGACAAACAAAACAGAGTTTCTTTAACAGATTATCTATTCTTGAATTACGAATTCAAGAGGCTAAAATTACGAATTCTAGTATTTATAACTTCGAATTATAGATGCTAAAATTATTTGGATTAAAAGAATTAAACACTAGTTAAAGGGTTACGCTAATAGCACTTAGGCTTAAGTGATTTCGCATACGAAAGGTTTTCGAATAAGTTAGATCTATTAGGTTAGGTTACTAGATTTATTTATGATTTTTAAGAAAGTTCTGGTGATACAAATATATTAACTACAAATTTCATTCTTACAATGTTCACTTATTCATATTATAAGATTCATTAAACATAATATTTAGGGTTATTTAACTAACATGGTTTATGTGGAAAACATGATGAAATATGATCATTTCATCATAGCAGTATAGTATATACTTTGGATAATGATTCTAAACAACTTTTATGAATTATAATGTTTAGCTGAAAAGCTAAACGCGTTGCTAAAAAGCTATCATGACACTAAAGTTTACGTTGAACGAAACCGGCCAAAAAGGGCTACAACTATCCTTATCATATTAGGGTTTTGCATAAGCAAAAACTATATGAATCATAAGTAATAATTAAAACTTTTTCTCAGAACATAGTACTACATATCCTAAACATCGTTTCTAAACTGATTTCCATAATATTTGCATTTAGACGAGGGGTTCTACGGGTTGATGAAAAAGCTTGATAGTTCAATTTACTACTCGTTAAGGATTCAGTTTTTGATACAAGTTTGCAATTACACCGCCTAGGATAATCTACTCATTTTTCAGGCATTAACAGGGTATGACTCTAATAGCATTTTAAAGTTAATTCCGCGGTAATTAGCTTTTATTCGAGATGTTTTCCATTTAAGATATCATTAGGGTTTAACAGATCCTATTTCACCTAACACAAATATAAGGTATTTTGCTTAAACAACAAGGGTACTATTTTTCAGGGCTATCAAATTCAGAGTTTATTTGTGAAAGTTATAGCTATTCCAATAATGCAAGTATTAACACTTTGACTATTAAACATTTACTGTTTTATATATCAAACTTTAAATATTATTTTATATCTGGAAACCTTGCAATGCCAGAGGTATAATAAAACTGGTTTGGTGATTATTTGAATTCATTTGACCTATATTACAACCATTCAACTTTCTATACATATATATATATATATATATATATATATATATATACTTTTTATGTTTAAGCTATTTCATTCTTTTCAAGTTAACTCAAATCAAGTTCATTTACTAATTATTTTGGTAAAATCAGGTATCTTACTGTCATGTTAATATTTAGAAACCAAGTTTTACTTATTCCATATTTCTTTTATTCAAACTATGTTTATTTGAATTTTCTAATGCATTGAATACAATCTTTAATAGAAAGTAATTCAAACATCAACGAAAATTAAATATTTTTATATATTGAACTTCTGGAAACATGAGTATCTCACTAAAATTAGTTTCATTCCATTCCAAGTTTGTTCACAGAAATTTTATATGAAGCATATCTTTAGCCTTTCCTTTTAAATTTGAATTTCAAATTTATCCATTGAACCTTTTTAAAATTTTATTTCATATCATGAAAGAACTAGATTTTATATGAATTTAGAATTTTGTTTCATTCAATTTGAAGTTACAATTCAAAAGTTATGAGCATTTGAAGCAGCTCGGGTATTGAAAATGACTGAAAAGAATGAAAAATACGTTTACTCAGCAGGGAAGCGTCTTTTACCGCTGCACTGTATTCCTCTTGACCGGCTGATAGAGGGGGCCCGCGGTGCAGCGAGGGAGAAATAGGGGCGGCGCTAGGGCGTGGCGGCGACGGCTCTCCGGCGACGGTCCGACCGAATGGGTAGCACGGTAGGCACTAGGGGGTCACGGCGCATCCGTGGGTGGGGTCGCTTACCGGCGGGGACGGCCGGAGAAGGCTGCCACCGGCGGCATGCGGCAGAGGAAGGAGCGGTTCGCCGGAGAAGAAAGGAGGTAGGTTCCGGCTCGAATGGGTAGTAGTTTAAGCATCAAGGAGGCTAGGAAATTCCATTTTTCCGGTTTTTTGGGCCGAAGCTTGGCCGAGTGGCTCTGCCACCATGAGGCCGGAATTGGAGAAGATGAACGAAGTGGCGACGGCGTTGCGAGCAAAGAGAGATGGAATCGACAGGTTGGAGATGCTCAACAATGCTCAGAAGTGCTAGGTTCGTGATGAATTTGGAAATGGACCACTGGATTGCTCGGATGGCTTTTCCCCCCTTTTTGAGCTTTTTTTCGCGGAAGAACGAAGGGGAGCTCCGGTTTCAGCTTGATTGTTTGGGTCTGGGAGTAGCTGAGGAAGAGAGGGAGCCTCAATGCGATGCACACCCGGTATTTGTAGCCGGGGGACTCGGTTGCACAGGATTTGAACACAAAGGAAAAATGCGGCTGATTTTGGCACTCTCTCGGTGAAGTGGCGCACGCCCTCTTGCCGGCAAGGATTTGACGCGAAATGGCCAGGGCATGGCGCACAGCTCCCAAAGATGAACGTGGAGGCAATCAATCGCTCGGGCAGCGCAATTTGAGCTGAGATGCAGAGAGGCGAGACCCGGGAGCAAGCAGCGCACGAGCCTCAGCCGAGAGAAAGGAAAAGGAGGAGGAAGAAAACGGGTGGCCGACTGATAGCTGGGTCCGGGACCACCGGCAGCGGGAGGATTGATTTCCCGTTGCTTCCAGCGAACCGTTACGGAATAAAGGGGTGGCCCACCTGTCGGCGAGAGGAGGCGAGTCAAAGGATAAGCACGGCTGAGACAGGCTCCATGTGACCATTAAAATTGCTAACAAATCACCGTTTCATTTTGTGAAACTTTTTCACCGACATGCTCTGGTAGTTTCTAATCTCCCGTAAAAATGTTAGGTTAAAATACCACATGGTTGAATTTTAGAAATTCTGACACTGTGGACTTGTACAGGATTTGAATTTTGGTATCTTATTTATTTAAAGGTTCAAAACGTATTATTTATTTTTTAAAATTTTATGAGGGGTTATATATATGTCGAGGATGTGTATGTAAATTTTTGAAGTCAAAATATTGGGTAGTTATTTTATAAATATTCTGACATGATGTTTTCTAGTTTTTGATGGTCTCTGTTTTTGAATTATTAGAGGGCTTTCCCTACCTGATCAAATCCTGAGATTTTTATCAGGTGTAAAAACTGCACTGAGGGTGTTATGGTAATTTTTATGCGTTCAGATAACTTTCGAATATTTTACATTAATACTGACTTGTACTGTTTCTAGTCAAAAGATGTGTCATAAATTTTATTTATCCATTTTTCTGTGCATAAAATTTTTACTTATTGATTTTACTGACTTAACAGAGTGGTTAGGGTTCTATGGTAATTTTTCCAAATTTTATCTTTTACCTTTTTATCTTTTTACCATTATCCATTCTTTAATTGTATTTGATTGATTTTTCATTCAATACAAAATTCAAAGAAATCCAAATAAATTCCAATCATGTCAGGAAAAATCATAAATAATTATATCCAAATTCAAAATATGAATTTTTATATTATTGCATTTTTCGGGATGTTACATATATCTGGGTACATGATATTCGCGATATACTCGGATGACAGGTTCCTGTGAGCCATCAGGGTTTCCTTAGTCATACAGCTATGTTATTCAACTTTCGAACATAGCCAGTGGGTGCCCATTTGGGCTTGTACGCGTGCACTCTACAGGGGCACCCTTGGATATCGCACACCACGTCGTAGCAGGTTAGGGTGGACTTCTTAACCCTGAATGTTCTTCTTACTGATAAGGCCCAATATTTCATAGCATGCTGCACTGCCTCTTTTGTCGGGTACATACTGTTAGGCCTAAGCTCATTGTCACTATACTGTCAAGGTGTATCATTGCTTTCATTGATAACCAGCTTATTAAATTGATGCATGCTCCAATCTGCTGGCACAAGCGGCTCCACACCTCCATCTTCCTCATCTGAGTCATCGTCGTCTTCCAATTCTGTTATGGTGTATTCACGGTCTTCCTCTTACATTCATGCTATTACTTCCTCAATTTCCTCACATTCGTCTACTTGTCCCCGCGCTTCTTGTCAAGTGACCTCAACTTGTTCACCACTCTGGTAAATGATATCCTCATTGCATTCCTGAATATGCTGCTCATGGCTATATTTCTTAATTTCGGTGTCACCATAACTCATTTTGAGATCCACTACACTCACCGGCATCCAACTGTTGCTGCGAGGCAACAACCTTTTCATATGCTTGCACTAAAAGCATCCGATACCATCCATGTTGCTCCGCCCCCTCACATATGACCTCCAAGATGCAGTTCCCTTCACCTCAATTAATTCCCAACAAATAGGATCATTTCGCATACTACAAAGGCTAAACAAAATTTCTATCCTACAATGGTTTATTGCTAAACAAAATAAACAGGAAAAAAAATACCTGCACAAATCTCGCACAGCTACTCTCCCCTTTCCTTCTTCTCCTTTTTCTCTCCTCTCCCTCCCACTCCTCTCTTTTTCTTGGCTTGTGCTTGGCTGGTTGAAATGAACTCGGCGTGGCTACAGTACGCGCGGCGTGGCTTAACTAGCCACCTTATCTCGCCCCTTGGTTGGGCGACAGAGGCCCACGCCCTCTTTGTCGCCCAACGAAAGATCGATTTATGATCAATCGCCCTTTGGTTAGACGACAGGGGGATCTGAAGAGCCGATCGCCCTCTGATTTGGCGACAGGGGGATCCGAACCGCCTCGGCGCTGATGTGGCGGTCAGTCGCTCATTCGATGGGCGACTTGTGCCTCTATTGCCCTTTCAAAGGGCGACATTTACCTCTCGCCTTCTAAAAAGGCGATAGAGGTATATTTTTACAATTTTTTGAGATGGAGGTGTATTTTTGCAATTTGAATAAAAATATGTATTATTTAAAACAGCTACCTCTTGTTGTTGGACATGAGGTTGGGATATTCTTCTCGGAAGAGCATGCTGAATCATGCAAAATCATGTTTAACTGATTGAGTGTAGGAAATGAATTATATTATTCTCTTCATCTGCACTTAGAACCATACACACCTATCTTATGTGTTTCCTTTTTGTGCACTATGTACCTTTTCTACCATACACAAAATCTTAGAACAAGCAGTGGACAAAATGAAAGAGAAATAAGTTAGTAAACATGTTTTAACAGTATATATATCCTAAATGTGTCTACTGGGTTAGATATTCATATTGCCGTTAAATCAGTTTGACCAAGAAAATAGGAATTCCCCAACACAATTAGTGCTTGCTTCATGTGCAACATCATCTGTAGTTGTCATGCAGAAACATTCGGGATGTAAAACTGTCGCAACATGCTTACATGTCATCAATGGGTTAAAACTACTTATGAAACAACAACAAAAATGGATACAAGCAAGTCAACCGCATGAAGCTTAGCAAGTATAAAATTGAATCAGACCCAATACTTCAGAACTGATAAAAAATATAGTTCATCCAGAGATCAAGCTAGTGCAGAGTACTGGAGTCTGCCGCTAATAATCATCGAATTCCATTGGAAGCCAATGAACCGGTCATAAAACTTAAGATAATATATATAAAGTTTCTAATTAATTGCACATGATGTGCAGTGCAGCATAACGTGCAACCAACAAAGAAGCTAGACTTCAGAACTTGTCCAGAGAGATGGCAGATTTGAAACGCATCATAGTCTTTTAACGACTCTGCAACCAACAATGAAGCACCCACATTCTGAGAGCACGGCCATCCAATCTTTGTTCTATCCATTCCAGTGGTGTATGCCACTCCTACCTTTCATAAAAATTAAGAGAGATTGAAAAACATTTCGGACAATGGTAAGAAGATAATAAAGTATGAAACGAAAATGAAATCAAATATATATATGAATAGTAGGGCAAACACATAACTCTTAAAACATATGAATACTAAATTATATGCGGTACAGAGTTGATAAAAAAAGTCACTGTAAAAAATGTGGTAGAAGTGTATAACCCATGCAGACAAACATGCATGCATATTCAGATTATACACCTGATAAAAGAATACACACAGTCTGGACTTCAAAGCTCGTATATAACAGAAATACATATAGAAATATGAAATTCAACTAACTAGCAAGAAATTATAGCGAGTTGGGGCTTGCATAGTGGTGAAACAATATGGCATGATGGTCGAAAGAGGGCAGCACGGAGGAAATACATCGCATGCAAAATGATCATGAAATTAATAGTGCAACAACACAATATTAGTTCAACCAAAACAATGTGGTATAACCATGGTGCATGGTATTTATTCTGGGGGAAGGTGAACATGGATTGATTAGTTATATGTTTGTGCCTGATCAGACAATACAGGAATCGCAAATCCACAAGAACAATAGTACCACACATAAACTAGACCATTGCAATATTAGTCATTAAGTTTCTAAAAATTCATATATGTAATGCATGTGATTTATTTGTGAAATAATTTATCTGTAACTAATATTACAACAGTTACAATTCAATATAGAAGTATGATCCTGTTTGGGGGAGCTGTATCTTTTCTGGAAAGTTGCTTTTTGCTTTTTGGACTAAAAACAGCTGTAGTTTTTTATGAGGGATCGTTTAGCAAACAGCTAATTCCCCTCTGCAATAAGCTATAAAAGTACGTCTTATCTTACTTTTAGATTTTGGGTTTTACTAATTATATAAAGCTTCTGGCTTATGCCTAAATTGCTTTAAAAGATGACCCGTTTAGAGAGCTTACTAGCTTTTCAGAAGCTAAAGCAGGCTTTAAGCCTCCCTAACAAGACCTATATTATAGTGTATAACCACGAATTGAAAGAGACGCATGAGATACAAATACATGCTATTATCCTGAAGAAAGAACTTTTCTTCTGTATATATATATTTTCTGTTAGATTATTATGGGATGGCCCATAATTAATTTAATAGAAACTCCAAAAAGCCCATTAGAATACTAGGAGTCATGAAATTGGTTTAGTACCATATGGGTAATTGAGAGAAGGTTTGACCAACTTAAATAGTTGAGTTGTGTGTCTCTCAATTAGCAAGGTGGAAAAGGGTAAAGGTGTGCCACACACCTGTGCCTGTGCGAGCCGAGCCGAGCCGAGGCGGCGTGTCTTGAAAAGCGAGTCTTGAGTCGAAGTCGAGTCGAGTCGAGTCGAGGCGAGACGAGACGAGACGAGACGTGGCGTGGCGTGCGTCGCGAGCCTATCTCATAACGGACGTGGTTGATGGTGGCATAATGGTCGTCGATTCTTGTAACGGCTACCGAGTTGATGGTGGTAATGGCGGCTCCCGCCGTTGCATGTCGCGAGGCTATATAAGGAGAGCCACGGCCGTGCTTTTCTTCACTGCGAGAACTCTCACACGCAGACTCCATTCATCCTTTGTTCTGCTGTCCTTTGCATTCCCGCCTCTGTTTTGCGCGCACAAGTAGCGAGAGGAGCAGGCCTCGAACCTCGCCCTTCTTGAGATCTTGCTCGAGATAGAAGGCCGATAAGGTTTTGGGGAGCGACCACGCGATCGCTCGAAGGTGTTCTGAGCGCATACGCACGCAACGCGTCTGCACTGCATCAACCTCTTCACTGCACCAACGCTTCACTGCGATAACCTGTGATCGTCTACTTCGACCGTCATGGCGAACGAGAATGTTCTGCCTACGCCTGTGCCAACGGTGGCACCGGCTCAAGGGTATATTAACTTATACCGTGTTTTATTCATGCTGATTTCTTGTTCATTAGTCTTTGCGTATGAGATAGATAATTTGTTATCTAGTACCTTTGGCTTTGAACAAAAAATGCATCTTTGTTTAATCATGATTTACGTAATTCTGTGGATTAAAATATTGAGAAAATTCCTAATATTTCCAACATTTTCCACCATCTTGTGCTCTGAAAGATTCTTGCGCTGCATGGACTCTAGCTAGCTGCAGCTCAGATATCCCATATATCATTTGTCTTCAGGAAGGACACTTTATTTTCCTCGTCCTGCCCAACATCTAAAACCCCATCCACTACTACACAAATATGTATCATAATCGGTTCTTTTTTATTATCATAGTCGGTTCTAGTGACGACACAAAATGATTAGACAGAGATGACGCGCTGCTATTACAGTCGGTTATTACCCGATAGAGATAAGTTCCGTAATCTCTATCGGTTCTTATCGCTTCCTAAAAAAACCGATAGAGATGAGTTCATCATCTCTATCGATTTCTATAAAGAACCGATAGAGATGAGTCCACTTACAAAAAACCGATAGAGATGAGAAAGAAGCGATAGAGATGAGGCTGTTATCTCTATCGCTTCTTACAAAGAACCGATAGAGATGACCTCCTCATCTCTATCATTTTCATGTAGAACCGATAGAGATGAAAGGGTGTGGTGTGCTATTTTCCAATTCACCCTCCAATCAGCACATATTTCACACAATATGCACATATCACATTCACACAACAATTGCAGACAACATATCACATTCACATAACACGAACACTTTGTTACAGCAAACACATATAATATTCGTTTACAAAATAGAACTCAAACATGCTTAACCATCGGTACACATGCAATCGCATTCAGAAATATAATATTATTCACATATGATCTAGTAGGAGCTTTCTGGATCTCTAAACCGTCCATCCTCGGACATGCATTCTATCCTTGTACCACTGGCATAAGTAGTCTCGTATCTTGTTGAGTGCAATGTTGTCTACACTCTTCTGCGGGATATTGATATGCTGTAAAATAGAAACGAGTGCTCTAATTTAAGTGTTCAAATTTCTACGTAAAAGGCTAACTGTATTATTATATATGTACATATACCTTAAGGAAACATGCATGTCATCGACGGAGGAAGCTGCTTTGTCCAGCTACACAATCCTGCGCAGTGCAGTCGCTGTTTTTGCCAAGCGTCACTACTACACAAATATACATCACAATCGGTTCTTTTTCGTCATCACAGTCGGTTCTGGTGGTGACACAAAGCCATGAGACAGAGATGAGGCGGGCATTATTACAGTCGGTTCTTACCCGATAGAGATGATGGTATTATCTCTATCGGTTCTTTATAAGCGATAGAGATGATGGTATTATCTCTATCGGTTCTTTGTAAGCGATAGAGATGATAGCTCATCTCTATCGCTTCTTACAAAGAACCGATAGAGATAATACCATCATCTCTATCGCTTCTTATAAAGAACCGATAGAGATGACCATATCATCTATATCGCTTTTTTCAAAGAACCGATAGAGATAATACCATCATCTCTATCGCTTCTTATAAAGAACCGATAGAGATGATCAGATCATCTCTATCGCTTCTTAAAAAGAACCGATAGAGATAATATACTCATCTCTATCACTTCTTTGAAAGAACCGATAGAGATGAATAACCTCATCTCTATCACTTCTTATAAAGAACCGATAGAGATGAGTTCATTATCCCTATCGCTTCTTTCAAAGAACCGATAGAGATGACCGTCACATCTCTATCATTTTCTTGTGAGAACCGACAGAGATGAAGGGGTGTGGTGTGCTATCACATTCTAATAAGCACATATTCCACACAATATGCACATATCACATTCACACGAAATTACAGGACAACATATCACATTCAAAGAACATGAACACTTTGTTACAACAAACACATATCACATTCATTAACAAAATAGAACGTAAACATGCTTAACCATAAGTACACATGCAATCGCATTCAGATATGTAATATTTGTTCACATCGGTCTAGTAGGAGCTTTTGGGATCTCTAAACCGTCAGTCCTCAGACAAGCATTCTATCCAGATTACCACCGGCATAAGTGATCTCGTATCTTGTTGAGTGCAGTCTTGTCTACACTCTTACGGGAATAACGGTAAGTGCAAGATAGAAACGAGTGCTCTAATTTGAGTTTTCAAATTTGCATGTGAAAGACTAATTGTATATGCATGTACTACCTCGTGGAAGCGGTGCGAGCCGACAATCAAGATCACCATGTGTTGCATGACATACAAACCACAGCGGTCGTCGCTGCCCTGTTGATGACACTGTGAAGAAAGAAAAATAAATTAAGAGACAAAGAAAATATATCAGAAAATCTAAATCTTATATATGATAGCAACTTGTACCTTGAAGCGGACATACTCGACTTGGAGCCCTTTTTGTCGTCGTGTGTCCCTCCCCTTGACGTATTCCTTGAAACCCTATATACATTGGAAAGATGTCGTTGAGTAAAAAAAATAATGATTGTAGTTAAATACAGAAAATGTTAGATAAGAGTGGTGCACTTACTGCTCCAAAGGAGGCTTGATCGCGTAGGCCATCGGTCTCTTATCAACCGAATTAAAAGTGTACACTTTGTTGTCTCTCGGAAGGAGCACGAGTAGAACCCAATGGTTGCTTATTAAATGGTATGCAGCGAAGAAAATAAGTTCACATACGGTTTGATGTGTAGAAGTAATTGAACAGTGAAGTAGTACTTACTCCTCGTGGTACGGGAATAGAATGAAGTCCTTCTTCGACTCAGCTTGCAATGCCCTCTTGATGTAGCCGGCAACCCATTCCGGTTGAAGCCTAGCCATCGTCGCGGACACAAGCTCAGGGTCGACGAACCCAACTAGTTGTCGATTCGTCACGACCCGCTGCCTCATCGCCCTGCAACTCGCATTGAATGTTAAAAAGTGTAATGCAAAATTCTATGGAAGTCATAAAGTCGTGCAACGTGGTGCGATACTCACAGCGTCGAGATCGTCTGATAGAAATATCGATGGCTATCAGTTGGTACAGACGGAACAGATCCTCAAAACTAACTGGGAATGTCCCATCCTCCTCGCGGTGGAAATGTCCCTTTCTGTATCTAACATTGAAGTCGACACGCTCGCTATCTTTCGCTTTGTCAATGTACCATCCATGGAGCTGTCGAGTCCATATGCCTAGAGCGTTCAATTTCTTTGGGAGGCGAAAGGGCTTTCCATGTCGTGAGGCCTTAAATTCATAAGGCTTCACTGTGGTGCATCTTTGGCTCTCCTTTCGGGCGAAGGAGTCTCCGAGGCCGGGCGATGGGCTTTTCATATACACGAGGGGCTGTGGCCTTTGTGAGCCTAGCCTTTTAGCGAGGCCTCTAGTGGTTACGTGGTTGTCGTGCTAGTCCTTTTATGCACCACTCAGTACTTTGTGCGGGGCTCGTCCGCGATCGTGGGAGCGGCGCAGTGCGGTAGGAACCTACAAAGCACGCGCATAATTAAGTAACTTGTTGCAATACTACTGGAATGGTACGAGAAGGCGTGAGGATGTTTACCTTGACCAAGACGGCGCTGTCGTGGGCCACTTGATGAGCGACATCCGCGCTGGCCCGAGAGTGGTGATGTCTTCGTTAGGGGAACTCGAGCACATGTGATAAGAAGGCCGTGGGCGTAGTCCACCGGACCCTCATGTAGCCCTTCCCAAAGGTGACCATGCACCGTGTCGGTCTCCTTGCATGGAAATGCAACCCGCGTGCAGCCTCAACAGAAATCCGTCTTCGTCGGGGTGGTGGCACTTGGTAGGCGCCGCAAAAGTGCGCAACTTGAGAGAAAACATATGAAGAGTTACCTCGCACCATTAAGTAAGGCAAAATTAATTATTACCTTCACTGGGACCGGACTTATCATTTTGGAACCGCAGCTACTTGGTGGGGCACGAGTTTCTCTGATGGCGGGGGCATCGGCTCGACTGGGAGATCATCGCCATCATCTCGGCCCTTAGGCGCTCCTCACGTGCCATCATCTCCACCTCATCTCCTCCTCACGTGCCATCATCGCACCTCATCTCCTCCTCATCTCCTCCGAGATCTCCTCCTCACCGCTCCCTAAGCGTGTCCTTGAGCGCTCCGCACGTGCCTCCCATGTTCTTGATCTGGTACTCGAAGCAGCATCTTGGAAGTAGGACTTCTTCGTATGCCCTGCCCCTGCGGCAAGCACCCGGCCCTTATGGTCGGGCTTTCCGATCGCAGAGAATAGGATGTCATTTGACCCTTGGCTAAGAAAAGTCCCCTGCTCTTTCCTCTGGCTTACCTCCTCCTGCAAGAAGCGAGTACGAATTAGATCTGAAATACAACAGGAATGGTCTACTGCAATGTAGCAAGTTTGATATCTTACGATGGTGGACACAACTTGCACGGTAGTGGGGTTTGGTACTACCAGCTGCCCGTCCCCGGTTTTCTTTGTCCTCGCTAATACCCAGTCACGTGCCCGCTCCTCACATATATGCGAGTAAGGCATCGCTGTCCCGGAGTTGGCGCACTCCTCGGCTAGTCGTGCCCATTCGCTTTCTTCCCTTCAGAGCCGCTGAACCGAGGTGGTGCGCGTGCGTGTTCACCTCCAGGTAGCAACGTTCCTCTGTCTCGGCTCCTCCGCCTCGGGCGTACTCTTCATCCTCGTGAACTCCTCCCAAACATCGGAAGCACGAGCGGATACCTCTCGAATGGTGCACGGCCTTTCAAAGACGTACTCACTTTGTGCATGTAGACCCTAAAGTGCCTCGAGCCACACCCATCCTCTTCAAGGCGTATCACTTTGGCATTGTTTTCATCCTCCTCTTCTATAATCCATTTCCCCTTAACCTCGTCCCACACCGGTTCTTACGCTCGACGACCTCCTTTCTCCAATCCTTAACCGTTATGGGAACTCTCTCCTCACCAGCTGCCCGAGGAATGGCGGTATCGCCCCTTATACTTGGGAGGACCTGCAAACGCCGTCGCATTGAAGTGGAGAATTTGCGGCGTTCTCCCTGTGGCCCCTTTGCTCGGTCCTCGGGCCTTCCTCACCTTACTCGGCCCCTCGACATTTGGAACCCGGCTCCGCTCGACACTTGGAAGTTGGCTTGGCCTCGGAGCACCTTCTACTCTTTACGGCGATGAGCGATGCTCTCAATTGCGACATTTTGAGTTTTCTTATCTAACATGGACATATATTTCACATGAGAGAAAGCAATTCGTAGCTATTATGTGAACTTCACAATAAATCATCTAAAGTAACAAATCAATGGATAATTCATAGCATGTCATTGTTGTAGCATATTGCATTAGAGTAACAGATGAGCGAATGATCTTCAAGACAAGTCGTATGTAGACCAACTAAATACGTATGGACGATAACTCCTAATCTCTAAATAGGTTTGGTCCTAATCCCATTCGAGGATATGTGGTTTGGGCAAGTTCTAAGCCGTTGTACAACTCGGAGAAAATTTGGCGACATCTCCCATTGTTCTCCGGATACACGTCTCGACGACGGTCAAGAGGGTGTGTATCCGAGAACACCGGGAGACGCTACCAAATCTACTCGTGAGTTGTACAACACTCAGAACTTGCCCAAACCACATATCCTCGAATATCAAATCGTGGACAATTCGAGATCTTGCTTATAAATATGTCATTCGACATATTTATAAATAAGCACTCTCGAGCAGGAGACGTGGTTACATAACCTAAACTCTAACATATGCTGAGATGAAAAGGAAAATAATATGCAATTATAATTGAAATAGCTATCTCAATTAAGAGAGTCTAAAGTTGCATAATAGTATGACGAGTACAGAAGCACATATGACAAAATATTGAAAAAGGCATGAAAACATACATGGAAAGAAGACACTTCTTTGCAAGAGATGTACTTGATACTGGTTATGATGGATTACATACCCAGTTTGTGGATTGTTGGCAAGGACTTCCCATTTCTATATTGTGAAGTTTAAAATTGAAATGATATGTTAAGCACATCCAATTGTCCTAGTAGAGTAACACCTAGATTTGTCGCCAGGGAACAAAGCATAAATATGTTCAACTGCTATTACATTCGATATTCTTTGCTTGCATGTAGTGATGGGTCATGATTTGGCTTATTCATTATAGATCGGTAATTCATTATGGCCTTTCACAACAGGTTACAAATTAGTAGTCTTGCTGTGGCTTGCACATAAGCGTAACCTTTGATGTTTGGAGCGCTTGGGCGGTGGGGCGACGGGAGCGGCGTGGAGCGCTTGGGCGGTGGGGCGCTCGGGCGATGGGGCCGTTAGGCGTCGGGCGGCGTTGAGGCGGTGGCGGCGGGAGCGACGTGGAGCGCCGGGGTGGGGCGATGGGGCCGTTAGGCGTCGGGCGGCGCGCGCGCGATGGGACGACGGAGCGGCGTGGAGCGTCGGGCGGTGGAGTCGACGGCGGGCGGCGCGCCGTGGCGGCGAGGTGGAGGCGAGGAGCTTGAAAAGGGGCTAGGGCAAACGAAGGCAAGGCACGCGTGAAAGCTTCTCCGAAAAATCTGCCTTAAGTAAGGGGTATCACATTACTATCGGTTTTACACAAAAATCGACACAAATATATTTTACAATACTATCGGTTTTTAAGACAAAACCGACACCAATATGTAGATCTCCAATACTATCGGTTTTAAATAAAAAAACCGACACAAATATTAGTTCAATACTATCGGTTTTACACAAAAAAACCGACAGAAATATGTTTCACAATACTATCGGTTTTTCAGAGAAAACCGACACAAATATGAATGTTTAAAATACTATCGGTTTTTCAGAGAAAACCGACACTAATAGTACTATAACAGGTTTTGAAGAAAAATTGGCACAAAATAGTACTATCGGTTTACAAGAAAAAACCGAGACAAAAAGTAGTCTATTACTATCGGTTTTCACTAAAAAACCGATACAAATATGAATGTTTAAAATACTATCGGTTTTTATGAGAAAACCGACCCAAATGTGTAGACTTTAATACTATCGGTTTTCAATATTAAACCCGACACAAATATTTGTTCAATACTATCGGTTTTGAAGGAAAACCCGACACAAATAGTCCTATAACATGTTTTGAAGAAAAATTGGCACGAAAAAGTACTATCGGTTTACAAGAAAAAACCGAGAAAAAAAGTAGACTATTACTATCGGTTTTCATTAAAAAACCGATACAAATATGAATGTTTAAAATACTATCGGTTTTTAGGAGAAAACCGACACAAATGTGTAGATCTTTAATACTATCGGTTTTCAATAAAAAACCCGACACAATTATTAGTTCAATACTATCGGTTTTGAAGGAAAACCCGACACAAATAGTCCTATAACATGTTTTGAAGAAAAATTGGCACAAAATAGTACTATCGGTTTACAAGAAAAAACCGAGACAACAAGTAGTCTATTACTATCGGTTTTCATTGAAAAACCGACACAAATGTGTAGATCTCTAATACTATCGGTTTTCAATAAAAAAACCGACACTAATAGTACTATAACAGGTTTTGAAGAAAAATTGGCACAAACTAGTACTATCGGTTTTTAAGAGAAAACCGACACAAATAAGTTGATCTCTAATACTATCGGTTTTCTATAAAAAAACCGACACAAATATTTGTTCAATACTATCGGTTTTGAAGGAAAACCCGACACAAATAGTCCTATAACATGTTTTGAAGAAAAATTGGCACAAAATAGTACTATCGGTTTACAAGAAAAAACCGAGACAACAAGTAGTCTATTACTATCGGTTTTCATTAAAAAACCGATACAAATAAGAATGTTTAAAATACTATCGGTTTTTATGAGAAAACCGACACAAATGTGTAGATCTCTAATACTATCGGTTTTAAGAGAAAACCGAGACAACAAGTAGTCTATTACTATCGGTTTGCGTTTAAAACCGACACAAATATGTAGATCTCTAATACTATCGGTTTTCAATAAAAAACCGACACAAATATTAGTTCAATACTATCGGTTTTGAAGAAAAAACCGACACTAATAGTACTATAACAGTTTTTGAAGAAAAATTGGCACAAACTAGTACTATCGGTTTTAAGAAAACCGACACAAATAAGTTGATCTCTAATACTATCGGTTTTCAATAAAAAACCGACACAAATATTAGTTCAATACTATCGGTTTTGAAGAAAAACCGACACTAATAGTACTATAACAAGTTTTGAAGAAAAATTGGCACAAACTAGTACTATCGGTTTTTAAGAGAAACCGACACAAATAAGTTGATCTCTAATACTATCGGTTTTCAATAAAAAAACCGACACAAATATTGGTTCAATACTATCGGTTTTGAAGAAAAAACCGACACTAATAGTACTATAACAGGTTTTGAAGAAAAATTGGCACAAACTAGTACTATCGGTTTTAAGAGAAACCGACACAAATAAGTTGATCTCTAATACTATCGGTTTTCAATAAAAAACCGACACAAATATTTGTTCAATACTATCGGTTTTGAAGGAAAACCCGACACAAATATCAATCACTATTGATTTTCCGCACAAAGCAAGATGAAGTCGATTTCGTAGAATTCATTGATGAAAGGGTAAAAGGCCACAACTTTTACAGATATAGTTGGAATTCTTTCAAATTTTGCGAAACATACTTTGGGATATTACAGGTCTATTCAAAAAGAATTTTCAAAAAGATTTAGCACCGACAAAGATGCAAGAATTCACTTTGTAAGCATGATTCTAGCTTATAGACCGCAAAAGTCAAAACTTATGCAATTAAAGTCCGTGTTTTCCAAATTTTCCGTAAATAAACTTTGGACTAGTTAGAAGCTTTCCCAAAAGAAAAATCCGTAAACAAATTTTCTCGATATGTAAACGAATGACCAACTAGTAAGTAGATTTCAAATATGTCACAATGTTCCATGAGAGATTATAACAGCACAACTTTACCCAAACAAAAGGCACGATAAAACATATGTCTTAAACACTAAAGGCTTAAAGAAAATGAACAACATGATAAAATGAACAAACAATACAATATTTCCTTTAGTTACAAGACAACCCTTCTTGATGATCTACGCATACGTAATTTCTTGATGTGTGTCGTCATCCCGCTAAGATAGGCCCCATCGCAAATGGAGGTATTTCATCGAATTGATTGTATTCTTCTTCATCTCGACATTTTCGACACCAACGATCCGCCGCTTCTTTGTGAAGGACAACGTGCAACCTCGGATTGGCCGGATCACGCACATAGAAGACTTGATTTGCTTGCTTCGCAAGTACGAACGGGTCATCTTTGTAGGCGAGTCTGCTTAGATCCACAAGAGTAAAACCTCTCTTATCGACCTTCACTCCATGTGTTAGTCCCACCCACTTACATCGGAATAATGGAATTTGGTATATTCCGTAATCGAGCTCCCAAATTTCTTCGATTATCCCATAATACAAGTACATTGCCGTTGAGGATCCTCCTTTCGAGTGATGTACATCGGAAAGAGCATCTATGCTTACACCACTGTTTTGAACAGTACTCTTCGCATCTTGACTTTCAGTGTAAAAGGTGTACCCATTAATATCGTACCCCTGCCATGTCTGTACATTAAATCTAGGTCCATCAGCCAACCATTTCACATTCTCACTAACAGAGAACTCTACCGTTTGTTTGAACCATGTAACAAATCTATCGTTGTGTTCTCGCATGATGGAAAGCTCATCCATATGTGGATTCTCTTCCCGTAATATCAACTTATGCTGGCTGATGTACCTCGCAACTTCGTGGCTCACGCAAGATCAAAATGCGCTTTGCAATACATATCAAACCGTGGCCTCGTTAGTTTCGACCCCACGGTTCCTTTGCCGCAAAGTCCGCCTCGTGGCGAGATCAGAACACCGATTGCTTGTCTTTTCCGAGATAGTCCACACAAAACTCAATAACCTCTTGGTCCCATAACCTTCCACAATACTACCCTCAGGCTTCGATCGATTCCTCACATAGGACTTTAATATACCCATGTACCTCTCGAACGGATACATGTAACGTAAGAAAGCGGGTCCACATATCTTAATCTCTCTAACAAGGTGAACAACAAGGTGGACCATGACGTCGAAGAACGACGGTGGGAAATGCATCTCAAGCTGACATAAAGTCTGCACCACCTCCCTCTGTAAGTTGTCTAGCATGTCGGGGTCAATAATTTTGCAGGAGATCGCATTGAAGAAGTAACACAGCTTCGTGATTGCAAACCTGACATCCTCTGGCAGAATATTTCGGATTGCAACTGGGAGCATTTGGGTCATCAAGACATGGCAGTCGTGGGACTTCATGCCCAACAACTTCAAATCATCCAAGGACACAAGCTTCTTAATGTTCGCGGAGTAGCCAGATGGAACTTTAATACCATGGAGACATTTGCAAAAGTCCTCTTTCTCCTTCTTGGACAGGGTGTAGCATGCAGCGGGGATATACGGACCTTTTCCATCCTCCTCTATCACTGCAAGCCTGGGCCTGATTCCCATGTAGGCCATGTCGCGACGAGCATTCACACCATCCTTTGTCTTTCCAGGTATGTTCAGCAGGATACCAACCAAATTATCGCAGACATTCTTCTCAACGTGCATGACATCAATACAATGCCGAACATCTAACTCCTTCCAGTACGGTAAGTCCCAAAATATTGACCTCTTCTTCCAAATGGTCCTAGAACGAACAGATTTAGAGCTCTTTCCGTACTGAACATCGATATCCTCTACACGTGAATATACTTGCCTTCCACTCATAGGTTGCGGTGCCGAACGGACTTCCCTCTTCCCATCAAATTTGTCATCCATCTTACGGTATCGATGACTTCGAGGTAGAAACCTACGGTGACCCATATACACAGTTTTCTTGGAATTCGGCAGCCATAAGCTCTCGGTCTCCTCTTCACAAATAGGACACGCTTTTGCTCCTTTCGTACTGTAGCCCGCCAAATTACCAAGAGCCGGGAAATCATTTATGGTGCAGAATACCATAGCCCGTAGGGTGAAATGCTCTCTTCTGTACGCATCCCACACAATGACCCCGTCATTCCACAATTTTACCAAATCCTCGATCAATGGAGCGAGGTACACATCAATATCATTTCCTTTGTTTAGGTCCCGAGATTAGCAACGACATCATGATATACTTCCGCTTCATGCACAACCAAGGAGGGAGGTTGTAGATACACAACAGAACTGGCCACGTGCTGTGACGACTGCTCATGTTACCAAACGGATTCATTCCATCGGTACTCAATCCAAATCTTATGTTCCTCATTTCGGCACCAAACTCCTCATGTTTCCAATCGATGTTTCTCCATTGAGCCGAATCGGCAGGGTGTCTCAGCTTGCCATCTTCCTTTCGAGACTCATAATGCCAACGCAACAATTTTGCTTCTCTAGGATTTGCAAACAACCTCTCCAGACGGGGAATGATGGGAAAGTACCACAATACCTTGGCCGGTGCACCTTTAGTGACCTCTTCACCCTCGTTGCCCCGGCACTTACGCTTCTTGTCATTACGCTTCTCCTTTTGTTTGTACCGAGGCACACCGCAAACTGGACACACGTGCAGCTCCTGATGTGCGTTACGGTACAAGATGCAATCATTCGGACATGCATGTATCCTTTCTATTTCCATTCCCATGGGACATAGTAGCTTCTTCGCTTCATAAATGCTTGTTGGCAACTCGTTTCCCTCTGGAAGTAGATCCGATAGAAGAACTAGAAGTGCATTAAAACTTGTATCTGTCCAACGGTGTTTTGCCTTCAATTCGAACAATGCAAGGACCGAACCCAACTTGGTGTATTCTACTTTGCAACCTGTGAACAGCGGTTTGGCATCGTCTTCCATCAAGCTTTTAAACTTTTCAAACTCTCTTTCCGTGTAATTACCCTCCACATCCCGCAACATTTGCTCCAAATTCTCCTCCTCAAACATATCAGGCTGCAACTCATCATCTGGTTCCACCGTGTCTTCGTTGCATACCGGAAGGGTACTACCTGTCTCCCCGTGATGGATCCAAGACGTGTAATTCCTCACGAAGCCACGTCGAATCAGGTGGTCCTCGATTTGAGCTGAGTTGTTAAATCTTCTCAGATTGGTGCAATCAATGCAAGGACAATATATGAAGTTTACACCCCTCCTCACCATGTCCTGTTCGGCAATTTTTTTGAACTCCTTAACACCCCTCTGAAATTCAGCACTCACACGACTTTTGTCATACATCCATTCCTTACGGTCCATCTGCAATTAAAATTCACACAATAAATTAAGGAAGAACTGGAGCGACAACAAGCTAGCTAGCTATTTGAAATATTGAGACATCATTTCATTTAATATTACCTTTGCAAAATAGAGGACTGCAAGTTCCTGCAAGATATATAAAATGTGTTCTCCTAATCGATACCTAGATTCTTCCCTGGTTTAGAGCTTCCAATTCCCTAGATAGGAGACATACATTTTTAACATCAACAATGATATCAAACAATCTAATTATATAGTGCAGTAGCCTACAGATCTTTTGACTACAACGAAACAAAACAAGGGTACCAACGATGACTCCCAATCTCTAAATAGGTTTGGTCTAATCCCATTCGAGGATATGTGGTTCCGACAAGTTCCTAAGCCGTTGTACAACTCGAGAGAAAATTTCGGCAGCATCTCCCCGCTATTCTCCATATACACGTCTCGACAACAGGTCAAGAGGGGTGTGTATCTGGAGAATACCAGGAGACGCTACGAAATCTCTACTCTGATTGTACAACACCGCCGATCAGAACTTGCCCAAGCACATATCCTCGAACTATCAAAGAACGTGGACAATTCGAGACTGCTCGCTATAAATATGCCATTTCGTTCGGTATATTTATAAACAAGCATCCTCGAGCGGGAGGCGAGGTTCCGCACCCTAAACTCTAGCATGCATTAGGTGACAGCAATAATAATTCCATATTAACACCAAAGCACTACAAATTAAGATAATTAACTACATGTGTACATGCTTGTGAAATAAAAGGTGTGAAATCGATAGGACATACACAATACCAAAGCAATCTAAACTTTCTTCGACATATCAAAAATACATAGTGCAAAATTAAAGGGGTTTGAAGGAATGCTCACATTTTGAAGAAAACCACAAATTATGCAAAATGAGGAAATCTCCTCAAGTTAGGGCTTCAAATTTACCCTCTTAACACCCACCCTTGAGAATTTCAAATTTTCTCACCCAAGTATTGCTTCCAACCACGAATATAAGCTATTTTTTTCGGTGGCGGCGGAGAAACCTCCTCCGAACAATAACGAGAGAAGAGTTACGCTCGAGTGGTATAATTAACCTAACGAGGTACATCACTATCGGTTCTCATATAAAAGCGATAGTGATGTGATCATTCACATCACGATCGGTTCTTATAAGACATGCGATAGTGATTATCACGATCATCACATCGGTTTCACATAGAAGCGATAGTGATGAGAAATACATCACTATCGGTTCTTATTTAAGCGATAGTGATGATATCTGTATCACTATCGCTTCTCACAAAAGAACCTATAGTGATGAAGCGTCTTCATCACTATCGGTTCTTTTGTGAGAAGCGATAGTGATGTGCGATATCATCACTATCGCTTAAATAAGAACCGATAGTGATGTATTTTCTCATCACTATCGCTTCTATGTGAAACCGATAGTGATGATAATGCACATCACTATCACTTCCGCATAAGAACCGATTGTAATGTTCCTAGGTCTTTACATCACTATCACTTCTAACCCGAGAACCGATAGTGATTGTGATTAATGCCTCTCTAAGTCATCTATCACAATCGTTTCTTCCTAAAAACTTAAGAACCGACACAGATGAAGCGATAGTGATGTACCATTCTGTAGTAGTGCGTAAACTTAAGCATTCGTTGAATTAATTGATCCACGCAACTTAATATGATTAATAAGTCAAGAGATGATGAGCTCAACACTTGGCTAACGTGATATTAAAAAATAGTTGAGGTCTACTTTAAGTCCACGTCTTATGCCTAAAGGAGCCTGGAGTACGTGTAGAAGTACATTGCACATATTTTCAAACTTTTGAATGATCTAATTAGTGCAACAGTTGAGACCGAAGTTCTTCCTGCAATCCTGCCTGCGAGGCCGAGCCTCCTATCCTCCATGATGTATAGGTTCAATTCCCTCGTGGGCACCATGGGCTTTCGGTGGCTTCCCATGGACATACAGGAAAATCATTATGTAGAAGCAATTTTATCGTATACAGTAGACATATGCTTTTTAGTGTCTATATGGTTTTGAAAACATCTTTTAAAATGCCATAATGGTTCCTCTAAACACACTGTTGCTATGACGGAAGAGACACTAGAATCCAGAGACTAAAAGGCATTTACATTCTATAATACATTTTTTAAATTAAGGCACTGTATGTTGCCTGTATACTCTTAGTATCCTATAGCACAATGAAAAATATATTCTATAAATTAATATATTGTAAACTTGCAACCAATCCTTGAACTCAAGACCTTGTGGAAAACATGTAGCCCAACTAACAAACTCAATCTCACACAGAACTTAGTTACACTCATATTATAATTGTTATATCAGTAGTACACAACATGTCAGAAACATCTAAAAAATATCTCTTGAGAATGAAAAATACCTCAAATAGTGCCTCTACAAGACAATGTGAATTTAAAAAATGTCGAGGACCTGCAGTGCAGATGCCGTAGCCAATGCGCTCGGAAGCTCCTTACGACCTCTCATTTGTAGATGATGGGGCGAAAACACCTGGCCATGTGGTTGGAGATGGAGGAGGATTTGAGCGACAACGTTGTCCGTACGTACACTGGTGACAGCAGCAAGTGGCGGCTAAGAGATAAACCCATGAGACGGTGGTGAGAAGCAGATGTTTGGATGATGACAGCGGCGATAGCCAGATCTAGTGCAAACAAGAGACAAAACATCTATGAACAAGAATCAATCGTTTGGATGTGCTGAGATGTGTTTGCATCTGTTAGCTAGCTAGTACAAAGAGTGAGTGCATATGTTTGGCTGATAGTATATGCGTCAACAACGATTGGCAATGTCAACACTTGCTACTTTAGGGATATATTCATTCTTAACACTTTATATATTCCGAAGGGGTTGGGGTGTGGTGTGGTGTGGCGTAGGTGTGGACTGGGGTTGGGGATAGGGTTAGGGTGAAGGCCTGATGGGAGAGGTCTAATTAGCGGTAGGATTTTGAGTTTAATTACAAAGATATCAATAGCCAGGTTTACAAAATTTGACCACATGCAACGCAAATCATCACTCTTTCATGATTGGAGGGGTACTATTGAACAAATTACACTCACTGTTCAAGAATATACAATGTTTTCTGCATCCACATGGCCTTCAGCAATCAACTTTTTTTCGCATGAGTATGCTAGTAGTAATTATAAAAAAATATATTATGATAATATTTTCCAGGAAAATCTAATGATGCCATCTCACATCACCAATCTAAATAGGCTTTCTTTATATATTAGTAGTCAAAATAAAAAAAATTGCTGCACGCTTTCTAAAACGTTAAATACATCAGAACAAATGGAGCAGCACATACTAAAAATTCTTGATTTATCCTAATTTTTCAGTCCTTAGCATGGGAGGTGAGGCGAGCAACCTATTGATATATATATGGTTCCCCCTGTATCGTTTCATGGCCCACTTCGGCATAGCCGTATTCCACACGCTTGCAATTACTTCTCGCCTAGGATAGATGTTTCAGCCCATAAATCTCTATTTACTCAAAATATATTTAAAGCATCATTTCAGAAATATTGAGCGTTTTTCAAAAGTTTTCTGCATTAAATAAATGGTTTTCCTAATTTACAGCTACTGAAAATGAATTTTTGAAAAAAATAAAAGTTGACCAGAACCTAGAAATAATTTAATCAATTTAGTTATAAACTATCAATAGTGCCTCCCCAAAGAACTATAAACTTTTTTAACCTAGTGAAGACTGCCCTAACAGGTCACGATTGCCTCCTACCTCATTGACATGCAGGTAATTAAAAAATAACTGAGCCAGTTGAAAAAATTAGAAGATGCTTGGTGGGCACTATGAAACGAAATTGGGAGAACTGGCGTGTAACTGCCCAGGTCCAAGTAGGCTGAGGTATCTCACAGACCAGATAAACCATGCACTCACACCAACTCCACATACATTTTCATTCTCGCTTAGTATAAAAGGGTTAACCCGACGATTGAAATGCATTTGGCAGCGGGGTTATATGTTGGTACAACTCCAACTCAACTAGCAAGATGGCAATAAATCCCCAACACTTGCACTCATACCAATACATGAGCCACAAATGGGTTCAGTTCATCATCATTTCTGGGCTGTATCTCACATATACCACCTTCAAAGAACCCAAAAATCTCGTTGCAAACATACCCACTCTAGGGAAAATGAGCAAGCTCTTCCCCTCTTAGCACTTCTGTGATCCGTGTTGGCATATATGCCATATCGTGTGCCCACTCTAGGTCAACACACGCCAAACACCATTTGTCCTTGCCCCTAATGCATACACAAGCAAGGGGAGGCTCTAATATCATTTGTAACGCCCCATCTCGAAATAGGCTTAGGTATGCTACACATGTGGAATAAACCACACACTCTCATAGTGGCGTATCCAACGGGTGGGCTCGATTGGGCTCGAGCCCACCCTCTGGTCGTCAGATTCTATGTATCCTTTCTAGCAGCGACGCTCATTTTTTTGGCATAGTAGTGGCGAATGTACATGCACTCAGGCATATCTAAAGGAATAAGAAACTTTACTTGGTGGTGAGCTACTTTTTAGACCATGTGGCTTCATAGGCCGCTGCTTGTTGAGTGTCTAATTTTGCAATTGGTAACTTCACTTATTATCTTCAAAATTGGACTTGAACCCTCGATGCACGCAGAGACTATATGGCAGCCCATCAAGTAGGGGCACTTGATGCATGTCGTTGGGACTCGGCGATTGTGAGGGCATGACGAGGACGCCGAGTAAATGTCGACGAGCTAGTGAGAGCACAGGTGTGTGGCAACGGACAACCCACTATGGCGATGGTGAGCAAATTGTGAAGGTGGCGTAGCATGTGTTGGCGAGTGCCTAACCGGTTGAGTAGACTGACTATAACAACAAATAGACAATGTGAGCCCCTCTTTTAATATATGATTTTTGAGAGGTGATTTAATGCTTTCCTTTTTGATAGATGCAGAAATATTAAAGCATTAATGAAAAATAGATGTTAATTACTTATCCTTTTGCTTATTTCATGATTTTTATAATTTGTATTAAAAAGGAAATTATTGAAGCACTACACCGCCAAAACTGCCTGGCCTAGTGCCCTTGCTCCAGCCGTGTCGTCCTGTTGAATCGTCCTCCACTCCGCTCTCCCTCAACCGCAAGTCAACACGAGGCGACAAGCTTTGTGCAAAGCCACGTCTCTTCGTTGCAATGCGCCACCTGACAACCATCTCGTCCTGACAGCCTCGCTGACCTCGCCGTGTGTGCATGATTTTTGTGAAGAAGAACCTAGTGCAGCACTGCTGTCCTCCCTCTGTCCGTAGCCACGCGAATTCACAGGCACTGCGCCACCTAGCCCTTCTCCTTGCCTATTTAAGGCCGACCAAGCCCCTCCATGGCTCCCTGCATCTCTGCATTACACCTCCACCAGCCGCCATTGCCGACAAGCTTCACGAAAGGGGGCAAACTCAATTGAACCTTCTCGGTGAATCGTTTTCCAATTTAAACTAGCTTGAGCATCTTTGACAGCCACTAATTGCTCTCAAATGCTTATTTCAGCTTAGGGGACCCTAGGACCCATCATTGCCTTGCCCTTCTTCCTCCACTCCAGGCGCACGGTGGAAGATCACTCCAGCCAATCCCCGCCGCAACCAACCGGTAAAATGGACTCCTATGTGTTCCCTGATGCTCACAGCCCCTTTAGCCCGAGCTCAAACCCCTTCTTCTTCCATCCCAGCCACCACCACCGTCGCACACCGCTCGCTGCCATCACCAGCCTGTGGTGATACCACCCCTCTACCGTCGAGTCCTCCTCTGACCCTCTCTCGGCCCCCCTCATGCTCCTTGTGTCACAACCGAGCCGTGCCGAGCACCCCTTGCGACCGGCAATCACCTCTCAGAGCCTCCCCTGCTTTGGCTCACTGACAGGTGGGCCAATCCCATCAGACATTGGCAAATAAACCGGGAAAAACCAAAAATATGAAAGCTGCTTTCCCTTTATTGAAGGTGTATTTTCTAGTTTTGAGGGTTTTCCCAATACCGAACCTGTTCAAACAGTCATAACTTTTGCATTCTAAATCTAATTTTAGTCAAATAAATTTATAAATTAATCTAAAATCAGGAGATTTCTAAATATGCAAAAACATTTAGTTTTGGATCTCTGTTCAAATTTTGAAATTTAAATTTGTATGTAACCTAGTATAGTCACTATTCAAAATTTATACATACTAACTCTAAAAATTATTAATTAAAATTTATAAAAATTGCTAGGACCTTAAGTACTCCAAACCTGCAAAGATATTCAATATTGGACTTGGTTTGAACTACATTATAAATAACTTCACCTCCAATGCACATAAAATTTGAATATGAATAATTTCCATAAATAAATATTAAAACATGTGAGACTAGCTTCAATATTTCCCAGAGGTTAGGACCCTCTGATGCTTTAAAGTTAATGGTATGCGGACGAGTTTTGCACCTTATTCCTACGGGAATTAATCTTCTTATAGTGTGAGACTTAAATATTCATAACACATAAACACAAACTTAAAAATTGAGAAACCAACACTTAAAATCTTTTTATCACCAGAACTGTAACATCCCGAAAAACTCAAAGATAGGGAAAAATAAAAAATTGAAAATTCAAAAATAGAATTGAATAAAGATTTCAACTGAAACAAAGATTTTTATTTTAAATATTATCTTTTACTTCATTTTCTAGTATTTCAACCCAAAAGAAAAGAACAAGTGGCACATTAAAATTTTTCACACAAAATAAATAAACTTAAAAAAAAATATAAGTTGAAAGTCTAGACCTATTTTAATTTCTATTATTTTCTGAAACATTTCCAACCTTATTAAACTATTCTTGGATTTTTGGAGTTAAAAGAAAATCAATTAATGAAATTAGTAAAAGTGTAAAAGTAAAAAGGTAAAAAGATGAAAGTAAAATCCAGAAAAAAATAATATTAATTCTTTGTAAAGCCCCATCACATCTTTTCAGCTGTAAAAAGATTTTTTTTAATGTGTTAGGTAAAGAGGTAAATAGTGAAGTGACATGTTTTAATTTCAAAACAGGGATATGAAAGAATTTTATAAAATTAATCAAAAATTATCTCTTGTTGAAAACTTCACCAAGCCATAATCATAACAGTTTTAACCACTGGTAAAAATATCAAAAGTTAATAATTAATTTTAGTATCTTTTAAAATTCAAAAACCGAAACCATGAAAATCTGAAATTTGCATTGTCAGAATTAATATAAAATAAATATATAATATATTGATCTGAAAATTTTACAAAAGAAATAATAGCCCATATTAAAGTCCGTAAAAAAGTTTCAAAAATTTATGAATCAATTTCATCCTCAAGAAAAATGAAAATAAAGTGAGCAAATAAAGTCTTTTGAAGGTCTAACCAAGCACATTAAAGAAACTCATGAAAATCCCAAATAACATACTATAGAAAATAATTTTATAAAATACTAGAATGTAAATTATGAATAAATATATATTTTCCAGAATTTTTGTACACTATCTAGATAGCTTTAAAATTTAAAAACAGTACGAAAATCAGTTAAATTTGATGAATTACTGTTCTTAAACTGAATGAGGGAATCAAGTGAAACGAAAGAAAATGAAAACTAGACTATTTGCTCTACCAACACAAAAATTTTCAAAATGTTTGAATCATTTTAGTGCCTTCGGCTAGCCTGCCCAAAAGCGATGTCCGAATTGGATCTTTAATTGCTTCCAACTGCCAAAAGTCATTCGATGCAAGCGATGAAACTTGGTTTCACTCTCTGGCAGTGGGTCCCACGCCTGCTAGGGCCCACAGGTCAGCCCCTCTCTCCCTCTTCTCTCCTTCTCCCAGCTCGCCAGCGCGCTGTCTCGGCAGGAGTTCTCCACCACGCGCTGCTGCGACCAGAGCTTCTGCCAGCTCCGCCCGTGCGCCCATGCTGCTCGCCCATGCCGTGCATAGCTCTCTCCGCCAAGTCGCGCCATAAAAGCAAGACCGGAGCCCCATTGCATGTTTTCCCTTCTTCTCCGCTGGACCAAGACATTGCGCTCTTCTCTGTCTCCGTGGGCTTCCGAACGGAGCGAAGCACATTCAATCCGTAGAACCGCAACTACTTAAGCATGCTCTCGTAGACGTTGAAACCGGGTGAGTTCCTCCACGAGATCTTCATTGATGTTGCCTTCAAATTAGCTCTTGAATTGATCCTTCGATTCCATCGTAGCTCAGCGCCGACGTTGTTCCCGGCCGGTGCACCGCTGCTTCAGGCTAACCCAGCTCCGGTCGTCGGTTCCTGTGGCCTCAGGGAAACCCCAGGAGTCCATTTTTGGCTATCGCATTTAACCCTTGGTGTTTGCTCCACCTTCAGCCGAAGCTCACTGAGAAGCCCTCTATGGCGCCTGCTCATGTGCTTGCTGTGTTCAGCTCTGTGCTCTCCTTTGTCATGGTAACTCTTTAGCTCGCGTGTGGACCCAAGTGCAAAAGCAGGAGTGAGCCGTTCTGGGCATGGTGTTGCTGGATTGAAGTCTCTCCATGTGAGCGTCAGCCAAGCCAAGTGCCAGTACTGCCAACTCCATTGTTGCTCCCGTCAAGCTTTAGGGTTAGCAAGAGGTAACTTCAAGTAATTGTCCACTCACTCTTAAGTCAGTGGTTAGCTCAGTGGTTGAAATGCTCTGAGTTGTCTCTGGTTCGAGTCCACCTCCAGCAAATATTTTTTTTTATTTTTGCCTCTTGCATTCAAACTAAAATATCTTTTGCTAGGAGTGTCCAAATGAAGTTAAATTAGTTTCTAAATTTAAGTTTTGAAATAAGAAATTATAATCTGAAATAAAAAGTTATATGTTGCTTGCAGGAAAATATTTTTATTAGAGTTTGAATGCTAGGCCCTAAATAGGTGTTATGAAGAAAGTATGTTTTATCTTGATCCATAAATCCTGAAATAAATCACATAAGTCAGTGCGAACCTATGCATTCCATTTATGTGAAAACATTTAAATTTTAATGTATTTTGAATCAAATATTGTTTGTTTAAGACCTTAATAACATTCAAATTTCAAGTGGTTAGAATAATGCTCATATGAGCTCAAAATTTGGTGAAACCAATTTGGATGCATTCTTGGGATTACATAGATTATGAATGGAAAAAAAAATTTAGACTTTACTTTAGTTTAATCTATTTGCTAGTCGCTCAAACCTTCAATCGGCAAAATGATCGAATGTTCATAACTCTCGCAAACGAACCTCAAATTCGACAATACCAAATTCTACAACCTTAAAATGTCATGTACTAACTTGTTGTACAGAAATGGCAATATTTTGAACAATTTTTGGTTAGGACATATTAAGCCCCAATGATCATATACATGAAAAACATCTCAAATAAATGTGAAATATCACGGAATCAACTTTGAAACACTTTTAGGGATATCCCCTACTAATGAATGAAAAATGGTTAGATTATCCCATAAGGTACAGCCGCAACCGTGAAAGAAATCTGGACCGTAACCGCGCAATCAGCATGATTATATAAGCTTTTTGGCAAACCATAAAATATGTAGTATAAATGGATAATATTGAGATAATAGCTCAGTAGCATCCTACAATGTTTATGCTGCCATAATATGGAAAAATATTTTAATTATAACCTGTGTAGCATATAAAACTTGTCGCCGCGAAAACCATCAAAGACTACAAACAACACCAAAACTATAATGCTTAAGCCTTTTTGGCAATCAGTAAAGTACCTCATCCAAATGCAAACTTAAAGGAAAATGGTTCAGAATCAGAGTTTAATATCTATACCACCATATTCTACAAAAATATCTTAATTATAACTTGCTTTGCATCTGAATCCTACTTAAGCAAAACCCTTCAAAAACTACAACTACACTAAGACTTTAGCACTTAAGCACTTTCAGCGGCTTGTAAAACATTATGGCTAAACCTAAATTTTGGGGGAATCAACCCAGAATCTTAAACCAGTATATGGACAACTAAAATTTAAAAAAAAACATTTTAATTTCAATTTATTCATCATATAAAACTTGCTAGAGTAAAAACCCTAAGTGATAAAGTTGTTAAAGTCACTTGTATGGATGGATGAAATCGAAGACTCAAACCAAATCATCGGCGATGCAAGAAATCATCGCATAACCAAGTAGTATGAGAGAATAACCTAAAATTTAGGATCCACCATGAAGACATTACTCCCATGTATGAACACTTAAGGCTAAATACTAATCAAGCAAAACCTTTTTAACAAATATTACTTTTATCAATCCAAATAATTTTAGCATCTAGAATTCGAAGCTATAGAAGCAAAGATACATAATTTTAGCCTCTTGAATTCGTAAATAGCCCTAGCTATGATTATAACCTTAACTTCTCACGATGGAGAATAAAAGTAACACATTCAAGAAAGGCCTCACATAAGCAAAATGCTAACGAAATCCTTATGGAAGTGATAAATCAAGAACTCACAATCACCTTGTTCTTCATGGCAAGTTTTAATTTGTTATTTACATCTGATTTCTTTTTGCCCCATTTGATACGGTGTTATTTGCTTTTGTCTCGGTTTTTACTATTCAACGCATAGACGACGATAATTCGGATTCGGTTATTAATGACGTCGACTACGATCCAAATTATATTCCAGAAGAAGAGCAACCAGGCAAGCACCTTCCTTTGATCATTTTGATCCCATATTTGCAAAGTTATGTTGTTTTATCAAACTATATGCATGCGTGTATGTTTTAAACTTGCTATATTGTGGGTAATGGTAGCTAAATCCAATTGTATGCATTACATTTACCTTGTCATTTGAACACTTGCCATTGTAACCTAGTATTGGATTAGACAATACCTAATGTCACTTGGGTAAAACTTGCAAAGTTACCATACATATTGCTTAGCCATGTCATTAGATCAACTTTCAAAATGATGGGTTACATTTCGACTTCTTTGAGCAAACCTTGTTTAATTGGATGGAACCATGGTATGGTTTCCTCTTAATTTGATAAAAATCCAACTCAAACTTATGATTTAGACGCGGGCGAGTTATTACTTATCATGCGGCGTGAAAAGGACCTCACGCGTAGATAGGGGGAGATTCTCGCCCGGGGCAGTTAAGGACCGAACTTGATGCTATCACCTAAGTGTTTTGGTGCAACCACATGTGCTAGTATGGGATAGCCTAAACTCACTAGATTAGTTAGAGTTTAGTCTTGCATTTCGGTAGGCCGAAGTAGTATAGACGATCCGATGGACTGGAGTCGTTCTAGGTGCTCCCTTCACCGAGGTGTTGGGGCCAAAGCATTCCAATACAACGGTGCATGCCTTGCCATGGGGAGAGTTCGCGATGGGGCACCATCGGTTCAGGATCTCCTGAACTATGGCAAGGGTTTAACATCACTGTCGCTGGTGCAAGGTTAAGCTTTAACTAGTTGAACGGTTTCGTCACAGTCTAGCAAAACGGGTACGGAAAGTACCGTGTGACATGGTTGACATGATTGCTAGAATGTGTCAGGTGGGTAAAGTGTACACTCTCTTCAGAGATTAAAATCTAATTAATTAGCCGTGCTCACGGCCATGAGCAACATGGGAAAATAATATCAAGTATAGTCTTTGTTTTTGCCAAAACTTTTGGAAATGATGTTCGGTTGGTATGGAAAACTTTGGAAACCAATGGTGGCTGTTTTTATTCGCTATTTGTAGCCAAGGAGGGCTGTGGGATGATGGATATGAATTTTACTTACTGTTATTTAGCTTTATATTAAATGCTCCTTACAATTCCGTTACCGTTTTATGCAGCATTTACTTGTTAAACAAAATCTGCTTTATGCTGAAAATGAGACTAGTTTAGAAGCTTGTTATCCTTGTTCTAGCCATGCATTTACAATTTTTCCATACACTAAAGTCTTGCGAGTACATACGTGTACTCATGGTTGCTTTATCTAAACTATATAGACGACGGTATGGAAGAACACCCCGACAACACGTACTTTACTCCGGGGTTTGACGATTATGTTGATGGATGAACTTGGGCTTTTCCATGTCGGTTGCCTATGGGTTATCGGATGGGCATACCGCTGTCCTCATTTTGGTATATGTTTGTTCTCCGCTGCAATTTACATTTGGACTTGTAATATTTGGCCGGTGGGCCATTATTTGTAATAGTAAGTAGTTGTAATAGTTGTAGTTTATGTTTATCATGTTCCTACTACTTAGTCTTGTGTGTATGTGTTGCGATACATCTCGAATGCGGGATATGTGGGTGCTAGGCATTGATCTTGGGAACTAGCACTAGACACATATCCGGGTATCTGGAATTGTTTTCAACCATCTAATGCATAGACTCGAGCAGTCGTCATTCTTTGACTATTGCTCGCACTCCTCTTGGTAAGTGTAGGCGATACCAAGGTTCTGAGTCGGACGACGAGTGCTATGCTTGGATGAGTTGTTATCAAACCGGATTATATTTCAGAAGAAGAGCAACCAGACAAGCACCTTCCTTTGATCATTTTGATCCCATATTTGCAAAGTTATGTTGTTTTATCAAACTATATGCATGCGTGTATGTTTTGAACTTGCTATATTGTGGGTAATGGTAGCTAAATCCAATTGTATGCATTACCTTCACCTTGTCATTAGAACACTTGCCATTGTAACCTAGTATTGGATTAGACAATACCTAATGTCACTTGGGTAAAACTTGCAAAGTTACCATACATATTGCTTAGCCATGCTCATTAGATCAACTTTCAAAATGATGGGTTACATTTCAACTTCTTTGAACAAACCTTGTTTAATTGGATGGAACCATGGTATGGTTTCCTCTTAATTTGATAAAAATTCAACTCAAACTTATGATTTAGACGCGGGCGAGTTATTACTTATCATGAGGCGTGAAAAGGACCTCACGCGTAGATAGGGGGAGATTCTCGCCCGGGTCAGTTAAGGACCGAATTTGATGCTATCACCTAAGTGTTTTGGTGTAACCACATGTGCTAGTATGGGATAGCCTAAACTCACTAGATTAGTTAGAGTTTAGCCTTGCATTTTGGTAGGCCGAAGTAGAATGGACGATCCGATGGACTGGAGTCGTTCTAGGTGCTCCCTTCACCGAGGTGTTGGGGCCAAATCATTCCAATACAACGGTGCATGCCTTGCCATGGGGAGAGTTCGCGATGGGGCACCATCGGTTCAGGATCTCCTGAACTATGGCAAGGGTTTAACATCACTGTCGCTCATGCAAGGTTAAGCTTTAGCTAGTTGAACAGTTTCGTCACAGTCTAGCAAAACGGGTACGGAAAGTACCGCGTGACATGGTTGACATGATTGCTAACATGTGTCATGTGGGTAAAGTGTACACTCTCTGCAGAGATTAAAATCTAATTAATTAGCCCTGCTCACGGTCATGAGCAACTTGGGAAAATAATATCAAGTATAGTCTTTGTTTTTGCCAAAACTTTTGGAAATGATGTTCGGTTGGTATGGAAAACTTTGGGAACCAATGGTGGCTGTTTTTATTCGCTATTTGCAGCCAAGGAGGGCTGTGGGATGATGGATATGAATTCTACTTGCTGTTATTTAGCTTTATATTAAATGCTCCTTACAATTCCGTTACCGTTTTATGCAACATTTACTTGTTAAACAAAATCTGCTTTATGCTGAAAATGAGACTAGTGTAGAAGCTTGTTATCCTTGTTCTAGCCATGCATTTACAATATTTCCATACACTAAAGTCTTGCGAGTACATACGTGTACTCATGGTTGCTTTATCTAAACTATATAGACGACGGTATGGAAGAACACCCCGACAACACGTACTTTACTCTGGGGTTCGACGATTATGTTGATGGATGAACTTGGGCTTTTCCAAGTCGGTTGCCTATTGGTTATCGGATGGGCATACCGCTGTCCTCATTTTGGTATATGTTTGTTCTCCACTGCAATTTTCTTTTGGACTTGTAATATTTGGCCGGTGGGCCATTATTTGTAATAGTAAGTAGTTGTAATAGTTGTAGCTTATGTTTATGATGTTCCAACTACTTAGTCTTGTGTGTATGTGTTGCGATACATCTCGAATGCGGGATATGTGGGTGCTAGGCGTTGATCTTGGGAACTAGCACTAGACACATATCCGGGTACCTGGAATTGTTTTCAACCATCTAATGCATAGACTCGAGCAGTCGTCATTCTTTGACTATTGCTCGCACTCCCCTTGGTGAGTGTGGGCGATACTAAGGTTCTGAGACGGACGGCGAGTGCTATGCTTGGATGAGTTGTTATCAATCCCGGTATGGTTGTTCGGAACGAAATCGAAACTCTCTTGGTTGCGTAAGTGTGTACGGTTGTAACATCCCAAATTTTCATTTCAAAAATAGGATAAAAAAAAATAAAAAATTATTATTTTTATCGGTTGTTCAAGTTTATTTGTCTCCTCTATATTTTCTGGATTTTGTCTAGAGTTCAAAAGAAAAAGACTTTTGCCTATTTTTAGAAAAACTTAAAACTATTTCCTAAAAAAAACCCTATTTAAGTTGGAATTAATTGTTTTAAAAAAAATATATCACAAGGAACTTCGGTGAATTTTCCCATTATTTGTTAAAATCCTGATTTCAAAATCTTTCCAAAAGTCTCATCAATTAAAATATAGTTTGGAGACAAAATAAAAGATTTGGTTTTGCTAAAACTATCTTATTTAATATAAATAAACCTAAGGGAATTTCTGTGAAATTTTCTATATTTGTCAAATTATATATTTTCTAAAGCCTTTCCGAAAGCTTTAACAAAATAAAAATATATGTGGTACAAAATAAAATATTTGGTGGTACCAAAATATTTTATTTGATCTCAAAATGTCCTAATTAAAGTCCCTGAATTGTCTTAGAATTTTTGGGGTTGTTTTAGTATTTTCCAAATTAAAAAGATATTAAAAACAATATAAAAGTATTTACTGTACACGAATAAAATTATTATTTTATGTAATAATATTTTATTTGTGTTACTAAAGCTGTGGGTTACGTTCCAGATTTTTCTCTGATTTGTAAACGGTCGTTTGATATTTATTTCGATTTTATGGGTGATACTTAATAATTCGGATTTAATAATCAGTACCTGCTACAGTAATTCCGGCAGAATTTCAGGCATAACTTCGGCGAGCTCTCCTGGTCACTCCCGATCTTATTTTGATCTGAAATTTTCACCAGAGCTTCCTCTTGCTGTCCTCTACATCCAGTAAAATCAGATTTTCAAAATACCTATCGGAGCACCTCCGGCAACCGATTCTTTCCCCAACTCCGGCGAGCTTTTCCCGTTGATCCATTGCTCCTTTGTAGCTGAAAATTGAAACCTAGATGCCTCTCCTCATTCCCCACATCATACTAAAAGATCAGCATCAGAATCGCAACGGAGATCCCTCGGCAAGCCTTTTTCCCTAACTCCGGTAAGAACTTCGGCGAGCTCTACAGGGCGCTCCCGAACTCCGTTCATCCTCAAATTTTTTGTGGAGCACCCCCATGAAGGTTGCAACACCCCTGTGAATCAGTTTTGTAAGATTCCAAATAGAGCACCCCCGGCGACCCTTTTTCTCCTACAATGTCGACGAGCTCTTCCGGTGCGCAGCCATCGCCGGCCGATCTTGGCATCGCGTTCCCCGTCATACCGGTGAGTTTTTCTGTAATCCTCTACCGTCATGTCGTGCCATATGGTCAGATATATTTCTCCACCAAATTTGGTGCAGTTTCATCCAGGAAATCAAAAGTTATGGCCATTCCAATCTCGAATCTTGCCATCACCCGTTCTCCTTCGTTTTTGCGAGTTCGACCGTGCAATTTTTTCTGTAGACTCCTCTTGATGTCCTCTACACGGTGCTCATCCTAACTCAAGGTTTTGTCCACCGTATTGCTGCAGAAAATTCAATCTTCCCCGATCAGACTGCGTACGTACGGCAGAAAACTTCGTCGCGCGTTCCCCGTTGATCCAGAAGGTAAAACTCAGATCCGTTCGCGTCATATCGTGCCAAATGATCCCAGATAGCTCTCTGTAAAATTTGGTTAGGTTTCATCCATTATTTTAATAGTTATGACCGTTTGATCTATTAGCTTTAGCAGCCGTTCATCGGCAGTTTGTGATCTGTCCGTTGGGTTGCTTCCAAATCCGGATATACCGTTGAGTTCGTGTCGCAGCGTTCTACGTGGTGCTCACTTCCCCTCTGCTATTCCATCCACCGAAAATTTTAATATTCGTTACGGTCGCCTTTTTGCCACCGCCGCGCGTCGTCTTCTGCCGCCAACCATTTTGGTTTGTCGTGGCCATGTCATTGTGTCCAGAAAATCATTATCCCCTGTTTTGCCCACCGTTGAAGTTCATTAATCCCCGGTTGCCGTCAAAGCCATGTTCTAGAATCTACCCGACGTCTTTTGGCCTAGTCCTTCGTGTCGGTGCGCATTTCGGTTCGCCATCTTTGGAAACCTTTAATCGCAGAGCCAACCCTACCATCCTAATCTATGCCAAGTGTATTCATCCTTAAATCGTTTCGCTCAAGCCCGGACTTAACACTTGGTCCAATTCGTCGTTAACGTCCCGCCGTTAACGTTCCGCCGTTAACGTCCCGCCGTTAACGTTCCGCCGTTAACTTCCCGCCGTTAACGTTCTGCCGTTAACGTTCCGTCGTCAACGTTCCGTCGTTAACCTCCCGCCGTTAACGTTCCGCTGCTAACGTTTCTTCGTTAACGCTCGCCGTTAACGATTTGCTCGCCGCTATCATCGCATATGCGCATTCCAGCAAGAGCGTAGCGCGATGTCATTATCCTTTCTATCGTCCTATCGTGATCTAACCCCATTTCTTGTGAGTCTGGCTTTATCTTTCTATCATCTGCAAAGCCAGACCAAAACCTAACTTAAGACCGGTTCGATGGACTGAGTTCATCGTGAGCTATTGCCGTATTGCGGTTTTCCACGTTGTGTCCACCGTAGTAAGATATTTGTACCGTCTTACTACATATCGTCATCGCCTGTTATCGCCAAGTCTCTTCTTTGATGTATGATCAACCCCGATCGGATCGCATCAATGTCGATTCCATCGTCCTTGTCTTATCCTCGAAAATCTAATCGCCATTAACCTGAAATTCATTCGTGGACTTGGTCGATAGACCATTGGCCATATGTCATATCCTCGTGTCATATCTATTCTATTAGTCTATCTTTCTTTTGTTTGATGTGTATTTGTTTAGTCAACAAAAGTCAACATTGAGCATCGCTTTAGTTCATCATGAACTAACATATCTTTATGGACCCGATCTATAGATCAAGAGCCCATATGTCAATATTTGTCCAATCGAGTTAATTAATCTCGAAGGATATCCCTCGAATATACTCCGCTTTTCCCTAATTATCGATCGTAACCTTCTCGATAAATCTTCAAAGCTCGTTCTCTTTCATCCGATCTTCGATCAAATCTAAGTTCCTAAATTCAATCCTTCCGTTCAGCACCAATCTAATATTAGATTGGAGTTTATTTGAATTGCTTTTGAGTTTTGTTGTATTTGTGCTTCTTTGTCGTTAGACGTGTCGTTCAGAAGTTACCCGAAGTAGCTGAAGGACGAGGACGTCGAAGCATTCGATTGAAGAGCCAAAGGTTGAGAAAGCCGAAGATCAATTAAAAAGAGTAAAGAGCGATTTATAGCAAGTGCCAGGCAAGTTGTGTTTTGATCATGTTGAACCTACGATTACAAAAACTGCTATATTGTTTTACTTTATTGCATATTATTTGACATGTACAAATGTCTTCAATTAAATTTGGGACTTAGCTATTATACCCAATTGCTCTATACCCTACCTTACCATTTGTATACCATGATATATTGTCACCCTAGATTGGTTCATTATAGTTGGTTAGTAATAATAATCAACATGGGATGGTTAGACCGTATTAGTTGCTTAGTCATGCCACGCCATCACATGTACTTTAGTCTTTGATAAATAATCTTGACTAATGGAATATGGAACGATGTTATGAACTTGTGTGTCATGTGTGGTCACACGATGAGATTGAGTTGCGGTGGCGAGAGGATGTCACGCAACGAGGTTAAATTGTCGATGGCACGTGGTGCTTGGTAATCAACCGGGTGGTTATGATTTAGATTGGGGCAAGTGGCAAGGCGAGAATGCCAAGGTGGGCCTGATGGGCGGGGGTATGTGGAAGTCTTGCCTCGATCATGTTAAGGACTTAACCTTGCAAGCCTTTGACTGAGTCAATCATGCGACCACATGTCCGATATGGGATGCACCTAGTTGATTAGGGTTCGATATCTTTCCTCCGATACCTCGGGCGACGACACGGAAGTGTATCTCGTGCGGGGAGCGTACTGTCTTTGCGGCTTGGTACCCATCCAACGGTGTTGGCCTGTCCTATACTTCTACCGGCATCGCGTGAGAGGAGTGATAGCGAAGGCAACACCGAGAGGTTCTTTGGTTAAGGTAGAGGTTCTGAAAGACTTTGTCGTGAATTCTCTGCGGTACACCAAAGGAAGTGTCTTGATGGCCGAGCACAAAGAGAATATCACGTCGTGTGGGTAAAGTGCATAACCTCTGCAGAGTGTAAACCTATTCGAATAGCCGTGCTCACGGTATTGAGCAAAGCTCGGAATTACAATCAAGGGTTAGACTTTTGTTAAACAAAACTTATTGGGATGGCGGGATGCCATGGAAAGTGGATTTTGACTTAGGATTGGAAACTTGTTTTACTTGAGAAATGTTGAATCTATCTAATACGCTTATTTGTTTTATGTCTTTCCAATTTATATCTTGTATTAATTTACAAATGTCGCTTTTGCAAAATAGCCATGTTAGCCATTTCTTTGGAATAATCCTTGCATATAGCTATGTTAGAATTGCATTCATGCACGACTTGTTGAGTGCTTTATGTACTCACCCTTGCAACACAAAATCATCGATTGAGGAGAAGACTACAACTTCAAGGAGGAGAAGTTTCACGAGGAGGCGATTATCTAGGAGTTGAACCTTGTCGCTTGCTGTGGTATATTGATGGGATTAAATCGACGTTCTTCTTTCATTCTTGTTTATTTATTTTGAGTTGAAGCCACCAAGGCCTCACAAGTGTAAGTTTGACCTTAAGGTCGTTCAATAGTGCTATATTAATAGATTAAGTCTTTATTTATTATTCCGCTGTGTATGATTGTGATATTTCATCTATGTTGAGACTATGTGCACTAGCGTGATCTGGACTAGTCTTTGAATACACAGAGGGTCCGGATTTGCATATTCGGTCCCGACAGAGGTGGTATCGAGCCATCTTGACCGTAGGTCTTGACCCTAGATAGTTTGGCCGTTCCTTAGAGCTTCAAAGTATTTTCTAAAAGTGAAAATTTAACTTGAAAGAATAATAAGTTCTTGACTTATCTTATTCTTCCATTCTTTCCCCTTTGCTAAAAAAATTATTCATCTTTCCTCACCGGTTTAAATAAAAATCTTACTGCGTTGTTCTAAGTAGTTAACGATGTCTCCCACTTAAGGAGAAAGTATCTGGAGTCTCGTTCTTTGAACCTTAAGATTGTGAAGACAGAATCGTCAAGCTCAAGGAAGGAGGATCGATGCGGTGTTCTGAAACTAGAAGACCCAATTGCTTGAGTATCTAGTTGAGACTCATGTGTGGAGCCACGTCTTCTTAAGCTAGAATGTCGCCCTTATAGACGGTAGTTTTGTGTGTATAGGTTGATTTGGTTGTTCCTTGATTGTTGATTGTGCAGTATGTGTTGCATAGCTCTTAGGCTTATATAAGCAACCATACCAAGTTATTAATATTGTTTGTTTAAGTTGTTGGGTTAAACCTATCTCCCCTGTATTAGGATCATTATTCCTTATCTACGCTATTTCCCTTTTCCCTAACCCTTTGAATCAACCAAGCAGATGGTGCAGTCTGGTGGAACCAGTAAAGTCAGTGGAAGTGGAAATCAACTCAGTGAGAACCCCAATGATGGATCAGTTTTGCAACCGTCAATAAGATAAATATGCAGAGTATCACCTGGAATGAGTTCGTTGATGCTTTTCGCTATTCCTTTGCTTCGACAAGAGATGGTGTCATCATGATAGATTCAGATCAAAATGCTACCTCTGCATCTGATTCAAGATCTAGATGTTGTTCTTTGAAGTGTTGTCACCGACAAGTTAGAAGATCGTGCATGCATTCACAAAGGAGAAATAGGCCATACCACGATGAGCATGCGATCAATTGCTCCATTGTGAAGGAAGTCATCCTTTCGGAGAGTGCTCTATGAACAACATCACATGTTACCTATGTGAAGGTCGAGATCATTGCCCAGCTCAATGTCCCTTGGATCCAATAGTTAATGCAGATGACTCAACGTCGTGACAGAATCTTCGAGCTGCAATTACTCAAGAATTGTCAAAAGAGGTGTAATATCGGTTGTACAGAGACGCCACTTGAAAAACTAAAGATGCACCTCCGATCTTGGTGTCTTCATCAAGAAAGTAGTAAGTGGCAATCGCCAACAACATGTTTCTTATGTGATGAACAAGGTCATTGGTCTAGAGAATGCCCTCCAAGCAACCAGCCCCGAATTACGGAAGAACAATAATGAGCATACATTTATACCCAACAAGGCACAACGATGCAAACGTGTGTGCTACTCTTGTCGAAGGAAGGTCATTATGCTAACGATGTCCACAGAGAAGACAATTATTTTACGCAACCGTGGTTATTCCGTGGTTACTTGATTAAGTACATAACACCAAGAGTGAGTGGTGACACCGTAAGAGAAGTTTGCCTAGAGAACCAGTTGAAGAAAAGACGTCGAGCGAAGACACTACCCCAACGTGAATGCCCAAGGAAGAAAAATTTCCATAAACTCTGTTATACCGCCGAAGCCGGACATTTTGCCAACAATTGCCCTCGGAAGAAAGCAATCATGCGGTTCAAGCCAATCTCAACTCGCCACGACCAAAACCTCGGTGTCGACGCCAATCAAGGAAGCTCGGATCAACGATTTCACCTGAGCGAGTGTCATAACTCATTTGTAAAGTGAGGAGATTAGTAATGAATTCCATCTAAAGATTTCCTTGCAAAAGAAATAAAGTAGAGATGAATGTTTTGTTGGTATGAGAAGTTTGAAATAAAAGCATTAATAGTAAATGAAGATATTGTTCGCAATGGTGGTTCACTTGAAAGTGATATGTGTGCTATAATGGTCAATTCAGCACCATTTAGCGTGGAGCTTGTCTGCCGTAAGATTTGTCATTATTAGAAGGTATTCGGTTATGCTCGATCTAACCTGAATTCAAAATCAAAAGTATTAATGGCAATAAAGGATTTGATATGTCTTTGAGCATTCACTTTACCGATAATGTTCATGTGTATGTTGGCCATAGAGCCCGAATTCACAAATAATGTGATGTAGAGACAAAATTTGTTGATTTAGCATATTGAAGATCAGTACCTTTACTTCAATGGTAATTGAAGCATTAATTCGTTATGGAAAGAATATCTAGCAGATATAGAATTTCCAATGCTACTTGAGAACCAAACCGACAAAGATAGTATCGCATCAACAGATCAACAGAGTGGTATTTTTATCCATGCTTTTGACAAGTCCAATAAGATAAAACTAATTGAATCTTGTAATTCCATGACTCACCATGATGTTAAGAGTTGCCAGATTCATTTCGGTCAATGTCCCTTACTCCGAAGGTCATTGGTAGTGAATTTGCAAGGATCAAGGAATCGTTCAAGACGTTGAATTGCAGAGAAGCAATTATCAATCACCTTGAGTTCCTCGGATCAAGAGCTGTTCTCAAGAACCAACTCAACGAAATGATGTTCAATCTTCACCAAGACCGCAGAATAGCAAGTTGCTTTCGTCATGTGAAGTTGTCTCAAGTCTGAAAGCTTCAAGGTCGAGTCTCCCGAACCAATTCTATAGCCACCTAAATCTCGGGACGAGATTCATTAAGGGGAGGTTTGTAACATCCCAAATTTTCATTTCAAAAATAGGATAAAAAAAAATTATTATTTTTATCGGTTGTTCAAGTTTATTTGTCTCCTCTTTATTTTCGGATTTCTCTAGAGTTCAAAAGAAAAGACTTTTGCCTATTTTTAGAAAAACTTAAAACTATTTCCTAAAAAAAACCCTATTTAAGTTGGAATTAATTGTTTTAAAAAAATATATCACAAGGAACTTCGGTGAATTTTCCCATTATTTGTTAAAATCCTGATTTCAAAATCTTTCCAAAAGTCTCATCAATTAAAATATAGTTTGGAGACAAAATAAAAGATTTGGTTTTGCTAAAACTATCTTATTTAATATAAATAAACCTAAGGGAATTTTTGTGAAATTTTCTATATTTGTCAAATTATATATTTTCTAAAGCCTTTCCGAAAGCTTTAACAAAATAAAAATATATGTGGGCACAAAAATAAAATATTTGGTGGTACCAAAATATTTTATTTGATCTCAAAATGTCCTAATTAAAGTCCCTGAATTGTCTTAGAATTTTTGGGGTTGTTTTAGTATTTTCCAAATTAAAAAGATATTAAAAACAATATAAAAGTATTTACTGTACACAAATAAAATTATTATTTTATGTAATAATATTTTATTTGTGTTACTAAAGCTGTGGGTTACGTTCCAGATTTTTCTCTGATTTGTAAACGGTCGTTTGATATTTATTTCGATTTTATGGGTGATACTTAATAATTCGGATTTAATAATCAGTATCTGCTACAGTAATTCCGGCAGATTTTCAGGCATAACTTCGGCGAGCTCTCCTGGTCACTCCCGATCTTATTTTGATCTGAAATTTTCACCAGAGCTTCCTCTTGCTGTCCTCTACATCCAGTAAAATCAGATTTTCAAAATACCTATCGGAGCACCTCCGGCAACCGATTCTTTCCCCAACTCCGGCGAGCTTTTCCCGTTGATCCATTGCTCCTTTGTAGCTGAAAATTGAACCCTAGACGCCTCTCCTCATTCCCCACATCATACTAAAAGATCAGCATCAGAATCGCAACGGAGATCCCTCGGCAAGCCTTTTTCCCTAACTCCGGTAAGAACTTCGGCGAGCTCTACAGGGCGCTCCCGAACTCCGTTCATCCTCAAATATTTTGTGGAGCACCCCCATGAAGGTTGCAACACCCCTGTGAATCAGTTTTGTAAGATTCCAAACAGAGCACCCCCGGCGACCCTTTTTCTCCTACAATGTCGACGAGCTCTTCCGGTGCGCCGCCATCGCCGGCCGATCTTGGCATCGCGTTCCCCGTCATACCGGTGAGTTTTTATGAAATCCTCTTGCGTCATGTCGTGCCATATGGTCAGATCTATTTCTCCACCAAATTTGGTGCAGTTTCATCCAGGAAATCAAAAGTTATGGCCATTCCAATCTCGAATCTTGCCATCACCCGTTCTCCTTCGTTTTTGCGAGTTCGACCGTGCAATTTTTTCTGTAGACTCCTCTTGATGTCCTCTACACGGTGCTCATCCTAACTCAAGATTTTGTCCACGGTATTGCTGCAGAAAATTCAATCTTCCCCGATCAGACTGCGTACGTACGGCAGAAAACTTCGTCGCGCGTTCCCCGTTGATCCAGAAGGTAAAACTCAGATCCGTTCGCGTCATATCGTGCCAAATGATCCCAGATAGCTCTCTGTAAAATTTGGTTAGGTTTCATCCATTATTTTAATAGTTATGACCGTTTGATCTATTAGCTTTAGCAGCCGTTCATCGGCAGTTTGTGATCTGTCCGTTGGGTTGCTTCCAAATCTGGATATACCGTTGAGTTCGTGTCGCCGCGTTCTACGTGGTGCTCACTTCCCCTCTGCTGTTCCATCCACCGAAAATTTTAATATTCGTTACGGTCGCCTTTTTGCCACCGCCGCGCGTCGTCTTGTGCCGCCAACCATTTTGGTTTGTCGTGGCCATGTCATTGTGTCCAGAAAATCATTATCCCCTGTTTTGCCCACCGTTGAAGTTCATTGATCCCCGGTTGTCGTCAAAGCCATGTTCTAGAATCTACCCGACGTCTTTTGGCCTAGTCCTTCGTGTCGGTGCGCATTTCGGTTCGCCATCTTTGGAAACCTTTAATCGCAGAGCCAACCCTACCATCCTAATCTATGCCAAGTGTATTCATCCTTAAATCGTTTCGCTCAAGCCCGGACTTAACACTTGGTCCAATTCGTCGTTAACGTCCCGCCGTTAACGTCCCGCCGTTAACGTCCCGCCGTTAACGTTCCGTCGTTAACTTCCCGCCGTTAACGTTCTGCCGTTAACGTTCCGTCGGCAACGTTCCGTCGTTAACCTCCCGCCGTTAACGTTCCGCTGCTAACGTTTCTTCGTTAACGTTCTGCCGTTAACGCTTTGCTCTCGCTTCGCTATCATCGCATATGCGCATTCCAGCAAGAGCGTAGCGCGATGTCATTATCCTTTCTATCGTCCTATCGTGATCTAACCCCATTTCTTGTGAGTCTGGCTTTATCTTTCTATCATCTGCAAAGCCGGACCAAAACCTAACTTAAGACCGGTTCGATGGACTGAGTTCATCGTGAGCTACCGGTATTGCGGTTTTCCACGTTGTGTCCACCGTAGTAAGATATTTGTACTGTCTTACTACATATCGTCATCGCCCTGTTATCGTCAAGTCTCTTCTTTGATGTATGACTGAACCCCAGATCGGATCGCACTGAATGTCGATTCCATCGTCCTTGTCTTATCCCTGAAAATCTAATCCGCCATTAACCCAGAATTCATTCGTGGACTTGGTCGATAGACCATTGGCCATATGTCATATCCTGGTGTCATATCTATTCTATTAGTCTATCTTTCTTTTGTTTGACTGTGTATTTGTTTAGTCAACAAAAGTCAACATTGAGCATCAGTTTAGTTCATCATGAACTAACATATCTTTATGGACCCGATCTATAGATCAAGAGCCCATATGTCAATATTTGTCCAATCGAGTTAATTAATCTCAAGGATATCCCTGAATATACTCCGTTTTCCCTAATTATCGATCGTAACCTTCTCGATAATTCTTCCAAAGCTTTGTTCTCTTTCATCCGATCTTGATCAAATCTAAGTTCCTAAATTCAATCCTTCCGTTCAGTACCAATCTAATATTAGATTGGAGTTTATTTGAATTGCTTTTGAGTTTTGTTGTATTTGTGCTTCTTTGTCGTTAGACGTGTCGTTCAGAAGTTACCCGAAGTAGCTGAAGGACGAGGAAGTCGAAGCATTCGATTGAAGAGCCAAAGGTTGAGAAAGCCGAAGATCAATTAAAAAGAGTAAAGAGCAGTTTATAGCAAGTGCCAGGCAAGTTGTGTTTTGATCATGTTGAACCTACGATTACAAAAACTGCTATATTGTTTTACTTTATTGCATATTATTTGACATGTACAAATGTCTTCAATTAAATTTGGGACTTAGCTATTATACCCAATTGCTCTATACCCTACCTTACCATTTGTATACCATGATATATTGTCACCCTAGATTGGTTCATTATAGTTGGTTAGTAATAATAATCAACATGGGATGGTTAGACCGTATTAGTTGCTTAGTCATGCCACGACATCACATGTACTTTAGTCTTTGATAAATAATCTTGACTAATGGAATATGGAACGATATTATGAACTTGTGTGTCATGTGTGGTCACACGATGAGATTGAGTTGCGGTGGCGAGAGGATGTCACGCAACGAGGTTAAATTGCTGATGGCACGTGGTGCTTGGTAATCAACTGGGGTGGTTATGATTTAGATTGGGGCAAGTGGCAAGGGGCGAGAATGCCAAGGTGGGCCCGATGGGCAGGGGGTATGTGGAAGACTTGCCTCGATCATGTTAAGGACTTAACCTTGCAAGCCTTTGACCTGAGTCAATCATGCGACCACATGTCTGATATGGGACAGACCTAGTTGATTAGGGTTCTGATATCTTTCCTCTGATACCTCGGGCGACGATACACTAAGTGTATCAGCATGCGGGAGCGTACTGTCTTTGCGGCTTGGTACCCATCCAACGGTGTTGGCCTGTCCTATACTTCGGCTGGCACTGCGTGAGAGGAGTGATAGCGAAGGCAACACCGGAGAGGTTCTTTGGTTAAGGTAGAGGTTCCTGAAAGACTTTGTCGTGAATTCTCTGCCGGTACACCAAAGGAAGTGTGCTGATGGCCAGGCACAAAGAGAATATCACGTCGTGTGGGTAAAGTGCATAACCTCTGCAGAGTGTAAACCTATTCGAATAGCCGTGCTCACGGTATTGAGCAAAGCTCGGAATTACAAGTCAAGGGTTAGACTTTTGTTAAACAAAACTTATTGGGATGGCGGGATGCCATGGAAAGTGGATTTTGACTTAGGATTGGAAACTTGTTTTACTTGAGAAATGTTGAATCTATCTAATACAGTTTATTTGTTTTATTGTCTTTCCAATTTATATATTGTATTAATTTACAAATCTGCTTTTTGCAAAATAGCCATGTTAGCCATTTCTTTGGAATAATCCTTGCATATAGCTATGTTAGAATTGCATTACATGCACGACTTGTTGAGTGCTTTATGTACTCACCCTTGCAACACAAAATCATCAGTTGAGGAGAAGACTACAACTTCAAGGAGGAGAAGTTTCACGAGGAGGCGATTATCTAGGAGTTGAACCTTGTCGCTTGCTGTGGTATATTGATGGGATTAAATCGACGTTCTTCTTTCCGCTGCTGTTTATTTATTTTGAGTTGAAGCCACCAAGGCCTCACAAGTGTAAGTTTGACCTTAAGGTCGTTCAATAGTTCTATATTAATAGACTAAGTCTTTATTTATTATTCCGCTGTGTATGATTGGGATATTTCATCTATGTTGAGACTGTGTGCACTAGCGTGATCCTGGACTAGTGCTGAATACACAGAGGGTCCGGATTTGCATATTCGGGTCCCGACAACGGTGCAACTAGGTGGCTCATATTTGCTTGGGTGAGGGCTATCTGGTTAATACTCCGTGCACGGGACTTTTGGGTGACAGTGATCATACATTTAAGTGGAGTATGGGTGTCACCTCTGAGTCCAACGCACGAGCGAGGATCGATTCGTATCTCCGGGTGCCCACAAGAGGTGGTATCAGAGCCCATACGACTGTAGGAAAAGCCTTGGTTAGCATGGTTGTTAGTTAAGGACAAAGTTTTCTCTCAGAAGATTAGTTTGGTTATAAAAGCTTTTTTGTGAAAAAGTAGAATGCTATTCTTACCCCTTCCATAGATTTTCCTTCTGGTCTACCTTTCAAAAGGATTTTGAGCTCATCTCAAACTTCAAAAATTGGTTTCCTGGAAAACAACATCATGAAACTTTGCTCTACTCCTTTTGCTCTTCAAATTGATCAAAACCGATTTTCAAAGTTATGAATGATAATTTTTGAACTCTAAAATTTGCTAGGAACATCATGAGGCTCTCTAACCTTACCTTGTTCTGAACCATCTCCATGGGGATGAAAAATTTCAAAACCTCACCTTGTATCAAAAGCTAGATAGGCCGCAAGTCAATAAAAGGTTAAGGGAATCTAGGCTATTGATTGTTCGACTTAGATACATAGAAAATTTCACTAAAATTTTGGAATGGGTCAATAATGGATCAAGACTAAGCTCGTAGGATTTCGTGAAGTTCCGACCTAAGGAACGAGAGTTAGAACCTTAAAAGGGGGTAGTGCACGTAGGACAACCATTCTAGATAGAACCCTGTTTCTATAATTTTGTAGGTAAATCTGTAGTACAAAAATTTCGAAAATTTTTCCATGGGTTTATAGCTCTTCTAGGAAACTACATAAAATTTTTCGCAATTTTATCTGCTATTTGCCAGTACCTAAAAATTCTAGGAACCAACTGGACAGAACCTTTAGCATCACATGTTTTCTATTTTAGCACCTCTCTCAGGCAATCTTTGATTATTGTGTTGCTGTGCCCAAGTTGTAACAAACGCTATCCCATTAAGATGGTGTGTGTGTGCAGCTTGTGCTCATGTATTTTAATAAAAATATTCTGAGTTTCCTAAAACATGTTTAAAAAGGAAGTGTATAGAGTGTAAGTTAACTCTTCCCTACTTTAGTTTCAAATTTATACTTTCTCTTGTATTTTGATTCACTATCTCTATTATTCTTTCCACCTATGGTTCCAAATTCTGTAACCTTTTCAGAATTTGCTCATGACACGAATGCCCAATTTGAATCAAACATCTTCATTCTCAAAGTTGCATATGTAACATATCTTCGAAGTGATCTCATCAACAACCGTGTAGCTGTCCAAATTTATCATTATACATGTATACTCTCCTTGAAGTGAATTTTCTGTCTTTATCCAGATCATTCTAGTTATTATGCATTCTAACTTCCATCTCAATCACTGTGACGTATCGCATACCTTTCCCCAAGTTAAATCATTCTAAATAGTTGTGGATCTATGTTATCCTCCTATTTACATCTACTCCCATAAAAGAATGTAAATCTCACTATCGTACCCTAATTATCAAGTGCATCTCATTGCAAGGCAAATATCATCCTTGTGTCATGAATAATGCTCTTCATTCTTCTCATATCGATTTATCTACGATCTCTAATCTTGGTCAATCTCTTCGAAGCTATGCAAGTGTGAGTTCCTGTTTATCGTTATATCATCGATCTACTATCAATCATTAAATCGATCCTTATGTCTATGAATCCTCAAGTCTGTATCTATTTCTATGAATCATCAAATCGATCATTATGCCCATGAATCATCAGATGAAAAAGTATCGATCTATCTCCAATATCGATCTATCATCAAATTTATCTCTGTGAGATCTAACTAACTCATATTTCTACTAACTTTCTAAATCAAGATCTCAATGTTTATTCCCTTTCCGAAATCTACTCGGTATCGTCCTAAAATCCCGATCTTGAGAACTATATATCACTTAGCAACTCGGGTACTTTCTAACAATGTCCATGAAATCAAGTGTTATCCTCCAATCTCCCTACTGGCATGCTAACTTATCATTGATGCCATTATTATCTCGGGATAAACGTGATCTATAATAACTGCAACCAAGTTCCTTCAAGTTTCTTCGAAAATCTTTTTTAGACCTCATCTAACAAACCTTGGAAATATAATTCATGACCCTGCATGGTTCTCATCTCCTTTCGGGTCATTCGTAATCCTTGATGTCCTATGTACTCCTCATGATGTACCTATGCAATAAAACTAACCTTATCTATTTTACAAATTCTTTTATTGCCATTTTGAAAAAAAAATCCCTGCACATTAGTTGCGAGAGGAATAAGGGAAAAGAGAGCGGCAATGACGGTATTGACTAGTAGTGTTTGCACGTCAACGACAAAACGACCATAGTTGCCTTGACTTCGCATGAGCTAGCTGCAAGTGACACCTTAAGGACAAAGAGAGGGCTCTCAATATGTTTCCGCATTAGAGGCAACACCATTAGACCAAATACGCTAGGTTTGTAACTAAAAAGTAACTACCAACCTCCTGTGTGTTGGTTTTGAATATGTGATCTTTTTGTACTTTGGAGTTCTATCGTGAGATCTTTCTGTACTGTTTGTCGGGTTACTCTCATAAACACTAAACCCTCGGGTTGAGTATTTACGATGTGCCAACCCTATTTAATAAGAAACTGACGAATACTCATACCAGGGGTACCCCAACGGCCCAGGGTAACAAGCAGGCCACCTCAAGCCCATTACCGACCAAAGGACACCCCTCCCCGACCGATCAGGACTAGCGTCCCCGACCAAGTAAGGCTCCCGACCCCCGCGGCGGGTCGGGATCCTCCGACTCTGACCAAATTAAGGCAACCTCCGCCAAGGGCCACGTGTCAAAGCCTCCGCCAGTCTACGACCATGTGCCCCGCGGACGGGGACAATCGAAGTGATTGTACAGGAGCAGGTGGCTCTTTCCTAAGATGGCATAAATGGCTGCTGAAGTCAAGCTTCCAGTCCCATCAACCAGTCACGTACAATACGAAGGCACGCTCCCTCCCGAGGCAGTACCAACGTTACGCACTACAACGTCAATCATCGTCAGGTTCACAAAAGGCAGGTGCACCATTTCCCGACGCAGCAGCTAACTGCCCTGCCCACCAGGACTACCAACCCAGCGTGGGCAAACCGGGCGATGACCCATCACCGAAGCAATTTCCCTCTCCCAATTTCCATGTAACCTGCCCCCTCCGGCTGTATAAAGGGAGGCAAGGGCCTCTGGGAGAAGGGAGTGGAGCAAGAAGAAGCGAGTAAAGTAGAGTCTCCCCTTCTCGCTAGGTCTTTGCGAACACTCTTGTGCTCAAACTCTCTACTCTCATTTGTAAAACGTTGTGCAGCCATCTGCACCTAAGGCAATACAACACCACCGAACGAACTGGAGTAGGGACATTCGGCCCGAACCAGTATACACCTTGGGCTCTCGAGTCTAACCATTCAGGGATAGGGAACGCGTGGCCCCTTTGACTTACAAATTTACTTGCTGGTGCTCGAAACGCCGACAGAAACCTTAATTAAGAAAATTTTAAGGAACGAAACATTGCCTTGTAACCCAATAGGATCTAATCTAAGTGACCCTATATTGTTGCAGGATGGCTGCGACACGATCCACCCATATACCTACCTGGAGTAATGAGACATGATATTCATAGCTTTCGCAAATTGACCTTCTTGCCCTACCTCAACCCAATTCTTGAGTATCTCTGCCCTGCTCTCAATCTAAACCTTTACCTCCCACCGTACTTAAGAGGTCAGCCTAGAATGGTATTTATTCGCAATAGACCTAAACAATCCTCGTTGAACCATATATATTGTTCGTTGTATTTGAATACCCGCCTCGACATCAACATCCCTCGCAGACGGCACTCTCGTGAGTGCAACATGGCTCCAGCTCCAACACGGAGCGAACCCCCCGCAGACGGCACTCTCGTGAGTGCAACATGGCGGGCACGGTCAATCTGACCGTAACCCCCGCGGCTACGGGGGCTCCCATCCAACGCACTGAGGCGCAGGAGGAGGAATACCAGCGCGAACGCGCTGAGCGCGCTCAAGCTCGCCGCGCTGAGTTTCTCCGGCAGTGTAAAGAGCTGGAGGATCGAAGGGCCGAGCTCGATAAGCACCAGGTCGACCTGGAGCAGGATGAGCCCGAGCCCCCACTGTTACTTGGCGGCGCGCGGGGGCGCGCACGTCAGGTGTGCCACAAGCTGGTGGTGGAATCTGATGGCCCTCGCCTTCCCCTCGCAAGCGGAGCGTGGTTGCGGTGCGATCTTTGCTCGAGGCCTTCCCGAGCCGGATGACCCGGAGGCCAAAGGCACGTACTAGAATCTCCCGGGGCTGGTGGAGCGTGCTGCTGTACAGCACATGCAAGCCTCCGGCCCTCACCATTCTGGCGCCACCTCTGGGCGTCGAACCCGCACCACCCCTCAGGCCCGGCTGGGTCCGTCAAAGGTGGCGGCACATCAAGAACAACCCTAGGCCTCGCGCACCCCGGTGCGCCAGCACCTCAGAGACAACTACGACGTCCGCGCCACCCTCGAGGCGCGAAGAAAAGCGGTGGACGAAGCCGCCCACTCGCGTGTTGCGGACAGCGGACGCCGCCACAATCGCAGCCCAAGCCCCGATGGTCCGGGACCACGGGCCTTCTGCCAGGGAATTCGCCATGTGGATTTCCCTGCCAGGTTCAGGGCACCAACCAACATAGCCAAATACACTGGGGCTACGAACCCCGGCGTATGGCGGGAGGAGAGATGGATGTCCTCTTCATCATTCAATAACTCCCTATCTACCTCGCGAACTCGTCTCGAGCTTGGCTCGAGTACTTGCCCGCAAAAACCATCAGGAACTGGGCCGACCTGAAGACCCTTTTTGTCGGTAACTTCCAGGGCACTTATAAGCGCCATGGAAACTCCTGGGACCTGAAGAGCTGCAAGCAGCAGCCGGGAGAAACTGTCTGGGATTACATCCGGCGATTCTCCCGTCAATGCAACGAGCTCCCCGACATCTCCGACGCCGACGTCGTGGGGACGTTCATTTACGGCACCTCCTGCAAGGCCTTGGTACACAAAATGGGCTGCGTCAAGCCCAGAACCACCAAGGACCTTCTGGACATCGCCACCAACCACGCCTCTGGCGAGGAGGCTGTGGGGGCCATCTTCGAAGATGGCAAGACTAAGCAAGAACCCAGGGTCCGAGCCGGGTCCCCTTCCGACCGCTCCGACAAACGGAAGCGGCACGGAAAGCAGGTCCGCGAGGCACAAGTGGTCGCAGTCGTCGATCGCCCTACCAAGCAGCAGGCGCGACCGGCCGTTGTTCCCGACCACTTCGAAAAATTGATGGACAGCCCGTGCCCACACCACGGATTCCCCGTCAAACACAAGTACCGAGACTGCGAGGTCCTAAGGCGTTTCCTCTCCGGCGCACCCACGACGCTGCGGGGCAAAGGAAAGAAGCCAGCCCCGGCCCCACGGGCCGCGGAGAAGATGGCAAACGACGAGTTCCCAGAACCCGATGGCTGCCTCATGATCTTTGGCAGACCAGCATGCTACGCCGACAAGCGTCGGCTCAAGCTCGCCTACCGCGAGGTTCATACCACCACACCAGCCGTCCCCCAATATCTTCGGTGGTTGGAGTCCCCGATCACCTTCGATCGGACTGACCACCCCGACAACGTCCCGCAGCCGGGGAGATACCCGCTTGTGGTCGACCCCATTGTGGGGAAGAAGCGCCTCACAAAGGTGCTAATGGACGGTGGCAGTGGTCTCAACATCCTTTATGTTGAGACGCTCGACGCCATGGGGGTCCCCCGCTCGGGTCTCCGACCGAGCAAGGCACCTTTCCACGGCGTCATCCCTGGCCAGCAGGCCCAACCGCTCAAGCAGGTCGACCTGCCCGTCACCTTTGGAGGACCGGAAAATTTCCGCACCGAGACCCTCACCTTCGAGGTCATGGATTTTCCCGGATCCTACCACGCCATCCTGGGGAGGCCGTGCTATGCCAAGTTCATGGCGGTCCCCAGCTACACCTATCTCAAGCTGAAGATGCCCGGGCCGCGAGGAGTCATCACCGTGGCTTCGTCCTTCCAGCTTGCTTACAACTGCGAGCGAAGCAGTTGCGAGCTAGCATCGGCGGTCATCGCGTCCGCCGAGCTCGCCAACCTTCGGATGGAAGCCTCCGAGTCCGCCCCTGAGTCCAACAAGTCGGGGGCGGGATCTTTCAAGTCCGCTGAGGACACGAAGAAGGTTGCGGTCGATCCCGGTGATCTGACCAAGACCGTGCGGGTTGGAGCCACGCTCCCCGCCAAATAGGAAAGCGCGCTCGTCGACTTCCTCCGCGCCAATAACGATGTCTTTGCATGGAAGTCCTCCGACATGCCAGGAATTCCCAGGGAGGTCATCGAGCACTCCTTGAGCATCCGACCGGGCTCAAAGCCGGTCGCCCAACGCCTGCGCCGCTTCGACAAAGAGAAGCGCAGGATCATAGGGGAGGAAATTGCCAAGCTTTTGGCTGCAGGGTTTGTAAAAGAGGTGCGCCACCCCGAATGGCTCGCCAACTCTGTACCTGTAAAGAAGAAGAGTGGGCAATGGAGAATATGCATTGACTATACGAGTCTCAACAAGGCGTGTCCCAAGGACCCGTTCCCCTTGCCCCGCATCGACCAAGTCATAGACTCCACCGCAGGGTGCGAGTCCCTCTCCTTTCTGGATGCCTACTCGGGCTATCACCAGATAGCGCTGAAGGAGTCTGACCAGCTCGCGACCTCCTTCATCACTCTGTTTGGCTCGTTTTGCTACGTAACAATGCCGTTCGGTCTAAAAAACGCGGGCGCTACATACCAGCGATGTATGCAAACGTGTTTCAACGACCAGATCGGCCGCAACATTGAGGCGTACGTCGACGACATCGTCGTGAAGACCAAGAAGGCCGACGACCTCATTGCTGACCTAGGAGAGACTTTCAGGAACCTTCGGCGATTCTACATAAAGCTCAACCCCGAGAAGTGCGTCTTCGGGGTCCCCAGGGGGAAACTCCTCGGCTTCATCGTCTCCGAGCGCGGCATCGAGGCCAATCCGGAGAAGATCTCGGTGATCGCAAGGATGGGCCCGGTTGGCAACCTCAAAGGGGTCCAGAGGCTAACCGGATGCCTTGCAGCCTTGAGCCGTTTCGTGTCTCGCCTTGGCGAGCGCGGAATGCCGCTCTACAGGCTGCTCAAGAAATCCGATCGCTTCAGCTGGACCCAGGAGGCTCAGGAGGCCCTCACCCGCTTGAAGGCCTTCTTGTCCTCACCCCTAGTCCTGGTTGCCCCGGCACCAGGCGAACCGCTGCTCCTCTACATCCCAGCCACTGCCCAAGTCATCAGTGCGGCCCCCGTGTTGGAACGAGCGGAAGAAGGCCGTGAACTCAAGGTACAACGGCCAGTCTACTTCATCAGCGAGGTGCTTTTCGAGTCCAAGGCTCGATACCCACAGGTGCAGAAGCTGCTCTACGCAGTGCTCATCGCAAAAAGGAAGCTGGTCCATTACTTCGACCATCACCCCATCACCGTGGTGACCACATCGCCACTCGGCGAGATCGTCCACAACCGCGACGCCTCAGGAAGGATAGCCAAGTGGGAGCTCGAGCTTAATGGTCATGGCGTATCATACGTTCCTCGAACGGCGGTCAAGTCATAGGCCCTGGCCGACTTCGTCGCCGAGTGGACCGAAGCCCAGGCGCCACCGGCGCTCGAAGACCCCGAGTACTGGACGATGTACTTCGATGGGTCCTACACCAAGAATGGCGCGGACGCAGGAGTTGTTATTGTTTCCCCGCTCGGGAACATACTTCAATACGTGATCAGGCTGCTCTTCGATGCGACCAACAACATCACCGAGTACGAGGCTCTCGTCAACGGTCTCCGGATCGCTGCCGACCTCGGCGCTCGCCGACTCTACGTCCACAGGGACTCCAAGCTTGTCGTCGACCAGGTCATGAAGGCTGCGGAGCCCCGAGACACCCGGATGGCCGCGTACTGTCGAGAAGCGCGCAAGCTCGAGGAACGATTCAAGGGTTTCAAGCTCCACCATAGCTACAGACGCTACAACGGTGAGGCCGATTACCTAGCCAATCTTGCCTCCGTGAGAGCGATCCCCACAGGATCTTCGTCTGCGACCTTCACGCCTTCGTCGAATGGACCGGTGGATCGAGCGGTCTTCCGACCCACCGGGCGCGGCTACCCCGATCACCGTACGGTCGGGTGTAGATCGGCCGGTCGGACCGCGGCGTGTTAACGATCAATCCGATCGAGGAAGCCCTTCATCGACCGTCGGCGGACGGTCGCTTCCTTTGAGCCGATCGAGGCCCGCGCCTCACCGTCGGCGAATCCTTCGCCGTCTGGTCGGGCGGACCTTTACAAAGGAGTCCTCCGAGTCCTCCGAGGTGCATCTGGCCGACCAAGGGAAACATTTCTTTGCCGATATCCATGGCGGGGTCTGCGGTCACCATGCCGCGCCTCGATCCCTGGTAGGAAAAGCCTTTTGACAAGGTTTCTACTGGCCGACCGCCGCGTCTGACGCCGAGCAGATTGTACACACCTGTGAAGGATGCCAATTCTTCGCCTGGCAGACACATCTGCCAGCTCAAGCCTTACAGAAGATTCCCATCACATGGCCGTTCGCAGTATGAGGACTCGATCTGGTCGGGCCCTTCAAGAAAGCGCCCAGGGGCTTTACTCATCTCCTTGTCGCGGTGGACAAGTTCACTAAGTGGATAGAGGCCAAGCCGGTTGTGAGCATCACATCGATGCAGGCAGCCACCTTCTTCCGCGACATCGTCTTTCGGTTTGGAGTCGCTAACTCTATCATCATCGACAACGGGACGCAGTTCACAGGGAAGGAATTCCTCAAGTTCTGCGATGACTTCAACATCCGCGTCGATTGGGCAGCCGTGGCCCATCCGCGGACTAACGGCCAGGTCGAACGCGCGAACGGTATGATCCTCCAAGGGCTCAAGCCGCGGATCTTCAGTCGACTGAAGCATTTCGCGGGGCGATGGGTGGCCGAGCTACCCCCCGTCCTCTGGAGCCTGCGGACCACGCCAACTCGGGCGACCGGGTTTACACCGTTCTTCATGGTGTTCGGTGCTGAAGCTGTCCTGCCAACCGACCTGGAATACGGCGCCCCAAGACTACAAGCCTTCGACGAGGCTCGGGGGCTCGCCTCGCAACAAGACGCCATCGACCAGCTCGGCGAGGCGCACGATGTGGCCATTCTGCGATCGGCCAAATATCAACAAGCTCTGCGACGTTACCACAGCCGTCAGGTTCGAGGGCGATCCTTCAGCGCCGGCGACCTGGTCCTGCGCCGGGTCCAGACCAGCAAAGACAGGCACAAGCTCTCGCCGCCCTGGGAAGGCCCCTTCACCGTCGTGGAGGTTCTTCGACCCGGCACCTTTCGACTCAAGGACGCGGATGGTCACGTCCTTCCCAATGCATGGAACATAGAAAAGTTAAGGCGATTCTATCCCTAAGTTCTTTTCTTATTTCTTGCATCGTCTTTACCCTTCCTTCCGAGCACCCGGTCGCTGTGCGATGCTCAGGGGCTGCCTGTTGGCGCCCCCCGTTCAGAGCCGCTTCCGGTCCACACTCATCGGGTAGGTGACCCGATCGACCACAAGGTCCTTCCTGAGCGGTAACCCCCTCGACCCAAGTGCTACGGCCTACGCCCCAGCGGCTATGGTTGCGAAGTAGCACTTCACGGAAGAAGGAAGTGCCCAAGCGGTGCGGCCCTTGGTCGGTCGGGAACACTCCTCTCCCGCGTAAACAATGCTAACTCACGCGCTCATGCGGGTCGGTGACCCGACTGGCCACGAGGTCCTTCCCGAGTGGTAACCCTCTCGACCCAAGGACTACGGCCTACGCCCCAGCGGCTATGGTTGCGAAGTAGCACTTAGCGGAAGAAGGAAGTGCCCGAGCGGAGCGATCTTTGGCCGGTCGGAAACACTCCTATCCCTCACAAGTGCGTGAGAATGCTGCGCAGCCAAAGTTCCCATCCTTTTTGCCCTTCCAAAAAATGACCTGACTTACGCAAAAGTGACCCCAGCGGTCCTTAGGCTATGGCCGGTCAAGCGCGCACCATAACATAAACGAGGGCAAGAGGCTTGATGGAACTTGCTGAGTCTTAAGATTATTTACGAACAATAGTCTTTACAATAAAAGGGGGATGTATCTAACTTCTCCTTATTCTTATTGGAGGGCACTCCGCGGCGAGATGTGGCTGGCAATCTCTCGAGCGTGCGACTCGACTAGGAGCTCGAGCCTGTCGATCTCGTCGTCGGTCCGATTCCCAGCGACACCGCTGCTCACCACCGTGAGGTCGATGCCGTCGTAATGGGAGATGGTGTTGACCAACGCCGGGGAAGCCCCGAGTGCGGCGCCCACGATCATCGTGCTCTCGATGTGCCCCGGCACTCGAGCCAGCAAGGTGGCAAGCGCGCTCGGACCCGCCACGGTTCCAAGAACCCGGTCGCAGACATCTTGGCCGACCCCGCGAAGGGCCTCCAGCTCTGCGGCCAGCACGGCTCGGCCACCCTCGGTTTCCTTCAGCGCCGCCTGCGCCACGTCCCGCGCCGTGACCGCCACATCACGGGCCTGTAGGGCGTCCTTCCGCGCCTCCACGGCGCCACCAAGGTTCTTCTGCAACTCTGCAGATCGGGGTCGAGTCATAAAACGCGCCCCGCAAACTGCTGATACAAAATCGACGTAAGAATTAGAGCTCTTACCGCTCGCAGAGCTCTCCAAGTCGCGGAGACTGGCCACCGACTTGGCCAGATCTCGCTGGGCGGCGTCGCGCTCGCGTCGCGCTAGCTCGGCACCCTCTCGAGCCTGGTCCAACTCAACCTGAAGGTTGGCCGCCTCCGACCGCGCGGTCGCCTCCCCGGCCACAGCCCGGTCCTTGGCGTCGCTCGCCCCAGCCAAGAGGGATTCGAGCTCTGCCACCTGCGCGGCCAAAGACTGGCTCGTCTGGCGCTCCTTGAGCAAGGCCCGACCGGACTGAGCCAGCTCCTGGCGGGCTTCCTTCGCTGCCTTTTGCTCACGGCCCAGGGCCTCCCGGGCGTTGCGCAACTCAGGGCCAAGCCGGTCACGAGCCCCTTCGATGGCTAATTTATAGCCGTGCACACCCATGATGAACCGCGACTTGTCCCCCGAGCGGGCACGCAAGCGCTACAAGGCGCAACACTCCGTTAGCTCAAGACGAATCTGCCGAAAGTTATGAGAGCCAGGCCCCGACGACTTACCAAGCTAACCGGAAGAATCTTTTCGACAACCGCGTCCAGCGCCTTGCCGGAGCTCTCAAAGGCGCGACCCACCTCCTCCTGGATCCGCTTGGTCTCGGCTGCGGCGCACTTAATGCTGTCCCGGAGGATAGCCCATTCGCGGCCCTCCGCCGGGTCGTCCATCGAGATGGTCGGCCCGCCGGATTGGCCGCCCACCGACCAAGTTAGCGTCAGCGGGGGCGGCAGATCCGAGCCGCTTGGGCCGGCCCCAGCGGCTTGCACCAGGGGGAGGCCACTCGGCACCTCCCCCTGCGACTCCGGGAGGATCGGCTCGGACTCTTGGATCGCCTCCTCCGGCTGGTCCCCGGGCGGCGGAGTCACCACTGCTTCGGGAAGCCGGGCCGCATCTGCCGGCGGGCTCCCTGGCGGCGGCGGCGACAATTCCACCTGACCTCCCTCGACCGAGGGAGGAAGATCCGGCTCGCCGAGGACGGTCGGAGCCGTCTAGCCCTCTGCCCCGGCCGCCGGCCCGGGAACCATCGTCTGCTCCATCGGCAGCTCCGACGCTGCCGCTCGTGGAACTTCGTCCCCGGTCGGACTGACCAGGGCCTCCCCGACCTACGCTCCGCCTTCCTCGATCGGTTGCGCTAATGGTATGCTCGGCAGATTTCGGCAGATTTCGGCAGAAAGAAAGCTACTCTCAAATTACCAGGTTCGGCAGATTTCGGGCCGAAAATGGCTCGGTGGTCGCTCACCTCGATCGCGATCCGCCCGTAACGGCGGATACCCGCGCCCGGACCTCTGACGAGGGGAGTTCCTCCGCCATCATCCTCGCCGGGTCGATCGGCCCCTCAAATTTGAACATGGGGAAAGGCCGATCCATGAGAGGTCAGCGCGATCTTCATGAACGCAGCGCAATAACGCGTCGCCAAGAAGGCCCCACTTCTTCTGGGCCTTGATCTGGTCCGTTACCACCTCCACCCGGTTCCTTTCCTTCCGCTCGGTGCCCCAGCCCCACGAGGGCTTCATCTCCGGGAGCCGACCGGAGTAGCCGGGAGCGCTGTCCCCCGAGTTCTTGGCATAAAGCCACTCGGAGTGCCACCCCCTGTTGGACGAGGGTAGCTTCACGTCAACATAATCGGCTGCGCGCCCCGTGCGCAGCTGGAAAGCCACACCCCCAACAGGCACCGATTCGTCCGAGGTTTTGTCTTTCCTCGGTCGGACCTGGAAGAAATGCCTCCAGAAAGCCCAATGGGGCTCGATCCCCAGAAAGCTTCACAGAGCATGATGAAGATAGCGATATGAAGGACCCCGTTGGGGTTAAGGTGGTGCACCTCCACCTCGTAATGAAGAAGAAGCCCGCGCACGAACGGGTGCAGCGGGAGCCCAAACCCGCGCTCGTAAAAAGAGGCGGGTACAACGACCTCGCTGACCCCTGGCGTGGGGAAGGCGGCCCCAGACGGCACTCTCCACCCTGAGACCTCTTGCGGAGGCAAAAACCCTTTCTTCACCAGCCCGAGCGCACGGCTGGCCTAGATGGAGCACGCTGGCCATGACATCTCTGAGAGAATGGGGAGAAGGTGAGAAAGGGAGAAGTTGGAGTTTTTTCTTTCTCTTGCTCTCGCGGTCTTTCTTCTTGTCTCAGGCAAGCGCAGGAAGATGAGGAAGCAAAGGCGAGAGGTTTGCTCGAGCACCCCCTCACCCTATTTATAAGGGCCAAGCGGGCGCCAGCCGAACAGACGCCTCCTCGAACGAAATGTCGCACACATCCTCGTCCGCAATGCTAACTGCCGAGCGAAGCGCTCGACCAAGCGGGCGCCACCGACGAGCGCCCCTCGAACGGCGCCGCAAGACGCCCTCGTCTGCCGTGTCGGGCACCAGGTAATGCCCAGTTTCCAATTCCACTCTGCATTTAATCCTGACAAGACAACAGGAGCCGTAAAGACATCGCCTCGGGCCGCGTGTCCTGAGACCTCTCGGACTCCGTCTTTAGGCCAGGACGGTTGCCCCGGGGCGCGTGGGAGAGGCCCGCTGGGCCGCTGCGGTCCCAAAACGGCAAGAGCTCGATGGCTCACGCCGGGGGCCCAGCCGAAAGCTGTGGGTTCTAAAGGCCTATCCCACCAGATGGACATAAGGCCGCCCAGCGAAATTCGAGCAAGGGGCGAGTATGAGGTGAGCCCCCAGTGGGCCCTTGATTAGGTCGGTTGACGACCCGATCGCCTCAACTCGTGTCCGAGACCATACTTCACACTCTCCCGGGAGCTCATCGATGGACGACGGCCACCGTGTCTCGTTCGTGACGCGACCAGGTCCGATACGGATCGAGTAAAGAAAGGTTTTATGGGTCGCCCACGCCGGCCCGACACTTACTCGGGACCGTCCCGCTCGGAAGGGTCCCCTAGGAGGGACCTCCCAGACCCACTCGACCACCCGCTATTAGCTCCACGAGCACGGCGTTCAAACCAACGCGTAAACGCTGCCGCCGCTCACCCTCCGTGTCTCACACCTGCGGACGGGGTATACATGTGGGATAGACGGCGGCCACTCCTCTCGCAGCTACCCTCGCCGGACGAGGACTCAGGTCGAGCACTCGGACACCCGAACCTCACGAAGAGGCATCCGGTCGTCCCTGCCGACCAAGGCACGGTCTAACTACGACGTTAAACGAGCACTCGAATACCTGAACCTCACGAAGAGGCATCCGGTCGTCCTTGCCGACCAAGGCACGGTCTAGCTACGACGTTAAACGAGCACTCGGGTACCCGAACCTCACGAAGAGGCATCCGGTCGTCCCTGCCGACCAAGGCACGGTGTAGCTACGATGTTAAACGAGCACTTGGGTACCCGAACCTCACGAAGAGGCATCCAGTCGTCCATGCCGACCAAGGCACGGTCTAGCTACGACGTTAAACGAGCACTCAGGTACCCGAACCTCACGAAGAGGCATCCGGTCGTCCCTGCCGACCAAGGCACGGTCTAGCTACGACGTTAAACGAGCACTCGGACACCCGAACCTCACAAAGAGGCATCCGGCCGCCCCCGCCACCAAGGCACGCCTAGCTACGACGTTAAACGAGCACTCGAACACCCGAACCTCACGAAGAGGCATCCGGTCATCCCTGCAGACCAAGGCACGGTCTAGCTACGACCTTAAACGAGCACTCGGACACCCGAACCTCACGAAGAGGCATCCGGTCATCCCTGCCGACCAAGGCACGGTCTAGTTACGACGTTAAACGAGCACTTGGGTACCCGAACCTCACGAAGAGGCATCCGGTCGTCCCTGCCGACCAAGGCACGGTCTAGCTACGAAGTTAAACGAGCACTTGGGTACCCGAACCTCACGAAGAGGCATCCAGCCGTCCCTACCGACTAAGGCACGGTCTAGCTACAACGTTAAACGAGCACTCGGACACCCGAACCTCACGAAGAGGCATCCGGTCGTCCCTGCCGATCAAGGCACGGTCTTGCTACGACGTTAAACGAGCACTCGGACACCCGAACCTCACGAAGAGGCATCTGGTCGCCCCTGCCGACCAAGGCACGGTCTAGCTACGACGTTAAACAAGCACTCGGACACCCGAACCTCCCGAAGAGGCATCTGATCGTCCCTGCCGGCCAAGGCACATTCTAGCTACGACGTTCTGGTGGTTACCCAGGAAAGAGCGATCACTTACTGATTGCCCGTTCTCGAGGGCCGGGTTAATCGAAAAGAGCGCCAGAGACAAACTCATCACAACAATATTTGTAAAGGAAAAGGAGATTTCGTTATAGGCCAACAGGTTCAAACTTTACACAATGTTACATGAAGCGCCCGGCAGGCTCAAAAGCTACGCAGAGCTACAAGATATGGTGGAGCTATTTCTGCACCAAGTATCATATCTTGAGCATCAATGCGGCGTCAGTGCACTCACCGACGGCGACACACTTCTGAGTACAATGAGCCACCCACTGCGGCCGATCGCAATCGCCGGTTTTGTGCCGCCAGATCGGCAATACCGACGCTTCGCGCCATCGCCTCCAAGAGGGCCCTCCTTACCACCTTGAGCTTTGGAACAGCCTCGAGCAGCGCGTCGATGGCGGCGATACCTCGGGCTACGGTTTCGTCCTCCTCCCTGAGCTCGGCCATCGCCTGATCGCACTCAGCCCATAACTCGGCCATGAGATTTTCTTCGTCTACCTCGACATCATCGCCAAAGCTGAAGATCAGTGGATGCCTCGAAGCCATTTCGAGGATTACGAAAGAGGACTTTGGTCTGAGGGACAATTGTTCTGGTAAACGGTGGTACCCTTATATACCCAGACGGAGGGAGATCAAACGTCTTCAAAGTAAATGCGAGCACAGGAAAACGAAGCGCCCTTCACCAGAACCCGAGGCAGCCAAGAAGGCGTACGGTCAAGGCGCGTCAAGCCATACGCGGCGCGCGCAGCGAAGCAATTAAAAGCTTCCGGCGGTTCGAATGCCCCCGACCAGGCTCTGGGGCAGCCGTCGGATGCGTTGGGGCACACTTGGTGGAAACCCGCCGACCCAGTCGGTCGGACCAACCAGTCGGGCCCGGTTACCTTATCTGGCGAACTCGCTCGGGGGTTCGGGGGCTACTGACGAATACTCATACCAGGGGTACCCCAACAGCCTAGGGTAACAAGCAGGCCACCTCAAGCCCATTACCGACCAAAGGACGCCCCTCCCCGACCGATCAGGACTAGCGTCCCTGACCAAGGAAGGCTCCCGACCCCCGCGGCGGGTCGGGATCCTCCGACTCCGACCAAATTAAGGCAACCTCCGCCAAGGGCCACGTGTCAAAGCCTCCGCGGTCTACGGCCACGCGTGCCCGCGGACGGGACAATCGGCGATTGTACAGAGCAGTGGCTCTTTCCCAAGATGGCATAAATGGCTGCTGAAGTCAAGCTTCTAGTCCCATCAACCAGTCACGTACAATACGAAGGCACGCTCCCTCCCGAGGCAGTACCAACGTTACTCACTGCAACGTCAATCATCGTTAGGTTCACAAAAGGCAAAGCGCCATTTTCCTCGCAGAAGTTTAATCGCCTCGCCCACCAGACTACCGACCCAGCAGGCAAACCGGGCGACGACCCATCATCAAGCAATTTCCCTCTACCAACTTCCCATGTAACCTGCCCCCTCCGGCTGTATAAAGGGAGGCAGGGGCCTCTGGGAGAAGGGAGTGGAGCAAGAAGAAGCGAGTAAAGTAGAGTCTCCTCTTCTCGCTAGGTCTTTGCGAACACTCTTGTGCTCAAACTCTCTGCTCTCATTTGTAAAACGTTGTGCAGCCATCTGCACCTAAGGCAATACAACACCACCGAACGAACTCGAGTAGGGACATTCGCCCGAACCAAGATACACCTTGGGCTCTCGAGTCTAACCATTCAGGGACAGGGAACGCGTGGCCCCTTTGACTTACAAATTTACTTGCCGGTGCTCGAAACGCCGACAGAAACCTTAATTAAGAAAATTTTAAGGAAAGAAACGTTGCCTTGTAACCCAATAGGATCTAATCTAAGTGACCCTATATTGTTGCAGGATGGCTGCGACACGATCCACCCATATACCTACCTGGAGTAATGAGACATGATATTCATAGCTTTCGCAAATTGACCTTCTTGCCCTACCTCAACCCAATTCTTGAGTATCTCTGCCCTGCTCTCAATCTAAACCTTTACCTCCCACCGTACTTAAGAGGTCAGCATAGAATGGTATTTATTCGCAATAGACCTAAACAATCCTCGTTGAACCATATATATTGTTCGTTGTATTTGAATACCCTCCTCGACATCAACATCCCCCGTAGACGGCACTCTCGTGAGTGCAACATGGCTCCAGCTCCAACACAGAGCGAACCCCCCGCAGACGGCACTCTCGTGAGTGCAACATGGTGGGCACGGTCAACCTGACCGTAACCCCCGCGACTACGGGGGCTCCCATCCAGCGCACTGAGGCGCAGGAGGAGGAATACCAGCGCGAACGCGCTGAGCGCGCTCAAGCTCGCCGCACTGAGTTTCTCCGGCAGTGTAAAGAGCTGGAGGATCGAAGGGCCGAGCTCGATAAGCTCCAGGCTGACCTGGAGCAGGATGAGCCCGAGCCCCCACTGTCACGTAAACTATAGTTGCTCTTCATTCTTTCTTTCCAACATATCCCATACCTCTCCTTAAACGAGCTTATCCATGCTAGCGAACCTTATTCAATAAAAAGAGGTATTTAGAATGCGTTAATGTCCCTTGCCTGTTTACGTGAAACCCAAATAAAAATCTTCTCCATTCTTGGGTCATCAACTCCGAATCACAAGAAAATGGTTTAATGAAACAACTGTACTAAAGACAATGTAACAAGAAAATTATAAGATCATCACCGAAAAAGAATTCCCTAAACCCGTCTAGTCCCCGCAAATCTCGAGGACGAGATTTCTGTAAGGGGGGTAGGTTTGTAACATCCCGAAAAATTCAAAAATAGGGAAAAATAAAAAATTGAAAATTCAAAAATAGAATTGAATAAAGATTTCAACTGAAACAAAGATTTTTATTTTAAATATTATCTTTTACTTCATTTTCTAGTATTTCAACCCAAAGAAAAGAACAAGTGGCACATTAAAAATTTTCACACAAAATAAATAAAATTCAAAAAAAAATATAAGTTGAAAGTCTAGACCTATTTTAATTTCTATTATTTTCTGAAACATTTCCAACCTTATTAAACTATTCTTTGTTTTTTGGAGTTAAAAGAAAATCAGTTAATGAAATTAGTAAAAGTGTAAAAGTAAAAAGGTAAAAAGAAGAAACTAAAATCCAGAAAAAAATAATATTAATTCTTTGTAAAGCCCCATCACATCTTTTCAGCTGTAAAAAGATTTTTTTTAATGAGTTAGGTAAAGAGGTAAATAGTGAAGTGACATGTTTTAATTTCAAAACAGGGATATGAAAGAATTTTATAAAATTAATCAAAAATTATCTCTTGTTCAAAACTTCACCAAGCCATAATCATAACAGTTTTAATCACTGGTAAAAATATCAAAAGTTAATAATTCATTTTAGTATCTTTTAAAATTCAAAAACCGAAACCAAGAAAATCCGAAATTTGCATTGTCAGAATTAATATAAAATAAATATATAATATATTGATCTGAAAATTTTACAAAAGAAATAATAGCCCATATTAAAGTTCGTAAAAAAGTTCCAAAAATTTATGAATCAATTTCATCCTCAAGAAAAATAAAAATAGAAGTGAGCAAATAAAGTCTTTTGAAGGTCTAACCAAACACATTAAAGAAACTCATGAAAATCCCAAATAACATACTATAGAAAATAATTTTATAAAATACTAGAGTGTAAATTATGAATAAATATATATTTTCCAGAATTTTTGTTCACTATCTAGATAGCTTTAAAATTTAAAAACTCTAAGAAAATCAGTCAAATTTGATGAATTACTGTTCTTAAACTGCATGAGGGAATCAAGTGAAACAAAAGAAAATGAAAACTAGACTATTTATTCTACCAACACAAAATTTTTTAAAATGTTTGAATCATTTTAGTGCCTTCGGCTAGCCTGCCCAAAAGCGATGTCCGAATTGGATCTTTAATTGCTTCCAACTGCCAAATGTCATTCGATGCAAGCGATGAAACTTGGTTTCACTCTCTGGCATTGGGTCCCACGCCTGTTTGGGCCCACAGGTCAGCTCCTCTCTCCCTCTTCTCTCCTTCTCCCAGCTCGCCAGCGCGCTATCTCGGCAGGAGTTCTCCTCCACACGCTGCTGCGACTGAGCTTCTGCCGACCCGCCAGGCGCCCATGCCGCCGCCCCATGCCGTGCATAGCTCTCTCCACCAAGTCGTGCCATAAAAGCAAGACCGGAGCCCCATTGCATGTTTTCCCTTCTTCCCCGCTGGACCAAGACATTGCGCTCTTCTCTGTCTCCGAGGGCTTCCGAACGGAGCGAAGCACATTCAATCCCGTAGAACCGCAACTACTTAAGCATGCTCTCGTAGACGTTGAAACCGGGTGAGTTCCTCCACGAGATCTTCATTGATGTTGCCTTCAAATTAGCTCTTGAATTGATCCTTCGATTCCATCGTAGCTCAGCGCCGACGTTGTTCCCGGCCGGTGCACCGCTTCGTGCCAACCCAGCTCGGCCGTCGGTTCCTCGTGGCCTCGGAAACCCTCAGAGTCCATTTTGGCTATCGATTTAACCCTTGGTGTTTGCTCCACCTCCGAAGCTCACCGAGAAGCCCTTTATGGCGCTGCCATGTGCTTGCCGTGTTCACTCAGTTTCCTTTGTCATGGTAACTCTTTAGCTGGCGTGTGGACCCTAGTGCAAAAGCAGGAGTGAGCCATTCTGGGCATGGCGTTGCTGGCACTACACTGGAAAAGGTCATCAGTGGCGGTTCATAACTGCCATCAGTGGCGGTTATTGAACCGCCACAGATATAGTGCCACTGATAATCGAGGATTATTAGTGACGGTTTTCTAACCGCCACATATAAGTGTTATCTGTGACGGTTCTACACACTAACCGCCACAGATAACAATACTTTCTGTGGCGGTTCTATCCACCAACCGCCACAGATAACTACACTATCTGTGATGGTTCTTTCCTACAACCGCCACAGATAACTATATTATCTGTGGCGGTTCTATACACCAACCGCCACAGATAACTATATTATCTGTGGCGGTTCTATCCACCAACCGCCACAGATAGTACCTGACCGAAAAAATAAAAAACTGCATTTTGGGCTAGCCTCAGGTGCTGCTAGCCATGCCCTCTTTTGAAACATATAATACATCAATCACAGATTTTGCATATACACAACTACAATATAATACATCAATCACAATTGCAATTTTGCATATACACAATTATAATGTACAACAATCACAGATTTTGCATATACACAACTACAATATAATACATCAATCACAATTACATATAATACATCAATCACAATTACAATCACAGATTTTGCATATACACAATTACAATATACACAATTACAATGTACAATTAAAGTGTCTCATGCATGAGGCGCTCGATCATGGTGATGGTGTAGGGCATGCCTCCCGCTGGACCTGCTCCCTTCTCCAGTTCAGTATCTTTGCATCAATATTTCTCAGAGTATGTAAATGAAGTCATTATATATCATACTATGGAAAGCTAAATAGATCACTTTAGTTGTATCACAAATCTAGCCGATCCATTGCCATCTTATTCCATGTGAATGCCGTGGCATCCTCCAGATGTTGTACATGCATTAGCTAGTTTATACTCCCTCTATTTTTGAATATGTGACATTCTATTTTTCAATTTTTATTCCTAAATACATATCATTCTACAATTTTGATCCTACTTTTTACTATTTTTCCTTCTATAATCTCCATTTAGCTATTTTTAATGGCATTTACTATCATACATTAGAGTAAAACACACCATCTAAAAATATAAGGACCATGTAATCAAATCTCTTATGAATGGACGCTAAAGATGTAAAAGGAAACTTCGGCAACTAAATCAAGCAATCAAATAAACCTGCTGTAATGGTGCAGTTTCGGGGCTGAGCTCTTTCCGTATTCATCCATCACCCACGTCTATAAAAAGCTCTACTAGCCATCATGAAAGGGCACGGAGAAAAGCAATAGAGGGAGAGCTCCTCGTCTAGGGCGCACGTACACACACACACCACCCATCAACATACACACACGCACGGGAGAAGGGCAACAACACAAGCGCAGATCAATCACAACTTCTTAAATGAAATAACAGAAATTAGAACATGTGCAAGCCATGCCGTCCAATACTAAACTTGACATTCAATGAAACATCAATTTACACCACCGTAAGAAAAAAATTAACTAGTTTTGTGAACTATAAGCCTACGAGTCTTCATCATTGGTAGGGGCCTCGGAGGTGGCAGATGAGTATGGAAGACTTCATCGTTATTATCTGGTCATGAAACTCGCCGTTCTTGTTGAGTACTTCCTTCATGATGAAGTAGGCGAGGTGTCCCTGAATGCCTTGGATTTCATTTGGAACCAGTCCTCCCGTAGGCAACTTCAAACGCTATAGATAGAAAAAGTTTGTCTTAAGAGCTTATATAGAGAATGAGATGTGCAAATCAATATGTGATGTTAGCGTGACAAACCTCTACATCATTGTTTACTATTGTAGAGCCTAAGATTTCGCGCATGTATTGGCACACGAAGTACCCACATAAATTTGCTCCTAGCGGCTGCTTGTGGCACTGCAAAAAATTGAATAAACTTATACGACATTGAAGGAGTTATTGACTACGAGGTGCGATATAGGAAAATTGTTTTTGTGCGTACCAGAAATTTAGTACGGATTGTCAGTGATTTATGGAAAGGACGGTGTCTCGAGCACTTTTTACGATATGCTTTGAAGGCCCTATTCACTAGACTTGTCATATCTTTGTAGTCTTTTGGATCTTTGTCCCGCGGGTCCAAGATCAGCATCTTGCTTTTATCTGGAGTAATTACTACGAGAATCCAGTGGAAACTACATACACATGTATGATGCCGTAGTCATTAGTCCTAACCTGAGCAAAGAACGAGATCAACAAGTAGTTGAACTAGCTAGTGAGCCACTTACTTGAAATTGTATGGTAAAAGTATGAACTCCTTGTCTTGGAGTTTGATGAGAGCGTTATATACGTAGTCCTCGACCTCCTTTGGTACTCTTTTGATTTCCGGCTGGCAAACCGTTCCCGGATCGAGGAACGCCACTGGCCCTTTGGTTCTTTTTAGTTCGATCAACTCGTATCTACATAACAAATGATTTAGACATCACATTTATCGGTATTACATGAATGTAGACAATGATTTTTATATTGACACTTACAAAGGACCAAAGATCTCATAAGAGACACGTCGAGGGCATCTTGATAGTACATGTTGTGCAACTCGCTGAATTCTATCATGAAGCAGCCAATCCCCTCATGGTGGAAATGTTCCTCTCTGAAAATGGCAGTGATCACCTTCGGGAGTACATGTTGGTTCGATCGCTCCATATACCATTCATGTAATCGCCTTAGCTGCACTGTTAGACTATCAAGCTTTGAAGGGGTGACAAACGGCTTCCCAATTCGTATTTCAGTCTTTCTTCAGCAGCTTGTCCTTTGGAGACCGCTTTACCCTTACTTTTCTCGCACACAACATCATACTCTGTTCTGGCTTCGCCTGACCTCGCTGATATGGCTTGTCTATTCTGCCATGCCTTCAGAGGATGGTTTTTAAGTCGGTCAACTGAAGTTGTCGCACTAACTTTTGTACGCTGATGTGTTGGTGACGACTGTGCGAGGTTTATCAGAGGACAGTGGCGTGTTCATCGCAGAGAGGCCGGCAGGTTCACTGCAGGAGAGGCTGGCAGGGTCACCTCAGGAGGGGCTGGCAGGTTCACCTCAGGAGGAACAGGCACTTCATGATGGTCCAAGTTGATGTCACGTTTGCGCCACTGGATGAATGAGTGGACGGCACTTCCTAGAGTTGTAACCTCGTCGTTCGGGGGCATTTCTAGCCTGAGGTTGGCAACCGGGATTAACCGTGTCCACCGGACCTTTGCATATCCCGACGCTTATCGCAGAGTTGTGCAATACACCTCCTTCTTGGCATGGGTATGCTATGCAGTACATCACCGAATGAATATGTTCATGACGGGCAAAGTGAGTAACACGGTGTGGGGTCATGTATGTCGTCCACGTGATAATGACCCATGTCCCGTTCTACAAGTGGGCGGATGCGCAATCGCTGCGACGATTGCAGGGTGGTCGTAACAATGTTCTCGGCTTGATCGCTCATGGCTTGTTGTACTTGTCGTTGTACTTGTTGTTCTATTGTGCCTTGTAATTCTCAAGCATCTTTTCCTTCATCATTTCTATTTTGGCAAACGCTTCTCTAGCTCTCTTCGACTCTTGTAAGTGTGAAGGTGCTCGTGAATCCCGCCTTCCATGGAACCTTAACCCGACACCTGTCCGTCCGTCCGTGATGCTCCTTGTTTCCCGTGGCACGTGTTAGTTCGTCGTTCTCCCTATCTGGTTGTAATGTTCCTTGGGAAGACTCGACGTACAGCTCCTGGACCCTTTGCGACATTGCTTCGTCATCACTATTTCTGAAGGATAAGCCCCCACCAGACGTGACACTTGCCCTCGCTAGCACGTAGTGCTTGACTCGGTCTGGTAGTCCGGCCAATTGACTTGTACCAGTCGACTGTAATGATTCTGCTTCCTGCCTCTAACATTGAGGGATTTTACCAGCGTACCCACCCGTACCAAGTCTGTATGGATGGATGTTCCTTCTTCCGATGTTTATGTGGTCCCCGCTGGACTTCTTTGCTGCTTCACTTTGCTTCATCGACACGAAATCATCCCAATATGGTTCTAAGTTTGGGTAGTGCCCGATGGTCGATCGGTTTTTCTTCACATAAGTAGTATTCAGCCTGACCTTGAAGTTCCTCCATGCCGCATCCATGGTCATCAACGCATCCCGACGCACGCAGTGTTCATCTTCTTCGGGGAATTCGAAGGTTTGTTTGAGCTCCGTCCATAGATCCGTTTTAATGATCTCGGGCACTTTGTGCCAATCCAAAAAGGTGATTGGCACTCTCTCCCTTGCGATATACCCGCAGGTTGTTCTGTACTTTGCTACGAACTTTGGTGGTGCAATAGGGGCCCCAGCTTCTGAGACCTCCGAGATGGTATACCGGCCTTCGGGCTTCTTATTTCTTCCTTGGCCACGAGGTCTTGCCACGAGTATGTCAAAGATCGACGGCAACAAATGTGGTTGGGTGGAGGTTGAGGAACTCACACGGCTAGGGCTCGGGCTCGGGTGGATTGCTCCTCCATATCGACCTTGGATGTGCGAACTAAAAGAGGTAAAGTATGGAACCATTAGAATTTGGCGGTCATTTGGGTTAAGTGCGGAAGTTTAACTCTGAAAACTGAAAGAGGTAAAGTATGGAAATCTGTTTTTTCATTTCATATTTACGTAAATTTTACATGCCATGTTTAGATCTGTTGGGATGTGCGAACTATGTTGGTGGAAAAGTTGTGCACATGCACCTTTACGACGATGTTCTTCCTAGATAACGTTGGAAAAAAGCTTAGCACTACATTTTTCTATCTAACACAAGAATTTTCCCTTATACTGATAGCCAATTAGTATTTGTAAGTATGCAAAACCGTAATATATATGATGATACTCCCTCCAGTCACAAATATATAATGATACCAATTGATGACTGCTTTGTTTGATGGGTACAAATAATTAAGTACTTGTGTTTGCCAGATCTGGATAGATGGATGCTTAACTTAATTTGGATTTCATAGCATTTTGTGTGTTTGTGTGTTGTGTTTGAGGTAATGAACTAAGAGAGAGAATAAAGATGGCTAACAAAAAGAGCCTCTCATCGATAGCCAATTAGTATTGCTAAGTATGCAAAACCGTAAGCAAGTAATCCGAATATAAATTACCACTTAATGTATAGATTTATTCCTAAGCAAAGACTAAGTCAAATTTGTTGCTAAGTATGCAAAATAGTAAGCAATTTATTCTTAAGGAACACAAAGTCAAATGTAGCACAAGCAACAAAGATAATCGCACAACTATCACACTACTATTTCTAATTTGATACTTGTTTATTGACAGATTATGCGGATGAATATGATATGGTTTTCCAAGATTTTAATGGTCTAAAGAAGACACTAATCAACATAAGCAAATTTAGGACCTTGATTATATTAAATTACCCATCTGGATGTTTAACTACAACGAACCTGATGTTAAAAGGAAATCAAGGTAGTCAACTTAAAAGTCAGATGGAATTAATATCAAGGCAGTCAACTTAAAAGTAAATAGTGGCAATGAAAATGTTTTAACCTTGGAGCAATAAGCCAACAATCAGATTCCTAATCTCTCGCTACTAACACAAACAGTGTTCTCACTACTCTTATAAATTTTCAGAATATTAAGCTTATCAAGAAAAATGCATATGTATAATTACAACAAAAGATTAGAAAGTTGAGTAAACAATTACAGTTATACTTTCTGAATGAATGGATTTTGCTCATGTGCATACATGAGAAAATTAAAGACTGCACTGAATGCAGCAATACACAACATTTCCCTTTTCTTTCTAGCTAACCTATTTAAAAATAGCTAACCTATTTAAAAATTAAAGACTGCATTGAATGCAGCAATACACAAATATTTATTGTAGTGGAACAATAATTCAGATCAAGATAAGCATATAAGTCTCATTGTTAGCAGGACCTTGTAAAGTGCAATTCAAGTATCAGATCCATTTCATTGCCTCTCGAAAATAACAAGTAATGCAGTCAGTAGTTGTAACACCTAAAGGCTAGCCTATAGGAATATTGCTATGAATATTGCCAATTCAGAGCCCTCTTTGTTTGGAACCTTGTATAGAACCTTACTATGTGCTCGCTTTTGTAGTAAGTCAGGGCCTTTAATTTAGTTCTATACAAAATGGCAAAAGCAAAAGAATCATTCATGCACTCACTCGTCTGTCATGAATCATATGTCCGTAGTTCTATACAAAAATGGCAAAAGCAAAAGAAGTTAAACTGAGATTGACCACATTTCGTTGGCCCGCTACAAGCCAACAAAAGCTATTGCAAGATGAGCACTAGCAAAACCCAATCAACATGGCCAAATATTGGCCAACATCTCGCAAGTTACGGCTACAAACCAAACAAGCGGCGGGGTCGGGCGAGTCGGGCGTGGCGGCGCCCCGGCGGCGCTGGGCGGCGTCCGGGATGGAGTAGGGGCGGCGTCGGGGTGGCGTCCGGGCGGAGTAGGGAACGGCGTCGCGGCGGGCGTCGAGCGCGGCGCGCGGCGTCGGGCTCGGTGAGAAGAGTGAAGCGGCGGGAGTCTAAGGGTTTAGGGCAACGGTGCGAAAAGCGACATTTCATATGTGGGTTATCCGTGGCGGTTCTTAACAAGAACCGCCACTGATACTATCTGTGGCGGTTCTTTATACGAACCGCCACTGATACATTAATCTGTGGCGGTTCTTAATAAGAACCGCCACTGATACATATATTATCGCGGCGTTCTTTATACGAACCGCCATCGATAATGGGATCTGTGGCGTTCTTCAAAAGAACCGCCATGAAACATATATTATCTGTGGCGGTTCTTTGTACTAACCGCCACTGATAATTATATCAGTGGCGGTTCTTTTGAAGAACCGCCACTGATAAAATTATCCTAACATAATTCTAATACAGTAATATACCCTACATAATCCTAATATATTAATGACCTTATATAATCCTAATAAATATTATATAGCCTATGTAATCCTGCTAAATATTATATACCCTATATAATCCTAATATAGTAATGACCCTACATAATCCTAATGTATTAATGACCTTATATAATCCTAATAAATATTATATACCCTATATAATACTAATATATTAATAATCCTATATAATCCTAATATAGTAATATACCCTATATAATACTAATATATTAATGACCCTATATAATCCTAATATATTAATGACCCTATAATCCTAATACAGTAATGACCATATATAATTCTAATATAGTACTATACCCTATGTAATCCAAATATATTAATGACCCACATTTCCATTACTCCACACAAATGCATAACACCATATTTCCATTACTCCATACAAATGCATATTGTTTACACTACATTGCCATTACTCGTATATAGCTAATTATTTTCTTTCACAATTTGCCCTTCTTCATGATCGTCGCGATGATAGGTAGCTTCCTGAGTGGTTTCTTCCTCGAGCCTGATGTTGCCATCTACGAAAGGAGGCAACTCGTCAAACTGGTTGTACTCATCCTCATCCACGACATTCTCAACTCCGACGATCCTTCTTTTTCCCTAAAGAACTACATGCCGCTTCTTATCCACGGTCGATTACATAGAAGACTTGTGCTACTTGCTTCGAAATCTGAATGGTTCGCTCAGATCCGACATGTTCGATGTCCAAAGTAGTGAAGCCATACTTGTCCACCTTGACACCCTTTGGGAGTTGTATCCAACGACACCGAAACATCGGGATCTTAAAAATACAATAGTCGAGCTCCCAAATATCTTCTATGAACCCATAGAAGCTAGTCTTCTTACTGCCGTGTTGTCATAGGCATCTATGCGGACACCACTATTTTGGTAAGTGCTTTTGCTATCCTGAGATCTCGTGTAAAAGGTATATCCATTTATGTCGTATCCTTGCCATGTCAAGATTGTACCTGATGGCCCTTTTGCCAACCACCTTGTCGGGGCCGGATTTCCAAATCCGAACCCTCTGTGTATAACCTGTGCTAGTCCAGGAAAAGCTAGCACACACAGTGAAACAGTGATGACAACACATCCATATCACGAATCAAATAATATTCATTAAGCAAAAGAGTATTAGCCTTATGGCCAATTATTACAAATAAGAAGCATCATAGCTAGAGTTCAATAAGAAACAGTGAAACGAATTAACAAAAGCAAAGTAAGTAAGCCCATCCATTTGCCCAACAGTAATCGATCGGGTTCGCCCTAGCATTCCGGTCGCCTTCATCATAACCACAAGCGTAGAAATCGTAGTCGACTTCAGACACGCACACTCTTCCGTGGAAGGTTGGGGATGTTGCAAGGGTGAGCACAAAATGTACTCCGCAAGTCTTGGAAACATAATGCATGATAACTATATGCAAGGCTAAACAATTGAAGGCATAATATGGCTCTTTTAGCATAAAGCAAAGTTTAATCAGAATACCAATAGTATTTTCATAAAGCATCATTTGAACAAAATGTAATAGCATAGTAATTGAATTTGATATAACAATTAAAGCAGTTCCATCTACAGTGACCGCTCCATCCGCTAAACCATAACCCGAGAGTTCCATCCGCTCTCTGATTCCCAAACCATCATTTTCCTTTAAAACAAAACCATAAAATCTACAATGTGCAAGCGCACTGCCTTTGCCCTTGACCGTGGGCACGGCTACTTAAGTAGTTTTAACTCGCAGAGTGTGTACACTTTACCCACAAGACATGATCGACTCTTGTTGCCATGCAATTAACACACTTCCTTTGGTGTGTCGGCAGAGAGATCATGACAAGGCCTTTACAATGCACAACCCCACTATTAACCTCGCCCGCTAAGGTTTCACCGCTGTTAGGGTTCTAGCTGCCCAGTACAAGATGAAGCCCCTCTTGCGCCTGCCAACATCTGGCTCTCACCAACTGACGAAGCTAATAATGAGACGCACAAATTATTTAGCCAGGTCGTACCCATATAGACTTGTGGTTGTACGGTAGTGCTCGGTCCATGGTAACACACGCCGGTCCTTAATTGACTAGGGCGAACATTCACATACCAAGGTCTCGTGCTTTCTGCACCCGCCAAACATCCATCCGCCCCGGTCTAAACCATTTCCACTTTAATTCATTTAAATCACAGCAGCAACACCAATTGCCGCAATCTCACGAATAAGTTTAAACAACATTTGAAATGATTCCCATATTGGCACAATACCGAAACGCTTAAGCTGGACTAAGCAATTCTACCGTTCCATGCTAATCTACTGGTTATCACCAAATAAAATAGCTAGTATATATCATCTAGGTGTCAAAGGTTCGACATGATCAATACCAATGAGGGTATAACAAACTGGAATTTAACTATACTCTAAAACTATGTTTAAAGTACATTGCATAAAGTAAGCATGCATAATTTAAAAACAACATAACATTTTCATGAACTTTGGGATCAACATGTTCAAGGAAGACTTGCCTTCGCTGCCTCTTGCTGGTTCTACCTCATCGTTGATTCGATCGATCTTCGATCGTCTGCCTACACGCGAAACGAGGCAAATAAATAAAACAAATTCAAATAAAATTCAAAAATTGAAAAGAATGGTACTGGAAGATAGATCTTGAATTTATATGAATTTAGAAATTTGAATCACTGGAATTGGAGCTCGAACGAAGGAGAACGGGCTCTTGGAAAATTCCTGATCGTAAAATCGAGAAAAGAGAGGTCGACACGTGGCAAAGACGTGATTGGCTGCAATTTTTGGATTTCTGAAAAATCGAAAAGGAAAAGGAAAAACAAAGCCGATCGACATGTGGGGCCCACATGTCAGTGCCTGGGTTCACGGTGGACTGCGTCCACCGAGGCGGAGAGAAGCCGACGCGGCAGACCGGCTGAGGTGGCGGCAGCGCGCGCGCTAGGGCGACGTGGCGCCGAGGTGGCGGTCACGCGGCGATAAACGCGCCCGTGACGGAGACGAGGCGGCGCTGACGCAGCGCGGGATGTGGCGACGCGGCCGACGGGCCGCCCACGCGCGCGCGCATCGGGCGGCTGTGGCGGATCGGATACCGCGACGTGCGGCAGGCGGCAAGCGAGGCGGCGGCGGCTTGGCGGCGGCGCGACACGCCGAGGCGAAGAAGACACCGACGGCGCCCAAAACGGGGCGAGACGCGACGGGACTAGGGGCAAAAGGATGCGGGGCAAAGGGAGAACGGCGGAACCAAAACCAAGGCGAGGCTCACCGAGAAAGAAGAAAAGCGGCGAGACGGCCGACGGCAGCCGCGACCAGCGAGCTCGCGGAGAGGACGGCGGCGTCTCAGCGACGAGGAAAGGGGCGGCGGATGCGCGCGAGGAGGCGAACCTCGGATGGGGTCCACGAGGCTTTAAATAGCCTCGGAGGCGGCGCGCACGGACGCCAAACGGCGCGAGGCGGTTAGGTTTCGGCGGCGCAGCGCGACGCGGCGACGTGGCAAAGATCCGAGCCGCACGCGTGGCGCGCATCGAACGGCGGAGGCGAAGCGGCCGGGCAGGCCGCGGAAGGCGGGCAGCCGGGAAGCGGCCGAGGAGAGGAGCGGAGCGGGCGAGCGAAGGGAGATGGGCCGGGAAACGGGCGGGAAAAAGGATTCGCACGAGGAGGAATCGAATAAAAATCATTTTCCGAATTTAAGAAATTCGAACTTCAAATAAAAGCGAATAAATTCAAATAAATATCAAATAAATTCAGAAAAATCTCCAAAATACGAGAAAAATTCCTTGCAAAGACAATGAACCCAAAAAAACTGAAAATCAAATGTTTGATGGATAGATTAGCCAAATTAAATCCTTTTATAAATAGAAAATTCTTATTAAGCTGAAATTAATTCAAAGAAATGCAAATGGTGAATTTTGAAACTTAAACATTCTGAAATCCAAATTTTTGGAATGTTACAAACCTCAACATAACACGCGTTTCTTTCCCAGTCATATGCTCTTTGAACCAATGATTGAACAAACGGTTATGCTCTTTTCTTACCCAAGCCTCTAATCGTCCACGATTTTCCTCTCGTACCTTATCCTTGTGCATGTCCATATACGAGGACACCTCAACTGACTGTTGCAAGATTGTGAAATGAGCTTTTTCGAACAATCCATGATCGTAAGAATTTGTTGATTTTGAAAGATCGAAAAAGGCGACTAGAGGAGGGTGAATAGGAGCCAAATAAAATTTTCGAATAAACTCTCCCCTAGAATTCAAACCACCAAAAGACCGTAAAGAAACGCCGGTCGGGTATCTCTGTCGGATGAATAGTACTTCGACCTACAGAGGCGGATGAACAATACTCGGGATGAATAGTGTTCGGTGAACAAGACTTCCGACTAGCACTGGTCTGATGAATAAGACTCCGACGTGAAGTGGTCGGATGAACAGTAAAATCAGCACGATCTTAAAAACAGAAATCTATGTAACTTTTGATCGGCTGATCCAAAATTAGTGGGAATATGTGTGCACCTCCCTAAGGATGTCAGGAACCTATTTGAATCATCAATCGAAGGAATTGATACCAAGGTTCCGTCTCTTTTCAGTTTAACAAATGCAACACCAAAAACAGAGTCACGAACACGCATTTCACCCTAACTTGTCGGAGGGAGTTGATGGTCGAATATCCTTGGATGACTCTCCAAAAATCACAGCAAGTAAGTACACGGAGAAACAACCCTTCAAATAGAAACACTATCTGAAAACTAGGCACAGAAATTGGTTTCTTGCAAAACTGAATAGAAGAGGTTGTAGATTGCCTAGATGATTGGGATATGATCTATAGAAGATTCATCCAGAATCTTTCATCCTTGGCAACAAGAACCGTAAGCCAATCAAGATTAAAGAACGCAAGTCACACGCTTACGCACTTTAAGAACACATGATTTACAAACTTGTAACAAGAACGCAAGGATTGCCTAGATGATTGAAAGCACCAATCCAGAGAAGAGTTCATCAATCATGAATTTCAACAAAGACTCAATAGCATGTAGAAGGAGATGAGGCAAATCCAAATTACGTAAAGTAAATTGCAAGTAAGTAAATGCGAATTTAGATAATGTAATTTAAGTGCGTAATGTAAATACGTAAGAGAAATGAAACAAGAACATAAATGAAGAACATTTCATTTCGGAAGGAGGTTTACAAAGCCTCACAACAAAGTGGGCAAAACTCAAATGAGCAAGAAAACCTCGAACCTTCAAAGAGGGAGGGTGCCCTACCCTCTATTTATAGTGACTGATCAATTCCCACCTTTGGATGTCTGCTTCAATCCTAAGCCAACATCCAAGAGCCGGATTTGATCCTTACACCGCCACTCTCAACAACTCTCAACTACTCACGACACTTTCCTCACCGCCACCCCCAAGGAGACACCCCTCTCCTGCCTATTCATAGCAGGCTTGGAACACCTACCACCCTTGGATGAGCCTCTAACCCTAGAGCACTCCATCAAGGGTGAGATTTTACCCACTCACACAGCTATGCATGGGCTCACCCAAACCCAACAACACAACGGGTTTTGCACGCTAACTCAAGACTAACTTGACCCACTACTCTATCTTCCCGACCGCGATCCAACGGTCCTCCTTGATCGAGCAGCTCCAAGTTAGCATCTCATCCATTCCTTTGTCTTCTCGGCTTGCGGCTACTCCCGGCCTCACCATCTTTGGCGACACCTTGATCATCCGGACCTCGGCTCTCCCACCTAGTCCCGATCCCTTCGCCTCACCATGACCTAGCTCCAAAGTCCTGCAACCATCATAGACAAGGAAACCACATCACATAGCAAGGTCCAACAACACATATCCATCTCAACAGACAGATATACACTACGCTGACCAGCAAAACCCCGACCACACGTGGTCTGACCACTGGTCTCCATCCCGACCAACCATGGTCTGACCACTCGTCTCCATCCCGACCAACCATGGTCTGACCATTGGTCTCCATCCCGACCACTTGAGGTCTGACCACTAGTCTCCATCCCGACCACTCGAGGTCTGACGACTGGTCTCCGACCAGCGAGAGACCTGACCACTCGGGGTCAGACGACTGGTCTCCGACCAACCAAAGACCTGACCACTCGGAGTCCGACGACCCAACCACTCGGGGTCGGACGACTGGTCTGCAACACAGCCAAAGCCTCGACCACTCAGGTCGGACGACCCGACCACTGAGGTCGACGACCGTCTCCACCAATGAGAGCCCCGACCACTGGGAGTCGGACGACTCGTCTCCGACCACCAAAGCCCGGCCGTAGACCAACACTCAAAAAGCTTCAAACCCAAATCAATTTAAAACAACACAAGCTCAAAACTCATCAATTACTCATCACACACAAGGATAGACCTCCACATGGTCTTTCAGATTTCCTTCCAATCGTCCCTTTCCCAGCTAGCCTACCCTCATGGTGAGATACAGGCACTCCTACCGGTTCCACCCCCTCCATGTAATCCACGCAAAACTCGATAACCTCCTCAGTTGCATAACCTTCCACAATGCAGCCCTCCGGCCGAGATCGATTGCGTACATACTTCTTCAGGATACCCATGTACCTTTCGAACGGGTACATCTGATGCAAGAATACGGGGCCACATACATTTATCTCATTCACAAGGTGAACAATGAGATGAACCATTATATCGAAAAATGATGGAGGGAAATACATCTCTAGTCGGCATAGTGTCTTCACCACATCATTCTCAGCTCGAAAAGTCCTATGGGATCGATGACCTTACGTGAAATCGTGTTGAAGAAGAAACACAACCTCATGATTGCCTCTCGGACCTTTTCGTGCAAAATACCTCTAATTGCAATAGGAAGCATTTGTGTCATCATCACATGACAATCATGAGACTTCATGCCGCTTAACTTCAAATATTTCATCGACACCGCTTTCTTGATGCTTATGAGTAACCGGATGGAACTTTCACACCATGTAAGCATTTGCAGAGGTATGTTCTCTCTTTCTTGGATAGAGTGTAGCAAGTCGGGGAAGGTAAAGTCGGCCTTTCCGTTGTCTCGAGGATGTAGCTCACTCGATTTTCATATCTTCCGTGTCCCTTCGTGCCTTCAAATTGGCCCTTAGTTTTGGTAGGAATATTCAAAGAAAATACCAATCAAGTCATCACATACATTTTTCTCTACATGCATGACGCTTATGCAAAGTCGAACTTCTCACCCTTCCAATAGGCAAGTTCCAAAATATCGATCTCTTCTTCCACGTGATCTTCTCAAGATCGAGACCTCGATTTAGTATTACTCTCTCCTTTCCAAGTACAACATTAATATCCTTAACCATATCATATACCTCTTCCCACGAGGAGGCCTTGGAGCTATACCATCCTCTTTTGTCCCGTCGAATTGTTTCTTCATATTGCGTTAGGGGTGATTCTGTGAAGGAACTGCGGTGATGCATGTACACGCTTTCCTCGAGTTATTGAGCCACACACTTGCGGTTTCATCCATGCAATGGGGCATGCTTTGGCCCCTTTACAAGACGACCGATAGGTTACCAAGGGCACGGAAATCATTGATGGTGCAAAACAACAATGCGCGTAGGGTGAAGTACTCGCTTGTACTCATCCCATACCAGACACCTTCGCTCCACAAGATCACAAGATCTTGCACCAATGGTTGTAGGTATACATCAATATCATTGCCAGGTTGTCTCGGCCCTTGGATAAGCAGCGACATCATAATGTACTTTCGTTTCATACACAACCAAGGAGGAAGGTTATAGATACAGAGAGTCACGGGCCAAGTGCTATGAATACTACTCATGTTACCGAAAGGATTCATTCCATCCGTACTCAACCCAAACCTTACATTCCTCGGTTCATTCCCAAGTCCATCCTAAAGAGCCTATCGATGGTTCTCCATCGCGTAATCACAGGTGTCTCAGCTTTCCATCCTTTTTACTCTCTTCTGAGTGCCATCGTATCAGTTGGGCATGCTTTTTGTTTCCAAATAAACGCTTCAACCAAGGTATTACCTGTAAATACCACACCACTTTAGCGGGAGCTCCTTTCTTCACCACGGTGCCCTCGCTGTCATGGCCTTTACGCTTGTATCGCGATGATTTGCACACCGGACATACATGCATGTCTGTATACTCTTTGCGATAGAGTATACAATCGTTTGGACATGCATGTATTCTTTCTACTTCCAATCCCAATGGACATACAACCTTCTTAGCTAAATAAGTGGTTATCGGCAATACGTTTCCATCTGGAGGCATGTTTTCTAAGAGATGTAATAGCGTCGTGAAACTTTTATCGGACCAACCATTGCTTGCCTTCAATTTTAGAAGTGAAAGCACGGTGTGCAACTTTGTGTATTCCTCCTTGCAACCCGGGAACAAAGGTGTGTCCGAGTCGTCCAACAAACCCTTGAATTGATTAAACTCTCTCTGACTAGTGTAGTTCCCTTCTGCATCGCGCAACATCTGAGCAAGATTATTATCCTCATCAATGTCCAACCTATCCTCATCAGATCCATAACTGATGTCAGTTGCCATAATGCCTTCTCCATCATCCAATACGTTATCACCTTCATGTATTTTTTCCTCTTCACCGTGACTTGTCCAACGTGTATAGCCAAGTACAAAACCTCTTCGAATCAAGTGCAAGTGGACGTGCTCTTTGTCTGAAAACATTTTCTCATTCTTGCAATCAATGCATGGACAATGTATGTACTCTGTCTTCTTGTGCAACTTGTTCTCCTTAGCGACTCTTAGAAAAGCGGATACCCCATCGATGTAATCTCGGCTGTAACGATTCGCATTGTACATCCATCTCCGGTCCATCTAAAATTAATTAACATATAAAAATTGATTAAAAACTAATCTAATTACTTATCATCTAAATGAGCTAGATAATAAATTCATCATCTAAAAATGATGAGCATCCACCTACCAAATTAGCTAAATTTTTTTGTATATTAATATCCAATAATCTTAATTAAATAAATTTAATATATGTTTGCACTAGTGGAACCAAATTAATAGTAATTAAAAAACTAATCTGAATACTTTTCCTGTAAAGAAGCTAGATAATAAATTCATCATCTAAAAATGATGAGCACCCACCTACCAAATTAACTAAAATTTCATTTATATTAATACCCAATAATCTTAATTAAATAAATTTATTATATGCAAGATGTATATGTCCGTACACTAATGGAACCAAATTAATAGTAATTAAAAAACTAATCTAATTACTTATCATCTAAAGGAGCTAGATAATAAATTCATATATATGCAAGATGTATATGTCCGTACACTAATAGAACCAAATTAATAGTAATTAAAAAACCAATCTAATTACTTATCATTTAAAGGAGCTAGATAATAAATTCATCATGTATCAAATTAACTTAAAATGCAATTAATATTAAATATATGCTTAATCATAATTCATCATCTATAAAAGGAACACAACATCATCTAATGAACCTAGCTAGGAAATAAATTCATCAACTACAAAATGGTAGCTAAATAAAAATAAACAAAATCTAAACTTTTCATCTCATCTACATATAAACCCTAATTAAACTTGGTTTAAAAATTAAATTGCAATTAGATTAACAAAAATCAAGAGAGGAGAAAAAATAACTCACCAAGGAACAACTAGAGGAAGTACAAGCACAAGAATTGGAGAAAACGAAATCTGAAATTTAGAAGTTTTGGTTTGCTCTCGGAAGGAAGAAGACCAAGGTCTTGCTCGACCACCTATTTATAGGCAATATTATCGATGGCGGTTTTAACTAGAACCGCCACTGATAACATTATCTGTGGCGGTTCTATCCTCGAACCGCCATTGATAATTCATTATCAGTGGCGGTCCGAGGATAGAACCGCCACGGATAATCCAATAGAATCATTGGCGGTTGGAGGATAGCACCGCCACTGATAACCTAGTTATCGCGACGGTTCTAGCCTCCAACCGCCATCGATATGATTTGTTATCGCGGCGGTTCTATCCTCGAACCGCCACTGATAATTCATTATCAGTGGCGGTTCGAGGATAGAACCGCCACTGATATTCTTCCCGCCATTTTTGAAATAGAACCGCCACTGATAATTATCTTTGTGGCGGTTCGAAAAAAACCGCCACAAATAGACCGTCACCTATTGCAGGTTTTGGCGTAGTGTGGTCTGCAGTCTCCCCATGTGAGCGTCAGCCAAGCCAAGTGCCAGTACTGCCAACTCCATTGTTGCTCCCGTCAAGCTTTAGGGTTAGCAAGAGGTAACCTCAAGTAATTGTCCACTCACTCTTAAGTCAGTGGTTAGCTCAGTGGTTGAAATGCTCTGAGTTGTCTCTGGTTCGAGTCCACCTCCAGGAATATTTTTTTTTATTTTTGCCTCTTGCATTCAAACTAAAATATCTTTTGCTAGGAGTGTCCAACTGAAGTTAAATTAGTTTCTAAATTTAATTTTTGTAATACGAAATTAGAATCTGAAATAAAAAGTTATATGTTGCTTGCAGGAAAATATTTTTATTAGAGCTTGAATGCTAGGTCCTAAATAGGTGTTATGAAGAAAGTATGTTTTATGTTCATCCATAAATCCTGAAATAAATCACATAAGTCAGTGCGAACATATGCATTTCATTTATATAAAAAAATTTAAATTTTAATGTATTTTGAATCAAATATTGTTGGTTTAAGACCTTAATAACATTCAAATTTCAAGTGGTTAGAATAATGCTCATATGAGCTCAAAATTTGGTGAAACCAATTTGGATGCATTCCTGGGATTACATAGATTATGAATGGCCAAAAAAATTTAGACTTTACTTTAGTTTAATCTATTTGCTAGTCGCTCAAACCTTCAATCGGCAAAATGATCGAATGTTCATAACTCTCGCAAACGAACCTCAAATTCGACAATACCAAATTCTATAACCTTAAAATGTCATGTACTAACTTGTTGTACAGAAATGGCAACATTTTGAAAAATTTTGGGTTAGGACATATTAAGCCCCAATGATCATATACATGAAAAACATCTCAAATAAATGTGAAATATCACGGAATCCACTTTGAAACACTTTTAGTGATATCCCCTACTAATGACTGAAAAATGGTTAGATTATCCCATAAGGTACAGCCGCAATCGTGAAAAAAATCTGGACCGTAACCGCGCAATCAGCATGATTATATAAGCTTTTCGGCAAACCATAAAATATGTAGTATAAATGGATAATATTGAGATAATAGCTCAGTAGCATCCTACAATGTTTATGCTGCCATAATATGGAAAAATATTTTAATTATAACCTGTGTAGCATATATAACTTGTCGCCGCGAAAACCATCAAAGACTACAAACAACACCAAAACTATAATGCTTAAGCCTTTTTGGCAATCAGTAAAGTACCTCATCCAAATGCAAACTTAAAGGAAAATGATTCAGAATCAGAGTTTAAAATCTATACCACCATATTCTACAAAAATATCTTTATTATAACTTGCTTTGCATCTGAATCCTACTTAAGCAAAACCCTTCAAAAACTACAACTACACTAAGACTTTAGCACTTAAGCACTTTCAGCGGCTTGTAAAACATCATGGCTAAACCTAAATTTTGGGGGAATCAACCCAGAATCTTAAACCAGTATATGGACAACTAAAATTAAAAACATTTTAATTTCAATTTACTCATCATATAAAACTTGCTAGAGTAAAAACCCTAAGTGATAAGGTTGTTAAAGTCATTTGTATGGATGGATGGAATCGGAAGACTCAAACCAAATCATCGGTGATGCAAGAAATCATCCCATAACCAAGTAGTATGAGAGAATAACCTAAAATTTAGGATCCACCATGAAGACATTACTCCCATGTATGAACACTTAAAGCTAAATACTAATCAAGCAAAACCTTTTTAACAAATATTACTTTTATCAATCCAAATAATTTTAGCATCTAGAATTCGAAGCTATACAAGCAAAGATATATAATTTTAGCCTCTTTAATTGGTAAATAGCCCTAGCTATGATTATAACCTTAACTTCTTATGATGGAGAATAAAAGTAACACATTCAAGAAAGGCCTCACATAAGCAAAATGCTAATGAAATCCTTATGGAAGTGATAAATCAAGAACTCACAATCACCTTGTTTTTCATGGCAAGTTTTAATTTGGTATTTACATCTGATTTCTTTTTGCCCCATTTGATACGGTGTTATTTGCTTTTGTCTCGGTTTTTACTATTCAACGCATAGATGACGATAATTCGGATTCGGTTATTAACGACGTCGACTACGATCCGGATTATATTCCAGAAGAAGAGCAACCAGGCAAGCACCTTCCTTTGATCATTTTGATCCCATATTTGCAAAGTTGTGTTGTTTTATCAAACTATATGCATGCGTGTATGTTTTAAACTTGCTATATTGTGGGTAATGGTAGCTAAATCCAATTGTGTAACATCCCAAAAATTCAGCTTAATTAAGTTTTTATTGCTTAAAAGTGCATTTGTGATTTTATGGAATTTATTTGGATTTTTCTGGATTTATTGGAATTAAATTCAAATCAAGTTTATTGCCTTTTATTCAAATCTATTTAAATCTGTGCAAAGTCAAAATAAAGTTTTGCCAAAAATATTTTATTTGAGTCCAGAATGTCTCAAAGTATTTTTGAGATTTTTCTTGGATTTTTCCTGATTGTTTTATTGCCTAAAACAAATAAAATGAATTTCTGGAATTATTTTAATTCAAAATCTTTTAATAACCTTGTGAGCATGTGTTGGACCAAGCCCAACACTGTGCGTGGTAAACCCAGCGTCGGTGCGCCCAGTTGGCCCATGTGTGGAGGTGCGCACTGCGTGGCCGTTGATCTCGCGACGGACGGTCAGAGCCATCGCGGCTAACTCAAACCCTAGGATCGGCGTCCGTTGGTTTTGCGTTGGACGGCTCGATTAATGGATCGAAAAGGATAGGATCTAGCCGCAGCCGTTGGATGTCGATCCGAGCGGGATTGTGCCACGCCTCGGGAGATCTCATCCGCTGATTTGAGATCGGACGGGCACTAGGAGTTCGCTCCGCTGCGTCGCCGGAATCCGAAGTTCGCCGCCGCGCCGACTTGGATCGCTGTTTGCGCGTCGGCGAGTGCTATATAAGTCGCTGCCGAGGCCGTGACTCGCCGCCGTCCGCCGCAACATTTCTCTAAAGCGCCGCAGCCGTGGAGCCCCGTAGCGCCCGCCCAACCTCGCCGCAGCCGTGGGAGCGCCGCCGTGAGTTTTGACCGCGAACGCCGCCATCGAGCCGTTCTTCGCGCGTTGGTCCGGATCGGTTCGCCGTGAAGCCGCGCGCCGAACCGTAAGGTGTCATTGCCGAACGCGTTGGATCGCCGCCGGGAACGCGTCGTCTTCCAAGTCCGGTAAGAGTCTCGTGGCGGCGTCGCCATTGCCGACGGGTGAACCGTGAGCCGTCCGATCTGTAGCGGAGGGTTGAGGTTCCGCCACGTCGCGAATAATTAGGGCCGTTCGATCGTGTCTCTGCGAATCAGATTGAACCGTGGGGGTGACCAACCGGATCGTGCCGCGTGTCAAGCGCAGGGTCCGAAGCGTCGTGCACCGGGTTCACCGTGGTCCAGAGCCACGCTATGGACTCAGTCCATGGACCAGGACACGCGTCGGCTTCTGATTGGTTCGGTCCAGGGCTGACGTCACGCTGACGTCATAAATCGCTTTTTCAGAATAAAAATAAATCTGTTAATTTCGAATTTCTGATTTTCTGATTTCAGTATTTATTTCAAACTTCAAAAGGCTATATCTTTTGCATCGTAACTTGGATTTGAGTGATTCCAATTTCTAAAAATTTGTAAAATTGAGATCTATTTAATGGTGAATTTTATTTGATTTTTGGAGTTCAAATGCTCTCTGTTTTGGTGTTTATTTGCTTTTCTTTTTCGGTACGCGTAGACGTTGAATTGTGCGACGCTTCGGAGGAAGATCAAGCAACCCAAGAGCAATCTTCAGATCAAGATCAGGACCTATTCCAAGGCAAGTTGTGCTTTGATCATGTTGAACCCATGTTTATAAAATTGCTATGTTTGATTTACGCTATTGCATATATTTCAAATATACAACTGTTTCAAATTAGTTTGGGCTTAGCTAAAATACCAGATTGATCTATACCCTACCTTGTCATTGTATGCCATGATCCATTGTCACCCTAGATTGGTTTAATATAGTTGATTAATAATTATGATCAACATTGGAGGTTTAGACCGTTGTAGATTGCTTAGTCATGCCACGCCATCACATGTGTCGTAATCATTGATAATTAATCTTGATTAATGGAATATGGAACAATATTATGAACTTGTGTGTCATGTGGGATCACACGATGAGATTGAGTTGTTGTGGCGAGTCATGTCACGCAACGATGTTGAATTGTTGATGGCACGTGGTGCTTGGTAATCAATCGGGTGATAATCACTTAGATTGGGGCAAGTGGCAAGGGCGAGGAGGCCAAGGTGGGCCCGATGGGCGATGGTATGTGGAAGTCTTGCCTTGATCACACTAAGGACTTAACCTTGCAAGCCTTTGACCCGAGTCAATCATGCAACCACATGTCCGTATGGGCCACCTAGCCGAGTAATTTGCAAAGTCTTAATGTTGATACTATCGTGGTCGGTGTGAGTTCCCGGTCGTGTGTAATTCACATGGCGCAAGAGGGGGCCCCGGATGTGGTTTACAGACCGCCAGTTTTGAAACCTTAGCGGTAGTATCGGATTAAGATAGAGCATTGTAAAGGCTTTGTTATAATCTTTCGCCTTTGTGGTGTTTGGTTGTATCACGTGGGTAAAGTGCATAACCTCTGCAGAGTGTGAAACTATTCGGATAGCCGTGTTTCGCGGTATTGAGCAATGCTCGGAATTACAATTAAGGGTTAGATTAATAAATTGGACAACTTGGTTGGGATGGCGGGATGGCCATATGGAAGATTGGAACTTGATTTAGGATTGGAAACTTGGTTTACTTGAGAAATATCAATTTATTTATTATTGCTATTTGTTTTACATTCTTTACAATCTATTTAATGTATTTGTTCATAAATGCTGCTTATTGCAAAATAGCCATGATAGCCTATCCTTTGGAATAAGCCTTACATATAGATAAATAGAACTGCATTCTGTGCACAACTTGTTGAGTGCTTTAAGTACTCACCCTTGCCAAACAACAATAATCAACAGTTGAAGAATCTACACCTGTGTTGGAAGATGAAGTCCAGGAAGACACGAGTCATTAGGGTCCGAGCCTTGTCGGTTGCCTGTGGTGAACTGATGAGCTATCTACGTTTTCTACTTTCCGCTGCTTAATTATTAGCTTATATTCTCGCCTTGCCTGCGTGGCTTAATAATGTAAGTTGGTCATAAGATCATACATTTAGCTATATCAATAAATGAACTATTATTCTATTATCGTTGTGTATGATGTGATATGTACCAATGTTAAGTCGTGTGCACTAGCGTTGATCCCGGAATAGTGCAAGAAAACACGGTGGGTTCGAATCGCGGATTCGGTCCCTACAGAGGTGGTATCGAGCATACCGACCGTAGGTTTTGGCCCTAGATAGTATGGAGGTGTCTTGTGAGAGTCCAAAACTATTTTCTAAAAGAAAATCTAAATTTGATTAATAAAACACTCTTGACTCATCTCATTCTCTACGCCTTGCCTTTGCTAAATTTACCGCCTTACTTGCCGCTTTGGTGGAGAACTTATTTCAAAGTTCTTGTGGAGCGGATGCCGATCGTTCGACCTTTGAGGAGTCACCGCGGCTACGCCATGGAGCCGTGGAGAGTTCTTCGACGCTTGAGGCTTCTACCGCCCACTTTACCGAGGAGGCACCGGATGTGAATGGTGTTCACCGAGGATTCATTTGCAAGTTGATCATCTACGCCGGAGAACGAGGAAGCTAGCAGCCAATCAACATCTCGCGCCGAAGATTCTCGTGCGAGGTTGCAATCCAGAGGTCGCCGCCTTGCTCTTCGCCGTGTCCGCCGCGACTACGCCGACGAGCTTCACGATTCGATGTTCCGACCGCACCTGACGCTCAAGCGCGCCAAGACGACGGATCGAGGGGAGCGAGTGTGCTCTCGCGACGCACCTTGCGAGTTCGCCTTGCCCAGAGGATCACATGAGAGATACTACCCAGAGCCGAGACGTATACGAGGCACTTAGAGTGGCCGAGCAGAGCTCGAGGTGACCCGTGCTTCACCATCGGGATGATCACCGAGCCGGGAGAGGCCCCGAGGCGCTTGAGGACGAGCCGGGCGCGTGACTCGTGGAGTTCAGAGCCACCGAGGAGTCCGAGGAGGATCCAGAGGAGCGAGAGTGGGAACCAGAGGGAGTGCACCCGTTGTTGCAGAGGACCCAGTAGTAGGTCACCAGATAGGTTCGCTCCGATGCCCGCCATCCACCAGTATGCGCCGGATCGACCTCACCCGGTGGTGGGATGAGTGAGTGTCACCTTGAGCCGTGTTGAGACTCGAGTATGAGTCGCGTCTTTAAGTTAGTCTTTACCTTTTAGTTGACGTTAAGGTTTCGTGTTTAGTTTGCTTCTTTGTATTGCCGAGTGTGCGATGTGTTGCAAAGCTTGTAGGCTTAAATAAGCACCATACCAAGTTAAATAAAGAATTGTTCACTTTGGGTATAACATATCTCCCGCTTTAGAAATTCTTACTTCTTATCTATGCTACATCTACCTTTCCTAACCTAAGAGGCAATCATCGATGGTGAATACTGAGGAAACAACGGTGCTTCAGAAGTGGATCGCTTGTAATGACAATCCCAATGATGGAGGCACCCTCAACCACCGACAGAGACATGCGTAATCTAGGAGCATTTACGCAAGACAGACTCAACTGATGCAGACAATGATGCAGCAGATGCAGCAGATGACCAATGCAGCAGTAAATCACAACAACCCTGCAACTCAGAACAATCATGGTGGACCTCGACCTATGTCAAAGCTATCAGATTTTATGAGGACTAGGCCACCAACTTTTTCGGGAAATGTGAATCCTTTGGAAGCCGATGGACCGCTTAGGACAATTGAGAAAAGCCGCACATCACACAAGGTGAAGGAAATGAGAAGGTGCTTTACGCCTCTCATCAACCGGAAGGGACCGCCGCAGAGTGGTGGGAGAACCATCAGGCGCCATGGAGCCCCACAGGAGATAACCTGGGAGGAGTTTACTAATGCTTTCCGCCAGTATCATGTCCCAGAGGGAATGATGGATCTTAAGAAGGAGGAGTTCAGAGCTTTGAAGCAAGGAGGCCAACCAGTGGCCGAATACTTGAACAAATTTACTCAGTTAGCTCGCTATGCCCTCAAGACGAGCGACAGATAAAGCTAGCGCCTCGTTTCATGAAGGGATCAACTCAGACTACTGTGGGGGGTGACACCCACAATTTTCCAGATTTTGTGAGCTGGTAAATAAGGCTTTGATCCTAGAAGATAAGCGCAAAGAGCTAGGTGAAAACCGTAAGCGCTTGATGAATAATCGGTGGACGCCCAAACCATCTACGCTTGAGGATGTCACCACAAAGAATTTGCTAGATTCCAACCACTAGCCGGAAACAAGACATCAACCCCGCACCTCGCCCGCCAATCGTAGCTTTGACACCAAAGACAGGCAACAATGCACCAGAGGAAATCAAGAATCCGCAGTGAAGAGATGCCATACTTGCAACGAGCCGGGCACTTTTCCAATAGGTGTCCACAAAGGGAGGCATCACGCCATTCGTTTCAACCTGGGAACAACACCCGCTAAAGCACCAAAGATCGGGAGGAAATCGTGCACCAAGCCAAGCCGAGCAACGCCGCGATCAACAAAGGCGTGGAAGGATCAACCACATCACCGCGATGGAGCTCAAGAGGCAACAGACGTCGATCGGGTAAGTTCTGGTCAACTCAAGACCGCTACGCTTTGTTTGATTCGAGCTTCGCGATTCGCTCGCTTTCAAAGTTTTGCAACCAAGAATGGATTTAAAGTGGTAAATCTTAAGTGTGTGCTCTTAGTCCAAGCCCGTGATCCGAGCTTAGATCTAGCCTTGGGTGTTTGGGAGCTAAGTTGCTTATGGATGGGATAGAATTTCTAGCTAATCTTATCTTGATAGACGCGCAATCCCTAGACGCCATCCTTGGAATGGATTGGTGTCAAAGCATAAGGTCGTTTTGGATTGTGGTCAAGGATCGTGACTTTGGAAGTCCCTAGTGGCAAGAAAGTGGAGTTTCAAGCGACCGCAGCTCGAGATGGGCGCTAATGGTCAACAATGCGTGAAAGCCATCAAAGATGGAAGATGTGCCATGGCCGTGGAATACCCGGATGTGTTTCGGAAGATTTGCCGGATTGCCACCGACCGTGATATCGAGTTCGTTATCGAGTTAGCGCCGGTACAAAGACCGATATCAAAGAGACCATATCGGATGCCTACCGACGAGTTAGTGGAAATGAAGAAGCGATTGAGGAGCCGCAAGAAAAAGGTTTCATTAGACTAAGTTCATCACCGTGGGAGCCCCGGTTTTGTTTGTTCGCAAGAAGGATGGAAGTCTTAGAATGTGCATTGATTATCGTGCACTTAATGAAGTAACGATCAAGAATAAGTATCCGCTGCCCGTGATCGATGACTTATTTGATCGCTTAAGAGGAGCCGAGTTTTCTCCAAGATAGATCTTCGCTCGTGATACCATCGCTGAAGATCCGAGCGGAGGATATACCTAAGACCGCGTTTTCTACGCGATATGGACATTATGAGTTCACAAATATGTCATTTGATTGACTAATGCCCCAACAGATTTCATGAACATGATGAATAAGGTTTTCATGGATTACTTGGATAAGTTCGTTGTGGTCTTCATAGACGATATTTTGGTTTACTCAAAGACCAAGAAGAGCATGCGAACATCTAAGGATGGTTTTAGACAGTCATGAGCATCACTATATGCAAAGTTTAGCAAGTGTGAATTCGGAAGGAGAAAGTCGAATTCTTGGGTCATGTAATGACTACCAAAGGAGTCGCAATGACCCAAAGAAAGTGGACGCAGATGTTGCACCGAGCCACCGAAGTCATTACCCGATCCGTAGTTTTCGGGAATGGCGGATATTACCGCCGGTTCATAGAAGGATTCTCGACAATTGCTAAACCCTTGACGCAGCTTGTTGAAGAAAGAAAAGAAGTTCGCATGGACGCCAGAGTGCGAGAAAAATTTCATGGAATTAAAGAAGCGTTTAACAACAGCCCCCGTATTAGTATTGCCAGATGTGCAGAATGGATTTGATATTTACTGTGATGCTTCAAAGCAAGGCTTGGGATGCGTGTTAATGCAAGAAGGCAAAGTCGTTGCTTATGCGTCGAGACAATTAAGACCGCATGAAGTGAATTACCCAACGCATGATTTGGAGTTAGTCAGAGTGCATGCTTTAAAGATATGGCGCCATTATCTCATAGGAAATAGATGTGAGATATATACGGACCATAAGAGTCTCAAATACATATTCACTCAAGTGACACAATATGAGACAAATAAGATGGTGGAGCTAATTAAGGATTATAACGTGGGAATCCATTATCACCTGGAAAAGCCAATGTGGTGGCGTATGCTCCGAGTCGAAGAGCCATAGCGCAAATACCGTGTCAATGGAGAATCAACCGAATTATGCAAGGAATTTCGAAGCTAAGATTGGAAGTCGTTCGCAGGAAATGATAGCCGCGCTAGAAGTGAAGCCAAAACTAGAGGATCGATTAGAGAAGGTCAACAAGATGACGATAAAATTTCAAAAATCAAGGCTAAAAGGAAGAAGGCCTAGCCTTAGATTTCACTGATGAGCAAGGAACCATGTTCTTTAAAAGCCGAATTTGCGTCTCGGATATAAAGGAGTCAAACAATTGATTCTTGAGGAAGCTCATGATTCAAAGTACTCGATTCATCCAGAAGCGCTAAGATGTACCAAGATTTGAAAGAGAGATTCGTGGCCTAACATGAAGCGTGAAGTAGCCGAACATGTTGCTTTATGCGACGATGTCGAGGGTAAAAGCCATGCATCAAAGACCCACCGTCTGCTGCGGTAGTAAAAATTCCTAATGGAAGTGGAAGAAATCGAATGGATTTTATCACCGGTCTACCTAAGACTCGAAAGGTTACGATTCCATTTGGGTTATTGTGGATCGCTTAACCAAGGTCGCCATTTCATCCCAATAAAGACCACTTACTCCGAGATCGCTTAGCGTAATTGTACATGTCGAGGATTGTATGTTTGCATGGAGTGCCCAAGAGGATTGTGTCGCATGAGGTACCCAATTTACCTCGAGATTTTGGAATAAGTTGCACGAAGCAATGGGAACCCGTCTGAATTTTAGTACAACATATCACCCGCATGGATGGTCGATCGAGAGAGTAAATCGATTTTAGAGGATATGTTGAGAGCTTGTGCTTTAGCTTATGCTACCTCTTGGGATAAATGTTTGCCATACGCAGAATTCGCTTATAATAATAGTTATCAAGCTAGCCTCAGATGTCACCGCTTGAGGCGTTGTATGGACGCGCTTGTCGTACTCCATTGAATTGGAATGAAACAGAGAGCGATTGGTTTTCGGGCCGACATTCTCGAGGAAGCCAAAGTCAAGTCGCAATGATCGAGAGAGGTTGAAGATAGCACACCAAGACAGAAAAGCTACGCAGACAACCGTCGTCGAGATTTGAGTTTTGAACCAGAAGATCATGTGTATCTCAGGGTTACCCCTCTTAAGGGCGTTAAGAGATTCCACGTTAAAGGGAAGCTTGCACCAAGATATGTCGGTCCGTTCAAGATTCTGAGCCGTCGAGGAGAGGTGGCTTATCAGTTAGAGTTGCCTCAGTCTTTGGCAGGAGTGCATGATGTATTCCATGTGTCGCAGCTTAAGAAGTGTCTCAGAGTGCCCACGGAGCAAACCCCGTTGGATGCAATAGAACTGCAAGAAGATTTGACTTATAAAGAGCAACCAGTCAGAATTTTGGATGGTATGGAACGCAAGACCAGAAACAAGTCTATTCGCTTTTGCAGAGTTCAGTGGAGCAATCATTCCGAAAGTGAAGCCACTTGGGAGCGAGAAGAAGATTTAAAGTCAGAATTCCCGAACCTATTCTATAGTTAGCCCTGAATCTCGGGTCGAGATTCTGTTAAGGGGGGGAGGTTTGTAACATCCCAAAATTCAGCTTAATTAAGTTTTTATTGCTTAAAAGTGCATTTGTGATTTTATGGAATTTATTTGGATTTTTCTGGATTTATTGGAATTAAATTCAAATCAAGTTTATTGCCTTTTATTCAAATCTATTTAAATATGTGCAAAGTCAAAATAAAGTTTTGCCAAAAATATTTTATTTGAGTCCAGAATGTCTCAAAGTATTTTTGAGATTTTTCTTGGATTTTTCCTGATTGTTTTATTGCCTAAAACAAATAAAATGAATTTCTGGAATTATTTTAATTCAAAATCTTTTAATAACCTTGTGAATGTTGTTGACCAAGCCCAACATCAGGCGTGGTAAACCAGCGTCGGTGCGGCCCATTGGCCCATGTGTGGAGGTGCGCAGCTGCGTGCCGCTGATCTCGCATCGGACGGTCAGAGCCATCGCCGGTTAACTCAAACCCTAGGATCGCGTCCGCTGGTTTTGCGTTGGACGGCTCGGGATTAATGGATCGTAAAAGGAAAGGATCTAGCCGCAGCCGCTGGATGTCGATCCGAGCGGATTGTGCCACGCCTCGGGAGATCTCATCCGCTGATTTGAGATCGGACGGGCACTAGGAGTTCGCCTCTCCGTTGCGTCGCCGGAACCGAAGTTCGCCGCCGCGCCGACTTGGATCGCTGTTTGCGCGTCGGCGAGTGCTATATAAGTCGCCGCCCGAGGTCGTGACTCGCTCGCCGCCCGCCGCAACATTTCTCTAAAGCGCCGCAGCCGTGGAGCCCCGTGAGACCGCCCCGAACCTCGTCGCAGTTCGTGGGAGCGCCGCCGTGAGTTTTGACCGCGAACGTCGCCATCGAGCCGTTCTTCGCCGCGTTGGTCCCGGATCTGGTTCGCCGTGAAGCCGCGCGCCGAACCGTAAGGTGTCATCGCCGAACGCCGTTGGATCGCCGTCGGGAACGCCGCCTTCTCAAGTCCGTAAGAGTCGTGGCGGCGGCGTCGCCATTGCCGACGGGTGAACCGTGAGCCGTCCGACCAGAGCGGAGGGTTGAGGTTCCGCCACGCCGCGAATAATTAGGGCCGCTCGATCGTGTCTCTGCGAATCGATTGAACCGTGGGGTGACCAACCGGATCGCGCCGCGTGTCAAGCGCAGGTCCGGCGTCGTGCACCGGGTTCACCGTGGTCCGTGAGCCACGCCAGGACTCACCCATGGACCGACACGACGCTTCGATTGGTTCGGTCCAGGGCTGACGTCACGCTGACGTTATAAATCGCTTTTTCAGAATAAAAATAAATCTGTTAATTTCAAATTTCGATTTTCGATTTCATATTTATTTCAAACTTCAAAAGGCTATATCTTTTGCATCGTAACTTGGATTTGAGTGATTCCAATTTCTAAAAATTTTTAAAATTGAGATCTATTTAATGGTGAATTTTATTTGATTTTTGGAGTTCAAATGCTCTCTGTTTCGGTGTTTATTTGCTTTTCTTTTTCGGTACGCGTAGACGTTGAATTGTGCGACGCTTCGGAGGAAGATCAAGCAACCCAAGAGCAATCTTCAGATCAAGATCAGTACCTATTCCAAGGCAAGTTGTGCTTTGATCATGTTGAACCCATGTTTATAAAATTGCTATGTTTGATTTACGCTATTGCATATATTTCAAATATACAACTGTTTCAAATTAGTTTGGGCTTAGCTAAAATACCAGATTGATCTATACCCTACCTTGTCATTGTATGCCATGATCCATTGTCACCCTAGATTGGTTTAATATAGTTGATTAATAATTATGATCAACATTGGAGGTTTAGACCGTTGTAGATTGCTTAGTCATGCCACGTCATCACATGTGTCAGAATCATTGATAATTAATCTTGATTAATGGAATATGGAACAATATTATGAACTTGTGTGTCATGTGGGATCACACGATGAGATTGAGTTGTTGTGGCGAGTCATGTCACGCAACGATGTTGAATTGTTGATGGCACGTGGTGCTTGGTAATCAACTGGGTGATAATCACTTAGATTGGGGCAAGTGGCAAGGGCGCAGGAGGCCAAGGTGGGCCCGATGGGCGATGGTATGTGGAAGTCTTGCCTTGATCACACTAAGGACTTAACCTTGCAAGCCTTTGACTGAGTCAATCATGCAACCACATGTCCGTGCCTAGCCGAGTAATTTGCAAAGTCTTAATGTTGATACTATCGTGGTCGGTGTGAGTTCCCTGTCGGGTGTAATTCACATGGCGCAAGAGGGGGCCCGGATGTAGTTTCTGAGACCGCCAATGTTGAAACCTTAGCGGTAGTATCGGATTAAGATAGAGCATTGTAAAGGCTTTGTTATAATCTTTCGCCTTTGTGGTGTTTGGTTGTATCACGTGGGTAAAGTGCATAACCTCTGCAGAGTGTGAAACTATTCGATAGCCGTGCTCATGTATTGAGCAATGCTCGGAATTACGCTTAAGGGTTAGATTAATAAATTGGACAACTTGGTTGGGATGGCAGGATGGCCATATGGAAGATTGGAACTTGATTTAGGATTGGAAACTTGGTTTACTTGAGAAATACTGAATTTATTTATTATTGCTATTTGTTTTACATTCTTTACAATCTATTTAATGTATTTGTTCATAAATGCTGCTTATTGCAAAATAGCCATGATAGCCTATCCTTTGGAATAAGCCTTACATATAGATAAATAGAATCGCATTACATGCACAACTTGTTGAGTGCTTTAAGTACTCACCCTTGCCAAACAACAATAATCAACAGCTTGAAGAATCTACACCTGTGTTGGAAGATGAAGTCCAGGAAGACACGAGTCATTAGGGTCCGAGCCTTGTCGGTTGCCTGTGGTGAACTGATGAGCTATCTACGTTTTCTACTTTCCGCTGCTTAATTATTAGCTTATATTCTCAGTCTTGCCCTGCGTGGCTTAATAATGTAAGTTGGTCATAAGATCATACATTTAGCTATATCAATAAATGAACTATTATTCTATTATCGTTGTGTATGATGTGATATGTACCAATGTTAAGCTGTGTGCACTAGCGTTGATCCTGAGAATAGTGCAGTAAACACAGTGGGTTCGAATCAGTGGATTCGGGTCCCTACAAATTGTATGCATTACCTTCACCTTGTCATTTGAACACTTGCCATTGTAACCTAGTATTGGATTAGACAATACCTAATGTCACTTGGGTAAAACTTGCAAAGTTACCATACATATTGCTTAGCCATGCTCATTAGATCCACTTTCAAAATGATGGGTTACATTTCAACTTCTTTGAGGAAACCTTGTTTAATTGGATGGAACCATGGTATGGTTTCCTCTTAATTTGATAAAAATCCAACTCAAACTTATGATTTAGACGCGGGCGAGTTATTACTTATCATGAGGCGTGAAAAGGACCTCACGCGTAGATAGGGGGAGATTCTCGTCCGGGTCAGTTAAGGACCGAACTTGATGCTATCACCTAAGTGTTTTGGTGCAACCACATGTCGGGACCCGAACCCGCAAATCCGGACCCTCTGTGTATTCTGCGATCCAGATCACGCTTAGCACACACAAATCATACAGGTTGCACATCACGCATATTCACGAAGATATAAGAATAAATAGTGCAAACATGTATATAAACCGAGTTGTACGACCTTATGGTCTCCTTACGGATAGGTCACCACACAGGCTTACATTATTCAAAGTAAAGAAATAGCAATGGAACATAAAAAAAGGTCGTGGAAGCCTTCATCTTGCCACAGTGCAACCGACGGGCTTGCCCCTAGTTCATCGTGTCCTCGATGTACTCCTCCTCCCAAACCGTGTAGTCTCCTCCACCGATGTTGGGGTTGAAAGCAATGTGGGGTGAGTACACAAGGCACTCAACAAGTAATGCATGAATGCAAAGACTATTACTATATGCGATCTTGTTCCAAAGGATTGGCTTAAATGGTTCTTTTGCATCAAGCAGCATTTTTAACCAATATCTTGGTTAGATTAAAGCAATAGAGAACAGATTATACGTAATAATAATTTCAAATGGTTTTTTCCATGAGGTTTCCGACACACACCTTAATAGCTTCATTTTTAACACTTGGCACACACCACCCCTTCCATGTTTTGTTTATGAAAATCTACCCTTGATCAGTAATCCCGAGCAATGCTCAATTCCGTGAGCACGGCTATTCGAATAGTTTTGACACTCTGCAGAGGTTGTACACTTTACCCACAAGATACTGATAGCCACCACACAGTGATTGTCCGCAACAAAGCTTTTAGGAACCTCTACCTTAACCAAAGAACCTCTCCCAGATTGCCTTCACTATCACTTCCCTCACACAGAGCCAAGTATAGGACCGCCAATCTCCGTTGGATGGGCACCAAGCCGTAGCACGTACGCTCCCCATACAGATACACCCTCGTACTGTCACCCCGAGGTATCGAGGAAAGATATCGTAACCCTAGTCAACTAGGTCTGTCCCATATCGGATATGTGGTTGTACGGTGACTCGGATCAAAGGCTTGCAAGGTGAAGTCCTTAATCGGCCAAGGCAAGGCTTCCAACACTCAACAAAGGCACACGTACCCAATGTGGCACATGACTCACATCACTCATCAACCCACTCGCCACACAGCCCACGAGTACACACAACCTTTGCCACTTGCCCCAGCCTAAAACATTTCCCACCCCATTGATTATTGTGCAACACATGCCAAGAATAACTCAACATCAATATGGAACCACACAGTCACCATACTTCCATATCATCATGTGGCATCATCACACCACTTTCAAAATACATTCAATATTCCATTAGTCAATTTTGTAGCATTTCTCGAAAGATCATTAATGACTCATTGCAAGGCTAAGCATCTACTCACGGCCTAGCCTCCCGTGTTAGCACAATATTAACATCCAACTAATATAATCAAACTTAGGGTGACAATGATTTAGGCATACAAGTAATAATTCAAGGTGGCATAACAAAATGGGTTGATTAACTACATTATCCCAAATTAATTTAAATTCATTTTAAATAATTAGCATGCATAGTTTCAAAGCATAAATTACATTTTAAAATCTGGGATCAAAATGATCAAAGCATCACTTGCCTTCAAAGAGTTGCTGGTCGTGTTCAAGCTTGGTCTTGAGCGACTAATTCTTCCTCGAAACTTTCCGACAAATTTGCGCTCACGCTGCATAAACAAAAAGATACAATAAATAGCTACTACAGAAGACTAGATGACCTCAAAATTCAAATAAAATTCACCATTAAATAGCTCATAATTTTATGAATTTTTAGAAATTTGAATCACCCAAATCCGAGTTAAAATGCAAAAGTTATAGTCATTTGAAGTTTGAATAAAATCAAAATAAAGAAATTAAGAAAATACGATTTTTCTGAATTATTTTTATACTGAAATTCGCATAAATGACGTCAAGATCGCATCATGATGACGTCAGCACAGAAATGAATTTCGTCGAAATATTTTTATATATAAAATATTTATGATGTCATTGCCGACGTCAAGACGACACGCGGCGCCTCTAGTGCCGCCACGCTGCTTTTGCTCATGGGTCGGGTCCACGGTTCGGCTCGTCCACCGTGGATCGGCAAGACTGTGCTCATGCACCGGTGACGCAAGCCGTGGCGCCGACGATGCGCAGCCACTCCCGACGCGACACGCGGCAAGATCCGCATCGCCGCTCATCCAACGGCCGGATCTCACCCCGCGCGGCCGGCGACGCCGACTCCACGCCCACGCTGCCGCACATCCAACGACGCTCCAGATCCAACGGCCAAGACACGCGCCAGCCATCGCGACGTCTCGGTTCATGCGACGACACGCGGCGCAATCGCGACGCAGCGCCCGAAATCGACGGTGGATCTCGTCTCGCGCCTACAAAATGCCCACGCGCCAACACGTGATTTGGCGAGGGTACGGTGCCATCTCCGCCGCACGCTCAAATCGAACGGCGCGGATCCTTAGGGCAAAACCAGAGCCAATCTCTACCGTTTAGATCTAATCAACGCCTACGGTACCGGCGGTTTATCGCTCATGGCGCGACGTGGCTCAATACTACGCATCCACTAACGATCCAACGGCTAAGACAAAAACATATCGCAGAAACTAGATCTAATCCAAGCCGCATACATCAAGATCCAACGGCCACGATTCAATCTAAACATCTACAGAGATGGAGGCTACGCGACTCACCGTAACCGAACGATGCAAATCGGACGGTCGGCGCGGTTCGACGAGGTTGACGGCGCGAAGAAGCGAAGGTTGCCGAGCCGGGAAGATGACTCGGCGGCGGCGCCGCGGGCTTCTCCGGCGAGAAGAAGTGGTCCACTGATCGCCTTGCTTCGTGAACTCGAACGGGTCGAGCACGCGGAAAGCGACGGACGGCGACGAGAGGAAGCAAAACAACGGCGGCACAAAGACGCAACTTCGGCGAGCTCGCCAGCGCTAGAGAGGGTCTCGGCGTGCGTGCGAGGAGTCAAAAGACGCAGCGAAGGAGCTCACGGACGCGCTACTCGGCACTTAAAGGGGCCTCGACGCGCGCTACAAAGCGGCGAACGAGCGGAAACGGTCGGCGCAATAGCTCGGTGATCTCGCCAAGACGACCGACGTGGCGCAATCCCGCGTCCGTCGCGGCGACGATCCAAGGCTCACGCGCGCGGGCGACGTGGCACACTCACAGCGCTCGATCCGGACGGACGGCTTGGTGGCGGCGCTAGGGTTTCGCGTGGTTGGGCGACGACACGCGATAATGGGCTCGGCCCATTATTGTTCATGTGATTTTTAAAACATTTCACATTTAAAATAATTCTAGAAATTCAATTAAATCATTTGGAGCTTTTAAAATAGCGAAAAATTCGAAAAATTCCGAAATTACTTTGAGATGTTTGGAACTCCATTAAAATATTTGCAATAAAACTTTGCAAAAACTTTTCCATTATTTAATTGTTTTCAAGAAAAGTTCTATTTGAATAAATCCAAATTAACTTAAATAAATTCCCAAAATTCACAAGAAAATCAAAAATACTTCAAAATTCAAATTAGAGCAAAAATTAGGTGTTACAAACCTCCCCCTAATGTAATCTCGCCCCGAGATTCGTGGTCGCCTACGTAAATAGGTTAGGAAACTCCTTCTTCAGTCTTCTTCGCTCCCACGTGGCTTCACTTTCCGAATGGTTACTCCATTGAATTCTGCAGAAACGTGTTGACTTGTTCCTTGTCTCTCTGTCCATTACGCCCGTAATCTTCATCGGATGTTCTTTGTAAGTCGATCTTCCCGCAGATCAATTGCCTCCAAAGGTGTTTGCTCCTCCGTATCAAGACACTTCTTCGCCAGATACATGAAATACATCATGCACTCGCCAAAGACCGTGGTAACTCCAATCGATAAGCAACTTCACCTCTGCGGCTCAAGATCTTGAATGGTCCGACGATATCTGGTGCGAGTTTCCCTTTTCATGGAACCTCCGACTCCTTTGAGAGGTGTGACTCTAAGGTACACAAAATCTTCGGTTCAAAGCTCGGTTCCTGCGACGGTTGTCGGCATAACTCTTACGCTTTGATTGTGCAATCTTCAATCTTTCCCGATCGTATGATCTGTTCTTCCGCTTCAAAGAATGTCCGTCCAAAGACGTGTCGTTCGCTGTCTCATTCCAATTCAATGGTGTTCGACAGACCGACCATACAAAGCTTCAAATGGAGACATCCGTAAACTTGCTTGATAACCGTTGTTGTAACTAAACTCAAAGATAAGGCAAACACTTGTCCCATGAGTTGGAATATGCTAAGGCACATGCCCTCAACATATCCTCTAATATCCGGTTAACCTCTCGCTTGACCATCCGTGCATGGATGGTAGGTCAGATCAAGTTCAAACGAGTCCCCATTGCCTCATGTAGCTTAACCCAAAATCGGAGGTAAATTGGGTACCTCATCTGATACTATCTTCTTGATTACTCCGTGCAAGCGCACGATCCGTGCCATATAAAGTTCTCGCTAGCCGGTCTCCTAATAAGTGGTCTTCACCGTATGAAATGTGCCACTTTGGTTAGGCGATCCACTATGACCCATATGGAATCATATCCACTTTGCGCTCGGGTAATCCGTTATGAAATCCATACCAATTTCTTCCCATTTCCATTCGTATCTTTAAGGGTTGTAATAGCCCCGCTGGTCTTTGGTGCATAGCTTTGACTCTTTGGCATATGTCACATAATGCAACATATTCGCGACTTCTCATTTCATGCTTGGCCACCAAAATCTTTCCTTTAAATCTTGATACATTTTCGCACTTCTGGATGAATTGAGTATCCGAGTCATGAGCCTCCTCTAGAATTAATCGCTTCAACTCCTTTTGTTCGTACACAAATGCGCCCTTTAAACCACATAGTACCTTGTTCATCCAGTTTGAAATCTTTTGCTTTGCCTTCATCCATTTTGCCCTTAATCCTTTTGATCTTATCATCATCTTTCGCCTTCCTTGATCCGATCTTCCGGGTAGGCCTTACTTCCAAAGTTGCTAGGAATCCTTCCGTACCATTTCCGCTTCTAATTTAAAATCCTTACACAATTCCGCTGACTTGTTTCCATCAACATATTAACACTGTGGTTCTTTACGCTCAAGGCGCTCGCCACTACGCTGGCTTTACCAGATGGTAGTGAATTCCTATATTATAATCCTTGATTAACTCTAACCATCTTCTTTGCCTCATATTTAGGTCACTTGCGTGAAGATATACTTAAGACTTTTATGATCTCATACACTTCACATCTATTTTCGATGAGATGATGATGCCATATCTTTAGTGCATGCACTACGGCAGCTAATTCCAAATCATGAGTCGGATAGTTCTCCTCATGTGGTCTCAATTGCCTCGATGCATAGGCAATTACCTTCCTATTTTGCATCAACACGCATCCCAATCCTCGACACGATGCATCACAAAAGATGTCAAAGTCTTGATGAACGCGGTAAAACTAGTACAAAGCCGATGTTAATCTTTTCTTCAACTCCTGAAAACTCTTCCCACACTCAGGTGTCCATAGGAATTTCCTTTCCTTTTTCAACAATTGCGTAAGAGGTCTCGCAATCGTAGAGAATCCTTCGATGAATCGACGGTAATACCCGCCATTCCAAGGAAACTACGGATTTGGGTTACCGACTTGGGTTGCTCCCAATGCGTAACCGTCTCCACTTTCTTTGGATCTACCGCAACTCCTGCAGTCATTATGTGACCAAGAAATTCAACCTTATTCTTCCGTAAATCACATTTGCTAAATTTTGCAAACAATCTGCTGCTCTCTCAACTTTTCAAGGACTAGCCTCAAATGCTCTCGCGTGCTCTTCTCTCGCCTTGGAATAGATAAGGATATCATCTATGAATACGACGATGAACTTGTCCAAGTATTCCATAAAAACCTTATTCATTAAGTTCATAAAATATGCTGGTGCATTTGTCAAACCAAAGGACATCACTGTAAACTCGTAGTGTCCATATCTTGACGAAAATGCAGTCTTCGGAATATCCTCTGATCGGATCTTCAATTGATGGTATCCTGATCGGAGATCAATTTTGGAGAAGACTCCTGCTCCTCTTAATCGTCAAACAAATCATCGATTCTGGGTAGAGGATACTTATTCTTTATCGTCACATCATTGAGTGCACGATAGTCTATACACATCCTAAAACTCCCGTCCTTCTTCTTGACGAATAAGACAGGTGCTCCCTATGGCGATGAACTAGGTCTTATAAATCCCTTTTCCAAAGACTCTTCAATTTGTTTCTTCATTTCCACCAATTCCTCTGTGGACATCCTGTAAGGTCTCTTAGCTATGGAGCTGTCCTCGAACCACTCTATCACGAACTCGATATCTCTATCTGGCGGCATTCCGTAAATCTTCCGAAAACGTCCGGATATTCATTGACTATGGGCACTTCCTCTGTCGATCTTCATGTCGTTGACCATCAATTGTCCATCCCGCACCGATTTTGCTTCAAACTCAATCTTCTTTCCATCCGGCTCTCGACCGATATGACTCTTTTTCCGCATCCAAGATCGCCTTGTGTTTGGTTAACTAATCCATTCCTAGGATAACATCCAAGGTTTGGGTATTAGGACGATTAAGTTCGCTAGAACTCAACCCCATTAATTATTAGTCTTACCCCGTAACATCCTACTTTAGATCGGAGTTCGATCCGAGGATTGACTATGAGCACACATTTAAGATTCACTATTTCCATATCATTTTGAACAGCAAAATCTCGGAAATAAAAGAATGCGAAGCTCGGAATCAAATAAAACGATGGTATCGAGTTTACTAGAACTTACCCAAGATAACATCCGTGGCGCTCGCACTTCATCCGTCGTAATGTGGTTGACTCGTCCTCGTGCGCCTTGGGATGGAGTTGTTTGCCGTTGATGCCCCGCGTTCACGATTGGCGCGGAGTTCTTGCCGTGTGTTCCCGTGTTAAAGCGGACCGGGTGACACCTCCTTCTTGGGGCAATAATTGGCAAATGCCCCATTTCATTGCAATGATAGCAACGCCTTCCCATCGCTCGAGAGGTTCCTCCATCGCGCTACGCTTCCGGCCGAGTCTCGAACATTCGACCCATCGGGCGATTTGCGGCGATGGTACCCTATCATTTCCTCCGGCCGGATACCGATGAATGCTGAGGTGCCGTCCTCTCCTCTGCTGCCCCCGACGACCTCCTTGTTGTGCCATTCTGCGCTTCTGTTGTCATCCAAATCTCGGCGCTTGTCCTCTAATATAAGAGCTTTGTTAACTAGCTCTTGGAAGTCGAGGAATGTGGGTGATCGGTCCACTGCAACCTCGCATTCAATCCCTTCATGAAGCGGGATTGTCGGCCTTATCCGTAGCCACGCCCTCCGGTGCGTAGCGTGCTAGTTAGGTGAACTTGTTCGTAATCGCCACCGATCGCCACCACCTTCGTGCTTCGAATTCCTCCTTTTGAGATCCATGATACCCTCGGGTACATGGTAATGGCGAAAGTCGAGGTGAATTCCTCCCACGTGATACTCTGGGTCCTCATGAGCTGCGCAGGTTTTCCCACCATTCTCGCGGCGGTTCCTTCGAGTTGATGAGAGGCATAGAGTACCCTCTCATGTCCTACACACGGGTAATGTGCGCTTCCTTTCAATTGTCCTTAGCCAATCGTCCGCCTCCGGTGGATTGGCGTTGCACGAGAAGGTAGGTGGACGGGTTCTCATAAACTCCGACAACCTTGAGTAGGGTGTGGTCCATGGTTACCCCAGGTTGAACATTCGCAGCAGCTTGGTTGGATATCTGCCGCATGGTTTGAACCATTGTGCTCATAAGTTGAGTCCAGGCGATCAAGAAGGCTCCTGTGTTTTGCATATCGACTGCGGCGGTTGAGGAATCGGCTCTTCATTCAGTTATCCGTCTGTTAGCTCCACTTCACTGGCTCCAACATTTCCACGTGTCCTCACCATCATTGCAAGCTTCCAAGGTTAAGAAAAGAAGAAAGCATGACAAGTAAAATAACTTATGTGGGGAAACAGTGTAACTTAAATTATTTAGCCACTTTATTGATATAATATAAAGTCGTATGGTTGCTCACAAGTGCCTAAGGGCAATGCAACGCATCTGAGACACTCACAACCAAAACAAGTAAGCAAACATAGGAACCCATGACGACTCACACCTAATGGTGACTCAAGAAAAGACGCGACTCAACCTTCGAGTCTCGACACTATACTCTACTAGACTCAATCACTCATCGAGCCAACCCGACTGCGGCTCCCCCGGAGCATACACTGGTGGGTGCTCTGGCATCGGGGCGAACTGGTCCTGGTGACCTACTGCAGCTGGTGCAAAAGACCCCATCGACTACCGGTCCTGTGGCTGCTGCTCGCACCGGTGCCTCTGCCTGCTCCTCCGGATCTGGATCGTGTAACTCGGGGATCGCTCAGGCTCGGGTCCATCTGAGCCATCTCCAACTCCCGGATCTTACGCATGGAGTGAGCTAAGCCCTCCGCACTGGATCCTTGCCTCCGTGACCTCGGCGCGGGTCCTCTGCAGCTCCTGGACTGTCTCGTCCAAGGCGTCCTCTTGGGCGATGACGTACCTCGCCAGGTGGGTGATAGTGGCGTCCTCCTCCACGAGCTCCATCCTGTCAAAATGGTTGTCCCGACGCGGATGGTGACGAAAGACGGTGCCTCCAACTCTGCGGAGTAGGTGCGGGCAATCGCCGACGCTGTCGCGCTGTCTCTGGATTCCGGCCTCAAAAGAAGACCTCCCGACCGTAATGTAGATAGGACGGCTCGACCTCGCCCTTTCCGAGCATACATCGTGATCTTGACATCCCAGCGACGCCAAGTCCGCCGTGCACCACCAAGTCCTCGACACGCTGGTCTGTCAAAACCTCCGAGAAATCGCATCATACGCCATAACTCTGCGGCGATCCTCCGGCGCTCTCCATAGGTATGGATCATCCTCATCCGCCAAAACAAACCTTGTTTAAATTAAATAGAGAATAATAAAAATTCAAATAGGTATGAATAAGGAGAAGAGATAAGTCGAGATTTCTTTGACATTCTTGCTCAAGTTGATTAGGTCTTTAGAAAATATTTTTCACCCTCCTAGGCACAACCAATCTAGGGTCAAGGCCTACATTCAGCCTGCTCTGATACCACCTCTGTCGGGACCCGAACCCGCAAATCCGGACCCTCTGTGTATTCTGTGCCAGTCCAGGATCACGCTAGCACACACAGTCATACAGGGTTGCACATCACAGACATTCACGAAGATATAAGAATAAATAGTGCAAACATGTATATAAACCGAGTTGTACGACCTTATGGTCTCCTTACAGATAGGTCAGCCACACAGGGCTTACATTATTCAAAGTAAAGAAATAGCAGCGGAACATAAAAAAAAGGTCGTGGAAGCCTTCATCTTGCCACAGGCAACCGACTGGGCTTGCCCCCTAGTTCATCGTGTCCTCGATGTACTCCTCCTCCCAAACTGGTGTAGTCTCCTCCACTGATGTTGGGGTTGAAAGCAATGTGGGGTGAGTACACAAGGCACTCAACAAGTAATGCATGTAATGCAAGACTATTACTATATGCGATCTTGTTCCAAAGGATTGGCTTAAATGGTTCTTTTGCATCAAGCAGCATTTTTAACCAATATCTTAGTTAGATTAAAGCAGTAGAACAGTTATACGTAATAATAATTTCAAATGGTTTTTCCATGAGGTTTCTCGGCACACAGCCTTAACAGTTCATTTTTAACACTTGGCACACAGCCACCCCTTCCATGTTTTGTTTATGAAAATCTACCCTTGATCAGTAATCCCGAGCAATGCTCAATTCCGTGAGCACGACTATTCGAATAGTTTTGACACTCTGAGGTTGTACACTTTACCCACAAGATCTGACCGCTCACCACACAGTGATTGTCCGCAACAAAGCTTTTCAGAACCTCTACCTTAACCAAAGAACCTCTCCCAGTGTGCCTTCACTATCACTTCCCTCACAGAGCCAAGTATAGGACCGGCCAATCACCGTTGGATGGGCACCAAGCCGTAGCACGTGCGCTCCCCATACAGATACACCCACGTGTCTTGTCACCCCGAGGTATCGGAGGAAAGATATCGTAACCCTAGTCAACTAGGTCTGTCCCATATCGACATGTGGTTGTACGGGTGACTCGGATCAAAGGCTTGCAAGGTGAAGTCCTTAATCACCAAGGCAAGGCTTCCAACACTCAACAATGGCACACAGCCCAATGTGGCACAGACTCACATCACTCATCAACCCACTTGCCACACAGGCCCACAGCACACTGACCTCTTGCCACTTGCCCTAGTCTAAAACATTTCCCACCCCATTGATTATTGTGCAACACATGCCAACAATAACTCAACATCAATATGGAACCACACAGGTCACCATACTTCCATATCATCATGTGGCATCATCACACCACTTTCAAAATACATTCAATATTCCATTAGTCAATTTTGTAGCATTTCTCTGAAAGATCATTCATGACTCATTGCAAGGCTAAGCATCTACTCACGGTATAGCCTCCGTGTTGGCACAATATTAACATCCAACTAATATAATCAAACTTAGGGTGACAATGATTTAGGCATACAAGTAATAATTCAAGGTGGCATAACAAAATGGGTTGATTAACTACATTATCCCAAATTAATTTAAATTCATTTTAAATAATTAGCATGCATAGTTTCAAAGCATAAATTACATTTTAAAATCTGGGATCAAAATGATCAAAGCATCACTTGCCTTCAAAGAGTTGCTGGTCGTGTTCAAGCTTGGTCTTGAGCGACAAATTCTTCCTCGAAACTTTCCGACAAATTTGCGTCTCACGCGTACAAAACAAAAAGATACAATAAATAGCTAATACAGAAGACTAGATGACCTCAAAATTCAAATAAAATTCACCATTAAATAGCTCATAATTTTATGAATTTTTAGAAATTTGAATCACCCAAATCCGAGTTAAAATGCAAAAGTTATAGTCATTTGAAGTTTGAATAAAATCAAAATACGAAATTAAGAAAATACGATTTTTCTGAATTATTTTTATACTGAAATTCGCATAAATGACGTCAGCATCGCATCATGATGACGTCAGCACAGAAATGAATTTCGGTCGAAATATTTTATATATAAAAATATTTATGACGCGTCATTCTTGACGTCGGCCGACACGTGGCGACCTCTAGTGCCGCCACGTTGCTTGATTCATGGGCTAGGTCCACGGTTGGCTCGTCCACCGTGGATCGGCAAGATCGTGCTCATGCACCGGGTGGCGCAAGCCGTGGCGTCGGCGACGATCGCAGCCAATCCCGACGCGACACGCGGCAAGATCCGAACCGCTCGCTCATCCAACGGCCGGATCTCACCCGCGCGATTCGGCGACGCCGCACTCCACGCCCACGCGCCGCACATCCAACGGCGCTCGATCCAACGGCCAAAGACCGCGCCGCCATCGCGACGTCTCGGTTCATGCGGCGACACGCGGCGCAATCGCGACGGTGCGCCCGAAATCGGCGGCCGGATCTGGTCTCGCCCGATCAAAATGCCCAGCGTCAACACGTGATTTGGCGAGGGCGGTGCCATCTCCGCCGCGCGTTCAAATCTGAGCGGCGCGGATCCTTAGGGCAAAACCAGATCCAATCTCTACCGTTTAGATCTAATCTAACGGCCTACGGTACCGGCGGTTTCTCGCTCATGGCGCGGCGTGGCTCAATCCTACGCATCCACTAACGATCCAGCGGTGCGAAACCAGATCTAATCCAAGCCGCACACATCAAGATCCAACGGCCACGATTCAATCTAAACATCTACAGAGATGGAGGCTACGCGGACTCACCGTAACCGAACGATGCAAATCGGACGGTCGGCGCGGTTCGACGAGGTTGACGGCGCGAAGAAGCGAAGGTTTCGGGTGGGGAAGATGACCGCGGCGGCGGCGCGCGGGCTTCTCGGCGAGAAGAAGTGGTCCACTCGACGCGTCTTGCTTCGTGAACTTCGAACGGGTTTGAGCACGGCGGAAAGCGACGGACGGCGGCGAGAGGAAGCAAAACAACGGCGGCACAAAGACGCAACTACGGCGAGCTCGCTCGAGCGCTAGAGAGGGTCTCGGCGTGCGTCGAGAGTCAAAAGACGCAATGAAGGAGCTCACGGACGCGCTACTCGGTGCACTTAAAGGGGCCTCGGCGTGCGCGCTACTGAGCGACGAAATGAGCGGAAGCGGTCGGCGCATTAGCTCCGTGATCTCGCGAAGACGACCGACGTGGCGCAATCCCGCAGCGTCCGTCGGCGACGATCCGAAGGCTCACGCGTCGCGCGTGGCGTGGCACACTCACAGCGTTCGATCCGGATCGGACGGCTTGGTTGGCGGCGCTAGGGTTTCGCGCGGTTGGGCGACGACACGCACGAGAATGGGCTAGGCCCATTATCGTTCATGTGATTTTAAAACATTTCACATTTAAAATAATTCTAGAAATTCAATTAAATCATTTGGAGCTTTTAAAATAGCAGAAAAATTCCAGAAAAATTCCAGAAATTACTTTGAGATGTTTGGAACTCCATTAAAATATTTGCAATAAAACTTTGCAAAAACTTTTCCATTATTTAATTGTTTTCAAGAAAAGTTCTATTTGAATAAATCCAAATTAACTTAAATAAATTCCCAAAAATTCACAAGAAAAATAAAAAATACTTCAAAATTCAAATTAGAGCAAAAATTAGGGTGTTACACCACATGTGCTAGTATGGGATAGCCTAAACTCACTAGATTAGTTAGAGTTTAGCCTTGCATTTTGGTAGGCCGAAGTAGTATGGACGATCCGATGGACTGGAGTCGTTCTAGGTGCTCCCTTCACCGAGGTGTTGGGGCCAAAGCATTCCAATACAACGGTGCATGCCTTGCCATAGGGAGAGTTCGCGATGGGGCACCATCGGTTCAGGATCTCCTGAACTATGGCAAGGGTTTAACATCACTGTCGCTGGTGCAAGCTTAAGCTTTAACTAGTTGAACGGTTTCGTCACAGTCTAGCAAAACGAGTACGGAAAGTACCGCGTGACATGGTTGACATGATTGCTAGAATGTGTCATGTGGGTAAAGTGTACACTCTCTGCAGAGATTAAAATCTAATTAATTAGCCGTGCTCATGGTCATGAGCAACTTGGGAAAATAATATCAAGTATAGTCTTTGTTTTTGCCAAAACTTTTGGAAATGATGTTCGGTTGGTATGGAAAACTTTGGAAACCAATGGTGGCTGTTTTTATTCGCTATTTGCAGCCAAGGAGGGCTGTGAGATGATGGATATGAATTTTACTTACTGTTATTTAGCTTTATATTAAATGCTCCTTACAATTCTGTTACCGTTTTATGCAACATTTACTTGTTAAACAAAATCTGCTTTATGCTGAAAATGAGACTAGTGTAGAAGCTTGTTATCCTTGTTCTAGCCATGCATTTACAATATTTCCATACACTAAAGTCTTGCGAGTACATACGTGTACTCATGGTTGCTTTATCTAAACTATATAGACGACGGTATGGAAGAACATCCCGACAACACGTACTTTACTCCGGGGTTCGACGATTATGTTGATGGATGAACTTGGGCTTTTCCAAGTCGGTTGCCTATGGGTTATCGGATGGGCATACCGCTGTCCTCATTTTGGTATATGTTTGTTCTCCGCTGCAATTTACTTTTGGACTTGTAATATTTGGCCGGTGGGCCATTATTTGTAATAGTAAGTAGTTGTAATAGTTGTAGTTTATGTTTATGATGTTCCAACTATTTAGTCTTGTGTGTATGTGTTGCGATACATCTTGAATGCAGGATATGTGGGTGCTAGGCGTTGATCTTGGGAACTAGCACTAGACACATATCCGGGTACCTGGAATTGTTTTCAACCATCTAATGCGTAGACTCGAGCAGTCGTCATTCTTTAACTATTGCTCGTACTCCCCTTGGTGAGTGTGGGCGATACCAAAGTTCTGAGACGGACGGCGAGTGCTATGCTTGGATGAGTTGTTATCAATCCCGGTATGGTTGTTCAGAACGGAATCGAAACTCCCTTAGTTGCGTAAGTGTGTACGGTGCAACTAGGTGGCTCATATTTGCTTGGGTGAGGGCCATCTGGTTAATACTCCGTGCACGGGACTTTTGGGTGACAGTGATCATACATTTAAGTGGAGTATGGGTGTCACCTCTGAGTCCAACGCACGAGCGAGGATCGATTTGTATTTTCGGGTGCCCACAAGAACCTTCTATTTTAACTCATATTTGAATTTTGTGTTTCATGTGCTTCTTATTGCTGCTTTATGTTAATCACGTGTAGACACCGACGTTTTCGAACCCACCGCTGTTGACTTCGACTCCACTTCTGAATTCACTGAGCAAGGCAAACACCTCCTTTGATTTTGTTGATCTCAGTATTTCAATTAATTTATATTTTTTTTCAAATCTATTTATGCATGCGTTATTTTGGTAAACATGCTATATCGTGGTTTTGGTATGTATAACATTCATTTTATAGAATTTCCTTAATAAATATTGACATGACAACCTTGGTAACCCTAAGTTAGGTTTAGACAATTACTAATGTCAAAATGGGTATATTCGAATATGTATGCACTTCTTTGTCATGCTTTAGTAATGGGATAATAGATGATTAGACATGTTGTTCTTGGTAATTATAAATGTTAGACATAATAAAATGTTGCTGATATTTTGGTAAAAATGGAAATAAAACTATGATTTGACGCGAGCAAGTTATGGCAATAGCTGGATTTGCATGGGACTTGCACGTAGATAGAGGGAGTTCTCACTCGTGTCAGATTATGGACCAAATGTTGTGTTGTCTAATCCAAGAATATCAGTACAACCACGAGTGGTAGTATGGGATGGCATTATCCTATTAAGCTACTTAGGTTTAAATTTACATGTTGGAAGGCTGAAGTAGTACGGACTTTCTGGGACAGATTGCTCGGAGGGGTTCCCTCACTGAGGTATTGGGAATAACGCCTGCCGATACAACGGTGTACGCCTTACTATAGTGAGAAGTGGGACAATGGGGTGTATAACCATTAGTTGTACAGTGATTGTACAAATATCTTCTGCCGCTATAGTAAGGGTTAGTCGTCACCTGGCTAGAGCAAAGTTAGGTCTAGGTTATGTCATGATCTCTTGGCCACACGCTAAAGGAAACGTGTAGAACGAGACGAAAAGAGTTGGTCATGTCTTGTGGGTAAAGCTGTACACCTCTTCAAAGTGAAAAACTTTTCGAAAAGCCATACCCACGGTTATGGGAGACTTGGTGCACTTACACTAGTTAGAAGTTTTGGTATTTTCAAAAAGGGTTTGTTGACTTTTGTAGTCGGCAATGAATTTATGGGGTAGGCGCTCGATCTCAAACTCGAAGGTCACACAAGACAGGGTATTATACAGGTTCAGACCCTCAACGATGGAGGTAATACCCTAATCCTGTGTGCTGCAATTAAATGGATCTCTCAGAACTGAGGATGAACAAAGCGCAATATGCTCTAGGCGATATGCGTAGCTCTATGCTAGGATGATTGGGTGATTCGATGCCTATGTCGCTGCCCGCCCTATTCCTTATATAGTGAGGGGTGGCACGACTCACAGAGTCCTGATCGGTCAAGAGACTCCGATCGGTTACAAGATTCTAGTCGGTTACAGGATAGAGTTTATATCTTTATCTACCCTGTTTACGACTCGGATTACAACGGTATCTATTATATCGAAATATATATTTAACTTCCCTTAGGATATGTCCCCTTGCGCATGGCAGCTGGACGAGGGAAGTATCTTCTAAGCCTCCTTCTTGGACCTGTTACGAGGATACCCGGGTTCTTATATTCCACAGTAGCCCCCGAGTGCTTCACGATCCAATCACTATGCTTCCAAATTTAAATTTCTATTGAGTTGTTGTTCTCGACTTCCTACTTGAGCTGTCGACTGGTTCCTTCAAGTGACTCGAACGTTCCTCCTTGTGCTGAGTGGATTGTGAAGGACTCGAACATAACCTTTAATTTCCGCTTCAATTGAATATAATCTCCTTATCAAACGAATTTTTGTGAGCGGCCTCACGGATTTGTTCCTTGTTCCGAACGCAAACTTAATCCCTTTTCCCGCCCGAGGCGAAATTCTTAATACCCTTTCTCGCAAGTACCCCCGGACAGCCTTCGAGGCGGTCTTGTTTTTCCCGTGTCTTCTCGTTTATTGAAAAACTCTTCAATTTTTGAAATCATATTAATTCCAAATTCCTTCGTCTTCTGGAATTACATTAACTCCAAATTCCTTCGGCTTCTGGAATCATGTTAACTCCAAATTCCTTCGGCTTCTGGGGCATTCACTTCATCCCTGCCGCGTTGGTTATAAAAGGCAAACCAACGTTCGTAGAAATTATCCCTTCCCGCTTAGTTCTCCACCTTCTCGCTTCAAGCTTCTATTTTCTCCATGGCGAGAAGAAGGAGGAGGAATGCCAGGCGCGCCAGAGATCCCAGGCTTAACGAAGAATGGGAGCTGTTCAGGCTTGCCACGGCTGAACTGATAGAGGAGAACGCCCGCGCCCTCGACCGCGCCACCATCGATGCCTTCCTTGAGATTTTTCCTGTCCTCTACAGGGCCAGGGAAGCCTTCGTGGAGGCACTGGGTCATGTGCGTCGGGGTGAAGTTTAGGCCCTCCTGCAATGTAATACTTTCCCAGGCATAATGCCTGGGGAATTTTATATATATATATATATATGATTTTAAAGTACCTTCGAGAATGTTTTCCATGATCGTCTTTCGACATAGCTTGGACCTTGCTTGAGATCCTTCAAAGCGTACATGGCACGACGTTCGCATCCAACCGACGTAAGGCATATCTTAGGTCAAGCGCAGATCGCATCGTACCTAGATTATTGCAACCTCCGGTTGAGCGACTCCTAGACCCGCTTGGCGCAGGATATACCTTAGATCTGGCAGGATATTTTGGGCTCATGGATGAATAGTATCCACATCCAACGGAAGCAGGACATAACCTGGGTTTAGCTTGAAGCACATTATGCATACGTGGCTCTTGGCCGAGTAATTCCCTTTCGCGACTGATGTCGGACGCGGTTTAGGCTCTCTTGGAGCACATCACGCTTACGTGGCTATTGACCGAGTGATACCCTTTCCCGACTGATGTCGGACACGGTTGGCTCTCTTGGAACGCATCACTTTTTCCTGGCTCTTGGCCGAGTGATACCCTTTCCCGACTGATGTCGAACATGGCTTAGGTTCTCTTGGAGCGCATCACTTTTTCGTGGCTCTTGGCCGAGTGATACCCTTTCCCGACTGATGTCGGACACGGCTTAGGCTCTCTTGGAGCGCATCAATTTTTTATCCGATGGGTGTCCATACTCGTTTGACACGACGCACAACTCTTATGACCCTCGCGGGGTACACCCTTGGATCTACGCCTGTTTAGGCTCGACCCGCAGTACATGATTCCGTCGTGCGGTAACCACCTTTCGGCCCAGCGTGGGGCGTACCATGAGAAGACATGTTTTTATCCAAATTGGAAGTTATCCACGTCCCGTTTAGTACGGTAAGTGGGAGAAACGTCCCATTGCAGGGAACAACGTGGCCCTGACACGACCTGGTCAAATCTCGTCAAATGCCGTGAGTTGAAACGACAGGCCTGCAAATCATTTATGGGGAATCTGAAAGGGCGAGATGTTTCGCAGCCTTTTTCCCGCCGATCCGGCAGAGTCCTCATTTTTGTCCTTTTTTTAAAGGTTAGGCCGTACGACGCTCGACGGTTCATTCTTTAACTGCGCCATTGCTCCTTTCACTCCCTTGCCTTCCCGACTTCTCCGAAGCCAGGGTTAACCTTCATTGTTCTTGCACCCTCGCGCCACCATCGATTTCTTTGCGAAAATGTCTTCCTCTTCTTCACCGCCTTCGCCGCAAGATTGGACAACCTCGACAACGACAGAGGAGAGGTTGCGATCCATGGTGGACGACGGGATCATCCCGGACCTAACCCTGATCTCCGCCCGTCCAGCCGCCGGTGAATCCGTCCCCACACCTCGGTCTGAAGAGGTAGTGGTATTTGAATCCTTTTTCCATCGCGGGCTTGGTCTCTCGGTCAGCACTTTTCTCCGTGGCCTTCTCTTCTTCTATGAAATCGAATTGGTGAACTTGAATCCCAATTCTATTCTGCAAATTTCTCTTTTCGTCCATCTTTGTGAAGCCTTCCTGGGTATCAATCCCCATTTTGATCTTTTCCGCCACCTTTACCTTCTGAAACCTTACCCTTCCAAGAGCGACCCCAAGGTTGTTGGGGGAGCCGGATTTCAACTGCGGGAGGGGCTGAAGAAGGATTACTTCGCCATTCCTGTCAAAACCTCCAACAAGGGCTGGCATCGGGAGTGGTTTTACTGTGCCAACCTCGACTCAGCCCTGCCTCCCTTCACCGGGCGCCGTCCCAATGTTTCAATTTCCTGGGGTTCTACCCCCAATTCTGCTGACATGGATCAAGTGTCTGATCTCTTGGCGCCTCTGAGTCAAGGAGGCGGACTCACGGGAGTAGGTCAGCCCTCCATTTCATCGCTCACGGATCCAAATTTCGAAGGAAGCGAGTTTATTTGTGATTCGCCTACGAAGGAAAAGATGACCCGACCCGGTAGCGGCCCGACGATTTGCCGAAGGAAAAGATATGCACTAGGGCCAGAGAATTCTTCATCCCGCGCGTCGACACATTCTCTGTCAAGTGCCCGAAGTCCTTCACCGCCTCACGTCCTCCTCCTGAGGTAGGCGAGCTTTGCTGAAAGATTTTCGTTTCCCTTATACTCTGAATGTCTCTTAACTCTTAATCTTCATTTCCAGGATCGCATTGCATTCTTCAGTGCCGCTCCTCTCCCGAAAATGCCCACTCGCATAGGCAGTTCTCCAAAACGTCGAGCGCGATCTCCTGCAGGGAGCCCCGCCGCGAAGAAGGGGAAAAAGATGATGTCCGACGACCCCGTGACGCCTCGACACCCAGCCGGCGGTCCCAAAATTCAGGACCCATCAGCGCGAGCTGCAGCGCCTTCGGCTCCTCTCCCCCGTGAGCCTATGGCTCCAACGTGTCCTAAGCCGAAGGACTCGGGTTTTCAAGAGAAGCTCGGGGCGCCAGTCGGCGGTTGTTCGAGTGGTTCCTCCAGGGGTGGCCCGGCTGCTCGGAAGAAGCCCCCGATGAAAATGAGGAAGTCCAACAGGTTTGTTACTCCGTCGACTCCTATTTGGCCCGTTCTGCAGATTCGCTGACAATTCCTCTTCATAGGGACCCTTCGCTCGACATCCCTGTCGAGTCACTATCTGGGGGCGCTGCTGAGGTTGAACCCCAGGGAGTTCGCGCCCCGGTCGGGGGAGCCGCTCCTGAGGATACCGAGGTGCCTCCCAGTCCTCCGGTGTCGTCTCCTATTCCCCCTGCTTCTGCGCCGGATCCCGTTGCTCCGGAGTCAGCCTCCTTCTCGTCTCCCGAGGTCAAAGAGATCCGCCGAGTCCCACCGGCCCCTGCTCGCCCCCGGCTAATAACGGAAGCCGCATGGGTCGATGAAGACGAAGGCTTGAAGCTCCTGGATGACTCGGAGGAGGAGGAAAAGGAGAGGAACGATTTTTACATCCACGCTGTGGCTTGTGTGCGGGCAGCCTGGGTAAGGATTCTTCCACACCTGCCATATCCCTGCTTCCATCTTCTGTCATGTGTTTACCTTTTCCGGGGCGATTATAGAAAATAGGGGAGCGCTTCGAGCAGAAATCCGAATACTTCCAAAGGATGCTCCCTGAAATCCGGACGCGCTAGGAGTACTTGGTCGACTTAGAACGCGTTAAGGCCGAGCACGCGGCTGAGCTGCGGTCCCTTCGGTCTGAGGTCCAAGCATCGCGGGAGGAGCAGAGCGCTCTGCGCCAGGAGAAACTGGACATTACCGGCTCCGTTCGAGGTAGCTATTTGTTGGGTTGTCTCGTGCTTTTGCTTAATCGACTAGCTTCTTGATCTTCTTGTACCCACGCCAGCCCGGGATTTGGCTTTCGCGAAGCTCCAAGGACAACTTAAAGCCGCCGAAGATTCCCGAGCAAAGCTGGAGAAGGAATTTGAAGGTATAGCTGGCGACTAATCTCCGTTATGCCTTTACTGCCCTTTCTAACGCTTCGTCTTGCAGATTATAAATTCAAAACTCGGGCGCAGTACGCCGTCTTCAACGAGAAGGTCGAAACCCTCGAGGCGTCCTGCACCAAGCTCCAGGAAGCATCTAGCCCGCTGCTGAGTTCGCTTCACCCCGTGGGTGAGAGGCCACTTAGTAGGGACCAGGTCATCTCTCGATTGGAGGAAGCTCCCGCGGCACTCAAGAACCTTTTGAAGGAGACAGCGGCCAATGGCGCCAGCCAAACTTTGGCGATTACCAAGTCCCTCTATCCTCCAGTCGATCTTGAGGCCCTTAGGGAAGGCTACGCCCGCGAAGTCGATGAAAACCGGGCTGCCGAGCTCTAGGAGGAAGTCAGGGACACTTCTCTGTCAATTGTAGAAACTCTTGACCTTTAAGCTAAAAGCGTGTAAAGGTGTTCCCTGCTTCTGCTTCATGTGAATATAAAATGCATACATCTTCGAGTGGTTTGACTGGGAATCTTGTTCGACTGATTCAGCCCCCAGGCTCTAGGACATGGTTTATGAATCCTGTCCCTGAGCCTTAGTATAAGAGCGAAGCACTCGAATTTATGATTATAAAGAAGGTTATATAAAAACAACTTTCTAATTGAACTTTCATTCATAAAGGATTAAAGGAAATACAAAGTTTAGGCGAAAAAACGACGTAGCTGCTCTATATTCCATATATTGCCGATTGCCGAGCCGTCTTCTTGCTTGAGTCTATAAGCTCCGGGGCGAACCACTTCATCAATGACATAAGGGCCCTCCCAGCTTGGGGAGAGTTTATGTTCGCACCTTTGATTCTTTCTTAGGACCAGATCTCCTTTAGAGAACGCGTGGCTCCTTACATTACACCCATGATAGCGTCGTAGGCCCTGGAGGTACTTTGCCGACCGGATTGTTGCGACATCTCTGGCTTCTTCCAGTCTGTCGAGGTCTTCTAGCCGACTGTCTTCTGAGGCAATTTCTTCATAACTTCAAACCCGCGGGGATCCAAATTCTAATTCGGTTGGTAGGACCGCCTCTGAGCCATATACCAGGAAGAAAGGTGATTGCCCGGTTGCTCTGCTAGGGGTGGTTCGTAGCCCCCAGAGCACCGAAGGCAATTCTTTGACCCACCGAGTGGCATATGGTTGGACCCGATCGAAAATTCTTGCCTTTATGCCTTGGAGCACCATGCCGTTGGCTCGTTCGACCTGCCCATTACTTCGGGGGTGCGCAACTGACGCGAAGCAAATTTTTATGCCAAGTTCCTCGCACCAGTCTTGGAATATTCCGCCTCTGAACTGAGTGCCGTTATCCGTGGTGATTCGGTTGGGCACGCCAAATCTAACCACGATCTCGTGAAAGAATTCCCTGGCTTTTGCCGCCGTGATGGTGGCGACTGGTTTGGCCTCAATCCATTTGATGAATTTGTCAACGGCCACGAAGAGATGAGTATAACCTCCCTGAGCCTTCTTCAAGGGTCCCACCATGTCGAGCCCCCAGACCGCAAATGGCCATGTAATCGGGATGGTTTGTAATTCCTGCGCTGGCTTGTTCATTTGTCGTGCGAAGAACTGACATCCTTCGCATGCCCAGACAACGTCCTCCGCATCTGTGACAGCAGTCAGCCAAAAGAATCCTTGGCGATAGGCTTTACCGACCAGGGTTGATGACGCCGCGTGGTTCCCACAAATTCCCGAGTGGATTTCTTTGAGCAGGTTTCTCCCTTGTTGTTCCGATATGCATCGTCGCAGTACGCCATAAGAGCTTTTACGGTAGAGCTCTTTCCTGATGACCACATAACTCTTGTTTCGGCACATGATCCGCTCGGCTTGCACGCAGTCCTCGGGTATCTTGTCTTCTGTGAGGTAATCCAAATATGGAGCTGTCCAATCTGGGGCAATAACCAAGACTTCTGCCTCTTCCCCTTTCTCTGTGGAGAGTCCGCTTTTGGCCGAGCGCTAATCGTGGGTTTATGAATTTCTTCTACGCATACTTCCACGGGTACTTTGGACCGGCAGGATCCCATCTTCGCCAACTTGTCAGCTGCTTCGTTGTCCCGTCGGAGCACGTGAATGAGTTCCAGTCCATCGAAGTTGCCTTCTAGCTTGCGCACCTCTTGGCAATATGCCGCCATGTTGTCTTCGATGCAGGACCACTCCTTTTGCACTTGATTGACCACGAGCATTGGATCTCCGCAAACCGCCAGTCGTCAGATATCGAGAGATATGGCGATACAAAGTCCATGAATGAGTGCCTCATACTCGGCGGCGTTGTTGGATGCGGGAAAAAATATTTGGAGGACATACCTCAATCTTTCCCCACTTGGCGATATGAGTACTATACCAGCCCCCGCGCCTCTGAGCATGAGGGAACCATCGAAGTACATTGTCCAATATTTGAGTTCCTTGGTAATCGCCGGGTGCTGCAGCTCTCTCCACTCGACCGTAAAGTCGGCGAGCGCTTGAGATTTGATGGCCGTGCGGGGTCTGAACAGGATGTCGAAAGCCCCGAGTTCAACCGCCCATTTGGCAATCCTCCCAGTGGCCTCCTGGTTGTGAAGTATGTCTCCAATCGGGAAGGAGGTGACCACCGAAATGGCATGCTCTTGGAAATAATGCTTAAGCTTGCGAGATGTAAGGAGTACGGCATATAATAACTTCTGTACTTGTGGATACCGTACCTTGGACTCACTCAGGACCTCGCTAACAAAGTATACCGGATACTGGATCTTGTGCACGTGAGCCGGCTCCTCCCTTTCTACGACGATTGTGGCGCTGACTACATGAGTCGTTGCCGCGATATAAAGTAATAGAGGTTCTTCTGGCATCGGTGAGACCAACACTGGGGGTGTCGTTAGGAAGGTCTTCAGATCTTCGAACGCTTGCTGTGCCTCCGACGTCCACTGGAACTTGTCCTGCTTCTTGAGTAGTTTGAAGAAAGGCATATCTCGCATACCCAGTCGGGAGATAAACCTGCTGAGTGCGGCCATGCATCCTGTAAGCTTCTGGACATCCTTTTGGTGAGTCGGCGGTTCCATATTTGATATGGCCTTGACTTTTTCCGGGTTGGCTTCAATGCCTCGCTGGGATACGATAAACCTGAGCAGTTTTCCCGAAGATACTCCGAAAACACACTTCTCGGGATTTAGCTTCATGCTGAGAGCCCTTAGACTCTCAAACGTTTCGGTTAGGTCGATGATAAGATCTTTTCTTTCCCGAGACTTCACCACGACATCGTCTACATATGCGTCCACGTTGCGCCCGAGCTGGGTGTGAAAACACCGCTGGATCGCTCGCTGATAAGTTGCGCCCGCATTTTTCAGCTCGAATGCCATCGTAGTATAGCAAAATGCTCCGAAAGGCGTGATGAACGAGGTTTTGATATGATCCTCCTCTTTTAGGCGAATCTGGTGGTAACCTGAATAGGCGTCAAGGAAGCTCAAAATTTCGCACCCGGCGGTCGAGTCGACCACCTGATCAATTCGGGGCAGTCCAAAGGGATCCTTTGGGCATGCCGTGTTGAGATCGGTGTAATCAACGCACATGCGCCAAGTTTTATTTTTCTTTTGAACTAATACAGGATTTGCTAACCACTCAGGGTGATACACCTCTTTGATAAAACCTGCAGCTAAAAGCTTGGTGATCTCCTGCTTGATGGCGCTCCGGCGATCCGGAGCGAACCGCCAAAGCCTTTGTTTGATCGGTTTTGCCTTCTCGTCGATGTGGAGAGAGTGCTCGATCACCTCCCTTGGTACGCCTGGCATATCTGATGGTTTCCAGCGAAGATGTCCTTGTTGGCTTAGAGGAAGGACGTCGAGCCCTGTCCCGATTAAAGTCGTTTTAGACGTGTCGAACGGGTCAAGAACAATTCTTTTGGTTCCTTCGCCAGGCTTGATTCCTGAGGTGGCCTGCTTCTTTGACAGAACCTCTCCTTCGTCTTGGAGCGTGGCAGCCTCGGTCTAGATGTCCTTCGCCTGGGCACCTGCTTCCTGCAACTCGGCGAGTACATGATTTTCTCGGTCGCATTGCGAAGATTGTTTGATGTCTGCCCGGACCGCAATGACTCCTCTGGGTCCCGGCATCTTCAACATCAAGTAAGTGTAATGTGGTATGGCCATGAATCTAGCTAGGCCGGGCCTTACCAAGATGGCGTGATACGCCGTCTCAAAATTGGCTACCTCGAAATTGATGTATTCGGTCTAGAAATTATCCTTGGTGCCGAACGTAACGGGTAAAGAAATCTTGCCGAGGGGGAACGAGGATGCCCCAGGGATCACTCCGTTGAAAGGTTGGGTGCTCGGCTTCAGCTCGCAGCGGGGGATGCTCATGTCATCAATAGTCCTGGCGAATAGGACGTTGAGTCCACTTCCGCCGTCGACCAAAACCCTCTTGAGCTTCACGCTGCGCACTACCGGGTCAAGCACTAGAGGAAACATACCCGAATGTGGGACTCGATTGGGGTGATCCCTATGGTCAAAGGTGATCGGGACCTCAGACCATTTTAAATACTGGGGAGTCGCCGGTTCCACCGCGTTGATCTCCCAAGCGGTAAGTTTTTGCTTCCGCTTGGACTCGTATCCGGTTGAGCCCCCGTAGATGTAGTTCAGCTCCTGCTCGGGCTCCTGGAAATCTTCTTCGTCCGGGAGATCCTTCTATTTTGCTGGAGCAGCTTCGCCCTTGGCTGGAGCCGGTGGCCGGTGACTTTCGCGCGCAAAACGCTTCAGAGTGAAGCAGTCCTTGGCAGCGTGCTTCCCCTTGGGGTGGAAGGGACAGATTGCTTCCATGACGGCACTGTAGTCGGGCGCTTCCCTTCGAGTGGCTCGGGGGCGATTGTGCTCTGTTACCGCGACTAGTTCTTCGCCCTTCCACTTCTTGTCCTTGTGTTTTGAGGACTCTGGCTTGTCGCCTTTGTTCTTCTGCGGCGGGCGGTCTTCTTGACGCTCGGCTAGGGCATCTGAGGCCGTTGCGTAGCGGTCGACCAATGCGAACATTTCCTTCACAGAGGTCGGGGGCTTCCTGGACATCTTTTTGATTAAATCAGGATCACTTACCCCTTTCTGGAAGGCCGCCACCACCACTGCCTCGGACACGTCCCTGACGGTGTTCTTCTTCTGTATGAAACGCCGGATGAAGTCTCTCAACGTCTCGTCCTTCTTCTGGTGCAGCTGGTACAGGTCCCATGGAGTGCCAGGCCGCACGTAAGTTCCCTGGAAGTTGGCGATGAACTGATAGCAAAGATCGCTCCAGGAGTCCACCGAGTTTGCAGGGAGGCCTGTGAGCCATGCTTGAGTCGTGGGGGTGAGGTTGACTGGCAAATAGTTTGCCATGACAGTCTGGTTTCCTCCAGCTGCCTTGACTGCCAGGGCGTAAACCTACAGCCAAGCTTTCGGGTCTCGCTCCCCGTCAAACTTTACGATGCCCTTGGGGTTGAAACCCTCTGGCCATATCACTCGGCGCAGCCGAGGAGTGAACGCCCGAATCCTGTCAATAGATCTCTCATCTTGACGAGGGGGACTCCGGTGTGGCGATCCTCTAGCTCGGCGATGATCGTCAACACGTCGGGGTGGGGTACGGCGCGGTGAGTCCACGACTCGGCGTTCGTCGTCACTTTCCCCCTGGCGGTGGTGAATCCTGCGGTCGTCGCGGTCATCATACCTTCGGTCGTTTCATCGATCGTAGCTGATGCCGAAACGCTCGTAGTCATCGCGGTGTCCGTGCCTTTCCTCCTCGTCCCGCTCCCGTTGCCTGGCCGTGATGTCCTGGCGGAGGTCGCGGTCAAGGATTTGTCGAGTGTCCCCAGTGGGTGGTGCATGGCGCCGACTGCCGATGCTCCGACTGGTTGCGGTCCGACTGCTAGCGACACGAGTGGCCGCGTAGGAGCGCGAGTGTGCTTCACCCACCAGCTTTTCCTGGTTTTGCTGGATTGCTGCTGCCGTCACCATGGCCTTGATATGGGCCACGATCGGGGCTGCTGGGCTATCCGATGCAATCATCGGGTCTAGCGCGCCGAGGAGTGTCTTGGAGGCGACGACGTTTTGCATCGGTGTGCGGAAGACGGACTGATCTCCCAACTTAGATTACAGGATGTCCTCACGGACATTGCGACCCAGCGATCGGACAGACCGCGTTTGTACCTCCTTACCCTAACGCCGACGATCTTCTTCCACGGTGTCTCGGTCTTCTTGGTGAAGATCGATCTTTTGTCCTTCTATTGAGAAGACGACGCGAAAATCGCAGCCGCTCCTCATGGCGCCGATTGGTTCTCTGGGCAAGTCAGGATGATATACCTGAGATGGTTTGCACTGATCTTTGCCAGATCGGATCTGGCTTTAGACCATGCAGACAAGCTCTCCGCGTGTATCGGTGACGAAGTCCAGGCTTCCAAAGTGGAAGGTCTAGCCAGAGACGAAGGTGGCGATGAATCCGCCGGTCGATGCCATCAAGTCTGTAGGAAAAGATTGAAGCACTTCCCCTACCTGGCGCGCCAATTGTCGACTTTTGTAGTCGGCAATGAATTTATGGGGTAGGCGCTCGATCTGAAACTCGAAGGTCACACAAGACAGGGAATTATACAGGTTCAGGCCCTCAACGATGGAAGTAATACCCTAATCCTGTGTGCTGGAATTATATGGATATCTTAGAATTGAGGATGCACAAAGCGCAATATGTTCTAGGCGATATGCGTAGCTCTATGCTAGGATGATTGGGTGATTCTATGTATATGTCGCTGCCCGCCCTATTCCTTATATAGTGGGGGGTGGCGCGACTCACAGAGTCCTGATCGGTCAAGAGACTCCGATCGGTTACAAAATTCTAGTCGGTTACAGGATAGAGTTTATATCTTTATCTACCCTCTTTACGACTCGGATTACAACGGTATCTATTATATCTAAATATATATTTAACTTCCCTTAGAATATGTCCCCTTGTTCACGGCAGCTGGACGAGGGGAGCATCTTCTAAGCCTCCTTCTTGGACCTGTTACGAGGATACCCGGGTTTTTATATTCCACAGGGTTGAATTGGAAATATTTGTTGGAAAGTCTTTATTTCAGATTTTATGCCAGAGATTGGCAAAGGACGATTCAATACTCACGGTCATAGAGAACTGTGACTTATTATATGTTATGCTATTATTATTTATTATATAACAGTCAAACTGCTCTTACAAATTTTGTTTAAAATCTATTACTTGATATTTTTGACTCAAATTTGCTTTATGCAAAATAACCTTAGTAGCCTCTCTATTGATATAGCCTGCATTTGTTACATATTTTTGATACAGTGCAAGTCTTGCTAAGTACAAAATTACTCAACCTTGATTAAATTGTTGATCTAGTGGATGATGGGAGCGAAGTCCCACACGACATTTACTTTGATGTAGGTTACGGGGAATATACTGATGAGTTTTTCTAGGGTTTACGCCTTGCCAGAGGGTTGTATGGGCACACTCCAAAACTTTTATATTTGTGCTGCAATTTATTCTGGCTTGTAAGGCCTTTCTGTATAATTAACTACCTCTATCATATGTATAATATTGAGCATAGATGTTCTATCAATGTTGTAAATGTGCATACTATCCACTGATCATAGAACTAGTATTGTATACACATGGAATCTTCCTTGGTATTTCAAACCATAAAGGAGGAACCCTACACCTCCCCACTACGGAAGTCACTGTCCGCGCTCCCCCTCCACAGGAAAATTTTTCCCGCACTCGCCAGTCCGCTTCTGTGAATGTTGGCCATGGCACCTTTGCTCCCGCGATCGCCTGCCACGGGAGTGCCTGCTCCTCCTACGCTCTGGAGGTGCGGCAGCAGTCTGCTCCCGTGCTCACCGCACTTGCCGGCTGTCACGTTCCCTGGACACGGTGGGGGAGGGGGCTTGTAACACCCCAATTTTCAAAAGCTGGTTCGGTCATTTATTTGGCATCGGTAAATTGAAGGACGCAAACCATATTTAGTTTTAGGTATAAAAATTTTGCGTCTGAAACCCTTTTAAAAAATAGTTAAAGCTGCTTTGAGAGGCATGAACCCATTTCCTGCGTACTCCAGCAAAACCCATTCCCCGCTGCTGTCCTTCTCTGACCCTCATAAATTCTCTCACGCCACCCCTTGACCATTTTGACAGTCTTACTCTTTCGAATTTTTTACTGTTCTAGCTTGGCGTGTCTAATTTTTTCCGTTATTAGCTGATGATCTGACAAAATAATAAAAATAACCACTAAATAGTTCAATCCAGCGGACGTGGATCGCAGGATTTTTTTATGCGATTTCCAGCGGTCTGGATCCACAGTTTAATTTCTTTTGGTTTCCAGCGGACTCGATCCGCAGTTTTTTTATTCGCATGCGGTACAATCGAGCGATTCCAGCGAACTGGAACCGCAGGAATCGATCGATGCTAGAATTTGGTGGCAGGGCGGGCCGGCGCAGAGAACCGCAGGAAAAAGCGACCGGGCGAAGGGAAAAGCGATGCACGTGAGGCAAAAAGCGCAGGAAAAAGACGCGAAGCCGAGGGGGCTGGTCTGTGTGCAATTTTGACACCGGGTGGAAATTTTATTTGTTCGCAGAATGAAACTTACATGTCACACGTAGGAGAGGCCCTGTGTAGCGACCCCCATTTTCGCATGCAATGCGAAAATGAGAATCTATGTGCATACAGTACTAGTCCCATGATCAGTGACTAGTACGCACATTTACAACAATTGGAATCACAACCATACAACACATTATTAAAGCGGAAGCTATTTATACAACGTATTCTTACAATTCAGAGTATATAGCAGCAGAAGAAGCAAAGTCTTGTAGTGTGCCCATCCAACCCCCACGCAACTGACAAGGCATAATCCCTAGAGAAATCGCTTTATTTGAAATTCCCGCAACCTGCGACGAAAAGTATTCTTCGGAGCTTTGTTTTCTTATCCACCTAAAACAACATAATAAGCAAGGTTGAGTACTTTCGTACTCAGCAAGACTTAAGTGGTATTTGCAAATGTAGAAATGTAAGCCATGTCAAAGGAGGCTTCTATGGTTAATTTGCATAAAGCGAATTTACATTGTAAAACAAGTAGTAATTTGCAAAACGGAATTTGTAAAAGTAAGGTTGACTGATATGAAAATAAAAAGTAAGTAGAGAATACAATAACAACTCATAGTCCTCCACGACGTGAGCACGAGACATCCATTGCCAATACATGGCATAATCCAGTTCTTACCAACAAATGGCACAACAGCTGATAACAATACTTGCCAACACATGGTATAGTATTGTATCACATGCGGGGGTAAGCTTTCCAAAACTTACATTTAATTTTGAAAATAATAAAACAAATAACTAAGTGAATACTTTACCAAGTGCCCATGACCGCGAGCGCGGCTTTTCGAAAAGGATTTCACTCTGCAGAGGTGTACAACTTTACCCACAAGAAATGATTAACCTCTTTTGTTAGGCTAGTAACACACTTCCTTTGGTGTGTCGGTAAGGAGATCATAACATAACCGTTACATTATTTAATCCTAACTTTGCACCAGCCCGGTGACGACAAACCCATACTCTGGCAGCAGAACTCAGAGCATAAATATGATGAAACTCCCCATAGCATGGCGTACACCGTTATATCAGCAAGCGTTGCTCCCATCACCATGGTGTAGGCGTCCCTTCGAGCAATCCATAATGGAACAGCCCGTACTACTCCGGCCTTCCAACATGCAAAGCTAGATTTAAATAACTTCATAGGTTAAGGCTATCCCATACTAGCACTTGTGGTTGCACTAAATTCTTGGCTTGTAAACGACACATTAGTTCGGTCCTTAACCCAACCCGGGCGAGAATACTCCCCCTACACTACGTGCAAAATCCATGCACATGCGGCTATTGCCATAACTCGCCCGTGTTAAACCATAGTTTTGTTTTGAGTTTTTACAGTAAATACCAACACACTTGGGTATCGTATCCCACACTTTGAGTCCTCGAGAAACAGTTTTAATTTAATTATTTCTAGCTATAGCATGACTAAGCACAACTAGTATGTCATCGCATATCTCCCAGTTGACATTATGCATTGTCTATCCTTATTCTATGGTTATCAAGGTTCACATGTCGATACTTATCAAGGAATTTCCATGACATTACAGGTATATCTACCAATACCCACAAACTAGCATGTTTAAAGAAATTACACACATGCATAATAGGTTTGACAAAAGCAAACTAAATTAATTGAAATATTGGGTCAACATGTTGAAAGGGGTGCTTGCCTTGCTTAGTTGTTGTTTACGACGAAGTCGTTGTTGCAGTCGGTGTAGTCGACAACGGAATCAGTGACGTCGGGTTCTACACGTCGTTCAATGGAAATATAGCAAATAACAAACTTTCAATAAGGCAAAAAGAAGTCAGATGAAAAACCAAATAGAAACTTACCCAAGAAGAACATGGTGGTTTCGAGTTTCATAGATATTACTTGCATATTGGTTTCATTGATACTTCGCTTATGAGGCCTATTCATGAATATATTACTTTCATTCATCGAATTCAAGAAGTTAAAGATACATCATGCATAAGGTTATTTACGAATTTAAGGGCTAAAATTATGTATTTTCATACATAATTTCGAATTCAAGATGCTAAAATTATTTGGATTAATAAAATTAAAACATTGGCCGTTATGTTGAATGTTATAAATGAATAGTACTTGACCTTAAACAATTTTGCATTAGAAGTTTCGTATATATTAGGTCTATCAGATTTTAGGCCACAAGTTTTATTTTTGATGGTTTTTGAGAAGGTTCTGGTGATACAAATATCTTAATTATTATTTTCTTAGTTATTACTCAGTTCGTTTATTTATATTATAGATTTCAGAGATCATAACACTTAGGGTTATTTTGCTAGCAGGATTTATATGCAAAAGCACGATGAAGTGAGATTATATCTTTAGAATAGGGTAGTCTTTACTTTGGAGAGCATTTCTAAGCTTATTTTGTAAATTTTAGTATTTAGACAAGATGTTTTATTCATTATTGAAATAACTTATGTGGTATTAAGGGTGACGTTATTCGGATTAGTAAGGTGTAGTGTACGATTAGTACTTGGTCCTATGGGTTTTGCATGCAAGGTGATTTATATATGTTGGGGTCTACAAAATAAGGCTACTAGCTGCATCTACATGGTTACGCAATGATTCTTGCAACACAAGTAATTCAGTTAAATATTTCTTAGGTTCAACTATTCATATATAGAGCTTTAGCGTCCATAACACTTAGCGTTATTGCACTAGTAGGATTCAGATGCAAAACAAGTTGTAATAAAAATATTTTTCCAGAATATGGTGGTCCATATACTAAAGAGCATTTTTAGACTGATCTTCACAAAATTTTCATTTAGACAAGATATTTTACGAGCTGCCGAAAAGGCTTAAGCGTTTCTAAAATCTACGGGTTAAAGGTTCAGTTTTCGCTTTAATTTTGCGGCTGCTCCTTATAAGATTATGTAACCATTTTTAGGCATTAGCAGGGAATGTCTTTAAGAGTGTTTTAAAGTTGGTTCCGTGATATATTTTGCTTTTATCCGAGATAGTTTTCATGCATATGAAAAATGAAGTCTTTTATGAACTTAAGCTAAATCAAACATTAAAGCCTTTTTACATTTTGAGATGGCTTGACCTAAGGAATGTTATGGAATTAAGCTTACGAGACATAATATTTATTTGCGATACTTATGCATATCATAATCTTCACATTCGAAGCTAAGTTATAAAGGAACTTGGTTCAAACCATACTAAACTTTGTTTATTTTTGCAAAGTTAGGTAATCTGGACCTACAGTATGATCACAGTTTGGTTTCTTTTATATAAACACTTGTTTGCACTACATGGTTGCATACTAACTATGTAAACTTAGCGCTGAAGGTCTCTTATAAACTTAGCGCAAACTAAACAATTATGAGCCATTCATGCATAACCAGGTATTTTATGGTCCTAATAAGGTTTAGAAACTGATTTTTATCAATTTTTAAGAGATTAATGGCTATGGTTACTACTATATGAATTTCTATAACTAGAATCTAACTTATGAATAGAACTAATGCAGACCGGGACCAAATCTAATCATTTTTGCAGCATTAAAAGGGTTGTGACCTAAAGAACATATAAAAACAGGTTTTACATGCTAATATTTATTTGTGAGATTTAGCTATATTCTACTCATACGGGTATTACATCAAGGTTATATACAACTCAATTTAAACTTAACCGAACATGAATTATTTTGCATAAACAAGGGTACCCAACTCACTTATTGAATAATAGGTGCAAAACATGTTTGTTTTTACTCATTTTTACAGATATACCAGATCATGATTTTTGCGAGTTTTAGGCACTGGTTTTACAAATTTTTGAGTTCGTTTGCACAAGTTATTAAATATTTGAATATTGCGAGCATTGGATAATAACTCTATTTAAAGTCTAGATCAAATGAGGTTCAATTTCAATTGTTTTAGCAGAATGGAGTCTTTGGTGTCTATAGAAATTTTTTCCATAAGTTTTTGAGTTAGGGTGGTACTAATTTGTAATAGAACAAACCTTAGGTTATATTCAAATTTTAAATTCAAAATTCGAAAATGAGTTAAAATTTAAATATTTTTTGTATATTAAGATATAGAATGATTTTATACAAATTTATAAACTTGTTTTACTAAATTTGGAGCTAGGGTGCAAAAGATATGAGTATTTGAATATGATAGGTTTGACAATTAGAAACATGCCAAAAAAGGAACAGGCGCTTTTGGGCTCAGATTACACCTTTCCATTTTTGGTATAGCTCATGCGTCGTGCGCCGACATGTGGGACCCCCTACATAGCGACACGAGCGCGAGGGATGGGGCCTGACGTCCCAGGCCCAGCCGTCAGCCTCTCCGCGTGGCGATAGAGAGCGACACTGACGTGCGGGCCCGATCGGTCAGACAAAGGGCTCGACGGAGGTACTGACTAGCGGGGCCCGCTCGTCGGTCTCACCGAGATAGGGGAGGCAGGGAGGAGCTTCACCGACGGCGAACTACCACCGGAGACGGCGAATAGGTAGCGGCAAGGGCTTCATCTAGTGATTGTGCATCTAGGTGTGGTGTCGATGTGGCCGGGGGTGGCCAGAGTTGGCACGCCACTGTGAGGGGGGGCGGCGGTGACCATGGCGGCGAGCCGCCGTGGTGATAGGGTAGGGCTTAGCTTCGGAGAGGTTGGGGATGACCATGAGGGTGCCAGGGGTGTCCCATTTTGGTACCTTGGTGCGGCATCAAGTGGCTGAGGAGGTCTGCCAACGGGCACGTGGTTGGGGAAGAAGGAGGTAGGGGACGGCGGTGCTCCGGGCCGACAACAATAGAATTGAATAGGGAGAAAAGGTCAGTGAGTGTCACAGGTGCTATTAGCTGCTCAAATTGGAACAAGACCCACCTATATTGCTCGATCGGGTTTCACCTTCGCGCAATTGCTCACGGGACACCCAGGAGCCTCAATGGCGCAGGGGTTCGTCCGAGGTGAACAAGAGCGCAGGGAGCCTCGATGGCCTTGGGGGAGACTAAATAGGGGACTCGACGATAGGGAGGCATGGGCGCAGCCGGCTTCGTCTTTGCGAAAGCAGCGCGCACACACAAACCCAGCGGGGAAGTCGGGATGTGACCGAAGTCCATGGAGGTGGCATGGGCACGGCGCAAGTTCCTCTGTGATGCAACCGTGCTGTAACTGGAGAGATAAGCTGCAGGCCTATCGCGGCTTGGGGTTGGTGAAAATGGGCGGTGAGCTCCGTTTCGAGGCGGTCAAGATCCTGCCACGACGAAGGGACGTTGACGCAGGAAAGCTGCCACAGCAAGGGTTGGGAAGCAGGGGTGGCAGTGGCTTGTCGCGGCGCTGGGAGAGGCTGGCTTTTGGAGCCTGCCCGGGCGGTGTCGTGGCGGGGATGGCGGAGGAAAAAGGCTGCCACGGCAGACCTTCGGCAGCGGCTCGGCACGCAAGCGCACGGCAAGGAAGAAGAAGAGAGGAAGCCGCTGGCAGGTGGGACCAGGGCTTGCTATGGCTTCCAGCGGGCCAGGGAGGTCAGGGGCAAGCCAAGGCTGACAAAACGGGCCCACATGGCAGAGAGAAAAGGAGGGTAAAAGAAAATGAGTTTTCTGATTTCTGGACAGCCATGAGGTTTTCGATTTAATTGAGCATCGAAACTGAGATTAAAACTTTTGAAACTTTTTGGGTAGAAACCTAATTAGATTCTGTTGTTGTCATAAAATTTTTAACTAATGATCGGATACGAGAATTTTTATAAAATTCTGAGAAGCTTATTGTTTGATTTATGATCACTCTGTTTTTAATTTTCTAAAGGCATGAAATTGGATCAAAATATTTTGAAGGTTTTACTGGAGGATTATAACATACTGAGGATACTCTAAAATTTTCAAATCAATATCATGCTCCACGATTTTTATATAAATCTGACATTGTCTCTTCTACAAACTCAAATTCTCTGTTTTTGATTTTTATGAAACAATACATGGGTTCAAAACTTTATGAAACTTTTGGGAGGTGATGTTGGGAACATTTAGGGTTTAATTAAATTAATTACAAGGTTTGTTGCAATTGGATATTTTGAGATTGAGATTTTATAATCCTTATGTGAGTTATTTGATATGTTTTTGGGAAATTCAGAAAATCCAAAAAATTCAGAGATAATATTTAAACTCAAGTGCATACCAAATATCGATTCAAACATTTGAATTCTACTTTTTTATTAGATTTGGGATGTTACACCCTGGACGGCTACTGCTATCGATGATTTATGTCGCGTCGTTCTGTCTCGTCCGTTCACCGAAATCATAGACAAATGGCCGCTTCTTCGATGTATTCGTGCAGGAAAGGGCTATAAATCCCACCTCTATTGCGATGGTCTGTGTTGAGCATTCAACGTGAGAAAGAAAGTAGACCAAGAGCAAGAGAGTTCGAGCGGTGGTAACCGAAAGGCAGAAGAGAGGAGAGGAGAGAAAAATAGAGAGGAATCTTCAGGAGAGCTTCAGGAAGGTTAGTTCAGAATCTTCATGAAGATTAGTATTTTGTTATTATATTAGTAGTATAATTAGTAAAACATTAGTGTCATTTGTAGTGTGCCAAACGATGGTATTGGTACAATCAGATGGACATAAAATAATGGTTATTGCGTACTGAGTAGTACATGAATAGACGATACAATTTGTAAAAAGTGTTGTGTATTTTGTGTGATGTTAGTGCAATTAGTAGTATACTGGTAAAAGTGCATGCGATGAACACTTTAGTATAATTAGCCGTAAATGAAATAACGAGGTTTAGAGTACATAATGGCTCTATGTTATTCAAATATTAGCGTAGTATTAGTATAATATTCGGGTACTGTTGGAGGATCTTATTTATTGTTCACATTTTAGACGGATTTAGTCGAAGGAATTGGTAGTGTAATAGCGCATTGGTAGTATAACATTAACAATACATTGGCCCGTAAAATAACGCTATAGCTATATTGCTGTCATACAATTATGAATTTATTATAATGATAGTAATGTGGCTCTTTTATTAGTTTAAAATTCATTTAATATTATTTCGATATATGGATAACTTAAATAATGTTAGTGTAATATTACAACAACATTTGTGGGATTAGTACAATTATTTAAATATTGCTGTAATATTATTGCGATGTGTGCATAACTTGGGAAATGTCAGTATAATATTATAACAACATTTGAGGGATTAGTACAATATTAGAATAACTAAAAGTACACAAAAATGATGGCATTAGTAGGTGAAGTAGTAGAATAAATGATAAATTCAGTGCAACAAGTCGTACATGAAATGACACCAGTATTTCTATGATATTAATGGAATATTTGTTCGGTGTAATAAAATTTCTGTAGTATCAGAACAAATAGTACAATGACACCACTGTTATTAGTAAAAAAGTTAGTACCATTTAGCAGTACAAAATATAGAAGTACGAGTAACATCAGTGCTACGTAAAATTATGGTGTTAGGTGTAAAATTTGTTGAACAATTAATAAAATTGCGGTATGAATAGTTTAATATTTAGTGTAGTACTTATATGATATTAATGGAATATTAGTTCAGTGTAACGAAATATCTGTAGTATCAGAACAAATAGTACAATATCACCACTGTAATTAGTAAAAAAGTTAGTACCATTTAGCTGTACAAAATATGACGGTGCGAGTAACATCAGTGAAATTATAGTGTTAGGCATAAAAGTTTTTGAACAATTAATAAAATTGTGGTATGAATATTTTAATATTTAGTGTAGTATTTCTATGATATTAATGGAATATTAGTTCGGTGTAACGAAATTTCTGTAGTATCAGAACAAATAGTACAATATCACCACTGTTATTAGTAAAAAAGTTAATACCATTTAGCAGTACAAAATATGGTGGTGCAAGTAACATCAGTGCTACGTGAAATTATGGTGTTAGGCGTAAAATTTGTTGGACAATTAATAAAATTGTTTTATGAATAGTTTAATATTTAGTATAGTATTTCTATGATATTAATGGAATAAATAACGGTGCATGATTACTTTAACAGTACCATAGGGAAATGATGTTTACGTATTTGCTATATTATTACTGATTATGGATGTGGCAAATCGTACATTGGTGTTTAATGCGCGTGCTTACGTCTTTCGCTATGGTAGGTACTAATTGGCAGAAATTCAAGATTTTTCCGTGTTTTATGGTAACGACGTTGTTCGAGAGGGTCCATATGGGGTGGACCTTTCGAACTGCGAAATGAAGGTGATCCTGGCTTCGGGTCTAATGGAGATGAGTCTGGCCGACCTCCGTACGTGCGTGAAAAGCGTATTCGATCGGGAGACTACCCGAAAGAAGCTCGTAATCGAGGTGGTACATGCCAGAGTCGTGGAAGATTCCACCAACTACATGTGGGACTTGTGCAAGAACGTAGGAAGCACAATGTGGGGGGAATACATGCAAATTGTGATGAACCCTGAAGCGCTGATACACCGTCGACCGATGGTGTATGTGCTCTTCCTGGACAAAGGCCAAACCTCTAGTCACCTCGGTGGCGGTTGTGTCGTTGTCGAAGCATCCTCTGGGGCCATCGGTGAGGACATTGGTGTGGATGACTTTCAGCGAATGAAGACATCGGGCGGTGGTGGTCCACATGCATTGACTGCCATGAGCACCTGGAAGGCATCACGGATGAAGCAATATCCGATAAAGACAATGACGTCAACACGGATAGCAACGGAGATGATGGTGCAGCTCCAGTCGGTGGCATTGTGTCCACTGAAGTGGAGTACGTGTCTTCTCGGTTGGACAATATGGCGATGACATCTCTCGTGCTACCAGAAGAAGCTGGCACTGAGTGGGCCTTTGATCAGGACACTCTACTGGTAGGGCAACGCTTCCCTACGAAGAGTGCTGCCCAGCAGGCAATTGCTAGATATATGGTAAACATCAGCTGCACATACCGGGTGTACAAGTCGAATCAGGAGACCTACATTGTGAAGTGCATAGATACTGAGTGTCCCAGCAAGATCTGTGCCCACAAATTCAAGGGCGCAAATTTGGGCTTCAGGATAACTGTCCTAACGAACCACACTTGTGTGCTTACCGAGCCACTGCAGAAGCACAGAAATGTCACGTCCTCATATGTGGCTAGCCTGATTTCTCACTTGGTCACGGCAGACGTGACCATTTCACCGAAGATACCGATGGCCAACGTGGTTAACTTGGTGGGATATCATGTTAGCTACAGCACGGTCTGGCGAGCGAAGAAGAAAATTATAGAGATGATGTACGGCATGTACAAAGAGGGGTACAACCTTGTTCCTCGCATGCTTCACCAGATTGCTGAACCCAATCCTGGGAACTACATCAACAAGATGGATAGGCCGCACCCCACGAAGGGTCCCAACTGTTTCATCTTCGAACCTGTTGTTTTGGGCACTCGGATCAGCCATTCAGGGCTTCAAGTACTGCCGGCCTGTGCTGACCATGAATGTCACTTTCCTATCTGGCAAGTACAGGGGCACCATACTTATGGCGGTCGCGGCGGATGCCAACGACCAGCTACTCCCGATGGCCTATGCATCTAGATGAGGGAAAGCAGTTCTGCTAACGTATGCACGCATACATTGAGAAGAAAATAGAGAAGGCTCGCTCCCACGACTCCGGCACCATGGATAAAGTCAGGCGAAAGTTTGAAGTGCATCTGGAGAAGTTCGTCGATGGCCATTGCAGAGTCTACCGAATCAAGTGTGCACAGTACGTGATGTGGTGCAATGCACATGCAACAAACCACAACTGTTGCACAAGCCATGCTCGCATGTATATGCGGCATGCGTAGTTCTCTGTCAGTCTTTCGTGGCGTACATCTCTGAGTACTTTAGCACCGACCATCTGTTCGGGACATGGAGTTCAGTGTTCAGCTCCTACAGCTTGGACATGCATTACAAGTAGCTATGGCCGGGGCAAGTGACTTGGTTTCAGAATGATGCTTTGAAGTGGAGCGACCGTGGACGGTGGCAGTCATGGTGAATCCATAATGATATGGACACAAGTCAGCAGGGAGACGGACGAGCTGCACGGAAGTGCCGTATATGCAGGACAGTTGGCATGAAATGAAGAACTGCCCTAATAGGGCCGGCTCGTTGACCCATCCATAACAACCATGGCAATGTACCTTCATGTAATTATTTTCTGTGTGAGTAGTACCTTCATGTAATTTTCATTTTGTTATGTAGTATCATGTATCGTTCTACCTATGTTATGTATTGTTATATCATTAAATGATATATTTTATGTCCTCTGGATAATTTTATTTTTGTGTGCGGTTAGTACCTTCCTGTAATTTCATTATTTTGCTTTGTAATATCATGTACTGTGCTATCTATGTCATGTTATGTACTGTCCTATCGTCACATTATATTTGTTGTTATGTCACGTCATATTATCTTACCCGTATTAATTTTTGTTTCTTTTTTCTTCTCGCAGAACATGGCTGGACACCCGTAGACTTTACTTGACCCATACTACGATGCAAGCATCGTAGAAGGCTCTGGCTTACAAGTGTCAGACCACTGTCTTTCGTTCTCAGGGCCCCGAAGGAGCACTGGCCCTTGGATGAGCGGTACGTGCCCACTCTATAGGAGTCAGGGCTATTGCCACTAGCCCGAATGATGGACATCGGGCAATCCTTCACTTTCGACGGGGCTCTCTTCTCCGCGCTAGTCGATCGTTGCAGGCTGGAGACCCACACTTTCCACTTCTGCTGGGGGGAGATGACCGTCACCCTGCAGGACGTTGCCTACATTACCATTTTGCCTATCAGGGGTAGCCCGACAATTCCACCATCAAGGAGGCCTGACTGGAAAATAAGGTTGCAGGACAGGTTTGGCCACGCAGTCCATAGCAGAGGTCGACTGTTCCACTGTCTTGGCTTCGTTGCTACATCCGATGCCCCGATGATGCGCCTCAGGACATGACCTGCTCTTCTTGTTTGGCTGGGTGTTGTTCTCTAAAGCATAGGGAGATGTTATCTACCCAGGCTACATCCACATCGCGGAGGCTTTGGCTGACGCCCACGATGATGTCCCTCAGTTCAGTTTTGGATCTGCGGTGCTCTGCTCCACATACAAGGGATTGTGCGTGGCTTGCGTGAAGACAACAAGGGAGGAGCCTGTTCTTGCAGTGTGCTACTCGTTGCTGCAGATCTGGTCTTGGGAGCACTTTCCTGTTGGGCGCTCATACTTTCGAGAACCCGTTCACCTGTATCCGTTGGATGCTGACTTCTACGGTGGACACCCGAATGATGGTCCCACCATGGGATTTCGGTGGACGGCTTCCTACTTGGGATGAGCAAGGGATGGACCTCGGAGAGTCTACTATGAGTTTCACAACTACTTTGAAACCCTGCACGATGATGAAATAATATGGCAACCCTAGACTTCCGATTTGTTGGTCACTACGGCGACGCATGGATTGTCGCAGTAGTGTGGGCAGGATGGTGCTTACTGGTTGACGACGTGCCATCTCGTGTTCTGTCAAATGGTGGAGGCATACTGCCCAGCTCGAGTGATGCATCGATTTGGATTTTATCAGCAAATCCCCCCTCTAGTTGGCCCGCCTTTGCCACGAAAAGTGCATATGTACGTTTAATTCATAAATATGAATTGTAATGGGTAATTATAATTTGTAACTTACAACTTTCATTCCCGCAGGCAAACTCGAAGAGGCCAAAGGAGCGACAACTGGCGCGAGAAACAATTACCATGGACGACTGCATGCGAGCAATCCACCACAGAGCAGGTAATAGCGGAGGGTCGACCATACGACCTTGAGTCGTACGTCGCGTACTTGGAGTGGTACGTGCCTCGTACCCGAGCACGACTTACTGCGACACCTCCCTCAAGGCCTGAGGAGGTCACGCACGTCGAGCGGTTAGCCCTCGGCCACCATGTACACTGCGCAACACGCCAGGATGATGCGGTATGAACATATATTATATTTCAAATCACATTTCTTTTACTAATCATATTTTCGTGTAGTTCAATCGTGCGGACCGTATCTTTGAAGAGAATTCCACTGCAGTACGGCCTGCGGCCCACAGCTCTAGGTCCTGCCTAGTTGGGGTTCTATGTTCTATCATGGACGAGTCTAAGGGCATCATGAATGCATTGCCTTGCGGACATCACAGTGATGTTGCCATATAGGGTGCTAAGAGAGGCGCTCGTCCTTCATCTCCTAGGACGTCACGCCTGAGCATGGCCAGAAGATCGAGCTTTGCACGATCGTCTTCCTCTCAACATGGCCTTCAGAATTCACAGGTACGACACATACATTTAGCTGTCATACTTTGAACTACTCGCCCAAAATGACCTATTTAGTAATGCCATATCCTTTTACAGTGCGAGCGTAGAGATCAATCTCTCCTGCCTTCGTCGTCTAGGCCTTCATCGTCCAGGCCCGATCTAGTCTTGCTTGAGCCCACACGGGTATGTTTACCACAAGATTTTGGCTACGGCTAGGCCTATACCTGTAACATCCCAAATTTTGCTTTATTGGTTTTAATATGTTTTCCCTTTTATTAGTATTTTCTGAGATTTTAATTAATTCATTTTGTATTTATTGAATAGGGCCTTTTGATATCTTTTAATTATTCACACAAAAGTATTAATGATCTTTTATTAAAAATATTTTATTTGAGCTCCAAATGTCCTAAATATTTTCTAGAATTTTTTGGGATTTTTCCTGGTATTTTTGCTATGTATTTTGGCTTTGTTTATTTATCTGAATTGTTTTATTTCGAAAATGATTTATAAATCAATGTGACTAGTGCTAAGTCAGAGCCGAAGCGGTGGCCGTTTCTCATGTGCAGGCCGGCCGCGTCAACCGTCGACTGCTCTGCGAAACCCTAGTTGTGCACCGTTGGATTTTGATCCAACGTCTGCGAGTGCGCCGCGTCGCCGTTCGTTGCGGGTTGTCCGATTGAGTTTGCATGGACGGTTGTAACATCCCAAAATTTGTATTTAATATTATTTTATTGCTATTTAGGTATTTTGTGGTTTTCTGGAATTTATTGAATTTATCTGGATTTATTTGAATTAATTTCAAATTATGTATATTAACCTTTTGTGAAAATTAATTAAATTTAAACAAGTTTAATATAAAGTTTTGCTAAAACTATTTTATTTGAGCTCAAAATGTCTCAAAGTATTTTTGAGAATTTTCTTGGTATATTTATTGCCTAAAGCTAATTAAATGAATTTCTATAAAATTTTTTAAAAGGAAAATGCGGGGAAAATAGATGAAATATTATTGGGTCGGAACCCAATACTGTTCTCGCAAGGCCCGTCATGGTGCGGCCCAGTCTTTTCGCGTCGTCGGCCCATTTTCTAGAGGCATGGATGCTCACCGTCGGATCAAGGATCGGTGGCTGAGATTTGATGTCAAGGATCTGGAAACCCTAGCGCCGTAGACCGTAGGATCAAGATCAAGCGGCGCCAGTTAAGTCGGTGCGTTTAGGGTAAGTGAAGATCTCATCCGTTGTTTTGGAAATGGACAGATCCGATCGTGCCGCGTCAGGTCGCATCTTGGCCGTTCGTTAGCGATCGGATGGTGTGTGGTTGTCGTCTCCGATCGGGACTCGAAGTCCGCCCGCCCGCCGCGCCGCCGCCGTGCGTGTCTTGGAGTCCATGTAGAGCACGAATCCCAGCGCTATAAATACCGCGCGTGCTAGCTCGAGGTTTCCCTTTGAGCGCTGCATCTGCTGGCCCAAGAATCATCGCCAAAGTCGCCGTCTTCATCGACCGGGAGCTCGCCGTTGTTCCTTGCTACGTTTCCGTCGTGTTCGCCGTGTTTTCATAGTCGTCCGGTGTTCGTTCGGTGCCGTTGAGGGTAGATCTGGAATCCCCACTGCGAGACACATCGGTTCCGGGTATTTTCGTCATCGTTTGGTGGCCAAAGCGCCGTTGGGCTCGCCTTCGTCTCGGTCTCCGGCGACCGCGCCAACAAGCTCACCATCGGACCTCGCGATCTCTTGTAGCCGTTGAATCTCAGATCGAGCACGTCAGATCTCACCACGTGGAGTGCGTGTCAGTAAGCCACGTCGTCGCTAGCTTGAGCCGTCGGATCGATGACGGAGGGCCCGGATCGCACCGCTGGTCGCGCCAATCAGACGATGCCGCGTGGCGCACGGAGTCCAAGCGCCGTGGACCGAGTCCATGGTGATCCAACGCGATTCTGTGGACTCAGTCCATGGACCGAGGCCACGTGGCAGCATCTGGTCCGCTCGGGTCAGGGCTGACATAAGCATGACGGAATAAATCTGTTTTTCAGTATAAAAATAATTCGGTTTATTTCGAATTTCCTAATTTATGTATTTTCAGTATTTATTCAAACTTCAAAAAGCTATAACTTTTGGATTTTAACTCGGATTTGAGTGATTCAATCTTCTAAAAATTTATAAAATTGAGATCTATTTAATGGTGAATTTTATTTGATTTTTGGAGTTCATTTGCTCTCTATTTTGGTATTTATTTGCTTTTCATCTTCGGTACGCTAGACGTTGAATTGTGCGACGCTTCGAAGGAAGATTCAACAACTCAAGATCAAGTTCCAGATCAAGACCAGAACCTATTCCAAGGCAAGTTGTGCTTTGATCATGTTGAACCCATGTTTATAAAATTGCTATATTCGTTTTACCCTATTGCATATTATTTCAAGTGTATAGTTGTTTCAAATTAAATTGGGCTTAGCTAATATACCAGATTGATTTATACCCTACCTTGTCATTGTATGCCATGATCTATTGTCACCCTAGATTGGTTCATTATAGTTGGTTAGTATTGATAATCAACATGGGATGGTTAGACTATATTAGTTGCTTAGCCATGCCATGTCATCACATGTGTTTGAATCATTGATAAATAATCTTGACTAATGGAATATGGAACAATGTTATGAACTTGTGTATCATGTGAGATCACACGATGAGATTGAGTTGTTTGTGGCGAGTCATGTCACGCAACGATGTTGAATTGTTGATGGCACGTGGTGCTTGGTAATCAACCTGGGTGATAATCACTTAGATTGGGGCAAGTGACAAGGGGCAAGTATGCTAAGGTGGGCCCGATGGGCAGAGGGTATGTGGATGTCTTGCCCTGATCACTTTAAGGACTTAACCTTGCAAGCCTTTGACCAGAGTCAGTCATGCAACCACATGTCTGGTATGGGCCAGCCTAGCTGAGTAATTTGCAATGTCTTAACTTTGGTAATACCGTGGTCGGTGTGAGTTCCCGAGTTATGGAGTAATTCACATGGTGCAAGAGGGGGGCCCTGGATGTGGTAACCAGTCCCACCAGTGTTGAAACCTTAGCGGGTGGTACCGGGTTAAGCCAGAGCATTGTAAAGGCTTTGTCATGATCTCTCCGCCGACACACCAAAGGAAGTGTGTTGATTGCATGGCACCAAGAGACGATCATGTCGTGTGGGTAAAGTGCATAACCTCTGCAGAGTGTAAAACTATTCGGATAGCCGTGCTCACGGTATTGAGCAATGCTCGGGAATTACAGTTAAGGGTTAGTTTAAATAAATGGACAACTTGGTTGGGATGGCAGAATGCCATGTGGAAGATGGAAATTGATTTAGGATTGGAAACTTGGTTTACTTGAGAAATGCTGATTCTATCTATTATTGTTATTTGTTTTACAGTCTTTGCAATCTATTTATTGTATTTGGTCACAAATGCTGCTTTGTTGCAAAATAGCCATGAGAGCCTATCCTTTGGAATAAGCCTTGCATTTAGCTATGTTAGAATTGCATTCTGTGCACAACTTGTTGAGTGCTTTAAGTACTCACCCTTGCCAACAATAACATCACCAGTTGAAGAGTCTACATCAATGCCGAAGGGAAGATTCGAGGAGGAGACGAATGTTTAGGGCGCAAGCCTTGTCAGTTGCCTGTGGTATACTGAGGGGTTGTCTACGTTTTCATTCCACTGCAGTTTAATATGTTATTCAGCCTTGCAAGGCATAGTCATGTAAGTTGACCATAAGGTCATTCAACTAGTAGTATATATATCATATGACGTCTTTCATAATATTTCCGCTATGTATGATTGTGATATTTACTGATGTTGAGCCTGTGTGCACTAGCGTGATCCTGGACTAGTGCGGTATACTCAGAGGGTCCGGATTTGCGTATTCGAGTCTCGACAGAAGTGGTATCAGAGACATACTGACTGTAGGCCTTGACCCTAGATAGTTTGGTCATCTCTATAGGAACTTCAAAATTATTTTCTAAAGAAAAGAAGTAACTTGGAAGCATAATATGTTATTGACTTATCTTATTCTTCTATTCATTTCCTTGTCATAATTTCTCTCTTTCCTCTGCTGAATTTCTTTCTCTCTCCCTTGCTGGATCGAGTTAAGAAACCTTATCTGAGTTGTCTTGGTAGTTGACGTGCCCCACCTTAGGGAAAGTATCAAGTGTGTGGTTTCAACCCTAGAAATCATGAAGGAGGGAATCATCGAGCTCAAGGAAGGAGTAGATCTTTGAAGTGTTCCAAAAGCTAGAAGGTCTATGCTTCGAGTAGTCGGTTGGGACTCATGTGTGGGAATCTCCAAAGTGGATTAGTTCTTCGACCGTCAGTACAGATGGATATGCAGAGTTTTAGAGAGTTCTTGACTTCTCAGACTCAGTTGATGCATGCAATGATGAAGCAAATGCAGGATATGACTGACCAAACCAATGTCAACCAAGTGTCCCAAGCTGCTACCAATGATTTCCGTTCCTACTTAAGGTTATCAGAATTCATAAGGACTCGTCCGCTAACATTTTCAGGAAATGAGTTACCCTCGGAAGTGGATGATTGGCTCAAGACCATTGAGAGGAAGCTGCTCATTGCTCAGTGTAAAAGCGATGAGAAAGTCCTGTATCCTTCTTGTCAGTTACAAGGAATTGCTGCGAAATGGTGGAAGAAATATTGTGCTGTTCATGAAGCCCCGCGGAATATCACTTGCAATGAATTTGTTATTGATTGTCGTAATCTCTTTGCCTCACCTGGAGACAGTATGGTCACGGTAAATACGGAACATAATACTATCCCTGCACCTTGTGCGACATCTAAGCGTTGCTCTCTAAAGTGCTGTCAACCAAACAAGTCAGAAGATTGTGCATGCATTCGTTGTAGAGAAATAGGACATACCGCGGACGTGAAGGGAAACGCGGTATGCTACGCTAGCACAAAAAAAAAACTACCGCGCAACCAGAAAGCTACTCGCAAGAAGGGGATCATAGATAAGATTACCACTAGACGCGCAGTTGCGGAATCCTTCGCGCGTCGATGTAGTGGTTCGTCCTCGCCGCAGTCGTTGCGTCGATGTAGTGGATCGTCCTCGCCTCGCCGTGGATTGTCCTCCCACGCCGCAGTCGCAGCAGCGTCACCGCAGCAGTCCACACGTCCAGAGATGGAATGCCGTGCGTCGGTGTGCAAGCACCTAGTCGCTCGGCAGGGGCAGCGAGAGGAGGAGGCTAGGGTTTCAAGTGAATCAAACCTGAACCGTGGAAAGCACACACTGCGCCTCCTCCTCCTCCTTATATAGCCACGAGATGAAACCTAAACCAGGGCCCACCAAAGATGCTAAGCCCACGAGGTTCATTAATTACGGATCAATCCAAATTAATGCGTCCCACCATTAAGTGTGTGACCTGCGAGTTCACATACGTTTGGACATGGATTGGAAAACTCCTTTTCAATCCAATAGTTGGTAGCGGCTTCTTGCAAAGTATGCCAACTCCCAAACATCTTGTGATCAAATCGAAGAACCTATCAAAAGAACTCATGTAATAATCCCTTTACCAAGTATATGAAGATTGATCTCAAGGCAAGAAGCATGTCATCCTTTGATGATTCAATCCATCTCTCGTATCCGTGATATATTAATAAGTTGTGATTGACTCCTCAATCACGGCATGGCCATGCACTTTCTTAATCATATCACACGAGTGGCCTTGTCATATATCTCCGTTTCATTGGAGTGGCAAATTCCATCTTATTTGCTCACTTCCTCTCTTGACGTTTCATAGTAAACATGAAAGCTACCTTTATAACTATCCGGTTAGGAAGTAGTGTTTGATAGCCCCAAGGAAAACTATTACACATGTAGGGAATATGACAATCTCGAGTCTAAGGATCATACATCTTCTAGGTATGAGATACACGATGACACATAAGAATGAAATATTCTCGCAGTGTCCCATAGCGGGTCTATCTAACCCATGTTCTTCAACATGGTCCACAATGTAGAGATGATATCTCCATATCCCATGATCTATGAAGCATGATCATCGATCACTACATGTGCTGATCTATTCATCGTATCCGATCAGAGATATTTATCGAATTACATCATTAAGTAAAGAGCTTCATAATCAAGTCACATACTTGTTGATCAATACAATGATATACATTCATTGGACCAATAATCATATTATTATTCATAAACATAGTCATGTTACAATCATCTAAATGATTGCCTCAAGGGCATAACACTAACAGGACGAGCATGCGATTAATTGCTCCAGCTGTGAAGGAAGTCATTCTCTTGGAGAGTGTCCTATGAGTGACATCACATGTTACCTTTGTGAAGGCCGAGATCATGGTCCAGCTCAATGTCCCTTGGATCCAATAGTTACTGTTGTAATTCAGCATCAGCAAAAGAATCTTCGAGCCGTAGTTGCTCAAGAGTCGTCAAGAAGAGGCCGAACGTCAGCTGCAAAAGTGGTGCCGCTCGAAGAGCTAAGGACACAATACTTTAATCCTGTTGGCCCTCATCAAGAAAGAAGTAATTGGCAGTCACCAACAGCATGTTTCCTGTGTGATGAAGAAGGTCATTGGGCTAGGGAATGCCCTACGAAGTGTCGGGCCCCGAATCTACAAATCCGGACCCTCTGTGTATTCTGTGCTAGTCCAGGATCACGCTAGCACACACAGTCTTTACAGGATTGCACATCACAGACATTCGCAGCGATATAAGAATAAATAGTGCAAACATTTATATAAACCGAGTTGTACGACCTTATGGTCTCCTTACATAAAATCTGCCACGCAGGGCTTACATTACTCAGAGTAAAAGAAATAGCAGCGGAACATAAATAAATATCGTGGAAGCCTTCATCCTGCCACAGGCAACCGACTGGGCTTGCCCCCTAATTTCTCGGATCCTCAATGTACTCCTCCTCCCATGCTGGTGTAGACTCCTCCACTGATGTTGGGGCTGATAAGCAAGGTGGGGTGAGTACACAAGGCACTCAACAAGCAATGCACAGAATGCAGCGCTATTACTATATGCAAAGCTTATTCCAAAGGATTGGCTTAAATGGTTCTTTTGCATCAAACAACATTTTTAAACCAGTATCTTAATTAGATTAAAGCAGTGGAACAGTTGTAAGTAATACTAATTTCTTCAAATGGTTTTTCTTCAAAGATTCTCGGCACACAGCCTTAACAGTTCATTTTTAACACTGGCACACAGTGTCCCTTTCCACATTTTGTTTATGAAGATCTACCCCTTGATTGTAATCCCCGAGCAATGCTCAATACCGTGAGCACGGCTATTCGAATAGTTTTGACACTCTACCCACAAGATACAGCCGCTCACCACACAGGTGATTGTCCGCAACAAAGCTTTTCAGGAACCTCTACCTTTACCAAAGAACCTCTCCGGTATTGCCTTCACCATCACTTCCCTCACACAGAGCCGAAGTATAGGACTGGCCAATCACCGTTGGATGGGCACCAAGCCGTAGCACAGGTACGCTCCCCCGTACATATACACCCCTGTGTACTGTCACCTCGAGGTATCAGAGGAAAGATATCAGAACCCTAATCAACTAGGTCTGTCCCATATCAGACATGTGGTTGTACGGGTGACTCAGATCAAAGGCTTGCAAGGTGAAGTCCTTAACTGACCAAGACAAGACTTCCAACCACTACTACACAAATATACATCACAATCGGTTCTTTTTTATCATCACAGTCGGTTCTGGTGGCGACACAAAGTCATGAGATAGAGATGAGACGACATTATTACAGTCGGTTCTCGCCCGATAGAGATGATTTGATCATCTCTATCGGTTCTTTGTAAGAAGCGATAGAGATGATTCCATCATCTCTAACGGTTCTTTGTCAGAAGCGATATATATGAGGACTTCATCTCTATCAGTTCTTTGTAAGAAGCGATAGAGATGATATATCATCTCTATCGCTTCTTACAAAGAACCGATAGAGATGACCGTCATATCTCTATCGCTTCTTATAAAGAACCGATAGAGATGAGATATTCATCTCTATCGCTTCTGACAAAGAACCGATAGAGATGAACATCCTCATCTCTATCGCTTCTTATAAAGAACCGATAGAGATGAGTCTATCATCCCTATCACTTCTTACAAAGAACCGATACAGATGAGCATCACATCTCTATCATTTTCTTGTGAGAACCGACAGAGATGAGGGATGTGCTGTGCTATTTTCTAATTCACCTTCCAATCAGCACATATTCCACACAATATGCACATATCACATTCACACAGAAATTACAGACAACATATCACATTCAAAAAACATGAACACTATGTTACAACAAACACATATGACATTCGTTAACAAAATAGAACGTAAACATGTTTAACCGTACACATGCAATCGCATTCATATATGTAATATTGTTCACATCTGGTGTAGTAGGAGCTTTCGGGATCTCTAAACCGTCCGTCCTCCGACAAGCATTCTATCCAGTACCACTGGCATAAGTGGTCTCGTATCTTGTTGAGTGCAGTGTTGTCTATATTCTTCTGGGGGATATTGGTATGCTGCAAAATAGAACGAGTGCTCTAATTTAAGTTTTCAAATTTCTATGTGAAAGACCAATTGTATAATAATGCATGTACTACCTTAGGGAAACGATCTGAGCCAGCAATCAAGATCACCATGTGTTGCATGACATACAAACCACAGCGGTCATCGCTGCCCTGTTGATGACACTGTGAAGAAAGAAAAATAAATTAAGAGACGAAGAAAATATGTCAGAAAATCTAAATCTTATATATGATAGCCACTTGTACCATGAAGCGGACATACCCCAGCTTGGAGCCCTTTTTGTCGTCGTGTGTCCCTCCTGCTTCGACGTATTCCTTGAAACCCCTATATACATTGGAGAGACGCCGTTGAGTAAAAAATAATGGCGTAGTTAAATACGTAAAATGTTAGATAAGAGTGGTGCACTTACTGCTCCAAAGGAGGCTTGATCGCGTAGGCCATCAGTCTCTTATCAACCGAATTAAAAGTGTACACTTTGTTGTCACTCGGACAGAGCACGAGTAGAACCCAGTGGTTGCTTATTAAATGGTATGTAGCGAAGAAAATAAGTTCACATATGGTTTCAGTGCGTAGAAGTAATTGAACGGTGAAGTAGCACTTACTCCTCGTGGTACGGGAGTAGAATGAAGTCCTTCTTGGACTCAGCTTGCAATGCCCTCTTGATGTAGGAGGCAACCCATTCCGGTTGAAGCCTAGCCATCGTCGCGGACACAAGCTCAGGGTCGACGAACCCAACTAGATGTCGATTCGTCACGACTCGCTGCCTCATCGCCCTGCAACTCGCATTGAATGTTAAAAAGCGTAATGCAAAATCCTATGGAAGTCATAAGGTCGTGCAACGTGGTGCGATACTCACAGCGTCCAGGATCGTACAGTAGAAATATCGATGGCTATCAGTTGGTACAGACGGAACAGATCCTCAAAACTAACTGGGAATGTCCCATCCTCCTCGCGGTGGAAATGTCCCTTTCTGTATCTAACATTGAAGTCGATACGCTCGCTCTCTTTCGCTTTGTCAACGTACCATCCATGGAGCTGTCGAGTCCATATGCCTAGAGCATTCAATTTGCTGGGAGGCAAAAAAGGGCTTTCCATGTACGTAGGCCTTAAATCCATAAGGATTCTCTGTGGCTTGTGCCGGCTCTCCTTTCTGGGCCGAAGGAGTCTCCGAGGCCGGGGCAGTGGGCTTTTCATGTACCTGAGGAGGCGCTGTGGCCTTTGTGAGCCTAGCCTTTTTAGCAGAGGCTTCCAGTGGTTCTGTGGTTGTCGTGCTAGTCCTTTTATGCACCAGCTCTGTACTTTGTGCAGGGCTCATCACGGTCGTGGGATCAGGCGCAGGTACGGTAGGAACCTACAAAGCACGTGCATAATTATGTAACTTGTTGCAATACTACTGGAATGGTACAGAAGATGTGAGGGATGTTTACCTTGACCAAGATCGGCGCTGTCGTGGGCCACTTGATGAGCGACATCCGCGCTGCCCGAGAGTGGTGATGTCTTCGTTGGGGGAACTCGAGCACATGTGATAAGAAGGCCGTGGGCGTAGTCCACCGGACCCTCATGTAGCCCTTCCCAAAAGTGACCATGCACCGTGTCGGTCTCCTTGCATGGAAATGCAACCCGCGTGCAGACCTCAACAGAAATCCGTCTTCCGTCGGTGAGTGGCACTTGGTAGGCGCCTGCAAAAAGTGCGCAACTTGAGAGAAATCATATGAAGAGTTACCCTCGCACCATTAAGTTAGGCAAAATTAATTATTACCTTCAGCTGGGGACCGGACTTATCATTTTTGGAACCGCAGCTACTTGGTAGGGGCACAGGTTTCTCTCTGATGGCGGGGCATCGGCTCGACTGGAGATCATCGCCATCATCTCGGCCCTTAAGCGCTCCTCACGTGCCATCATCTCCACCCTCATCTCCTCCTCACGTGCCATCATCTGCACCCTCATCTCCTCCGAGATCTCCTCCCTCAGCTGCTCCCTAAGCGTGTCCTTCAAGCGCTCCGCACGTGCCTCCCATGTTATTGATCTAGTACTCGCAACAGCATCTTGGAAGTAGGACTTCTTCGTATGCCCCGCCCCTGCGGCAAGCACCCGGCCCTTATGGTCGGGCTTCCCGACCGCACAGGATAGGATGTCATTTGACCCTTGGCTAAGAAAGGTCCCCTGCTCTTTCCTCTGGCTTACCTCCTCCTGCAAGAAGCGAGTACGAATTAGATCTGAAATACAACAGAATGGTCTCTTGCAATGTAGTAAGTTTGATATCTTACGATCTTGGAGACGACTTGTCTTGATAGTGGGGTTTGGTACTACCACCGCACGTCCGCGGTTTTCTTTGTCCTCGCTAATACCCAGTCACGTGCCCGCTCCTCACATATGTGCGAGTAAGGCATCGCTGTCCCGGAGTTGGCGCACTCCTCGGCTAGTCGTGCCCATTCTGCTTTCTTCCCTTCGTAGCTGCATGAACCGAGGTGGTGCGCGTGCGTGTCCAGCCGCTGGTTAGCAACGTTCCTCTGTCTCAGCTCCTCCACCTCGAGCGTACTCTTGATCCTCGTGAACTCCTCCCAAACATCGGGAGTCACGAACGGATACCTCTCGAATGGTGTACGGCCTTTTAGCACGTACTCACTATGCATGTAGACCCTGAAGTGCCTCAGAGCCACACCCATCCTCTTCAAGGCGTACCGCCTGGCATTGTTTTCATGATCCTCTTCTATAATCCATTTTCCCTTAACCTCATCCCATAGCCGGTTCTTCTGCTCCGCGCTGACCTCCTTTCTCCAATCCTTGATCGTTATGGGAACTCTCTCCCTCACCAGTTGCCCTAGGAATGAGCGGTATCGCCCCTTACACTTGGGAGGACCCGTGCAAACGCCCGTCGCAATGAAGTGGAGAATTTGCGGCGTTCTCCCTGTTGCCCCTTTGCTCGGTCCTCGGGCCTTCCTCACCTTGCTCGGCCCCTCGACATTTCGAACTTGGCTCGGCTCAACACTTGGAAGTTGGCTGGGCCCCTCAGGAGCACCTTCTACTCTTTCTGGCGATGAGCCGATGCTCTCCAATGGCGACATTTTGAGTTTTCCTATCTAACATGGACATATATTTGACATGAGAGAAAGCAATTCGTAGCTATTATGCAAACTTGATAATAAATCATCCGAAGCAACAGGTCAATGGATAATTCATAACATGTCATTGTTCTAGCATATTGTAGTAGAGTAACAGATGAGCGAATGATCTTCAAGAAAAGTCTATATGTTGACCAACTAAATACGTACGAACGATAACTCCAAATCTCTAAATAGGTTTGGTCCTAATCCCATTCGAGGATATGTGTTTCGGACAAGTTCCTGAGCTGTTGTACAACTCCAGAGAAAATTTCAGCAGCATCTCCCCGCTGTTCTCCAGATACACGTCTCGATAACCTATCGAGAGGGGTGTGTATCCAGAGAACACCAGGGAGACACTACCGAAACCTACTCTGAGTTGTACAACAGCTCAGGAACTTGCCCGAACCACATATCCTCGATCTGTCCAAAAAATGTGGACAATTCGAGACTGCTCGCTTATAAATATGCCATTCCGACATATTTATAAATAAGCACTCTCGAACGGAAGACGTAGGTTACGCAAACTAAACTCTAACAAATGCTGAGATAAAAACCAAATAATATGCTGAAAGTAAACACATTTCTAAACAAAAGTAATATGCTCAAAGTAAACACATGTGTAAACAAAAGTAATATGCTAAAAGTAAGCACCAAATTACGAGGAATACATGTGAAAATTTTGAAAAATAATACATATACAAACTATAACACAAAAATAAAAATAATTCATGAGTGTGTTACAGGAGAACTAAACAAAAGCTATTAAGCTCATCAGTTGAAAACTTGGAATACACGTTCAACACAAGAACAACACAGCATCATATAAAAACTACTAGTAGAATATAATTTAAGAGTGAAAATCATGGTCATGCATTTGCTTAAGCACTTCATCCCATGGGATTTTCAGTTATTCCTACAAACAAAAATGATGTGAGCCAAATAACATAGCTAGACTAGCACATAGAAGCTTAGACCCACGAATTAGGTTAACTAGTCATCAACCCGTCCACACCAGCACGGGCTAGCAATTTTACAAACATTATTGTTAATTTTACGTTATTTCAAAGGTCCATTATATAATTGTGTAGAGATATTATTTTTATCATATATCTGAATAGCTTTATTTTTCTTATTCTCCCAAATCATGTTATACACAATTTAACCTGGCATTGAAACAATATCTAATCTAGATATAGAGATATTTTTACTTTATCTTATCAATATTAAATAAAAAAAAAATTAGTATTAACGATATAAGTCCAAGTCCACTATGTAGACAAACCAAGGAGTCACAAAATATAAGAAAAAGTTAATTACATTGGACCATACATACTCGTATTAAATAGAAAACTACTACCATTCGACATCTTTTATTGTATTGAAGCAAGGGTAGAGTGGAAATTTTGGGATAACTACAAACTTGATTAACCCAATAGACTTGCATTGTGAAAACAATGCTTTATTCCAAGAAATGGACATATATTATGAAATGAGGAGTATATTTCCAACAAACCATTTATTAATTACGACTAATTTATATCCAATCTAACTACTTGCCATATATTGATGGTCAAACTTTAATTAGTGGTTATTTACAGCCTTTTTCCTCATTGCATTTTGATTTTAGAGAAAAGAATTATTTATTATGTTATGGATGTTATTTGAGACAACACTTTGACAATTAATAGGCACTTATTTACTCTCGTGAAACTTTGTAATTCATTAGAGAGAATAATTAGGAGAAATTAAAAAGCCAAAATCTTTTTCCCTAATTAGCTACTGGATTCTTCCCAGACTTGTGTCTGTCGGACGTCTGGCCTTTCTTTTCTTTGCTAACTAATTGGAAGGATTAATTAACCAATGCCTACAACACAATCCATATTAGTAATCGGTACGCTTGAGAATTTGAGAACAAACCATGTTGTACTCATATATCTTTTCTTCTTCTCGTTCTAGTCACAAAATAACATTCCAACCTTAGAAGCATAACAACAAATAGGTGGAGGGCATCAAAACTCACAATCATGACCTACAAATAATTGGGGTTTTTCCATTGTTTCTCTGCATCAAATAAGAATAGACAATCAAATCATGCACCTGGGAAGCACCACGGGGGGGGGGGACCTCGATCGGAGCAGGCCGGAGGCGCCGGTGTGGGGAGCTCGGAGCAGGCCGGAGGCGACGGTGGGAGGGAGCTCGGAGCAGGCCGGAGGCGACAGTGGGAGGGACCTCGGAGCAGGCTCAATGTGCCGGTGGGGGACCTTGGGGCTGGCCAGAGGCGACGGTGTCGGGAGCTCGGAGATGGCCGAAGAAGGCGCCAGTGGGGGACCTTAGGGCTGGACAGAGGCGCTGGTGTGGGGAGCTAGGAGTTGGCCGAAGGAGCCGGGGGGGACCTTGGGGCTGGCTAGAGGTGCTGGTGTGGGGAGCTCGGAGATGGCCGAAGGCGCCGGTGGGTGGGAGCCGCCTGCTAGGGCATAGAAATCGTGAGAGCTGGAGGCGCAGGATGAGGGGCAAATAGGAATTGCGGGAGCAATTGCACGCGTAAGGGAGAGTTTTACTGAAAAGGTAATAGTTGTGTCGGTTTTATATAGGAACCGACACAAATGGAAAACATTACTATCGGTTTTGTCCGAGAACCGACACGAATGCAAAAAATTACTATCGGTTTTATCCGAGAACCGACACAAATGCAAAAAATATTACTATCGGTTTTACCAGAGAACCGACACAAATGTAAAATATTACTATCGGTTTTATCAGAGAACTGACACAAATGAAGTAAAATCACAATCAGTTTTCCACATAAACCGACACAAATAAATATTATCACTATCGGTTTAGTATAAAAAACCGACACTAATTGCAGAAGACTAATGCAAGTACCTTCCCGGTGAGCAATTTCCACAGCAAAATTCCAAAACTAAAAACATCAGCCTTGTGATCATAGGGCTTGTGTTCTATGACCTACAACAGGTAAAATTTTGTATGCTAATATACCAATTGTGGGGAATGTCGTATTACACTGAAGTTATTGATTTCTTGAGTTCATCGCACACAAAACTTGCAATCCCATTTAGATTTACAATTTACAGCACTATAAGATACAGATAAAGACAATAAATGTCATTTTGTCATAAAGATACATAGAAAATAGAATGATAAAAGGAAGCCATCATAGCATGCATGTCCTCAAAATATTTTTCTTCACCAATAATTGTGTGGCAATTATTTTGCTGGCTAGGGATTAAGTACTGCTAAAATTTATGACACAAATGTGAAATAATGAATTAAAAAAGCCGAAACATGTAGGAATACATTACTATCAGTTTTTAAGAAAAACACGACACAAATATAACTACAATAGGGTCGGTTTTAAATAAAAAACCGACACAAATTGCTAAATATTACTATCGGTTTTAATTACTAAACCGACACAAATATGAAATAATGAAGCAAAAAAGCCGAAACATGTAGGAATACATTACTATCGGTTGTTAAGAAAAAAATGACACAAATATAAATACAGTAGGGTCAGTTTAAAATAAAAAACCGACACAAATGGCTATATATTACTATCGGTTTTTAGGAAAAAAACCGACATAAATGTGAAATAATGAAGCAAAAAAGCCGAAACATGTAGGAATACATTACTATCGGTTTTTAAGAAAAAAACGACACAAATATAACTACAATAGGGTCGGTTTTAAATAAAAAAACCGACACAAATGGATAAATATTACTATCGGTTTTAATTACTAAACCGACACAAATTTGAAATAATGAAGCAAAAAAGCCGAAACATGTAGGAATACATTACTATCAGTTGTTAAGAAAAAAACGACACAAATATAACTACAGTAGGGTCGGTTTAAAATAAAAAACCGACACAAATGGCTATATATTACTATCGATTTTTAAGAAAAAAACCGACACAAATGTGAAATAATGAAGCAAAAAAGCCGAAACATGTAGGAATACATTACTATCGGTTTTTAAGAAAAAAACGACACAAATATAGCTACAATGGGGTGGGTTTTAAATAAAAAACCGACACAAATGGCTATACATTACTATGGGTTTTTAAGAAAAAAACGACACAACTATAACTACAATAGGGTCGGTTTTATATAAAAAACAGACACAAATGGATTTATATTACTATCGGTTTTCAAGCAAAAACCGACACAAAAAGCACCACAATTTATGCCACTATCACTATTGGTTTTCCAGACAAAGCATGATAAAGTCTGATTTCTCAGAATTCATTGATGAAAGAGTAAAAAGGCCACAGCTTTTACAGATATAGTGGGAATTATTTCAAATTTTGCAGAAACGTACTTTGGGATATTACAGGTCTTTTCGAAAAAGAATTTTCGAAAAAAGAGTTAGCACTAAAAACAGATGCAACAATTCACTTTGTAAGCATGATTCTAGCTTAAAGACTGCAAAAGTCAAAACTTATGCAAATAAAGTCCAGGTTTTTCCAAATTTTCCGTAAATAAACTTTGGACTTAGTTAGAAGCTTTCCCAAAAATAAATATTTGTAAACAAATTTTCTGATATGTAAACGAATGACCAACTAGTAAGTAGATTGCAAATATGTCACAATGTTACATGAGAGATTATAACCGTACAACTTTACCCAAACAAAAGACACGATAAAACATATGTCTTAAACACTAATGGCTTAAACCAAATGAACGGCATGATAAAAGGAACAAACAATACAATAGTTTCTTTAGTTACAGTATAACCCTTCTTGATGATCTACGCGCATGTAATTTCTTCCATGTGTTTCGTCGTCCCCGCTAAGATAGGCCCCATATGCAAATGGAGGTATTTCATCGAATTGATTGTATTCTTCTTCATCTACGACATTTTCGACACCAACAATCCGCCGCTTGCTGTGAAGGACAACGTGCAACCTCGGATTGGCCGGATCACGCACATAGAAGACTTGATTTGCTTGCTTCGCAAGTACGAATGGGTCATCTTTATAGGCAAGTCTGTTTAGATCCACAAGAGTAAAACCTCTTTTGTCGACTTTCACTCCATGTGTTAGTCCCACCCACTTACATCGGAATAATGGAATTTGGTATGTTCCGTAATCGAGCTCCCAAATTTCTTCGATCATCCCATAATACTAGTACATTGCCGTTGAGGATCCTCCTTTCGAGTGATGTACATCGGACAGAGCATCTATGCTTAGGCCACTGTTTTGAACAGTACTCTTCGCATCTTGACTTTCAGTGTAAAAGGTGTACCCATTAATATCGTACCCCTGCCATGTCTGTACATTAAATCTAGGTCCGTCAGCCAACCATTTAACATTCTCACTAACAGAGAACTCTGCCGTTTGTTTGAACCATGTAACAAATCTATCGTTGTGTTCTCGCATTATGGAAAGCTCATCCATATGTGGATTCTCTCCCCGTAATATCGACTTGTGCTGCTCGATGTACCCTACAACTTCCGTGTTGTGCTGCAAGACTGTCAAATGCGCTTTGCAATACATATCAAACCGTGGCCTCGTTAGTTTCGACCCCACGGTTCCTTTGCCAGCAAGTCTGCCCTCGTGGCGAGATAGAGGAACACCGATTGCTTGTCTTTTCCCGAGATAGTTCACACAAAACTCAATAACCTCTTCAGTCCCATAACCTTCCACAATACTACCCTTAGGCTTCGACCGATTCCTCACGTAGGACTTTAATATACCCATGTACCTCTCAAACGGATACATGTAACGTAAGAAAGCGGGTCCACATATCTTAATCTCTCTAACAAGGTGAACAACAAGGTGGACCATGACGTCGAAGAATGACGGTGGGAAATGCATCTCAAGCTGACATAGAGTCTGCACCACCTCACTCTGCAAGTTGTCTAGCACGTCGGGGTCAATAACTTTGCAGGAGATCGCATTGAAGAAGTAACACAGCTTCGTTATTGCAAACCTGACATCCTCTGGCAGAATATTTCTTATTGCAACTGGGAGCATTTGGGTCATCAAGACATGGCAGTCGTGGGACTTCATGCCTAGCAACTTCAAATCATCCAAGGACACAAGCTTCTTAATGTTCGCGGAGTACCCAGATGGAACTTTAAAACCTTGGAGACATTTGCAAAGGTCCTCTTTCTCCTTCTTGGACAGGGTGTAGCATGCAGCGGGGATGTACGGACCTTTTCCATACTCCTCTATCACCGCAAGCTTGGGCCTGATTCCCATGTAGGCCATGTCGCGACGAGCATTCACACCATCCTTTGTCTTTCCAGGTATGTTTAGCAGGATGCCAACCAAATTGTCGCAGACATTCTTCTCAACGTGCATGACATCAATACAATGCCGGACATCTAACTCCTTCCAGTATGGTAAGTCCCAAAATATTGACCTCTTCTTCCAAATAGTCCTAGAACGAACAGATTTACGGCTCTTTCCGTACTGAACATCGATATCCTCTACACGTGGATATACTTGCCTACCACTCATAGGCTGCGGTGCCGAACGAACTTCCCTCTTCCCATCAAATTTGTCATCCATCTTACGGTATCGATGACTTCGAGGTAGAAACCTACCGTGACCCATATACACAGTTTTCTAGGAATTTGACCCATATACCCATATACCTACGGTGACCCATATACCCATAGGCTCTCGGTCTCCTCTTCACAAATAGGACACGCTTTTGCTCCTTTCGTACTATAGCCCGCCAAATTCCGAAGAGCCGGAAAATCATTTATGGTGCAAAATACCATAGCTCGTAGGGTGAAATGCTCTCTTCTGTACGCATCCCACACAATGACCCTGTCATTCCACAATTTTACCAAATCCTCAATCAGTGGAGCGAGGTACACATCAATATCATTTCCTGGCTGTTTGGGTCCCGAGATTAGCAACGACACCATGATATACTTCCGCTTCATGCACAACCAAGGAGGGATGTTGTAGATGCACAACAGAACTGGCCACGTGTTGTGACGACTGCTCATGTTACCAAACGGATTCATTCCATCGGTACTCAACCCAAATCTTATGTTCCTCATTTCGGCACCAAACTCCTCATGTTTCCAATCGATATTTCTCCATTGAGCCAAATCAGCAGGGTGTCTCAGCTTTCCATCTTCCTTTCGAGACTCATAATGCCAACACAACAATTCTGCCTCTCTAGGATTTGTAAACCACCTCTCCAGATGGGGAATGATGGGCAAGTACCACAATACCTTGGCCGGTGCACCTTTAGTGACCTCTTCACCGTCGTTGCCCTGGCTCTTACGCTTCTTGTCGTTACGCTTCTCCTTTTGTTTGTACCGGGGCACACCACAAACTGGACAAACGTGTAGCTCCTGATGTGCGTTACGGTACAAGATGCAATCATTCGGACATGCATGTATCCTTTCTATTTCCATTCCCATGGGACATAGTAGCTTCTTCGCTTCATAAATGCTTGTTGGCAACTCGTTTCCCTTGGGAAGCAGATCCGATAGAAGAACTAGAAGTGCAATGAAACTTGTATCTGTCCAACGGTGTTTTTCCTTCAGTTCGAACAATGCAAGGACCGAACCCAACTTGGTGTATTCTGCTTTGCAACCTGTGAACAGAGGTTTGGCATCGTCTTCCATCAAGCTTTTAAACTTTTCAAACTCTCTTTCCGTGTAATTACCCTCCACATCCCGCAACATTTGCTCCAAATTCTCCTCCTCAAACATATCAGTGCAACTCATCATCCGGTTCCACCGTGTCTTCATTGCATCTTGGCAGGTACTACTGTCTCCCGTGATGGATCCAACATGTGTAATTCCTCACGGCCACGTCGAATCGTGGTCCTCAATTTGAGCCGAGGTGTTAAATCTTCTCAGATTGGTGCAATCAATGCAAGGACAATATATGAAGTTTACACCCTCCTCACCATGTCCTGTTCAAGAATTTTTTGAATTCCTTAACACCCTCTCAAATTCAAAGACTCACACGACTTTTGTCATACATCCATTCCTTACGGTTCATCTGCAATTAAAATTCACACAATAAATTAAGGAAAAACTTGAGCGACAGCAAGCTAGCTATTTGAAAGATTGAGACATCATTTCAGTTAATATTACCTTCGAAAAATAGAGAAAAATTTCATGCAAGATATATGAAATGTGTTCTCCCGATCGATACCTAGATTCTTCCCTGGTTTAGAGCTTCCAATTCCCTAGATAGGAGACATGCATTTTTAACATCAACAATATCAAACAATCTAATTGTATAGTGCAGTAGCTTACAAATCTTTTGACTACAACGAAACAAATTAAACAAGGGTACCAATGATGACTCCTAATCTCTAAATAGGTTTGGTCCTAATCCCATTCGAGGATATGTGGTTCGCACAAGTTCCTAAGTTGTACAACTCGGAGAAAATTTGGCAGATCTCGCTATTCTCCATATACACGTCTCGACAACAAGTCAAGTGGGGTGTGTATCTGGAGAATAGCAGGGAGACGCTACAGAAATCTACTCTGCAGTTGTACAACACAGCTCAGGACCTTCCCCGAACGACATATCCTCGAACTGTCCGAAGAACGTGGACAATTCGAGACTGCTCGCTTATAAATATGCCATTTCGTTCAACATATTTATAAACAAGCATCCTCAAACGGGAGACATAGGTTCCGCAGCCTAAACTCTAACATTCATCTTGTGACAGCAATAATAATTCCATATTAACATCAAAGCACTACAAATTAAGATAATTAAATACATGTGTGCTTGTCAAATAAAGGGTGTGCAATCTGATAGGACATGGACAATACCAGTGCAATCTAAACTTCCTTCGCGACAAATCAAAATTACATAGTGCAAAATTAAAGGGGTTTGAAGGAATGCTCACATTTTGAAGAAAACCACAAATTATGCAAAATGAGGGGAAATCTCCTCAAGTTAGGGCTTCAAATTTACCCTCTTAACACCCACCTTTGAGGATTTCAAATTTTTTCACCCAAGTATTGCTTCCAACCACAGAATATGAGCTATTTTTTCGTGTGGCGGCGGGGAAATCTCCTCTGGAACAATAATAGAGAAGAGTTCAGCTCGAGTGGTATAAATAACCTAACGAGACACACCACAGTCGGTTCTTATAAGAGAAGCGATAGTGACGATCTTTGTCATCACAATCGGTTCCCACATAAGAAGCGATAGAGATGAGCACGTTGCCATCACTATCGGTTCTTATGTGAGAAGCGATAGTGATGAGCACGCACATCACTATCGCTTCTCACATAAGAACCGATAGTGATGGCAACGTGCTCATCTCTATCGCTTCTTATGTGGGAACCGATAGTGATGATAATGCACGTCACTATCATTTCTCGCATAAGAACCGATTGTGATGTTCCCAGTGCACATCACAATCACTTCTAACCTGAGAACTGATAGTGATTATTACTAATGCCTCCCCTAAGTCATCTATCACAATCGTTTTTTCCTAAAAACTTAAGAACGGACACAGATGAAGCGATAGTGATGTACCATTCTGTAGTAGTGAACACTCAACAGTGGCACACAGCCCATTGTGGCACACAAACTCACAACACTCAGCAACCCAATGCCACACAGGCCCACTAGGCACACAGCCTCTTGCCACTTGCCCCAGTCTAAATCATTTCCCACCCCGTTGATTATTGTGCAACACATGCCAGCAATAACTCAACATCGGTATGGAACCACACATGTCTCCATACTTCAATCTCATCATGTGGCAACATCACACCACTTTCAAAATACATTCAATATTCCATTAGTCAACATTGTAGCATTTTTCCGAAAGAACATTCATGGCTCGTTGCAAGGCTAAGCATCTACTCACGGTCTAGCCTCCCGTGTTGGCCTCATATTATTATCCAACCAGTACAATCAAACTTAGGGTGACAATGATTTAGGGCATACAATTAATAATTTCATGGTGGCATAACAGAATGGGTTGATTAACTACGTTATCCCAATTTAAATTACATTCATTTTAAATAAATAAGCATGCATAATTTCAAAGCATAAATTACATTTTAAAAGCTGGGATCAAAATGGTCATAGCATCACTTGCCTTCAAAGAGTTGCTGGTCGTGTTCTGAAGCTTGGTCTTGAGCGACGAATTCTTCCTCAAAACTTTCTGGCAAATTTACGTCTATGCGTACAAACAAAATATGCAATAAATATCTAATACAGAAGACTAGATGACCTCAAAAATTCAAATAAAATTCATCATTAAATATATCACAATTTTATGAATTTTTAGAAATTTGAATCACCCAAATCCGAGTTAAAATGCAAAAGTTATAGTCATTTGAAGTTTGAATAAAATCTGAAAATACAGAAATTAAGAAATCCGATTTTTCCAAATTATTTTTATACTGAAAATTCGCATTTATGACGTCAGCATCGCATCATGATGATGTCAGCACAGAAATGAATTTCGGCCGAAATATTTTTATATATAAAAAAATTTATGACGTCAGCGATGACGTCAGCATGACACGTGGCAGCCTCTGGTGCCACCACGTCGCCTCGGTCTATGGGCTTGGTTCACAGCTTGGCTCTGGTCTACCGTGGAGTTGGTTCACCAAAACAGCGCATCCACGCGGCAAGATCCGAGCCGTTCGTTGAATCAACGGCCGGATTTCCTCACGCGCACCGCAGCTCACCGAGATGCGTGCGACACGCGTCGCTCATCCGGCGGTCAGCCACGCATCCAACGCGGCGACGCCTCGAACTCCACGCCTCCACGCGTCGCACATTCAACGGCGCACCAGAAATTAACGGCTGGATCACGCGCACGTTCGGCGGCGTCTCGCTTTACGCGCGGCCACGTGGCAGGATCGCAGCGGTGCGCTCGAAACCGACGGCTGGATCTGGGCTCTGCCTCGGTCAAAACAACCACGCGTCAGCACGCGATTCGGCAAAGGTGCGGCGCAATCATCGCCGCACGTTCAAATCTGAACGGCGCGGATTCTTAAGGCAAAACTGGATCTAATCTCCACCGTTGAGATTCAATCCAACGGGGCATGGTATCCGAGTTGTTTACTGTGCATGGCGCAACGTGGCTCAATTCTACGCATCCAAAGATGATCCAAGGGTTCGCATTAAATCTGGCAGCAAGACCTAGATCTAATCCCTACCGTACACATCAAGATCTAACGGTCACGATTCAATCTAATCATAAACAAAGAAGGGCTACGTGGACTCACCAGAACCGAACGATGCAGATCGAACGGTCGGCGGGGGTTGGCGAGGTCGACGACGGCGCAAAATGAACAGGTCGCCGGAGCTGAGGAAGATGAGGACGTCGGCGGTGTTGCAGACCGTTCCCGGCGTGAAGAAGTGTCGCGTTCGACGCGTCTCAGAGAGATCGATACCCCGGTGACCTCGGCAACGGCGGAACAGGACCGACGGCAAAGCAAACGACGAAAAACGTAGGAGACACAAAAGAACAACTACGGCGAGCTCTCCCGTGGTCTCTAGAGCGTCTCGACGTGCGTGAGATGAGTCAAAAGACGCGGCGTTGAGTCCTCTGCAGAACGCGCTCACCAAGACGGCTTAAAGGGCCTCGATGTGCACGAAACTGCCGACGAAAATCATGGCCATCAAAGCCCACGTCCCTCCGGCGATCTCGCGGGGACGAAGCGACGTGGCGCAATCCCGCGCGTTCGTGCGGCGATGATCCGAAGGAGCACACGCGCGGGCGACGTGGCGCAACAGCAGCCAATGGATCTCAATCGGACGGCTTGGGTGAGAGGCGGATAGGGTTTGCGGTGAGCTGGGCCGGCAGCGCGCACAGTAATGGGCTCGGCCCATTACTGTTCATAGCCGTTTTTAAAACCTTTTTCATTAAAAATAATTCTAGAAATTCAATTAAATCATTTGGGGCTTTTAAAATAGTAGAAAAATTCTAGAAAAATTCCAGAAAATACTTTGAGCTATTTGGAAATCAATTAAAATATTTGCAATACAACTTTGCAAAAAAAATTCCATTATTTAATTGTTTTCAAGAAAGGCCATATTTGAATAAATCCAAATAAATTTCAATAAATTCCCAAAAATTCTCAAAAATAAAAAATACTCCAAAATTTAAATTAGAGCAAAATTTAGGGTGTTACAAGCCTCCCCCCTTAACAGAATCTCGTCCCGAGATTCAGGGCTGTCTACAGAAATAGGTTAGGAAACTCCTTCTTCAGATCTTCTTCACGTTCCCACGTTGCTTTACTTTTCGAATGGTTGCTCCATTGAACTCTGCAAAAATGTGTTGACTTGTTCCTTGTCTCTCTGTCCATTACGTCCAGAATCTTCACCGGATGTTCTTTGTAAGTCAGATCTTCTTGCAGCTCGATTGCCTCTAACGGTGTTTGCTCTTCCGTATCAAGACACTTCTTCGCCAGTGATACATGAAATACATCATGCACTCCTGCCAAAGACTGTGGTAACTCCAACTGATATGCAACTTCACCTCTGCGGCTCAAGATCTTGAACAGCCCAACATATCTGGGTGCGAGCTTCCCTTTTGCGTGAAACCTTCTGACTCCTTTGAGAGGTGTAACTCTGAGATACACAAAATCTTCGGGTTCAAAGCTCAATTCCCTGCGACGGTTGTCGGCATAGCTTTTCTGCCTTGACTGGGCAATCTTCAGTCTTTCCCTGATCAGGGCGATCTGTTCTTCCTCTTTCTGAAGAATGTCTGGTCCAAAAACATGTCGTTCACCTATCTCATTCCAATTCAATGGTGTTCGACAGGATCGACCATACAGAGCTTCAAATGGAGACATCTGAAAACTCGCCTGTTAATTGTTGTTGTAACTAAACTCAGCATAAGGCAAACACTTGTCCCATGAAGTGGAATATGCTAAAGCGCAGGCTCTCAACATATCTTCCAATATCTGGTTAACCCTCTCAGTTTGACCATCTGTCTGCGGATGGTAGGCTGTACTGAAGTTCAAACGAGTCCCCATTGCCTCATGTAGCTTACCCCAAAATCTGGAGGTAAATTGGGTACCTCTGTCTGACACTATCTTTTTCGGTACTCCATGCAAACAGACAATTCTTGACATATAAAGTTCCACTAACCGGTCTCCGGAATAAGTGGTCTTTACCAGTATAAAGTGTGCAACTTTAGTTAAACGATCTACTATGACCCATATGGAATCATATCCACCTTGAGTTCTGGGCAACCCGATTATGAAATCCATACCAATTTCTTCCCATTTCCATTCAAGTATCTTTAAGGGTTGTAATAGCCCCGCTGGTCTCTGGTGCATAGCTTTAACTCTTTGGCATATGTCATATAATGCAACATATTCGGCGACTTCTCGTTTCATGCTGGGCCACCAAAATCTTTCCTTTAAATCTTGATACATTTTCGCACTTCCTGGATGAATTGAGTACTTGGAGTCATGGGCCTCCTCTAGAATTAACTGCTTCAATTCCTTTTTATTCGGCACACAAATGCGCCCACTAAACCACATAGTACCTTGTTCATCCAGTTTGAAATCTTTTGCTTTGCCTTCATCCATTTTGTCCTTAATTCTCTTGATCTTATCGTCATCTTTTTGTCCTTCCCTGATCTGATCTTCCAGGGTAGGTTTTACTTCAAAAGTTGCTAAAAATCCTTTTGGTACCATTTCCAGTTCTAATTTCTGGAAATCCTTACCCAATTCTGCCTGACTTGTTTCCAACAGCATATTTACACTGTGGTTCTTTCTGCTCAAGGCGTCTGCCACCACGTTGGCTTTACCAGGATGGTAGTGAATTCCCACATTATAATCCTTGATTAACTCTAACCATCTTCTTTGCCTCATATTTAGGTCAGCTTGCGTGAAGATATACTTAAGACTTTTATGATCAGTATACACTTCACATCTATTTCCGATGAGATGATGACGCCATATTTTTAGGGCATGCACTACGGCAGCTAATTCCAAATCATGAGTCGGATAGTTCTCCTCATGTGGTCTCAATTGTCTCGATGCATAGGCAATTACCTTCCTATTTTGCATCAACACGCATCCCAATCCCTGACGCGATGCATCACAATAGATGTCGAAGCTTTGATGAACGTCAGGTAAAACTAAGACAGGTGCCGATGTTAATCTTTTCTTCAACTCCTGAAAACTCTTCTCACACTCAGGTGTCCATAAGAATTTATTTTCCTTTTCCAACAATTGCGTAAGAGGTCTCACAATCGTAGAGAATCCTTCGATGAATCGACGGTGATATCCCGCCATTCCAAGGAAACTACGGATTTGGGTTACCGTCTTCGGCTGCTCCCAATGCGAAACCGTATCCACTTTCTTCGGATCTACAGCAACTCCTTCTGCTACCATTTTGTGTCCAAGAAATTCAACCTTATTCTTCCAGAAATCACATTTGCTAAATTTTGCAAACAACTGTTTTTCTCTCAATTTCTCAAGGACTAGCCTCAAATGTTCGGCGTGCTCTTCTCTTGTCTTGGAATAGACAAGAATATCATCTATGAACACGACAACGAACTTATCCAAATATTCCATAAAAACCTTATTCATTAAGTTCATGAAATATGCTGGTGCATTTGTCAAACCAAAAGTCATCACTGTAAACTCGTAGTGTCTATATCTTGACAAAAATGCAGTCTTCGGAATATCTTCTGATCGGATCTTCAATTGATGGTATCCTGATCGAAGATCAATTTTGGAGAATACTCCTGCTCCTCTCAACTGGTCGAACAAATCATCGATCCTGGGTAGCGAATACTTATTCTTTATCGTCACATCATTGAGTGCACGATAGTCTATACACATCCTAAAACTCCCGTCCTTCTTCTTGACGAACAAGACAGGTGCTCCACATGGCACGATGAACTAGGCCTTATAAATCCTTTTTCCAGCAGCTCTTCAATCTGCTTCTTCATTTCCACCAATTCCTCTGTGGACATCCTGTAAGGTCTCTTAGCTATTGGAGCTGTCTCTGGAACAAGCTCTATCACGAACTCGATATCTCTATCTGGCGGCATTCCGGGTAGATCCTCTGGGAAAACATCTGAATATTCATTGACTATGGAAACTTCCTCCAAGCTGTCAATCTTCATGCTGTTGACCATTAATTGTCCATCTCGTACTAATTTCGCTTCAAATTCAATCTTCTTTCCATCCGGGCTCTCGACCGATATGACTCTTTTTCCACAGTTCAGCACTACCTTGTGTTGGTTAACCAATCCATTCCCAGGATAACATCGAAGGTTTGGGCATTCAGGACTATTAGGTTCGCTAGAAACTCAACTCCATTAATTATTAGTCTTACCCCAGAACATCCTACTTTAGATCAGAGTTCTGATCCAGGGGATTGGACTATAAGCACACATTTAAGATTCACTATATCCATATCATTTTGAACAGCAAAATCTCGGGAAATAAAAGAATGCGAAGCTCCGGAATCAAATAAAACAGTAGCTGGTACTGAGTTTACTAGGAACTTACCCAGTACAACGTCCGTGGCGTTCTGGACTTCATCCGTTGTAATGTGGTTGACTCGGCCTCGTGCAGTTCCTTGGGATGGAGTTCTTCTGCTGACGCCTTGCGATTCATGATTGGCGCGAGTCCTTGCGGTGTGTTCCCGTGTTAAAGCGGGTGACACCTCCTTCTTAGGGCGATTATTGGCAAAATGCCCCGATTCATTGCGATGATAGCAACGTCTTCCCACCGCTCGAGAGGTTCCTCGATGCGCTACCCGCTTCGCCGAGTCCGAGCATTCGACCCATCGGGCGATTTGCCGGCAGTGGTGCCCTGTAGTTGCATCTAGGCTGGTACCAGATGAATTGTTGTGGTACCGTCCTCTGCCTCTGCTGGCCCTGACGACCTCCTTGTTGCGCCATTCTGCGCTTTCTGTTGTCATCCAACTCTCGGCGCTTTCTGTTGTCATCCAACTCTCGGCGCTTGTCCTCCAAAATAAGAGCTTTATTAACTAGCTCTTGGAAGTCAGGGAATGTGTGGGTGATCAGTCCCACCTGCAACCCTGCATTCAATCCCTTCATGAAGCGAGATTGTTTGGCCTTATCCGTAGCCACGTCCTCCGGTGCGTAGCATGCCAGCTGGGTAAACTTATTCAGGTAATCGGCCACTGACTGGCCGCCTTGCTTGAGGCTCCAAAATTCCTCCTTTTTAAGATCAATGATACCCTCGGGTACATGGTATTGGCAGAAGGCTGAGGTGAATTCCTCCCACGTGATACTCTGTGGGTCCTCATGAGCTGCGCAGAAGTTTTCCCACCATTCTGCGGTAGTTCCTTCGAGTTGATGAGAGGCATAGAGTACCCTCTCATGTCCCATACACTGGGTAATGTGCAGCTTCCTTTCGATTGTCCTTAGCCAATCGTCCGCCTCCAGTGGATTGGCGTTGCCTGAGAAGGTAGGTGGACGAGTTCGCATAAACTCTGACAACCTTGAGTAGGGGTGTGGTCCATGGTTACCCCCAGGTTGAACATTCGCAGCAGCTTGATTGGATATCTGCTGCACGGTTTGAACCATCGTGTTCATAAGTTGAGTCTGGGCAGTCAGGAAGGCTCCCTGGTTCTGCATATCGACTTGCGGCGGTTGAGGGATTGGCTCTTCATTCTGGTTGTCAGCCTAATTGACTCCACTTCCGCTCGCTCCAACATTTCCGCGAGTCCTCACCATCTGTTGCAAACTTCCAAGGTTGAGAAAAGAAGAAAGCATAGACTAGTAAAAGAACTTATGTGGGAGAAACAGGTGTAACTTAGATTATTTAGCCGCTTTATTGATATAATATATGGTAGTATGGTTGCTCACAAGTGCCTAAGGCAATGCAACACATACGAGACACTCACAACCAAAAACAAGTAAGCAAACATAGGACTCTATGACGACTCACACCTAGTGGTGACTCTGAAGCAAAAGACGCGACTCAAACATTAGAGTCTCGACACTACCCTCGGCTAGACTCGATCAATCATCGAGCCAACCCGGCTGCGGCTCCACCGGAGCATACACCGGTGGGTGCTCTGGCATCGGGGCGAACTGATCCTGATGTCCTACTACAGCTGGTGCAAATGACCCCATCGACTCTGCTGGTCCCGGGGCTACCTGCTCCTGCACTGGTGCCTCCAGCTCTGGCTCCTCCGGATCTGGGTCATGTAACTACAGGACTGGCTCAGGCTCGGGTCCGTACAAAGCCATCTCCAACTCCTAGATCTTCTGCATGGAGTGAGCTAAGCCCTCCCGCAGTTGGATCCTCGCCTCTGTGACCTCGTCACGGGTCCTCTGCAGCTCCTGGACTGTCTCGTCCAAGGCGTCCTCCTGGGCGATGACATACCTCGCTAGGTGGGTGATCGTGGCGTCCTCCTCCACAAGCTCCATCCTGTGAAAACGATTGTCTCAACGCGGATGGTGACGAAAGACGGTGCCCTCCAACTCCGCAGAGTAAGTGCGGGCAATCTGCCGCATCGCCAGACGCGCCGTCTCTTGAATCCCGGCCTCAAAAGAAGACCTCCTGACAGTGATGTAGATAGGACGGCTCGCCCTCGTCCTCTCTCGAGCATACACTGTGATCTTGACATCCCAGGCGATGTCAAGTCCTGCCCGTACCACCGTAGTCCCTCGATAAAGTGATCTGTCAAAACCTCCGAGCAACTGCATCATACGCCATAACTCAGCGACGTATCCTCCGGTGCGCTCTCCATAGGTGTGGATCATCCTCATCTGCCAAAATAAACCTTGTTTAAATTAAACAGAAAATAATAAAAATTCAGCATAGGTATGAAACAAGGGAGAAGAGATAAGTCAAGATTTCATTGATATTCTTGCTCAAGTTGATTAGGCTTTTTAGAAAATAGTTTTACCCTCCTAGGTACAACCAAACTAGGGTCAAGACCTACAGTCAGCTTGCTCTGATACCACCTCTGTCGGGCCCCGAATCTGCAAATCCGGACCCTCTGTGTATACTGTGCTAGTCCAGGATCACGCTAGCACACACAGTCTTTACAGGGTTGCACATCACAGACATTCGCAGCGATATAAGAATAAATAGTGCAAACATTTATATAAACCGAGTTGTACGACCTTATGGTCTCCTTACATAAAATCTGCCACGCAGGGCTTACATTACTCAGAGTAAAAGAAATAGCAGTGGAACATAAATAAATATCATGGAAGCCTTCATCCTGCCAAAAGCAACCGACTGGGCTTGCCCCCTAATTTCTCGGATCCTCAATGTACTCCTCCTCCCACGCTGGTGTAGACTCCTCCACTGATGTTGGGGTTGATAAGCAAGGTGGGGTGAGTACACAAGGCACTCAACAAGTAATGCACAGAATGCAGCGCTATTACTATATGCAAAGCTTATTCCAAAGGATTGGCTTAAATAGTTCTTTTGCATCAAACATCATTTTTAAAGCAGTATCTTAATTAGATTGAAGAAGTGGAACAGTTATAAGTAATACTAATTTCTTCAAATGGTTTTTCTTCGAAGATTCTCGGCACACAGCCTTAACAGTTCATTTTTAACACTGGCACACAGTGTCCCTTTCCACATTTTGTTTATGAAGATCTACCCCTTGACTGTAATCCCCGAGCAATGCTCAATACCGTGAGCACGGCTATTCGAATAGTTTTGACACTCTACCCACAAGATACAGCCGCTCACCACACAGGTGATTGTCCGCAACAAAGCTTTTCAGGAACCTCTACCTTTACCAAAGAACATCTCCGATATTTCCTTCACCATCACTTCACTCACACAGAGCCGAAGTATAGGACAGGCCAATCACCGTTGGATGGGCACCAAGCCGTAGCACAGGTACTATCACCCCTAGGTATCAGAGGAAAGATATCAGAACCCTAATCAACTAGGTCTGTCCCATATCAGACATGTGGTTGTACGGGTGACTCAGATCAAAGGCTTGCAAGGTGAAGTCCTTAACTGACCAAGGCAAGACTTCTAACTCTCAACAGTGGCACACAGCCCATTGTGGCACACAAACTCACAACACTCAGCAACCCAATGCCACACAGGCCCACCAGGCACACAGCCTCTTGCCACTTGCCCCAGTTTAAATCATTTCCCACCCCATTGATTATTGTGCAACACATGCCAGCAATAACTCAACATCGGTATGGAACCACACAGGTCTCCATACTTCAATCTCATCATGTGGCAACATCACACCACTTTCAAAATACATTCAATATTCCATTAGTCAACATTGTAGCATTTTTCCGAAAGATCATTCATGACTCGTTGCAAGGCTAAGCATCTACTCACGGTCTAGCCTCCCGTGTTGGCCTAATATTATTATCCAACCAGTACAATCAAACTTAGGGTGACAATGATTTAGGGCATACAATTAATAATTTCATGGTGGCATAATAGAATGGGTTGATTAACTATGTTATCCCAATTTAAATTACATTCATTTTAAATAAATAAGCATGCATAATTTCAAAGCATAAATTACATTTTAAAAGCTGAGATCAAAATGGTCAAAGCATCACTTGCCTTCAAAGAGTTGCTGGCCGTGTTCCGAAGCTTGGTCTTGAGCGACGAATTCTTCCTCGAAATTTTCCGGCAAATTTACGTCTACGCGTACAAACAAAATATGCAATAAATAGATAATACAGAAGACTAGATGACCTCAAAAATTCAAATAAAATTTATCATTAAATAGATCACAATTTTATGAATTTTTAGAAATTTGAATCACCCAAATCCGAGTTGAAATGCAAAAGTTATAGTCATTTGAAGTTTGGATAAAATCTGAAAATACAGAAATTAAGAAATCCGATTTTTCCAAATTATTTTTATACTGAAAATTCGCATTTATGACATCAGCATCGCATCATGATTTCATCAGCACTGAAATGAATTTCGACCGAAATATTTTTATATATAAAAAAAATTTATGACGTCATCGATGACGTCAGCATGACATGTGGCAGCCTCTGGTTCCGCCACGTCGCCTCGGTCTATGGACTTGGTTCACGGCTCGGCTCTGGTCTACCGTGGACTTGGTTCACCAACACAGCGCATCCACGTGGCAAGATCCGAGCCGTTCGTTGAATCAACGGCCAGATTTCCTCACGCGCACCGCAGCGCACCGAGATGCGAGCGACACGCGTCGCGCATCTGGCGGTCAGCCACGCATCCAACGCGGTGACGCCTCGGACTCCACGCCTCCACGCGTCGCACATCCAACGGCGCACCAGAAATTAATGGCTGGATCACGCGCACGTTCGGCGACGTCTCGGTTTACGCACGGCCACGTGGCAGGATCACAGCGGTGCGCTCGAAACCGACGGTTGGATCTGGTCTCTGCCCCAGTCAAAACGACCACGCGTCAGCACGCGATTCGGCAAAGGCGCGGCGCAATCACCGCCGCACGTTCAAATCTGAACGGCGCGGATTCTTAAGGCAAAACTGGATCTAACCTCCACCGTTGAGATTCAATCCAACGGGGCATGGTATCCGAGTTGTTTACTCTGCATGGCGCAACGTGGCTCAATCCTACGCGTCCAAAGATGATCTAAGTGTTCGCATTAAATCTGGCCGCAAGACCTAGATCTAATCTGAAGGACCGAGATGGCGAACAGAGGGGGGGGTGAACGGTCGCAAATAAAATTTCCCCCAAAATATTCCAACAAAATCCTCGGCAAGATCGCTCAAAGGAAATCTTGAAAAACCTGAAAAACTAGACAACTATGTGTACCCCAAGCTTGCATGGATAAGTACCATAAAATATGTGGGGATTTTTGAGTCATAATACTGGTTGTCTAGTGTCCAAGATAAAGAGGAATCAATCAAAATCTTGCTTTTAGAAAGGACATCAATTCAAATCACAAAAGTCACTTTCAGAAAAGCAAAAGCAGAATTTCCAGAACTTATCCTTAATTTGCACAGGTGGTTGGTGGGTTTATGTAGCTCACAAAATTTTGACATTTTGTCTCTCTATGAGCATCAGAGTCGTGAAGAACTCCCCCAAATTTCTCCTCAAAAAGCCTTACAAAAAAAACAGGAAAAATCGAAGAACACAGTCTCGTCAAGAACTTCGAGTAGAAAGTTTGGGGCTCGGTTTTCACCACATGGCGCCCAAACGGTGCAACAAGTGAACTCCAAAATTTTTCTGCAAGTCTATGTCAGAGTTCCGCACCTCCTCCAATATGAATAACTTGAAAACGATTTTTCTAGATTTTTATAGAAATCAAACACTGACTGCTGCGCGAAGAACAAGTTCTGAACAAAATTGGAACTTGAAAGAAAAGATGTTCTCTACTCAATCCAAGAGTGCAAAAGAGATGTAAAACCATATGAACACACTCAAAACATCCAAGATCAGCAGCATTTAGAAAGAGGGGAGGCAAATCCAAATTACATGAAAGTAAATTGCGAGAATTTAATTGCGGGAAAGTAAATGCTGAATTTAAATTGCGTAAAGTAAAGACATAATGTAAATGCGCAAAATAAATTCAGAAGTGGATGGATAAAACTATCATTTCTGGAAGGAGAGGTTACAAAGCCTCACTTTCATGTGGGCAAAGCTCAAAGGAGCATTCACAAACCTCAAAACCTTCAAGGAAAGGAGGCTACCCCTCCACCCCTATTTATACTACTCTTGGGCCACCTACCACCCTTGGATGAGTCCCTCAACCCTAGAGCACTCATCTAAGGGCTAAGATTAACCCATACACACAACCATGCAAGGGCTAACCCAAAACCCACAAACATACCGGGTTTTCTTGCACGGTTTTCAAAGCATACTACCTAGACCCGCTAACCTATCAACTAGACCTCAATCCGACGGCCCTCATTGATCCACACGGCATCTAGCTAGTATCAACTCCTTTCCTTGTCTTCTTGACTTGCCCGGACTCCGTCTCCGATCATCTTCCGGCGATCTCCCAACCATCTGGACCTCCGACGCTCCTCGCCTAGTCCCGGTCATCCTTCGCCTCACCATGACCTAACACCGTCGTCCTGCAACCATCAAAAACAAGGAAACTCCTCACATAGCAATGCCCACAAAGATGTGCAATAAACCATCCAACTCATTACTACCGCGTCCATACGACCGGTACTGCCACTCCTGGCAGAGACAACTCAAATTGCTTCATTTTGAAAATCAATCCAAATCAAACTCAAACTTGAGCACACCTTGCTCAAATAAAGTCAAATACTCGTCACAAACATGGATAGACGTCCACATGGTCCTTCATTCTCCCCCTTGATGAGTATATTGACAAACCACACAAAAGGCATAAATTTGAGTTTGAAAAAAATGAAGAAGAAAGCAATTTTTAGTTGCAAAGTCAAACTTGGTCCAAAGATAGAAATTAGAACCATGACCAAGTTGACGAAGAGGAATTTAGATTCAACAAAAACTCTAAAATCCAACTAAACATGTCAAATGTGATTATGAGATTATGATCCAACAGAAGTAGTAGCATAGTTTTACAAAGATTATAATAACCAAATAAGCATTCACATTTTTATCTTTTTAGTGATGCTTTTTCTACGTTTTCTCCCCCTTTTGGCAATATAGGCATCAATTTTTTTATGTATGCATGAAATGCAATCGAAAGAGCTTTGAAGATTATCCAATTGATCAAAATGGAAGGATATTACACCAAGCTTGTCAATTTCAGAAGATGACTAAACTAAGACATGTCCAAGTGCAAAATACGAGCTTAGTTTCGAATATTTCATTTTTAGCAAGATTTGACAAGTGCAACACTTAGCTTTAGTTTCAGAAATAGAAGAATAGCCACTCTAAGGATCAAAAGGAAAACCTAGAGTTCAACCTACTCAACACTTTGGTGAATCTAAAAGAGCATACAAGGTCCTTCGGGCTCATTTATCACTTAATGCAAATTTTGATTTATCATCATACAAGACATAGCGGGGTGCAAATGTTTGACATTATTTGTATTCCTTACCCACATATGTCTTTGTTTTTAATTTATTTGCATTTTCTTTTGACAACCAATTGACTCAAGCCGTATGCGACCATCTCAAGATGAACTCTTAAGAGGATGGTCTAGGTCAAACACGATGTATTCCAAGTTCATCCCAAGTGCAATGGGAAGCGGTCTTGTGAATACAAGGTGTTGAGTCGTATGTGCACAAGAAGAGTCAATTTTGTTTAATTTTCATTTTTAGCACAACGATTTATGAGCAATTGAAGGACTCTAGCATGGAACAAACTAGTTTCACCCATGTTGCTATAGGGACTCTAGAGAACTCCAAAATTTCTCAAATTATGGCACAAACCTCTAGAGAAGAAACCTATCACGTAAAAGCAACAAGTTTCATCAAGTTTTTCATTTAAGGCATATTTAATTTTTAAGCTTAGCAAGTTAAATGAACTTGGACATATCTAAGCTAGTGATTTCCTCCATATGATGTATCATGGTGTATAGCATGAAGAAGAAATCAATTGCATAATAGACAAAGCTCATTAGATAGGAAATGCAGTCTATATGCAATGCATGAACAGATTCCCAAACTCCCCCTCAACAAATGAATCAATTTTAAGCTTAAATCTGGTTAAAGTTGATTTATTATCAAGATTACGTATAAAGAAGACCCGAATGAACTCAATAATAACCAGAAAAACATAATGAGGAGAAGAAGTCGAGAAACTGCAAAACTGGATGGCTATAGAGCATAGATAAGATAGAAGAGACTCACTACGGCTCAGATTCGCTCTTATCTTCCCTAGTGACTGACATAGGGAAGCTGACTCTGGATCCCAACTAAGAAGTGCACACAGACCCTGTCTACCCAGGAGACCCAATACCTGCTAGACTTATAAGACTGTGAGGGAGCTCAACCTAGAGAGAAGAGAGAACAGCTAATCACGCATGATAGCAACCTAAAGCACAAGATAAGAGGTCCATGCGTGGCATGCCAGAAGTCTAAGTGAGTGAACTAAACTCAAGAAAACAAGCCCAAAGTCACGCAATTGCATTTAGAGTGACGCAATTGCCTCTAGAGTACCACAGAGATTTTTCTCATCAGGCAAGCTGTTGCCTCAATGCATCTAGGATGTTTTGATATTGAATTGCAAAATCTATTATTGGTTGTGTC